>JAFREQ010000019.1:4156875-5542500 GCA_025331565.1 Holacanthus passer | reverse complement strand
GATTAGTTTGCTGTTTAACAGTTAAGTATAGTTCTGAAATGATTGTGCAGCATTTTTCTCTTTTTTCTGACATTTCATAGACTAAATGATAATCAATTAATCAATAAAGCAATCACCAGATGAGTTATAGATCAGGGTATATAAAGTATAACCTGCTTTATGTCCGCACATGGCAAAATATCTGCCTACTCATTAGAATTATCTTTGCTAATAAAAGCAGCAATTAAATCTGTGTTGTTCAACTGTACACACACTGTATATAATACTTCCTGTTTGCTTTTGACTAAAATAACCTGTTTCCATTACATCATTGTTGAAGTCATCTGAACAGAAGAATCATTCAACCAGAACCTGATGCAGACTTGAACAAATGCCTGCATCCATTTAAAAGTAGCTCATGAAGGCCTTCAGCTACTGAACTAACAGGTGTTGAATGGACAGCAATCTGTTAATGGGATTGTTTGTGTGTGTGTGTGTGTGTGTGTGTGTGTGTGTGTGTGTGTGTACTTGTGTGTTATTGTGTAGAGCTGTCTAAAACTGTGGCTATTGCACTAATAGGGAATTGAAAGAAAGGACTTAATGCATTAAAGACACTAAGAGGTGAGGCGACTTATCCCACCCAAACATATGGGTCAGGTCAAACTGTGTATGTGTGTGTGTGTCTGCGCTTAAGAGGAAAGAGGAAATAAGCTTGTAGTTTGGAACCTAAATGAATTACTTTGATAATGAGTTTGTCTAAGGCTTGTGTGTGTTTGTGTGTGTGTACTTTGATGATATTATGCACTTGGTAGGTGGCTACATTAAGAACCACTGACAGGGTGTTAATGTTCTGCTTATGATTGTCTGAGTGCGTCCATGTGTGTCCTATTCATGCAAAAGCACCCACACACATCCAGCTTTGTGCTGGCAGGATCTACGGTGTGTTTATGAGCAGAGGAAGTGTGTGTGTGTGTGTGTGTGTGTGTGAATAGGAAGTCAGTCTTAGTCAGGTGACCTAGTTACACACATGTCAGAAAACACACAACAGAAGGCAGAGCTGTTAGCCTGGTAGACACGCTCAGTTATGATAGGGCTGTTTGTGTTACCTGCCTCAAGTTTTCAGGGTTGATGAATGATTAACAGTTTTAATGGCTTATTCATGGAGCCCAGGGAACTGTTGTGTACCTACCTGTGCACATAATCTCCCAAAAACTGAACAATGAGTTCCTTATAGCAGGATTTTGCAAAACTGCAAAAAAATCCCTGTACTTAAGACAGATTTTAAGACTACAAATCTTCTGTTTCAACAGGTAGAGTGAATTCATGAAGTGAGTGAGTGAGATCTGTCCTTGCATGTGAACAAAATGATTAAATATGAAATAAGAACTGAAAGCAGATATACTGAGGGATATTGTGGAAAAACTGTATATTTCACAGTCTAGTAAGTTATATGTGCTCATAACAGTACAAGAGTTCAAAACTAAGAGTTAGCAATGCATATTTTCTGCAGTTAAACTCATGAAAATCCTTGTGCGGTAATGTGTGAAAATGCTAGAAGCAAAGGTTGCTGTTCATCCAGTACCAACAGCACCTTGGGAAAAATTTGCATGCATATTTTCCTACATGCACGTCTTTGTTCCTATCCTGCGTTTGCATTCATACAGTACATTCCTGTGTGTGCTTTCTAGCATATGGGTGTCTGGGTGTAATATCAACTACAATGCACCGTCAGCTGATTCCAAACCTGCATGAGTGGTTTTTTTTCACACCAACACAGAATACACACATTCATACTGTAAGTGGTTGTGATGGCAGTTGAAGGTGAAGAGCAGGGCGTACAAAGTGTTACTCATTTAGTTTTAAAGGCAAAGTTCCATTAATAACCCCTATAAATGTCATTTATAACACAATTTATTGTGGAAAGCATTAGAGCGAAGAGGCTAAACTGAAGGTTATCCAAGAATGGAGTTGACAAATTCAGTTTAGTTTTACACAGATGGTGTGATAGTGAGATAGAGTTAACTGTTTTCAGGCCAAGTATTGGGACAGAGAGCAAATTGCAGTCCTTTTAAATCTAAAACATTGTAAAGGTAAAACAAAGGTAAGGCTTAGTGACTTGGTGGCTCCAAATTCACTTTTCCCCCTCTTTCCCTCTCTGCTTCATTGCTTTTTCAGATAGATGAGGGATGAGAAACCTTTTCTTATCAAGGGTCATTTTAATTTTTATAACATCCTTCTAGGGCCATACTAAATTATTGAACATATATATCACACTCACCTCCAATGCGATGGCTGCTTCTCTTTGGCATCTGATATCATATTGTAGTGATGATGATGCTGCTCACAGCTGGTTTCCCAGGTTTGGGTCAGTCAGTCTTGAGTCTTTGCAAGAGTCAGTTCTGAACTGAGAACTGCTCACAGTAGTAGGTTGTCCCAAACAGAGATGCACACTTCAGTGCATGTCTCCTCAGAATGGGAACATCCTCAGGACGTACATACAGTTTACAGAATTCGAGCAGAGGGATGTTGTTGTACCCCGCTTTGAGCTTTTTGTTGCTTTGCAGCTCAATGATTTTGTGTTGTAGGTTGTCAGGCACATCAGCTGGTTCCACATTAAAAGGCATAGCGAATATGTTCAGTTCCTTTTGTTTGCTTCCATTTGCTTCTGCCTGAAGGAGGAACTTGCATGAATAACATTGTCTGCGTTAGAATGCGGTCTTGTGAAAGCTGCTTGTTGGGCATCTAAACTCAGAGTGCAGAAACTTTATCCAAGCGAGGAAATAACTTAATTGCCGTTAAGAGAATTTTTTCAATTTCTGAGTTGTTTTTTTGTTGATCATGGCCGGATCAAACTGTCTCATGGGCTGCATGTGGCCCAGAGGCCAGACTTCTCCCATCCCTGAGATAGAAGCATCATTTGTACTTGAAGTGCAGAAGATCCTGGCAGTCATTTAAACAATAACTTTTCTGTGCAACATCTCTGTTTTGAACAGACTTTGAACAGACAACAAGTTCAACAGCACTGAATTTGCCAGTTTAACAAGTCAACCATTCAGATGACATGAAATTACAGTATTAGTATTTCAGTTTCAGCTGTAAGAGATTGCAAACTACAGGCAATGTAGAGCAAAAAATGTTTGCTTTGGACAGACAGGGAATGAAGGACAGAAAGAGAAAGCACTAATGGACTAGTCAGTTATTCACTCCCAACCTTTTTACCATCTGTTATTTTACTGGCTCATTTTAGATAAGCTTGAGTTGTTTGAAGTGTGTGTTTGTATGTGTGTGTGCCTTCACAAGAGCCATACATACTGTATGATTAGTATTTGCATACTGCTGGGTTCTCATTGGTGCTGATGTAGAGTATGAAGAGTCCTTATGATGGATACATGAATGAGCCATAAGCCTACACTGTGGACTTCACTTTAACCTTTATGAGGTGTTTTTGTGTTCATGCATGAGGTCTGATGTTGTAAACTGTACACACATTATAGTGCATGTTCAGTGTTTTTGTGCCTTTGCTTATCTGGGTGCGTGTGTGTGTTAGCTGATGGCTTGTCAGCAGGCCAACCCAACCATTGTGAAGCAGTCAGTGCTGTTATATTGGCCTCACAGCTATCAACCACTGATAAAGATGTCAAATAACATGCACTGCTAATGTGAAAATAACTAAGCAGGCCAGAGAGGAAACTTGCGGCCTGAGCTACACAGATGTTTAATTTTGGACAGACTCAACGGAAACTGAATTCTAAGACACGTCCTTATATGAACATATAGTCTAGTATAATTATATTTTGTGAAAGTGTGTCACTTAAAAGTGCAAGATGCAGTTTAAATGTACATTATAATAGTTCTTCACCAGTCATTTGCACACACATATACACACATACAAAGGCTGATCAGCAGGTTGAGGTGCCGCTAAAAGCCATTACACAGACAAAGCTTTCCTTGTTAGGTCATCCACACACGCGCACACACACACACACACACACACACACATAAACACACACAGACACACACAGAGAGATCTTAGTATTTGCCAGGAATGAGCTAAGGGTCATTAATCTTGCTTTGCTTGGAGCAAACTGACCAAATTTACCATCACATACACACACTGAATGTACACACTCATGTGCACACACACAGACATGCACACAAGCTGGCAGGCACAGGAAATTAACTGTCTAAAGCTTTTTTTCTGTTTTGAAGAGTCTTTTAAAATCCTTCCATCTTATTTTTAACTTTTGAATTCACATTGTCCCTCCAACTCATTTCTGTTCAGTGTCTTTCTGAAGGGAGGACCTGTGAAGCTCCTCCCTCCTGGTGTGTTCCCACATACAGGTGCAACCATGTGTATGCGTGTGTGTTGTAATGCCGAAATAAATAGACCTAGACAGGGTGGTGCAGCTCTATTGGAATTCCACTGGTTTTGTTTCGGGTCACTCATCTTTTGAATTGTGCATGAGTATTTGTTCATCTGTACGTGTTTGTGTGTTAGGTAAGTGTGTCCGATGCAAATGCACAAAAACAACTCAGACCTGCCAGATGATTGTTTGGGTGGTGAATGGAGATTTTATACTGTGGAGCCACTGTGGTGAACAAGAGGATTTGAGGCCTTTTAGTGATTATGAAGGCAGGGGGTACAGAAGATTAAAATAGTTGTTTCCCTCTTACTGCTGAAAAGAAGCTGTTCTTTTAACCAGATGCCATTTTTTTGTTGTTTTTTTCTTAACTTATTAAGGGCTCAAGAGCCTGACTGATACATCAGCATGGGTTATTAGTAGCTGATTTTAGCTGCTTTGGTATTATATTTTTGAGATTTTGAAAGGATGTTTCCATTAAATTGTTCACCAAAGTGCACTGAAAAAGTTTATTTTTCAACTCTGAAGTTTCCCTCTCAGTCCATATTTTATCACCAAATAGCTCAATTTAAGCAATTCTAAAAAAATGTGCAAAAATTTGTTTATACAAAAAAAACAATTATTGAGCAATGTGTTCTTTTATATTTTTAAAAACTCAATAAAATATTGATATTGGTATCATGTCACTTCCATGGTATTTGTATGCCTTGGAGTACGCCAGGAGATACAACCCATCATTTTAAAGAATTAGATGGTGATGTATCATGGTCCCGTTAAAATATGAGGTCAGGTGTTTCCGGGATTAGAGAGCGAGAGTGGATAACAGGGAGATCCCGCAAAAAACAGGAAAGAGGACAGGAGATTTAAAGAAGAAAATGAGAAAAAGATTAGTTTTCTGTTTTAAAGCTGTTTTCAGCTATGTAAATTTGTGGTCGTGTCCGTGGATAGAGGGGTCAGAGGAGGGGAGGAAAAGGAGGAAGAGATAGAAAGAAAGACAGGGGATAGGAGATCATTTTCTCATCACTGGAAGAAAATGAAAGTAGATGGGAAGAGAGGAGAAAGATGAGAAACAAGGGCAGGAAGTCAAGACGAGCTGTCATGTCCTGTAGACCGATGGCAGCCTGAGGAGGAGAGATGAAAAAAGGACTTTTTTTTTCCTCTTGTATCTGTCTCTCCCTCCCTCGCTCTCTTGCTGTGTGACCCGCTCTGCCTCTCCCTTTGGGTTTAATCAAGCAGACAGTTGGTTCGACCCGTTCCGGGGGGGGATTTATCATCAGCGGGCATTAATCTGTGTGACAGGGGCTTATTAGACGAGAGCGACCACCCCTGCTGGCTTCCACAGTGGATGGAGCCGGCACTGACAGAGAGAGGTGGCTGAGGGTGAAGTCACACTGTAGGGAGAGCGGAAGAAAGAGAGATAGGGATTTAACTTTAAGAAACTATCTATTTCCTCAGAGGAATATGTGGAAGGGACAGAAAGGAGGGATGAATTCATTTTATTTACTTTGACAGCAGAGATCTGATGTCTTCGTTCGGAGGGTCAACATCAATGAGATGTGCAGTGGAAGTTGGTGCTGCCCATGTCAGTGTGTGAAGGAGATACACATCCTTTTTATGTGCTATAAAGTACACATTTTGTTGTGTGTGTGTTTCTGCTCCCCACCCTGACGCACGCACTGTCCTCACACATGAATGACTGATCTTTAGTGCCGATTACGTAATGACACAGCAGCTCTGCAGAGTTTTTGTTCCAGCGCCGTGTCTCCTCGGGCCAAGGGAGGATCTAATGAGACTCATCCTTTCAATACTTTATAAAGTCCTGGCCGCAGCTTTTTTTTCACCCAGCTGCAGCTTAAGTGAGGTTCTTTCACTCATGTGGAGTTATGGGCTGTAGTTGTGCTGCCGAAAGGATGCTGATTGGAACGTAAATCTTCTGTGTTGTGATGCTGCACTGTGCTGACTCACGCTTCTGTGTGCCAGTAAAGCGGTGCACACGTTGGGCCAATCAGAAGAACTGGGACAGATGATCTTTGGCATCATAGTGAATTCATGGAAAACAGGTTAATGAGCATTGCGACAATAACAACATTAGGGACAATTACTCCTCATTTTTGTCCTCTGCTTTTTTATAGTTTAAGTTTAATTTACTCACCAAAATCCCTTTAATCTGTGTCCTCTTACTCCAGCTGCCATAGTTCACATGAACGTTGATAAAAATGCTGATCTGCTCATCGGGTTGTCTCACAGCAGTAAGATTTACAAGCTGTTGGAAGTGCTTTGTTGAGTTTTTGCTTGTAAAAATATTTCTTTTCTTTTTTTAAATACGTGGGTTGCCATAATTTTTCCTTCCCTGTGCAGTGTCTGCAGCGCTCTTTACAGGCTATCTACATCATTAGCAAGATCCCAAATCCACACTACATACTAATTCCAAGCAGGTTTTGAGTATGTAATATGTTTTCACCGCTGACTGAAGAAATTACACTCAAGGTAGTTAGTATGCTGACTGAAAAATAGCTGATTTTTGAGTATGCTGATGAAAATTCTCCCCAGTGCATGAAAGAAGTAGAGCTTCTCACAGCTGGAAAAAGCTGAAAGTATAAAAAATAATGGTGGCTGTTGATGAAACAGCTCCTGGAACACAAAAAATAAGTACGTTGTTGGACATAATATACCATTTCCTGTTAGTCTATAACAGTGACATCTTGCATACTATCTGCTGAAACTAGTATACTGTAAATATTAATTTAGATTATGCACTATATATAATTAGGATGTAGAATATCTCCTCTCTCCCTTTTTAGGAAAAAAAAAAATTAAATCAAAATCAACATTAAATCTTTACAGGCCACAATATAATATTGTCCTAACAAATACTAGAACTGAATATCTATCAAACAAACTGTTATGTATCTTTATCAGTGAAACTAAATGTGCAAGCAAATACATCAATACATTGTTTTAACTTATGGAAAACAAATCACCGATCTCACACTCTTGCTGAACTTGAAGGTGTTAAATTTATGTGGGTGATGCATTCAAAAAGGAGGTCAAATCCAAGTGCAGAGTGTGTGTTAGTCAGTCGGCAGTTCGGAGGAAACACATGGAGGATGTTGCCACTGTAAAAGTTGCATTCCAGGAAAAGACTCAGGCTAATGCCATTAGCTACCTTACACTACAGTATGGCTGTATCACCACAGACATAGACTGTTTGCCTCCCTCTGTTTTTTCTCTGTTCCTTATCTTGTTTCTGGGCACTACAACGAGCTGGCAGGTGGTGGCTGATGATTGACCTCTCGAGCTGACCTAGTTTTAGTCTTTCACAACACACAGACACACATTCACACACATTCATGCACATTAATCAGTTGTAGAACAGGTCCTGCAGGTGTGTGTGTGTGATTGGCAGGAAAGAGTGAGGAGGCAGATCGTACCTGGGGATACGGGTTCTCCATAACAGCCTAAAGGCAAGTGTACAGTATGTATGTGTGAGAATGTGTCTCCTTATCCTAGTGACACCAGTTGTTAACAGTAAATCTTCTGCTTGTCTTTTAACAGTTTGTATATCATATTTAATCAAATACTTCAAATATTCACTTAATTTTAAAATGTTTATTTTGTCTGTTAAAGCCTGACTTAATAATGTTTAAAAAAAATGCAAAATCTGGGTGAAAATCTATTATCTATTTAATTTTAAAAATGCAATTTGCAATGCAACCCTTTAGCTGCTTTGTAGTTTTACTGCAACCTGTAGTTTAACCCGTTTTTACCTACTCAGATGGACTCTGGTGCATAATCAGCAGCTCATTTGTCTTTTCTCTTCTCCTTCTTATTACTGGAGCTGTGCTCATCCCAAGAGGACCTAATTTAATCTTGTGAACTGTAGAGGTCAGCATCTTCTTGCAGCAGAACTGAACACTGAAATGTTTAAACCTTCTTTAAAAAACAACAATAAAACAAACAAACAAAAACTTCTCCCCTGTCTCTCCTGTGAAAATCTGTGAAATCAAACACTACTGAGGCTCAATAAAGTTCCTTTGTATGTTTGAGTGTGTGACCTTGCACATGTTGGCACTCCTGCACTATGATGATGAAATTTCTCAGAAGAGCCGGATCAAATGTGTTAAAAGAGAGGCACAAAAGAGCAGCCAAACTTGTTTCTTTCTCTTAACCTGAGAAGATCAGTTTACTGGAAGTCCACAGATGGTTTCCACGGATTTTGCTGGCAACTGTATCTGTACTGTATGTAAATTGGGAATTTTTTAAATCTGTGCCAATTTTTTATGTCTCCTTATTTGGTACTAAAAAGCTGTTTTCCATCTTTGCATCTCACTTCCCCTGTCAGTCAGATGATATAATCAGTGCATCAAAGACATTTTCTTTGCTTTCGGTTCAGTATTTTTTGTTGTGGGACACTTTAACAGGAAACATGGCAGTTAAACTGAACCAAAACCTTACACTTCTGCTTTCTGATCTATTTCTGTAGCCACAATGCCACCTGTACTGTACCTGTACAGATTTTGTTAAATCTGCTAATCCAAAGCTTAACTCCTGAATGACTGTCCCTCACAACATGATGGGCAGAGTGGAGTTCATAAGGCATCAAAGACAAATGCACATTTACATACACACAGCTTTTGCATAAACCCATGTCAGAGCTTTTCCTGCACTACCCAACACAGTGTGTGTGTCTCTCCCCATTGTATTGGAGATGGGGTCAGGAAGGAAAGCCCCGCCTACTTATTTCCCCTTGTCGCCCAGAGTGACGATGACGTCACAGAGGAGCCTGGAGATGCAGGGCATCGTGGGAAATGACCTTTAGACCTTTGCACAAGAAGATGCACGCAGGCGCTCTCACAAGCGCATTCACCAAGTGTGTAACCCGAGAGATTTAGAAAAAGAGTAGGTATATATATGAAGGTAGGTAGGTAGGTAGGTAGATATATGAAATCAGGTTAGGGGGCTGGACTCAGGGGACTGGGAGTCTCATCTCCAGACACAGGAATATTCTACCCATGTCAGCAATTTGTCACTATGTGTGTTTGTGTGTATGTGTTTGAGAGAGAGAGAGAAGGGGTGAGGGGATAGATAAATGGATTGAGGCAACCCCTCTGACATGATTAACGACGAAACATACTGCGTTCAATTGTTTGTGTGTGTGTGTGTGTGTGTGTATGGATGCTCAGCCTCAATCTGTACATGTCAGGATTCTATTAACATTAATCGAATCCCATGGAGATAAGCTCTGCTGCTGTGCACAGTAAGCAACATCTACTGTGTGTCCACTGTAACTGAGCTTCTTTGTCTGTAGCTACATCTACATGATAAATATACACTGAGCAAAAATCTGTATGAAGAATAACCTGCATTGTCGCCAACATTTGCAACCTCTGTTGATCTTACTTGTTAGTCCTTTAGTTTTAACCAAACGGGTATGGTATTAACAGTGCATTACAAAGCCTGTATTATAGTGTACGTATTGGATTTGGTAGCAACAGCTCATATATACCTCTAATACTGACATTAGTGAACCGTACCATGATGTTGTATTCAACACTTAATCATGACTATGTTCTACTTAAACAGAATGAGTTAGGACTGCGTTTGAACTCAATATTGTTTTTGCACGTGAAATGTGTCCAAAGCACCTAAGTGTCAAAAGCTGTCAAATACCAAAAATTGCCATCGAATTGTTTAATATATTCTTAGTTTTTGTTGCTAAGGAAGTTCCTCTTTTGAATCATAATTTTGCTTATTTTAGACTAGATTTTATTTAGGCAAACTTCCTGTGGGGTTGCTTGTGTTCAGCATTAAATAGTAATGCGTTTAAGAAGTTTGGTATAAAAAAATATGCAGCCCTAACATTAATTGCAGATAGAACCAGGCATTATTAGGGGCAGGTTTTTTTTTTCAAATTTTTCAAATATTTTTTCTATAATATTTACATGGCACAACTTCTGTGCAACAGTCTTGTATCCCAGAATTCCCATTAAATGTAGACTTCTAATGCAAAAAAGGAAGTGTAGAGCTTCATTGATGGTAGCTTAGCCTTGAGAAAAAGACTGGAAGTAATTAGCTAATGAAAGTAGTATTTCATTTAAAAAGATTCACTGACAGCCGCAGAGGGTAAAGTGACGTGTATTTCGGGGAAGCACTCTTTAATACATGATATTATATTATGGCTCATCTCCTCAAGGAGCCAAGTATACAGAGGAAGATATGAGCATATAACTATCAGACTGCATACAGGGTCTGAGAACGAGGGAGGGAAGTTACTTATGGGTAAGGCAGTCTTTAGAAATACAGCAAGAGTGCTCCAGGGGTCAGCTCCTCTATCCATCTAACACATGGCTTTGTATGTGTGTGTGAGTGCAGTATATATGTGTGTAGCTCTATCTTCCTCAAGTCCTCTCAACAACTGATATTTACAAAATGTCAAATCTACATTATCTTGTCCCTGCAGGCAAATAGGATTTATTTAGTCTAATATGTGTGTGTGTGTGTGTCTATGTCATAATAGAGAAGGTGAAAGCAGGCGTATCTTAAAGGGCATTAGAGACAGCTGAGTGTCGATGGTATTTTCCAGCTCTCACTGTCAGACTCTTGTCTTGAACTTACAAACATTTACCCAAGACTGGAAACAGACAGAGCATGTGCAGAAAACACAGGTAGTAAATGAAGAACCCCTTACTCTCTCCATCCTACATGTGGTAGTGGAGGGTATTGATTTCTGGTCAGGCATTAATCATATGGGGGGGGAGAGAGGGAGTGGGAGATAATGTTTGTCTATTGATTCATGGAATTACTGTGCTTTACAGCTTCAGGGCTACCTTTGCATTTTGAACATGCTTGACTTGAGTTTCAGTTCTTTGTTCACTGAAATACACACATGACCTTTAGCTGCGGCCTTTGGTTTCAGTCAGAAAACCAGTCTAAAACCCAAAGATATTCGATTTACAATCATGTAAAACAAAGACAAACAGCCAATCCTCATATTAGAGAAGCTGTAACCAGAGAATTTTTGGAAGTTTTGCTGGAAAAACGGACTCAGACAATACATTTGAAAAATAGTTGCCAATTTATGTGCTGTCAGGGGAATAGTCAATGAATTGCTTCTTTGTTTCAGCTCTAAAACAGTTAATAATTGTTGAAGACATGTTCTTAACAAAAAAACTGGGAAAATCGAACTGGAAGAAAAATGGATGGACATTCAGTCATTTAAAATGCAAAAGTCACTTTGAAAAGGAAAAAATATTGAACTCAGAATCAAAATCAAACCAGCAGAGGCTATAATATCCTTACTTTTACTTAATTCTATGGACCAAGCTACTAAAACTACATTTCCCATATTTCAACCAAAGAGATCTCTTTGATACACCCTTCATATGTGGTTAATGCCAACATCCTTAAACTCCAGATTGTAACACAGTTTGTGACGCAGCTTTCTGATATGAAGTTGTGGTTTCTAAGCCCAAGCAGTGAAAACATCCTTGATAATGTCATCAGGGTCATTTTTTTGGCAATGTGATTTCACAAGGCTCCTCCACCGACTCCAGATTACATGATACATATGCTTTCACAAGCTGAATAGTGCTCCCTTTGATTTGAGTTGGGTTGTGGCAGTCAAGAGATTCAGTGCAGCAAGAGGTAACATCTAACCTAAGCTTGAGGTACACAAACACTTATCAGCATTGATTTTCTCGTTGCAGACATATTGTCCCCTTCCACTTCATCACCTGAAGTGGCTTGAGGGATCCAGGTTTCCAGTTTCAAGCTGGAGGCAATTTCAGGTTGACATCTAATCAAGATGAGTGACAAGTGTTTTCGAGCAGGAAAAAGACAAGTGTGCAACTCACAATACATTTGTCTTTGCAAAAGCTGCACGTCGAAGCTCAAACTGTACCTCCCTGTCAGGGGCTGTTTTCTTCTGCAGGAAAGTGTAAATCATAAACCAAACCTAATACTTACAGCACGCAAACATTCATTGCAACTCAATCCTCCATTTGCTTCCTCCTTTGTTGTCTGTGAGTGTTAGAAGCTGGTGTGACAACATCCTAAGTATGGCTCTTGTTTTGAAGTTAATTAAAAAGATTGACCAACAGTGGCCTACAGCCATCATCTACTGTACTGAAGCTCCAGCAGGCCCGAGAGCTGCAGAGCTGCTTGCTGGCTGAACTTCGTCTCAACCCTCATCCTGCCTCACTTTAAATGTTTCATATAAACAATCTGCCTTGACTTCTGCCTCACCCATAACTCCCTTCCTCCCCCCTCTGTGTTGAAATGCTCTGCCTTTAACATTGGAGACTTGAGTTCAGAAAAACACCATGCTTCATGTTTAATGTTTCAGTGAAACTTAATGGTGTGTGTGCATGCAAAGTGTGTGCATGCGTGTGTGTGTGTGTGTTTACCCACATGTTTGAGATGTCTGCTGTGTGTGACACTGACAGTGCAGTGAATCAGCACAGGAGCTTCAGCCATGTGGAAATTAAGCACATCATTTATTTAGCATGAACTGTCCCTTTGTGTGTGTGTGTGTGTGTGTGTCTGTCTGTCTGTCTGTCTGTGTGGATGTATGGGTTAGGGTTAAGGTTAGCTCTCACAAGCTCTGATCATTGTATTTAAATATGTAATGTGTATTTGTGGTGTGTGTGTGTGTGTGTGTGACTGTGTCTGTGTGTGTGAGTTATGTAAGAATAAGTTGCTTTCTTTCTCACCCGTCTAACATTACTTTCATTAGATGTTAATGGCTAGACGACGATAATCATTACTGTCACATACCAACATTTCCAGCTGTACACCCAGAGAGGTGTGTGAATTGTGACAGCACGATATCTAAAGATAAGGATCATTTTGATGCACACACACACACACACACACACACACACACACACACACACAGATGTGTGACTTATGACAGCGATAAGGACTGTGCTCATGTGAACACACACTTGGACTGACACAGCGGCATACACTCATTGATATTCTGATACAGTTTGCTTGTCCACAGGAAGTATAATGTTACAGACAGTTGTCACTGGATTACTTTCATACTGAAGAAAACTTAAACACCTGATGATTCTCAGGGAAGTTCTGGTGTTATAATGTGTATCTTTTTTTTTTCTATGGTTTCAAAGAGGATTTTTAGATATTTATTGCAAATTGCAGAAAGTGGGCGCTAAGTACCTTAATTGAGCTCCATGAGCTGTTTGTGTTGGTGAGCAGATCTAATCAACCACACAACAAGAACTACCTTTCAGTTGTTTTTACACAGCACCTGTCCCCTTCAACTCATGCAGTGTCTTTGCCTCACGCCTCCGCGCCCCCCTCCAACTCTACTGTGCATCAGACTTGCCTCACAGTTTGAAAGCCTCTGGTTTATACTATCCGATGTCAGAATAATAGTGAAAAATGACCGCAATTTTTCTAAAAGAAAGGATACATCTTTAAATGTGTTGTTGTTGCTCCATGACTCTGAGACAGCTTCATGCAACGTCTCAGAGAAGCCAAATCAGTGCCCATCTTAAACCTATTTGTTTTGTTTGGATTTGATTTGATTCTTTTTATTTTCTGGGTTGTACACTTTAATGTAGTCTCTTCTGTATCCCTCTTCTGCACTGTAAATAAAGTTTGCTTTGATTTGCTTTGTCCAAAATATTGATGGGAAAAGCAACAAATCCTCACATTTGAGAAGCTGGAGTCAAAGTAGTGGAGGATTTAATTTCCTGTTGATCAACTAAGCAATTTATTTGTTAATTGCTTCTGCTCAAACTTTTGATGAACACTGAATCGTCCATCTCTAAAGATGAATATCACTTCTGAAGTCTGTCATGTTCCAGTACTGATGCAGAATCATTTGAGCATGGCAGGCACTGAATAAATAAAGCCTAGTGTATGTGATAGACACATTTGAGGGTGTTCATCCCTTGTGACTCTGCAGTGATCTATTGTTTGTGACACATAATCACATACACATACACACACCCTCGATCTCTTTCAACAAATGTTTTATTCATGCTTGACTGTGTGTGTGTGTGTGTGTGTAGAGGTGTGGCTCTTAGGTCATTCAACAGACCCAATGAAGACAATGAGAGCATGTTTGTTTTGCTTTTTCTTCCACTGTTTCCCCCTCTTGGTTGTCTTAAATTTCCATTATGCCTCCTGGCTGATGAGTTTTTAATTTATGTTTTTGCTTTAGCACAGGGATTACATGACAAGGTCTATGTTTAATAACCTTTGGGCTCATGAAAATCCACGGAAGATTAAATTTCAAAAGAGCATGGATGTCCAGCCAAATTAAAGGCTGCATTTCATTAATGTCCTGGAAAGCTGACATTTTCAAAAAGGCCATGTTTTCATTCAACAATACTTTTTTTCATCCAAGCTGGATGAAACTGTTCAGCATTTAGAATTCATCACCAAGCAATCTGCATTATATCTTATCACCTATAACATCTATCATCAGGGCAGTAGTTATTGATTATTAGTAATTATTTCCCCATATGAATCCTGATTCTGGATTGAAGTGTGTTTTTAGTCAACTTGCCCAGATAAACAAGACTTCAAAAGACTGATGGCTGAACCAGATATGCATGATGCACGACGCTCCATCTGCACTTTCAGTTTGGTCTCTTGATCCTGGGAGTTGCCTGCAGGACAGATAAAGCTATCATCTCTGCAGACCCAGAGCGGACCCCAGCACCCATTTCACAAGAGCCGAGCACTTAACCCATCGACCTTTACCGCTATATATCACCTACGACACACACACTGTGAACCGCTGCAGCCGTCTCTATAAAAGAGGGCTCAGAAAATGGCCCTGGTTTCACAGCAAGGCTATATCTGTCCACCTTGCACTTTCCATCGCTCTCTCTCTCTCTGTCTCTCTCAGGTCAGTGAGTTCATGTCTTATTGCAATGAGAGAGAGGACTGCTGTCAAAGCAAGAAAATCAATTAAGTCTTTATTGGTTTCAGTGTGGTTTTCATCTTGATCAATATGGACATGCAGAATCTTAGAAAAGCCCATTTGTAAATCATTTCATGTACATACAAAAACTACACAAAGCTTTATTTTATATTTTACAAAGCAGCCTTTGAGTACAGTCCATCGTAATTTATAGTGATTAGTGCATCGCATCACATCATCACTTTCAACACACTTAGGGTATTTTTGGTGTTTCTCTCACAACGTTTAGTTTGTGAAAAATTGTGATGTGCATTTGTTTAATTAATGACTCAACTGATTATTATTATGACAACACATGTTATTTGCAGCCCTAATATTTTTTTATGTACACTAACATACAGTATGTTGTACGATTGTCTTGTCTACGTTAAAGCCTTCAACACTGATGCACATTGATCAATGTTAATCTTTTAACTATTCCACTTACAGGATACTGCAGTCAACAAAATAACAAGAACACCCAACAGTATATGGTGTTACAGTAATAGTCTCTTAATAGTCTTATTGCAGGTGACTTCATTGGATGGCAATATGTTGTCAGTTGCTCATAATTAATAGAGACATTTTGGCACAAACTTTTTTAGTTGAAGGTGCAGATGGCTTTTTTGTGTTTGCTCTTCACTACCTGGACGCTCTCTTCATCTCTCCATCTCCTCCATTTCCAGCCTGTCACTCTCTCTCTCCCTCTCGCTCGCTCTGTCCCCTCCTCTCACTCTATAGTACCTTTTATTTATTCAGATATCCCCTGTGCCTCTTCCTTTCTTTCCCTCTCCATCTCTCTTTCTCCCCCCTGTGGAGTTCCTCTTGTGTGATTTGGTGCTATGCTAAATAGCTTCTAAAACTGCACATACACACATACATAAACACACTCAGAGAAAGTGGGGTAGTGAACTGCTAACAAATGCAATTTGAAGGAGCATCAAAACAAACCATGATCCAGCTGACCTTGATAAAGCGGCCAAGTATGGAAGGAAAGAAGGATAGCAGCCAAGAAGAGGAGGAAAGAGAGTGAATGAAGAGAGGAAGTGCTGGATATTTTATTTCTACAAGGAAGCACCGAGTTCTCTCTCTCCCCTTTTCTGTCTTTCTGTCTCTCTGCTTTGGAAACTCCATGTTTTCATCATGTTATTTGGCAAGACTGGTTTCTGTGCAGCTGCAAGGTCAACGTCCTGCCTCTACCACCACACACACACACACACACACACACTCACAATGACACTGATTCCAAAGTGTTATCAGTTGCTGTGGTGCTAAAAGTGTGTGAAAGGATCAGACTGCATGTAGAGAGGGGTCACAGGTCAAAGAGGGTGTCATGTTAGTGTCAGTGTCTGGTGAGAACTACTCGAGTGGAACCTCCAATACAAATACACTGACAGCCACATGGTGAGGTGTGTGTTTGTATGATTTTGGCCCTGACATGCACTAGTTGAGTTTGTAGCTTTGACTCTATAGTGCAGGAAGAGGCAGTTTTTTTAGTAATGTGAGACTGAGAGACATACAGACACAGAGAGCTTATAGAGTCGCCTGTGTCTCGGTAACAATGCGTCCATTATTCTTTACACTGAATGAAACCGAGAAGAGAGAGAACCAGGGTGAAGAAGGAGGCACTGAGAGCATCTTTCACCCCTCAGGATGAGCCAATATGGGACACAGAGTTCCAGCTGAGCCTCCTGGAAGTCCAAGGAAGAGAGGGGAAATGAGAAAAAGATTTACTTTTATGATAGAGCGTTAATAGACTTTGCAATCTGCATTTGATTCAAACTTAACACTGACTTGGGCGCTTGTTCAGATGGCCGTAAAAAGGCTTTAAGCATTTTGGCATAGGCACAGCTCCCCTCACAAACACACACACATCCCCTCAGGGTTAGTCAATGGCCAGTGGTTAAATGTTGGGTGCTTTGATCTCTGGTCTCTGTCAGTGGCCAAACTCGAATCAACACACTGGTTACTTTGTTCTGTTGTCAAGAATAGACCCAGCGCTAGACTCCATGAACACAAAGGGTGATTTGAAGGTCATTTTCAACACAGCCATCAGCTTTTAAAGAGAGGTTTGTTGCGTTTTTTACTGCTCAGTGTCACGAAGAATTATGTCCATATTGGATGATTCTTCACTTCATGATTTACACTCAATGCCAACGCTCAGTACCAATGCAGGAAGTAGTGCAAGCAGGAGCTCTCTCTATGTAATTTACATTGGATAGTTGTTTTCTCCCATTGCCACTATTACTACTTCTTTTCAAAAAAAAAAGAACTAGTAAGCAACGTGTTTCCATTCATTATTTTCAAGTGTTAGTTCTTCAGTAAAATGATATCATACTGATCGGGAAGCCGTTGAATGCGATGATCACCTTTTCCCACATTTGTTTGAATTACTTTCATAGTTGAGTTGGAGCTAACAGCTCAGCTGCTGATAGTTGTGCTTCCATCTTTCATGCAGTTTTGTCCAGTCATAGTCTTGAATAACTTTTGCATTTTTATCGACTGTAACTGTAAAGCTGTAAAGGAAACGAATCTGAAAAACGTTGACATTGAACTTTATCTGGGGTTTTTATCGGCATCCTTGGATGGTAATAGGGCTGGGTTTCTAAGATGACATCTGAATGAAAGGATGGAAACAAATGTGGTCTATGGAAGCAGACGTTCATGAGAACGTTTAGCCGAGTGATTAGGGGGTGAGGCTGTGGTATTTAGGATGTGGGGTCACCTGGTATGTGAGTGTGTGTTTGTGTGGTTGTCTTGGTGGCCTCTCCAGCTGGCTGTGGGGATGGAAGATATTTTTTTTTACCAGATGGCTGGTAGACCTCTATGGTTTCTACTCATGTCAACGAGACATGTGCAGGACTGGTGTGTGCCCCTGCATTTTCTTTTTCATTTAAATTGTTCCATGTAGTCTTTCTGTTCATCTCCCTGTATGTTCAAGTGCTAGGCTCATCTGTCACACACTTCATAACATTAGTCATTAGTGTTGATGTTGAAACAACTCTTCCCACTTGCTCTTGACACAGCCACACCCCACTCCTTTCCTCTCATGTTCACCTCTTTGCTTCTTTCTGAGACACAATCAAATCACTATTAATGACCTGACCTTTAACCTCTGATTCTTGCCTTGGGGCACGGACCTTGACGTCATGAGGAGGTCAGAAATAGAGAGGGGTGGGTGGATGAGGCTCAAAGTTGAACGTGGGAAAAGATGATAGAAATGGAGATAATGACAAATAGTTGCTATGTTGCAAGAGGTCAGAAAGCTGTTATGCAAATGCATTGTCAGCAAAATCAGTGTCCCAAATCCTCTCCTCTCCTCTCAACCATCCAGGCCAGCAGGCTGCTAATTGACCTATCTATTATTGATTAGCTCAGTCTCCCTACCCTATTAGCCTCTATTACTATCTGGTCCACAAATGCTCGAGCTGCTAGCTTGGTGTTCTCTGAGTATCCATTCACTCTCTCTTTTTTATCTTTTGGTATATTTCCTCTGCCGTTAATGTATGGCCTTACACACTACCTTTGTGTATGTCAAACTGTTTGAATCATCTGTGTGTGTGGGTGACGGGAACAGAGTACAAACATACAGGAAGCCTTTGTGGTGGACAGCTGTGTAGGTGTATCAGCAATGTACAGGAAATTGGCTTCGTGTGCCCACATTTAAGGCCAGTCATGGGATTTTTTTCCTGTGACACACACACACTCACCCTCTCTGCCCTTCTTAGTCATTATTTGACTTATGTTGTCAGTCAAAAAACCCTCAACTGTGTGGTTGTTTATTGCGTCTTTCTGGGCTTTATCATATTCTGTGGTAATGTGTGGTGTAGTTTCTGTTAAAAGCCATTACTCACCTTTGGGGTTTTTTTTTTGTAGTGACGCAAACATGAAGTTCAGTGTGATTTTCCATGAAAAGGAGATCAGTTTGTGGTCGTTCAGAGTATTGATACAGCATGTAACTAAAAGACTGAAAATGTTAGAAAGTAACAATTGCACGCTGAGGTGAATTGGTTGGAGATCATCTTAAAAAGTTGTTTCTCTTTGCAACTAAAACGGAATTTTTTTTTTGCAAAAAAATATGCAAAAGCGCTGATTAAAATCTAAACTGAACCGTGTGTGTGTGTCGTGTGTGTGAATATATGAGTTAAGGTCCTATTGATCGTCTAGCCTTGAACAGCATGCAAACTCTGACCTTTGGCTTGCGACCCCAGAGGTCATCAGTGACACGCATGTGACACAGGCCAGCTGTTGCTTCAGCATTTGCATCTGGTATCAGTCCTTTGTGTGTGTGTGACTGTGCCGCTACATGCAGATGTCAGCCAGAACTGTATGGTTTGTGTTGTAATGAGAAATGTGTGGGGTCTCTGTGGTTGTGTGTGCAGCGGATAAAGACATGCACTTAAGTTTTAAGGCACAAAGAGCTGCAGAAGAAATAAAAGCTGTCGCATGGATTTTCCAATTACACAGGAATATGGTGCACTGTATGCTGTGTGGTAGCATACACAGACACTCACATGCACAGACACTCGCATGTATTTGAGACAAACCAGCCCTTATCAGTGTGTGTTTGTGTGAATTTAGAGCTGCTACCCGCCAAACACACCGGGTGAAAAACATCTGTGTATGTGTGTGCATGGATGCATGTCTGTTGGTGTTTGTGTGTGTGCTTAAAGGTCCCTGTGGTGCTGGCAAAAGTGGGTTAATCTCACTCCATTTGGTTTTTGCCCAGATACCTCTCTCTCATGCTGTTGCTGTCAGTTTAACTGTCTCTTTCCCTTTTTTGCTCACTCTCCTGTTGTTTACACTGTACCCAAGAGAAAACATCTGTAGCAACAATATTACACAAGTGAGCACATAACAAAGCCTGTGTGGCCATTCAGTCAAGAAGGATAAAATCGTTCCTCCGGCTGTGAATTCTCTAGAGAAGTGAGTTAGATGCAGCTTATTACAATGAGTGACATTGGTCGTTCTGCACATATTTTAAAGCTTTCAGCACTTTGAACAATACTGCTGTGATTATTCCCTGTAGAGAAATTCTCTTTTCTAGTTATACCTCCACAGGGAAGTCAAAGGTCAGCTGCAGAATAGCAGCCCTAGAGCTGATAGCGAAACAGTGTCTTGCACTTCAGCACAGAGGATGCTGCTGACGATGGGGTGTTTAGCTGAATTACATTCCTACTAACCACTCAGACACGCTGTCGTCACCAGAGCGCAGGAAACGTACAGACACAAATAGATCTGTGGCAACTAATGCAAAGAGCTGTAGGTGGAAGACAAACTATAGTACTTCGCTCTGGTAGTCAGTGCTCAAGCTCAGTTTATCAAAATGAGATAAGTGCCAGTGTTGAATGGCAAGTCATTAATATCCTCCATTGACAGATAGTTAATATTTTGTGTCTTGCTGTGGTGTTTTTTTGCAGTGGCGGAAGAAATATTCAGATCTTTTGTTTAAGTTAAAGTACCAATACAGCAATTTAAAAATACTCACACAAGCATGCAAATCCTACTTAAGTAAAATTATAGAAGTATTATCAGAAAAAATAGTATCAAAGTAAAAGTGTTCATTCTGCAGAAGAACAATTTCTGCGAGTGATCTATTACATTGTTGTTAGTAGTAATACATCAGTGTGTAAGCAGCATGTTACTGTTGTAGCTGATCAAGGCTATTTTTAACTACTGTACTGAATATACAGTTAGTTAGTACAGTCCACTGAACCCAGGGCCTTGGCCCCTCCAAAAGATCACAAAAGCAATAATGATAGAGCATGAGTGCCTCAAAATTAATACAGAAGGAAATGGTACAGAACAACTGTCCTTGTGTGACAGATGTTATGGCTGCTCCAGCTCAGTTTGGCTTTAAAGAGACACAGATTGTTTCAGTGTTTAGTCTGAATCCACTGGCCAGAACCAAAACACAGGTGTGTTCATTTGTGTGAATGATATTGTGGTATTATACGGTAGCAGACGTTTCCAGCTGGATTTACTCTTAGTTTTCTCAAGTTAAAAACACATTTTCATAATTCTATTGAAATTTTAAAGGCCTGATATTCCTTTATATTAAAATATTCATGATTACGTAGGATAATATGCTGAGATATTTTTATTATGCAACAGGATGGCTTTATTATATCTAGCAGTACAGTCTTACTTACAGTAAGATAAAAATAACAGGATTGTGTTTATTCAATGACTCATTCATACAGAAACTCTTCTTCACATACACACTGGGCTTTAAGTACACACATGAAGTGTGTGAGGACTGGTGAATGCTGCAGGCACCAGCTTCTAAACCAACACACACACACACACACACACACACACTGCTCCCACACTCGCACATGCACATGCTAATCCTGCAGGGCATGGGCGAATTTAGGGCAAGCCTGATTAGTAGTGCTACTGCTTATCACCCAGAGCCAGAGAGAGAGAGAGAGAGAGAGAGAGTTTGGAGGTGGGAGGGAAATTAGGGAAGTGGAAGAGGTTGTGGGAGGTTGGAGACTGGGAGAAGGAGGTGAGAAGGTATAGCAATGTTGATTCACACAAAGGAATCTCTTCATTCAGTATCATAATTATTATTAAGACCAACCGGATATAAACACACACCTTGAGATGAAAGAGAGAATAATAAAAAGACACAGAAGAAGAAGAGTAGCGGAGCATTAAGTGATGAAGCCACTGCAACCTTGGACCTCCTCCTCCTCCTCCTCCCTGCAAACCAGCTCCCCCTCATCCTCATTTCTGCCTCTCCCTGTGTCCTTGTATCATTTACTTTCTGATGCCATATTTCCGTCCTCCTACACTTTCTCCAGTCTTTCCCTTTTCTTCTTCTCTCAACCTGTTTTTTTTATACTAGGTAATCCTCCACTTCCCTCCGGACTTTTGCTGTGTGTGTGTCTGTGTGTGTGTGTGTGTGTGTGTGTGGCTGTGTGTGTGTGTGGCTGTGTGTCTGTGTGTGTGTGGCTGCTCCCAGTGAAGCAGAACCTTGAAACAGAGGCCAGCGCTGTGTGTCAGGGTCATTTGGTGTTTTTGATGTCTTCACCTCTGAGTGGAGAGGAGGAAGGCCATATACGCACTACAAAGCGGGTACCACTTTCTAATAAGGCACCTTTTTTTTTATAAAGGATCTGTGAACTTTATTGTTATTGCTTGATACATTATTTATTATTTCTTTATAGATTAGTTATTAGTCATTAATAAGGACTATCTTTTGGTTGTGTTTATCTTTCTCCACCCTTGAATTGTCTTTTTAGCTCTTTTCTCATTTTAATTGCTCCAGTGGACCAAATTCTTTACAAGTTATCAACATTTACAACAGCACTGTTATTATTGACCTACCTGACCTACATTTTTATAACCACTGACTTGATGGCCATTGCCAGTGAGTTACATACAACATACTTTTTCACAAATGTGCCAGCATCTCTACACATCTTCAAACAGTCCTATGTTTGCAGTGGAATTGCTTAAATTAAAAGCCACCAATGTTGTTAAACACAACTTTTAATTCATTTTTTTCATTTCATTCATTGTGTGTTTTCTCAATTGTCTGTTTTTCTAGTGAGAAATCAGCTCAGTCACGCACACACTTGCCACTTTACTCTGATAGGACAAACTGTTTTTACATTTAGGCATTCATTTCATGGGCAAAATTGGTTTTATAATTTATTAAAGTGGCCTTAAGAGGTTTTTACAAACTATCACATTTGGGTTGATGAAATGTGCAGACACACTAGCACATAGGCGATTCTTTACTGTGGCGCTAATAAATGGAATTTGAAGGAAGAATAAGCTGCAAGACTATAATATGTGTGTGTACTCAACTGTGAGTTAAGTGACCTTGTTGTTCTTTATGGAAGGTTTGTTTTGTATGCTGTCATATATTGATTATATTACACTACAGTATATAGTTTATAATTTTGCTGTGATTGATGCATCTCATCTCTCCTCTTATGGTCTAATGCTGCTCATGCTGAGGCGTGACTGATCTTACTGGCAACACAGTTTAGATTTCAGAAATTTGCACACAATCAATCAGACAAATTCTGTCTGCAGTGTGTCTCTGTGGATATTGCTCACTTTTGCATGATTACAACTAAATGATCCAAACCACAGCTGCAAACACTTCAGTGAAAGATTTCAAAAAATGTCACACAGATGTTATGTTTGAGCTGTAGCATTCAGCTGCATTGGTATGTAGAGACTGATGCTAACAGGAGCTAAATGACCACCAGTCTCTCCTCAGATCTAACAGGCACACGGCTTTGATGCTTTGAGGCTTCTGTGACCACTACAAGAGGAGGTTTGTCTTTCTCTCTTCACTTACACATATGATAAGAGACAATGTGATGTTTTGTCAAGCCAAGGTTAGAGAGGAACAGGATGTCTAGAAGAAGATATTTTGTCTAAACAGCAGATGCGGGCCGAGATATTTATCTTTATTTTCGTATTTTCAATTCATGTTCTGAAACTTGCTCTCTCTTACATTAACACACTCTAGAAACAGCTCTTGAGACAGGATATGCCTGAATAGCTGACTTCTGTCATCAATCACAGTGAAGACAATGAGCCACTTAGGAACAATGAGAAGGGGTTAACCAAACATTGCACACACACACACACACATATATATATAATCTTCATAATTTTCATTGTCTGGATGCTAGAACAACCATTGTATTTTTCTTCTTGTAAATCATATTTAAATTATGCTACTGTTTATAATGAGCATGTCTGTGCAGCAAACAGAAAACAATCAGTGGAAGTCAATTTCATATTCTAAGCATAATAATACTGGGCCTTTATTATAAGTGATAATGCCTATAATGTACTTGCTTTTACTGTAACTGCAGTATGCATTCATGTGCCCATGATGGCTGCCTTCCTTCAGGGTATTGGTTGTGCGCATCCTCCAACATGCAGTCAAACCCATTAACAGTCAGGGCAGTATACCAGGATGTAAAGTCAGCTTGGCTGTACAGTCTGAACAAAAAACTACAATACAGTTTTGAAGATAATCTACGATGCCACTGCTGCTTTTTTCTGCCTCAGCATTAACAATATTGTAACCTCTTTGAGTTTCGCCTCATTTTGCTATGTTTGCATAGTCCAAAATTGGACGTACTCAAGAAACATATTCTGGTGTTGGCCAGCCCTATTTTTAACCTTCCAGATACATGCAAAGTGTGCACTGATGTGTGCAAACCTAGACATGAACATCATAGCTTCCTGTCTAGGTATGCATTGGTAAAAAGTTTATCACAAAAGCAGAGCTTCTGTCGTTAAAGTGAGAAAATAAAAAACTGATGTTCAGCCATGATTTGTGCAGGAATTATGTATAATTTAAAAATGTGAAACACTAAGTGATAGAAGATGGGAGACGGTGTACAGCTAAAAATAATTGCACAGGGGGAAAATTTGTATATATATACTAAAACAATCTTTGCAACATCACCCCTGACGATGATTATTTATTTATAATTTAGCATCTATTTTAAAAACCACAGTTAAGCCTTTCACCTGTCTATAAATGACAGGAGGGTTGTCTCACTTTGGATGATGCTGCATGTCTGCTATCACTCATCATAATGCTTGCTGAAGTGTTAGGGGAGCCTGCTAATGGCTTTGCTGTCTAATGGGACAATCTGCCCAAAGCTGGTGTATTCTTTTAACCTGTGGAGTACATCTGTCTGACTGCTGCTGAACAATTCAGAGGAAACAGCAGCTGGAAAATGGCATTGAGCTGAGTGGATGATAGCGCTATAAATGTGCGTTTCTGCAGAGTGTGGGACTGTGTTGATCATGCAGCTGTGTCCTGTCTCACCGTAGGGGCTGTGTGTGTGTGTGTGTGTGTGTGTGTGTGTGTGTGTGTGTGTGTGTGTGTGTGTGTGTGTGTATGTTAAGAGACTGTGGGGGCAGGAGCATGTGTGTGTCTCTGCATCTCTTCTCTCCATCCCGTCAATTTTGATTGACAGATGAAGGAGGGAGGTGTATAATTTATCACTTCCTGGTTGGTCCAATCCCACAATGCCCTGCAGCCAGAGACCAGGGTTTGTCCCCCAGAGCAAAAGCCAGTTTATTAAACCCTTAATGGACATGCCACACACACAGACACACACACAGACTCTGTTGGTCTCTCTCCCTGGCTGCCTCTCAGTCATGTTTAATGTATAATGAATGAATGATTCATGGCAGGGGAGAGGATTTTGTATTTTAGGACTACTTATTCATTTATACTCACACCAGTCGCTTTTTAAAATATACCCTGGGTGTGATTTTTTTTTTTTTTTTTTTTTCAGCTTCTGTGAGGTCGCCAGGTTTTCCAGACACATCGTCCAAATAATTTTTAATGTGAAGTCCCTCATTTTCTGGTAGAGCCTGCTTTTGTCTATTGTCCCAGTTAAACCCCTGTTATGTCACAGCATTTATAAAACACTTTAATAACCATTGCCCCATTTTTCATTTTTATTTATCCAAGGATTAATAATACTTCCAGATTAGATAGATTACAGTATGTGGGATGCCTGCTCTTTTACGCAGCAACACCCGGCTTCAGTCTCATACTTAAGAGACTAAAGAGAATTACCTGCAGTTCCCCTCAGCTTTGTGGAGTTTTTTAGCATCCTTCAGCTCTTTGTTTTGGTTTTCCAGCACACAACTTTAGTGTTTAGGTTCAATCTCACCCTCTCATGAAGCTCTTTTTCAGCAACAGCAGGCAGGCTTTAATGAGAGAGACAAGCAAATAAAAATGTAGACCGTCCATCATTTTGGTGTTTTGCTACCAAAGATGTATTGAACATGGTTTGACCCTCTCTGAATCATTAAATTGTCTGAAGTTATTTTAGTAGAATGCAAATACTGTAGGCAGCAGCTCCACAGTGAATGAACATGAGTTCTGCTTTATGAACCTCTCATTCTTTGTTAATTTAGTATATGGGGCTACCATCGTATGTATCTTATTCTATAGCAAAGTGCATGGATTCAGAAAAATGTATCCACAAAAACCTGGTCTGCTGTTCTTTGTTTCAGCGTGTGTCCTTTTGCTAGTGTTCCCACCACACGCGCACATCTCCACGTGCACATATCACACATGAATGGGCACAGTGTGTGCACGCCGCAAAGACACACAGGCAGGAGGTGATATTTGATACTGCAGGCTCCTGCTGTCAAAGAAGAGGCATTTACCCAACCTGCAGAGGGTCTTCTCTTCCCATGTGACACATGTCAAATCAAATTTATTCACAAAGTGCTTCGAACAAACAGCTACGTACGTTATCATGACGATTAAAAACAAGCATGAGATAGAAAAAAAGGAGCTACATGTTTTTTTTAGCGTGCACCAAGATGTGCAGGGTTAGAGGTGTGTGTGTGTGTGTGACTGTGTGTGGGAAGGGCAGATGGTGTAGCTCTAGGAATCATCTCTCTACATTAGGGTGCACAGCAGGTGGTGGCACCCTCTGCATGTGTGTGTGTGCATATATGTGTGTGTGTCAGCCGGCAAAGACCAGTGTACAAGGACATCTCTCCAGACCTTGCCTTTGGCCTGTGTCACTAACACTCATGTCTACTTTGCTGTGTGTGTGTGTGTGTGTGTGTGTGTGTGTGAAGGACACAGGCTTTAAAGTGAGATTGAAGAAGTGATGTCTTTTGGCGACGGGAGGCTGCAGGGTGATGAAAGGATGGATGGATGACAGAGCGCATGAAGAGAGGCAACAAAAGGGACACAAGGATGAAAAGAAGAAGACAGAGAGAATGGGAGTGAGAGGTCTCTACTGCTTTTGTTGCCTCACTTCTTATCTCATCTATTTCAGTTGAAGTCAGCTTTGATTGACAGATTGAGGAGGGAAGTGTTTATTTTATTAGCTCGGGGTGTAAAATAGGAAGTAACTACAAAAACTTTTAATCGAGGGCAAAACAGAGAAACTTCACAGATACACACAGTATATCAACAGCCTCATTGCACTTGAGGAACAGTATGCGTGTGTGTGCATGCGTGCATGTGTGTCTACTTCTGTCTGTCATACGCATCTGCTTTAACAGACTGCGATCTCCCTCCTCACATTGGCTGGTTTTCAGGAAGCGCCGGCCCTCTGCGAGCAAATCAGAGCGTGGCCTGCTATTTGACTGCCTGGAGGCTTTTAGCCGAACAGATGGCTTCTTAGTGAATGAGAAATGACATTCATGTGAAATGTTACGGGAAACAGACACAGACTGACTGGTTGAGGGAGTCTGGATGGAGGCAGGGGCAATGAAAATGTCTGTGATTCAGTTACAGGCAGATGTCAGTGTGTGGGGATCTTTTTTCTTTTTTTTTAAATCGAAAAACCATGGTTGACATGGTTTTCCACTTAGAGCAGAGTGCCATTCATCAGCATATCCTGACATGGTAACAATAACAGAGGGTGTTCATATTAGTTTAAATCTTTTAGTTGACAGCAGCCAAATTGATGGTCATGTTCCTCGAAGGATTTTACTCAAACTTTCATTTTCAAGCTTTAAAGTAGTTCTTAGTTAACTGTCTTTCTTTTAGTGATTATCACGATGAAGGTGAACAAATAAATGTAGCTTTCATCAGATTTGTACTTACATCAAACTTCTGCTCATTTCTGTTTTGCTTTTGAATACACTCCTCTATTAATGCGTTGCATCTCCTCACCTCTACCTGCAGAATAATACAGGTGGTGTGCACTGTGTTCTCTCCTTTCTTCTCCCTTTCTGTTATCAGGTGAGTTAGAAAAGCCCATTACAAAGAGGAATGCTGTTTGTTCTCCTATCTACCTTTCATGGGCTCATTATTCTATTCGAAGCCTGCACATTAAGTAGAGAACAGTGTGTGTGTGAGGCTGTGTGTGTGTGTGTTTGTGTGTTTATAGAGGATGTTATGGCTAAGAGATAATAGTTTAAACATCTTAAGCAAAACTATGTAACCCCTCAAAGAAAAAATAACAAAGTGCTCTTACAAAGGAAAATCAGAATTCATGAGCAACACAAAACATTCAAAGTTTTATTCATTGATTTCTGAAGACCATGCTGCAGGAAAGCACTACTGATTTACCCCCGGCTTGTTAGCTAAGCGTTTAGCTGTCAGACATTGGTCTTTCTTCATAAGCCACGCGTCATTTCATTCAGATTAATATGTTAATGTCTCCATATGCATATAGATGATGACTAATACATTATCTTATATTAAGCTGTGAGTCTGCTTCTGCTTGTGTATACAACAAACATGGGTGTAGGCTTTGTTACTGTAATTAGTCATGTTTCATTAATTGTTAGATTGTGCAAGGACACTGAGTAATGTGTAATGAGTAAGATGTGATACATTCTTTTGCTCTTGTTTGGTTTGAGGTCAAATTAACATCACAGGCTTTGTTCTTTAGCGTTATTCTTTAATCTCATGAGTTCATCTGTGGCACAATGACTTTCTTTGTAGTGTGTTTGTTTAATTGGTTATGTAGTACAACTCGGAAACCAATCACTGGTTCCACCTTTGGAAATGAGGCCGTCTCTGTGGAACTTCTGTTCTTTTTGAACATTTATTGCCTTTTTCATAAAGGTCAACAAAGGTCAGCATTGTAGGACTTGCAAAATCCTTCACACACACACTGACGTAGCCTGTATACACACAAATACACACTCTCTCACCAACACTCCAAAGATGTTCAGAACACAGCTGTGCTAATTCCTCCCAGCAGCTGGGACATGAACACACACACACACACACACACACACACACACACACACACACACACACACACATTCTCATATGCTTTGTCCTGTAGTGGATGATGATAGAGTAGGAGGGAGAGTAACTGAGATAACAAACAAGAGCCGGAACACAATTCAAAAGCCTTTGGCATTTAATTCAGATGATAGTTTTGAGATTAAGAATAATGCTGAGACGATACACATGTAAAAGATGAATACATTATTTATTATACAGTATATCATGACTATGCATAATTTAGTTTGTTGTTTTTTGCTCAGCAGTGGATGAGGAAACATTGAAATAGAGGCCAATACATAAAAATCCAGAAGGATCTTTGAAGAGTAATGGAAATGGATGGAGTTGAGTTTGTTGTGTGTGTAATTGTTAGGAGAGGAAAAGAGAAAAAAATCACAAAAACAGTGATGAAGAGAGGGATTAAAGGAGTTAATCTGTAGCTGTGATTGTGTGAGGACAGGGTGAAACAAGGGTTACTCTCATCTCTCTCCCTCCTATTCTCATTACTCATCCCTTTATCTCTTTAAATCTCATGGGAATATGGTGTTTGATTTATCTCATCCTGTCAACCATTTATTCTCACATTTACATGGATGAAGGAGGCACTGAACATATTTATCACTGGAGTTTTACAGTTTCCTGTAAACCTCTCTGACTGCATCTTTCAAAAATCCTTGTTGGATGAATGACAGCGACACTAACTTCTTGCAGATCTTGAAAATCTCATCCCCTCTCTCTCCCTTTTGGTTCACAGACCAGATTCTTGGTCCAGTGATGTTCAGGGACGTGGCCAACTTCAGCACCTTCCTACTGGACCAGTCATCAGGCATGCTGTTCCTGGGTGCCAGGGACACCATACTGGCTGTTGACACCAAAAAACTGAACCAGCCGCCAGGAAAGGTAGGAAGAGTGTGTGTGTGTGTTGAGTGAGTGTTTATGTTTGTTATGTTACATCCTCCGAGATTGGCTTTTTTTTCTTACATTTGGAAAAAGCCAGACTAGCTGTTTCCTATTCTCCAGTCTGTGTTAAGCTTCCTACTCAACGTACAGATATCATCATTTAACTTTCAGAAAGTGAATAAGCATATTTCTCAAAAACTCCAACCTTTCATCAATAAATACTCTATTTATCTTATTATAAGGAGTATGTTTCAATCTGACTACTAAACAGCTCCTGATGAGCAAGTGACAATGACTTATTCAACTCTGTCTTCACTCTTGTTCCAGATTGTTTGGGATGTGCCGGAGGAGAAGAGGAAGTCTTGTGTGGCAAAGGGAAAAACAGAGGTGAGAGCTGTTTGCGTTTTCCCCTCGCACACCTTCTTCTCTTGTCTAATTCGAATCTGTATTAATTCATACTGTCAGAACGGTGCCACCAACTGAACCAACTAAAATTATGTCCTTGCATGAATAGGTTGATTGACTCAATGATACCACAATAATATATTTTGTAAATGAAATTACACTAAGCCTCCGTAATATTCAAGTGTGATAAATCTCTCTGAATCCAGTTGTAGTTCTTCCAATGTGGATCTCTGAGGTTTCGTTATTGAAGACTAAATTATTTATATGTTTTTACTAAAATTTTTGAGAGCCAAACCTAAATAGGTTTGATAAGGTCCTGGAAGGGTTTAGATGCAATGAAAAGCTTTCGAAACCCAACCCTGGTATAGTGATATTCCCATCTTATTTTTAGTATAATTTATTGGATTCAAGTGGCCTCAGACATTTGAAAATGTGTGATGGAGCCTATGTTTTTTGCTGCAGCGTGGACATTTATTTGTGTGTGTGTCACAACCCCGTGCTGTTAGGCATCGGAGAGGAAGTTCTGGGATTCATGCCAAGACCTCATCAGGGGTATTTGTGTGTGTGTGTCTGTGTGTGTGTCTGTGTGTGTGTGTGTGTGTGTGTGTGTGTGTCTGTGTGTGTGTGTCTGTGTGTGTGTGTCTGTGTAGACAGAAAGAGAGAGTAAGAGAGGGTGTATGTGAATTCACAGATGTCCGGTCTATGGAAACTGATTAAATAGAGCGCACTGTACATTCAAGCTGAACATCCCATTATGCTTGAAGCTACAGCAGGACATCAACCAAAAATGCTTACAGTAAACTTACTGTACAGTACAACTTTATGTGTTGAGTAACGTCACATTCATTCATTGGTTTTGACAGTTAACCGAGAAGTACCAGCTTCAGCATTAAACTGAGGTTACTAACAGCCTGATAATGCCTAAAAATGACATTAGTCCAGCAAAATGAGATCAGATCAAAGGATAAACAAAGCTTGTGCAAGGTCATTGTATTAACTGAAGGGAACTGCAATTAGTTTTGACCCATTTTATACAATAATCACCAGCATAGTTTTTGGTGATAGAGAAAAGAGACTGATAAAGACAATCAAAAACATTGATTACAAGATTACATGTGATTCAGAAGGATTTAGTGACTTCCTAAACACAGGAAGTCAGCGATGTTGTAATGGATATAATGATATTTCAGTGGAGTTTGTCAACATTGCGTTGATAATTGATGCATAAAGCAGAACAAAACACCATAAACATATAGCCTTTTGTGAAACTAAAAAGGTGGGTTAACTCTCTTCTACTGTGCTTATGTCTGTTGACTGTCCGCCAAATCCAGCCAACAAGAGAAATCTAATATTACAAGTCCTAAAGGTAATTCACGTGTCAACATATGGTGATTCATCAGTGACTCATTATTATTTAGTGTTGACTGGAGAGTTGTTTACCTGCCAGAATACATACAGGTTTGTTCTGCCTTTCAACACTTCAGAGGTTATGTGAGATACTAAGTGATGGTTAGGAGTGATTTGTTTCTGCACCCTTTTTCGCAGTGAAATGAATGATGACAATTTCATGGTGAAAGTTGACATTAAAAAAAATGTGTGCATGTGTTCTGTACAAAGTTGAGAGGGAGTGAATAAAATGCGTGTGATGCCATGTCTACACACACACACACACACACACACACACACACACATAATTCTCTGTAATTATTTGCAAAAATTGCTCTTAGTCAGTAAGTGTTTGCATGAAAGCTTCTAGATGGCAGGACGTGAATATTTTAACATAAGGAAGCATAATGATAATTATTATCCAATAGAATAGAATAGAATAGAACTGAACACAATATAGCCATTCGATTCACCCCATGCCAGATTGTGAATGAAGCTCATTAGTATGAATGAGGTTAATTTGGACCAATGAAATAGCTAATCCCAAGCTGATCCCATTGTTACCAGCCTGAGCCCTCTTTCTCCCTGGCTCTCTGTCCGTCTCACGTGGAGCTGGACCAGTGTGAGGACTGGTGGGGTGGAGGTGGGGGCTGATTTGGGCGACATGATCTGGGCATAAGAGAGGATTAGGTCCCTAGGGCGAAGGTGACTCAGGCCCGGAGCTCATCTGGGATGGCACGCAAAGATGCACACACACAAGCTAACTAAAAAAAATTGCCTGCGTCATGGTTTCATTGTAACTGGGGAGGGACAATAGGGGTGTTCTTCCACAACAGCTGTGGACTGAATATGCATGTGTAAACAGAGGAGAGATTAAAGAAGAGAGGAGAGCACAACAAATACAGGATCTTTGTTGTGCATTTGTGACGGACAAAGGGGCACATACATACTTATTGTGTATTATTTATGCATGAAAATGGAGTCTTGAGTTGCAGTTTGCATGTCTGTGTTAGTGTGAGTTAGTATGGATGATCTCTGCTGGTAGCAATGGGGGTCTCAAGTGTCTGTCCCAGCAATGGTGGTCTCCAATTTCCAATCAGAATCATCGATACTCCAGCTGGTCTCAGAATCCACTCCAACTTTTCTCCTAAAGCTCGGTGGAGTCAGTGCAGGACCAAATCTGTTCATGGACCAATTTGACCAATTTTGGTTTTAACTGTGTAGTTATCTTCAGATCTATGTAATATTTATGCAGTATATATAATGATGTATCAAGTTAAATGATTTTTACTGGAGGCAAAACTCTTTCACATACTGTATCTGAAAAATTTCACGATGCTTAAACTGAGCCAGACCCTCGATAATCTAATGCAAAATGTAATCAATGGATACATATGCATATCTACTATATGCATAAATACATACACATACATTTTTTGTCTGAAGTTGAACTTGTCTGTATTTCTGGGTGTTTGTCTCCTCCTACAGGTCGATTGCAACAACTACATCCGTCTGCTGGAGTTTCTGGGTGACGGACGCATCTATGTGTGTGGCACCTACGCCTTCGACCCCCAGTGTGCCTTTCTGGTTAGTGTGTGTGTGTGTCCCTCTTCTTGTTAGTCTCTGTCTGTATGTATGAATTTCTATTTGAGTGAGACATTATTAGGCAGATCTATGCCTGAGGATCTTATGATCTGTCACATCATTGCACACACACAACTGCAGCTCACTGTAATTCCAAACTGGTGTGTATTTGCTTGCATGCATGTGTTGTGTGTGTCTTTGCACTGACTGTGTGCGCATTAAGAGCTGCAAATGAATCTTTGTGACAAGTTCTCACACTCATTCACACCCAAGTCCTTTGCCAAAGGGACAGGCAGAAGGACACACTCAGGCCCTGCTGACACCTGGCATTAACATGTATCTTGGGTGATCCTATCACACAAATAAAAAATGCACGTACACACACATACTCACACATATGCTGTTATCCCCATACTGCAGTGAATATATTCATATTTAGCCTTTTTCATCTTTTTCAGATGTCACTCACGCACCTTCCTTTGTAATTATTAGACAAATGTTTGGTGTCAGTCATACAACAAAAAATTTGAGAGGTTTTGTTCTGAGAGACATTTTCTAAAAGGTACTCTGAGCATTAAAGTCATTAAAGCTTTTGGCATAATAAAGCATAATTAGAGTTGTTTACGGTGACATTTTAAGCGGAAAACCTGTAGAGATCAAACCAATTTTTCACTGTAATTAAATAAGAGGATAATAAAACAAAAGACAGCTGTGAAAAATTAATTTTCTACATAATTACCATTATTCATATTGCAATTCTAGTGTTGCCCCTGTAATTCTAACATCTCCTTCTCTTTTCCTGTCATCCTCCAGGATCTCTCCTCCTTCACACTGGAGAAAGCCGAGGATGGAGGGGTGAAGATGGAGACGGGGAAGGGCAAGTGTCCCTTTGAGCCCAGTCAGCACTACACAGCTGTTATGGCAGGTCGGACAGCACTGCTGAATGTTTGACTAATTGATCTAATTAATCTACTTATTTGTTTGTTGCCTGGTTGGTCAGTATATCAGACTAATCTACGGTATTATTTTTAGATTCTTTCTGTATTTCACCATGCATAATTTAAATAAAGCTCACTTACTTCTCCCTCTGTTGTCCAGGTGGTACCCTATACACAGCAGCCACCAGTAACTTCCTGGGAACGCTGTTTGACATCTCCCGGGCTACGGGGCCTGAGCAGGAGCGCATCCGAACTGAACGATCCATCAACTGGCTGAGTGGTGAGACACACATGCACGCTTGCACACACTTGTAAACCCCCATATTTGTGGTGGCATGCACAGACCCTTCAACACAAACACACTTTCACTTGAAACGACCTTGATCACACTTTTCAAATTGAGTCAAATTGAATGTGTGTCTTTCGCAGACCCAGAGTTTGTGAGCTCAGCCTTCATAGAGCAGTCTGAAGACAGCAACCCGACAGGAGACGATGACAAAATCTACTTCTTCTTCACTGAGGTTGCCAAAGAATATGATCTCTACACCAAAGTCAAAGTGCCCAGGGTAGCACGAGTCTGCAAGGTAACCCAATATCTTGATTGAATGACTGAATGATTGGCTGATTGGTCGCCTCGTATGAATTCACCGTCGCCCTTATCTTTCTCCTCCTGTCTGTTCAGTCTGATGTGGGAGGGATGAAGACTCTGCAGCGACGTTGGACCACCTTCCTCAAAGCCGAGCTGGTGTGTGAGGACAAACCCAGCGGTCAGCGCTACAACATCTTAACTGATGTTTTCACCACGCAACACACACCAGGCGACCCCAGCAGCACACACTTCTATGGACTGTTCACGTCCCAGTGGTAAGTAAAGGAACAAGCATGGGTGAAAGGAAAACCAGAGCTTCTCTCCCTCAAAATATATTGAAGTAAAGGTTATCTTGTAAAACTTGACAAATATTAATAAAAAGTTGTAAAAAAAAGTTGTACTTAAAAGTAAACAAAAAATTATTTACATTATTTTCTTTACTTTTTATGTATATATATATATATATTTTTTTTTTTTCCTTCAAAAGAAGCAACATCGTGGCTTAATTCTTTTTCTATTTTTTAGGGACCGTGCAGAGTTATCAGCAGTGTGTGTTTTCAGTCTGTCTGACATCAACAAAGTGATGGACGGTCCATTTAAAGAGCTGAAGAAGAACTGCGAGAACTGGATCAACCCTGAACCTGTCCCCACACCAAGGCCTGGCCAGGTACTAAACTGCACAACCACAAAACTGCTGCATACTTGTACAGTCGCCACCTCTACTTTATACTGTTGATATAAAGGATTCAGGCATTAAATTTTTTTCTCCTTCCCGCCACATTTTTTAGTGTTTGAACAATGCTTTGAAGGCTGAGGGATTTGAGTCCTCCCTCAAACTTCCCGACAAGGTGTTGACATTTGTGAGGGATCACCCCCTTATGGAAATCAGTGTTACTGCAGCGCCCCTGCTGGTCCGGAAGGGAATCACGTACACAAAGCTGGCTGTAATGCAGACGGGCAGCGGAGAGGAGCGGAGAGGAGCAGTGCTGCACCTTGGAACAGGTGAGGGGAGAAAACAAGAATAGCACAGATATAAACTACAGAATATGTGAAGAGATAATATGTGAGAGACAGAAACTATAGTTAATACAGATGAAAGTCGATGAAGAACTTTTTAATAAAAAGTAAAATTTATTGTTTACCCACGTGTTTGTGTGTGTTGCAGACCGTGGGGAGCTCCATCGGGTGGCAGTAGTGGGCCAGAATGCCACCTTACTGCAGGAAATTCCTCTGTTCACCTCACAGGAGCCTGTCAACAATATATTACTGCACAAGGTAAAGCATTTACACCTTTATTCACACACACAGACGTGCATGTAGTAATCTGCAGCGGCCAGAAATACTTGTCATATTGCTCAGTTTTCTGTGATGGTTCCCTGTGCTTCCAGGGCCAGGCTCTGGTGGGCAGCCCACTGTCTCTGGCTCGTGTCCAGGCTGAAGGCTGCGCTCTGTATCCCAGCTGTGAGGTGTGCGCCAGAGCCAGAGGTCTGGGCTGTGCGTGGAACACAAAGGAAGAAGCCTGCAGGCCCACAACAGAAGAGTGAGTACTACAGGAATATCACAATGAATTGGAAGACATCCAGAAATGAAAATCAAAGACAGACAGCAGCAGTATTGGGCTGGAAAATGGTGAACCGATGTGTAAAAACTGACCCATTTTTACTTATAGCATGTCATTTCGTTTCAAACATTTAAAAATGATCAATTACTGCTTACACCTACACACATTTGTAAAGTAATGCAGTATAAGCAATATAATAACGTAGCAAAACACTCCTTAACAATAGTTAATTATCAGCGTAAGTTAAAACGTGTAAATAAATGTTGAAAAAATGACAAACTTAAAGACAAAACACAGAAAAAGACAAAACACAGTCACTCTTTGTCACTTAATCGGTTATCAATATCTAATCAATTATTTTAAAGATCTTTAGATGAGCATGCACCAAGAAAAAATCTCTGTTCCTACTAAAGTGCAAAAATGGGACTCCATTCTGTTTGTGTGTCCAGACCTGGTCCAGGTGATATCGTGGATGATGCCTTGAGAAAGTGTAATCCAGAAGAGGGTAAGCGTGTCTCATTTTTATACTTTGGACATCACAGACTATGTAAATGCCAAGTTCTTCCTGTTTATTACAATTATATAAACACACTTCCATGTCTGTTTCTGCTCTTTAACTCTCTTCTGTCTCCCTGCTTGTTGTCTCCTCCAGGGCGTTGCAACCCGTCCATCAGGGAGCTGCGGGTATCTATGGGTCTGCGTCTCCTGTTGCCATGTGTCCAGCTGTCTCCCAGGCCCTGCAGCTGGGAGTATCCTCCCCATAGACACACCAGGCAGCACCACTCCAACCTGGAGGTGACTGTCACGGAGGAGAGCCTGGGAAAATACACCTGCACATGCCAGGTACGCAGGCAAAACCCGACGAAACTCACAGGAGCTTACAGGATTAAATTAACCTTTTTCCACTTTCTCCTGCTAATACAACCCTGATTCCAAAAATGTTGGGACATGTTAGGAAATGGCAGCTAGTATGTTAACATTCTCTCTACTTAATAGTCGAGCAATGTAAACTCAAACATATTCTCTGTCATGTTTCTACTCCAGGAGGCGGGACCAGGTATCAGAGATCCCACCCCCTGTCGCAGAGCAGCCTATCAGCTGACACTAGAAGACCCCAGTGCTGGAGGAACAGTGGCGAAATCAGGAGGTCGTCACGTCTTGGCCATCTACATCCTTTTCTTCTGCGGGGGTTTAGTGTTAGGCATGTTCCTCCTCTATTTCGTGACCCGTCGGCGCAGCATTAGCCGCCAGGGCCACCACCTGCCAGACAATTCGCTGTCGTCAGAGAAGGGACGGGACCTGCTGGGCTCCTCAGCCACGCCTCAGTCCCCGAGCAGTGCCAGCCTGCTGTCCGAGGGATTCAGATTGACAGAAAAGCGTAACGGGACGACGACCACGACCACGTCCACAACGCTCCTCAGCAACCAGGGTAATGGTGGTCACCATGGTAACAGCTACAGTGGCACCCTGATCCACAGCAACCCCAGCAATGGCCATGGGAATTCCCTGTTTAGCAACTGCAACACAAGTAGCAGCGGGCTGAAGTTCGCCTCTGAAATTTTAGCTGCAGACATGCTGGATGGAAGGACGGGGGAGAGGGGAAGGCCCAAGGGGGTGGAGTCAGGGGAGGGGGACGAAGTGGATGAGGGGCTGGGGGACGGGGTAGGGGAAGGGATAAAAGGACTAGAGGAGGAGTTGGCCAGCTTTCCCATGTTTAAAGCACCAGCACCACTGGCTCAGTGTGAAGAAAGCTCGATATGAAAAGGTGATAATAATGTACTAGTGATTACACCATTTTGCATATTTCAAATAAACTGAATACTACTGGGAGAAATGCAAAATGGCTACTGCCAAATGCCTTTGAGAATGGGAGCTGTGGCTTGAAGAGAGACTACAGAGATATATGAAAAATATATGATGAAGTTTATGTCTAAGCATGTGAGAGAGACGCGTGGAAGAGAACTGCGAGACCGAAAACCCGTTCCAGCGTTGTGAGGAACTCAGGACGAGAACCACGGCTAAATAAATGTGTCAGATGTAAATATAACATGTAAATATAAGCAGTCTTGACTCGACTGTGGACACGGAGCTTAGCGTGAACTCACGCAATTTAAATGTTACAAAGAATCAAAGATGAAATGTCTACATGTGTAGACGTGGAAAAGCCATATTGTCTTTCCTCTTAACTTCTGTTGTTGTTTGCTCTCTCATTCTCTTCTCCTGATGGCACTGCAAAAGAAAAGTGCACTTTGAATCTCTCAGCACCTCTCGCTATCTATTTCTATTTCTCTCTCTGACACACCACTCAAATCCCAGACCTTGATGGGTCCAAAGGCACCAAAGGACTGCTTGAGCCATAGACTGCCAAGTCAGACTGCACCGGTCCTGTCAGGGACTAAAGAAGTGTGAATTCACTGCAGAGATGGGCTACAGTGACTGTGACAGCGCTGTCCCTGCCTGCACTGCCGCAGAGGTCAGGAGGAGGATACGGTTGAAGGTCACCTATCAGATTTGTGTCAGCGTGGAAAGCTCAAGATGCAGAGCAGATGAAAGTGAGCGACAGCTGCCCAGATCTGTCACTGTTCACAGTTACTGAGACAGAAGGCAAATGGTCTTCAAATGGATGTGAAATCCATTTCAGCCTCATGGAATGGACCTTGCCAGACACAAAGCCACTATCACCTTGTTTTGTGAGTGTGGATTTCCACTTTAAAGTGTATTGTTTTGTCATGTTGTTTTGTAATAAAGCCTAAAAAAAAAAGTTCACCTGGTGTCACTGTTGCCATACTGTCTGGATGTGAAATCTGGATGTGAGACAGTTCAAAGATTAAAACAAATGGTGAAGTGCCTCTTTCACTTTCCAGAAATGGACTAAAGTAATTTTTGCAAGTGTGTGCGAAGTTGCCTGTAGCTCTGCGTGAGTGTGTATGCCTTTTAAGATTTGTGAATAAATACATTGATTATAGCTTAAGAATCCATTTTGCCCACATGCACTTAAGTAGTTTAATCTACAGCTGCCACAGGAATAGTTTTGTTTTTTCTTTTCTAGGTTTCTTAACAGAATAGTTTGATGTGAATGGGGAACGATTCCTTTAAAATGGCAGTGCTGATATTTTCAATTCACAAGCTTGTACAAGGCCTATGCTGACAGGTGGTTTGTGAAAAGGTGATACATTGGCAGACACTTGGTGGCTCACTGTGGCCTTTGGTTTTGGGCTGACGACCCTTTTGCATTCGGTATCTCTGAGCTCCCAGCTGAGATTTTCCCTCCTCGTGCATATAGCAGATGTGGTCATCTCCTCCTCATAGAGGCTGCTGTAAGTGCTCTGATTTATAATGCCACACAACATTGCTCCATTTCTACTGATTTTGAAAAAGAAAATAGTGTCACCGAGCCACTGAGGGACAGGAGATCAGAGGTCAGGTCTATTTTCAAATGTTCAAACCCCTGCACATTGAAGCGAAGTCCAATCAGCCACGCTGTGCTCGTTCCCCCTCTGATACAATGAGATGACAAAGTAAAACACAATAATAAGCCAGATTTTAATACTTTTTACTGCACGTGAATAAACAGAATAGATATTTAGCATAAGAACAGTCATGGGTTAACAGAAAAGGGATTCATATTATTTGTTTGTTGAGAATTTTACTGCATTAATCACTTTTCCTGTTTTACCAATATTAATAGTTACAGGAATTTGTGATCAATATTTAAAGCAACAATGAGTAACATCAGTAAACAAAGCAGTACTAGTCTCCATTATATCATTATTAACTTTATACAAACAAACAAACAATTTGGATCAAATCATTTAAAATACAAAACCTATGTTGAAAGTTTCAATTTAAATTCAGCTAAATGAAAAAGATCTTAACACATGGCAGATTTATTCAAAGAGTACAACAATATGATAAATGCAATAGAAATAACAGAAACTCTAGACAACAAATTTAACAACAATATTAAACCAGATAGAATATACGAAGACCTTAAACATGGATTAAAGTCTCAGACAATCAACTTCTTAAATCACTTGAACAAGCTTCATTGCTAATTTTAAATTAATTACAACAAATACCAAAACCTGGTTTACTCATTTATAAAAAAATCCTCATTCAACTGTTGCATTTTGGTAGATTTTGAAGTCCAATATTGCTTGTTGAGAGTTTAAAGGTTAAACAAAAAGTACTATAAGTTCTATAATACTTTAAGAAGCTGATAGTCTGTACATGCATCTCCAAATATGGAAAAAACCCAGCAAAACAGACTGCAATAGCTGGTTTGTTGAAGTCTGAGTAAAACAAAATTGCTCCCTCTTTCACTTTCACTTCTTTGAAATACCACAACACTGGTTCTGTGGCAGTTACACCATATATACCACAGATATACCAGTTCAAAACATCGAAGGTGAGCTGGGAGGACATGTTTGTGTTCGGGATGCTATAGCTGATCAAAATAAATGTATCGTTAAGGTGATAGAATCAAAATTGTGAAAAATCAGCTTAGTTTGTTAAAACAGATGAGAGCAGATGAGACTCTGTACTTGAGGCTGCAGTAGCTATTGTTGTAGCTATTGTTGTTGTTGTTGTTGTTGGATATACTGTAGTGTTGCACCATTAGCTGCAGAAACAAATGCATTCTTTAAAAACAGCACACATGTGTCTGGTTGTATAAGTCAATAAGCTAAGAGATCTTATCTGGATACAATTCGACAAATTAACACCCGGAAATGTGTCTATGTATAAAAATCTTTGCAATTCTCACTCACTTTTATGGCATTAAATAGGGTTCATAAAATGAAAAACGTCCTGGTGTTGTCTCGACAGAGAAAGTGATTGTATTAGAATATTTTAGGACTGCAAAGAAAAGTCGACAGACAACAATACTTGTCATGTATTGAATTTATTTGGGTTGCCAGCATGTGCTGAATTTCATGTATAATAGTTGATCATTTATCAACATCTCATGCATCTTTTGCCGTTATTTAAATTATATATCTTAACACTGACAAAGTAATATATGAGGAAATATAAACCGAATTCTGTAGTTTTTACAGTTCCCCCCCAAAAAACAAACTGAAAATAAACCACCAAAAGAAAAAACAAATCACAATTCACTTCAGTTATTCACCTTAATATTTCAACACATTTTAAGACATTTCACCTGCCTGTCTACAGTGATTCCTTCTCTAACATCCGATTTTATTTCAAACAATCAAAAGGAATTTGTGATTTCAAATTCAGTTCATGGAAACATTCAAATGAATTTACCCAATAAGAAAGAGAGACTTGACAGATGCATCAGAGATAGAGGCACTAATTGACAGGGAAGTTACAATTCAACATGAGACTCCTCAAGGGCTTTCACTACTTTCCTCATTTTTTCCAGGTCCTGTTCAGCTCTCTCTATTTTTACATCTAACTCCTCATTCTCATCATCTACATAAGTCTTGGTTTTCTCCAAGAAGTCCTTGATGCTCTGCATCCATCCATCCATTGGTGGAAAGTCAGGTGATAGGTCCGAGGCTTTCTTCATAAATGCCATCATCGTGTCCATCATGGTCATAGATTCAGCCATGAACTGTGAACTGCTGGCCTTGGTTGCCTAAAGGGGAAAAATAAAACCACTTCATGATGACACCAACTCAGTTTGCCTTAATGTTGCATTATGTTGTGTTCAATTCATCTGTGAATAAGTTGCTCTTATCCTGTCAGAGTATTCCATCACTAAGTTACTCCAATGTCATTTTTGTGAGCATTATGGAAACTGACTGACTCACCTTCACACGGTCCAGTTTTTCTTGCGTTGTCTGAAGCTTTTCCTTGAGCTGTTCCTGGAAATCCAGTGTGAGAATCAACAAGTGTTTACATTTGGGGATGTAAGCATGACAGCAGCTCTAATACAGCACATACAAATGCAGATTTTCTTGTGATAACTCACAATGGCTGTGGACTTGCGAATACATTTGAAGTTGTTTTCTGTAGTAAAGGGAGGTTAAGTAAAAAATAATTTACCAGTTGGCTCTTCTCGATCAGTGAACTTGCAAGGCAAACCAGGCACAGCAGAGAGAAGACGAAGAACAGGCCTTTGGTGCTTCTGCCACCAGCTGCTCCTCTGCGTCCGGACAAAGCTGCTGCTGCCATCACTGTTCTAAATAAAAAACAGAGCAGAAATGAAGAATTTAAAAAAAGGAGGAAATTGCAAACTGTCATCTTGCACCATCTTAAAGTATGCTACAGTTTCTGATCTTACCTGCTGAGTGAATACAAAGAGAGCTGCTGTAGAGGCGATGAAGACAAACTTGATGTGATGTACAGCACAAAATGCTTTATATACTGTCACCTCAACTGTTGCACAACAGTGTGTGTGTGTGTGTGTGTGGGTGTGTATGGGCACGGCTTCCACCTTGCCTCCACTTGTTTGTATGTACATCCGGCCGTCTCTTGAGTTTTGTTTTCAGAGAAATAGTATTTGGGAGTTTCACTTCGCATAAATATACCAACATCATAGTGTAGGTACATGGTGCGAGACGCAAAACTAACAAACCAGTACAACCCAGTACATACATATTTACTGAATAACTGAATAACAGTAAATTACAAATGTGGATCATTTTTTTGAACATGTCTGTGAGACTGTGACAGACAGAAAATGATGTAAATATCATAGATTTGGCTCATGCACTGTGGTGGCTGACAGCTGGGGGATTGTGGCAAAGGTGACAGAAAAATAGTCATTCAAATGTTACCATACCAAACTGAAATCACTGGAGAGGAAAAGAAACCATCAGGTGGAAGGACAGGATATTACACAATATGTTAGAGGAGTGATTGAAAGAAAGTCTTTCAGCCTTGGGGCCAAAACAGACAGTTGAGTGTTGGTATTCGCCCTGAGCCTGTTGATGTTCCTCTCTTTCATTTCATGAGAAGTTTCTCAGTCGTAGTCAGAGTAGCTTCCATCAAGAACCTGACCGTCATGATGCTGCATTCATGTCCCACCTGGTTTCGTGTGAAATATGAGCTGCTTGTTTTTTCATTTAAACATTGTGTAAATAATTACATTTACAGCACAAGTGATGTATTAAGTCAGTCAGTTTGTTGTTCTGAGCCGACCTCTCTCTCCAGGTACCTGGTGGGCGGGGTCGGGTCGTTGAGGAGATGCGGCTCACCTGGTCTGGCTGCAAGATATATGAGCTGGTGGCAGTCATTTCTATTTCATTTCTCTGTCTTGCTGCTGGTACAATTGTGAGAGAGTCACACACGCTTTCTGACAACTTTGGTCATTGAGAGAGCCTTTGCTGCTCTGTGTCTGCTCCATGTTTGATTACTTTTGGAGCGTACGTTGGAGCGTTACTGCTTTGGGGTAGCGCTTGTGTGTCAGTTCCAGTTAAAATAAAGACATTCGTTATTATTTTACTTTTATCACAGAAAATAAGTGGCTGTCCTATAGATTTATTTTTTGTTTTTAATATTTAAGAATTGTTTCTTGGGCCAGATCAAACTGTCTTGTGGGCCGCATACAGCCCGGAGGCCAGTCCTTCCCCACCCCTGGTCTATGTGGGAAAATAACGACTGGCTTGCGGTTTGAGAGTTCCAGGTGGACAGGTGAAACCTGCTGCCGTACATGTGCCGCATGTTCGAGGATTACAAAGTCGTCAGTGGGCTTGAGTTTTGCATTTCCAGTTCTGATTCCTGGCATTGTTTTAATGCTCTGAAGATACAGCGTGTGAAGGCATAAATGAATGAATGGATACAATTCGACAAATTAACATCCTGTCCCTCCAGTCACCTACATCAACATCAGAAATGTGTCTATCTATAAAGGCAAAAAACTTTGTAATTCCCATTCACTTTTATGGCATTAAATAGGGTTCATAAAATGAAAAACGTCCTGGTGTTGTCTCGACAGAGAAAGTGATTGTATTAGAATATTTTAGGACTGCAAAGAAAAGTCGACAGACAACAATACTTGTCATGTATTGAATTTATTTGGGTTGCCAGCATGTGCTGAATTTCATGTATAATAGTTGATCATTTATCAACAGCTCATGCATCTTGTGCCATTATTCATATTGTATATCTTAACACTGACAAAGTAATATATGAGGGAATATAAACTGAATTCTGTAGTTTTTACAAAGTTTCCCAAAGAAAAACCAAACTGAAAATAAACCACCAAAAGAAAAAACAAATCACAATTCACTTCAGTTATTCACCTTAATATTTGATCACACTAGAAATAAATGTTCAATGTGTGTGTGTATTCATTAAAAGTTAGCTGGTGTATCAACACATTTCACCTGCCTTTTACAGTGATTCCTTCTCTAACATCCGATTTTATTTCAAACAATCAAAAGGAATTTGTGATTTCAAATTCAGTTCATGGAAACATTGAAATGAAGTTGCTCAATAAGAAAGAGAAACTTGACAGATGCATCAGAGATAGAGGCACTAATTGACAGGGAAGTTACAATTCAACATGATACTCCTCAAGGGCTTTCACTACTTTCCTCATTTTTTCCAGGTCCTGTTCAAAACTCTCTATTATTACATCTAACTCCTCACTCTCATCTTCTACATAAGTCTTGGTTTTCTCCAAGAAGTCCTTGATGCTCTGGATCCGTTCATCCATTGGTGGAAAGTCAGGTGATAGGTCAGAGGCTTGCTTCTTAAATGCCATTATCTTGGTCATAGCTTCAGCCTTGAGATGTGAGGTCCTGGCCTTGGTTGCCAAAAGGGGAAAAATAAAACCACTTCATGATGACACCAACTCAGTTTGCCTTAATGTTGCATTATGTTGTGTTCAATTCATCTGTGAATAAGTTGCTCTTATCCTGTCAGAGTATTCCATCACTAAGTTACTCCAATGTCATTTTTGTGAGCATTATGGAAACTGACTGACTCACCTTCGCACGGTCCAGGTTTTCTTGTGCTGTCTGAAGCGTTTCCTTGAGCTGTTCCTGCAAATCCAGTGTGAGAATCAACAAGTGTTTACATTTGGGGACGTAAGCATGACAGCAGCTCTAATACAGCACATACAAATGCAGATTTTCTTGTGATAACTCACAATGGCTGTGGACTTGCAAATACATTTGAAGTTGTTTTCTGTAGTAAAGGGAGGTTAAGTAAAAAATAATTTACCAGTTGGCTCTTCTCGATCAGTGAACTTGCAAGGCAAACCAGGCACAGCAGAGAGAAGACGAAGAACAGGCCTTTGGTGCTTCTGCCACCAGCTGCTCCTCTGCGTCCGGACAAAGCTGCTGCTGCCATCACTGTTCTAAATAAAAAAATAGAGCAGAAATGAAGAATTTAAAAAAAGGGGGAAATTGCAAACTGTCATCTTGCACCATCTTAAAGTATGCTACAGTTTCTGATCTTACCTGCTGAGTGAATACAAAGAGAGCTGCTGTAGAGGCGATGAAGACAAACTTGATGTGATGTACAGCACAAAATGCTTTATATACTGTCACCTCAACTGTTGCACAACAGTGTGTGTGTGTGTGTGTGTGTGTGTATGGGCACGTACTGCTTTGGGGTAGCATTTGTGTGTCAGTTCCAGTTAAAATAAAGACATTCGTTTTTATTTTACTTTTATCACAGAAAATAAGTGGCTGTCCTATAGATTTTTTTTTTTTTTTTTTTTTTTTATATTTAAGAATTGTTTCATGGGCCAGATCAAACTGTCTTGTGGGCCACATACAGCCCGGAGGCCAGTCCTTCCCCACCCCTGGTCTATGTGGGAAAATAACGACTGGCTTGCGGTTTGAGAGTTCCAGGTGGACAGGTGAAACCTGCTGCCGTACATGTGCCGGCATGTTTGAGGATTACAAAGTCGTCAGTGGGCTTGAGTTTTGCATTTCCATTTCCGATTCCTGGCATTGTTTTAATGCTCTGAAGATACAGCGTGTGAAGGCATAAATGAATGAATGGATACAATTCGACAAATTAACATCCTGTCCCTCCAGTCACCTACATCAACATCAGAAATGTGTCTATCTATAAAGGCAAAAAACTTTGTAATTCCCATTCACTTTTATGGCATTAAATAGGGTTCATAAAATGAAAAACGTCCTGGTGTTGTCTCGACAGAGAAAGTGATTGTATTAGAATATTTTAGGACTGCAAAGAAAAGTCGACAGACAACAATACTTGTCATGTATTGAATTTATTTGGGTTGCCAGCATGTGCTGAATTTCATGTATAATAGTTGATCATTTATTAACAGCTCATGCATCTTGTGCCGTTATTTAAATTATATATCTTAACAATGACAAAGTAATATATGAGGGAATATAAACTGAATGCTGTAGTTTTTACCGTTCCCCCCCAAAAAACAAACTGAAAATAAACCACCAAAAGAAAAAACAAATCACAATTCACTTCAGTTATTCACCTTAATATTTGATCACACTAGAAATAAATGTTCAATGTGTGTGTGTATTCATTAAAAGTTAGCTGGCGTATCAACACATTTCACCTGCCTTTTACAGTGATTCCTTCTCTAACATCTGATTTTATTTCAAACAATCAAAAGGAATTTGTGATTTCAAATTCAGTTCATGGAAACATTCAAATGAAGTTGCTCAATAAGAAAGAGAGACTTGACAGATGCATCAGAGATAGAGGCACTAATTGACAGGGAAGTTACAATTCAACATGAGACTCCTCGAGGGCTTTAATTTTTTTCCACATTTTTTCCAGGTCCTGTTCAGCTCTCTCTATTTTTACATTTGACTCCTCATTCAGCCTATCTACATCAGTCTTGGTTTTCTCCAAGAAGTCCTTGATGCTCTGCATCCATCCATCCATTGGTGGAAAGTCAGGTGATGGGTTCGGGGCTTGCTTCATAATTGCCATCCCCACGTCCATCATGGTCATAGATTCAGCCATTAACTGTGAGCTCCTGGCCTTGTTTGCCTAAAGGGGAAAAATAAAACCACTTCATGATGACACCAACTCAGTTTGCCTTAATGTTGCATTATGTTGTGTTCAATTCATCTGTGAATAAGTTGCTCTTATCCTGTCAGAGTATTCCATCACTAAGTTACTCCAATGTCATTTTTGTGAGCATTATGGAAACTGACTGACTCACCTTCAGATAGTCCAGTTCTTCTTGTGCTGTCTGAAGCGTTTCCTTGAGCTGTTCCTGCAAATCCAGTGTGAGAATCAACAAGTGTTTACATTTGGGGACGTAAGCATGACAGCAGCTCTAATACAGCACATACAAATGCAGATTTTCTTGTGATAACTCACAATGGCTGTGGACTTGCAAATACATTTGAAGTTGTTTTCTGTAGTAAAGGGAGGTTAAGTAAAAAATAATTTACCAGTTGGCTCTTCTCGATCAGTGAACTTGCAAGGCAAACCAGGCACAGCAGAGAGAAGACGAAGAACAGGCCTTTGGTGCTTCTGCCACCAGCTGCTCCTCTGCGTCCGGACAAAGCTGCTGCTGCCATCACTGTTCTAAATAAAAAAATAGAGCAGAAATGAAGAATTTAAAAAAAGGAGGAAATTGCAAACTGTCATCTTGCACCATCTTAAAGTATGCTACAGTTTCTGATCTTACCTGCTGAGTGAATACAAAGAGAGCTGCTGTAGAGGCGATGAAGACAAACTTGATGTGATGTGCAGCACAAAATGCTTTATATACTGTCACCTCAACTGTTGCACAACAGTGTGTGTGTGTGTGTGTGTGTGTGGGCACGGCTTCCACCTTGCCTCCACTTGTTTGTATGTACATCCGGCCGTCTCTTGAGTTTTGTTTTCAGAGAAATAGTATTTGGGAGTCTTTCAGCCTTGGGGCCGAAACAGACAGTTAAGTGTTGGTATTCGCCCTGAGCCTGTTGATGTTCCTCTCTTTCATTTCATGAGAAGTTTCTCAGTCATAGTCAGAGTAGCTTCCATCAAGAACCTGACCGTCATGATGCTTCGTTCATGTCCCACCTGGTTTCGTGTGAAATATGAGCTGCTTGTTTTTTCATTTAAACATTGTGTAAATAATTACATTTACAGCACAAGTGGTGTATTAAGTCAGTCAGTTTGTTGTTCTGAGCCGACCTCTCTCTCCAGGTACCTGGTGGGCGGGGTCGGGTCGTTGAGGAGATGCGGCTCACCTGGTCTGGCTGCAAGATATTTGAGCTGGTGGCAGTCATTTCTATTTCATTTCTCTGTCTTGCTGCTGGTACAATTGTGAGAGAGTCACACACGCTTTCTGACAATTTTGGTCATTGAGAGAGCCTTTGCTGCTCTGTGTCTGCTCCATGTTTGATTACTTTTGGTGGATGTTTGAAGGGAGCAGCATTCTGAAGCAATTTAGTTTTGCCAACCCATTTGTTAATTTCAGTGCTGGGACGTGTCATTGGTGACGACGGCCATGTCACAGTGGAGCCATGCATCCCCTTTGTAGGCTGAAGTGGTTGATCTCAATAGGAGACTGACCAGTTTGTTGTTTTCACTTTAGTGTGACGGAGAACGTGGGTGAAGACAGCATCTTGGGAGCATTTCCCTGGTTCTGGGGGGGTCACCAGTTTCTGGTTGCCTTCTAGGTTCTGGTGGAATCAGTGCATAAATACCCACCACAAGTATCTGTCTGAAGACTAGGGTTGAGATTAGTTAGTGGAATAAGTTAGGGTCGGGGATCTGGGCTCTGTGACGGCTTTGTCGTGTCACCATTGTACATATCCAGTGCATGGATTTGTTTATGTTGTGTTATCCACTTCAGTTGAGTCTGAATGCTTCAAGATGGCCGGGCATGTCGTAGAATTTTAGTTCAGTAGGTGAGGAACTAAAATGAAAGCAGTGAGGAAGCTGCTACCTCTAATGTTATGTCTTCAACTTGGCAGTAGGTGCTACAGCTCAGGCTTTCGTTGGTTTTGTCTGAGCTTTGTTGTAGTCTGGTCTCCTCTGTGTTGTGCATCTTGGGATGCCTTTGTTGGCTAATGAGCCTTTGTTTAGAGGAAAATGTTGGTGTACTGCTTTGGGGTAGCATTTGTGTGTCAGTTCCAGTTAAAATAAAGACATTCGTTTTTATTTTACTTTTATCACAGAAAATAAGTGGCTGTCCTATAGATTTTTTTTTTTTTTTTTTTTTTTTATTTAAGAATTGTTTCATGGGCCAGATCAAACTGTCTTGTGGGCCACATACAGCCCGGAGGCCAGTCCTTCCCCACCCCTGGTCTATGTGGGAAAATAAAGGCAGACTTGCGGTTTGAGAGTTCCAGGTGAACTTTCGAAACCTGCTGCCGTACATGTGCCGGCATGTTTGAGGATTACAAAGTTGTCAGTGGGCTTGAGTTTTGCTTTTCCAGTTCCGATTCCTGGCATTGTTTTAATGCTCTGAAGATACAGCGTGTAGAGGCATAAATGAAAGTGAATTCAATGAAAGCTCAAACATGAAGAAATTGTCGGTGTGTCACAATGTCCTTCCCCTGAACCGTAACAGTAAAATGAAATTCCTTCATATTTAATATAGTCATATAAACATTTTGAAATCTTTTTGATTTCTTTCAATTCTCCCTAAACCTAATATAGAAACACTTTTCTAACTTTAACTGCAAAAAAAAAAAAAAAAAACCCCAGCAATTTACAATGCACATTTTATGGCAAAGGGGCCACTTTGTTCTGACGCTGGACTTTCTCATTTACAGCCTTATTCACTCAGTACCTCAGGCAGAGTCTGAGAGTGGACTAAAAGCCTGCAAAGAATTCCTGCACATTGCCTCCTACAGACTTTGGCAAAGAAACAGACTTCTATTTCAACTATCATAGAAATGCCTATTTGATTTCACATATTTTCATATATTTTTGATGGTTTTTGGGGAAACTACTCCCACAACAGCTTAATTATCTTCAGAAACTGACAAAATGACAAAAGAACCTTTCCAAGTCCAATTTAAAAGCACTTACTCTGGATGTTGAAGTTGGACATCAGTGTTTTTGGTCTGTTTTGCTCCGTATCTTGTCATTTCACTGAACCATCGACTCACCTGTCCAGATTACTGACCTATAAAACCACATTTCTTCTTTGGATCATCTTTGAGGTTGATATGGTGAAGCAAGCTGTTGCCTGTTTACATCCAGCAGACAAAGACAAAGAATGACTTCAAGTCAATGTTAACTCATTTGAAGTCATTACTCTGGTCATCTGGCAAATGTAATTCCATTCGGTCTTCTTTTAATTCTGTTTTGCTCTCTACCATCTCCTGAGACAAATGTGTGGCTCTTTACTTGCTGGATGCTCCACTGTGTTTCCTTACTAGTCACTAAGTTGACCTGTCTGTGGATGCTGGGCTTGTAAGCAGCTGCATACTTCCACTGAAAATGATGAGAGAGTTTGGTTTTCAGAATGTGTACATACTTTCACCTTCCACTTTTTTTCCTTCTCACTTTACTTTTGGCATTTGTTGTTTTCAGGTAAAATGCATTCTTCATTATGAACACTAGGGGTCAGTATTTGATTGTAGCAAATGTTAAACCTGTTGGCAATGCAGGACACATGGACTTGTGTATGTTGTCATATTCCAGATAGTGATTTATGTATATAGATATTTTTTCAAACCACAAAACATGTGTTCCACTCAACTGTCCGAGTGACAAGTCTTACTTTTCCTTTCTGCTCATCGTTATTTATTCGTCCTTTTGCACATACACCATCTTATACCATAGTGTATTAACATGTATAAAAACTGAAGGTTCTCTGTAAATAAAATATAGACTTCAGTATGTTAATCAGACTCAACAGTGCAATTTAGGAAGCAGTGATGTGCCTGGTGTCAGTTGGCCTACTTTAACATCCTTGGTTGATGAGTGTATGTGCACATACAGTACAGGTTGTATACAGCAGAGGGTTGTACTTCATTCACCTCTAATTACTGTTCATTTGCAGTATCTTGGAAGGTTTGCTGTGAACTGTTCTATGGATTGGTAGTAAACTGACCTCTTATTCGAACTACTACAAATCCATATGAGAGGAAAGCATCACTGCATCATCCAAATCAGCACTTGCTGTAATGAATGATAACACTACAGTATGACACAATTATTCACCAGTCCTATCGAAAAAGGGTCTACACACACACACACACACACACAAAAGAGGATGAATGCAGACTAGGACCCCTCATTCCCTCACTGTTAATCAGGGGGAACTGGCAGCCCTGTTCTGCTGCTCCATTGGGGGTCCTGATTTCACAGCCAGCCTCCGTCACCACTGCGTCAGCACTGATGAGCTCAGCCTTACCGGTAGGGAGGGGGGGAGGAGCTGGTACAGAGAGAGAGAGAGAGAGAGAGAGAGAGAGAGAAGAAACGGGGTGTTGCCGCCTCTGAGACACACTCACGCATCAGAGAACAGCAGCAGCAGCAGGGCGAGCATCCCTCCATCCTCCTCTCTGGGAAAACAAGACTGCCTTTTCTTCTTCTTCTTCTTCTTCTTCTTCTTCTTTTTTTTTTTTAAATTATTGAAGCCCTACGAAACCCTGCTGCATTATTAAACATAATCAAAGCCGAGATATCACGGAGACAGAGACTCCTCCGCCGGAGAAAATAGAGCGCAGACGCTTTCAGCACCTCGGACAGCGACCATGGCTCCAATGATGGAGGACGGGGCTCAGCTCGGTTAGTACATGCAACCAGGGAAGGAGCAGGTGTTGATGTGTTGTTGTGCTGAGTTATTCACGAGATGTCACTCCTCTTATGCGTGTTATTTGTTGCTGTTTGATTTGTGCTGAATCTGGTTTTAAATGACTCTACCTGTATGTTAGAGAAGCTGATTCTGTGATACTCTATCAAAGTGTTTGTGGAGACCTCCAGCCTCCATTTTGCAGGGTGACAGCAAATGAGCCCTAAAAATAACCAATAGGGTGGATCAGACATATATTCCACACAATATGAATATTCATAAAGTTGATTTAATATTATAATTTGGAATTGGGCAGGTGTTGCTGTAGCACAGGTGAAGCCTGGGAAGCACCTGTTTGTTTTCTTTCTGTCCTCTCGGTTCAGCAGCTCCATCACCGCCCTCCCGTTGCCACCTCCATCTGTTTGCTGCTGTTGCCTCGAAAGGCAGTCCACCCAGGGCTGAAATATTAATGAGGAGAAAAGGGAGGAAAAAACACTATGTACAAGTGCTGGGATGTAAAATTGAAATGAGTTAACTTACTACCTTATGGCTCGCCCGTGGAGAAGTCTGAGAATGAGAGGCAGTCCCTTTACACTGGTGATACATTTTACATGGAGGCTACTCCTACAGCTATCAGTGCTAGACTAACTTACAGCAGATGTACTTGAAATGAATATATAGGCTTGATAACCTTTAGAATAATACCATAGGAATGACCAATCACACACTGGCTTATATGTTTGCAAGTGCACCTGTGAAGTCCTGTGTGTTCATTATAGGAAAATAAATAGAAAAATACATTGACTCACCCACGCAACAAGGCTGTCATACGAGAAATGTAAATGCATAATCAAAAAAGTTGCAGATAATGATCTAATATATGTTAACTACAGTCGATTCAAGTAAAAGATTCAAAAGAGTACATGAGCGATTGCACCCCACCTCCACCTCTCTCTCTCTTCCTCCGTATGGGTGTTAACCTGAGTGCTTTTCCACTGGGCCGCCCTCTTAACTGCAGGAAATGATCTGTATTTCCTCCATTGAAATAGACCTGTTAACTCCGACTCCATGAGAAGGCACAGTGATTGCTTTTGAGTCACACTTTAGCACCACGATACAAAGAGCCGAGGCATTCAGTGGAAAATATCCGACGTCTCCAAAGTAAAGCGATATTATAGGAGACAAAAGTGCCATTGAAAGGAATTCGGCCCCTACCACTGCTGTTGAAGAGAAAACGTAATTAAAAGGCACAAACTGTTTTCCTCACTGAGTTTAAGCAAATATTCCTCTGCTGTAGGGGGAATATAAGTGAGTATAAGACAGGGTTGATCATTTCTAGGTTATTTTGCCATTCTTGCAGATGAGGTGAGCTACACTGCCTTTACAGTGGTGATGGGTATGATGCTTTGCTACCAAACTAATGTAATATAATCTATGAGAATCTGCTTTGCTATGTTTCATAAGCTGGTGTTCTTTCTCTGTATCGACCAGAATGATCCAGACATCTGGTCATTAGTCAAAAAATCTTCCCTAACCTGTTTACATTGTAGTTCTGTCGTCATCGATTGACTTTGTGATTCTTATGATTCCACATATATCAGAAAAAATTGTTCTCTGTTTGTGCTGTTGCTTTGGCCTTGTTATTTTTCTATCTTCTGCTCCTGGGTTCAGCCATTTTTATAAACCTGCCATCATGGAACCAACCATTCGCGTAATGACGTTATTTCCCGACAGTTGATTACTTGCGCCAGCAGTTTCCTGTTGATTTACTGAAGCCATGTTTGGAAAATGGACAGAGCGCTGATGGTACTTCATCAGGGTTGAACAGATTGCCTTGTTTTCGTCTCTCTCTGAGTGAAGGCTGCAGCCTGCGTCACTCAGACACACAAAATGGCCTCAATTGCCTCAGTGCAACAATTAAATCTGTTGAGGTTGGGCAAGCTCCACAGTTGTTTTGCTGTAGTTCGTGCCACAGTGTTTGTTCGTGTATGTATTCTGACATTTTTAATGTAAGTTGTTCCCTCCACTCTCCTCTCTCTCTGTCCTCCTCCACAGTGGCAGTGCCAGTGGGTGTTGCTGTGGTGAGTGTCTTTGGCCTTGTCTTCACGGTGTCAGCCTTTGCATGGATCTGCTGCCAGCGTAAAAACACCAAATCCCAGAAGACACCTCCCTATAAGTTTGTGCACATGCTCAAAGGGGTCGACATCTACCCGGAGAGCCTCAGCGGCAAGAAAAAGTTTGCTGCACCTGCCACCACGACAACGAACGACTCCAGTAAAACTGACGTTAATGGAAACTGCCACACTACATCGCTAATGAGCCCAACAGGCACCGGTAAACTGGCGTCGAGTCCGAGCGACGCCAGGCCGGCTCTGCACCTGGATCTGGAGAAACGGGATCTGAACGGCAACTTCACCACCAAACCATTTCATCACCACCACCAGAAGGTGCGGAGCTCCCCAGACCTGGAGCTCCCTTCTCCCCATGCAGGGTTCACCCAACCTGGGGCGATGGACCGACGTGACCTCCCTTCACCATCCAGCACCCTGTCCAGCCAGGCTCCCACCCCGGCTGTGGACAAGCCCCAGGGAGAGGAGAGGGAGGGCGGGCTAGGGACCCTCCACTTTTCCCTGGAGTACCAGCCAGAGAGGAAGGCCTTCATTGTCCATATCAAGGTACCGTATGTGTTTGGTCTGGTCATTTTTGAAGAGCTTGAAGAAGCTGTTTGAATAAAAATGGTTTCACACAGTCTCGACTGATTGATTTTAATTTTCGATCCAGGAAGCCCATGGCCTGACCCCAACTGATGAGCAGTCGCTGACCTCTGACCCTTACATCAAGCTGACCCTGCTGCCGGAGAAAAAGCATCGGGTGAAGACCAGAGTCCTGAGGAAGACCCTGGACCCCGCCTTTGACGAGACCTTCAGCTTCTATGGGATCCCGCTGGCCCGAGTGTCGGAGTTGGCCCTTCACTTCATGGTGCTGAGCTTTGATAGGTTCTCCCGTGATGAGGTCATCGGTGAGACCCTTGTACCCTTGTCCGGCATCGACTTATCGGAGGGGCGTGTCCTGATGAGCCGAGAGATCATCAAGAGGAATGTCAAGGTAAGATCTGGAAAAATTTGAATGTTTGAACCCTTTGAATTCATTTTTTTATTGTTATCAGTCAGTTTTTTTCAGAGTGCAATCATTGGGATTGAATTCATGACACACAGTGTCTTCAAATGATTTTACAGCAACACACGATTTATTTAATATAACAAACTAACACACAAAATCACTTTCAATTCTAAAACTGCTCCTATAATGACTCATCATTTCCCTCATTATAACACCAGTACTTGCATCAACCATCAAAACACTGCAACAAAGTGCTTCCACTAATAAAATATTCATCAGTACATAATTCACTACATAATCATCCTGAAATCCATTTACTGATTGAAATATAATGATATTTAAATCGTGGAGCCTCCTTGAACTCACCTAAATGCAAATGGATCATATTGTGTTTCTTGAGCACTGAAATATTTCATACTGTTTTCAAGTGTTTAATGGCATAATCTTCTTTCATCTTGAATGAAAGTTTTAATACTGAATGCAAATGATATATTTTGCAAATGCACTGAAGCAAGGCACTTTCATTGCATCTTATGTCTAGTTGGGTAAAAAAGTGTTCATGTTAAATAAAGCCAATGGAGAAAGCAGGAAATCTATCCTTCAGTGGAGACACAGAGACAAGATCTATTGCACCATTATGGATCTGAAAGCTGATGCTGAGGTCTGGTGTTGCTCTTGAATGGGCTGATACGAGTTTGGATACGTGAAAGCCTTTGTTGTTTCTTTCTCTTCATGGCAATAGTTTTTGCTTCAAATCAGTCTAATTCCCGAAGAGCTGATCATTCTGAAATTCAAAAATATATGTGAACTATTGGATCAATGATCAATGTTTCCTCTCAAAATATCTGTCACTTGGCAAACAAGGCTCAGATCATTGAATAATTGTAAGTAGGGTTGACTTGTCTTTAATTTAGTGAAGGTATTTATGTCTCAACAGCATCACAGAATTAACAGCAATGTATAGACGGCCAATTTGAAAGAGGATAGTCTATCACATGGACGTTCCCAGTAGTATATTGAATAGAGAGAGTGATATCCACACCACACTATTATGGATCTGTGGGCTGGTGGTCAATAGAGTTCTGCTCCAGACTGGCTGTTCCTGGCAACTGTGAGGACCACTAACGTTCTGTAGCTCATTTCCAGTGGGACCTTTTAGCTTTTAGAGGAATGTCATGTACTGTAATATCAGCACCAGTTGTTGAGGTGTAGGCTGTGTGCCATGCTGTAGCACTGTGACAGAGGGGTGGGGGAGCTGGCGAGTGAATTTAATGTTGTGGCTAATTGGTGTATATATTTCCTGAAAGTGCACTGAAGTAAACATGGCTTAATGCAGCTGGGTTGCTACAATACATTCAGTGTATAGGTGAATTTAAAGCATGGACTCTAAGATGATATCTCCATCCTTATCATAACTCTGTGGTCCTGTACGCAGCAGCTCTTTAGATACCAGATGGTTTGGCTGTACATCAGCATTTGTCCATTTGCAGGTGGAATGTGAGATGATATCAGTGTAATGATAGATTTGTGGGCTAATATTGTACTCTGCAGAGTGATGCTAAAATGCAAGCACTATGCCTGCCAGGTGGGAGCGGATATGTTCGCACACATTTCTGCCTTCCCAGGAGGAATGTGAGCTATCTGTAATATCTTTAAAGAGCTCTGATATGATACAGTACTCCAGAGAAGTGCTGGGAAATGCGACTCAGATTCTGAGAAACAGAAAAGGATCATTGCTTCTCAGCAGCACTCCCCTCTGTACCTTTATCATTAAGAGGATAATATCCTGCTGGATCTCTCCATGCTGGCACTAACCATATTTTTTTAAATCCGTTCCTCAATGCAGACCCAGGAGAGACAAATTTCATAAAAGCTTGTAGGGAGGAGTCTACTGTGTCGGAACGCTTTTTTGAGCAATCAATCAAAAATTAGTTTTAGAATCCATGATGTTGCTTTGCAGTGGGATTCTTTAGTTTAATTCGATGTTGTCAGGTGAATAGGCTCGGCCTCTTTTACTGTAGTTCTTTGCTGAGTATCAGCTCTACTTATTTGAAGTGTTTAAAGAGAATATATTGGCACTAGTTCTTCTGATTCACTTTATGTGAAATAAAAATGCAACCAAACAAAGTGCAAAAGAACAGTGTGTTAAACAGAATATTTTTTTCATAATTACATCCTAGTATTTAATATCTCCACGTGGTTTAGTGTGTGTGCAGTGAGATTCGTTTTAAAATGATTTTTGGCTGAATTCTCTCTATATGAGCTGTCTATATTGTTCCCTCTGATGAGAAGCAGCCCTTTGCTAACAGGGCGGTGGCTCTCTTTGTCTGCATGGCATAGATTTTGTCTCACTGCCTTGTGTGGGTGCGTGTGTGTGACTGTGACTGTGTGTGTGTGTGTGTGTATGCATGCATGTGTGAGCACACAGCAGTTCGTGGAATCAATACAGCATGTCGCAAGCAGCATAGCCATCACCCTGTTTTCAGCCTGGAAGACAACAAAGACAATAGAATAGAGTAGAATATTTGTGTAGTCACTTATTATGCAATGACAGCAGAGGAGTGATATGGAAACACATCAGTGGCATCCTCACATCTGTATTTTCAGAGACCCAACCATCAGGTCAGGGACAGAAGTTGCCTGCGTGCTATACTTCTCATTGCCATGGCAACCATGAGCTGAGGCATGACATCCCATTAGGCGCAATCACAGCATCCGAGGCGTCAACCCTCTCGGGTGTGGACGCAGACGTGGATGCGTACGTGCCCCTCGAATTGCCGAACAGTAACACAACAGTGAAAATGCCAATGCAGAGCAGAGCAGGGAGCTTCTCAATCGCACGTTTGAGCTTGTTAACATATGAGAACACACTCCATGAGCAGGTGATGGTGATTTAGCTGACAGTCCTTTAAAAGTCAGCACTGACACCATTTACACTACAAAGGATTCACCACAGCATTGTTGATAATAGCTAATTATTTATCATTACATAGACTGGCCAGTTGCCACGCCCTATCAGTACAGCTACGTACAGACGTATGCATTCTTTTGTTATTTTTATCTGGTAAAATTTCATGTTGTATTTTATGTATTCACAATGTGTTAACAACAATATATGGGATAAGGTGAATGTTTGCTTTAAAAGTATGAAATAAATGTGTTTTGGCTTGTTTGATCTGCAGCTTTAAATATGTTTATATGGAAGCTGATAAACGTGTCTCTTCTTCTCTGTCTCCTTTCACACCTTCCATTTTTTTGCCTCACCTTTTTGTTTAATTGTTTCACCCCCACTCTGTTTCCCACCACCTCTCACCCATCCACATCTCCCCGGTCTCTCTGCAGAAGTCCTCAGGCCGAGGCGAGTTACTGCTCTCCCTGTGTTACCAGTCCACCACCAACACTCTGACCGTGGTCGTCCTCAAAGCTCGCCACCTGCCCAAGACTGAATGCAATGGACCTACAGGTACGTACACTTTAACCTGAAGCTTTTAAAGCTGCAGCCAATTGGATCGATGCTTTCACAGACAAATGCATGTGTGCGCAAACTTCCTTCACATAACCATAAAATGATGAGACCAAAAGTCATTTTGCACTTCCTGCCACGCAGCCCAGACTACTTTGGATGCTGTGATAGTTGCCATAATGACACCGCCACCGCACTAAAGTAATCTGATCAGGATGTGATAGAGAGCACTTTAGTGACAAGCACACACACACACACACACACTCCCACACTCTCCCACACACACACAAAGTGTTTACACAGCCAGCCTCTTTTGTCCTCATCGCTAACATCCATCATTTCCGCTCTATCGATTCCCATATTGATCTGGCTTAGGAATAATATGCCGCTCTGAAACCACTGCAGGGATGGATATTCACGATGCCTTTTTTTTGGCTTCTGTCCTCACTTTGTTCATCTGCTCTTGTCATTCTTCATTTTTAGATCCGTACGTCAAGGTGAACATGTACCACGGAAAGAAGCGCGTGTGCAAGAAGAAGACCCACGTGAAGAAGTGCTCCCCCAACCCGGTCTTCAACGAGCTCTTTGTCTTTGATCTGCCCTCCGACGAGGGCCTGAGGGACACCAGCGTGGAGCTGCTGCTGATGGACTCAGACTCAGGCAACTCACGCTGCCCCAACACCATCCTCGGGCGCCTGGTGCTGGGCACGTCAGCGGCGGGCACCCCCGGCGAGCACTGGAGGGAGATCTGCGACCACCCGCGTCGCCAGATCGCCAAATGGCACGCCCTGTCGGAGGATTAGAACGCCGGGGTGTTTGGATTCTGTCATATCTGATCTGGTCCGACCACGAGAGGGATGGAATGAGGATGGGTGGGATTTAACGTCCTGCTAGCGAGTACCATTGGACTTTTAGTGAGGGTGGGTGGGAAACAAGGGGGAGGGGGCTTTGATGTTTCGGGGAGGTTCATTTGAAGTGATGTCTTCATTCAGTCAATCATTCAATCACTTATCTTTGAAGTTATTGGGGTTCAGCGGGGAGGGCAGGGCTTGCCAAGGGAACCCCATAGCTTTAAATGATCCCAAAGACCGTCACCAAAAATCACCTGGTAACATGCAAAGTCATCTTCATGGCAACAACCAATTGTCACTGTAACCGTGCGCAGTGCAGATTGTCTTAAATGTCGCTATTACTCTTCTTCTTCTTCTTCTCTTCCTCTGCTCCTTCTTCTTCATCTCTCTTTTTCAGCTCTTCCTCCTATAAATAGTAACCTAGTCCGTCATATGAAAACCAGAATGAACCACATCTGACAATGCTGTAAAAAATGTGGATTATTAAAGTTTATTTTATAACGACAATGTTTTCTTCATAAAGATGTAGATTGTTTTTATTTACATTTTTTGTTTTGTACTCTTATAGTTGATTTGTTGGACATGTTTTGTAAGTATAAGTGGTATTTCATATATCATTACTTAAGTACAAGAAAGCCTAAATTAGGTGGTCTGAGGAAAGACTGGAACAGACTGAGTGCATTGGGGACAGTTAACTGTGGATGCATTTATGTGTGTGTGCGTGTGTTTCGAGATGAGAGTGCTTTTGTTGATGCGATTGTGTGTGTGTGTGTGTGTGTGTGTGTGTGTATGGGTACATGTGTGTGTGTTAGCTCTGAAGAGATGTGAGCCACATACTGTTTACTGTAGGTGTTTTGTCCCCCTTACTGTGAGCACAAAGACAGCTGAAGTGTAAATGTATCTACCTTACTATAAAATATGGCAAGTTCTGAGAAAAAAAATGAGTTTGTAGTCTTTATTTTATGTGATGTTACTTCTTATAAAGTGTGTGTGTGTGTGTGTGTGTGTGTGTGTATTTAGAAGTCCATTATTACTGCAAGAAGCATTTTAGCTCTTTTATAATCAACGCAATACATTTTTTAAAATAATGTCACATCCAACAGCCTCCTTCCACGTTCAGTCTATTCAAGGTAAAAGCCCCTTTCAAAATGTATTCTGTGCATGGACGTGCGTGTGTGTCCTCACCTCCAGCACCCTGGGGATGACATCATCGGGCCCCTTTCCAAGTCTGATGATGTAATAACTGCTGAGTGGCTAAGTGCTCCAGGATGAAGTCATCATGTTTGAATTTAATATCAGCTAAGTGGTTCGGTGAGGAAGGACAGCTGCCTCAGCGTGCTTAACCCACCTCCCTTTCTTTCTTTCTTTCTTTCTTTCTTTCTTTCTTTCTTTCTTTCACAAAAATACAGAGGCATCTCCCATCTGCCCTCCCCCTTCCCTCCATTGTCTAACCTTACACCGAGTTACATCATGTGTTTGGTGGTGTCTCTGGAGAAGCAGGATGTTCTGTCACTCCGCTTTTCCTCTGTGGTTCTGACTTGTGAGGTCGTCTGCAGAGACTGGTTTCTATTTTAAACCTCCGCTGTCATCTTTGAAGCGATGTAATAGACCTCTGCAGTGTGCAGCCTCTCTGCCGTCCTATTCCTCACCTCCTCTAACTAACGAATGCAAATACGATTGAACCGGCTATGAGCTAAATGCTGACGCTCTGATGTTTGTGTATAGGTAGAGAGTTTAGTTCAAGGACATTTTGACAGTTGCGTCAGTGCTGGGATTTCATAATTAGCACATTGGAAATGTGAAGATATTTCATCTCTGAAGGCAGAACTGGAACTAACTAAATGAGTAGATTCAAAGAGCTGCTGTTTAGTATTGCAACATAATTAATGCCATAAGAAAGTCATACATAACCCTTAGCTCTGCTGAGCGTTTTAGCATCTTTCAGCTCCTTGTTTTGGTTTTACACACTCAAATTTACTGCTATTGATTCAGTCTTTGTTTCCAGCTGCAGTTGTTTTTAGCATGAAAAAGCTTTCATAAAGCAACTGTACGCTACCTGACCATCATGAATATTTTATTAGCCTGGAGGATAAAAACATGACTTTTGCTTTTGTTTCCTAACATCAACTAAATCATCAACTTTAGAAGGTGACAACATGTCAAACTTGTCTTTATAGCTTGTTGTCCTGCACACATACAACCTCATAATCAAATCCCTCAGATACCTTTCCCTCCTCTTTCTTTATAAAAATGTTCAGACTTATTGACTTGTAAACAATTGTCCAAACAGGCCCTAAATGATACTTTTATGCCCGTCTGTGTTCATCCGTCTTCTGCTTTACTGGGCCCATAATTATTGGTGTATACCCTTTTTATGCTTTGAGAACTAGATGGCAAAATATAATAAAAGGATGAAGGATGAAATGTTGGGATGAAAAGAAATTAAAAAAATAAATAAAGACTGAATGAATAAAAATACAACAGTGTGCATCTTTGCCAAACAAAACATGAAACTAATAATAGTGAAGCAGAGAGATTTTTCAAAAGATCTCCAGGTTTTCTTTTGATAGCAAATGTCAGTTTCATTATCTCCAAACAATAACTGTTTTTAGACAGTTCAGTGAAGCAGGGTTTCATTTTTCTTTGCTTTTTTTCCACACTGATTTAAGAGTTAGATAGCCAGCGTGAGGACAACCACCTCCTCGGCCTTTCTGAACCACTCAGCTGCTTTAATGGCATCTTCACGCACAAAAAGATACACACACACACACACACACACACACACACCACACAGCTGGGTTTCCATCACTTAAGAAGACAATACAGGACTTACATTAATTTCCTGGAGACTTACCCTAACCTTTACATAACATTTGCCTAAACCAAACCTTACTGTAACCTTCATCATAAAAATAATGATTAACTTAGAGAGGCTTGCTTTTTGGCCCCAGGAGGAAACAGATTCCTCACAATGTGATTGTGTCGACAGATTTACTGTATGTCCCCACAACATGAGTATGTCGATCCACAACACAGACACACAAAGCCAGATCTGCAAATTCACATCCCCTTCAGATTTCTTAGTTATTTCATAGATACTTCTGCTCAGACTCAAGATGCAGCTGTGTGTGTGTGTGTTTGTATGCAGTTGGCCCAGTGCTGCAATTAATCCCTCAGAATCTAATCAAAGAGCACGTTCTGTGATGCAGAACCAGAGTCTTGCTCCTCTCAATACAATCTTAATACTTATTACTATTAACACACACACACACACACACACACACACACTTAAACACATGCCCACGTGCATCAATATGCAACTGGCCTAGCTCCTAACGACCTGTCACGGTGAGGTTAAGTCAATCTGACTCAGAGAGACAGGTACCAGAATCAGATCACTTACAGCAAAGCGTGTGTCTGCGTAGAATACAGACAAGGTGTGTGTGCGTGTGTGTGTGTGTGTGTGTGTGTGTGTGCATATGACTGTACAAGAGAAAGATTTGTCCTAATTAGGGAACATCTAGGAGAGCACATACTGGAAAACCAAATTAGATATCTCTGTTCTTATTAATGCCTCTCGTCACAATGGTTGAGCAGAATTTCTCCTGCTCTAAATCATCCCGGTCCTTTAATGCTGCTACGGTCTCATGGTATTAGTGATAAAAAGAAAAGGAAGATCATTGTTAATTATTTTTAAAAAAGGCTGCAATAGGCTAGATTTTTAGTGAATTAGAAACTCGACACAGGGGAAATTCAAAGAGAGAGGAAATATTCCATCTGAACTGCACCAGTAAATAAAAGTATTTTTTTGTGTCTAAAGTTCTTCCTAAAATCTTTTCCAACTATGAGCTAGTTAAAAACTAGTGATTTAAATTGGATTACACCGATAAAAAATTACTGTAAATGCACTCTAGGTATTACATATATGAAGAAATAGCCTATGAATTTTGGTGTATGTGTTTTAAAATGAATGGGAAATTTGCAATAACTTAAAATATGCTATTTAATAATTCACCACTTTTACTCTTCAGTTGAAACAGGTCAAATCTTAGCAAGCTAATGTTAGTTTTCTCAAATAATTACATCTGACAGTAACTATTTTATTATTTGCTGTTTACAGTGTGGAAACACTTGTGAATAACCAGGGCTGAAGCTTAAACTCACTTGAACCTATGTCTCCTGATCTCTACGATGCATCATGAAATAGATTGTGAGCCACACCTGAAGCTTGAAGCCTGAAGCACACCTTGAAAAGATCAATCTGCAGAGGAGAGTGAGGGAATGAGGAGAGGAAAGTTTTCAAAGGATGAAGAGGATAGATGGCCGGAGGGAGGAGGAGGTGAGACAGGAGTCACACAGCCTGACAGGGATGGAGGGAGGTGTGGAGAGGGATGACACAGCACCGTGCTGAGATATGAAGTTGAGGCGAAGGGGACTGAAATGAGAAAGATGAGGAGGGGGAGAGTTAGTTTGGGACACAGAGGGATGAGTCTGTGAATAGCTGATGTGTGTGGGTTTGCAGACAATCGGTCGTCTAGGTGGATATGTGAGGATAATGGAACGATGGCAAAGAACTGGAATGAGGAGGCTGAAACATTGAATGACTGTGACCTAAACCTGATGACTTCATTAGAATAAGCAAGAGCACTATTCATCGGCTCAGCATAATGTCCTTGTGTGACCAAGTAAAAGAAGAACCTTAAAATGAGTAATTACAAAATGAGAACATTAGAAACAAATAGGCTCCTTAGCAGCCATAAATTTGTCATACTCTTAGCTTAATTTTAGTCAGCTAATAAATTGCAAATATACACAAATGAGTATGTTTGATAAATCAAAAACTCACCAATACACAGTCAGTTATGAAAGGTTGATTTTTCAGCTTAACATAAACATCAAAAACCAAACAGAACATTAGATTTGTGTCTTTATTACAACTTCTTTGTGATCAATTATCTATATTTATTGTAAAAATATTCATACATCGTTATTGGTGCAACAATATATTCTCTATATTTAACATTGCATTAATCAAATCATTATTTTATCTTCTAGCAATAATGATCACAATGTGCTTGCAAATATACTTTTGCTATATAAACATTGGTTGCCAAAAACTTTTTTTTCGGATCTGTTTCTCTTTTTGCTCCTCAAATATTGAGGTGCCAGTCTGTAAAGTATCTTTCAAAGCATCTTATTTATGCAAGATATAATGAAAACCACGCTTTGTGCATATACAGACATCCATGCCACACATCCCCTCAGGGTTGCTCCATTGATGACAGCAGAGGAGAAACAAAAGGCATGACTAACACTGTGGAGAAGGAGCATCAGTATTGCATCTGTACCTGGGGCAGGGAGAGGACAGACAGCAAAGAAAGAGCAGAGGACAGTGAGAGAGATGAAACAGGAGAAGGCATATGTGTGGTGAGGAACCTTCAAAGGAAGCCAATACATTTTTAATGATGACAACATCCTTACGTAAGACTCCATGTTAGAAAGCACTGGTTTCAATTGCTCTCACACACACATTCGCCCAGTGGGACAGAGTGGAGGGAGGGGTTATGTTGGGTATATGCTGTGACAGCTACTGAGCATACCTTTACCTTACATGTAATCATATATGGTACAATCAGAGTGAAATGTAATTCTGTCAGTTTTTTCAGTTTGCTCATCAAAAAGGGTTTAAACAGCAATAAATATGTGTAGTGGCCTGAGGGGAGAAGCTGCTCCTGAGCCTTTCAGTGCTGCTCTGGTGTATCCGGTCCCTTCTTCCTGACCACAGCAGGGAGAAAAGGATGTTATCCGGCTGTTTGGTATCCTTAATCCTCATTGTCTTTACCTACTCATCCTTTTTCTCTGATGCAAAATGCTGACCGTTATACTCCCTGTATGTGCGATCCCACTTTAGATTTCTCCCATGAGCATATTGTATTATTACAATTTTTAGGAGCTGGAATCCTGTAAACACACATCAGCAGAAAGATAATAACCTCATGTTTTCACAGACATAATATCATATTGTGTTTTGTAAACTCTAATACTGGTAATCCATGATAATAAAGTCATGTAGATGTATCCTTGTCTGACACCATCAAAAATATGACAATATCTTAATACACTGTATTTCAAAAGCGACTTTTAAAGCAGTTCTTTTCACTTACACTTTGCCCTCTATGGTTGAATTTCTAATATTTCTCTCCACTGTAATCGCTTCTGTCACTTCTGTCGCTTCCCCACAATGTCAAAGACGTGAAGATGTCTCAAGAGTCTACTCGCCAAAGTCTTTCTCCGTTGCTAACCTCAATAACTTCCAATTGATCTCTCCTTATTGAAATCACTGCAGGCACAATATAGACATGTGGTGATAGTGTATAAAAGTCCCTCTCTGTTCAGCAATAATGATTTACTTGTTTTGCTCTGAGCTCAGCTACCTCCACTGCAAGTTTCACCCCACTCTGACTCACAATCGTTATTGTTTCGTCCTCCAGAGCCATTCTAATCTGACACCGCTCCTCTTTAAAACCATCTGTCTGTCTGTAGAAATATGTCCCCAGTGCACTGTGGGACGGAGGGGGTGAGTCATTGTGGGACCGACCTTCACGACAGACAATTAAACAAGTTTCAATGAGACCCTACATTTGGCACACAGGGGAGCGTTCAACACACACTGCATGCATACTTCTACACATACACACATATATTATTACAAACAATGTTGAGAGCATGTTCCAACCCTGATCATCGAGCCTGAAGTGACATTAAAGCATCGGCCTTTAAGCTAGGAACACAACACACATAAACACACACACACACACTAATTACCTCATTTTAATGGGAACTGAAGGCTGCCTATTAGTCAGGTTGTGAGAGCACAGAGAAATAGATTAGTTCGGCATTGGAGCCATTAGAGGGAAGAAAGCTGGCATTGGTTGATGAGAGCAAACAATCGCGTTTGGGGAGTTACAGTAGCTGAGTAGAACAGAATGTCACTGCACATTAAAAGCTCAGTTCTAGACCGTTTTTTTATCTGTTCTTTATTTTTGCGACATTTAATTAGTCAATGTGAAGACTCCTGACTGGAACCGCTTCATTTGAATATATAGTTAATCTGCAGTAGGCAGCCGTGTAAGAAAGTCGGAAAGTCTGCTTTTATTCCAAACAGCAGGCGCTCTCACTGATTAACAGCCCTGCAAGGAGAAACTAATCAGCTGCTTTTGTGTTCGGCTGAAATGAAAATCTACAGATTCTGGGCTACCCACGACACACGGCTGGATATACCTTCTACGTAATGTCACATACTCTTATCAAGCCTCAAATGCAAAAATCTATTACTTCTGTATGGCTTAAAAAATCTGATCCTGAATGGAGCTTAATGTGTTTAGCAGAGTTCAAGGCAATTTAAAGTTATATTTGGAGGACCATGAATATCTGAGATAAGCACTGTGGGCGAATGGGCCAAGCAACTCACTCACAACCTGTCACTTTTTAAATAAGACTGCAATAGAGAGCCAAAGTCCTGACGTCACCATCCGGCCGTTAACCTCTGTAACACAACGCAGTGTCTCATTGATCATTTCTTTCACCGACCTTTCTGATAAAAGGAGGTGTGTTCCTGGTGTGAACTGGCTATGGTGATAAAATGAAACAAATGTAACAGCATGTATGTATACTTATATCATCTTAACTCAATCTAAAAATATGCACAGCACTGCTGCACAGCTACTGACAGTGTTGATGACTGGGCCAAATCAGCAGAAAATGTTTTCATGTTTTCATGTTGTACCTTCCTTCCTTCCAGTTCCTTACATTACTTGAAGTTGAAAATGATCTGTTCTCAGCTCAGATTTTGAACAGAATTATTAAGGGATGTTATGCAGCCCTGTCAACAAACCTGACCAACAGCAATAGTCTCCCCCTGTGATTCCAAAACAAAATACCATAATAACCAAATGATAACCAAACCATACATACACCTAAATATAGTTGTTGGCATTGTTAATGAACTGCACCCACCACACCTCCAACCAATCAAGACACAATCTGGGGCATTTCAACCATTGAAGGATCAAGTAAAGAATCCATAAGGGTTGCCATAGCAACGGAATGAAGGCCACAGGTATCAGGGAGAAGGGTGGCAAATGAGAGAGACAACAAGATCCTGTTGGGTTTAGGAAACAGAGCCTATAAAGCTACCACCTGGGTGCTGGTGTGTGTGTGTGTGTGTGTGTGTGTGTGTGTGTGTGTTCATGTGTGTGTGTGTGATTTTAGGCATGCGTACACAAAGAAAAGGTTAAAAACAGGTTCGCTGATCTCTTGCCTCAACATTACCTTTGCTGTCATGGCAACAGAGCATCGTAGCGGTTCCAAGGTAGGAGGGTGACGGAGAGCATGAGAGACGCAGAGAGGGGATAACAAGTGGAGGACGATAAGTCGGAAGAGAAGGAGGAGGAATGTCGGGCAGGAGGCAGGAGATTGATGGAGCGGGGAGGCAGAGACTGAGGGGGCGGATGCCTCGGCCAGCCTGAGCTGAGAAACGAAAAGGAGGCAGAGTGAGATAATGGGCATGAAAGGAAAAGGTTGGCATGACTGCGCTGATAAGTTTTTGCTGCTTCACTGACAATTCCCGGTTCTGAAGGTCTACCCTTTGTTTTTACAGAACAATATGGACCCAGAATATTTATGCAGAGGTTTGGAAGAAAAAATACACAGTATGAGCACAATGCAAACAGACAGGAATGGTGGGAGGTTAATTAGAAGGAAAACAGTCTCTTGGGTTCACTTCATTTCTCTGTAGGCGTCTACCTGCAGTGGCCCCGGCTCATGAGACACACATGGAGACAGAAAGAGGAGGTGAAAACTCTCCATCACGTCTTCATCTGATCACAAAGCAAAAGCTCAGATGGAAAAATGTCCTTCACAGTTACACACATTTGATGGATTAGCTCTTATATGCAGCAGATGCAACATGGGACAGTTTAACATATGGGGCTCTATGCAGTTTTGCGGTCCCATGCTGGTGTAAATGCAGTGTCAGCACTCTTGACAAATGTTTAGCATAAAAATGATCATTTAACAGTTATAAATTATGGCACAAACTTTTTATATTTGCTCTTTAGTCTATATTCATCAAAACATGGTTAGAATCCTGTCTAGTTTCATTTACTGCCAAGTCCTCCCCAGCAGCATCAATCACAGTTTTAGCAGAAGCCATCTATAAATCCAAGAAAATACAAGGACATGAGGTGACTGGAGAACACTTACATCGACCAGTCTTGTTGGCTGTTTCAAAATCTCGAAATTCTTTCAGAAAATATTACGAGTGTCTGGATTATCTATATGCTATCTATATGTATGAGCTGTGCAAAATTTCAACTATGTCAGAGGCAAGGTTTTGTAACATGCTAAGATTTCTGTTGTCACAGTATCATCCAATGTTATGCCAATATGAGACGTTATCATTTGACGACTGCAGCATTATGTCACCTTCATGATCACCATGGTACCCAGATTTGTACACTATACTGTAGTATTCTCCCAATGAACATTACATTTTTCTGAACATCGAAAGAACACACTAACATGAAGATTCAACACCCACCACAAAAATAAAGGCCTGTAACAGTTTATCAAGTTACATCATTTATTGCTTTGCATTGTGTAATATTTTTTTTAGTCTTTTTTTTAGTTCTTCAGTCTGACAGAGCCTCATCATTCTTATCGCCTTGTTTTTCCCCAGCTGCTTGCAGAGACCGGGGGTAGGTGTGGTCTGCAAAGAGGAAGATCAAAACAGCAACCAAATCTGAACACTGAGGATTGTGTGAGCGTGTGAGATTGGTGTGAATTTCATGCGTTGTTAACAGATGCTTTACAGCCCAAGGCGACAGATGAAGCGAGTGAAAAACTTCCTTTTGATCTCCCTCATACCGCCTCCTTCTCCCTCTCTTCCTCCCCGGTTTTTCCTCCATGTCCGTCTCTCTCTGTGTCTCCCTCTGTGCGTTTCTCCACTGTTATTTATGGCTTTCATTCAACGGCTCTCTCCATGTGCAATTCCCAGAACATCCTCTCCTCTTGCACGTCGCATCATCTTTCAGACGCAGCTCTTGTTACCAGCCATCCACCCTGCTCTCTCTGCCCCTCGCACCACATCCCCTGTGGTCAGTGGGGGCCTGCCATGGAGAGCCATCAGTCACACACACACACACACACACAGCCTTGATCTCTGACCCCGCTCTTTCCCACCACCAGCAACTCCTGCCATGTCGTAAAACCGCAGAGTTTGTATATCCCCAATCGATTGCCGCTCGCCTCTCATCCTTCTTTCCCTTGTCAGTCTTGTCGTGATGTTTTTTCCATCAACTCACTCTTTGATTTACACTCACGTACTGTATCCAAAAATATACAACGCACTATGATATTCCTTTATTTTCACTGAAGGCAAATCAATCAATCAATAAATAAAGAATTGAGGAATGTATTGTAACACTGACGTTGCAACAACATGACTCACTTACCAAGAGACTGCACCGCATGACAATGAACAACATCGACCTACACATACGATCTTGTTTCCATCACCTCAGAGGACATTACTTTGACTTGCATTCATTTTCCAAACCTTCACCCAAATAAAATGTAATGATTTATGTTATGGGGACTTGTGATTTGTCCCCATAAGGAAGGCGAGTCCCCACAGTGTGACTGTGCAAACTGCTTTATGTCCCCACAACATGAGCAATACATGGATTGCACACACACACAATTTCTGTCATCAAAAATGACCTTAAGATGGATACAGAGTACGTAAGCACTTACGGCAATCATGCGGAGTCACACACACACACTCACACACACACACACACACACATACACACACACACACACACACACACACACACACACACACACATTACATTCTGTCCATGTTTAAAGCTAAGCTCAGTATAATCACCAGCTTAACCTTTTGCTGACTCCCTATCATTCTTTCTGAGTGTGTGCGTGTGCATGTGTGTATGTGCACCTGCATGTATGTCTTCAGCTGTGCACATTGGTGTATTTTCAATCTACAAGTTCCCATCCAATAAAGATAAAGAATCTGCTGTGAGTCTATTTGACTTTATCACAGCAAGCAATAACACTTTCCCCACTGACTGATAAACAGATCAAACGGTCATTTACGATATCAAATCGTGAATCACCATCATGTCTTCCATTAGCATCTGCAGTGATATTGTACAGAAGACTCCCTGATAAATCGATGCAGACCTTTAGATAACGCTTCACCCCCTGTTCACGTGAACAGCCCGTGCCCAACTGCATACCCTACCTGCGCACCAATCACAGATGACCGCGACCCCCCCCCATAAATCTTTCTTGACTTTTTTGGGACACTCAGTGTGGAGCAGCGGGCCGACGGACAGCATTAGGGGGCCCTTTCTACTCAGCTTACTCTGTCTCTATTGGACTCTTTTCTAACTTTCTGTGCGTCCATGAGAATGTAAGTTGTTACCATATATTCAATAGGCCATTTTCTAGTGTGTAGCTGTAGCATCATGCTCATGTATAGTGCCTGACCGCATCTGGCTGAGCTGCTGCATCACCCGTCGTATCTGCTCTACGTCATAGCTCTGTGTGCTTAAATGTTAGTTCTTATAGCGTTTATGCTGTCCTGTCGTGGGACTTTTAAGTCTCACTTTCACTTCTGTGCAGACCGTTCATGTCCGTTAGGGACCGTCTCACAATTCACCTCCTTTCTATATACGTGTGTTACTAGTGTTTGTATACTTAGCATATATATATATATAGTAATTTGGTGACACTCCCTTAAGGTTAAGAGTGCAGTTTGTTTGTGTGTCATGATATGTTGTACACATCTTGTTTATATGCTTATTGATGTTTATATATCTCATATTTGTATGTTTATTTTATAGATACCACACTCATATATACTTATATACAAGTATCATCACGCTGCAAACAGTTTGAATATCAATAAATGAGTGGCATCTCAAAGAGAGAGAGTGTGTCTGTCGGATAATTGCCATCTTCGTGTTCTGACAGGACAACCTGAGGAGATTGTGGATATACAGAATCAGCAGGCAAATCCAGGCATATCAGAGGTCTCAAGTGTGGTATTTCAGTCAAACCATCACCTACATTACAGATATCCCATCACAGGAAAACCTTTATTGATTATGATCACTGAGGCTCCTAATGGTCACTTTTATTTACATTGCAGAGAACATGATGTTTTCACTGGCAGTGTGACAGTGTGACTTCAAACAGTGACACCCATTTGAATTTATTACTTTCACAATCTTACAGTGTTTCAGTAATGATATAGGTCTGAAATTATGTCTTTGTTTGGTTTAAAGTTTTATTCCTTGTTTGAATTTAATCAATTTTGCAAGTATTGTTATTGTCAGTCAACCTAATATTAGTAGTTTGTTATTATGAGATATTTTGATGTCACACATGGTCTTTTTTTAAAATGTCTAGTCTCCCAGGAAAGCCTCCCAGCATGCAATGGGGCAACAGACTCATGGACATCAGTCTCTTTTTGTGTGTCCCTGTATTTGTGTGTGTGTCTTTTGTTTTTTTTGTAGTCTGCAGCATTTTCCCTGTTTCCACACTTCTATTGTCTTTGTACAATTAGTTATACCTGTGCAGTGAATGCATGAATGCAGATAGACTTATGTGACGTGGTAAGACCCGTGTAAATGCTTGAAGTGGTTGTTGTCACCACTGAAAATATATATATTAATGCTTTTTTGGTGACTAGCGTGCTTTGTAAAAAATATTATATAAATTCATTCAATCAGCCATTTTAATGAAACAAAATAGGAAAAGTTAATCAGAGCAACGTCATAAGACTTCAATGAAAATAACTACTAAAATGTTTTCCCTTGACTCAAAAATGCCTTTTCAGTTATATGAATCAAACTACGTCAATATAACATAAAAATATATAGTGTGTATTATTACCTACATTGTAAAAAGTTGAGTCGGGGTGCATTTTATTTCTGTGTCAATATCGCTGTCAAAAGCAAACTTTCCTTAAATTATTGTAGCACATTTAAATACGGGCCGTAATCTTTGCAGCCACACAGAATTGCTGCTTTACCTTAACCCTTAAAAGGCTCAACTTCCTGAGTTTCACATGCAGTGCAATGCAACAAGTCACAACCATCAAATGGATCGCAGGGAGTTTGGACAATGTGGAGTTCAGATCAGATCAGAGAACACTTCAGCTATAAAAGGCTCATGGGTGATGGGCTGGGTCGATTAGCAGCTGAAGCATGCTATGGCAATTGGTGTTGAAGAGGCTGTTTACAAGGGGCTGTTAAGTGCCACGACCTAATTTGCATAGAATTGAAAGTGAACAAGATTGTGCTCTTTCAAACTTTCAACTCAAGCAGCTGAGGCACAAAAGAATCTATTTAGATTTTACTGTCAAATTTCTCCCATAAAATCCTCAGTCTGCATGGACGTAAACTGAGGCTACAAATTGACAGTTCTTATGAGGTCCCGGTAGCTCTGACACCACTAATCCATCCTCCTCCACTTCTTGTCCTCCAGATTTAGCAGAGGCAACCTGGATTTGAGGGGGTAAGTCTGGGCCAAGAACCCCTGAGACAGGCAGCTGTTGTGGGTTTAGTGGGGAGTCAGGGCTGGTTTGTCTGGAGCACAAATGACATTGACAGTGCAGACATGATCCGAATAGATGTGCAGAGAATGAGCAAGACAGACAAGCTGACAGATTGTGCATGTGTGAATGTGCTGAAGCTGCATCCCAGAGGTGTTGAAAGGATGGGAATTAGCATTTTCCTACTATATTAAAATGCAATGGAGTGGGCCCTCAGGGTACCAGGCGAAATTTCTCAACTTCACTTTCCTCTTGCACTCTTATTGCATGAAATATTACACTTTATATGCTCCTTTAAATGTGACACTTCAAATGAATCTCTAACTACGTAGTGGATCCAGCATTGCATCAAGAGGAAGTGCAGGGATGGAGAGTATCCGGAGTTAGAGAAGCAGAGCAGGGTCTAATGATTTTCTGTGCCGACGGCAGCTCAACCTACACATTTACTGACATAGGAACAGGTACACAAGCACAGGCAACAAGCAGGCAAACACTCACAAACACACACACACACATACATGCAGAGTTGATCGTTAGGGCTTAGCCTCCTTAACGATCTTTTGTCTTCACCTGCTGCTGCTGGTTAATTGCTCAGCCGCTGGAGGGAAGAAGGTAGGTTATCGACCGGCTTGGCACAACAGCGTCACTCATCTCAATCACTTCACTCTCTCAGGGAGCCAAAGGTTGGGCCACTGCAAGATAAAAACACCTCGTCATGGTGTTGTGCAGAAACTCTCATGGCTATTCACAGTAAAGCTATGTGGCAATCGAGGTATTTCTAAATTTGCAAACTGCATATTTGGATCAGCATGAACAATATAGGGTATGAAACCAGGTCACAATAAAAAAAAAAAATGAGAGCATGTTGCTTCTGTAATTGAGGTATTTGCAGTTGAATGAACATATGTGGGTAGATGCTGACAAGCTGTGGTTAATCAAATGTGTAATCTGAGATCAGTGAGGGAGAAAAGGGCTATTTTTTTTTCCACGGAGTATTATTTGTTCACATCAGCTATTTAAAGGAACCACTAAATATTGTCTTTATTGGGAAGGGATTTGTGGAAAATGTTTATATTGTTGTCATTTGAAAGGTTGAGTTAATAAGTACAAGTTGGTGGAAATATTTTATTTCTTAACCTTGACCTGTTTGAGACTGTTTCATCCACTGCGTTGGAGATAATCCAGGATGGTTTCCAAAGTAAAAGTGAAGCAGATGTACATTTGCCAAACCAACCTCATTTGTCCTCATCACTTAAGTCTTCTCTCTTATAAAAAAAAAACTGAAAAATATAGTTTGAAAGGATTTCAACATTTTGCCTGTCAGAGTTTGTTTACGAGTGTGGAATGGCATCATTATTGGCCTTTGTGACTATTGGGGGAATAAAACAGCCACTACAACTGCAGTTCTCACCGACAGTCAAGTACCAGCTGTTGTTTTTGGCCCTCGGGCCTCAAGGAGCATTAATAAGCCCACAGCGAGAGAGCCGCATGAGAAAACTTAATAGGATAAGCAGCACAAAGGTGAGATTTCTGCTTTATTGCATTTTTCAGATTTTCAAAAGAAAAGACTTCAAGGATGAAGACTAACTTGTTGTTTTGGCAAATTAACATCCCCACCTGCACACAAGCACTTCCCCGAGCATTTCAATGGAACCATCCATGAGTCCAAAACTGGGCTAAGCTTAACTTTATTTAAGGCTATAAGAACATTATTTGTCTCGGAGCTGTTGCTCAACTGTGTTGGTAATTTCCCAATTTGATTATCTGTCTGGTATCACAGCATAACCAGAATTTCTACTTTCAGTGAAAACCTTGAGTGTGGTAGTTATTCCTCATCCCATCTTCCTCTGACGATAAACTTCAGAGGTAAAACTTTCTTCAAATTCCCCCAGTTACCTTCTCTTGTTTACTTCCCAAATGGGTTTTGAAATAAAGGACAGAAATTGCTTTTTCAGGCAAGAACTTTGTACTCATTTCACCACCTAGGATTCGAATTGCTTGTGAAATGAATAAACAAGTTGGAAACATAACGTGAAAGCCCAAAACGACAGATGCTAGTTTTCTTTTCAGCCGTGCTTCAGAATATTTATTTATTTCCATCCAGCTTTATTTTTCAGCATCAGCTCAGAGGAAGGAAGATAAAATGCTGATCTAACACGCAGCCTTTTGGGGGAAAGCATCCCAGGCTCCCTGTCAAGCTTTCACCGAAAACTGCTGTTTTCACAGCCAGAGATCAAACAGCTGACACAAACTCAATGAAAAACTATTTTAAGATCAAGGACTTCATATCAAGGGTTTGAGCCTTGAAAGCCACAGAAAAATGGCTCGATATTTTTTTAATAAAGCATGAACAGACAAATTCCTAACAGCGCATAAACAGATTTTATTTACTGAGTAGGTTAAAGGATAAACATTTGAATCAAATGTCTGTCCGGTCTGTTTCCATTTCTTTCAATAGAGAGAGAAATGTTAGGGATGTCCTGCTACACCTGCAGGAGAAGGATGAAATTCACAACATTATACAGGCTCTGCACCTGACACTGCCACCAATCACACCAAAAATACAACTTCAAGTGGAACTAGATGGTAAACGACAGTAAAGGTTTTCAACATTTGATGTCTCTCTGGTGGTCAGAGTGCTGCACCAACAAGTTGAACTATGTGGTCAATTCTAGCGGGCATCAAACATTTATGGGTTTCACAGGGGAGGTCAGAGTACCTTTGATTGGTGTCGTGTTCAAGGACATGTTAAAAGAGCTGGAAACTGAATCCACTCTGGGATTCCCAAGTGAAGGAATGAAGCGGGAACCATCTGGACACCTGATACCTTCCTGACTCTACTTTAAATGTCGAAGCTCGTTGTCTAGATCCAAACAATTTTGTGTGAATTCATTTTATTTTCATTTACATTATAGTTTACATTTAACGCTGCTTTTAAAGCTGAAAGGAACAAATAGCCCTCAGTTAGAATTAAGTGTTAGCTCAAGGTCACTTTAGTAGGAATTATTTTTTTAAACTGAAAGAGTCTGATTCAATTTGCTGTGATTTTAACCTTGGGAGGTGAATTGGAGCCTTGAGTCCATGTTAACTTTGCAGAAACTTCATTTCAGCACTACATAAAGACAAACAGAGAAGTTGATTATTTCTCTTAGGGTCAACTTTGTTTTTATATAAGGTCACGTTTCTGATCATTTCCTTTTCCCACCTTTACCCATTCCTCCACTATCTAAACAAGGTGTAAGTGGCTACAAGTTGCTAACCAAATAACTTGGGATTGAATTTTTCTTCTTCACAGAGATACCGAGTAAACATAAAGAGTGTCCAATAAAAAGTTCTACAAGTTTTGTTTGGAAATGATGACGGCTGGGTGAAATTCCCCTTTCAAGGAAGTTTGAAGAAGAAGGAACTTGGTTGAGAAGACTGATTGCACTCTCATGTCTGTACACTCCAAAGACCATGAGTTAACATGTTCTGTCTCATTTCATTTGCAGAGAAAATTCAAGGTGACAATTTCAGAAGTCGCTGCACCCAGCCCAGATATAGTCTGGCACAGAAACCTCATAAAAATTGTCATCTTTGCTTTTCATACAGATTAAATAAACAAGATGTAATGTGTCAATTTATGAATTGTAAAGGAGCTGAAAAGCAGATTTTGTTACTTTAGCTGGAGCTGCATATTTAATAGACAGTTATGAGAGTGGTCTCAATCTTCTCATCGAACTTTCAGCAAGAAAGTCAAGTGTATTTGCCAACTATTGCTTTAAAGAAAAGCTCTGGACACTCTTTCTTATAAAACAAATTGAATCTGACTAAAATCTGATCAGTTGGTAGTAGATCTACTCAATGTTTTAACATTTTGATGTCAAAAAGATGTTTATGAAATTAAATAAAGAATCTGCATTTTTAGTTGTAAAGTAGTGAAATGATTTTTACAATGAAACTAAATGGATCATTTTAAAAGGAAATATATTTTTATTAACATCATTTAACCATACAAATGACAAGACAAACACTCCTCTGGTTTGAGTCTCTCTTCATTTCATCGGCCCTGATGTCACAGTGGTTAAACAGGTTCATGTCGATGTAAAATCCTCATGCAGTCATGTGCACAACGCACAGCTGGTGTACAGCAGGCTGGTGAGGAGCTCAGTAGTCTCAGATGGTGAGTCACAAATGCACAGCAGTCACTCACCGCCTCCACGTTTCCCCTCATGTCGAATGTTAATTTGATTGGATTAGGTTTGTTAGTTATCATTTCTGCACAGCCAAATAAGGAAACACACATGGAAGGAGAAATACATAGTAAGAGACGGTTATATTTAAAACCCTCTTTATAGACTACAGCATATTGACTGTGGCTGTGGAATCAGTTACCAACCAGTTGAGTTTCTACTACATATACATTAAAATACACACCTACATACACACACTGACTATGCCACGCAAGAGATCATACACTGACGCACATGCACGCATGCAGGCACATTCAAAGTCTCTCAGTAATCAGTTACTAACAGTCAATATTAAAAATGAAATTGATGAGCTTTTTGTGTATATATGAGTGATAAAAGGAAAGAGATCTGTGCACATTTGCAAATTTGTTTACACATTCACAGATCACAGAACATTTGCAATCTGATCTCATCTCATCTGATAAGGCACACACAGATTCTTATTACTCATTTGCAGATTCCAGTACACATTCACAAATCTCACTGCATTTAGAGATTCTTTTACACATTTACAAAACTGATTACAGACAGATTTCTAAAAATGCTTCAATACAAATACACATGTGAAAAGAGGTAATAGAAAACCACTGAGACAAAAATAATTGTCTGTAATGACTACATAAGATAAACCTTTATTCATCCCACTGTGGGGAAATTTGCAAAACATACTATATACCTCATATAAGAGAAATAAGGTCATATGCAATAAGATAAATTGTAGCACGTGTCATCAAAGACTGAACTGAGAGAGTGATTTACAGGAATGGTGAGAAGGCCATGAAGGAGAAAGGAGCTCCACTCATCACCCAGAGGGCTCTCCACTAGAGCAGCATGAATGATCCCTCCATCAGTCGTCCACCTCCTCCCCCCTCCTCTGTCTTATTACTCTCCAATGCTTTCCCTAATGGACTGTGAAGAAGAAGAGCCTATTGCAATGACACTCGTGCTTGAGGAGTCAATCTTAAAGCAGCTACAAGGAGTTTTTTAACTGGTTATGAAACAGTCCCAGTTTAATAATGATGCCTCTATATGACGCACATTAGCAAACAAGATCATCAGCGAGAAGATTGGCTAGTTCTATGCCCCCAGGTCCGGCTCCTCTTGGAATCAGAAGAAACGATTTAAGGCATTATTTAGAGAATTGTATTTTTGATGTTCTAATTTGTTATGCATCACTATATACCTGCAAACAGTTGTGTTTCAAAAAGAAAAACATTATTAAAAATAGGTTTTTTCACTCTTCCAAAACAAATGCATGGGCTAGATTCCTGTAGATCAAGGTCGTTACAACACAAGATGGTGGTGCTAATAGGAAATGCAGTCTTAATTCCAGAAAATGAAAGTTCCTTGTAATTGCGTTAATTAAAATGCTGCTTGGTTTTAGATTTAAGATTGAGATCTGTAAAGTCAGGATGAGGTCCATGTTAGAGTAAAGGGAGAGCGAGCTTTGGGTTAAAGCATAGGGAAGTGTGGGTTTTGAGTGCAAGAGAGAAACGTGAGATTTTGTCCTTGAAGATATTAAATAAGGGTTTTTAACCTTTTGAAACATTCCACATGTCTTTATGATGAGGACAAACAAGAGAAAATCAAATAAACCCTTTTGAGGGGTTGGAGCAGGTCATGGTCAGATCCCTGCAGGCCAAGTCGAACAAATCAAATAAAAACCCTGAGCAAGACTCCGGCTCCAGTGATCAGCAGACTGTAGTTTTTTTTATCCCTGTGTGTATATATTTGCATAGTTTAGAGTCAGCATGTCTGACAGGAAGTTGAATTGTCAAGGTGGTAGAGGATGACTAATCTTACAGTGCAGTCAGAGAGTGTTAGGATAATGAGCCATTTATTGTTGTGATGGCTCTGTACTGCAGCACACTGGATCTGACACAAAACACTGACTAAGAAGTTAAAATGCTGACTCTCTGCTTTGACTTGCTGCTTGACACTGTTTACTTCCACATTAGATTAACAGTGTAGGAACTATAACTCTTTTTATGTACAGTTCCCCCCAAAACAAAAAGTAATTAAGAAATCATAAACCTAAATAAATGACTGTCCACAACACACATTACAAACAATGACTAACTTCCCGGCGATGCTCCTGTAACTTCATGTAACCAACACCACTATAACTGACACGTTGAACAACCCCTTTACTCTGCATTGTGTAGTTTGGATCTAATGGTCGTTCAAACTTTGATTTCATTTGATTTCAGTTGCACAGTCAAGGATGTTGTTTAGCAGCTCACCTCGACTCTGCAGTGCTGTGGAAAGCTCTGATTAAATTATCAAGTATCATGTTAACCTAAAGTGGATAAATATAATAAAATACATAATGGGTGTGTGTGTGTGTGTGTGTGTGCATGTTTTCCTGCTTCCTGAATGCATTTCACATCAGGAGGGGCGAGAGAGACAAAGAAAGGTAGAAAAAGAACAATGGGAAATGTAAATCATTGCGGAAGCAGAAGGAAATGATTGCTCATATCTGTCTTTTAGTGATTCAATATTTACACAGCGAGGAAGTGTTTTAAGAGGAGGAGCCCCTTCAGTGTTGACTTCTGGGAAAACTCTGAAGTTAAATACCATGATGAACAATGTGAAAATTGCATCTTGAAGTCCAGATGGGCTGTAATTCCAGCACCTCATTTGTGATGTTATCAGGGCCTCATGCTTCATTTGCTTTGGAGATTGGATTCTTTCAGTCAGTTCAGTAATTAGATATGTTGGTGGCTTTGGGGAGTTTCTGTGAACTGAACCAAATGCTCACATTGATTGTTATCTTGTTTTTTGATATAAAATCAGCCTCAGGTTAATAAAATAATAGTACTCGCAAATAACATTGTGTACCTTTAAAAGTCTTTACAATTGCAGGCACTTCTGTGTCGCTCTGTTCTCGTGGAGTTTGATTTAACATTAATGCTTTTTGGCAGATTGACATTTTTGGAACCAGGTAGCATGCGTTGCAGTCAGCCAGAAATTCATTGACATAATGTGATTCTGACTCTGGCTTTGTGGGGATGTAGCTCAGTGGTGGAGCATGTGCTTTGCATGTATAAGGTCCTGGGTTCAGTCCCCAGCATCTCCAGGCTTACAGTGATGTCTAAAGGTTGTGAGCTTGATGATGGGGGCTGGTTTGCACTTTGCCCTTCTCCTGTGTTCATCCACTTCAGTAAAATTGACTCTCCTGTTTTCAGACTGTTCAAACCCGCAGACACTTTTTTAACTTCTCGTGGAGATCCCAAAGTTTCCTAACATATCAAATATTGTTTGTTAAGTTGAATTTCGGGAAGCAAGTGTATATAATAATGCAAGGTATGTTTTACTGTGCCGTTTTACATCTACAATAATGATTGTAAACCAACTCAATCTCCAAATGCTTGCTGGGCTGCACAAGTAGTTATACACAGGATTATATGTGTGGGAGAACAACCTTGTGTAATGCTTTCTGAAACACAAACACAAAGAATACACATTTAAAGTCATTTGTATGTTCCAAGTTTGCAGGTCAGAATTCAATTCATTTGTAATACAAAAACAAGAACTTACTCTTTGTAGAGATTGGAGTACACATGTGTATGTGCATTTTCTTGGAGGTTTGTAAGTCGTGTTACAAACAGTAAAAATGGCTGTGGTGTGGTTGCAGAAAGGTCTTCATGTCAAGTCATATCACCGGGGTAAGTATTCAGTTACTACATAACACATTAACATTAGTTCAGTCACATAAAGTAATGTATACTTCACTCTATGGCTCCACCCTCTGAGTGTGCTTTATTTGTGCAGTCAGTGACCTTTAACCTGAATGAGTCTTGACACACAACATGAACACTAAAAGTGACTATAGCCTCAATGTGGTGTATATGCAGTAGGTGATGTGGGGGGATGAGGGTGGGTGCCATCCCCCTTGTTAACCTGCCATCTCTCTACATCCCCCACAAAGTCACTAAAAGTCCTACACCGTCCTACCTGAACCTATAGTCAATAAATTATTGAAAATCATGCCTTTATAGTTCTGGTTTATCCACCCAGGAAACTCACAGACCAAGTGCATGCACTGGAAATCATCTCACTTGTTGCTACTTGGCCAATCAAAGCTGTGGATTCCAATAAGCATTGTGACTCCAGTCAGCGAGTGAGAGATGTGAGGCTTGACTCTTTTTACTGATTCAAGTTTGTATGAGTCACTCACTAAAGAGAGTCAAGTTTTCAAGTCACTCGAGTCATCAAGTCAGTCACCCAGAGCTTGGTGAATCCCTTGGTGGCTCCAGCGCCCATAGAGCATGTGCACCAGAGAAAGAGTCGTGTGTTTCGAACAATCCATTCATGACTCGCACATCACTAGTGACTGAGATAGACACATACAGCAGAGAGATGGAACAAGAGACATTTGGAGACATAAGTGAGTCAGATAAAAGTTCACATGTCAGCGAAAACAGAGCTTTTAAAACAAAATGGACAGACTCTTATATGTTCATTTCTCTCATGGGCAGTGCACAACCACTCTGTCTCATATGTTCAGAGACCATGGTGATGTGGACTTTGAATGTAAACTGAATACTCAGTACACAGGAAAGCAAGCAGCATTGCCAGCTTTGTGAATTTATGGCCAGAACGGGAAGGCTGCTGACCTAGGTTCATTTTTCAAAAAGAAAAAACAGGTGAGAGATTATCTTGGATTTGATTCCTGCCCAGACAATTAAGTGGCTCATGTCAGGCACAGATGCTCCCATTGGGCCATCTCTCCTGTTAAAAATTGACAAATCGCCTACTGTGTGGCTACTGTATGTGTGGCTGCGTGTGTCTGTGTGTTAACAAAACCAGCACATTCGCAGGTCAAAGTGTAATTTTCCAACGTTCACCTGCATCTCTTCCTCACATTAAGGTCCACTCTGGCGTGTGTGTCCATCTGCAGCTCTTTTCCCCAGCTTCACAGTCTGTGATTGATGGAATGAGCCGAGGAGCAGGGACAGACAGAGTGAGGTGGATGTATTTATTGAAGCAAATAAAAAATGGAAAGAACGAGGGAGACGGAGGAGAGAGAGAGCGAGAGAGAGCGAGAGAGAGAGATGAGCTGTCAGGGGTTCTTGAATGAAACAGCAATTTCCACCTGCAAAAACAAGGCCTTTGGATCCTGCTGCACCGGCTCAGACAGAGTGAAGAGATTCTCTCTGTGATGCTATCTGACATGCTGTTATTGCCTTCACTTGCTGCACTTTGAGCGTGCTAATGGACGTGCACCAACAGCCATACGTGTTCACACGCAAGTACAGGCACACACACAGAGATGCACAAACTTCTCTGAAGTCACTTTTCTGTGTTTCTCGAGTGGAAGCGAAGCCAAAGCATTTCTCTGTTATTCAGGTCATTCTGTGAGTTAGGTATCACTCCAGAACTGGGGAAAGGTGACAACAAGAGGTAGAGTGCCAGGTATGCAAGCACACACACACCCTCACACACTGCTTCTGAATTCCAAGTGCTCTCACCTGTTCTTAAAGTGGAAACACAATAGATGAAAAGAAGTCCTTTCAAGGCAGAAGCAGTGTGAGGAGCTTGTTAAAACCGACGTCAACGGAAAGTCAAAAGTAAAATAAGTGCCTTTCACAAGTTATAGAAGAATCTGGTGTCAACAATAGTTTACTCTCCTTCATCTGTTTTCTTAAAGAAGACAAAGCAGCAGAGATAACTGAGTTATATATTACACCTACTGGAAAAACTTGAGATAACACAATGGCCACTAATGGCTTTACAAATGAAGGAAAGATAAACATGTGGACACTGCAATAAAAAGGGGTTTAAATGGACAAACAATAGCTGAAGAGATGTCACAGTGAGGCTGGAAGAGAAACGGGGGGAAAGAGTAAACAGGAATGAGGGGGATTGCAAAATGTGGAAATAGAGCAGGAGCAAGGGATGGATCAATCTTCCTCTCCTCAACCAGCCGTGATGGTGTTGGACTTTGTTCCTCTCTGGCACATCTCCAAAGCTGGGTGAATACGTTACCCGGTCCACCAGTTTATAAGTCATCCCCTTAAACCTCACCGGAGAGGAAAGAGGGAGGAGGAGGAAAAAGGGAGAAGGGATGCCTGGGAAGGAGACAGAAGCATCAGGAGAACAAACAGAGGAACGAAAAGAACAAAAAGACTCAACAAAGTAAAGTGGGAGTTTCCAACATTACTACAACATATTCATCACATTTTAACAGTGTGATCCAGCAGCTGCAGGGATGTGGATGGATACCAAAACGGAGGCGGAGGAGGCCAGTAGGAGCCGAGCCAGCCTCAGACGGCGGGTGTTCAACGGTCTGCTGTTGTGTACTGGGGACATGGAGTACTTGGATAAGTACATGCAGGGTAGGAAAACTCTCACATCCGACTGTTGCATCTCAAAACATTTCCTCACTAATCTTTCCTAATCTTGAACCAAAGTATAAATTGTAATAGACTGTATGACCTTTATCATGTGTGCTTGGAAAATGCATAATTCATCAAGTCTGAGTCTTCTCATAATGTGATTAATTACAAAACTTTTCAAAAAGAGGAAGTTCCCAAACACTTGGAATGTGTTAAACTGCCATAATCATAAATAAATGAGTCTGAAATGCTTACACTGCCATTAAAATATGCAGATGTAATCATCACACAACTCCCACTGTGAATGCTGCTGCACTCTTCCTCCAACATAAAACAGAACATCATTAAACTCTCATCTTGATTCTTTCATAAAACCCTGTATTTGCATGAAGAAACCCAACTGAGAAACAAGTTTTGTGCTGCAGTTTGCCTCTTATTTGCACTTTTACTACGGTTGTGAAAAATGAGCTGGAAATATTTCTCTACCCAAAAGGTTTGGGGGAGGAAATGTTGTCAAGGAAAATATGTAAAATATTTTCTGTCTGTGTCCTCAGACAAGATGTTTGTGCTGCAGCTGGTGGTGTGGGGACTGAGAGGGGTGGCCAGGGTGATTCTAGCCAACAACCCACTGAGCGGTGCTCTCATCTTGGCTGCACTGTACTGGGCCTCCCCCTGGCAGGGCCTGCTGGGAACCCTGGGTGTACTGGTCTCTACACTAACAGCTGTCATCATAGGACAAGACAGGTGGAATTAATATATAGAGACTCATGCACACAAATAGTATAGAAGCTCAAAACAGTGCTCATTTGTATGCACATATTTAATGATCGCGGTGTTTTAAAACCACACAACAGAAAAATGTCCCCTTTAAATAATCGAACCCTCAATAAAAGCCTGTCTGTTGCTTGGAAGCCGACCCTCTAACACAAGCCTATAATTCGCTCGACCTTACGATTAATGATGGAGGGTTCTATTTAAAATTCATGAGAATAACAGCTCCGTGACTGATGACCCAGTGTTCACCCACACCTACTGCTATTTTAGTTCCTTTCCCAATATTTATGCCATGCACGGTATAATATGCTAATATGCATCCTTGTTTTAAGGTTTTAAAAATAATTCCGGCTGAACTGGGGCTTCAAATGTTTTTAAGTCTGACACGTTGAATATATTTAGTGTCACACGGGAGCCTCTGCTTATTAAAATACTAGAACACTTTGTTGAATACTTTGTTTAATGAGGAAAAGTTACGCTAATGTGTGTTTTGATTATTTTTGTGGTCTTATTGTGCATCACTCTATTACAGGAATGTTGTCTTGTTTTCAAAATAGAAAATGCAAAATTGTGACATGTGAATCTTCCCGTTGTGCGTGTGCGTAGTGCTGAAGTGTCAGGAGGTCTCCATGGTTTTAACAGCATGTTGGTGTCTCTGCTGATGGGAGTGTTCAGCTCGGCCGGAGACTGGTACTGGTGGCTGCTGCTGCCTGTCTGCTTGGGCTCAGCTACATGGTAAGAAACACATATACGTGCACACACACACACACTTTGCATGTACTGTAGTTAACAGGCATGGCGGGTGCCCAACAACTCCTCCAAACTAAACAACAAAGTAGTTTATCTTACATTTCCTTTGAAAAAGATCATATTTCTGCTTTCTGATCTTCATCATCGTCTAAGGGAACCAACACACACTATTGATACTGTCGTTAGGAAGGCCACAGTGAAGCCATGTTGGAAGAGCTCTGCATTTAGAGTGAATATAAAAACTACATGTGTCTGCAAAAAGCATGTGTGTAAACAAGGTTCATTGATCAGAACCTCCGCTCTCTCCCCCCATCCCCATCTCCAGTGTCTTTCTGTACAGTGGTCTCTCCTCAGTGTTGGACCGCTGGGACTTGCCTGTCGCTGTGTTTCCCTTCAACATCACTATTTTCTTCTACCTCCTTTGTACGGGCCCAGACAACCCCTATTTCCCACGGCACACAGCTACGCCACCGGGGGCGCTGGAGCACAATGCCACCGAGCTCGTTGCAGTGGAGGTACGGCGGTCCAGCAATGTCAAATCATACGAACACTGGCAGACACTCAAATCATGATTGACCAAATTTGTACTTAGGTATGATATTTTAGTAAATGCTCTTAGTTACAGGCTATTCCACTACTGTTTTATCATTTTAGTGAAATGCTGTAGACATCTGGTAAGCTTGAACCTCTTCAGCCAAGTAGCCAGTGGTTTCAACCTCGACATCTGGATGCTGTTTGACCTTTGACCAACAGAAGGCAGGAGGCCCCTCAGGAGGCCTGACCACAGTCGGGGAAAATACAAATGAAACGAAAGGAAATTAGAATCATGCTCTGTTGTGTCTGCAGTCGCTTTGACCAGTGGTTCTGCTGTGGTCCGCCTCGAGCTTCTGTTCAGGTGTCCTCTTCAGGAGCATACAGAAGTCTTGCAAGCATCTGAGTTTATGCACAAGCTGACACCTCAACCTTCACTCATTCCCTCAAATTCAATTAAGCTTTAGTGGCATAAATGTTAAAGTTATATATTTAATGGTTTAATGGTTATCGTGGCAAGTAATGATAACAACAGGTGTTTCTACTTTCTATTATTCTCTTTTATGTTTGTTGCCTGCTCTGATGAGAAGGAAGGAAGACTCTGAGGCTCAATTTGCATTTTTTCTTCATCAGCGTTTCATCACGAGGGTATCTGTCAGAGTAACATTTGCAGTGGCATTTGAACAGAGACGGCCCGTCGAGTCACATGATCACAGAAACAGGTGCAGATCGTTAGTCGTCTCAAAGGGAGCCATTAGAAGTGACAGGGTATATGATGAAGGTGAAGATTTTCAAAAGCCAAAAACCGGGCTGAACTACGAGTTATCCTCTAGAGTGAAGTCGCGCTGATAGGAGCACAATATGTATAAGATCAGCAGCTATGACTCACCAGTTTCTTAGCAACAGTCACTGATGGAGCTCCTGTTCAGAAATTATAATCAGCCCAAACTGTTTTAATTAAAGATTCTTGGTGGTTGAAACTCATTGCGGCTGTTGTAAGTATCAAAATAAAGAGTTAATGTTACTTTCACTTGACTGAGATTGTGCATAATATCCTGAACGTGTGATGGTTGTAGTGGTTTGAATAGCATGAATGTCAGTCAGGTTTCCAGGAAGGATACATTGAGGTTGACTTTATAGTTGCTGTTGCCTTTGTATAACCAGGAAGAAGAAGACAAACAACAGCAGTAAAACCCCGAGGCCTAAATTTATATGCTACTGAAAGTCCACTTAATTAGAATGCAAGCTGCTGCACGCTACACCTTGTAAATAAAATAGAGAGTTCACTTCGACCAGTGAATTTAAATGAAATGCATTTGCCTTCGAGCTGCTTCTTACTGAACTTTAGCAAAAGAATCTCGACTCACAGCTGCCGCGGTCGGCTTTTGATCTCCTTTAGCCAGCTGGCATTTCTTTGCTTGAAGAGCGACCGGATTTTAATCTCCATGCTTTTGTTCGGAGACGGGCAGAATAGATTATGTGATCCGAATCGGACGAGCTCCTTCTTCTTCCAAATGTAATGAATGTTCATTAAGATTACTTAGTATTTGTGTGTACTGTATGTATTGGCTTACAGTTTGACAGTATGTGGTGACTGGGGGCCAAACCTTGCATGCAGATACAAAATACAAAAAAAAAATACACATTGCTATAAAAGTACACAGAAACAGCACCAAACAACTAACGGACAAGATACAAATGTGCATGAGACGAAATGAATGACAAAAAGAAATTTGTTCTAAGATGCATTCCACCTCACCACCATGTCCCAAGTTCATTTACACTCAGGGATCTTTGCTGCATCAAAATTCATTATATACATTCACCACATTAGCCTAAACACTGTAGATGTATCGTTCCATTTTACATTGCTCCTTATATGGTGGAAAAACACATTCATCTCTGTCTCCAGTATGACCTTGCTTCATTCGTCTTACCAGGAAAAACCTTCTTGAAAACATTGTACTGACAATGGAGACTATATCTAACCCTGGCTGTAAGAGGGCCTCTAGGTATAAAACTATCTGACAGTGAGCGCTGACTAAATCTGTCGGCTTTATTAACCACTTGGCGTTTGTGTGTTTTAGAAGCACGGTAGGAGCCAGGAGTGGAGAACGATGTCGTCTAAGTGTATTTCTGCACACGGTGATCTGCAAACTGACTGTGAAAACTAGATTAGCCACGCTGCCTAAGCCCTCTCAGCGTTGTTAGGTGTCCTGAATATAGAGTCAAGATTTACACACGATTCTATTAACGAGCATCGCACCCTGTGGCACAGTGTGTCCCTCACACTGAATCATTACTTTATACAAGTTTCAGCCCCCTGACTGATTTTCTCTCTCTCTGTTTTTCCTATATTTCAGGCTTTCTCTATCTGCTTCTCTTCCCTCTCCCAACCAATTATCTTTTCTTTTTTTAATTCAACTCATATCTTTTCCTTCCTGTTTCCCTCCATCTGTCTGTCCCCCGCCTTATAAATGCTGTCCCTTTCATTTCATAAATTCCCTTTGATTTGTTACTTGGGAGATCTGAAATCTCTAAATCCTCCTTCTCATCTCCGTGCTTCTCTTCTCCCCAGTCTCTACCCATTTCTCTGCTCTGCTATGCAAATCTCTGTCCTCCTTCTCCCACTCTCTACATTTGTCTTCATCACTTTTTCAATTGCCTCTGTCTTTTTCATCCTCTTTTGCTCTCCTTCCTCATAATTCAATGGTAAACAGCTAGTATATATATATATATATATGTCCCCATTTCTAAGTTACAGTTAAGTCATAGATTTTCTTCTTGATGTGAAACAGTTTCATCCCCTCATTCTTCTATTTTTCCCCTTTTCATTGCTTTTTATGTTCTCTTCCTCTATTACTGTCTTTTCTTCCACCCATCTCCATTTCCTCCTTCCATCTCTCGTTCTGGTTCTCTCCAGAGATGGTGATGACGTCAGTCCTATTTATATTTAATGTCTTCAGCTTTCACTCTGCTCTGGATGGCGCTCTGGCTTCAACACCATGGCAGCCTATTTAATCTTCCTGCACACAAACACACATATACGTTTGCATGCACGCACACGTGCACACACACAGAAGCACGTGTGCTCAAAGAGTTGTGTGGCAGCAATATAATTAAAGAACATTTATGATTTGTAAATATCAGCGACAGGCAGGTGCACCCATCACGTCGCCATGGAAACTCTTCACTTCTCACTGACTGTTGGGAAAGCTGTGTGTGTGTGTGTGTGTGTGTGTGTGTGTGTGTGTGTGTGTGTTGAACTGGGCAAGAAAAGTGGCTGATTTTGACTGGGCAGGGAGCCGATGAACAGATTCCACACATTTTGTCATTATGTTTTTGTGAGTGTGCTTCTGCTCTTGGAATTTTATACTTGAACATAACACCCTTGCATAATAATTTGCTGCACAGTGTCAAACCCTCCCCCCTCTAACTATCCCTCTTGTCCAGGTAATACGTGGCATCCCTCTTGGCGTGGGTCAGATCTTTGCCTGCGGAGCCCTGGGGCCCTCCCTCCTCATCCTGGGAGCTGTTCTGCTCTACTCCCCCCTGCTGGCCGTCCACGCTCTGCTGGGATCTGCAGTTGGAACGTTGGCTGGTGAGTCTCCATCTGCGTGAATGTCCATGTGGGAGGAGTGGGAGAGTTAGTGAAGTGGGCATTTCATTCTGTTCTTTTGTACGTCATAGATAGATGGAGAAGCAGAAAGGCTTCAATTCTGTCTTTGTCAAAGACTGCAACCCAGGCCTCAGTCCAGGCTACGGTCAGTGTTCATTTGGCTGAAGTTTCAGGTTGACATTTCAGTGTCTCTACCACACATTTTCACTGCCAGTATTTCACTGTAACATTCTGTCTTGGGTATTATTACTTACAGGGAACCTCCAAAATTTCACACATAAATGTCAGCTTACTACTCATGAGGAGTACTACTCAGTTTGTGAAAACGGTTGCATAACACTGTTCTCCGTGAACATAAAAAATAACCTCTAATGACATCAGTGATTTCAGCTTGGGCTTGGAGACAACATTCCTAACAAAGGGCCTGGAATACAAACTGTAAGCGTGGAGTTTGATAGATGTTTGTGTTATGCACACAGGAAGGATTACACGAAAAGTATTTGGGGTGTTTCTGTGCTGTTAACATAGCAGAGAGATGAAAGCCAGGCTTGAACTCTTTCTTTCTCAAACCCTAAGCCACAAGGGTGTCCCCATTCCATCTTTTATTCTGTCTCTTGTGCATTCCCCAACTTAGAAATCCATCCATTATCTACAGTCACTTACCCTGTGCAGGGTCGCAGGGGACTAAAAGCCTGTTCCAGTCAGGGTACATCCTGGGCAGGGTGCCAGTCTATCACACGGCTGACACTTGGAGACAAACCACACTCGCATTCCTGCAATTAACTTGGACTGTGGAAGAAAACCAAAGCACCTGGATGAAACCCACGCAGGCTCATAAAACATGTAAACTGTAAACATTGTAACTGAGGTGTGCCACACAAAACTGCCACAGTCCCTTAAATAACTACCAGTAATTTATGTAATTTGCACCATTAATTGAGAAAGGTGTTCCTTTGCAAGCACAATATAACTTGCAGTTCAAAAGTTAAAAGGTGTCATGTTGTTTGGTTTAAACTCCACCCTAGTCATTTCTTATAAAAGCAATACCATACTTTCTTTATGTGGTTACTGACACTGTGTTCTGCACAAGTTGCATAAGTCACCATACCTGAGCTAAATTCCTATGCAATCAGTCAGAATGGAATAGATGGCAGACTTTGTTCCCTGCACAGCAAATGTTGAATTACAGTACATTTTAACAAGGTTAAAGTCGGGTATGTTTTATGAATCCCTCTGGCAGTAAAACAGAATGTCAGCAGCACATATGAATGTGAAACTGTAAGTCAGGCAGCAGCATCCTGTGGGCCTCTGCTCCAAAGGATGCAGAGCAATTAGCCAGGGCATTGATAACCTACTGGCTTATAAACAAACACACAGGCCTGTGGCTGTGCATGTCTTTTACATCTGCCTCACTGGGACTCTATTCAGGGAGAGAGAGAGAGAATGACAAATGTTCGAAGTTTAAAAGACTTCAGCCCCCTGCTTCCGTCTGCCGCTATATGTACAATAGCCTACAGTGTCCTAAAATACTGTGTGTGTGTGTGTGTGTGTGTGTGTGTGTGTGTGTGCGCATGTGTGTTTGTTGCTATGAGTCATACTGTAAAAAACAGCAGAGTGGGAGTGAGCTCGTACACACACAGACATGCACAAACCTGTGGATGCATGCAGACAGTGGTACACACACACGCACGTACACACTGCTGCAATAAAAACAACAGCGCGACAAGAAAGTAATCAAAGAGATGTGACTGTAATGAGATCGTGTAGGCAACAGGGCAGAGAGGAAACAGCCTGCTGGAGCATGGCGGTTAAATGCACAAGAGAATCATAGCAATCAGGGTCTCTGTTGCTGTCATGTGCACATTCTCTCTTCCCTCCTTCATTCCTTCCTTACACCCTTCCTTCCTTCCTTCCTTCCTCCTCCATCAGGGACAGTCTTTTATCTTAAATCCAAAATGCTGCTGTTTGCCTTTTAACTAATTCCAGTGGATATGGGCCTATCATAATAAGTCTTGTTTCTCCTCTCTGCTTGCTTATGAGTGTAAGTAATACCTTTGTCACGGTTACTTTGAAGGTCTGAACGATATGGCCTGTGATATTCTATACATTTCTTATTGGCAACAATTCTCGTCAAAAGACCAAAATAATTGATGTTCAGTTCCTCGGTTGTCCAAAAACTATGAAAAACACATTAGTGAGCCTCATTGTTGCAATGGCTGGCATGCTCCCTCATTAGGATGAGCATGGGTACTGTAGTTTATTTGGAGTCAACCACTTATGCACAGTCTTGCTGTAAATAGTCAAAAGAGCACCAACTGTATATTAATCCGCAGCTAAAAATAGTCCCCCAACAAAGACACTATTTAATGTTTTAGTTTGCTCAAAAACACAGTGACCAGCTGTTTCAGGCAAATATTGAGCCTTTTTTTAATGAGACTGTATAAGTGTGATAATTTTTTAAGATCTACATCAGTGCCACAGACAGTGGGGAAATTCGAGAGGCAAACTTTTATGGGATTTGTTGGCAATAACAAGAATAAAGAATAATTTCAGCCTTATCCTTTAGCTTTGCAAAGAAAAGCTCCCAACTACATTTTAGAGTTTGAGTCTTCTAATGCACTTGCACTGGAGATCCTCAGGCATGTGTCATTCTTGGGTCATTCTAAGAAATACACTTCCTTCTTGCCTTGGCATCTCATGTTAACTAAGTTTATATCACCTTTTAAAACTTTTCTTTAAAAATCTGCTATATAAAGTGAATTTCATGTTTTTTATTTCCTTCTTTTATCTCTGTGTTTATTCTCATTTTAATAATACTTCAACTATCTTTATTATTTGTGCTTTTTATCTTATACTTGCAAATGATATTGTTATTCTTATTGGCATTACTTTTTTGGTTGTTTATCATAGTTTGTGATGCTGTTCTCATAAGCAGAATCTGAACTTTTGGTTAGATGGAGCTTGGTGAACCGGCTGCCCCGAGTAAATGTAAATTCATTCACGCACGCCCACGCACGGACAGAAATGAAGCCGCAGCGCACAGTGAGAGAGTTAAGAGTGTGAATAAGTGCTACAAGGTCAGATTCAAAACTTAATCCTGCCTGACAGAGACCCAGAGGGGAAAAGAAGGATCAGTGTCAGGAGACAAAGAAGAAAGTGTCAGACGGAGATGGAGAGGAGAGAAAGGGGATAAAGAGTTGAGAAGGGGGGGGAAAAAATCAGGGGGCATAAATTGAATGAAAGGCAAAAAGTAGTGCCAGAGAGAGAAGCAACAAAAGAGAGAGATGCTAATAAATGCATCAGAGAAGAAAAGAGATCTGAAAATGTGTGCGCTTGTGTGTATTGACACCATCCTCTCCACACTTCAGACAACAAGTTGTGCCCTTGGCTCTGTCTTTTTCTTCTGTCTTACCTTTCTTCCACAAACAGCCTGTTTCTTCTTTCTAGTTCTCTCTCTCTCTTTCATTCCTTTCTTCTTATCGGCGATCAAAACTGCTCTTATCGTTCGTTTCACTTGTATCGTTCTCTCCGCTGCTTCCCTGCATTCATTATCCTTCAGTGCCTACGAAATGCTGAGGGTAAAGATGCTCTGGTTTTGGTGTCAGGAAGGAGACGGTGGGAGTGTGTGTGTCATAATCGTTATCTTTCTCACTGACAATTAACTGTGGTTCAATCAATGTTTTTTCCAAAGTCAAGTGGCACGTCATTAACCAACGTATTTTGTGGTTTACACTGCTAGAATATAATAGAGTTTAGAGTAACATTAGCAACTCTGTGTTCGGGAGGCTTGCATGCCAGGAATTTAGTGTTTGCCAAATTCATCGGTTACGTAGCAATCCACAAATCCTTTTCTCTTGTAAAAGTGAACCACACTGTTCAACTGTCTGAGTATGTTTTTCTATAGTAAGTTTTCAACCTGTTTCCAAAATTTCTTTTGCTGCATGCCTGCCATGTGACATGAGAAATCTTGAAAAGTGGGCAGGGCCTTATCGTCGTCTTTCTCACCATAGTGTCATTTTTCATCGCATTATCAGCACACTTACTGTCATCGTCATCATCCTCTTCGTCCATAGCTCTATCCTCACCTTTACGATCATCATCGTCATTACTTTCATTGACATCACTATTGTCTGCCATTACCATCACGATCATTGTTTCCATTTAACGCCATCTGAACGCCTGTGACTTAAGTATCGTTGCTGTCTCTCTCCGTCTCTTTCATTTCTAACTTTTGGTGCTGTTGTAATGACTTTAATCATTTTTTTCAAGGATAAAGCGGAGCTGAGAGAGGCAGGCAGACAGCAGATGTCGAGAGATGTGTGGATTCCTGACAACAGACCAGGGAAATCACTGTGGCTTTATGAGAGATGAGTGTAGAGAAAATGGCTTAAATGGCATTAATATTTATACTGGATAATAGAATTTAACTTGCATTAAATTCACTTCGGGGCACCACCCTTCAAAAAGGGAAAACTGAATTAATTTAGTCTCATCAAATATACTAAACTATACATTTTGAATGCTGATTAATAATTAAATTAATGAGCTAGTTAACATTGCCACATCATGGAGTTCTTAACATTAAATAGACCAGCATGTAAACTCAAAAGCATTTGTTTTAAAGATTTAAAGAAAACACAATTAATGTGACTAAAAAAAGAATAGGGGTTGTGTGTATGTTCCACGTGCACAAGCATGAACAAACCTGTTATCAAAAGGGTGAAGGGAGTTTGTCGTGTCTGCTCTGTCCACGTGCTGATGAGAGCCATCAGGTAAGAGCATGGTAGCGAATGAGAAAAGAGAATGAACAAAAGGGCAGCTGGGGTTTTTTGCAGATTTGTTTATGAGCGTACTTCAGGGGATATCTGATTAAAGTAGCAGGAAGTGATCGGAGGAGAGGCGATACTATTTACGTAATGGCTTGCGTTCGCAGTGCGAGTTCAGTTTAACTAAAACGAACAACCTCTTGTGTGGAGTTCCCATGGTACCTACATGAGTAATCTTTCTTAATCATCATCTCTGAATATCTACTTTGTATGTGAGAAGGAGCGAGAATGACGGGGTGATACAGTAGCTGGGGTCAGACCGAGAGAGGAAAGACGCAGGACTGAGTGTGAGGCCACATTTAGAGCTGTCACTCAAATCATTGTGGTGTAAACTATTCCCACAAGGGGGTTTTCAGAGGTGGAGATCAGGGGCTGTATGTAGGCCAGAGCCTCTACCTCCTGCTGCATCCACGTTACAGAATTGTGCTTTAAAGTGGGATCAAATACAGGACAGATGAGGATGAGAGGCAGTTGGAGAAGTCAACTGGGGTTCACTGCTTGACTCTGAGCTCTTGAAGTAGCTTTGTGTTTATGATGTGAAACCAGGTATTTTCAAGTAAGAGTCTGCCATCTCTGGTGTGACTGACTTTAGATGCAACATCAGACAGGAGAAAGGAGGAAAAAGTGGAGGGCTCTAAGTCTAAGTCTATGCAATGTTGGAAGTCTGTGTTTTACCTATGTAGTTGTTATGGTCTTGGGTTTTAGTTTCCTGTTTTATGTTGAAAGAGTCTTTGTCCAGGTGTGTTGGTTGACTTTACTTCCTGGCTTTGTGTTTCCTGCCTGTTTCCTGTATCACCTGTGTTTCATTAGTGATCAGTCCCTTCAGTATTTAGTCCAGGAGTTTTCCCTCATTCAGTTGTCAGGTCATCTGTTTTTCAGAACTGTCTCTCATTCTCCTCCGGCAGTCACAAAAAAGAGGAAGTTGTAACAGTGATTTCTTCATTCTTGCTTAAAAAAGTTACACTTGGAGTCTTATCTTTTTCTCCCTCTCCTCCAAGGACAGAGCTTGCTAATTTATGTGTGTGAGAGTAAAAAGATAAAGGCTTCTCACAGGAAGGAGGATACGCCATACATCAAGTGACCTGCGAGCTGACCTGCACAAATAGAGATGAGACTCATTACACAGAAGCAGCATTATATTTTTCAATTACAACCATTTTCAAGGCATAATTTTAATTAATAATTTGGTTTATTATTATTGGCCTCAGCTGTACTTTGTGTTAAGTGCTGATTATCAAATGTTGCATGTTAACACACTAAGATGGTGACCAAGGTATACAGCATATAACCCACGAGACATCAACATGTTGCCATGCTGACGTTATCATATCAAAGCACCATTGTGTCGCTAACATGACTCTTAATCCCATTATTGAAAATATCATCTCAACACACTGCTCTTTCTGTACAGCAGGTTAAATAGAGGATTTATTAGGCAAGGATTTAACTTCTAAAATGAGATCCTCCCAGGAGGATAAAGCACAAATAAAATAGCACAGATGTTTAAGAGGATTTTAGAAATAGGCCTGTACGACATCTGAAATGAGGCTCTCGGTTAGAGAAATGGTGGTCACACACATGAAGTAGTTTCTTCACTGAATGGACAGCAACAAACAGTTCCCAGTACAGCTCATCCTGCTGATATCTGGCCAGTGTTAACAAATGAGCCCACATACGGAGCAACCCATTTAGCTGCTTCCACAAAGAGATTTTCCCCCTTGAAGGCATCAAAGGGCAGAATGATGGATTCGCCGGCTGAATGAAGAGAGCAACGGTCCAAATACAAAGTTAGCCATTACCCACTAGGAAAACAAGCCATTATATACAGTTCATTTCAGGGGTTCATTCCAACCTTTTGCACTATCCTCCATTTCACTGTGGTTTGATGCAGGCAGAGCAGAGGAGAGGAGATATTGAGTTTGATATGATAAAAGCTCCCTGACTCATTCTATTAGCATAGACAGCATCACACTGGCAGTGACTCACACATACGTACACACGCACACACATAGTAGAAAAACAGTAAAAAATTTTAGGATCCTCTGGGGCCCCCCTCCCACATTGCCATTAGTCTTTAATGACACCCTTATGTGCGGAGGGAGCGAAGGGAGGAGAGAGAGAGCGGGTGTGATGGAGGAAGCAAGGAAGGGAATGAGAAACAAAGGGGAAGCAATGAACAGGGAGATGGAGAGGAGGATAATAAAGTAAAGACTGAGGAAGAGACAAGGCGTGAGCTGGAGCGTTTAAAGACCAAGCAGGTATCTGTGGAAGAGGAAAAACAAAGAGTGGAAGGAGGGCAAGGAAGGGGAGGATGGCAGAGTGGTCCAGCAGGCACAGAGTGAGGAGGCAGAACTGGGGTGTGGTCAGTCTGCTTCAGGACCAGACTTGCTAAACTGCAGCCCACTATAGCCTGGTAATGAGGAAATCCATCACAACACACCCCCAGGGTCATTTATCTACAGAGGAGCTACAAAATTTACTGTTACTGCAGATGATTTCTGGAAAGGCCTGCGGCATTAATATGGGAAAGATGCAGGGTGTAGCATCTGCAGCTAGCAGCATGAATTATAACTTGCATTCATACTGTTGTCATTTCAGTCATTTATCTTTTGTTTAGCACAGATGCTCATACATTTTCAGCTTGGCAACTGTGCATTGAATGTTGAATTGGTTAAAAAGGGCGTCTTCTTCCAAAAAATGTTGTGATATGACAATGCAACCAGGCTATTGAGCAACGGATAATTCATTCTCCTCCACCCAGGAGCACATTCAGCTTAGTGCACGTGTGTGTAAATAATATATAGCTGCTCCAGCAAATACTGGTGGGCACTCTGCTGCAGAGTCAGACAGTGTTCAGTAATTTTTTATGATATTACTCTTACTCAGGAAGATAAAAATACACAATTTCTGCTTTAGGGTTCATGCTGGCACAAACATAAGTAGTGTATATATCAAAGTAACAGTCAGTGAGCAGTTTTAAAGCTCACTCCTCTCCCCAGCTCAGCAGTGGCAGCAGCTGCTCTGGGTGGGGTTTACAGGACTGATGACCTCTGCTTACACACACACAGATGCAGTGTTTTCCCTTCTGGTTTAGTGTGCAGCGAGAGGCAGACATGCAAAGTGCAATTGATTGACACATATTTGTGAATTATAATGCTTTTGTTGACGCTGTGCCAGAGAGGTGGTTCAACTGGTAATTTCTAAGGCTGCTGTCAGGGTTGTATTGGACTTCATTATATTAAACATGTACATGCACTGTACATGAGAGGGGCTGGACACATTGATAACATCGTGTACATACATAAAAATGTTGCCTTTACTCACACAACAAACAAAAGATGCATATTTAATCATAAACAAACATATTACTTGTGTCAAAATGAAAGAGAATGTTCATTTCTTCTGCTTCAATGGAAGTCATGCTTCATATGCATCATGATATGTAAGTGTGAGTGTGTTTTGCCACATTTTGTTTTTATTGACACCTCAGTCAAACGTAAATTTTTTTTGACATATTTTATGGGCTTTTTGTGTGCAAGTTTAAAATGGATGTAAAAAGAGGTGAATGGAAACTCACTAACTGAAGAGCAACAGCTCCAGAAAATCTTATTTTTGCTGACCTCCAGTGGTTAAACCTCTCACCGTGCTGCAGTGACCTATAGAGACTCTAGGGTGTGTCAGTACACTGTGACATGTCTGTTGGTTATAGGTGCAACAGAGCACACTTGTCCCCACCCATCAGTGACTCTGGATGTTGCAACAAGTGCAACAAGCTTTAACCAGACAGAGCAAAACAAAAACTGTTCATTGGCTTCCAGTATTTCAAAGCATTATGCTGCTTCCTGGTTCTGAATGAAGCTTGCTGGCCTTTGCAGCTGAACTCTGTGACCCTACTATGTCTGATGTCACTGTGGCTTTATTGTTATTCTCCCTCACGTGTGGGTTGAGAAGACACGGTGCAGCTGCTGCTGAAGGGCAGCAGAGAAAAGGTCAATGCTTCTGGCCTCACTAAGATTTATCTGGGCCAGCGCATAGCTTCTGCCTCACAGTATAGTCGTTGTTTAGTATGGGTGTGAGTCAGAGACGAGGTGTTCAGCCACCTACCACGTCAATACTCTGTAGCAGTTCCACAGAGAGACTGTAGGCTGGAATCAGCACTGAGAAATGTAATATCAAAAAACATATTGATACTGAAGTTGACTTTTTTCACATTTTTGGAAATCTGAAAATGTTAAATGTCTCCTGGGAGGTTCTTAGTCATGTGTGACTGATCTCTTCCAAAGCTCTCTTTCTCTCACGTCTCCTTTTCTCATCTCTGGTACAGTCTCATTACAGTAAAAGACTAAAAAACACTGAACCATTTATTTAATTGTAACTCAGTCTCACTGGAGAGGAGACAGGCAGCGTCTCTGTCAGCACTTCCCCTACCCAGCCCTACTCACCATCATCACATGACTACCGGCTGAACACAAGCAGTCTTTTTCAAAGTGGGAAATTCGTAAATACAAGAGGTAAAGCAAATAAATCACATCCCAGCTCCTCCTTAGTGGGACATCACATCCTGTACATACTGTTACACAAGACTCCAAACTAATAGCTTGCTAGTGGTAGACCTGGAATCAAATAATGTTTCCAGCAGGAATTAACAAAAAGGTCATATTCCATCTGCTGGACCAGATATATTTATGTTCCTTCTTTGTAGATATGGGGGAATAGAAAGGCAAAATCAACATATTTCCTTATTAGGTTACACGCAAATTAAAATTTGAAATGAAGGCAACCACACAATGGAATGGGCCTAGCACCATCACATGGATAATTCTAGTACAGCAGATTCAACAGACTTTCAGAGAGTGCAGTGTCATGTATTTCTGTGTGATTCCCCGATATCAACAGCAGTGGCTCAAATAATGATTTAACTCTCAATGTGTGACATATTTCAGACTAAAGAGCAGCTTTTGAATGGAAAAGCCACTTTTTGGGTCAGTGGTTCAGGTTAGGATAAGAGTTAGGGTTAAGCAAGTAGTGGTCTCCAGGAAATCAATGTAAGTCTATGTGATGTCCCTGAAAGTGACCTATATAAACGTGTGTATGTGTGTGTGTGTGTGTGTCGCAGGTTTATCCGTGGCAGTGCGTCATGATTCTCTGTACTCTGGTCTGTCGGGGTTTAATGGAGCTCTGGGCTGCATGGCTGTTGGAGGACTCTTCTTCACCTTCAGCTGGAGGACCCACCTCTTTGCCATCGCCAACGGTGATACATGAGCACATCATGCACAAGCACACACACACACACACACATAGTCGCTGTCTATTGTTCAAAGTGCATAATGACAGTGTTAGTGATCTAGTAAATGACATAAAACTTTACCAGCAGAATTTATGCAGAGAGGGTGTAAAACACAGTGTTCGTATTAAAAGGAATCAATCACTTCCCAGCAAAAAGTAAAATTGTCCACGTTCTTGCTTGTTATTTTTTACTTATGTTTGTCTGTGTGCACCAGCATAAACTTAAGAATGGACAACACAGCTGCAATCCTACAGACTTTATTCTTATATCATACGGTATATCAGATTCTTCATCCATATTCTGTTTGGTGTCAGCATCATACATACTTAATAGCTTTTTAAAATCATTTTTTAAAAATGAACCGTATGAACATGATTTTCAGATTTTGTAATAATATCCGCTTTAGATGAGTGAACCCTACTTGTTGCAGGGATATTAAAACAGATAGTTAAGCATAAATTCAAATCTTTTTGCTTGTCATTATTCTTGGTATTACAATACTTTAGCCACTGGAGGGCGACAAACCAAATAATCTGCTTTGATGTCCTCTGTCCATGGTGCTGAGACCCTCATTTGCAGTTCAAATCAAATAGACCATAAATGACAATTAAATGACTTTATTTAAATAATACTTTCAGGTTATACATGTTTTTCACATTTAGACTCATTAATGAGACTCAATGTGTGGTAAAACCAAAGAAACTCATACCACAACATTCAGCTCCATACGTTTTAATCTTTAAACACTTTTCCCAGGAGTCTCATTCAGCGTCAGTCTTCAGTGCTCTCTTTTTCGAAAACCTTTCGAAATGCACTGGAGCCAATCAAACAAGGCTCGACTGTTTGCATGGGACTCTGACAGTGTCACATGCTTGTGTGAAAAGCACCTTGTTGTGAGTTTATGCAACTTGTAGGAGCCCTTTGAGTAATTGAGATGTCGCTTACAGCATCACTGCTCCTCTCAGTAAATAATGAACCAGTTTCCCTGCTGAATAAATCACATGCTGAATCAGGCTTCCTTAAGGGGGTAAATGACTTCAGGCAGTCAAACATTGTGCACAAACTTAAAATAATCAGTAGGCAAATGCAACGTATTAGCTTATTCAACCTGCTGTGCAAGGACTGTTTCCATCTACATTTTACCACTTTCATGCATCCCGTTTAGTCTCCATCGCTTTCTCTACATCCTTAACACATTTCCTTCATAATTTCTCTCCGTTTCTTTTGCCAAATAGCTGTAATTGCAGAGAAGAGGTTCATAGACTGATCTAATTGATCTATTATAGACTAGGTCTTCCTGTGCTTACGTACAAGGATTCAGGCAAATTGACAAAAATGATGCACACAATCAATTTCACTAACGCAACACATCTGAAATTGCAGCTGGAGCATGGCATGGGCATTTGTGCTGACCAGCTTGGCAATCTACAAATCTGCTGATCTAAACGAATCTACTCACATTAGGTAGATTGTCTTAATTGGAGCTTCTAATATGTGTCTCCTGTCAGGACCAACTGCAGCCAAACTCTCTTTCAGCAACTTGGAGAAAGATACAGAGTGATTGCGTTGAGGATATATTTAGCCTAATCTCTTCTCCTCTGCCTGCAGCCTTCCTCTCTGCATATGTCGACATCGCTTTGAGGAATCTGCTGGGAACTGTAAGTGCGCACACCTCAAATGTGTATGTGCATATGAAGCCCTCAGTGTTTTTTTGTCCCATTTTTTAAGCCTAGGACAATTCAATTTTAGCTCCAGATTTTCTTTCTTTTCTTATACTCTGTGGAATAGCATTGTTGCAAAACAATATTGAGCTCCCAGTTGGTGGGAACTAGATATGTTAAGATGATGAAAACTTTTTTTTATGGCAGGAGAGATTCATTGCATTGACCTCTCTGAGCTGAAAGCTTTAAGTCTGCTGCACTTTTGAAATGTAGAGACATTACTTTGGGGTGTAAAAACTTTTCTGGATGGCATGGCATGAAAATCAGGATTTTCAACCAGTGTTTCGAAGTTTTGGTGTTAAAATCTGGTATTTAGATTGTAGAAGTTTCACAGTTGGGCTGTTTTATCATAAACCTGTCACTCTACAGTACGGAGGACTGGTCCATTTTATTTTGATGATTCTTGCCTGGCACACTCTTGTGTAAAAAATAAAACACTGCAGATACACAGTTAAACAGAACTTTTTGCCCAACATTTTTTTGCATGCATCTTCATGCAACATGCATCTTCTAGTAACACATAAAATGTCAACAGCCAACTCAGTATTCATTATTTGTGAGCATATGGGCATTTTGATTGATTCATGGCAATTTTTAGGTTCTCACTCAGACTGTCTGACAGTCTGACTTCACTCTCTCGTATTCATTATTAAAAACCTCTCTCCCTCTCTGTCCCTAGCTTGGTCTCCCAGCATGCAGTTTGTCATCTGCTCTGACAATCACACTGATGTTGCTGCTGACCGGCAGTTTAGCAACATACCGCATCCCTATTGCTCAAGTCAAGGCCCCTGAACACAACCTGCGTTCTCGCAGCCAATGGGAAGCTGGGAACACCACAGAAAGGGAGAGTACTGATGTGTAGGACACGCACACAAACACACACAGTGCTATATCAGTACCTCTGAATTGGATAATATATATACATTTTTTAATATAAATATTTTATAAATAGATTCTTAGATATAAACTCCCATTTCATCACAGGCTTACCTTCACTCTACAATTTGTCCACAAGGTGGCAACGTATATTCAACAATATAATGTTGAAAATGTTTGTAATATAAGCCTCTGTATTCAAACCCAACCATTTCTATTACATGTCTAAAATTGCCATTAATTGTTCATTAATTTGCCTGCTGTGTTATTCCAGTAAGTGTTTCTGTCCAGTTTTTATTCACCATGACACAAAAAACCCCAAAGAAGTAGACCATTTAAAGGGAAAGAAAAGTTCTTTTAATTGGCATGAAATCAATAAGTCAATTCAATAAAATCATTCCTTGTTAAAATGACAGTTTGACTGTTATCATCAATAAAAACACAGAATGAATTCAATAGTAATTATTTTTTTAACCCCTTCGTTACCCTGCATAGACATACTACATAGCACTCCACTGGAACTCATTGTAAAAACAGACTGTACATGTACCTCAGTGCAGGCAGACAGTGAGACAATGAGTACACACAGACAACAGGAAATGTGTCTCTGAAATGGTCAGCTGCTTAGGTCAAGAAGTTAAAGGCAACTGTTTGAATCTTGAATTATTATTATTATTACTATTATTATTATTCAATTTTCTTAAATGAAAAAGTGAAGGTGTTAAGTCGTGGTTCATGATTAGACTTTGTCTTTTTTCACAGTGCTTCATGTTGCCTGTGTAGATTATTTTTCTGTATAGTTACCATCAACATTTATATTCCCAAACATACACATCTACATTCACACACAAACCGTACACCCCAGTCTAATGTCAAAAAATATTAAAGAATATTAAAAGGTTATTAAAAATTCTTTTCTTATTTTCGTACAGGTGAAGTGACACATTCTGCCACAAACAATGACTTTGTCTTTTCTAGACATTTTTCTTTACATCATGCATTTCTAGCTCAGTGCTTTAAGGATTTTTTTTTAACATCATTTTCATTTCTGGGACTAGATTCTTTTATCATGAACTACCTCACAGACAATGGTGATGAGGTTGGTAAGAAGAAGAAACATACAAAAGTGCCTCTCAGTCTCTGATTGATCAAGCATAATAATAATAAAAAAAAGAAAAAGTAGAAATATAAATACTAGCACAAACAGTACTTGTGTCCTTTAAGCTGCATTACAAAATAATGAACATTCGTAGTTCTACATACTTTCAGTTGAAGATTTGATTGTGAGTGCTGTTGTGCTTCTTTTAGCATGACTGCGTGTGTGTTTGTGTGAGTCGTCTGCTTGTGTTCATCATGGTTCAGAATAAAGGCAGAATGACACAGCTGTCTTAATTGGTATTTTTGCACACACACACACACACACACACACCCCATGTACAAAGTACCCACACATACACCAAACATACTCACTGGTGATGTTTACAGTATCTGACAATGAAATGACAGAGAGGTATCTATTATATCCAATTGAACCCAGTGTAAACTTCAGATAAGTGTGTCTGTCTTTCTATATGTGTGTGTGGGTGTGTGTGTCTGCATGATTGTTCTCATGCACAGAAATCTGAATAAAAAAATTGCTTTCCTGATGAATTTTAGCATGCTTGCACTTTTTGATTTTATTTTTCTCCTAAGACTTCATAGCTGTAATGGCCAAGAAATGTCCAACAAAAAAAATCCCCGTTAATGTTCCCATGTTAGAGCATTCCATTGAAATTATAAAGGTCTGCTTGTGTTGATGTCAGTATACATGTAATCCTACTTTGTGAACAGCCACACAACATTTTGTTCTTCATGCATGTAAACATTCATCTAATCTAAGCGAGTGTAAACAGTGACGCTGTGCCTGGGTCCAGTCTGGTGTTAGCAGACTCTATTCAGCCAGCAGGACACCAGCTAGAAAACAACAGCCTAACTTTTCAAGAAAATAATTAGCGCTTTTGGACAAAGCAATGGGAGCAGAGCACAAGATCGCCTTTAGCATTTTAAACATGGTTGTGTACAGGAAGGTAGGAAGATTTTATGTCAACTTATTTTGCAAACGTTATTTGCATTATTTGCTTTTTTGCTGAGAGTTACATGGGAAAATTAACATGTAAAAGTTAAGCTATAAAGACTGTCTCTGCCAACAGGTAACAAATTCCATCTACCAGCACCTGTGTATGCACTGGCATACAAACAGTAACAACAATGATCCAGGAAGTCACTGTGCCTGGCCAAGAAATAGCCCAGGACATAATCTTAACATTTGGTTTTTACACTTTGGTTTTTGTAGGTTTATTTGCTTATAAGGATTTAGTGCCTTTAATTATTCTGTTTTAAATTAATAAAATGTCTATATGGTCTAATCCATCTATTTTCAAATGATCATTTAATTAATTATCATCCTATATATGCTACAACACTACTGGCTGAAAATGTGCATGTCTGCTGTATAAGAATCTCACTCTCATGCCATTTTGGTGGAGGTTAGTGATGTGATGAGACACCCATTGCACATTGGAATAAACATTATATTTTCATTTGAACCCACAAGAACTGATTTTTGTGGCCACTTGGGAAACGACCAAGGATTTCCCCCCTCACATCACTGCCTGTGATAAAACTGAAAACATTAAATGGACCACGTCGTGAATCAAACACATGAACATGTGGCGATGATGACTGCGCCTCACGCTTGGAATGACACTGTAAATGCAGTTCCATAGTTTATCCTTGCCATTGTCAAATGAACTTTTAGTATAAACAATAATAACTAGCTTAGTATTGTTTGCTAGCTGCCAAAAGTGACTACCGGTATGAAACAGCAACAAAGCATTCTGTCATTTTTTTGTGCTGAAAAATGCACATAAAAAGTCATATGCCTATATTATAACAATTAAAATTATATTTAGGAAAATGCCCCGTCAGTTTTTTTTACAAATTGCACTGTATATATATATATGTATATATATATATATATGAAGAACATATATATACATACATGTATATATACACATGTGCCGCCAAGGAGAACATGCTGTGATCTGCTGCTCTGCTCCCATCTCAAACTATTCTGTTGTTGACTTCCTTGTAACTCGACTGAATCTTGTTATCCACAGCCAGGGGTGGAAACTGAGAAAGATTAGCAGAGCTCTGCTGTATGTTTAAAGTCAAAGCTTATTTCATATTTTGTAAATCCCTTCAGAAATCTCTGAGTTCATCCCATTACTGCCACACAGACGCAAAGGAATCCAAGATTGTCTCTCTTGACGGAGAAAATACAGATCCTGCTCCTTTGCAAAGCTTAGCCTCTCTCTCTGCTGCACTGTACAAACTGTGTTTCTAACATCTCTCTGTGTGTGTAAGTGCCTCTGTGTATCTACTGTATGGGTGCAAGTGTCTTTTAATGTTTTTGGTGGTGTGTATATGTGTGACCGTGTGTGTGTGTGTGTGTGTGTGTATGTTCAGAGCAGCCTCCCTAGTACCACTCCCTCTCTGCTCCTTGCTTCTCCTCTCAGGATCTCCAGGAAGCCCAGTTTTGTCAAGAACTCCAGCCTCTGTCGGTCTGTTGGCTGCACCTCGCAGAACACACCCTGAGAACCTACACACAGAAAAAGAATGGTCATAAAAGATGTGATTTTTTTTTTAGAAAAGTTACATTGAAAATGATACCATAAAGAAAGATCAGATATTTGTATGAAAGAATGAAACATGCAGAGGAGTTGGTCCGAGGTAGCCTGTCATGGGAAAAAAACTGCGTGATTTCAACATTCAGAATTAATATCCGCTGCACAGCAGGCAGGCAAATAAAAATTTGATGGTGTGAAAACCTCTACAGGCATGCTTGACCCTTGACCCCTGCTCACATTAATGGAGTATGTTAAGTGCTATTACAACACTACTTCAACCTTCCACATTTTTCTGCTTGTCTGTTTAGCCTTGAGCTGATGAGCGCTAATGAGAGAGTCCTCTGGAAAGGGTGTGAATACACTGTGCAGGGTATGTGAATATTTTCCACAACATTTCAGTACCATATTCCTCCATTTTGTCAGAAGTGAGGGTTCATGGTAATTTTAGCATTCCACATTCTCAGTTAAATAAAGCACACACATACACACTCATACAATGACTCAACACCTTGTCCTTACCGTTGGCCTTGAGCGCAGTGAGGAGGGCAGTGAGCAGGGTGCGGCTCACGCTGACGTCCACCAGCTCCGGCAGGGCGTCCAGTCGCAGCTGAGAGGGGAAGTGATATAAGAGAGAGTCTGGGTACTCTCCCTGGTCCTCCTCCATCAGCTGGATCAAGTCCTGCACAGAGGAAGGCAGAGACACAAAGACATTTTCACATTGTGCTGTTGACAATGGATGAAATCCTGGAAGTGTCCTATTCAGGTTAAATGGTTGTTTGATGAAGTATTGTGTGCAGGGACCTTCATTATGTGTTTTGTTGCGGCCTGTGGCTTCCGGCTGGTCCGGCCAGTGTCCTGTTGTTTTGTTTGGGGGATGGGATCTGGACCAATGGGAGATGACTTTGTTGGGGGAGGAAAGGTATATCAGGAAGTACAGCAGACATGTGTGCAGGTGTTGTTGAGAAGAGGACAGCGTCGTTCAGCCAAGTGAGAGAAAACCTTTGTAACTGCAAGTCTGAAATATTTGTTGACTAGTGTACTTCTTAAGTATTGGCACAAATATTATTAACCGTTAAAAATGTGTGTAAATTCACAGTCCAGGAACTCAGTTTTTTCTTTTTTCGCAGTTAAAAGTGAAAGCGCGCTTATTATTTTCAGTTACCTTTGTAATAGTATAAAGTGTGGACTTTTAACACGTGGACAGTTAAGTTACCGCTGTAGCTTCACGGAGGACATGACGAGGATTCACCAGAGCACCGTTTAATTAACCACCGTCGCTGCTGCCGGTGTTGATGGACTGCGCGCACTGGACCCGCGCCACCACACCGCCGACAACTACCTGCTGCTGCCTGCTGGATTATATACTGTACTGTATCTGAGTGAGTACTGAAGAGAGACATCTCCATCCATCAAGTGAGGATATATATTTTTTGTGCACCAACGCTTAAGGAGAAAAAAAACTAACTCAACTCAAGTTTGCTTGAGTCTCTTTATGCTTAAACCCGTTTGTTTCAGTTGCTGAAATAAATTTGTTTGTTATAACTTTCACTTTGTTGTCCGTTGCAATCATACAGTTTATTGATTTAATATTTGAATAATTAACATTTTTTTCTGCGAAATATTGTAGCTTTATAAGTTCACAGTGGAGGCACTGTGCTGTTTATGCTTGTTTATGAATTTTGTGAAATCTGCTAGCTTTAATTCATCACACTCTTGCCTGGACTGCTGAGGAGCTCATTCACCAGAAGCTAGGAAACAGGATCCTGTTGAAAACTGAAATAGTAGCTCAGTCAGTTATTCCTTTTAGTGGCAGAAAGGAGGGTACATGTGGAAAAGCAGGCTTTGTCCTATTTGTTGTAGTTTTCAACACCTGCCACTAGATGTTACTCATGGGCCATATTTGACTAATTGCCCCTTATAAGAACTCATTAGACAAGAATACTGGCCTGTCAACTTTAAAAGTTGACAGGCAACCTAACAACGTAATTACATACAAGCAGAAAATAGACTAAACATCGTCATAATTCAGATTTCACCAAATCTATTTTGAGCATACATTCAATCCCTTTCAAACATCAACAGAGTACCTGCAGGTTAATTAGTCTAAAGCACTTTGTGTCTGAAAAGCTTGTCAGCAGTTTTTCCTGGACTTGAACCCACTAGCAGGGAAGTTTTCTCTGCCTAGTTTTCAAGCTATAAAACATACTAAGACAGCTAACTGAGGAAGGAGAGTACAAGTAACAATAAACATATGGCAATAGCTAATTACTATACTGGTGTTATGTTCCTATATCTAATAAAGCAGGAAAATATGTCATTCATGCGTTTACCAAGACTGTTTGACCCATTCAACTTTGATTAACAGTAAATCCTTTAACTAGAAAACCTTTCCTAACTTCATACACCTGCGTCTGTAGTGTGAATGATAGTCATCCAAAGCAGGACTGTCAGTGTGCACCGTGACGCACAGAGTGGGCAGATAAATCCTGCACAGATGTCAAGGACTGACTGTCCTTGTTGCTCACCACCGGCTCCGTTTGGTTCTTTGCCCAAGATCACTCAACTGTTTGTCATGACGGGCAAACGCTACACTACAGCCAAGTGCATTATCTCCTCCTATTTTCAATTTGTCTTATCAATCAAGAGGACAAATAATTTGACTGATGCTTACTGTAGTGCACTGCAGATACAGAAACTAGAACCCCATAGTAACATGGGGGGGTGGAGAGAGAATACTAGAAAAAGAATCTTAAATCCAGTCTGTGTGTATGAGTCTTAATCTGCGTGTGTGTTTCTGTGTGTGTCATTTGTTTGGCTCACCTGTGTGTGCCACCCACTTCCCAGTAGGTTATTAATCCATTACAGAGGGATCCAGATGGTGTGACTGCAGGCACCGATATGTCTAAACATTTGGGTGGATAAATTCACCTGTGTGTTGTGAGTGTGTATATGTACTCCTGTGTCCTCCCTCAGACTGACAGGACAGTTATGACTATAAAAAAATGAGTTCTTGACTCCTTCTACTCCACATATTCACCTGTGTGTTGGGATGTGTGTTTCCCCCTTTGGGTGGGTATTTGTCCCTCATGGCAGGCATCCAGCTGGCCTGGCACCGCTTGGCAAAGGAGCGAACATCCAAGATGCCCAACACACAGCCGCACACACCCAGCTCATCCTCCAGGATGAAGCTGTACTCGGGGCATAAGGCCAGGCACGGCCCAAGACACCTATGAAAAATTAACCAGCATTACTATTTTAAAAATATATAATAACAAATAAGCATCCAGTCTGGAATTTTGCAATGCAGACAGTAACTCTGTCTGCTTTTTCTTTCTCTCTCTCTCAAACACACACCTGTCTCCTATGACATCTGGGTGAGCAGTACTGGACTCTTGGCCGCCCTGAGTCCTCAGGTGGAGTTGGCGCACCATCCGATACAACTCCACCTACACACACACACATACAAAATGATTACTGTTTTGAGAGATGGCTGTAATTTTGTGCCCTGGTCTATTAGGCCATATGTTTCCCCACACTAGTGTGTAATTGGAACTAAAAATCTACAGGTGACAATCAGGGTCCTTTAAAAACTACATGTTTAATTTTGCAGCATTTCTCCACATAAGGGTCCTACTGTGGCACTGAGAGAAAATTTCATAAATTTTCCATGACTTTCCATGACTCCATCAGAGTGTCTGACCTAAAAATGTTCCTCCCTCCTGGTTTGCTTTTCTAAAGGTTTCCACGGCAGCTGCTGTATGCTAAAGTTTTGCAGTTGTTGCAGTGATTGTGTATTCTGTAGCTGTAAAAACTTGACAAATATTTCCTGACTTTCCCGATCTTCAGTGCACCTCTTTGTCTTCCATGATATTCCATGAATTATCCTGGCATTATGGGTGAAATAATAACGTGTGGGTGTGACTTCTCCTACCTTGTCTTTGCCGTGATAGGGCCTGATGTTGTAGAGACGCGAGGTAGGGAAGAGAGGGGGAGGATGAGTGAAGAGTTCACTGCTGCTGCCTATTGGGAGAAGCATCTACAAACCACACATACAAACACACACACCAGTTGTAAGAGGGCTGAATTTCACAAAGTCCCATATTATCAAGTATTTAAGAACACAAGCACGTACTCATATACAGGAATAAAACAAGAGGAGTAATTTATAAAATCCATGGAGAATATTATACAAACACACACCTGCACCTCCCCAGACACGCCCCCTTTGAACACCCATGGCTCTGACTCCACCCCCAGTTGGTCCGCCCCTGTGGACTTCCCACACCCTACCGCAGACAAGAACCAATGTCAGTCTTATGACATCATGTGGTTATGGGTAATGAAATACCAGGACAGTCAGTGTAGATGTTAAATGATTGCACAGTTAAATCAGCTTTAAATATTCATGCCGGCATAAAAGTTCAGTGTTTTACAGCATTACAGCTCCTCTAGAGATGTTGGCTGAAATTAACTTCTTTTTCAGTCTTTATGCTGCTGCCATAAATATTTGAAGTGGCGAAGACCGAACCCCCAGTCCTCACTGCTGAGCTCCACTAAGCTAGAGCTGAGAAATAGTGATTGCATGTTGGGTTTATAGTGGAACATTTCCAGACTGCTTTTATTTTAGATAAGAATGATTTTTGGTGCAGAGGCTACATGCACTTAGTTATTTCAGGCAAAGATATGGAGACACTACTCACAGTGGAAGCAGTTCCTCCAGGTGCCCAGGGTGGAGCTGTCACTCATCACTCGTCCATCTGAGTGAGATAAGTGAGTGGAGGGGGTTAAATTACACTATATGGTTTGGTATAGCACAACAAAGAATAGAAGAGCATAGTATAACATGGCATACAACTGGTATTTGATACAATACTATAATATTCTATTCTATACTATACTATAAGCAAAGTTTTATAGTGTATTTATAGCACATCATACTATTTGTATATTAAACAATACTGTTCTGTCGGCAGACTATTATAGTATCATATACTACTGGTTAGCCTATACTATTATACTATACTATACTATACTGTAGCAGAGCATTGCATAGTATATTCTAGTATAGCATAGAAAATCAAAGCATAGTACAATAGTTGAAATAGAACACCACAGCAAACAGTATTATAATTAATTAAAACACTTTTTATTCTATAATCCTATAGTTTACTTCTTCCATCTCTATGCTCACCCAGCCAGCATATGAATGCTTTTGCCACCAGCGCCATGTTCCTCAAGTCCCACACATAAGGGTAAAGGTCATACAGCACAGCCCTGTTGGCCCCACCCACCACGCTGCAGTGGAGCTGTGCTATGTCTTCACACAGGGACAGGAACCTGGAGGCCCGACCTCGCCACTCATCAATCTGAGGACATACACATGTAAAACCTCAGGACAAAAGGTCTTGTACATTCGTCAGTCATGCACACCACAAATCAAATTCAACCAATGAGAAATCTACACAAAACGCAGGCTGACCTTCTGAGGCGGCGCCTTCTTGCTGTTAGTGCTGACCAGGTGGCAGTTTGTTTTCAGCCAGGTCAGGTCCTGCAGCAGTTTCTGGGCAGATGGGCCATGCTCATGAGGCAGATAATGAAGACCAACGAGCAGCCGCACTTGGGACTCACTTAGTAGGCCCTTCCCGCCACAGAGCCCACGACCCTGGGCCTTCTGTCCCCTGCCTCCGCCTGAAGGTGCTCCATGCCTGGATCCTGGAGGCTGATGATTGGGATGACTAGGCTGGTTTGACCTCTTCCTCTCCCCATCATGTCCCTCCCTCTCCCCCTTAACTTTAGTGGGTGATGATGGGGGTGAGCTGGAGTTCAGGGGGAAAACAGGAAGTTTGGCCACGGCAGAGGTTCCTCTCAAGGTGGAAGGGCAATCAGATCTGTCAGGAGTTTTGCAGCGAGATGTTGGAGCAGAGGAACGCTGGTCTGCTCGTGAGCTCTGCCGACCTGGAATGATAAAAAAAAACTGTTTTGTTGGACAACCTTGAAAATTTTGGCAATAATAATAAATCATGCTGTTCAGATATAAATTGAAATATTTAACTGGTCCACCAAATGTTTTACCTGCTTGTAGTGGTTGGTTGAGCTCCTCCATCCAATCATGTAGTGCAGCAGACAGAGCTCTATCTGGACAGTATTCACACTCCTCATCTGGAGCATATACAACATTGTATTATTAGATATGAGGATACTAAGTAAATCATATTCATACAGTAGACAGTACAGAAAACACTCTGAAATCCCTTTACATAATCATCATGATGTTCATTGTATTCCAGTTGGACATGTTTTGGTGGGCAAAGCTACCCACACACATTGCGCATATCTCTCCTTTATCTGCAATATTTATGCATGACTAGAAAAGAAAACACACGCCTTTCTCTGAGACAACTTAATTTGAGTTTGCTGGTCGGTTGAAGCTACTGTCAGAGGAGTAACTGAACTGAGAATCGAATTTCTGCAGGACTAACACTTAGACATTTGCAGTTTGTTGTTTTACATACATACCCTTCTGTCTGCTGGAAACACTGCACCATTATGTCATGTCTCTATGTGCGAAATGATTTTTGGGAAGGAGAAAGGACAGAAAAACAAAAAGAGCCCAGAAATCCGAGCTATGTCAATAAAGTCTATACTGCACTGTTAAATATGACAAACTCAAAATCCTAGACAAGGAAAATTAAAGAACTAGTATAACAAGATGAACTCCAGCTCACTGCTTAAATGCCAAATGTAAAAACACTGTTTTGTGTGGAAGCTAAATTCTGATCCTAACTACAACCTATAATTCTTCCAAATTGAGAAATTGTTCCTGCTTTTTATATTATCTTAGACACATTTACACCACGCTAGAGATCATAAAGTTAGTTCTAGTTCTCTGATTCCAGGACTGACTCCCCCTCCCCCACATGCTATCATTAAAATTCCTCTTCCATTTCCATCCACATCACACACTTCAGCCTGCCCTTCATCTCTTTTCTCATCCCCTCCCTTATTTCTCCTCCAGCCCTCTGCCTTGTTTCTCCTCCACAGAGGGACCTTCCTCTCTTCTCATTTCTTCCTTCATCACGCCGCACAATTATTCTTCCATCACCACCTCACCCCGCTCGGTCTTCACACGCTCGATCACACGCTACAGTGATTCTCTCCCCTACATTCTTCCATACAACTCCCTCGTTACCTCTCTCTTCCTCTGGTGGAAATTTTATGTGTTTTACTGTTACAGTAAATTGAATGCAATAAACGTGAAGCAAACAGCTATTGCAGCTCCACACAAATCTTAGAGAATACTTCGGATACAAAACATCAGGAACATATGCACCTTGTGTGAAATAGACAGACTAAATGAATCTGAAAGCTATTAACTCTCAACAATTTCTGTCAATAGATCTAGTTTGCTGTGAGAGTAAATGAAGATTAATGAAACTGGCAGATTGTACAACCCAGTATTAGGGAAATATTTTTATTTAAAGTACTTTGTGTGAAACTATAGCTGAAAGTTCATTGAGTGGATCTGTCCAGGACAACAGATGGAGCTTTCGTTCCTACAAGTTAATTGATTTGTGAAGTAATATCAGGCAACAATTCTGCCTGGTTGTTTAAAATTGTGTTAGCTGCCAAGCAACACCGGCTTATTAAACATTTCTCCAGGAAGCAATGGGAATAACTGTGCATGGCTCTGGTCTGGCAGAACCAATATTAGTTTATTAACCTGGGACATCTCCCGTCTCATCACTGCTACTTCCTCTGTCCTTGCCCATTAATCCTTTGGCCTCATCCTTCCCTTCACCAGTCCCCTCACCTTTCCTCTCCTCTTTTCCAGCTCTGTGCCAGCTTCCTAGCGTATGGAGAGGGATATAGTTGGCTTCAAACTCGCAGTTGGGGTTGAGTAACAGGCCCCTCAGGTGGCTCCTCAGCTGAGGCTCTCGGCCCTTAAAAGGTCCCAGGAAGAGACGTCTGGAGTCATAGTCATTAGCGTGCAGGTTGTCCCAGATGAGCGGGGGGCGCTGGAGGACAGACTCCACCTCAGCCAGGCAGTCTACAGACAGTTTTCTGGAGATGACCTTACTGCCTGTGCAGGGTGAAGGGTAAGAATAATGGCATTAAAATCTGGACGTTCAAAACGGAAAGAACCTTCAAAATGAAATGTTTTGATTGTCTATGGCGATAGAGGTTGACATCAGATAACCATCAGTTACACATGCTTTCAGAGCTACTGGAGCATAACAATTACAAAGAAAAAAACTATTATCTCTGAGTAGGTGAACAATCAGGTGTTACAAGATGCTCAAGTGGTGGTGCATACTCCCTTGAACAGTTTGTCCCATATTTTGCATACCAAGCTTTGTGTTTGTTCAGATAGGCCCCCTTCAGGCTCTTCAAGTTCAAATGAAGGCATGTGTTGCCTATGCTCCAGCACACAGGGAATACACATATACATTAATTTGCTACTGTGTAAAGTTCTTGGAAAATGGGAAATCAGAGCCAGGTCAATTGCAAAAGGTTGCAGATCATAAAGAAATATATGAAGATCCCAAAGAAAGTAATGCCAGAGCAGTTTAAAAGTTTGCACAGCACTACAACCAAATTTGCCACTAAATTTGCAACATGCAGGCTGCTATTTGCGGTAACTTTCTCTCAACTTCATTCTAGCACGTTTCACCAGTCAAAGCAAACGCCATACTTGCGACCCATGCTCGTAATTTAATCTGCAATTTTCAAGCAACTGTCCTTTGTGGAACATGACGCTGCTACCTTTTTTGATCATGTGAGCAGCACTTTTGAAATTGTCTTTACGAATAGCTTCAGAGTGAGTGAGGGCTGTAAACAGGTTAAGTATACAGCACGTACACTATATGTGCTTAGGCAGGAAAAAAACATAAAAGCTGTATCTCACGATTTAGCATCGCCAATGAAAATTTGAACTATCATGGCACAACAATAAAGTGACTACCAAAGAATAGCGTCTGAGAAGAGAAAAAAAAGACAAGCAAGAAGATTCAAAAACAGAACTAAACAAGAGAAGGCGATAATGTGTGCATGTGTGTGTGTTTCTATTGTGCTTCCATATGCATGTGGGTGGATTTGCACTTAATTCGTCAAGGATGGAGGATGTTGTGTGTGGATTTGTGCCCGCACGCACTTGCGAGCGTGTGTGTGTGTGCTGCAAGAGATAGCAGGTTAACTAATGAGGCTAAAAACCAGAAAAGAAGAAACTGTACTTAAAGACCACAGTGGTTTATTTATGCTGGAATATTGCCACATTATACAGTGTAGTAAAGAAGGCAGTTTAAATGTTTCCTTTTGATCAGTTAGAATTAGTTAAATAAATGTCTCACCTGTCCATACAACTGTTATGTTGGGCAGCAGGTCCTCTCCAACAGTCTGCAGGTAGGGAGACTTTGATATACTGGGAGAACACAGAGAACCACAGTACTCTACAGGGAGAGAGAAAGAGTGGTATATTTATCATGATTGATAATTTTTTTTTTTCTCAAACATTCCAATTTAATTCAGTTTAGCATTCCTACCTGTAGGGCAGAAAAGGAAGACAGGTGGTTCCCCCAAGAACCGATAGATCTCATTGGTTACGGTGACCTGAGCATGGGCGAATGAAGAAAAGGCCTCGCTGTCGGCCTGACACATGGAGTGATCGATGTCATCAAACAGAATGGCAAATGCCTGGCAACCCAGGTCGGACACCTGGAGAGAGAGATGAGGTTGTGTGTGTGAGAGAAAAAGACATAGATGTGCAAATCATAAAAAATTACATTTCTTGCAGTATTTATCTCATTGTGTCACATACCTGTCTCAGCTTGCGTTTGAGCAGTGTCAGGTCACAGGAAGAAGAGAAGACGATGTCCTGACCAGGAGAGAGGGCGTAAACAAACCTCAGGCCTCTCGACTTGGCCTCCACTATGAGAGTACGCAGCTGACCTGAGAGGAGGACGGAGGAGAGAAAAAATCTGGAATTTGAAATTTAAAGTGAGACAAAATGAGACACACTGATCATATGATTAATGGTGTCTGAGAATGATAAATATCACCAGACTCTTCATCTCACATTTGAATTAGTCTTCATAATCTCAACTTTATATGTCTGTATGGGAATTCAGTTTGGCTCGAAATGATCATACAGTCTTCCAGGGTACTATAAAAATAATATAATGGGCAACAACTCAAGACGCCTTTAGGATGGTACTGAAAAATAAATTTAACTGTATTGTCAACAGGGCAATTTCATATTTGGGACAGTGAATATTGTCCCTGATTGAAATCCTAGGGCAGATCTGGTGCTGATATGAAACTGAGTCTGCAGTCAGTTTGCAGTATTTAGTTCATGGGGTCTTTGGATCAAAGTAGTGCCAAATTATAAAAACTTAAGAGGATTCTCCAGCAATTCAGCACTGCACTCCTATAACACTGTCAGATTCGTGATGGTCAGTTTGAATAAAAAAAGACTGGCATCAATGCAGCAGAACCAGAGATCTCATCTTCCACTTTAGGTAATTTGAAATCTATATTTATAGCTTAGTGGGAAGACTTGAATGCACATATGTGTGGATGAATGGTTGAGTAGATGGATCGACAGATGGATTAATTGTTCTTACTCTCCTCTTCAGGAGAATAGACTTCTCTCCACAACAGTCTGTGTTTTAGGTCATCTTTTGGGCCGTAGAGATATGTGTTCAACCCCCAGTGCTGCATCCTGGCACAGAAAAGACAAAGAAAAGACATTCAATTTGTTTTATTTTTGCTAAATATTTAAGCAAAAATAAACTCTTTTTTGATTCAAGCACTTTTTTACTTTTTTAGAAACTTAAAATCACATCAAATCACACTTGTCTAATTTTGACTGTAGTTGCTATTTTACTCCCCTATATCTCTTTTTTTTTTTACATTGTAGCTCACATTTGAATTTGATTTTAGTTTGAGTTTAATACATAGTCTAGTAAAAAATTCAGGTAAAACTGAAAAAACTTTCACAGTTAGAGTTCATGATCCAACACACCTATAAAACTTTCTACGGTGCAAGAACTTTGCAAGAACTCCTCATTATATTCTGAAAATCACTTTTCAAATGCTCTGAATACATCATCTATGACTTTATATATCTCTCTATTATATATATTATATCCATCTTTAGCTTTGTCATGTACTGTAGGAGCCCCGGAGAAAGACAAGCAGCTGACAGAGAGGCCAAGACAGAAGAAGAAAAAAAACCCAGAAAGACAACAAGCCACAAGAAAATAAGTCCACTGTATCGATCATGTGGCTCCATGGCCACCTCAGTTATAGGAAATGACCTCCTGAATTATAAATAGAGCATAGTACTAGAAGTGAAACAATATCTGCATCATACACACACACAGCCAGAAGCATGAATATTGCTCTGTCTCTCTCTGGACATGGACCAGCTCTTGTCTTCCTTGTCATTTGTGGGTGGACTATGTTCTCACTCTCTCCCTGCTTCATTTCCTGGACAGATGGTGCGTAAGTCGCCTCCACAAAGCTGCAACCTACCTCCCTCAAACACACAATCAAACGCACACACAGGCGCGTGCACACTTACATACTGTACACACATGCACAGCCCTACTCTGCCAAACTTATGCAACACTCGGCGTATGAATTTTGCCTGCACCCCGCACTTGAGTCTAAAAAGGCTGATCTATAAATAAACCTCGAGCCTACGCACTCAGCTGCTGCTACACTGACAAAGTTTTGGATTTCAAATTCATCCTCATAGCCCCTACATGAAGCAGAGATTGTCTGTTCAACAATTTGTACAGACAACATGCATCATAATGCATATATCAGGTTTAGAGCATTACAGTGACTTGGCCATGGTTACTGATTGGAACAGAAACACTGTGCTATAATGATGTTCTCCGTATATTTAAGAGCAGTGGAAAGCAGATAGCAGAGGGAACAACTTATCTCCAGGGATGTAGTCGGCTGTCACTATTGGCTGTTGTGCTACAAAAGTGTGTCACAGTTCCCAACAGGCATTTATGCCGATCCACTCTTTTATAAGATGTGCCATCCATAATTGGTTTCCTGCTAACTTCAAGGTATACACATGGGGTAATATACAGCAAATGTACATGAAAAGGGAAGAGCACATCCTTCATTAGTGCATTTATTTCAAATTTGACACGCTGTTTTTTTTATCAACATGGGCTACTGATGCCTTATTTTTTGCACTTGGATTTGATCTTTTAGTATTCTACTGTACTGTCGTGGAAATCACTGTGAGCTGATTCAAATTGAAAGAGCTTGTGTCTCTCATTGAAGAGCGCTCACGAAACTGTTCATGAAAAACTGCGATCTCAATAAGTGGCTGACTTGGTTATGTTCAGTCAAGATTCAGAGAGACTTGGCTCATGAACTTACTGCCTTGATATTGAATTACTGTCTCTTGGGGCACTCATACCGTATAGGACATTTGATTATCTTCTGTGTTGATTTTATCTGGTTTAACTGGCTTTTGTCTACTGTTTCGATGCTGTCACGATGCTTGCAAAAGAGAGCCTATTATGGCACTACACTGGTATGACTCCACACTCTTTGGTCAACAACTCAAGAGTGTGAGCAAAATCTTCCCTCTGTAAAGGCTAAGAGGACACATACATTTTGAATTAGGATGATATAAATATACTGATTCCAGTTTAAGAAAATGTGGTGAGCATAACGTTCTGGAAGAGACAGAGAATGTTTCTACTAAATGTCATGTCAATCCATCCAGTAGTTAATATTATTCAGTCTGGACCAAAGTGGACCAACTGCCTGTAAGACCAACGCTGCTATCCTTACAGGCATGCTACTCACATGGCTGCAAACAAGATCTATAGAACCAAATGATCCACATCCCGTCTTTGATCCTCTTTCTCGATCCTTCCACTTTACGAAAATGCTGTATCTGCCCCCTCCCTCTCCCCTTCCTGCCATCTATGGCTGAGCCTCAGGACTGACGATGAGCGTGCCCTTTGCTATCGAGTCATTCTGCGTCAGTGATTGCTCTCAGGTCTGCCTGGCACTGAAATAGAGGCATGCAACTGGGTCCAGCCCACAGGCATCAGGTCGGCGGCTCACAAGCTCACACTATTCATGTGAAGAGGAACAACAACACGAAAACATCCCCTCTGACCACGTTAACAAGACATATGTGATGCCTGTGCTCAAATACATATCGTACAGGCCATGCATGCTTGCAGACACAAGGTTCATTTCAGTTTACAAGCTTTTTGAAGGGTGGTGACAGACTTACCATTGGAAGAGGACTTTCCTCTGATCCATAGACCAAGGCCTCCCATAGAAACCTGCAGAAGAAAAAGAGTACATACCCATCATTATAAATCCACACCTTCAGATATGCATGATTACTAACATAATGAAACACCTAGAGTATTGATTAGTTCTATAAGACCATGCAGGGAACATGCTTTTATAAGTGATCTGTTTACTATTATAGGCTTTTGTGAAAATTCTTTTTCATACATGAGATTGCATTTTATTGAGCAGTAAATAAAACCAAATACACAGAGTGAGTTCGGAAACTGGGGTATTCTTATTAAATGTTACATTTGCATTGATACATGATACATTTGCTGCAAATGTTAATTCCCCACCTTCTTCACACTCAAACAAACATGTGCATTATCACTGAATATGCACCACGGCATCCCATAGCATATCTCATACCATGTGGTTCTCTGTGCTATTTTTCAGTTCCCAGCTTTGCAGTAATTAATCGGTAACTGGACAGTTATCAGCTACTGGACACTATTCGTGGACATTACAGCTACAGTACTGTATGGGCACATAAAAGGATGTGAGCTCTTTCACTGCTCACTTGGTCACATCTCCTCTGTGTTTGGCAGAGGCATAATTCATCTCCAGCTACACTCTCCATCACATTTTCTATTTTTAGAAATGGGAGCATCTCCAGTGTCCCTCTTCCTCCTTTGTGTTTTTTGAATAAGTCTGCAATGTGTGTGCGTGCGTGTGTGTGTGTGTGTACAGTAAGTGGGTCATGGTGAGAAGTAAATAGGATACACTCGAAATCCAGACTGCTTTCTTCTGTGGGCCCATGGGGAGTGTGAATTTTGGTGTGCATGTGTATGACATGTGTACCTGTGTGCATGTGCGTGTGTCCTGCAGAGTGCCCCCCTCTAAGCCAGACCCAATTACTAACTCTGTTGGATGCCACCACATGGGACTGAGAAACACACAGGTTTAAGGGGTTCCAAGAACTAATAATGAGGTGTGTGTGTGTGTGTGTGTGTGTGTGTGTGTGTGTGTGTGTGTGTGCTAGACCTGCATGATGTGTCAGACTTTTATTATCGTTGCAATATGAATTTTCCAAAATAAACACGTCCCAAAGGGCTGTGAAAGCAGACTGGCTGAGAATTATAGAGCTAACTGATAGAAATGATGAGAAAACATCTGGTTTATCACCTGTTCTCACTAGTACTATATACAAAAATGTATTAAATTCATATGGATTAATAATATTGTTTTCTTGGTGAAAAAAATTACAAATCAATCAGATTTTATTACACAGAAATAACAATGTTTTTGGTTTATTTTCAGGGTTCATACTTGCAGCACATAGTCAGCTAGATATTTGCAACATAATTTCTTCATATTGTGTGTGCATGGTTCTGACGTTTGCTGTTGTGATGTGACAAATATGTCATTTTATCATCATCAATTTTTTCTTCATCATTTTCTGCAGTTGTTAGTCTGTGTCCTAACCTGTATTATTATAATAACCACTGCTATTGTTGTGGTCATCTCCTCCTGTTCTTTATCATTATCCTCATCAACACCATCACCATCACTTCCAACATCATCTGTCCTCTTCCTTGGTATGTTTTCTCACTGAGATTCTCAAATTTTCCTCTTCTTCTTTGTTTTCTTTCATTGTCTCATCATCATCATCACCACTATCTTCCTCACATCCTCCATCATCGCCTACTGTCATATCATCCCAACAAACATCATCACAGTCATGATTACCATCTTCATCATCATGTTCACCTTCACCATTATTGTCATTATCAATGTCATCACATCATCTTCATTTCCACCATTATCACTGTCCTCATCATTTTCATCACCATTAGTATCGTTATCATCCTCATCTTCATTACCACCAGCCATTATCCAGAGTGTTTCCTTTCCTGAGGCTGCAGCCTTTGAACCAGACATTATTGAATGCTGCTCTTTGATCTCCACTTAAAGCCTGGCTGATCACCAGCACATCATCACAGAAAGACCTTTACATCAGTGTTCACACATGTTACCACTCCTTCACCTGCAGCACAGGACAAACCAATACTGAAATCTAGGTCAAACGGTGGTCTATTCAAAATCATCCCCCTGAGGTAAGAAAAAAAAATCACATGATCTCACAGGAGGTCAGTGATGAAGTCGGCCTCTCTTACCTTCCACCACCCCACAAAGAAACTGCTTCTTCTCCTCCATCCTGTCCTCGACCCCGCTTCCTCCCTCTGCTTCCAGTCGGCCCCGAACAAGCGAGGGAAGACGAGATGCTGTGCCCGTCTGTCAGCTCAGATACCGGGGATGTTCTTCATGCTTCTCCTCGATCTGCCGCCTCCTCCTCCTCCTCCTCTCCCTCGCCTTCTCGGTACATCGCCGGAGCTCTCGTGCTGCGTTCAGGTGCTCAGCGGAAGCTCCTGCTTTCAAGAACCACACGCTCATTAAAAAAAAAAAGCAACAAAAGTGACCCTGCAAAAGAGGTCGTTGTTGGTGGTTGAGATTATTCTGCAAAGTTATGATAGAGATAAGCCTATCTTACTTTATACTGTGGTGACAGGCTTTTGTGATTTCATACAAAATAATGACACAAAACATAAAACTTTGTATAGTGCTTAGGTTTCTTAAACAATCTGTGTTCCTTTACAATAGTAATGTAGAGAGAAGCAATAAAATATGCTAAAATAAAGATACAAGATGACCTTAAATTTGTAAAAGTAGAACTCATAAACAATAAATACATTTGGATATTACAAGAATTTTTAATAGGCATAAATGGGGAAAGCACAATTTCACAATTAAAATAATAATTTCATTCAACTTATTAAGTCTTATTAAATTATAAAGCATCAATATAGTTATGACAATGCTTTGTCATTACTTAAATTTTTGTTTCAAGTTTTCTCAAACTCCCCTTGAGTTTCTTTGCGCTATGGGAATGTAAGAATTCATTATGAAATAAAAATTCAGGGCAACAGATCATTTTCATGGCAGATATTTAATCATGGCAAGAAAAGCACAAGTCTATCCAATAAAGCTATTAATAAGGACTGTGATTAGGTGAGGCCCTGGTATTATGTCTACTGTCTCAATGCTCTGTCTTATTGGGACACTCATGAAATTGAGTCAACCTTAACGTTATAAATTTATTGCACCTTGGTTCTGCTGTGACACTGGCTGCAGTATCCTATTTTGGGCACCAGGTGGCAGGAGAACTACAAGACAACAGACATTGTTGAAGTTAGCTCGCTAGCTAACTACCAACGAGAGTTACATACGCAGCCTCATACAGAACAATATTATCATCCTGTTGAAGTTGTCTTTCTAGCTACCTGGTGAATGTAAGTCCAATGTTCACTGCTCTAGCTCTATTTTAATCCTCACCGACTCCTGGGGAAAAAATATTGGTGTTTAGCTTAATGTAACATTAGCAGGCGCTAGCTAGCTTTAGATGTTTGACTCTTCCACCTGCCAGCTTAACGTTAGTTGCTAACTTTGTCAGCTTTTTAGTGCTGGAAGGTATTGCACAGCTGGTGGGTTTATTTTTATAACTAATCTATTAAACGTAGTCATTGTATTCAGCGTTAAAATGAAAATGTCGAGTTCTGCTGTTACTTTACAGGTGAAGTGTTGAAAAAGATGGCGAACAGTAACGTTAGGCTACTACGGGTTCGCTAATTCTTTGCATTATATAATATTATTACGTCTGTTGTTTAAATATTTTTTAGTTTTTTTAACAACATTGTATATTATAGATATTAGTTCATAGAAATACATGTAGGATAAACCAAAACAATTACTACAGTACAACATTACAGGGTTCAAATACATAAATATAGACACCAGTAACGTTTTTCTTCTTGTGACCATTCACACGTGAAAATTAGTATTCAAGATAAGAAGCTTGTAAGTGGAAATAGGCTGTTGTAAGCATCTTTTTAAAAACTAAAAAATACATCTATTTTCCATGAATGCATTTTAGTTCCATACAGCATTTCAAATACAAGTTCAACATAAATCCAATATTGTTTGCCCGCATATAGTTAGTTTAGTCATTAAATACTGTAAATATAGCTATAATTGCTTCTGTGCTAAAGGTCTATCATAAAAATCACGATACATGTTTACATTTTTTCTCTTTGACAGCGGTCTTATTTCTCAAACAGATCAAAATGCCCAATCGCTGTTAAGAGCACTTATGTATCCTTTTCTGTTTGTTGTTTCAGTGCTCTTTTGCATAATTCGGATTTTTCCGGTTGCCCTGAAGGCAGCATCTACCTCCGCTTCCAGTCTCCGTTACGCACAGGCGCACTGGCCTCCTGCAAACAAGCTCAGCCAGTAAGGTGTGTGTGTGTGTGTGTGTGTGTGTGTGTGTGTGTGTGTGTGTGTGTGTGTGTGTGTGTGTGTGTGTGTGTGTGTGTGTGTGTGTGTGTGTGTGTGTGTGTGTGTGTGTGTGTGTGTGTGTTGTGTGTGTGTGTGTGTGTGTGTGTGTGTGTGCATACATGCACATAGTGAGGAGTGGAGCAAGTTATAACCAACAGAGTGAGGACATTTTTGGACAGTGAGGACGTATGCTGCTATATACAAAATACTTTCTAGGAGACTGTTCTGAAAACTGTCAGGACTATAGGCTGAAATGTTTAGGCTATAATGCTGTCTACTTGCTGGCCTTTTTACATTCTATATTATAATAATTGCTCTGTCCATTCCAAAAACAGCCTAGTCCTCACGCTCAATCAGTAACAAAAAATACAGTCTTTCTTTTTTCTTTCTTTTTGACACTGTGGCTAAATTTACTCAAAAGCCACCATCTGTCAGCTGTGCACCCTTTACAGCTCATGATTTCTCCGTTTTTTTGTGTAATAAATTAACTAGATTAGATACAAAATTGCCTCCTCATCTCCAGCTACCTCGGCAGAATCTGGTCGATATTCGTATGCTGATTCCCAGTTATTCTTGGTTCTTCCAAATTTTGAGAGTCTCTCTCTTGAGATATTGTCTAATCTGGTTTCAGCCCCAAAATCAACTACCTGCCTCCTGCAACCTCTGCCTAGCTTAACTTTCCCTGCCAACAAGAATAAAACTGTAAACTTTCTAATAACACTGCATCTCTCTTACCTTCTGTAACCTTTTTGTTTTTGTTCCCACAAGCTTACAATCTGTGTGAGATTCTCTCTTTCTTTCTTTCTTTGTATGTCATGCAACACAAGTTTGTCTTCACAATTTGTATATGCTGTAATTTGGTTGGTCAGTTTGGCACATACAACATCAATTGCATATCTATCTGTCGTGGGAGATGAATCTTTCCTCTGTTGCTCTTCCTTAGGTTCTTCCATTTTTCCCTGTTAAAAGGTTTTTTTGTGGGAGTTTTTCCTTATCTAAATCGAAGGTCTAAGGACATAAGGTCATGTACGCTGTACAGATTATAAAGCCCCCGAGGCAAATTGTGATTTACACGAATACAATTTGATTTGACTATTAATCAGACTCCGAGCACCCCTTACTGGAAGTAAATTAAATTACACCAGTGCCACATCAGAGGTTGAACTCATAGTTGATCAGTTTCATTTCTCATAGTGGAAACCTGGTCAGTCACATGGTCAAAAATAGGTGCAGATTTTCATAAGCACAAAAAATGAAATGAAGATGTATTTGAATATGCACACTAGATGAAACTGATAATATATTGGACACTGCCAACAGAGCAGAAATGAAGAGGATATAGAGGATATATATATAAAGAGGATATAGTTAAGTTGAGTCTGCATCAAATCTGAAAATGCATACAGTGGACAAGGATAGTGATTATGTTTGACACAGACTGACAGAAAATGACTGTTTTCCATCAAAATTCAAATAGTATGATCAAAAACGTTTAACAGGAAAAAACAATGTTACATTACATCTTGTTTTACTAGATTAATATACAACTGTCCAGATGCAGTTAATATACAAATATGTAATGTTTAATACATAGGAAGTCAGAAAATGCCATTGGTTCTTCTTGCAAGGCTACATACCTATGAGAGAGTGGCAGGGGAAATCCCATGGCTTATGTTAACAACTACTTCCTCAAAGCATAGCACTTATTACATTGAGGGAGAAAAAAAGCAAGTTAATCGTTACTTTATACAAGGCCATTTTAACATAACCAACTTAGTTAAGGAAATTTTTCTTAACTGGGTAAAGGGGATGATATTGTACTAAAGTAAGTGTTAATTTTATGATATTTTTGTGAAAATGATGGCATAACAACGTATATAATAAGTAGTAATAATTCAATTTGAAAGCGGTATTATTTTTGTAAGCAAAGAAAGTAAATAGTGAAAATGCTCAAAAGTACAGTACAAATGTACCTAAAAGAAAACCAATGACATGAATGAAGGTTAGTGCAAATTGTTACTTTTCTCATGAGAACCAAAACAAATAAAAGACACTGCTCAATGCTATGTAGCATTGCTATGTAGCATTGCTATGTGCTCAATGCTATGTAGCAATGCTATGTGGCATTGAGCAGTAGGAGGAAAATTAGTACAGTTAATCAGTTTGATATCTGCTTATTACCTTTTACTTCCTGATTCCTGCATCAAGGTTGTCTTTGTCACAGTCTGCATTTCTTCACTAACAGCACACATGACTAAGGGCTTGCATTCTGACACTCCCAGCAGCTGAGAAACGCATCAAACAAGTACTAAGTTGCTGTACAAGCAGCACACAGCACCTGACAGTCAGAGGCTATCCTGTATTTCTAAGCAGAAAGAGGTTAAAGAGATAATGGTAAGTAGAGTCAAAGTGTCAGCTGTAACAGTTGAATAGAGTTGTTTAACACATTTAAGAAGCAATGAATGAACATGAATATTTTTTTGAATGCATTTCTTTCTTCTTCAAGGTTTAACTCATGGATTATGGGCTGATCATCTTTGTCCTCACAGGTCGGTGCCTCTTGTTTGATTATTCTGACTTTTTGCCTTTTAAAGCACTTACAAATTAAGCAGTCTACATTAGGCAGAACTGAGATTTATACAATTAATACAATTTATAAGATGGAAATCGCATAAAATTGTTTTACTCATGTTTGTTAATTCATTAGTCATTTTATTTAACACACATATTCCTGTGCAGGTTTTTTTAGGGTGGGAATTCCAAGTACAGAAATGTGGATCATAGTTATAAATGAAGGTTATAGTAAAGTGGTAAAGAAACTCAATGAATAAATAGTGCAATAGGGAGAGAGGAAGATGTGTACTAGATGACTGAGCTGATTTTGAACAAACACATAACCATACAACCGGTTGTATATCTAATACAGCTGAAAGTATTTGTGAAGAATGTTCATGTTTTGTTCAGTTCATGTTTTCTGCTCAGCTTTGCCTGGTAGTTGAACTGGTTCTTTTTTCGTCATCACTTGTGAACAGTGAACACTGATTTCGTGAGACACACTGAAACTTGATCTGCCTCAAGCTGCGGTGGAGACATCATGAAGGCATTCATCATTAAATCCAGCAGTTCTGTTTGGTTCAGTGGCATGGCAGAAATGCTGGAGAGGGAGGGTTACTTTTCCATGGTGTCTGATGATTTGTTGAACCCCACAGTCATATTGTTAAACCTGCTCTGTTTTAGGAACTCTGCTCAATGCTGCATCTGCCCAAACTCGTCAGTATTACTTTGTGAGCATGCTAAAGAACTGGACTGATGCTCAGAGCTCCTGCAGACAAAACTACACTGATTTGGCCACCATAGAAAACACGACTGATGTCAGTGCTGTTTTCCGCACCACATCGGACTATTCAGGCAAGTTCTCAATATTGGTATCATCACATGCATAACATATACAGTTTAGATATGTATAACCATATACGTACACAACAGACAGGTAAGTACCAAGCTTTTCAGAATTCTGTTAAAATTAACGAATAAAACCTAATAATGTGGAATCTGAAAGAACCAGAACAGCCCTCAATAAAAAATAGAGGACCCTTACAGTACAATTTAAGTATGTTGAGTAACATAGTTTATATTTTAGGTCAATTGAGCACGTGAAAATATTTTTCAGTCCCCACTGTCTTATAAAATAAACATCTTTTTGAACAGGCAAGGCTTGGATAGGTCTCTATGATGATTTGACAAACAGCTGGAGATGGTCCCTGAATGACAGCAGCTTCTATGGTGCGGGAGAGACAGAGTTCAGAAACTGGTATGATGACCAGCCCAGCAATCTTGGAGGACAACAGTACTGTGTGCAGCTTTTTACAGGTTCATTTGCTGGCACATGGGGAGACGATGACTGCACCAAACAAAAATCCTTTATATGCTACAACGGTGAGTTTTCTTAGAGTGTAAGAATTAACAAACGGCCAAATAGGTCCTCTACATAGCATTTACAGTAACATCTTGCCACTTTTGTGTATTATTTATGTGGAGGTGACATGAGCAATATTTTATCCCCCTGAATTCAGATCTAAGTGCTGTTTACAAGTCCATCCTGATATGTTTTAACTTCTCCCCATCCATATATTTCCATCTACAGTAAATGGAACATCATCCTTTGTAAAGATCAGCACAAAACTAAATTGGACCGAAGCCCAGAGGTACTGCAGGCAGCATTATGTCGATCTAGCCAGGTACTGTACTGAACCAACTACTTCAGTTTTGATCTGTTCTTTTTATGAAATCAGACTTGATCATTATTATAACAGTTGATTTAAATCCCATGACAAGAATGTTGGCAATTTCAAGCCTTCATCTTTTCTATAAATATCTGTACTACTTTTTTATTTTGTCCTTTCTGTCCTTTTAATCCCTCCATTCCTGTGTTTGTTCATTTATTATCATTATTGTTTAATTGTTAACAGTCATTAACAATGCATTGCAGTGTGCAATGGATTGGATTGGATTGGAGTTTTGTGTGTTATGTTTCAACCTTAATGTTACTCAACCTCAATATGTATATGCAACTGTTTTTCTCTCAGCATACGAAATAAGATTGAAAATCACATCATCACAAAGCTGGCAGGTGCTGATTTTGTGTGGATCGGTCTGCACCGGGAAAAAGTGTGGTCTGATGGAAGCACCTCTCAGTTTCGACACTGGGCCAAGGGGCAACCAAGCTCTGGCACAGAGCAGTGTGTCACCACATCGTTCAATGACTCAGGACTGTGGTCAGATGATAAGTGCTCCCTCACTATCCCATTCATCTGTTATAGAGCAAGTAATGCATCCTATTTCTGCTCACAAAATGTATAGAAAGAGGTTCATTGCTGCATTAAGACAGTTAGCGATATGTATTGGCAAATACGTAGTATTTCATGATATATATCAGCAAATATATATTGTGATATTTTGAAATTTAGATTTGGGAATTTGTGTACATGGACAAGTCTGTCAAAACAATGAAAGAGAAAGAAGAATGTCCTGTATTTTAACAGCACAAGTTATGAGAGCAGTATCAGTCTGCAGTGGAATCAAGGTGAACAACATTGACCATCAGCTTTATTTTGCAGTTTAATGGCACAGAGAAAAATGTCACTGCACCAGATGGAGATGGACCAGTGACTCACACAGTGTCATCTTTGATTAATAGTCTGGAACCAAATACACATTCACTCTGTTCTCTGTGTTTGAGAGTGTCAGGAGCAGTGGAGTCTGCACCATCACTGCAACACCACTGGTAAAATGTTATCTCATTAATATGGACCAGTGACAACACTGTTTTGTATTAACAGTGTTTTGTATTAACAGTGTACATAAGGCTACATTCTAGATGACAAAAGATGTTTGTAAATGTATGTGTCACAGAGATGATTTCATGGCTATCTAATGCTTCATGGATTGGTTTGCAATTATGTGGCAACAACTTGTCAATCCATACCAGTTAGTTGCAAGTACCAAAAGCAAACATTAATGAGCACAACAGCTTAAAGTGAACAGCATGTGACTAACAAATGAGGTTTTTTTTTATCTGCCTTTGGGGGGCAGCTCCTGAGTAATGAATTTTCCTTCTTACCTTCCTACCTGTAATATCAAAGAATGTGCAACAGATATCTTGAGCAAGGATGTAAACAGATATCTCTGTTGTGTGGAATCAGAACTATTCTGCAGACCGTCCCTTCTTGATGAATTAATCACCTTTGTTTTTCTATCTCAGCTCCTCCAAACACAGAAAGCATCCAACTAACAGCAGAAGATGAGAGCAGTATCAGTCTGCAGTGGAATCGAGTGAACAACAACGTCAGCTTTATTTTGCAGTTTAATGGCACAGAGAAAAACATCACTGCACCAGATGGAGATGGACCAGTGACTCACACAGTGTCATCTTTGACGTCTGGAACCAAATACACATTCACTCTGTTCTCTGTGTTTGAGAGTGTCAGGAGCAGTGGAGTAACCATCACTGCAGTCACAGGTCAGATCATTAACTACATTAATTTGTGCTGAACCAGGTACAGTTCTGTTGTTCTGCACTTACTGAAGAAGTTGCAAACTTATGGAATGGTGAAATTCAAGTTTAGATTTGTACTATTTCTCAGAAGGATCTAAATGTCTCACTCTTGAATTCTGTAGAAGCATCCAATGTTGTGGTGCCATCAAGCTTTGATGAGTAGTTGTGAGCAACAGGGATTTATTCTGTGCAACATGTTGTTGAAAACAAAGGTTAATCACATTCAAAATGAAAGTAGGAGAAAACCTTAACAGGTAGTAGTAGTTAGTAACAGTTGATAGTCCATGAGTGTGGTCCAAGCAATGGAAATATGTTTTGAAAGACAGTCCTTTCTTGAAGATAATTGAATTCCTGTTGTTTTTCTTTCTCAGCTCCTTCAAATCCAGAAATCTTCAGAGCAACAGCACAAAATGAGAGCAGTATCAGTCTGCAGTGGAATCAAGTGAACAACAACACCAGCTTTATTTTGCAGTTTAATGGCACAGAGAAAAACATCACTGCACCAGATGGAGATGGACCAGTGACTCACACAGTGTCATCTTTGACGTCTGGAACCAAATACACATTCACTCTGTTCTCTGTGTTTGAGAGTGTCAGGAGCAGTGGAGTAACCATCACTGCAGTCACAGGTAAGATTATTAACTACATTAATTTGTGCTGAACCAGGTACAGTTCTGTTGTTCTGCACTTACTAAAGAATTTGCAAACTTATGGAATAGTGAAATTCCAGTTTACATTTGTACTATTTCTCAGAAGGATCTAAGTGTCTCACTCTTGAATTCTGTAGTAGCATCCAATGTTGTAATGTTGTAATATCAAAGAATGGGCAACAGATGTCTTGAGCAGGGATGTAAACAGATATCTCTGTTGTGTGGAATCAGGACTGTTCTGCAGACCATCCTTTCTTGATAAATTGATCACTGTTGTTTTTCTATCTCAGCTCCTCCAAATCCAGAGAGCTTCCAACTAACAGGACAAGATGAGAGCAGTATCAGTCTACAGTGGAGTCAAGTGAACAACACCACCAGCTTTATTTTGCAGTTTAATGGCACAGAGAAAAACATCACTGCACCAGATGGAGATGGACCAGTGACTCACACAGTGTCATCTTTGACGTCTGGAACCAAATACACATTCACTCTGTTCTCTGTGTTTGAGAGTGTCAGGAGCAGTGGAGTGACCATCACTGCCGCCACTGGTAAAATGTTATCTCATTAATATCCTATACAACACTGTTTTGTATTAACAGTGCACATAAGGCTACATTCTAGATGACAAAAGATGTTTGTAAATGTATGTGTCACAGAGATGATTTCATGGCTATCTAATGCTTCATGGATTGGTTTGCAATTATGTGGCAACAACTTGTCAATCCATACCAGTTAGTTGCAAGTACCAAAAGCAAACATTAATGAGCACAACAGCTTAAAGTGAACAGCATGTGACTAACAAATGAGGTTTTTTTTTATCTGCCTTTGGGGGGCAGCTCCTGAGTAATGAATTTTCCTTCCTACCTGTAATATCAAAGAATGTGCAACAGATATCATTGAGCAGGGATGTAAACAGATATCTCTGTTGTGTGGAATCAGGACTGTTCTGCAGACCATCCTTTCTTGATAAATTGATCACTGTTGTTTTTCTATCTCAGCTCCTCCAAATCCAGAGAGCTTCCAACTAACAGCAGAAAATGAGAGCAGTATCAGTCTGCAGTGGAATCAAGTGAACAACAACACCAGTTTTATTTTGCAGTTTAATGGCACAGAGAAAAACATCACTGCATCATATGGAGATGGACCAGTGACTCACACAGTGTCATCTCTGACGTCTGGAACCAAATACACATTCACTCTGTTCTCTGTGTTTGAGAGTGTCAGGAGCAGTGGAGTAACCATCACTGCCGCCACTGGTAAAATATTTCACTTCATTAATGTGTATTTAACCAAGCATAACACTGTTGCTCACTTTGTGCATGGAAATATCGCATTGGATGACTCATATATTACAGAATTTGTTTCATGAGCAGCTCATGGTTTCTTAATTCACTGTTGTGATGGTCACTACCTAATGAGTGTAAGATACCGTCAATAAAATCAATTTACAGCAGCAATAGCTTAAATTTGATGAAATATTGGTGACAGCCAATTTATTTTCATCTTGAAACTTGGGAACCTACTGGACATTTAATAGCTATTTTATTTTCATGTATGAAAATATTCCTTTCCCTCCTTCATGTCCTTTTGAACTGCCCTTCAGGTTCTTGTCACCTTTTCCTGTTCCTTGTTTTTTTTTCTGAGCACCGTTCAAAGCACATTTAGAAGTACACTCTTAACATAGCCTTACCTTCCTTGTCTTAATTATTAATTCTTTTCTTTGTTGTGTAATTAAACAAATATATTTATTATCAGTTTAAAATCTCAACATCTCTGCTTCTTTTTCTTCTCTATTTGATCAATCATCATCTTGCCACAACTCCACTGACTCCACATCCTAAAGCAAAAGGACCTCGTAAGTTTATGCATTTATTCCATTTATTTTGTCTGAGCCATTGCTTTGAGTGCTCAAACAATAAATGTAACAGTTTGATTGTAATTGATATCCTTACCACAACTGTGTCATCTTTATCTTGTGTTTCTTTCTTCCATTTGTTTTTCATACTTTTCTATGTGTTGAGATCTACTTTAACTGTTGCTCAAACAGAAAGTTGGTTGCTATTCCTTATTTTAATATACAATGAGACAATAAATCATCAATCAAACATAGAATTTGAACATGATTGCTACAGACAAGCGGCAGACATTTGACATGTTTCTTCCATTTTTGTAAGCATAATAGTTCAATCAATTTGTGTCACAGCAGTTTTTCATGCTACTACTATTAATTATCATAACCAATAGTATAAGATCATCTAAGTACAGTATATATGATTATTAGATTTGGAATGATGTTGAATACTTTATTAATAGAACGCATTATGCACTTATACTTTCATGTTAATTATTTAATGTTACATATTGTGCATTTATGTCAACAGATTATGTTGTTGGATTGAACATCAGATTAAAGTCATTTAGTCAGCTGTCAGACTCGGACATGCAGAATGTGTTGGAGGAGGTGAGATGAACTGCTGTTTCATGTCATTTTTTCAGTGTCGTGACTAGTTTGTATTTACTTTTAGTTCAAATAATCTACACATTTGTTCAGCATTAACATTTTTATTACTGATGTGTGTGTGCATGGGTTTGTGTTTTTAATCTAGCTCTTCAGACGTTTTGGATTGTCGCCACAGCTGTTGTCCCTGAAGGTGCAGCCTATTGAGACATAACGCCAGTGGAGGAAAGACAAGATGGAGGAGAAGAGGCTCTGCAATATAGAAACAGTGTTTTATATTGTAGTTATTTAGACTTTTCACATTTTGAATTGCTTTCCTTGAAGCGAATGGAAAAAATGATGATGGGAAATCAGTTCTATCAGAATCCTGTAAAATACAGTTTGGGTTTTGACCTTTTTGAAGAATTTTCTTAAAATAAGATGCAGCACATCCCAAATCATTATATAGCAGTTACTATAGGAAACAATTCAATATACTTTTACAATTTTATACCGTTAGTAAATGATACAGTATATGCGCCAATCAAGCTGAAACTTTGGAATGCACTGCTCTTTAGACTTATGCGAAGAGAAAACCTCTCTCTTTCCTAAGATTGTTTTTCTAACATCTTTTTGGAGCTGTTTCACCACCATTTTCTTCTCATTTTTTTAACTTGTCCACTCCAACTTGCATTTTCTGTAATTGTTAACTGAAGTTATGGGATTTTTTTCTTTGTCAGTGTTGTATTGACTTTTATTATTGTAATGGTGTTGTGATAATGTCAGTGAATAGACCTAGTGTATTTTTATCCATTTGAAGTAAAGAGCCTTGGGGTGGTGAATGTGGCTGGGCTTTATTCAAATATTCTCCTGTTGTTGATCTGTCTAATGGAAAACAATGCAAATTCAATAGTATTATATAATATAATACAAAGACATACTACCCAGTACAAACCCAGTAAGGCACCTGATCTAGACATTGCTCCTCCCACCCTGAAACATGATAATTGAAAAGCTCTGGAGGAAAGAAAGTCCCAGAGGGAGTGGTAAAAGCAGAACACGAAGGACTTTGGCCGCAGTGCCAGCGTTTGCTTTTGCTGCCTCAGAGGTTACGTTCACATTCAGCAACAAGGTAAGACCAAGACAAAGTAGCACATGGTTGTGTATCAGCACTTGGATTTAACAGATACAATAATTGACTCATGAAAGGTGTGTAGTGATTATAGGAGTGTGGTGCATTCAACCACTCGCAGGATGAAGGAACATGCATGTTAAATGTCTGGATTTTAATGGGTGTGTTCAGTCCATGTTTCAAGCTAACCTTACAGAGTGAGAGGCTGTGTCATGTGACCTGCAGCTGGACTTTGGCTAGTGCGCTGCTTTGAATCGTTTAAATTGAAAGCTACTGATAAGGAAGTTCAGCTGTTTCCGGCTGCAACAAAAGCATTTGTGTGACTCAGGTTGTAAATGATTAAATTCTCATGCATAATAAGTTAACACTGATCTTCTTTATTTCTGAGGTATGGCCACCCCCAGCATTCTCCTGTCAGAGGTACAGTTCCAGTGTTGCATCTGTCAGGATGTTTTCTCTGAGCCTGTCTCTACCCCCTGTGGTCACAGCTTCTGCTTCACCTGCATCACATCCTACTGGGACGACAGCCTCTCCATCAGCTGTCCCAAATGTCAGACTGTCTTTGAGGGCCGTCCCGAGCTTTGTGAAAACTCCTTTGCCAAGGAAATGTCAGAGCAGATCAGAGCAAGAAGGCAGAACAGTGTGATGTCGATGGCAGACAGATCTATATGTTGTGATGTATGTGTGGGAAAGCAAACAAAGGCACTGAAGTCCTGTCTCGTTTGTCTGACCTCATATTGTGAGAGTCACCTGGAGCCACATCTGAGAGTTGCCACCTTGAAAATTCACAAGCTGATTGAACCTGTGGCAATGCTGGAGAACCGTATTTGTAAAAGGCACCAAAGGCTCCTGGAGCTGTTCTGCAGGAGCGACCAGAGGTGTGTGTGTGTGCTGTGCACCGAGACTGACCACTGCAACCACGACACCGTCCCAGTGGAGCGAGAGAGTCAGGAGAAGAAGGTGAGGTCCCAAACTCCTCTATGTAATTGTGCCATCATTCCAGCAAATACATTGCCAGCGTTTGGACTCCACCGATTCCAGTTTTGGTTTAAATTCCTGTTCTGATATCTAGGCTCAGATGAAAAAGATTGAGGCTGATGTTCAGCAGATGATCCATGACAGACTACAGAAAGTGGAGGAGATCAAACACTCTGTGGAACTCAGCAAAGTGAGTCAGCATCCAGATAAAGTAACAATAAGCAAAACACATTTTTGTGTGGAATAAAACTTTTTTTCGTTATCTAATGTCTTCAGGAAAACTCAAAGAGGGACATAGTGGAAAGCATGGAGGTCTTCTCCATTCTGTTTCGTTCCATGGAGAGAAATCAGGCTGAGCTGGTGGAGATGATCCAGAGGAAGCAGACTGCAGCAGAGCAGAGGGCAGAGAGGCTCGTCAGAGAGCTGGAGCTGGAAATCACTGAGCTGGAGAGGAAGAGAAGTGAGATGGAGCAGCTTTTTCACACAGAGGACCACCTCCATCTTCTGCAGGTCAGGAGTCATCACATGGCAGAGACTTGATATTTGATAATCATACGGGGAGATATTCACAATAGAAACAGAGAGAATTGTTAAAAAATGGGAATCCAAACAAAACTGAAGTGGACTCTGCTAAGTAGAAGAAAGTTGTTCTTCCCTTTTATCTTAATTCCCACCTCTTGTCTTCTCTGCTTTCTCATTTGATTTCTTGGTGTCAGAGGTTTCCAGCTCTGAGTTCTCCTCCATCTGCCAAAGCCTGCTCTGACATCATCGTCCATTCAGACACGTGTTTGGGGACTGTAAGGAGAGTGGTGGCCAACATTGAACACCAGCTTCAATCAGCTTTGAAAAGGCTTTCCACTCAAGGTCGATTTCTAAAGAGTTTTCAACAGCATCATTACATTTTGTGACAAAACAGCTACTTACATTTGGTGTCATGATCACAGATTGAATGCATGAACGTTGTTTCATTTATGATCATATATTCTTATTAACTTACAGAGCACAAGCAGATGCAGCAGTGTGCAGGTACAGTTGAACTAAGACAATGTCAATAACATTCTCTGTTTATGTTGCTGTCTTCTGTCCCGCCTCTCAACAAAATCAAAACATAATGCACCTTGAATGACTTAATACAGTGAATACTATAAGAATGAATATACTAAATGAGAAAATAACCTAAAAGATCTCACAGAAAAAGACTGTAAATCTGATATTGTATATCTGATATATGTAGTATTTACAATTACATCTGAACTAACAATGATTTTCACTTTCAGTTAGAGTTTAGTCTCTAAAATGCTTATCACAAATAATTTTTTGTCCGTTTATTTTATTTAGTTATGTATTTATTTTCTGACTAATTAAGTAATCTAACCTAATTGGGTTCATTGATTAATAGATTGATTTGTCAGCCATAAAAGAGGTCTGATAATCAATACTTTTTCAGAAAGCCATGGGACAACCAGCAAAACTTATATCTTATATACATTTTATTATATTGTATATAAACTTAAAATTATCTGTGCACAATCTTTCAGAGATTGTCAATGTGAAAGGCCTGTGTACCATGACGATGTATGCCACAGGATACTTACAAATACTGAGTGACGTGCAATCAGATATTATCTGCCTTTGTAACAGCGAGAGAAACTGTGGTTTAGTTACTTTTCATCAAGTATTTATGAAAGTATTTTTATGGACTCCTGAACTCATGTAAAATGCAAATAAAACAGAATAATTTCATCTTAGGATAATGAAGTTAAAGTTCCATATAAACTTTATCTGTCTTCCAGTTGAGGTTCATCTGGACCCCAGGACAGCCAACCCTTGGCTGGTTCTATCGGAGGATGGGAGACAGGTCAGGGATGGAGATGTTGAACAGAACCTAGTGGACATGCCAGAGCGTTTCGATACAGCACCATGTGTCCTCGCCACCAGGGTAAATAAAGTTGTTGTTTCTGTGTTTATCCCTGTAGGGATGCCATGTCTTTCTGTTTCACTTTCTGAGAAATGAACAGTCCCAGTGACCTCTGCCTCTTGCTACGCAGGGTTTCACCACAGGGAGGCACTACTGGGAGGTAGATGTGGGAGACAAAACAGCATGGGACTTGGGTGTGGCTCAACAGTCAGTCAAGAGGAAGGGCATGGTCACACTGAGTCCAGAGGATGGTTATTGGACTATTTGTCTGAGAAAGGGCATTGAGTACCGGGCATGTGCAGGACAGGCAAAGCTGCTGTGTCCCTCTCAGAGGCCGCAAGTTGTTGGGGTGTTTTTTGATTATGAAGACGGGTCGGTGTCCTTCTACGATGCAGAGGCCAAGTCACACATCTATTCCTTTACACAGTTCCAATTCACTGAGACCATGTTTCCCTTTTTTAACCCTGATATGAGGGACAGCGGCAGCAACAAATCACCACTTATCATTCGACCTGTCAGTGGAGTCAGAGGAGGTGGGGATTTAGATGACATTACAATTTGATGTTAAATGTATATTCAGCATGTATATTATAACAGCATACAACTGTTCTATGTGCTGCCGGTTTTATTACAAACAGAACACCATTTATATACTGACATTATAAAGAGCAAATATATTGAAGTCAAACTATTTTGTCATTAAAAGTCTAGATGTGACTTGGAACTATAGCAGCAGTTTATAGTGTGATTTATTCTGCCAATAAATTTAGAATCATAAGTGGTCTATATTTCAAATCACATAAAGGTAATTTTGGAGTGAAGCTGTACACACTATATAGTAAACACTTCTAAATGTTTTGTACAGAGGTACAATCAGTGTTATATTTTATATTAATTGATGAAAATAAAGGATTATTTGATGATTCATTCACAACAATAACTGCTTTCACACATGGATAATACATATCCTGTTTCTGACTTGCCCCCCTCCCTCAATAAACTTTCGAGTGTTGTATATGCTTACCTTTCCTCCTCCTTTTTCTTCTTCCCTCTGCTCATGTCCTCTTGAACAGTAACACCTTGAGCACAGATCTTAGACCTGCCTTACTCCCATAATACCTATCCTCAGTCATTACAGGTTAACCACAAAACTGACTTCAGACCACCTCTTACATTTTACAACCTCACAGTGGCTAATCAGATTAGCACAGAGATGGGATTAGCCTCAAGGCAGATGGAGCACTGAGACAGACTTCAGGATTGAGTCCTTTATACACACATACTGTGAAATCACAGGTATGTCACTGAACGAAACGCATGCACACAAACACACAGTCATTGCAAGTGGTCATTTAACACTGTTCTGAATTCTTGAATGAATTTCAATTAGGAAACATAGCTATAAAGAGAGAAATAGAAGGGGTTGGGAAAGAAGGAAGGGGGAAGGGATGAAGAGGGATTAAAACTGATATCATCCAAGCACAGGGCGGAGACACACAACAGGTTACACTCAACACCCGACTAAAACAAGAACACGCCACATTTCTGTACCAGAGGTAAAACCCCCTTGGATGGCCAACAGACGAAGGTAGGTCAAATGTTTTTTTAACCTAGTTGTCAGTTGCTACTGGTGAAGAGAATATTAGAATGGAAACCACTGTCCTACCTGTACGATTCATGATGTTTATGACTAATTGTGCAGCAGTTTAGACATTTAAACAGCAATGTTTTTTAATGAATTTTCCTCAGTTGCCACATTTTGGCCTTTTTCATTGAAAATGCATAGTGACCCTAAAACTGCTGGGGATGACGGCATCTCCAGGCTTGAGCAGATTGTACACAGTGTCTAAGGAGTACTGACGTCAATCACCATAATGGCAACAACTAGGAAGTGAACGATTTTTTTAAGACTATAATTACAGACAAGTAAATGTAACAAGTCAAGGTCACAAAATTGACTCACACTTTTTTTTGTTATCTCGATCTTGCTGCATTCCTAAGAACCTTTCATATAACCGTTTGTTCCAATATGTAGCTTCACCTGCATGGGGACCACAAGTTTGCTGTTGTGACATTTCAAAGACTGGAGCTTTCTGATTGGCTGAGTCTGAGTGGAGAGGTGCAATGTCACCAGTGGTGGATGAGACAGCCGGGGATCTCCCAGTCAGAGATGTGGGACTGATGAGGGGGGGACTGATGCCAACTGTCTCAGGTTTGTGTGTAAACTCTTCTACTATTATCTGTGTGTATATGCGCTGTAATTTTACAGTTCCATTAAGAACTAAGATCATTAGATGGGAGATACAGAAGATTCACATTCATTCAAGTTTTTTATAGACGGGCCCATTACTTAATTTTCAATGTAAGATAAAATAGACATTGAAATTAACTCCCAAATGATCATCGAAACTTTGGATTGCTCTTTATGCACTGAAAGGCTTTGAGTAGAAGACTGACTGTGTACATTAGGAAACATTAAATGTCATGAACTCAGTTTGGTGGTGTAGACAGGGTTATAATATAAAATGGAAGTGCTTCAGCTAAAAATATAGTGTGTTGTATATAGTGTATAGTGTGTCACTCAACATAGATAATGTGACAGTATCAGCATAGACCAACAGAGCCAATGATCAAATGGGGAGACATCATTAATATTCTCAACATAAATCCAGTGAGCTACTGTAGCTTTAAGTTAAGGTTAAGTTTAGGTATATAGTTGGTAAGATTTAAGGTTAGACGTTTAGGAAGTGAATTGACTCAAAGGTTCTTGTGAAATCTGCAACAGAAGTGCTAGTTTGTGTGTCTGTAAAGACATGTACTGTACAGTCTTAGCTGAATCTGTCTGCATGTCGCTCCTGCTGTTTCCCCCCAGACACTCTACGTGATGTGAAGCCATGGAAGAAGCATCATGTCATGAAGACAAAAGGTAAAACCTCTTTATGAAACTCATCCTTACATGTTTCAACTCAAATATTCAAACTTTCAATTAAAAGCATATAAAAGTACCTTTCCTGTTAATATATAAATAATTGTGTGTGTGTGTGTGTGTCTGTCTCTCTCTTCAGTAGATCCTCAGCGTCTGTTTCGGTTTCCCAGAGAACACCTGGAGGACCTGTGTCTCAGACTGCAGGAGGAAAACAGTGTGCTAAGACAACACACACGTACACAGGAGCAGAGGCTACGCAGGTAACACACATTAACACAGAAACAATGGTGCTGACACCAGACGTCAATGTGGCATCTCAGAACAATCATTTCTGTTGCAGCTCGAGGCTGTGATTTAAAGAGATGTTTGATAAAGTCCCCTAAAATGGCGAACTTAACCTCCTCCTCCTTGCCTCAGGATGTCCACCAGACTGGTGCGTCTTCGTCAGGCCCGTCCTGGCTCCAGTGGTATGAAGGAGAGGGACATGGAGGACACCATACAGGAGCTGGAAGCCCGTGTGGCTACGCTGGAGAGCCAGAAAGGGGCACTACAGAACAAACTCAGCCTGGCCAAGCAGCACATCATGGACCTTGGGGGGCGGATGCCATACAAGTTCAGTAAAGGTGTGTGTGAAAAATGTAGCATTTGAATGGAGGCTTCCTCTTCTACCTCTGACCTTGCACCATGTCTTCTTCTTTTTGTCAGGTAAAAGTATGGAAGTAGAGGGTGGCGTCAGGAGGGCAGCACAGACTGCCCCACCCCGCTATGGCCCCATGTTCGAAGACACAAGGACAGAGATGGAGAGATTGTAAGAATGTGATGTAACATTGCGCGAAACAGAAGAGAAAACAACAACAAAGTATATTTGAGAAGATTGAGAATATGCAAACTACCTTTCCTGATCAGATAGTGTGTATCGTAATCAATAAACTAAATAATCAACAAATTCCCCTGTTTTTGATATTGTATATATCATATCATTATTCCCCCTTCAATCTACTAACTGATTTTTTTTCTTTCTCCTCTATCCCATCCTTACTCCCAAACCCCTACATGACTCCATCTTTCCCTCCCAGCAGGTCCAGTGTGACGGAGCAGGTGAGGGTTGCGGAGCTGGAGCTGACTGCCCAGGCGCTCAGAGACACGCTGAGAGACAAAGAGAAAGAGATCGAGGGAACTGTGAGAGAGATCAGGAAGCAGCAGGCTGACAGACACAGGTGGCTACAGCAGAAATACAACCACTAATAGTGCTAATACTCATATTATGGCTACTACTGCAGTTGGAAGGGTGCATTGCATTTTTCCGTGTGGAGTATATTTTTAAATCAGTAACTTAGTATCAATTTGAATATATTTCAGTGTACTTTGCAACAGTACTGCTACTAAGCAGATTTTCAAACCTACATTTATACAGTAAATCACATATCTGTTAAACAGCTCCTTTTCTACACAAGGAGGACATAGGGTGCTCCAGTAGTAGTGCTCTTTCCATCGCTAGCCACTCTGCATCTACCGCTCTAACTGCTTATCAATTAAAATAATAAATTCTGTTATCTCTCTCTGTCAGAATAACTATCAGAGAGAATGTGGATCTGATTCGTCTACAAAAGCAGCTTTCAGAGAAGAGCACTGCCTTGAGAGTCACCCAGGAAAAGTTCAACAACCTGCAAGAGGTTAGATGGCCTTATTTGTCTGTAAATCTTTCATTTCTTGTTTGGTTATTTTATAATTTTATTACACTAGCTTAATAATTTAGGTTCAAGTCTTAAGTCATTTCAACATACTGTATATCTGTTCAGTTATTGGCCCTCAAAAGATAAATATCTCTCTTTTTCTCTTCCTTCCTTCCAGGCATATGAGAATCAGCTGGAAGAGGTACAAGCCCTGTTAAACAAGAAGCTTAATGAATAGTTCAAAAAGTCATCTGATACTGTACTCAGAAGTGAATTAGTTTTCATTTTGAGTGTGTCATGTGTTCACCCCAGAGTCAGAGGTCACTAAGGGAAAGCCAGGGAGCTCTGCTGGAGAAAGTGGAGGAGCTGACCGAGCAGTTGAAGCAGGAGAGACAGAGAGCACTGATGCTGGAGGGACAAATTACCACCACTACCTTGTCTCTACAGACCCTGGACAAGGTACTGCATCTGTATCTGCATTTATAAGTACAGAGTAAGAGAGACGAGAGATCATAGAGTGTGATGTCAGATTGAATTCTCCTTCAGCTACAGGAGCGGATGTCAGACCTGGAGGGAGAGAGGGATTTAATAAAAGCAAACTATGACACCCTACTTGAGAGGTAAGACTTAAAGTCTTCTAGGCCCTGCGAAACAAAATTGACATGTACCGTCGATGCCATGCAAGAGCAGCAGAATAAGATTAATGTCTACCTTTTATATTCCCAGTACTTTATCTGTGCAAAGCAACCATGACGGCCAGGTGGACAAACACAGAGAAGTGGACCAGAAGTGGGAGAAACAGGGAGAAAACATCTGCAGGATGGACATCCAGAGACTGGAGGAGAGGCTACAAGCAGAGAGGGAAGAGAGACGCAGACTGGAGCAGGAGAAAGAGAAACTGAGACGAGAGAGGGAGATAATAGAGGAGCAGAGAGAGCGAGAAAGAGGTAGGAGACTCAGCATGCTGCTGTGGTTTGACAGATGGATTTGGAGTTAGTTAATGAAGATAAATTTCACTGTATCGGGGTTTCCACTAAATACCTGAAGCCTCAAGTCATCTAGTGCCAAAAGCAAATGGACTCTCCAGTAACAAAATTAAACACTATATCAATTAACTTTCCCATTTATTCACGTATGTGTCCTGTCTTGTTCCATTCAGAGTTTTCTGTGATGATGAGAGATAAACGAGAGCATCTGGAACGGGAGGTTCTGCAGTACAGAGAGCAGGTTTCTGCTCTGCAGGACAGACTGGACTCTGTCACCAAGGTCAGAGATGAAGAACTGAAGAGTGCACTTCTGAACAGCTGTTTCACACAAGTGTCTTATTGAGTATTTGCCTGTTTCCTGTTTTCATCATGTCTCTTTTCTATTCCAGGAGTTTGACATGAGTGTTGAGGAGCTCAGTGAAACTCTTCTGCAGATCAAGGTTTGCACACTTTTTCACCTCTTTTGAGGCTGCTTAAAAGGTCGAAATAAATTGCTTTTAAACCTCATTTCTTGCTTTGCCTCCATCTACAGGAATTTAGGATGCAGCAAGAGAGCAGGGCGGGGCTGGCTTTCCTCTGGGCTGATGGGAAGGTGCAGGATTCACCCCGTGAGCTGACAAACATCCAGGCATTGCATGCTGAGACTGTGCTGGAATTACAGAAGACCAGAAACCTTCTGCTGCTGGAGCACCGTATCAGTAAAGACCTGCAGGTACACACACATACACAGTAAACACATCTGTCAAATACGTGAACACATCACAAAACTGTAATCAGCATTGATACACATGTGATGGTCATTGTCAACTTTCTTTAAATTTTTGTCTTCCTGTTTTAACTGACCTTTTCTTCAATCAAACTTTCCTTCCCAAGGAAGAGTTGAGCACAATCAACCAGAAGATGGAAAGAGAGAGGGAAGAGAGCAGGAGGAGGATGGCAGAGAAAGACAAACTTTTATCAAAAAGAGCTCTTCAGATCAATACTTTACAAGGTATAAGCAACAACACTCATTGCCGTAGAGGCAAGAGAACCCAATATAATTCCTAATCAGTTACTTCTGTGCCTATCACTGATTGATTGCCATGCAGGAAGGGATGTGTTAACATTTGCAGTTAGTTTATAAAAAAGATGGGTAGTTAGCATTAGCAGCAAAAAAGTGCAACTTTCAGACTCTCAAACTCTTCCTATTTCTGTTTGTACTCCAAAGCTCAGTTGAAAGAGTTGGCATACAGCCCCAGGAACTACAAACGTACCATACCAATACAGTACACCTGGCCAGCTGGAGACCAGGAAGTGGTACAACCAATTGAGGATGACATGTCGTTTTCTCAGCTGAGGGCTGGGGAGTCCCTGTTGGAGATCCACCTTAAGGTCCAAAAACACTCAAACGTTGAACCTGAATTTGGTGTTTTTTCTTTCAGAGCCATTTGAATGTTTCCCATTACTCTAAAATCTGTCATTTTTTGCACCTCCAGGCCGCCACCTTTACCCCAGCAGGGCTTCGTACTATGGGCAGCATGCATCCAGGAGTGCACGGAGGTGAAGACATCGTGACCTTCTGCACCTACAGCCTCTTGGACTTTGAGGTGCACTCCACTCCTCTGGTGTCAGGCAGCCAACCCAACTACAGCTTCACGTCCCGCTACGCTCTAACAGCCCGGGATCTGGGCAGGCTGGGAGGTCAGGGGTCAAGGGTCAGAGTGGAGTTACATCAGGCATTGGGAGGGGTCAGATTTGTGACACATGGAAGTGGGCAGATGTCCCTCATGGGTGCCATGGAAAGGAGAGGGGAGCGCATTGGTGGAGGTGCCAATATCACAGGTGATTAATGTTAAAAGAAAAAGTAATATGCTGGATTTGATGCTTCTTTTAGTGAACGCTGATTAAATATTCTGTTGTAATATTATTATTTATTACATAATGCACTGTGAGTGGAAATCTCCATTAATTTGATTATTAAGTATCAACCCATGTCTAAAAATCTGTCTGTCTCACTCCAAGGCTCCGAGGGTGAAATTGTTGGTGTTGTAGATTTCTGGGTGCGGCTCTTTAACCCGGCAGAGCCCATAGACACTGTAATAGAGAGAGGAGCTGACAGGAGAACAGCCACACAGAGGAGTCCTGTGCAGGTCTCTCTTGGATGGCAAGATGCTGGTCATGAGGTAAAAGAAACTGACTTATTGATCATATTCGGAAATAACATGTCCACAGTGTAAATTAGCATGACTCAGTCTGTCAGTTTGTACAGCACATTTTCCACATTCCTATACAGTTAATGGTCATTTTGTTCATGTTCTACATACTATTTTGTTAGTAATATGTCTATAATTAAAGGCTCTGTTTTCTCACAGGAGTTACATGACTACGGTGGGGGGATCCCTAATGAGTTGGTGGTTATGTTGGAACGTTGTGTGGGCCTCAGTTCTCGCTGGCCTGGACTTTTTCCTGACGCCTACCTGACATACAGGTTCTATGACCTGCCGCCTCATGTCTCTCCAACAGCCCAGTGCAACACTGACCCGGTATTCAATGATACCACCAGCTACCCACTAGCAGTAACAGCTGATGTGTTGCAGTACCTAAGGTAGTAATCTGGAAACAGAAAAAAAAATGTTATAAAGTCATTCACTTGTGAATCAGCCTTCTTACATTTTGTCTTCATTTGAGCTTTTAGCTGATAATATGTCAATTAACTCTGAAGCCTCTGGCTGGATCTTCTCACTCTTATCTTCTATTTTTATAAAATAAGAGCTTTTGATCATCCCTGTCTTTGCAAACTATTGACAACATTCAACTCCACTTTTGGCCAGGTCCAGCAGTTTGTGGGTGTATGTTTTTGATGACAGCGATGACCAGATACCACCAGCCTATCTGGCCAAGACCCCCATCCCACTGCGAGCCCTGGCCACAGGCAAAGAGATCAGAGGTGAGGGAAAGAGAAGGTGGAAGCCAACATCTTATTTTCACATAGTTACTTCACAAGGAAGTTTCAAATAATTAGTCTCATAAAACCAATTCTCTGGTCTCTCCTCTGAAACATTACTGTCTGCATCTTAGATTCGGTATTGTATTATTGTTCAAGAACCAGAACGGCTGGACCCAAACTACCAAGTGAGCACTTTTTCTCTCTGTCCTGTCAGGTGACTATGTTCTGAGGGATCCAGCTGGTGGACCTCGGGGCATGGTCAGAGTCATGATGAAATGGAAGTACCCCTTCCAGCCATCGGTGGACACCGTGCTGGGTAGACAGGGAAGACAGGACAGAGCAATGGAAAGCACTGAGAGGGAGGAGAGGAGGAGAGAGGAGGCTGAAGCACCACAGAGGCCCATAGCCAAGCCCAGAGTGAAGGTGATATGTTTATTATCGTGTGTCAAAAGCTATGGGAATTATCAGTAATGCTCTAGAAACTGTATCTATAATGTATGTACATTTGTTTCAAAACAAGAGTGTGTGAACTGATAAAAGGCAATGGCAATCTTAAAAAATGCTAACATTATGTCAGGATTTACGGGTAAAAAGAAGTTTTCAAAAATCAATGTGTAAAAGCTAAAATGTGTTCCCTAGCTTAATACTTCTTTGCATTTTTACTGCAGACTCAGCTGCTTGAACCGAGAGAAACCAAAGCAGTGCAGAAAGAGACTAAAGCTTGGGTGAGGTTTTGAGCACCTACAAAAGTAGCAATAGCTGAGGTGGGTGTGTTTATGATCATTATAAGTATAAACTCTTTGGTTTACTACTATATTCGTCTCTTTACAGCCTCAGCCTCCGCTTGTCAAACAGAAAAGCTCACAGAACATACGACCGCAACAACCCACCTCTGTGGCCACTCGCCAGTCCTCAGACAGGAAGAGATCCACCAAGAGGTCACCTGACCTTTATCAGCGCACACCCCATTTGACACCTGAGCCAAGATTGACCACACCCTCTCATTTGCCAGCAAGGAAGTAAGTTACCGATTTGTTTTTCTTTTAAAAACGTAATGTAGTTCTCTGAAATTTCAAATCAAGTTAACATTCAGCGTACAAAATATGATTAAATGTGTTGTACCTGTGCTTTCTTAGTATGGTTATAATTTTCACTTCTATTGAAAGAAGATAGAAGAAGAAAGATTTTGAAAAAAATGTTATATCCTTATTTAAGATCTTCAGAGGGAACGTCTTCCAGACAATCACCCGCCACACTGTCGAGGAGAAGCTCTGCCAGCAATGCCAGAACTCAGGTAAGAGCTATAGCAAACAAGACTAATTAGAATTACAAGACTGATGGGTGAATGGGCTCATATCTTGTTTCTTCCTCTCAGGACCTTCCCTCTGTGGATCAGGTGTCAATGGATGATGAGGAGGAGGAGGAAGAGGAGAGGAGTGGTAACTATTCATGTACACACAATAAGCCTAAACACCTGCTATGAGTTTCTTTCAGCAATTTGAAGCCTCATTCTGCCATTGTTTATTTTCTTTCGTTTATATTTGTTTAATTTTCAGTTTAGTCAGTTGAATTTAAAACGAAATAAATCTAGATCCTCTTGTGTTTTTTTTTATTGTACAGCTGGTGCAGCAGACAGTGAAGCACAGGAGTCCTCAGAGTCAAGTTCCTCACAAAGCGACATTATCATCATTCCGCCGACGCGAAAAATGAGAAAGGTATGAAGGAAGTATGAGTGAGTGAGAGAATACAGACTGTATGAATGAAGGAGAAAAAGGGGGAAGATTTTAGCATCACATTGTGCTATTATTGTCATTTGTACATCTGTGGATCTAGTTTGGATATAGGATAAATAGGATATAATAAATAGATAAATATGTCAGTGTGTTTCATCTACTCTATGAACTGAACAGAATTTCATTGTGTTTCAGGGAAACAAGCTGAGAGTTGAGATTCTGTCCCTGAGGTTTGAACCATCCTCACATGTGACGCTGGACAAGTCAGTACAACGTGTTTATGTGGAATATCGACTGCTGGGCGTCCCGATGGAAACGACAGAAACACCAATGTCCCTCCGCAAACCCATGAAGGGGGAGGAGATTCACTACAACTTCACCCGAGGTGAGAGTGGGTGAGCTTATGTTTGTTTTTAGAAAGTTTTCACTTCAAAGTCCCTTTATCAACCCAAAATCTCTCTGTTTGTTTCTCACAGTGATTTATGTGGATGGTTCCCAATCAGCTCCACTCAGACAATATCTTTACACCATGTTGGAGGGCAGTGACCCCAACCAGGGCAGGTAGTGTCATTATTGTTGTTAAGTTAAAGTATAAGTAAATTAATCATGTCTCTGCACTTTATGGATGTCTCTAGGCCCAAACCACAAAATTTAAGTGTGCATGTCTGTGTGTCATGGCAAGGTTAAAGTTCACAGTAGTCAGTGAGCCGATGGACGACGAGGAGGAGTGTGTGGAGGTCGGACATGCTTTTCTGGACCTACAGGAACTGCTCCTCACAGGAAATGATGTCATCGACCAACAAATTGACAGTACGTGTTGTGTTTGCGTGATGATGCTTGTGTTTGTGTTGGCTGTGTTTAATATAATAAACAACAACCATATTTGATGCCACTGAACTAAAATCTCTTAAATCTAAATTCTAGTAACACTCTGATTAACTTGTTGAACCAGAAAGGTGGTAGCACTTTCACCATTCTGTATCCAGTATTATACATGGTATTGCTTTGATCATTTTAAATTTGATTGTGAGTGAGAAATCATTCATTTAGTTAAAGACCTTGTACAATGTTATGTCCATTTTCCATTGCCTTGCTTCAGTTTCAGACAGTGGAGGATGTTTTTATACCCGTTCTGGTATAATGTGTCTGTCTGTCTCTCTGTGTCTGTCTCCTCCAGTCGTGAGTGTAGATGAAGACAAGGAGGTGATTGGAAATCTGAAAGTATCTCTGGAAGCAGCGAAAGCTCTTACTGGGATATACCAGGAGTTCCACCAGAAGAGTGAGACCAAGAAAGAAGATGAGACAGATGAAGAAGAGGAGGAGGAGGAGGAGAAGGAAGAAGAGGAGCAAGAGGAAGAGAAGAAAAAAGATCTGATGCAAATGATGGATTATGATAACGATGACAGTGACTTCTATTAAAACCAATTAGTATGAGATGATCAGAGGGGTTGTGTTCTTATTGCCTATGTCCTAAAGCAATGAAATAAAGAATCATTTTTGAAAGGCATTTGAGGCTATTCTTGAGTTTATTCATGAATTTGTTGGTAGGGCAACAGGGTACATACACAAACATACACAATCACAGAGGCCACTGTAGATTATGACACACAAGTAAATATAATAACAAAAGGTTACATTTAAAAGATTGATATTAATTTTGCAATTCCATTTTAAACTTGAATGATCAATTCCTCATTTTAAGATGAAACATTAAGCAAACTGAACTGTAATTTTCTTTTTACAGATAGAGCTTTTTAATGCAAAATATCAGATTTGCAGTAGCTTTTTTGAATGCATGAATATACTTATTTTGTTCTCTAAATTAGCATCGCGAGACTGATGCGACGTGCGCACGAAAAGTTTAATATTTCCGACAGTCTTTAAAAGCGTCATCAAATTGACGACACGTGTTTTTTTTTTATCCCCAAAACGGCGGAGTCGAGTTATAAGTTAAAACTTTAATATTGAAGCTATCAAATGAAACAATTGACATAGTTTTAGCTTGCTGGACTTGTCAACACCAGACCTTTAAAGTGGAGCCATTTGCTTGAGGGGTTTGTTTCCGGGAGCTGAAACATCGACTGTCATGATTGACTTTCCAATCAAGTTGGCCAGTGTTGTTAGCTAGATTTTAAAAATAAACTTGCCTGATAAGCTCATTTTAAAACGGACGGCTAGCGTTAGCATTTGGCTTCACCTGTAAAAGAAATCTACGAGTTGCCTCTAAATTCAACAATGGTGAGTATCTGTTATGTTAATTTAAGCCAATGCTAAAGTCAGCTAATTAGCTTATTAGTGTGCCAATGCTAATTTAGTAACAGTTCTGTAAGTTTATTATGCTTGTTACTGTTCCTCCTGGAGGCATTTGTATAGCCTGCCTTCAGTAATGTCAACCATCTTATGTCATGGGTAAATGGACCTCTCACTTCCACTGTGTTTTAATTAAACACCCAAACTGTTTGGCTTTGTAATGAACAGAAGGAGGTGATGAAGTGTGTGAGCCACCAGCAGGCCAGGCAGCTGCTCCATAACAAGTTTATAGTGGTGCTGGGAGACTCCAGTGAGTAGTCTCTTAAATTCCTCATTTTCCAACAATCCATAAAGGAATAAGTATCATAAATAAAGAAACAGGTATGTTCTTAATGTTTCATTCCATTAAAAAAAAAAAAGTGATTTCATCTCATTGCTCTTGAATGAGCTGGCACGCAGGATAACTCCCCCATTTACATTTCAAGCGGTGCAAGCTTCAATGAGGAGAAAAGAGACATCGCTAAGCACCCTGTATTGGATATTTAAGCTTTTTACACTTCTGCTTTTAATGCTCTCTGTTTTTCATCCTCAGTTCAGCGATCTGTCTACAAGGATCTTGTTCTGCTGTTGCAGAAGGAGAAATATCTCACTGTAAAACAGCTCAAGAGCAAAGTGAGTCATGATTAGAGGATAGATTACTGTTTGTCATTATTATAAACTGTGATCTCAAAGAGTTCAATGTAGCACCAGTATCAGGACAAACTCTATGTAAATGTCTTTATCTTTTCTCCACATAGGTACTAGTTTGTGTCTCCATCCCTGTTTGTTCTTGTTGTCCTCACTCTTTTGTATCTTTCTCCTTCAGGGTGAGATGAGCTTTGAACAGGACTGCCTGGTGGAAGGGGGTTGTCTAAATCAAATGCACAACGGAACAGAGTACCGGGAGGTTCGACAGTTTCAGTCCGCCCATCACCTTGTCCGCTTCTACTTTGTGACACGCATCTACTCTTGCTACATGCAGAGCATCCTAGAAGACTTTCGGCATGGCTTGAAACCAGATGTGGTCATTGTTAACTCCTGCGTTTGGGATATTTCAAGGTGGGTCCTGTAAGAAATTATTTTTGAAGATGTATACACAAGTTTAGTGAATCAAATAAGATAAGCTAAACCTTTATTCGTCCCTCAGTGGGGCAATTTGCAAAAAACATGTGATTTGATTCAACCAGCTAACCCCTCCCATATTCTAAAACCGCATTTTTTCATTGTTGTTCATGGTTGGTGAGATAGCAGAGTGAACTCCTGGGCTGGAGATGTGTGTTTGGATTGTTTGTTTACATTTCCAAAAGGGCGTGGTTGAGGTCATCCCAGTCTCTTAATGTAACAGCAAGGGTGAGGGGAGTGTAGGGAGGTGAGGCAGGTGGTATCCTGCTTTCCACAGACTCAGTGCTTACAAAGTCACGCCCACATTGAAGTGATCAGATTTGGTCCATAATGGAGTGTGTATGTCTGTGAGACAGTAATGGCAAAGGACAAAGCCCTGCTCAGCTTCAATGTATCAGGTTTGCCTGAACCACAATATGCACTTGAAACTGTTCACCTAACCTGTTCTCTGGTGTAATTTGTCACTGAATCTCTTCTGATTAAGCCCCAATTTGAATAGTTTGTCCATAGTATATTTTTGTTCTTCATTGGCACGTCTGTATCTGTGTTGGGTTTTGTAGATACTTGAACAATTGGAATGAGAACTACAAGGAAAACCTACATAAGTTCTTTCTTGGGCTGAGTGGGATTCTGCCAAAGGAAACCCTGGTGATATGGAACCTCACCATGCCCTTAGCAGAGAGGATCAAAGGGGGTTTCCTGGTCCCTGAGGTATGTCACCCCCAAGCATTCGCATCATAACCAGACATGGACATTTGGTCTTGTTGGATACATTTGGTGCCCAATCTGTCATAAAATATTTCACTTCTTACAATTCTTACTGCAAATTCACATTATGCATGAGACAGCAGTGGTGTGTAATCGCTACTGAGGTGTGTACTCATTCAGTCCACTTTGACTCCAACCTCAGTAGCCCTGTCACTGTACTCAGGAGTTCAGTTGGACAAACAAGTCACTTACTAAAGTGAGTTGGATCACTAAAACTGAAGAAATGTCTTAGCTTGAAAAGATCATAGTAATTTGTAAGTTTAAGTATGTAAATATTTTGGTTAACGTCACGATTTTTGACATTTACTAACAGTTGGATTTTAAGCATCAGCATTTAAGCATCTCAGACAACTCAGACGTCAAATATGGTGTGTCTGGAAAAGTATGGAATTTTGAGATGGAAGATGTGTGAGATCGCTGCTTTCTACACATTGTTTGAAGGAGGGCAAGAGGCTTATTTCTCTGCATTTTGTCAAGACTGCTGCTGCCCTTTCAGCCTTTAAAGCTTTGTCCTTTCTCCCTCCTTCACTTCAGATTGAGCACAAGGCTCCCCAGCTGCGTCACGACGTGATTGAAGCCAACTTCTACAGTGGGACTCTGGCTGACTCTTATGGGTTGGATGTGTTGGACCTCCACTTCCAGTTCCGCTTCTCCCTGCACCATCGTACTCAGGACGGAGTCCACTGGAACGCGTTTGCCCACCGAAAGATAACCTCTCTGCTGTTACAGCACAGTGCACAGGCCTGGGGTGTTATTATGTGTCCACAGACTGCTGTTGGTGAGGAGGATGACTGTGTGCACAAGCATGCACACACACATACACATGCACAGAAGCGTAACACTCCCACTGTAAGATAGAACTTGCATGGTGGTGTTTTTCCATACTATGTTTGTATGTATGTATGTTTGAGCTGGCAAGTAAAATATGCAGTTATGGTCTTTATTACTAAATGTTTTTAAGGAATTTGATTAAATTAATTGACATGAGTTTGTTCTTTTTAGAGCATACTGAAGGTACTGATCAGCAGCTAGCCAATGGAAATGCTGCCAAACCTGCAGGTAAGAAATCAGATTATGATTAACAGTTGATTAATACATTAAATGTCATGTTACTGTACAGTAGAGGTTTCAGAAGGCTGGAATATAGCAATCCACCAAGTTACTGTTGTTTTTTCTCCCTCCTTGTCCTGTCTCCCTTTCACAGAGCACCGCCCATCAAAGGGAATTTACAACAGCTACAGCAAGGAGTACTTCAGTGATTCCCTCTCATTTGGCTACTTGAGCTTTGAGGAGAACAACTCACAGGCACAGCCATATCGCAATAAGGCTGCTCTAGCTGACAGACCTGCCCCCTACCACTGCCTCACCCACCAGCCCACGGACATCCATATAAACATGGACCTGTTAGAAACGGTAAGTGTGGAATGTTGGCCTGCTGGTGTGAAAGTTGCAGAGTGAGGAAACAGATGGGAGATGTTTTTTTTTTCCTTCAAATTGACCACATTGGTCACAATTCAATCTGTGCTGCAGTGGATATTTGTTTTGAAGACCAAGGTATCTCTGGGTCTTCTCATCTAGTTCTTGAAAGTGTGTTTGAGCTGTCATGTCCACATAGAGCCTGTCAACATGTTCTATATGTCCTGCAGGTTTCAACTACAGGCCTCCCCACCACTTTCAGCCCTACAACGAGCACTATCATCACAATGTGATGAGGAGCCGTCACATCAGACACCACTATGCCCCGTACACCCATCACAGACCCACTCACTATGCCCGTTATGGCTACTACTACTGAGACAGGGTGTTTTACTAGATTCAGACTAGATCAATTCCAGTTATTGTGTTATCTACTCCAGTCTCTTGCCTCATGTATAGTGCATCGTTGTTTCACAACATTCCTGACATGTCCTCACACACTCACATATATTGGTCCTTTTCTTATAATGCAAATTTGTACTGTTTTTGTTGTCTGAAATTCCAATGACTTAGATTGTTTGATTCTTTGGCACCAAAAATAGATTTTAAATGTTTTTCAAAGAATTTTTAATTCAGCACTTCAATTGTGTCAGGTGTTGTTCTCTTAAAGTTGATGCTAATATTTCATGAGTGAACTGGTTTTGACTTTAAAATGAATCAGTTATTAAAGTTCTAAATTGTTCTTTCAGATGTCTCCATGTCCCACACTTGTGGTATCACAGCATATTTGGCTTTTAAAAACTTTAGACATTGTCCCCAAGACCCCTATAACAAGATCTGATTACTGATGTTGGAGGGAAGAACTTATTTCTTAAAAAGGAGTCAGTAACAGATTGATGTTTGCTTTGGCATGTTCGCTGACATTTCTCTGCATGATCATTGTAGCCTGTGACTTGAATGTAGGCAGTCTTATCCATAACAAACTAATGTTAATAGTGAGATTAAAACAGGATCATAATTGAAAGAAACTGGTACCTTGACGTGTACATGATTTAAATTAGGAAAATCCTTCACCGTTCTCCAGAAAAGAAACATCTAGACTCTTAATTTACTTTACCTTCATATTAGACAGTAAACTTTGGAGCCGCCTATTCCTGTCACATATTACAGATGGCCTACAGGCAAAGAAAAATTCAGAAATCAAAATTAATATTCACACATTAATAAAGATGTTTCTTGCTCTAATGTGAATTGCTTGCTTTTATTGGCTGACTGACAAATACAAAAGATACAAAGAGGGAAAAAACTATCTATAGGTGCAAGTAGTGTAAAAATGACTTCTTTTTCTTGAACAATTTTCTTTTCCACAAAAAGTTGGTGCATACAAACCATTTCAGTGACAAAAACATGACACCTTCATAATGTGACATTCAGGAGTCAAATTCATTTGAACTTCACTCACAATTACCCAACAATCAGTTTTCTGTCAATGTAAAAACACTACTGTCCTCAGTTTTATTAGTGCTATAGAGTTAACTTCTGGAAATATTGGATACAATTTCCTGAGAATGGTGAAAAGCAAAAGGGATAAATAGAAGAGAATGTAGAAGTGGAAGCTGGAACGAGGATAAAGAACAAAAGCTTTTCTTGATTTCAATCGTGGCTCTGGGCCAATGGCATGCTGTCTTATGCCATAAGGAGGTGGTGCACTTGCTGCAGCTGCTGCTGTGATAGGATGAGACGGTGGACTTGTTCCTGTCCAGGGGTGCACGGAATGGCAACACGACCAACAAACATGGTTCCTCCCTGCTTCTCTTCCTTGGCCTAGAAAACACATATGTACACTTGATATAATTTCTTGAAGTTTTCCAATTTTCTGATTGGAAAAGATAAAACACAACGTATATCCACTGTGATTTTACCTTAACAAAGGAGGAGACAGGGAAGGTGGCAAAGTCAGAGGAAGCCTTTGCTCCAGGCTGATATGAGACTACATGTTCAGCTACTTCTCCCTGAAACAGAGTCCAAATGTTTGGTTTTGCATTGCTGTCAGCTTATTGACATGGTAAAGAGAACAGATATGATTGTGAAGTTGTCACCTTGAGTTTGTCCAGAGCATCGCTGAGGTTCTGCAGTCGAGCCGTCTGCTCAAGCAGCTGGGCGCTGGCGCTAACTGGAAGCCACACAGGAGAGAAGAGACAGAAAATGAACCAGTTCACTCAGCTGAGAACAGCAATAAGCCAACAGAGGAGAGGAAAGCCAGAAACACACACCTGCTGTCTTGCCAGTGACGTCCACTACTTTAACCTCCGCACTCAACTTGAGCAGGGTTGCCAGCAATTGGTCAGTCCTGCGATAGATGCCTGTGTTCAGTCCGTCTGGTGGCATGGAGCTTTCTTTGGACACTTGTGGTAGTTTGGGAGGGCAGAGTGGAGGCAAGGAAGCCAGCTGGGCTCTCATCTTCTCCGCCTGTAAGTCAAATATAGTCTAGGTCAATATTACCAGGCTTTAAATAGCTGGCAGCAATACCACAATATAATAACACTGTGTACCTTGAGTCTGTTGTTTTCATTCTTGAGGTGTTTGATGCCCAGTCTCTGAGCTTCAACCTGCTGCCTGAGAAGAGGGGAGTCCACTACCTGTAATGGTCCTGCCAGGGATGGAGGCAGACCTGCAGGAGAAGGAAAGGGAGAATGGTGAGAGACACTCAATCACTAGGACACCCAGAATTTACAAGTACACCAACTACAGGCAAAACATATCTCATTACCAGCTGTTTGAAACTGTTTTTCATTACGCCTTTCATCAAACATAAAATGAGAACATTACAATTTCAAAAAGTGACCATATCCACACAGTAATTCACCTCCTGCTGATCCCTGAACAATGGAGGCAATTCCAGAGGCAGGTGGACCTCTCGATACCAGGCCTTCAATGGTCATCTTCGATTGGCTATTAATGCGTTGTTTCAGCTCTGCCTTCTCCGCCTCAAGCTGGTCAATATCGGCCTGCAGAGCATCCATTGTCTCCTCAAACTCCCTGAAGATGAGGATGAGGAGAGGAGAAACAAGAATAGAGAAAAAGGGAGAGAGAGAAAGATGGAAAAGTTGAAAAAAGAAAAGTATGTGGAATCTGCCTCCAATATTGAAATTGTTCATGACTTCTGTTTGCCTCTTTATCATTCTTACTTTTCCTTCTTCTTCAGCAGGGCAAGGTTCTCGTCCAGTTTGGTCTGAATCTTCTCCACTCGTTCATCTGCGTCTTTGGTGGAGGTGTCCAGCTTCTTCTCCAGCAGGCTCAGACGGACGTTGGCCTCACTCAGCTCCTCACCCTGGGGAAAGTACAGCCACATTAATTATACCTGTTCTGTTTCTAATTCTTTTCCTTTCAAAGTGGCAGATGAAGAAAGGTTGAGTGTTTTTGTTGGAGATGTTGGCATTGAGTGTGGCACCTTGATCTTGAGCGACTTCTTGAGCTCCTTGATGACCGTCTCTCTGTCTTCGAGTTTGACTCCTAGACCCTCAGCGTCAGTCATCTCAGCCCTGACAGTGGATGCTCTTATCTCCACTGGAGGAGTCTGAGGATGAAATAGGATCAAATAGTAAGTACTGTAACAGGATACAGCGTATGGTTGGCTTTCACTAAATGAACTATGTGATTCATCAGTTTGAGAAAGTTGAGGCATACACGCACCTTGCCCTGTGGTTTGTCGGCATCATACTCTCCTTCCTGCATGGCTGTGGCCATCTTGTTCATGGTGCTAATGACTGAGCCACAGGACTGACGCATACATTCTGGGCCGTTCAGGCCATGGGAGCCATACACCTTGGAGAAAATAATGTAGATTAAGATAATAGAGTATTTGGAAATGCTTACTGTGGTTTACTTGATTTCTACTAGTGCTGAAAGTATCTATAATTAATTCATTATACATCTGACAAGTTTAATGTACTTTAATGCTTCATAGAATAACCCCCAATTGCTAGATAAATCACAATGACAACAAGTTGGTGGTGAGACACAAGACCTGAAACTATTGTTTCTGTGTCAAGAGTATTAGGCAAATAGTGACAGACAAAACTGATAAACTACCTGTTCCACAGCTTTGCAGAGGACATCCTCCAGTCTGAGAGCGTTGAGCCCCTCCTGTTCTGCCATCGAAGCAACCATCTGAGCTCCAGCTGCAGCCACCTCCTGCAGCACAGCCACCACTCGGGTTTGCTGGCGCCTGCACTCTGTCAGCGTCTCCGACACCTCCCAGATGAGACGCAACATGTTAGTCAAATATGTGCTGTAGATCAATCATTTTTGTGTCTGCTTAAGTGGGTCGGTGATCATTAGATTGTGCATAAATAGATCACATAAAGGACAAACATTAATATGGTATGGTCCCACAAAAAGGAAGCTTTCAAGGTGTTTATACATTTGTTTCTGTATCCACACCTGTGGTCCAAAATTGAGAGCAGCAGGGACTCCAACTACGTCTGTTCCAGGCATGCGACGGCGTATCTTCTTACAGAACTGTCTGATATCAGAGCAGGAAGTGTCCAGATCCTTTAGAAGGACAGTGAGACCAGAACTCTCCTGACCTGCAGCCAGGAACGCCCGCAGACGCGCCACCTCCACTCCCATGCAGTCCAGGGCACTCTGGGTAAACTGGAGGTGAGAGCATGGCACAGGTGAAGTTATTTATGTTTTACATGATTTGATAAAATGTCCTCATTGGGATCATATTTTTTTCTTTTTAGTGGGAAAAAAATAAAAGATAAATCAAAAGATTCAGTCTTTTTAAACAATCATATTGTTGGGATTTCTCCTGCATTTTTGGATGAAAATTAATCTGGAATACAAATTAGGTAAGAATGCAGATTTCTGTCAGCTCTGTAATAAGAGTAAAACTGTCAAAAGCTGTCTAACTAAAAGAAGAGGTTAAAAAGTACCTTAATGTGATCAGCCAACTGCACTGTGCAATCTTCAGTGTGATCTGCCAGATGGACACTGTACAGTTGCTGAAAGACAAAACAACAATGAGGAACTGTGTTCAAATATGTTGCAACCATGTAAATGTGAGGATGAACATAGTGTATTTTTATTTGATAGTTCCATTAGGGTACACTGTGAATTCATAAGTTTGTTTGAGCCTGTGTGCTTAGTTCTTAAACATAAAACCACATTCTTTTGTTACCTGATAGTACTTGATGGCCTTAGTCAGAGGTTCCACCTGAACAGTCTCATCTAGCTGATCTTTATGCAGGAGGTCGATGAAATAATCCAAAGAGCGCTCATGGAAGCTCATTTCAGAGTAGAGGGTACCCATGCGCTTGAAAACCTCCACGCTACAAGTATTCAGAGCCCTAGAAGAGGGACAAGAACAGACGAGAACAATTTTGTTACTGAATTAGGTTTATGATCAAGAAAAAAAAACAGCAGCCAAGACACAATTCTATTCTCTGACAATACCATGTTTTATGCAGTGCTTACTGTTCATATTTGTGCAGAGTGGCCTGCAGCAGGCTGAGGGAGTACACCAGTCCTGAGGCAAAGCTGCGCTGTTCTCCTGGAGGCCCTCTGAGCGCTGTCCCCTGGGCCAAGTTCCCGTTCAGGTCGAACTTCTCCTGGGCCTGTTTACTGATCAGCTCAGCCTACCAGGTAAAGGAGACACATACACACACACACACACACACACAGAAACACACAGAAGCAGAGCAAGTTTAAAATGAAGTTAACAGTGATCAGGATTCCACAAAAGGATGCTTGTAATCATTTGTCCATTTCTCACAAATGCAGCTACAAACGTACACACAGCTTCATACCTTGCAGATGAGCCTGGGGATGAGCAGAAGGACCAGAATGCAGTCATGATCTCCACCGTGACGGAGGAAGGAGTCCGGCATGAAGGAGGTGAGGAGGGACACCTGTCTGTTTGACTGAGCCACTTCCATTTTCCTCAGCTCCATCTCAATGGCCTAAGAACACAGATTATAAACAAACAGCCTCAAAGGTGTAAAACTGGTAAACTTCTATCAGTCAGTCATCATTCCTGGCACGATAACATGTGATGGTTTCCTACCTTGGCATAAGCCTTGGTCTCTGCAAACTTAATCTTGAAGTCAAACAGCTCTGCAGGAGGTTGCTGAACTTGTTCTGCATTTGCATTCTGCTGGCTGATCAGCTCCCTGTTGGCATCCTGATGCACAGGGAAAAAAAGCACACACAGTGTCACATAATGTAGGCCCAGTGCTTCCTCATTCAACGTAGGTCATCCTCTGATTATTTCTTTGAGCATGTGCGCTTCTCTACTCTCCACCCACCTGTAGCCTGGCAGTCAGCTCTCTGTATTTGCTGATTGTCTGTTGGTAATCAGCTACAGTCTCCTGGGCAGCCTCCACCCTTTTGTCAGCCTCTCTGACCTTTGCTCCACTCAGGTCCAACTGCTCCCTCAGTTCCATTTCTGTCTCCCGAGCGTTCTCCTGGAGCTCATCGTTCATCTCATTGATGGCCTCCTGTTGGTACAGGAAAATGTTAGGTCATTTTCTGGTTATTTTTACCATCATGTTGGTGATTATGGAAATCAACTCACAAACTATGTCAACTCAATATTACCCGTGTCAATTTACTGTCAAATGAGAATGTAATTGTCAATACTTGCATAGTATGGAAATAGTTTGTATCAGTTAGAAAACAGAAACATCATTGCTGGAATCATAAATGCAGCTCTACTGACCAAATCAGTGACTGTTTCTCTCAGCTCTCTGACTTTCTCCTCCAGGTCGAGGTTCCTCTCAGTCAAGGTCTCCACCATCTCCTCTGACCCCAGAGCAGCATCCACCTGGTGTAAGTACACACACACACACACACACACAAGCAAGCATAGGTGTACAGTTAAATTCTGAGATGGCAAACAGCAGACATCCCTTGTTTCTTCTATATGTCCACACCAAGAACCTCAGCCTAAATCTTTTCTGTTAAGAACTATATTTGACCTTTTTTTTATATTCACTGTAGTGTAGCCTCCAGAAAGCACCACCAGAGACTCGTTTAAAAAAATCCTCTCTGTAATCATATTAACCCTCTTTTCTTGTGTCTCGCTGACTTTACCTGCTCCTTCAGTTCATCGATAGTGGCCTCTGCCTGCTTGACCTCTTCCTGCAGTTTTTCCTTCTGAGTCCTCAGGGTCTCCAGCTCAGTGTTCTTCTTCTCCATCTGCTTCTGCAGCTTCACATGCTCCTGCTTCTCTGAAGAAGACAGGTCGCGCATCCTGAGGAGGAAAAGGACAATTAAAACAAGGTTTAACAGCTAAAACTGCCCAAACACCAGTCTAGGCTCCTTCTTCATGGACCCTCTTCAGGATTTGTTTTTATAAACTTTAATCAAAACAAGCTTTTTAGACATTTGACTGACCGAACCAGCGCCTCCTTTAATCTGCCATTCTGCTCCTCCAGCTGTTTGACATGGTAACTTGAGGCAGCTCCATCTGATCCTGCAAGAGAAGAAGAAAAAGGAAACACAGTGAAGGAAAGCAGTACATAAATAAAGGAAAGACATGACAAGAAGAAAGAAAGAGGGAGAGACAGAGATATAAGAGATGAAGAGGTCTTTGTTGATCAGTGAATTGTGTACAGACCTTTCTCTGAAATCTCATGTCTGAGGATCTCCAGGTCCATGGAAAGCTCCTCCACTTTCTCTTTCAATGTATCAACCTCCACTTGCAGTGACTCTGCCCTCTCTTCAGCCATCTCTTTGTCCAGTGTGGCCATCTCTATAGCATCTGCCGTGTCAGACATTTCTTCCATGTAGCGGTCCTTGGCCTCGTGTGCCTCACGGGCTTCCTGAGAGGAAGACGAACAAAGTAAAACTCTAGAAAGTCATGTCTGCTGACAGTGGAGCTGCTTCTTTCATTTTTACAGGCTTGGAAAATATCAGTCATTTCAAATTGTAAATACCTTGATAATGGCACGACAGTTTATTAATCCTTTTTCTTCCTGCATACCTTCTTGGCCTCTTTGAGTTGTTTCTGCAGCTCAGCCTGTTGCTCCTGCATTTTGTTCTTCCACTCCTGAAGCTGCTCCAGCTGGATCTTGTGCTTCTCAAGCTCCTTCAGCTTGGCCTTGTCCTCAGTCCGCTTCATCTTCAGTGTTTCCAGCTTCTCCTCCAGGTCCTTGACTTGAGCTCGAAGAGATTCCTCCTCCTGAGAGCAACAGATGGATGGATGGGTGAAGGGGAGAAGTGAGAGGACAGTTTAAATGTGCTGCCCTTAGCAAATTTAGAGGGTTAACAAGAATTTGTTCATGTCCCACAACCAAAAAACCCGGAACAAGATGACAACGTATTAAAAACATTAAAAAAAATTTAATTGACTTTAACCTCTGAATTCACCACCTCAACAGGAAGATCTGCCAGAAACCTTAAGCATCCCCTCCAAACACCATGGTGGAATTGAGTATTTCATTCAGTATCTCAGAAAGTTAAACCATGCATCATCACCACATAATTCACCGTGAGGACATTACAAAACCATATTTAATTATTGAGAGTTTGTGCTGAGGGTCATTTTGCCTTCTGATGTTTTGAGTTTGTTAGTAAACTCATGCCACAAATCATCAGCATGCATGCAGCCATTAGAAAACTCTACCTGCTTGGAAATGGCAGGTTCCACCTGGGCGAACAATGACAACATGGATGAAATGGGACAAGCTCATTAAAATGGCGAACACGATGGAAATGATGATCTTTTGTGCTGGTGATATTGTAATGAAATCCACATGACAAAATTACTTGTGAGACTAAAAATATTTTTTTCCCAGTTGTGCTGACACTAAAACCGGCTCTTCTGTCAGTGACCCACCTTGCTGGGAGTAGCTGGGACCGGGGCTGGCGCTGCTGCAGGAGACCCACTGGGCTGAGGCATGACAGGAGCCCCCAATGCACCTTGGTGGGAGGACAGCCCTGCCTCACTGACATCACCAGACAGAGAAGAGGACAGGCTCTCACGAGATGCCTGTTGATCGACAAAGGTATGTGTTGTAGAGTGCAGAAAGAGAGAGATGAGGGATCAAACAGAGGAAGAAAGGGGAGAGGTGTCGTGTTAAGTACTTGAATGTCAGTAAACAATCAAAACATGAGCTTTTCCCAGTGAACCCAGTAGAAGAGCGAACATGCCGCGTTATATGCTGTGCTGCCAGATTCATCAATTGATAGCTTATGTGATAAAATACAATAATCTTTCCAACTTCATGTGTCCTCCAGAACCAAACATTTCACCTCCCAGTGTCCCTCAGACACCACTTTGAGTTCATTTATGTGGTAGAGCCCAGCACCTGTGCACCCAAGAAAAACAAATCACCGTTTTCAGTGACAAACCAAATCACCACTCCCTGAGAGGTAACAGGTGAGGTACCCTGATATGTCAGAGCATACCATGAGCGACAGGCTGGTGCGGCCGGAGGGACGTACCAAGAGGGAGGGGAGGGAGGTGGCGGGCGTGAGGCGACCTGGAGTGCTCCACTGCCACAGTGTGATCACAGAGACCGTGTTAGGACTCTCAAGAGTTATTCAGCTGTAGTTAGCCTAACGTTCTTATTCATATACATTGTAATTACCAAATCACTTATACCAGCAGCCTGTTTGATTATGCTCATATGTATATGATATTTGTACAAGTGCAGAGAAGTAGAAGCAGCTTTTGAAAAGAAGTTTGAAATAAAAAAAAACACAAAAAAAAACACAAGGCATAATCACAATCTTAAGACAAATATAATTTTTCACATTCTGATCATAGTTTTATGGCAAGTTTCCAGTGAATACAAAGGGTCATGGAAAGCACCACATAATTCCAGTGATTAACTTCCAGCACTACTTATACATTTTATGAATAAATACCAACAACCACCACGGGCATTTTGTTGAATAAAGAAGATACTATCATTTATGGCATCAGCTGAAATGGGCCGCCTGCAACCTGGCCCTACAAATCATAATCAACCATGATGAGTCTACTACTATAGTGAAAAAGCTTTCAAATGTAATTGATCCAAACCTGTCATGTTCAAATTACCCAAAGACTATTAAAACTATGCAAAAGGACATTCGTTAGAAGCAAAAATGTGGAGAATTGCTTCCAGAAGAGTCAATATCAACTCAAACTATTGTTGACTCAATATTACCCTTATCAAACTGATGTAATCCTGGCTGTCTTCTCTGCTGTAGTTTGAAGACAAAAATTTACTTTTTATCATGCTTGCAAAAATGCATGGCCTTTGAAAACATTTCAAACAGTTGAAGCTGTGCCCATAATTTAGCCCCCTCAAAAAGTTAAAACATTAAAAAAAAAACTTTTCTGAATGAACTGCTGTTTTAAGTCATTCTGTTTTGATGCCATTTGACCTCTCCTATCTGCTGTAGACAAGCTCACCTTGGCAGAGCGGCGGGTAGAGGACTGGAGGAGAGGAGGAGGTAAATTGCAGAGAAAGGAATGGACACACACACACACACACACACACACACAGATATACACACACATCCAGTGGTGAAGCAAGATAAGTAATTAGCAGCGCATAAGAAGCACACTCACTGTTAGTTCATATCCACTGATCATAGCTTTTGACAGCTGCATGCACCATTTTTGAAAATAGTCAATTTTACATGACCCAAGCCACGGGAGCAGAACAAAATGTGTATTCATGCAACAGTGTTAAAACATTGCCAAAGATCACTGAACTGCGAGGCCAAGAACGACAAAGACACAATCATGATGACCTTAAAACTGCCATAATGTTGGCCTCTAAATGCATATGTTGGATGCCTGCACCAGAATAAAAAAGTAAATAAAATATTGTGGGTAAATAAACAACCAAAATGGAGTGAGGAAAACCAAGAGAAAATACAGTGAAAATGACATCTATCAATGACGTGATGTCTTTATATCCCGTGCAAACATCAACACATTAAAGGGTAACTTAATTATCAAGGATGAGTAGCCACGTTAGTGGGATTAACAAGAACCAAGGCAAAAGCAAATGTGTTGAATTTAAATATTTCTACCTTCTTAACGTTGGCAGGTGTCTGCAAAAGGTTTTCAGAAAAACAAAAATGAGGCAATATCCTGCAATATTTCAATAAAGATAAACATCTGTCAAAATAATTGCATATGATTTTTTTGCATTTTGTTCATCCTTACAGAAATGCCTTCACATTGTACAGAAAAGAAATAAGGAAAAATTGGGGACATTGTTGAAAAAAAGCACCTCTGGTCTGAACAACGCAGCTAAGGGCAAGTCAGAGAGGATTAATAGTCACCACTCTTTTAACTTGATTTGGTTGCTTTACTGGTCTGATTAATCTTGTCCAATACCTTAAACCAAAATAACTGCTCTGGAAATGGTAGGCATTAACTTAAAGTGTAAGTAATTTACTCAAGTACAGTGAATATATAGACAAGCCTTATTTTTGCGATGCACAGTACATATGCAAAGATCCACAGGATCCAACCTTCTTCAAATCCAAGTCATAGAAACAATATAACATTACTAAACTGACAAAGGACAAAAAAGCAGTGAGGTGCTAGCTAATGGTTGCCTACCTGCTTGGTTGTTTTGGGAGTCTCAGGAATGTCTGGAGGAAACAAATTAAGAATGATTATCTATGATTATTATAATGAACTTTGTGTTACTGTGTTTCAAAAGCATGAATTTCAAACACCGCTGTGGTTCACACTCACCTTTTTGTCTGGGTATCTTTGCAGAGCCTGATTCAGGAGTATCTGGTGAGGTGGCACTGTAGCCCTCATCCACCACCTGGATCTGTACAGCATGACAGAGAAACATAGGTGTGTGTGTGATCAGGAAAACAATAATATGAAAAACAAGGATGGGTCGATTGCCAACATGCACCTCAACCCACCCTCAACCCCATGAAATTAGGATCAATGATTGACGTGATTGCGCCAGAGTAACAGGAGGCCGTACAGCATCATCCAACCCTCATGTGCACAATGTACATTCATCTTTACGTCACAACACATTTATATTACTAACCTGGGACTGTCTGACAAATATCCCATGATTTTCTTCACAGGTGAAGTAGCGTTTCCCCTGCACCGTGCCATCGTTCTTGCCTTTGGGCTCATTCAGTATGACACCCACCCATTTTCCAGAGGCAAAGAGGGTGGCGCCAATATAGGCAACAGTACCACGCTGACCCTTCCCTATCACCTCCACTACAGAGCCAATCTAGGAGAGGAGGAGCCGAGACAAGAATATGAGAGATTGTGAGTCATTATACATTAGTTGACAGTAATTTCTTCCTTTCTTGTGCCTGTATTGAATAGTGACTTACCTTTGGAGGTTTACCACTCTCCACCGTTCCTGTGCTGCTCATTTTGCTGATCAGTGGGCTGGTCAGCTGGAGGATTTGGGAAATACAGATGGGGAAAAATGGGGAGAAAGTAAAGGAAGGTTGGTTACCAATGGGTAGTGGAAGGTGGGTGTGTGGTCCTTACATACCAGAGAATTTATTGTTTAAATTGTAGAATTCCTCATGCATGATATCTTTTTATATCTTAATCTTGGTCAGATAGACATAGCTATGTAAGAGTATGTATAACACAGCACCAGACCTGCCAAACAGCATTGTTTTATGTGTACCAATAATGCCCTATAATTTCCCAGCTATTAAGAGCAGTCTGAGGAATCAAAAATATTCAATGACAAAAGGGTCTTGAGGCCACAAAGCACAGAAGCACAGAAACACACTCATGCACCTAGTCATATGTCTTAGACCACAACAGATTTCCTAAGAAACAAGCCATATCCCTGCCTTGCTCAAACAAAGATGCTCATTCAAAGCAAACTAGGACTGCAGTAGAGTCTAATCCTTTTATGGAGCTATTGGGACATGTGAATTCACGCTGCATCAGAGTTTTAAACCACAGGGTAGGAAACTATAGAAAAGGTTTATTAAACCCTCATGAAAGATGCTGTAACGCAGGATTTTGTTACTTTCAGAGAAGCAGACAGAAGGTTTTGCAGAATTCTCCAGAATAAATACTGCTTAAGGTTAATGGGAACAAAAACTTTCCTGTGGCTTAAACATAAGAACAGAAACTTCGTCTTCTCTACAGGATATTTAGAGTCAAACTTTATTCTTACTTTCAACTGATGAGGACTCACATTGCAACGAAGTGAATCCTACATCCACTGTATGGTGAGTGCCACAAATGTTAACTTTTTATAGGTTTAGCCATGACAATGTCATAACTTTTACTGATTAAGTGCATCGATCAAAATTAACACAGATATATTATTCAATATTGAGCTGTTGTATTACTCACCCGGGGGGTATAAGAATGTCGTCTACTCAAAGCCATAATTGCAAGTTGGTTTCTGGTTTGACCTCCAGTGCACAGATATGGCTAAAGTGCTAATTTTCCTCTACTTTCACATCCCTTCCTCTGTTCCAGAGAGGAGAGGACAATACAAGGCTGTGATTTCAGGGAGGGATCCTATGTGGTGGCATCACAAAACGTCACAACTGATTTGAACTGAGAGAGGGAGGAGGATATCTAGCTTTTGTCGCTTCCCACAGGACAGACACATGGATGTTAGCTTGATACATAGTCTTTTAAATAGTGATGTGATAATCAATTGACTTGCTTACATTTATATAGCTATAAATATGCATCGCTCGGTTGAGACACAGTTAAGAAACCCAGAGAAATTGATGTGTCCCCTTTGTTAGATACATTATATTCGTGTATTTCATAATTTATATAACGAGATCTTTAACAAACCAAATGCTAACAATGAGCTAGTTTAGTCAGTTGATCAGTTAATAGCTGACAAAGAGTGGCCAGCCAGAGCCAATATTCCTTAGCTTGGCACTGTTACTTAGAGGACTGTCTACTAAATTAATTTAAAGATTTTATTTTATTCTTTCATAAAAGAATTTATACGGTAAGCGAATTATATCACATTTGCAGAAAATACACGATGCAAAGGACCCAACAGCTTTGCGACAGATGAGGGTGGAGAAAGTGACAGGGAGAAATGTCTTGAAACACCATCCAGCTAACGTTGCTACATTTTTAGCCTGAGCTACGTTCAAAATAATACTGACAGCCATACAGACAATGACTTTAAAATAACTTACGCTTTACTTTGCCCATCTAGGTTTAGTTAGACATCAGAATGGCGTTAGCTAACCAGCTAGATTAGCTTTATAGCTAACGTCAAAACTGGCCAAATCGGCTTAGCATGCAAGCTAAAGTCAGTAAGAAAAGTACTGTTAGGAAGCTAACACAGAATATCTGTATACTGTCATTTAGCTTACCTGGCATACATAGAGATTCCTGCCTTTAAATGTAGCTCCTTGAGGTGTTTATGCAGACAATGATCTGTTGTTGTTTTTTGGCTACCCAGCTTGGAAATCCGGTACCCTATTCCGTTTTTTTGACAGGTCACTTCCGGAGAAGATAAGCGCAAAAGTGGGAATTAGCGCCCCTGGTGGCTGCATGTAGCCAAACAGAAAATTAATAATCAAATGGAAAATAGAAAAAATAAAACGTGTGGGAAATATCATATATACCGTGTATTAAGATCAATTTAGACCTATTTATATTAATGCGGCACAATTAGTCAATTTATTGACTATTCGACTGACATAAAAATAATCAAGCCCCTACTTACTGATCAATTAATCATTCACGTCATTTTTTTCAAGCAATAATGTTGAACGTCCTCTTGTTTCAGCTTCTAAAATGTGAGGATTTCCTGCCTCTCTTCGCTTTATGTCATTGTAAATGAATGAATATCTTTGAATATGCACTATAGTCATTGTGATAGGCACTATTGATTTGATTATAGACTTAATTATTAAGCATATAAATAAAAGTAATCTACGGGTTATTCAGTAATGGGAATAATTTTTAGATACATCCTAATTTGTTTGGACTTAGTTTTTGACCTTTCACAGGAGAAAACTTGGTGTGTTGTCTTAAACTCAGTGAACACACTTTATTGCAGAAACAGTAATGTCCTGATGCCCCCTGATGTCCCCTGGACGCATATATTGACGTGTAATTAGCCGGAGGCCCATGCACAGCCGACCAATCAGGTGGCGGAGGAGAGGCTGTGCCTGGTCCGGCTGGCAGACGCTCCGGGGACAGAGCTTCGGCCGCAGCTCATCCCTGTGCCGCTGACAGCACTGACAGCGACTGGACCAGCTCCTGACTTCACCGTCCCTGTCTGTTTAGAGCAAGGTAGAATGTTTTTTGTAGCTTTTACTCTGACTTACTTGGACTTTTATAACAGTCGCTCCTGGCAAAGTTTTGCCGGGTGTTTATTTTGCCTCTTTCTATACTCCCGGCTAGGATGGCTCGAAAGCTTTCAAGTTCGCAAGGACGGAAAATTTTACTTCCGGTAATGGCTTTCAAAATGAAACTTATGTGACGACTATGCCGTTTAAAATATTTGGTGAATTTTATTATGAAGGCAACATTTATGTACTTCCGGTCCTTAGATAGCGTTCTCTAGCTAACTTGACGAGCCGCTGTCCCGGAGGTGGCAGGAGGATTTAACTCGATATTACGCACAGTATGGTTGCCTGAGTTGACTGTACACCGGGTCTGGTACATTCTGCTGGCTTCATTCAATCTGTCAGGACCATTTAAGGACAGTTTTGTTGAGTAAACGAAAAAAAAGACCGGCAAACTTTATCCAAATACTTTGGTCCCAATGGAGGGTGTGGAGTGGAAGTGTGACGCGTTACGTCATTCATAGCTTCCCTGTCCCGTCTGTAGAAAGTGGCCATATCAACAAGTGGCACATACTACTCTAATGTTTAAGCATTATATTTTATTATTTTCCTCATGATTAGCCGGCTAAATCTGACGCAATCAGTTCACTTATTCCCAGTGCAACCTGTTTTTTCACGTGTTCCTTTATCACAATATCATCCGGGCTCATTACGGAACAGCCATGTATGTCTACGTTATTCAATTCAAGGCATATACTGTATGTAAAAAAGTCCCGAAAGGAGATGACATTGCATTACAAGTGTGCCTGTACAATAATAACACTTAATATAAAAAGTGATGAGATGGACTCCAGCAGTCGGTGCCTTCCTGTACACTGAGCACAGCACAAACACCAAATACTGCCTCAGAAATGTAAACGATGTTACAACGATAGAGGGATATTATAAATCTGCCACTTGTTATGAAAAACTCCAGTGTTACAGTGGACAGACCTCTGCGCAAAGTTGGAGCTGCTTGTTGAGGGTGTGTCTCCACGTCCGCAAGAGTCCAGGAGGTTTTTTTCTATCACACCGAGTATTTGTTGAAATCTCGAGATATAGTCGCTATTACACTTTTATCCAACATCATAATGGCTCAGGTTTGTACTTGTTGGATGTTTATGAATTCCTCTGTAGGATGGTTTGGTTTGTCTGCAGACAAGCAGAAAGTGTTTTTTGTGTAGGGGGAATGTAACAGAGTGTACAATGGAGGAGAAATCAGTAACATCTTGAACCTAAAGCCCTTCACTAAAAATGGGCTACAGTAATACTTTGTTGCTTTAAAAAAACAAAAAGAGTTTTGGATTGAAATCACCAGTTAATACCTGCTTATTTGACAGGACAGTGGAATGGTAGTTGAAAATTGGCTTTACTATCCCTTAAGACAAATAAATACATGTTTGTTTTGATCATAGACAGTGACTAAATATGCGTCAAAAATACCTTTATGTATACTTTATGTCTATACATAAAGACAAACTATTCCCATAATAAAATCCTAAACCAGCATTTATAGCTGTCATTGCATTCTGTAGCAAGGTTTTAGGCTGATTGAAATACACTGTTTGCTTTCAAAATCTGATCAGGAGTTATTAAAACCTGCCTAACCAGTCAGCCATTGGCACATGGGATGAACTCAATCTATGTGTGCAAAATTTAATGGGTTTGCATCACCATCAACAGCAGCAGCAGTCACTCACTGTCAGACTTACTTCCTGCCTTAAATGTTTTAGGGAAAACGAAACTGAAGAAAAACTCATGTCCAAATGAGTTAGTCATAAAGTGCGGTGAATTGGTTCCGCTGAATTCTTGGTGTGTTTTTGTTTTCTTGATCCTCCTTTTTTCGCGTGGTTTATATGAGATAGTAAATATTCTTTAAGATCTCTACATCTGTATATTCATAGAGTCTGCTTTGCTTCGTCCAGTGTTTCTCTCTTCAGTGTTCATTTCTTGACTTGTTCAGCTATTTTTAGATGGCTGGATTTAGCTGCTTCCATTTCCACCTTCCAGCTAATCCACTTCAGTATCATTTTTGTTTATTTGCGTGCATATTTATGGAATTGCTTTTTTTGTGTTGTTTTTCAGATGGCTGACGTGGAGCTGGTGAAGAAGATGCTGCGGGCCGTCCTCCAGGCCAACAAAGGCGGAGTGTCATTGTCCCGTCTGCAGTCAGAGTACAAGGAGCTGACCGGGGAGCAGATACCACACAAACAGATGGGACACAACCACCTGGACGCACTGCTAGCCAGCATGCCCTCTTTAGTCCGCATGGAGCGCAACCGCTCTGGAGAGGTACGTGTGTGGGTAGGTTTGTGTGTGTGGCTGGTCAGGATGCTTAGTTTGAGGGACAGATGAGTACACATATTCATCCATGAATAAATCAGAGAATTTTTTTTCTTTTTTTCTTTTTCTTTATCTATTTTCTCTGTGTTGTGTTGGTGGTATGTGACTAAAGTTAAAAAAAATAAGTCTGTATGTGCGCATCCCATACAGTGTATGTACTGTGTACATAGTTTGGATAAGATGCACACCTGGGGGTGAATAGGAGGTAATAGCTCATCCTTGAGATGAATCTCTTATTGATATTTGTATGTGTCTGTCTACTCCTCTCTCTCCAGACGGTGTGTTTTGCTTCAGGCTCCAATGAGACAGCCCATATAGCCAAGGTGGTGGCACGTCAGCGCAGCTCCAAGAAGACAGGCCGACCCCACCTGGTCAACACGCAGATGAGGGTCAAACCGGCTGCCCCACTCGTCCTCAATGGTAAGATTTGGACCACCATTTTGGGGCATTTGCAAGCATTAACACAGCTACACAGCTATTTTCTGTAGCTTATCTTAAAAATAATGATTCTATATGTTTGTAATTCTATATATATGTATATTTTTGTTCTTATTGAACTCCATTCCAGCATTCTTTAGCTTTGCAAAGCTTTGGGCTAGTTACTCAACTGTTTTGGTCAAAAAGAGGCTTAACAACTAAAGTCCAGACAAAATCAATTTATGGAGGGTTGAAAAATATTACCAGTTGCGCATATAGGATTTCACAGTTTCTGTGTGGAGAGACTGCAAGCTAATATATTCAGTTATTTAGAGAGAAACAGAATTGGCAAGGCAATGGTCTTGGATCTCATGCGTTTACCATTACAGTATTTATCAGGAAACTATAATCCAGTTTCAGTAGCTGCACATACCACCTGTAATCTTATAGACTTTCCCTTTTATCACCCTCCTCTGGAGGACACACATTTAGCTCTATCCAATTACACAGATGTTTCTGGCTTACATTTACTGAGTCACAAGATGGCTTTAAATCAGTTAGGCATTGGATTGCATTACAAATGCCTTATTAAACTCTTTGTTTATGAAGCGTAAATTCATATGTGCTGGAATCACGAATAGTCTGGCAGCTCTGTGGCTCAGTGGTTCACACTGTAGCACTGAAAGAACTGGTTTTGGGTGTCTTATGTGTGCTGGACTATTGTGTGTATCCAAACACTAGAGTAAGACAATAGACGTTTATAAAGGCACTGAATGTCATTCAGATGTGAACGAATGACTCCTTGGCTGCACTATTCAAAACATGTTTGATAGCCTATGGATGAATATCAGCACTGATACACAGTACATGTAGTGTGACACAAAATGCTACACCAGTCCTTTTATTATTGAAAAATAGACATATAGAACAAATATATTTTAACAATGTAATGAAATAATGATCAAATAAGTGCATCTAAGAGACATAACATCTCAGCCAGTAATATTTCAGTAAGGGTAAAAAATGTATTATAGGGTTAGAATCTGTGTTGGAGACAAAGTGATGTCTGTATTTGTGAAATGTCTCAAAGTGCCTCAAATTATGTTGCTCTCATTGCATGATAGAAACACAGTCCCAAACAAAAACCCATCTGTCCGCCTACTGTGAAGTTGTCTGTTGCATGTCTTTGCTGTATAAAATCCCTCTTCTTTGCATATTGGCGATGACGGAGCAGTTTTATTTTCTGCCCCTCGTGTCTTACTTCTTTTAAGTAAATAATGTCTGGAGTATTCTGTGTTTTTTATCATACCCTAGTTAAACACATTTATACAAAACAAAAGTAAACTGTAGCTTGGAAATATATATTTGTTATATTCATCTAAAGTAACCACTCTGTTTCTTGAATATTTCCAAACCTTTTCCCGTCTCCTCTTGGGGCTGGTGCTACAGTGCAGCAGCACTGCAGAAAGAGAAAACTAGAAAGTGTCCAGTGCCTGTATCAGTGCTGTGACAATGCAACATTAGCAAATGCTTTCAGTGGTGCAGCTCCACAGTTTGTGGATTAATGACTGGCCTGTTTTAACTGTTGCTCTGTATATATCACACAGACATGCACTCAAGCAGACAGATGTATCAGCTTCATACCTTGTACAAAAATGTCGTCCTTTTCTGACTTTGTTTGCTCTACAAACACACCAAACTATCACACATGCTATGCAAGCAAGCAATCGCACACACCCTTCCACATGTGCACTCAAACATACAGAAACATGTACGCAGATCTTTTTTTAGCACATACACCTCCGCTAGACCGCGATGCTGCAGAATATTCCCAGAGAGTCAGAGGAGGTAGTGGTAGGTGGTAGTGCAGAGAGGAGAGGGAGAGGAGGCGAGAGAGAGGAGGAGTGGCAGCGAGAGGGTCAGAAGAAAAGAGGAGCAGAGGGATGGTGAAATGGGAAGGAGGGAGGGGTGGACAGATGACAGGGAAGGAGGGAGTCTGAGCAGAGAGAGAGCGGGTGGGGTGTTGAGATTTGAGGCTAATGCAGCCTATAGCAGCTGAGACACAGCTGCAAACGAAGAGCAGCTGATTCACAAATCAATCTCTTCATCTCTCTCTCTCTCCCTCCCTCTTGTTCTCTCCTCTGCCGCCTCACCAGGATATTGCTATTCAGGCAGAGACAGACCAGGGACTGTGTGTCCATGCTGGTGAGGTGACGCGGCGTCTGCTCTGACTGTGTGCGTGCTTGTCCATGCCTATATTTGCATGTGGATTTGAGCTTGTGCCTGTGTGTGTGACTGCTGAGTTTCTGTAATGTATGCATGTCTGGCATTTTTATTGATTAATTAAGCTGGCTGACTTGTTAATTGATTGACTGCCAGTAGCTCATACATATTATAAGTAGCATATCCTCTCAGAGAGAAAAGTAAATAGGATCCAGAAATCCAAAATGCTCCATTGATGACTTTTGAAGACATAGGCTGATGAAGCTGCTTGTTGTGTTTTGTGACTGGAAAGATTTAATGAGATTCAGCAAGAACAGAGAGGATGAGAGAGCAGGAGAAAGTTCCAGATCTTACGGGGGAAAATATAGATGAAGAAACGAGTGAAGATAAAAGAGGAGGCAGTGGGAGGAAGAACTGAAAAAGAAGAGGGAGTGTGGGAGTGGAAATGACTAAGGGTTATGCACAACAAGCTATGCTGGTGATGTCACTTAGCAGAAATGTGATGTCATGCCGGTCATGCTGTGCTTGAATGATATAACATCAGAGTGATGAGGGGCCAGACTGGTAGGTTCTGTGTTCGGATGACTGCACTCTGACTTTTGGGCTTTTTACTGAACATAGAGTGACTGTCACAGATTACAGTTACTGGGTTTTGTAATCATATCAGAATAGTCTTGCTACTTGTTGTTACATGTACTCTTCTCACAAGTAGAGATGTTACTAGTCTTAAATTTAGGAGACAATTTCTTAAGACAATTAAGTCATACAATAAGGGTTTGGAGAGGATGAGGAGGAGAGGAGAGGTTTCAACAAAAGCACATTTTTTATTTATTCAAGCTGTAAGTATGATAAAGTTTATAGCATAAATATTGTATGCTCTATTATATAGTATGCTATTTTCTAGCAGGGCCCCACTTCATATTTACACACATGCTTTCAGTTACCTTAAATGTTCCTAGTGTAACCACAATCTCCTGAATTGTGTTGTTAGGAAACAGTCTATTGCCATTTACCCATTGATAGCAATGACTGTCAGACAAAATAAATAGACCCATTTAGAAGGTTACTTTCTTTAAGAACTCGTATCACATTTTAGGAAATAGACTTATTCACTTTCTTGCAAAGAGTCACATGGTGATTAGCTTAATTTAGAATTCAAAAAATCAAATATATACATAACAGCACCTCTGAAGCTCAGTAATTAACCTGTTCTTAATCTGTACACAAGCAGTAATGCAAAAATACCAGTTGTTACATGGAGTTCCTTGCTCTGGCTAACTATTCTTTGAGCGCAGTGTGTTACTGGAGTACCTGCTGGTTTGCTGGTCAAGATGCTGGTAGGCTGCCTGTTTTTCCCATGCTTCCAGTTTTGCAAAGCTAAGCTGCAGTGAAATGGGAGCGGTATCAATCTTCTCATCTAACTCTGGACAACAGAACAAATAGGCATATTTCCTTTACCTTCCACACCCACTTCTTACACAATCCAATTAGGAGTCTAAACTGAGTGTAGGTACAGAAGAGTTTTCTCAACTTCTCTTTATTATGTCATTTTTAATTTGTGATATTGTGTTGTTGCTGCTTGCTGGCCCACTGATTGGTAGCTATGATGTTCATCAGATCTACTGTGTCGACATCTGTCTATGGATATCTTTGACACTGTGCCCTCCAGACAGACTCGTTGCCCTGTCTCAGCATCAGGTTCAGCTGAGTCAGAGTGTGTATGTGTGTGCATGTATACTCCTGTGTCTATGTGTGGACATTAAGTCTTTAGTCTTACTTCCCTTGTTTGCTTTCTCTTTCTCTGTGTAGCCAAACCTCAAACCTCTCTGAGGCAGCCGAACCACCGCGGACGAGGAGGGGGTAGAGGAGGAGGCGCTGGCCGAGGGGCAGGACATGGAGACTTCAGACAGGCGAGGGACATGAGGGATGGCCAGTCAGAGGGCAAGACTGGGCCGCATCCGAACAAAATGTCCAATCAGAACACACCCAACAGGAAAGGGAACCCACCTGCAGAGAAGTGAGTGAGAGGAATGGTTCGAAGCTAAGTGTAAGCAGTTTGACACAGAGGAGAAGCGCAACAGAATTATTCCCTTTACTTCACTTCAAGTTTATGAAATTGGATTATTTTATGTGATCAATGTGCTGTTGAGGAATTTGAAAAAAATATGGATTTTACATTCAAAATATGATTTGCTGCAGGCCTTTAGTAGGAAAAGACAACTCTTACTGACAACCCAATGCTGAAGCTCCACATGTTTGTGGGATTTTATAGCACAATTATATGTGGAAGTCACCAACAAGGCTTCCACACTGCTTAGGAAATCAGAGTTGAGGAATGTACAAATGACTATGTGACTATGTGCTCAGAAAAGCTAGATCTCATGCCAGAACATTTCTTGTTGATTCACTCTGCAGTGCAACGGGCAATTCTTTGAATTGTCTCAGGAATTTACAAAAATCGAAACCTTATCTTTGTGGGTGATCTGAGGCTATTTTAGCGTGATGAATTACACATCTCTAACCACTTTCTTACATATCATTCTTCACCATCCAGTTCAAGCTATAGCCAAAAGTCCTTCAAAATCACTGCTAATCTTACATGTCCCCTTTCTTACTTTCTTTCTTTCTTTCTTTTTTCTTTCTTTCTTTCTTTCTTTCTTTCTTTCTTTCTGCCCCCCTCTTCTCCTCCCACCTGTGTGGTCTGAGCTGAATCAGAATAGGCTGCTAGTGAATGGGAGCCTGGTTGAACTCTGGCTGGTTTCTGAGTGCAAACAGCCTCCCTGCTGCTGCTTATTCAGCACTGGGCTGATGATGTGCTCTCTAGATTATTCTGGTTCTCTCTCTGTCTGCCTCTGTCTGTATCTTTCCTCCCTTCACTATTGCACGTCCTCTTTTTAGCTGTTTTCTCTTACCTCCCCTACCTCTCTATCATTTGTGTCTTTACTTTATCCTCATCATAAACTAAAGACACACTTCCTTCTCTCTCTTACACTCTGTGAATTCATTGGTCGATGATTTATGCTTTGATCCCCCCTTTGCTGGTGATTGTCCCTTTTCTAATATCAGCACTTATTCCAATAGAGTTTGACTTCAGAGTCCTACTACCGTTCACCATGACCCTGATTGAGTTAAAAACCTGATTCATGGTTATTGAAGAAGCCATCCAGAAGCATTGCGAGATATTATCTGCTTTGCTTAAACAGTGAATCAAGATTAATTCAGCTCATTGACTGGTGCTCCCACTCCATCCATCCATGGCTCTGTTCGTCCGTCCACTGTGAAAACAACTGACATCAGTCCTGTGTCAGTGTCTCCATGGGTGTCCAGTGTGCCGCTGGCCCTCTGCAGCACAATGGGGCGGCCGGGTGGGAAGCCTGGTGTGTTAGCAGAGGGGATGTGAGCCCTTTCTAATCCCTGCTCTATTCTCTGGTAGATTAACGCTTCTAAACCGACACAGAGTGAATCAGCACATCTCTCTGTATCCCTCTAGATCTTCCATTGGACAGTACAGTCATCATTTGTGTGTGTGTGTGTGTGTGTGTGTGTGTGTGTGTGTGTGTGTGTGTGTGTGTGTGTGTGCAGATGCACTATGGGATGTTGGGCAGAACAAGTGATAAATTAAGCAAACATAAGAGAGAGAGCCAACACAGAATTACAGTTTGAATAATTTTATTAAAATAAAAAACATAGGAGAAAGGAGCCGAGGAGCCTGTGGTTGTACCAGGGTGGAACAGTTTTGTGAGCGTTCAGGCAAATGCTGCCTCCACCTGTGGAGAGAAAGTATAAGGTAAAAAGGTTGTGTGACATGCTTGGGTGATTCTCAAAGCCATACTCACTGTTCCTTTGTCAAGAAGTTTCCAATAATGGAAGCAAAATCTAAATAAAATTACATCATATCACACAATCTTCCTCTGCAAATGTAGTTTGTCCAGTTGTCATGAAAATGTAGATGTTTAAATTTCCATGATTTCTGTGCACTTTAAGGACTTCTTCCTCTTCCCCTTAAGGACTAGACTACTGAAATTGCCAACTTAAATTTTACTGCATTAGTTTTTGTACTATTGAAGAAACTCATCTGTGATTGTTGATCCTGCAAGAATTTGGTTGCACTATCTCCACCAACCACAAAGAAAATCTAATTTAGGTTAGTGGAGTGCCAAATCTATATATGGGTAGTAAAGTCCTTCTCACAGCCATTTAGGTCCACAAAGTAAATGGCCTTTTTGCTCTTTTTATTGATTGCTTGCCTCCATTATTAGCTATGTACCAGGACGAGCCAGGAGCTGTGACTGAAGAGACAGACAAGAAGAGAAATAATTAAACAAAGCAGTTAGTGTATCATGGAGGTGACTGAAATTAACCTACAAGATAAATGACAGAAATTTAAATCAGGTCTGTTCTGCCTACAATGTAGAAATCTTTCCATGCATTCTCAGTTTGTTGCTGACTAGGTCTGAGAAGTAGCATCTGATATGCTATACACAGTGCAATGCAGTATCCAGTGTGCTGTATCTCGAGACCCATTGTTTTAGACCGATGGGGGATGAGACAGTTTGATTAATGAATTGTGGTGCTGAGGACAAACCAAAAAAAGACTTTGTCTTTCATTGAATTTAAGTGGGTTATCTGGTTAGACTTTGAGATGTTAACAGAGTCCTTTTTTTATAGATCTCAGAATGTGCTGTGACAGGGAACTGAAGTCAGAATTTTGTGATTTTTTTTTAAAACTGTACGAAGATGATGAATGAAGAATGTCATAGCATTTGAAGGTTCATAAAGAGAAAAGTCTGCCTCCTTCACAATTTTTTTCTCTCCCTGAGCCCATAGAAAGTAACCCTCCTATTTGTTCTGTTCTCTTGTGTCCAGGTCAGACAAGAGGATGACCCTCCCGTCACGGTTTCAGAAGGAGGTGCACGCTCACCTTTCCAGAAACTCCCAACAGACTGGTCGTAAGTAGGACAGGCTGCTTTCTATTATGCTAAAAATACATTTTGTGTAGCTTTTTGTCCTCTAAATAAAGAGAAATGTCGCCAAGACCTGTATTACTTCAGACAATTCAAATGCTGGCCGGCTGCTCTTAGCATCACCAGAGGATATTTACATTTAAGGCTCAACTAAGTAAAGGACTGTTATGTCCTATGCTGTGCTATCTTGTGCTGAAGTGACAAATCATGTCCATCTGTCCAACTCTTATGGACCTTCATTAACCCTATCTCAGTTGCTTCGCTGATGTTCTTGTTTGTTGTATTTTAAAAGCTTTGAAGTTTAATCAGCTCCCAGGTGTCTGCGTTGTCTGTGTCAGCCTCCCTCCTCTTTACTTCCTCTCCTACAAGTCTTTACTTAAAGTAGAAATGTCTTTGCTGCCTCGTTGCCTGTCTGAAGAAGGTCTATTGCCTGTATTGCCTGGGGGAAAGCTCTGGAATGTAATAAAGTGCATAGCTTTGAGGGACATATGTTGAGGGCTCCAGTCATTTAGACATGTTTATTTCAGGCCCCTACAGACAGAAGAGACTGTTAAAGTTTGATACTGACTGGTTTAAGACCCTGTGCTTCCTTCCTGTATGTATAGAGACATCCTTGAGTAAAAGAGAAAATATATTAATGTGAGACTGTTTAGAAAATTATCAAGACACATGCCTCCAGAGATTCACTCTTTAATATTGAAGATGTTTTAGTGTAACTAATTTAGGAGAAGCTTTGGCTGTTTTCGATAAGTTCCAGTCCATCAAATTTCTTTATTTGTAAATATGCTTCATCATCATTCTTCCATCCATCTCTCTTTTTTCATTCAAATCACCTCATCTTTTTCAAGACTCAAGTGCCTTTGTAGAGGGAAAAGCATGCCACACAATCCACAAGTTCCAGGGCCAAGAAGATCAAAGTAGAAGCAGTAATTGCCCGCATGTGTTTGTGTAATCTCTCTTTTCTTCTGTGTTTTTCCTTCAATCGTCAAGCACCCTTGAATCTGAATGAGAGCCCCAGCTCAGATAAAGGACAGCCCTACAACCCTCAGCAGGTCCAGGGTCGCATCAAGGAGATCCTGGGGAAGTACAGTAATGGGTTCTGGGTGTCGAAGCTGCCTCAGATCTACAGAGAGCTGTACAAACAGGACCTGCCCACTGAGTCCATCAAAGATCTGGAGACCTGGACACACATATGCACTGTATGTACTCCTTATGTTACTGTGGTTATTTATTTTGTTGCTATTTTAATGTAATCTACATTTTTTCTGGTAATGGAAAAATTATTTTTTACTTTCAATATATGTAACCCTAACTTAATATCGTAACAATCAATGGAGGAATGAGTGGCTGTTTGAGGTTTAAATTTAAAATCTAATATTGTTTTTTTCATCTTTATTTCACACCTAATGTGCCCATGCATAGAAAGAAATTATATCGTAGTAGTTTATCATCTAGATTGAGACAAGTCAAGTCTGTTTTATTTATATAGCACAAATCACAAATTTGCATGAGAGGGCAAAAGAAAGAGAAATTTTAAAGTCACTTATGATTCTCTATCAATGGAAGCCTCAGTTCATGAATTTCTAGTAATTTTCAGTCTATATTGTCGACAAAATTGTTTCTAATGAGTCCCCTCCGTTTATTCTTTCAGGTAGAGAAAACCTGCAGCAGCAACCCATCAGAGCTGCTACTCTACCCCGCTAAGGAACAGACAAACACATCCTCCACTTCACCGGCCCCTAACCCAAACTCCACCTCTGCCCCTGTCCCAACTTCAAACACCCCCGCAGACAAACCCTTGCATTCCCCTGCCTGGCAGAGACCCCCCAGCACCCATTTGACCCGCTCTGGTTCTCGGTCCCCTCAGTCTCCACCATCGTCCTCCTCGTCCCCCAGCCCTCCCTCCTCCCCTGCCACCCTCAGCCCCGACCTGAAGCTGAAACTGGAGGAGCTGCTGGTGAAGTACTCCAATGGCCTTTGGGCGCATGCACTGCCCAAGCTCTTCCAAGACACCTACAAAGTCAGTGACCCTTTGAAACACATCATATTTGTGCCATTACTGAGGATCAAATTGCACTCAATATATTTTTTTTATGTTTCATTTATTTATTTACAAGACCAAACTGCCTGGACATGTCTTGGAGAACCTTCACCTCCTCTCTGACTTCTGCACCATCGACTACCCGATGCCTGACAACCCCAAGAGGGCCATCTTGTACAGGAGGAGCAGCACCGAAGGTGGAGAAGGAGAGGATGAGAACTGTAATAGGAAGAACTCCTCAGTCAGTGAGGAGGAGCTGAGGGTGAGACAGGAGCTGGGGAGGAGGCTCAGTAACCATGCAGTGCCTTCTCTGCAGATCCCCAAAGAGGAGTACCCCTCTGTGCTGGTGGTGGAGGCCACCAACACCAATGGAGTTATACTCAGGTAGGAGAGAACTGTATGTGTGAGTGTGCTGTAAGACTCAATAGTTCATAAATCTCTGACTGAGTGTCTTCTCCTTTCTCAGGTACATTGGTGAGGGTTACTCCCAGGCCCAGGAGTCCATGGAGGATGAAATGAGGGAGTTTTACGGCCTAGACCAAAGCAGTCCATCTCCTTTGTCATCTCCTTCCTCGGGCCAACTTGTTGCTGTCAGGGCCGAGGAGGAGGAAGAGATTCTGAGGGCACAAGTCTGCGAGGTCATGGCCGACAAAGTCAAGGTGAGAAGTCAAGGAAATAACCAAGGACACTTGCAATCGAAGGCCAAGTGATGGATCCAAGACAAATAATTATAAACAAGTGTAGAAATCTTTCCAAAGTCAGAGGATCAGCAGCATCCTGTAGGGCAGGGGATGATTTGCTGAAGAAAGGGGGATTTTGAGATGAGAAGAAATGTGGTTAACCCTGTGGTCTTTGCCTTTGGCTGTAGGTGCACTATGTGGATCATGGCTTCTCCGAAGTGATCAGCAAAACCAAAGTGTTTGAGCTGCATGAGAAGTTTTTCCAACTGCCTTTCCAAGCAACCAAGTGTAAATTGGCAGGTGAGACAACACATCATTAGGACATCCAGTCATTTTGAATAGTAAGTAACAGAAAAACAAACACATTCTGGCTGTATCCTTTTTGTTTCAGCCTCCTATTTTCCCCTAATTCATTGGCCTCTAGTTCAGATTGATATAACTATGCATGCATGTGTGTGTATGTATCCAGGCCTGGAGCCGTTCTGTCAGGAGCCTGCTGTGCTGAAGAAATTTGAGACAATGGCAAGTGGAAGGATCCTATTGGCTGAGATACTAGAGAGAGGACAGACCCCTCTTGTCGTCCTGTACGACACGTCGCAGGATGATGATGTCAACATCAATGCCGCCTGCATGAAAGCCCTGCAGGACAAGACCCTAGCCAGCCCATTACAGGTACAGGAAAGTGTGTGCATGTGTGCAGTTGAGTCAGTGTTTTTGTGCGTGTGTGTATGTACAGCATACTTAACTCTTATGGCTGGCTCTCCTCAGGTGAACAGCGCTTATATGAATGTGACTGTCAGCAGCGTCTGCTCAGATGGAACCATCTACTGCCAGCTGCCCTCCAGAGGCCTTGCCAAGCTGAATGAGATACTGGAGAATATAGAGACATACTTCCACTCACAGGTTAACACCATGCTACTTTTCATGTCTCAGCGCTTAAAAGCAATTAATGAGGTATTGTGTTACACTGAGATACTGGTTCTTTCATTGCATTGAACATAGGTAAGTTAGTTTATTTTGACTTAATCCCATATTCATTGTCCTGCTGCCATAAATACTCACTTGAGCACCAAGCATGTAATAATCCACTGCAGGAAATAGTCCTGTTTAAGTAATGTGTGCTACAAACTACGGTGCCCAGCTGTTTTAGGACATCGCTGAGCCCTTTTAGAAAATGAAACTATATATTTCAGGAGAATTCAATGGACTTGGTACCAGAGACCCACAGATTTGGTGGGGAAAGTATTGAGAGATGGAATAATGCACTGTTGGCTTTGGTCTTCTCATGAGATTTATTAACAAGAAGAAAAAAATGTAGAATAACATCAACCTTATCCTTTAACATCACTAAGTCATTGTATTCATTATGGTGCAGTACCATCACAATAAAATGAATAAGGAAATCAAATAAATAGGAATAAATACTGGAAACTTTGTGTGTCTGAGTTCAGTAGGCAGAGAGTTCCATAGTGTGCCATCTGCTAATGTGTCTGTTAAGTGTATATGTGTTAAGTCCAGCATATTTAGTTAGGCACAATTTTCACAGGGAGTAAATGTAGTAGACTTAGGATCACACATTCATCTTGAAAGCCTTTTGTGAATGCATTTATGCTGCGTTGCTTCTTTCAAGCGTGTTGTGGACAGATTGAGATTAGGTTGATAATCTGGAGTTAAGACATTGCCAAGCCACTTAATCCGTTAGCAGCACAGTGGGGCTGGTGCTTTTTTTGAGGTGTGCCACTGCTGTCCTTTAAAGCTCATAGTTGCAGCTCAGTAACACTTTACGTCAGTGTTGAGGTAGTGTGCAGTCTGGTAATGTATTTTTACCAAGACTAGAGACTTCTTGCAAGCTTGCATCAGTCAGAAACAGTGTATTTGAAGTCATCAAGCATGCAGGGAAGTAATAGGATTTTTATGTATACAGTTTTTTCATGACATAATTCACATAATTTCCACAACCTTTAACAAACCAATGGTCTGTTTTTGTTTGTCTAGTCAGAAGACAGTTTAGAGAGTAATGTTCATAATTTAATATCCAGTTTGGTAATACCTAGGTGAGACCAGCAAAGTGTATATTGTTTAACTCCCTCCCTCTGAGGTAACTTTGTTGTCATCAATCAACTGTTGTAATAAATGTAGAAGTAAGGTGGGAACATGTCTCTTCTAGGATTAACCATTCATAATTCTAACCTATGTGATCTTAATTTCCAGTCTTTCCAGTCAGTCAGTCTTTCCATTTCAAGTAATCACAGATCACAGGTGGACCTGTGAAATGTTGAACTTTTACACTATCATTTTATTGCAGTAATAAAGCAGCAGTTAAACATTGTGACCTCACCAATCCAGAGGAACTACAGTCAGATTTAACAATGGCATGATGACAATGATTTCTTGATGAAACATTTTTCTGTTTCAGGTAACATCAGAGTTCCTAGTATCCAGACCCTTCTGTGGGAAAGGATGTCTGGCTCGCTACAAAGGCAAATGGTCTCGAGTGGAGGTAAGATGGCGCTGTTCCCTGCAGCACAGACTGTGAATTATTAACCACACATGATTGATGTTGTCCTGACAAAAGGAATAAAATCACAATTGCACAATAGAGCCAGGTGTAGATACAATGAGAGTAAAGATCAAAATAAAATGAACAGGTAGAGCAGAGAGACATAATTTGAAACTGTCAATAAAACAGGCCGTCATATATAGTAGCCTGTACCTCCATATATCATTTGAATGCCATTTTGTTTATTTTGTTCACTGCGCTGTGGTCATCTGAAAATAAGAGGTGTCCGTTTCTATGTTTCTGTCTTTAGATCACCAACCTTCACGGCAGCAGAGTGCTGGACATCCTGTTCATTGATGTGGGTGTGCAGGCTTCTGTCGAGGTGTTTGAGCTGAGAGAGATCCCACCACCGTTCCTCCGTGACCTCATGGCCATCCCACCACAGGTCAGCGCAATGAAATGTTCATAGGTTATTTTGTTGTTTACTGTTCTAGTGAGGGCAGTTTCCTCATTCAATCCTACTTATATTATCTGAGAAAATAACATCCAGCAACCTGTGTTTAGGCTGTGAAGTGCTGTCTAGCAGACCTGGCTGTCAGTGTTGGATCCTGGACTCCAGATGCTGTCCAGTGGCTTCGAGAGAAAGTGCTCAACACCACAGACTGTAGCATGAAGGTAAACAGTGGCCCATTCTTCCTTAACATCTAAACAGCCAGCAGTTCTCTTCCAACTCTGACCTTAGTCATGCTTGTTGTCATGAGATGGATAGCAATTATAATGATTTGTTTCAGAAATCACTCAAATGATATCTTCATTGGTTTAGGGATCCAGAGACCTCCACAGATCCTTGAGGGAGTTTAAAAGGATCCCTTGCACTATGGAAAACAGTGTTATTTATTAAAATGAAGTTAAAGGATGTGACTATCACTTCAATCTGAAACCAAACCAACAACCTCACGTGTTTTTTTTTTATAAATTTTTGACATGAAACTGTTGATCAGTGATGTCTCTTTCACATTGTCATATTAGTTTCGTCAGTCTGATAAAATATAATTCACTTACCACAATTACTACTAGTAGAATTTTTCTCTCTTCCTCTCTCTGGCCTCCACCACTGTGTTTGCTTGTTGCATCCTCCCTCCCTCTGTTTTTCTTCTTCATGCGCCTCCACACTCACCTTGACATTCCCCCCCTAAGGTTGCCAAGGTAGATGAAACCAAGCGCTGCATCTACGTCCACCTTTTCACCGACAAAAGCTTCCATGACCCGGCCCGCAGCCTCAACCATCAGATGGCCCAGTCTGACCTGTTCAAACAGCGACCAGATGTTTTCCTGACAAGCCACAGGTTCCTGCTGCTTTTATGTCATCACCTCACTATCTAGCTAATATTCAGTTAAAAGTTGTGCATTACCTTATGCACTAAATGTCTTGTTTGTTCATTTAATTCACAGCCCTGCCAAGATCTCCACACCCACTTTATCCTCCAAGACTTCCAGCACCAGTAACTCCACTAATGGGAGTCCAGCGTCAACTTCTGCCCCAGCCAAGCCTCATCTCAGGAGGGCTCTGTCAGGACCCAGAGGAGGTGGAGGAAGCAACACGACCACCACCAGCCCACCAGAGACACCGTCATCCCCCTCATCCTCTCTCCAGCTGCCACCATTACTAGAGCTGCCTCCAGCAGGTAATGAAGGCCTTAGTTATTCAGGACAAAATTATTCCAAGGCATGAGATCAACAATGTATTTATTAGTGCATCTCAGTCCTGTATTTGGTTTTACATTAGCCTAGAAAATCACACATTTGCTTGTCTTGTCCTCAGGAAACAACGTGGACGTCTATGTATCAGTGGCGTGCCATCCAGGCCACTTTGTGCTGCAGCCCTGGAGAGATATGTACAAACTGGTGGTGCTGATGGGAGAGATGATTCTCTACTACAATAAAACTGAGCAGAAACCACTTAACATAGAGAAGAATCAGATATATGCTGCTAAAGTAGAGAACAAGTGAGTTAAGCAGTCATTTCATTTCATTTCATTTTCTGAAAACAGTGGGCACTTTAAGACTTTAAGACCTTGACCAGTCTGGATACTGCTTTTAAACATTGGCAGCTCTGGTACAAAGCAAGAAAATAAATCAAAAGTATCATCTATTAGTCTGATTTCCACTGAGTATTTGTGGCGCCTTCTGATATTCAATAGGCAGTTTTGCTTTGCCTAAATATATCCACTCTTTCTCCTTCTTTTCTGTCAGCTGGCACCGTGTGTTAGTCAAGGGAGTTCTGACCAATGGCTTGGTGTCCGTGTACGAGTTGGACTATGGTAAACACGAGCTGGTCAGCTGCACTCAGCTCAGACCTCTGATCAAAGAGTTCAGACAGCTGCCGTTCCAGGGAATCACTGCTCAGCTGGCCGGTGAGTAGACTGGACATCATAGAGAGTTCTACCAAAACTGTCTTGTAGTCTGATACTAAGGTCATGTCCAAAGTACATATGTTTTATTCTAAGGTACCATAACTTTGCATGAGTATCCCCACTTGCTGCTACTTTATATTTCTACTTTCAGGGACAAATTTTCTTATTCAATTACATGTGAATAATTGAAATGCTTACTTGTTACCTCACATATTAATATGCATATGAATGATATATGATGAGCTTATAAAATCTGATGCATTTTTGTGAACCTGCCCTATTCTAACTGCATCAGAGAAAATAGTTAATGAACTACACCTCAACCAACATTACATTTACTTTTGATTCTGCCTGCGTTTTTGCTCCAATACTTGACAGAAGGATAATAATCAATTATTGCCATTTTTATTTTTGCCAAAATTGAAGCAATGTAAACTCACTAAACATGACATTGCCTTGATTAATTTGAAATCAGGGCACATGTGATTCAACAATTTAATTAGAAAACTGCACAAATAGAATTTAAGTACTTTGTTGTGTAGAAAGTTTTTGTGTCAGAACTTACCTTGTGTCACCATATGACTCAACAAAAAAAGAACTTTTTGGCACATGTATTTTTGTAGTAAGTAATATAGAAATAAAGCAACAAATAAAGCACATTAGAATCTCATTGGAATTATGTCGTTCCTACCAGGTGATTCTTTTTTGTGCCATTGAATGCTAACAATGCTCATTAACGTTAAATTGGGCTTAACTTCGTCCCTCGCAGGATTGAAGCCACGACAGTGGTCAGAGGAAGCTTCCATCGTTTTCAGAAACCACGTAGAGAAGAAACCACTTGTGGCCCAGCTGGAGGCCGTACAGGAAGCCACTAACCCCTGGGACAGGAAGTTGACAGTCTTCCTGGTCGACACTTCACAGGAAGAAAGGGACATCTGGGTGCATGACATCATGGCTGAATTTGCAGATGAGCTGACCAACGAGCTGTAGTCAACAGAAGAGTCTTACTAGCCGAGCTGTTGCTCAATGAAGACACTGTGAGTTGTGGATAGAAAAAATAGAAGAAGCTTTTCCACCTTTATCTATCTACCATTTAGTTGGATGGAAAGAAGAAAGAAATGAAAAAATGAAGCAGGAGCTGTGAGAAGAAGGGAATTTGAGAGGTTTTATAGCATGTAGAGACTGGCGTTGACAGAAAGACAAGAGGTGTAGGTGTTGTAGCCACCATTGGAGGATGTTGTGATTTTGAGTGACTGCAGTGTGACCATTGGACAGTACACCCATGCATGATGTCAGTCCAAACTTGCCACAAATACTCAAAACATACCTTCAGCATACATTAACAAGCTGCTGAATCTATCTGTAATAGTCTCACAAAGCTGTGGAAATGATACAAAATGCATTCTTATACAATTTGGTATGGGCTTTAATCCAATGCGGCATCTTACCTTACAGTACTGTGAGTGCATCCCGTGTTAGTGTGTGTCATCCAGGGGGACGCCTGAATACCCTCAACCACGCCAATGTGAGCACCATGCAAAGTGCATAAAATGTAAAATTAACTCAGCAAGTTCCCACATGCTACGAAGACTTATATACATTTGTTTACAAAATCTGCTTTTTGGATGGTATTTCTGATCATCATAAAGTTTACAAAATTTAGTGCAGACAGAAATGGACGAGTCAGTGAATCACAGGCGTAATGCAGAGAGCCTTTATTTTGCCCAGGCATGATTTTAAGTTTTGAGACAAACGTTTAAAGTGCAATATTTACCTTCTTAGATTTCATGACACAGTAGGCACGTGCATGCTGACACAGAGTCTGCTGTACTTACTGACCAAGCAACACACAGACAGGGTTTGGTGAGGACATACTAAATGTGAAATGTGTTTTTTTGTTTGTTTTTTTAGCCTGACAGCCTTTTAGTCATAGTTCATCCTGGCACTGCACGTACAGTCGAAGAGCCTGTGCTTGGGATTTTCTATTGAACTGAATATTTAATTGAAGGCTGACGAAAACTAACCAAGATATATTTTGACCAACTGTGAACAAGATAAATGTGAGTTTATCAAACCTGTTTTGTGCAGAAAGGAAAATGCAGACAGTTCCGCTGACAAGTGAAATTCTTAACTTAGACTCCTGACTCCTGTGATGGCAGTGACTCATCCATCTCTTCTCCTCCTGTGAAACACTGATTCTAGTGTGACTTTATGCTTTTTAAGAGCTGAGTATCTCTCCTATATTATTCTGTTTCTTGTCTGACAACGAGACTTTAATTTCAGCAGATTACATGTGCTGCATGTTGCAGATCTTTCTGAATTGTGTGCACATACAGTACAGTTTTGATGTTATAATAACAATAAGATTAAGTTACAAGTAGTTTTAAACTTTTAGATTTTCAAATAGAAGATAAGCTCTGTTTGGTTAGTTCCAGTGCCACCATCAAATGTTGGCCAGATGTGGGGTTTTATTCTGAAATGTGACTTTTTTTTGGACACACCTGCACCATGGTTTTGGATGTGCAAATGCTTCTCCGATTCTGAAGACCTGACAAAGCTCAAACCTGCATTGTTCTTAACAATTGACAATGAATTTAATTTATACTTAACTTATATTCTCTAGATTATAATTACCTTATCATTTCCATTTTGTTTGACGATGACCTGGAGGTAATAAAAGACTTGTTTTTTTGGAATAAAGTCTGTTTGAGAGGTTTAAATGTGATCAGTCCATTCACTCACTTATAATATTGTATATTGCAATAGTGTCTTTTTGCTTGATTGAAAGGCAAGTTTAGAAAACTCACATCATTGTCATTTCTTTATTAAAATAGCAAACTGTGTCAGTCTTATTTACAAGTAATATCACTGCAAAAAGTTCATGTATCTACCAAAATAACTTTATCTTGACAGCTTGCACCATCTTTGATGCATGAGTCATACAGCATCACTCGGACTCCTTTAACAGTTCATTATTTATACAATTATTACAGAATTAGGCACACGTTATGTTGTAGAAGTCTACATCTACATTACAAACTTCAAAGTTGTCAAGATTTGATAGTTGTATTAACTTTGTGTAGAATGATTCAGAAGTGTCAGTGTCCTTGTCAGTTGTTTCAGCAACTAGCGAATGGAGAGCATCATCACAAACTCTGAAGAGGAGGAGAGAGGAGACAAAACAGAGCAAGTTGAGTCAGTACTGACTTTTTCTGACTAAACAGCAACCAGCCAGTGATGTTTAGTGCATAGTATGCACGCATAAAATATGAAACACACACTTCTGTTAAACAAGTCAACCATATAAATGTGCTGGTGCCTCAACTTCTTATTCTCACCTTCAAAGTCAATGTTTCCATCTGCATTAATGTCCAACTCCTTTAAGATCTCCTCCAGTTCTCCTTTCTTCAGCTTCTCCCCCAGCAGCGACTTGACCGCCTCCTTCATCTCATCCTGGTTGATCTTTCCATCTCCATCGAGGTCAAACTTTTAGGAACAGAGCGATTGACAGTAGGAGGAAAAGGTGGATTCACTTTGGAATTTCCAGTAAGTCATAGTGGGAAAATATGCAAGGAAACTTCGCAAATGAACAGGAGGATGTCTGTTAAGTATGTAGTGTTAGTAGCTATGTGGATTGTTTTATTATCTGTTGACTGACCTGTACAAAGGCCGATTGGAGCTCTTTGAGTCCCAGCATGTGAGCTGTCTCTCCCATCATCCTGGGTCCCATCAGTTCAACAAAGTCTTCAAAATCCATTAACCCGCCCACTGTGGAGAGGAGAGACAGAAGATGGAAAAAGAGGCTCAGTGGCACAGCCAAATAAATATGCATCTTTTAATCTTATAAATTCTGCAAAATAGAATTGTTCATTTTCAGTGCATACTTGCAAACTTAATTCAATGTATAATGATTTTTTATAGCCATTGTGTGCTTATGTTCTATATATTCTTTAAGGGTCTCTTGTCAGCTCACTTCTCATCTTGATTTGTTGTACGATCTCCAGCAGCTCCATTTCTGTGGGCATGTATCCCATGGTCCTCATGCATTCAGCCACATCCTTGTAGTTCAGGTATCCATCTTGATCGTAGTCAAACTCTTTGAAGGCCTCTTGCAACTCTGTATGAAAGGTCAGAAGTGGTTTATCAAATGGTTGATTGTGCTGCAACACTGCAATCCTAAAATTAATATTCTAAAATATAAGAGATCTACAGATTTAAAAACCAGAAATCAGTTTTTTGGAAAAGAAAGCTTGTTTTGGTCTATTAACAGTAACTAGTCAATGTGTGCATATGTAATGCACTTGTTTGATACAATATTTCTGTACTAAAATCATGATGGGAGTTTTTAGGGCTTTCTCATATTAGTTAGGTTGGAGCTGTTAACATGTTAACAATGGTAGTGACACTTACCGTCCAACTCAGCTTGAGCTAATTCTCTGTCCTGCAGAAACAGCAAAAAACACATTGAAAAGTGAATCTATTTTTTTTTTGATTAGGAAGATGAATGCACACTGTGCAATACAAAACACCAACCTTTAATGAAATGACTGTATTGCTTTTAATATCAAAGATTTGTGAGTACAAATTAAAATGATGCATGTTAATATTAAATGTGGACACAGAAGACAATTCTCAGGTATAACCATGCCTATAAATCAATTTCCATTGTCTTGTGCCAGAGAAGAATGCACATGTACAATGGAAAAGGTAAATATTTTCAAGTTGAATCAACCAAGTGTTTGGCAGTGCTCTTCATTTGGATAAGCCTAACGAAGTGTGGCAGTAAGCCTCAGCCAATGAGCCACTAATACTGTGGACACACCAGGTTTAGTTATGGCAGCTCATGAAAGATCAGGAACAAAACTGTGAGCACACTGTCTGACTTCCACCTTGCTTCTGACTCTGATGTTTTAATGTCTGACGTACAGTGCATTTAAGTGGTAGTGAGGATCCACTGTGCTGTGGAGATTTACCTTTAGATCGTAATCATATGAATTATAGAATTGTAAGTAATCCCCAAGCCTTTCTTGGCCCATGGCTATTATTTAAAGATCAAGGTGCTTTAAATTGTCTGTGAGGAAAAGCTTCACGCAGCAAACACACATTTCGTTGACTAAAAGTGTGTTTAAATTTAGCAGGACTTGGAGAATTGGTGTTGAAAGTGACAGTTGAGCTACAAACTCAACTGTTTCAACAGGGTCTTGCAGTATAGGTCAAAGGTCAAAGTGCCACAGCTGAGGTCAGATACCATAGCCAAGTAGAGGATGGTCTCATCCAGTTCAGTACATTTAAATGACAAAATGTGGGTGTCGGCTACTTACTGCCCCAAAAACACTGTCGAGCACAGAGTTGTAGACTTTGTTCATACTCTCAGTGTTTTTCTTGGACTTCTTTGATGATTTCTTTGGTGTTTCGGAGACTGAACCTGATGGTGAATCCTTGGAAGATCCATCTTTGCTCCTGGAAGGAAAAATCAAACAATAAATAGCAAAATGGAAAATCTTACATGTCAACACCTTGATTATGCATTGAAAAGCTGCTCAGTACATATCAGCTGAATCGAACTTTATTGCTACAGACCAGAAAGACTCACTGAATATGTTTCTACTTGGATTATATATTTGGTGGTAGATCGACTAAAGAATCTCATCCTTGCACACACTCAAACTGCACAAATACTGTGAGAACCGTGCATGAATCTAAACTTACCCATCTGTTGCCTGTGAGTCAACAGAAGTCGTAGAGGGTGTCCTGTCTCCTGCCTTGGACATGCTGTGGATAAACAGAGACATTCACTGTGTATCCAGTGGTAACATTCACTTCCCCTCCAAAAAAATCTGCATGTGTTAGTTACAGTATACAAATGCATGTTTGGACATGCTGCAGAAATACTTCCATAAATGCTTTTTTGGATGCAAGAGTATTGAAGTCATGCTTATCACACAACTCAAATGTAAAAATAATTTTTTTGGTTTCGTTTCCAATCTTGGATTTCCAAGCAATCTCCAACAATTTAAATGTGTATCCAGTCACTTCACTGCAATTTGCTTACCTTAATTCCCTCTCCTAAATGATGAGAAAAGACAACAAGATGTGGAGCAGTGCAGCCCTCCTCGTCCTCCTTGAGTAGTGCTTCACTTGTGTTGTGAATGGCTGCAAGATATCCTGTCCTTTCTGCTTTTCCTTCTCTTGACCTCCTTCCATCAGAGGCTTAACAGGTAATCACCTGGCTAAACGTGCTGCCAACGATTAGAAAGTAAAACGTGGAGCAGCAATGTGATTGACGTGACCTCCAAGAGGTCGGTTTCTTCCAGCTTTAAGTGTGTTTATTTGGAAGCTCTTGCAGTTGCAATGAGCCTCTAATTTTAATAAAGTTTTCACATTGGAACTTTAGAGTTGCTCTTGGTTCTGCAGTGAGAAAGTGTTTTGAGGGCTGCTGACTTTTCTATTCAGATAATGTTGGGATAATGATAGTGAAGACTACAGAAATGTGGGATCAATGGCAGATTAAAAAATTTTAATAATACAATAGTTAATCACGCATATAATTCCACGTCAATGTATGATCTTTATTCAACCGAGATTTAAAATCTCTCCAATTTAATTGAGAAATAGTTGTGATGCAGATCTGTATCACAACCCTGGGAGCAGTTTGGACAATCCTCATATTGTTGTTCACAGACTCATCACCTTCTTCTTGACAAACTACGATAGACTAGTGTACTGTAACTCTCATTTTATTGACATTTTTAATTTGCTTTTTTGTTATATAAAGTTTGTGTTTAACCCCATTGTTTGTTTTAAAGAATGCACAGCAAACATTATTGTTAATACTAATGAGAAGGCCTATATGTTTTTATCATCAATTTTTCCTTTTTTTTCATTTACATCAGGACAGATACGTTTTTAGATTTTTTTAAAAATCAAAACATAATATTTGAAAAACAACATCCAAACTTTGTTTATCCTTTAGCCTCTACTTCCGGCGGCGCGACGCACGTGTTCTTTCTCAGCTAATTAACAACTTTTTGCCTGGTTCACCGCGTGTCGTTAACTTTGTTGACATATTTAACTTTAGCTTAGTTTTGTTCGTAAATTGTATTAGTTCTGTCGTGTATTTATGAAAACCTTTGAGGAAAGCATCGTTCAGTGTCGGAGGAATGACCGTGACATGACTGTGAGACAGCTGTTTGGAGTTTAATGGAGGAGTTATGTCAACAATGGCGCAGGTGAGTTTCCCTGAAAATCTTAACAAACTTGTGTAGTTTATTTAAGTAACTTTTTTTAGCGCTTTTGTGCGTATACGGTCGCAGTTGAGGCGATGAAAACGTGATTTAAGGTTATTTAAGTAATTGTTATAATTGGCGAAAGCCTGTTTTTCCCAAACTTGCAATGGTTCATTTGGGTTTAGCTAAATTATGGCTTGTGGCTTATTGTCATTCCTCGAACTGTCATTCAAAGATATGAATTAGTCAACCATGATAGTTATTTTGAGTGGCATCAAATGGGGTTGATAATAATGAGGTTTATTGCTGCTGCATGTTTTCAACTATCTAATGGACCCATGGAGTACCAATCTTCATTTTAACGTTAATAAACAGAACATATGTCAATAGGTGACAGGAATATAATGCATGTCATATTATCAATGCACTCACTTTTCTTTTAAGTTTGGGACTGTAAAGGCCTGCTGCAGCTTTCTTACTACAAATAAGGGTGCAGTTAATTTTATTCTCCACCAGATGGCGCCAAAGTCAAAGCTCACTCTGTGCGGCCATCTTCATGAAAACGCTTTAATGTGGCATCATTGCACTTTTTAGTCGCTTTGGATTATTTCGCGATTTATTTCATTATTATTTTCCCGTCAGTAGCTGTGGAGCTCGCAAAGACCGTTTTAATTCGGTTTTCTCAGGGAAGTTGCAGAAACATGACATTATTCATGTTGCAGTTATTGCAGAGGTAATTTGGTGTGTCACTGTACAGATGCTCCTGTAGTGGACGGATTAAATCAAAGCTAAATCTTGCTGTGCAACATTTATAACAAGTGAGACTTGAAGAATAAACCACATTGACTAGGTTTAGTGAGTGCAAATGTGTTTATTACTTGGCAAAAGTGAAAACCCGGAAGTAGTTTACGTCGTTAAACCGCGTCAAACCTAGGCAGCGCTGCAAGGCATGATGGAAAAATGTCGATCTACTAAGTACTCAAAAGTTTTCCATTTTTTTAACATAATACATTACAAACATCGTACAACTTGTGTAACTTATCACCATATGTTCTTTAGATTCTACTTATAAATTTATCAACGTGGATTTCTATGACACCGTTAGGCTGGCTTATGTGTAGCTGAATGACTCTCCTCCAGCTGTCGCGTATAGCTTATACTTACCTGGCAGGGGAGATACCATGATCAAGCAGGTGGTTCTCCCATGGCGAGGTTCAGCTATTGCACTGGCGGCTGATCTGACCTGTGTGAATTTCTCTAATCGGGAGAGGTCAACTGCACAATTTGTGGTAGTGGGGGACTGCGTGCGCGCTCTCCCCTGATTCATATGTGGAAAAAAAAAATTAACTTTATTCTTTTTAAGTTGGGAATTGTGTGTATCACGAAGTGGGGACCACGTGGTTATTGTAGACTTTTATTCATGCAATGCATTTTTTTTAAATTTTTTTTTTTTTACAAGAATTATGATCCTAGTGTTATTGTATCAGTCTTCTTTAGGGCAGCTTTTTTGTCTCATGTGTCATTCCACTCTTTCTCCACTTGGGGCGACATTAACTGCACACTGTCAAGCCCTCCACAGTTGAGGTTTTAAGATGAGATAAACCTTTACTCATTCCACAGTGGGGAAATTCACAAAATGTCTGCTCAGTCACAAGGTTGGCTTTTACCTACATTTTATAAATTCCATCATAATCATTTTTCAGACATGTTTTCTCAGGGGACATTTTCTAACAATGGTGATTGTTTCCCTGGACAGCCATCCGCCATGTAACCCAGGTGGCACCCGGAAAGTGTTTTTGATTTGTATGCACATTCACAGTGGTGTTGGCTGGTACTGAGGCGAGTTTGTTCTCTCTTTAACTGGGAACAATCTTACATAATCCTTTGCTTTTCCTAGTGGTAAACTCAACCCATCCCTCCCCGTGTTAATACAGGACAGACATGACTCCAGCTCAATCTGGAAACTTTATTTGTATTGAGCAAGAAATTGTGGTCCCAGTTTGCAACAACTTAACAGGAGTTTAAGTTTATTTATGTCATAGTAACATAAATGTGATACGATACAATTATTGTTTAGTGCCAATACAACCCTATTTCCTCAGATTCATTCAGGAGAGTTAAGGTTGTATACAGGTCTGATTAGATGCTTAATTTCTATTTATTTATTGGCCTAAATAATTCTGCAATTTAGTGTGAGGCTATTATTTCTGTGATTGTTTACATGAAACAATATACATTTGACCAGGGAATGTACCCTGTTATTTTAATCGGTCCTCTGCCCAATACTTAGACTCCATGCTGTAAAGTTACAAGACAGTAAAAATCTCATTAACACCCAATGTTTACAGTGGAATGATACAACCAACAAAATTCCTTCGAACATCATGTCCATTTTTTTCTGAACAATCAATAACATAGCTCCCAGGTTTAGTGAAGGGGAGTAAGTCATTTGTCAGTATATATAACAATGTAACTTGTGTTCCAGGATGTTCAGCTGATTGTTATTATAATTGCCATTTACAACTTCCTCCTTTCACTTATATCCACTGTCTTTTCCTAGTCATAGAATCCCCCCAACTCTGTTCTCTTGTTCAATTACCTTCATATGCTTCATCTAATGGTCTTCTCCATCCCCCTCTCCCTCTTCCTCTGATCTTCTTCTCACACCCAGACTTTTCCCTTCCCACTACCATCAGCTCCATCTCGGCCTCCGCAGCAGCCAGTGCCCAGGCCACGGTGCCGGGTGGCCGGCAGGTTCTTGTACACGGCCCGGCTGTAAGGGATGAAGCACAGGCCCAGCTGGAGGTGTCGAGCCAGGCGGCAGTATGCAGCCAGCGCCAGGACCAGCAGAGGAGTGACCAAGAGGAAGCCCACCACCAGCAGAGCCACACAGCCTGCATCAGTCAGCAGGTCTGAGCAGTAGGGGGTGGTCCCATGAGGGCGGACCTGGGAGACGAGGAGGAAGACAGCCATTTGAATGATATGGCGGCAGGACGAGCGGTAAGTTTGTCGTTCAACAAGTGTCAACATTTTTAAACCTTTATTTAACTTGAGTAGCTTTAGAGAGGAATATATTTTCAGGTGTGCTCATCATTAATAGACATTTACACTGTAAGCCCAATAAAACCCCTTTTTGATCAGGCTGGCCATTGCACCTCCATTGGAGCAACTGAGGGGTGAAGGCCTTGCTAAATCAAACTGGCTTCTATCCCGTTTCTTGTGATTTGACCATAGTTGTGTGATGACCCATATTGGGTAACATTTTGTTTTATTCAGTATATTGACTTGTCCTTGTGCATGTAGAATATCAGTGATTTGATTACTTGGTGCAGTGCAGGGAAGAATAGATGAGGGCAACAGATGACGTGCTCTGTGTGGTATGTGTGTATGAGGTGAGGACAGACACCAGTTGGTAGGCTGCAATATAACACTTTATCTTTCTCTCGTACACATTCATCCTCACTCATGCATACATGCACTGAATCACTCCCACTAAATTTAAATCAAACTTTGAGGGATTGATAGAAATTACTGTGAATCATTCACATCTCAGATTCAAAGATGTTGATCAGTATGTCATGGCATGTTGAGCAATAACACTGGGGGAGTGGGAGAGGATGTAAAAGGGGTCAGGACTTGAGTGTGGGAGAGCAAAGGAGAGACAGCAGGCTTGAATCATCCTTATCGCCCCATGAAGGATGAAGTGAGCATTTGAGTGCATGAGGAAAGTGCAGAGAGTTAAAATGTTTGCAGGACTGGGGGAGCTCATGGAAAGACTATTCATTAAGGTAAAGGGCATGATGACAAGGTAATAACTAAGCTGAAAAGTTAAACATTTGTAACTTTGAAAACTGCTGAATACAAAGACTGTAAGCTCCAGTAAGTTTAAAGTTACGGTTTGACAAAAAAATGAAAAATTGTGCATTAGTTTGGTAGTTATGTAGTAAAAGTATTTAAGTATGAAATTTGTAATTTCCAGATTGTCGGTAGTAAACAAATACAGAAATATTGTGATGCTATCCTGATTGATGTAAATGGCCAGAAAGAAATTCCAGCTGGAGAGGGAAGGCAAAACATTAAGGAGGGAGGAAGGGAATGAGTGAGCAAGTGAGAGACATGATTTAACCTGCAGTACGTGATTTAAAAAAAAAAAAGTAAAGGGTAGAAGGAGGGTGCAGGGGAACTTTGGGGGTTGGAGTTAACAGATAACACTCACAAGTATGCCCATGTTTGTTTTTAGTTGGTGAGGCCTCCTGTATGGCTCCACATCTGAGCCAGCTTTTATGGAGAAATCCCTTTTAAGAGTGTACTTGTTTTGCTCATGTGAAACATTGTGTTGGGTGTGTTTCTAGACAACTATTTCAAACAGAATTCCCTCAAATGTCTTGGATGTTTACTCAATGTTGCCTTCTCTATTCGAAGAACGCTGAATACTGAACGCACCTGTCTTTCTACTTTTCTCCTTCTTCTTCTTCTTTTTTTCCTTTTGATTTCTCCCCCTCTCTCCATCCTCCCAGGTCCTGGTTAATCCCTCTCTAAGCTGCTGTCACATGAGGTCTAATTGTGAGAGAGCAGGAGAACACAGAGAATCCTGGTCTTTCCAGTCATGAAGGAGGTCATCGGCCCACAGAAATGCCATTGGTACGCATTAAGAGTCTCTGAACCATGATGACTTTCTGGGTAGCACAGGATAATGCCTTCTGACTCATGGGTCAGATAGGTTGTTTTGTTCGAGTTGCAGGTCTTATTTTATATTTTCAGCTGTTCTCAGCAGAAATTTTCATATTTCGTCTGCTCCCAAACACTGTCCTTTTAATCCCCAACTTGCTACCAAGCAGTGTTTAACCTCAGTGCTTTGACGTCTGGCTCTTTCAACTCCTGACCTCTCGCCCCCTCCGTTTCACCCATCTCCACAACATCTGAGAGAACCTCAGACTTATCTGATTATAAAACCTCTCATCACTGAAGGAGCCAAACCCCACCCTAAGCCCCAAGCACAATTATTTCAAACTTTTGGATCAAAGTTTTGAGATTAGGACATTTCGATGTTTCATAAAAAGATAGATGTACCCACCCCCCTGTTCCACTCATATTTTGTTTAGATGTAGCAAATGTGTGTGTAAACAATTGTCCCTCCCAAAATGCACGTTTTCACTCTCATATCAAATCACATTGGTTTCAAATGTTAGGGGATGATATTACCTTGATTTGGCAATATTTTCAGAGAGTAAAGAGTAAATATTAGACTTTAGACTAGACAGCGAGTGAGTTATGTGTCCATTTGCAGTAGAACAACAAATGTATGAGCAGAAGTTTGCATCAAATGTCTGTATGTTCTTGTCCAGTAAATTTTCCCCCAGAATAAATGGGACAAACAAATCTTGTAAAATGCTTTCGGATAAGCACTTAACCTTCTGCAATGTGACAGCTCACTGGCCACATTCAAATAAACATCAGAATCCTTCAACATGCATACACATTCACACTGACTCATCCACCCTTTCCCTTATCGTTCCCTTTCTTACTGTAGAGTGGCAGAGGAAGCCAAATGCCACCATGACAATGGCAGGTGTCAGGATGGTCCCGAACACCAGTCCAGCGAGGCAGGCGTTGATTGCGGCAATAATCAGGTTCTGAGCCGTCACCAGCACCGAGCAGGCCCAGCAGTCCAGGGACCCCCGCAACTCCAGAGGACCTTCACTGCCCCCGCCACCGCTCTCGGCTGCAGAATAAGGAGGAGGTACGACCACACGTGAAGGTGTTTCTCTGCCTCCACCCACAGCGGTGGTGGAGGCCAGGGAGTTGGAGTGGTGAAGATGCTGGAGGTGGTTGATATTGTGATGGTGGTGATGTGATGGCGGCAGTTCCTCGGACAGGTCCAAGGCCTGGTGGTGGGCCCCCTTCTCTAGAGTACCAGTCATACTCATAGTGAACTGTGGGCAGAAAAAAATGTGTTAGCCGGCTGATGTTCCATTGCAGAAGTTTTGAAACTGTCAGTCAGCCGAGATGAGCATCTTTGGCTGCATGAGTACAGTAGTCTGGTGCCATAGTTGCACAATACTTTTGAACCTAATCAAATTCCAGTTTTCAAAGGCTTGGTGACTCTGGGTTCACTAAGAGGTTAGAGGTTTTATCCATCAGGAAGTTAGCCTTGTGTGATGCCATCTATGAGGTGATGATTATCAGAGAGCTGATTGGCCAAAAGGAAAGAAGCCCTTAATTGCTATATGTAGTTTGTGTGGTAGAGAGATGAAGGCGAACTGGCATCAAAGTCTGTTTGTGTAAAAGTGGGTGTTGTCTGCACGTGCGCTTATGTTTATACGTGTTGGTGGTTAAAGTAGAGATGATATTAAAGACAGAAGTTCAATTGCAGCCACTGTTGGCATTTAATTAGAACATAACATGATGCTGAAACTGTACCATCTATACATGTATAGATCATGTACATGTATAGATTTTCTCTATTGATATCAGTCTAAGAAATTTAGTATTGATAATTAATTTATCAATAAATGCTGGACACATAGAGATAAAATGTTGAATATTTGATGTGGTTGTAGCAAATCACTTTTTGTTTCATAATTCAACATTTTCTGTGTTGGCATCACTAAACAAAGCTCTTTCAAAGCTCATACTTTCAAACTGGGAAGCCAGGTCCTCCATATAAGTTCTGCTGTGATCCACATTCCTTTAGTTTGCATTAATTCTGTATTATGGCAGATTTTATGTGGCACGCAGCTGTGACTGGTACAGGATATCCTAACTTCTTAGAGGTCAGTAGACAGTGATGCCCGAGCCAGACAGGGGACATCTCTGAGTAACAGGACCAGGTCAGCTGCCAAAAAACTGCAGCAATGGAAAAATTCCAGTTGGGAAGACATAGCCAACCTGTTAGTGTTTCCTTTTAGCCAAGATCACAAACAGGTGTTTTCACATATGCAATTCATACTGTTAATTTGGAGATATTTTGCTTTTAAGCAGTCGTGCATGAATAATTGTATAGTATTGCAATGGTGGTAAATTTCTCAGTAATTTGTTTACTCAAGATGGTTTGTCATTACTGCTTAAGTATCATATTGGCTTTACTGTGTGTTTAAACATGTGGCATCACTTTTTTTGTGCATGTGCAACACCAGGATACTCTTGACATGGTAGAATCTGTTGCTGCAGTGTAAGGACAACAGGGGACTACCTGTGTTGTTGGTGGTGTGTGATGGGTCATATTATAGTAAAAAAAAATGTAAGGCATTGCTTGTGAACAACAGAAATGTGCTGCTGTTGTGGAAGGGTCCAGTGAAATGGCTGCTTCCTATGAGTTGTTTACTGCCTTTGACGAGTTCAGCTAGTGTGAGGTCCGGCGTATAGCCAACATCATGTCTCTGAGCAGAAACACTGTCAAGCTGAAATTGAATGGATGCAAAAACAACCCTAGAATTTCACTTCACTTTCACACCTTCTCTCACTGCAACAGAATTGACAGTGGAAAGCATTATTTATGATGCTCTCCCAGCTGTTTTGGCATTGTTTATTTTCCACGTCTGTCTCCCATTGTGTCTCAAGTGGGTTTTTTTTAAGGTTGAAGGTCACACAGGAAGACTGGCAGGAAAGTGTGTATGCGATGACTCATTGCGCCCCTTACTGAAAATACATTTAGGCAGTCCACCCATTTTACTCACTGTTATTATTGTTTGAATACTTTGAATAACATGTCATGTCATTGTTTGACCCAATTTATGGAATTCCAAGTTAGGCAATGTTGTGCATTAAAGTTAATGTTGCTACCACATTATGTCATGTAGACACCCAATATGTGACCTTGATTGATTCTAAACTCTTCATAGTGTGTAGATGATGATGCTAGTTGCTGTCATCATGCTTGGATGCTGCAGGGAGATTTTCTATTGTTCTATCATTCAATTATTCTATTGTCTGGAACAAAGCAGCTGCAATCACGAATTCTGTGTTCCTCAGACCTCTGAGACTTGTTGCTTTATGTTGATCATCTGTAGTAAACAAGATCTTGTAGCCTTTTCGCTGTAATCTGTTGTATGAAGGCGTCTCAGCAGTTGAGTCATAATATAATTTTGATGTGTCTAAGTGATGCACTCTTGTACTCACATTGTGCTGCGGAGCTAGGTGAACCTCTTGCTGTTCGTCCTCCAGATTGTTGCTGCTTTTCTCTCTTCTTCTCAAGACCACTTCAGTCCAGTCAGTCCTCCACGCGCACGCTGTGTCCTCACACTTCAAGTCCTCTTTAGATTTCTTTTTATCCCTTCAACTCTTGACTCCTCTCTCTAGTAACAGGGTTATTGTTTCCCTTCTTTCCTTGCGTGAAGTCGAAAGAGCTTTTGCTGCGTTTTTGGAGGTTCCCTCCTAAAGCCTTATCTAGTTTGTGGTGGTATGTTGGCTTCCTGCAGATCTGGTCTCCTGCTGCTTCTTCTCTCCACTATCCAGAGTTGTCAGTGGAGCTGATTATGTCCCAGAGTCTCTGTTTTCTTTTCCATATGCAAGATCAAAATTCCTGTACTGTTGTGATGAAGTAGTGACTCGGAGATGCTCCGTCTTTGGCTGCTAAAAACAAGTCTACTCACAATTGCTGTGGTCTTTGTCTTAAGTATGTCAAACTTCAGTCAGCCCTCCTCCCCCCATCTATTGGAGTCCACAGTGCTGTCTCTCCTTCTCTCCCTCCTCCCTGCATTCATCCCTCTCTCCGTCTCTCCACCCACCAAGCTTATCAACCCCCCTGCCTTTCTCCAACATCTCCTCTCAGCACATGCATTCCACCTCTCATATCCAGGACATGTTACACCCCTCTTTACCCTGTCCCTGTTGCAGTGGGGGCTGGGTGTTGCGTGTTGGGGGTCAGAGTGAGGCGGCTTGCCTGATAAGTTGAGGTTCAGGAGAGCAGAAAAATGAGGGGGAAGGGTGGCAGAGACAGACTTGTGTGTTAAGAGTAGTAGTGAAGAGGTACCCATATTCAGGTTGATGCAGAAGCCTTAGCCTTAGATTATCAATGAATTTTATTTTTTCTTTACCAGAGGAGTGTCTTTTAGAGACTGATGTGGGATTTATTTTTACCTAGGCTGTATTTCATTATTAAGCGAAGTGATTGTATGTATATATGTGATATCCAGGTATAATTAGCAGGACAAAGTCAGGGTTCAGCTTATTGATGGCCTCCCTCTGTCTCATTTATTTGTTGATGCTTCCTATAACAGTGGTTCATGGTACTTGAATTTACTCAGAATAATATGAAAATGGTGACAAGTGAGAGTGATTTAGCCAAAGGGCCTCTAACTGGAATCTTCATCTGTTTGCTTTGGAAGAACAGCTCCCTCTTCCTGTTATATGCTGTAAAGTAATCTGTAAGAGACCCAGAGGTTAACTCAGTGTATGTAGTGTGCATATAGGTTTTTCAACAGCTTAAATACGGATTTTTATGTAGAAAAATATGTACATATATTGACCTTTTAAAGGATAAAGTTAAATATATGTATGCATTATATATTTATAATATACAATGTATATACATAAGCGCTAAATATTATTAGTGCCAGTGCTGTGGTAAATGTACTGATTCACCATTTGAAAATGCAGTTATTAATTGCCATATGGAAATGTGTTATAAATGAGCACCTGTGAAGCTGAAAGAGGTTCACTTAATGACATTTAAAGTAGAGGAAACTGCGCTTCTTCCTCTTGAAGGACATTGTCTCTAAACCTTACGTCACCTACGTAAAAACATCCTGTTGTCAGGATTTGACAAAGCCAGCTAAACTTTGAGCTTTGAAGGATAATTCTGTGTTGGCACCAATTAGTTGATTAAGACTGAATAACATTATTAGGTTTGCACTCTTCATCAATTTTAGGATGTGTGGTTTGGAAGCAGAGTCTGGAGGCTAAGAAACAATCTGTGCTTGTCGAGGTTCAGATGGTGATGCATTATAGCAGGGGTCAAACCTTGGGTTTAGTCTGATGAGCAGTAGAGGGCCTTACAGCAGTTGCATGATGTAAAGATACAAGTTGTTGTAAAGCCAAGCAAGAGATGTCAGTCTGCACTGTTTACAGTGTATGATGAAATAAGCCTGCAGTATCAGGAGATGTGATTTAGTTAAAAGCTTAGATGCTAAAATACAGGATCAGAAAGGAGGATGAAGCAAAAAGAACAAAGATATTTTTTGTATTTTTGTTATTTTATATGAGGAAGGCAGTAATTATTTAAACGATAAAAGATCAGAGCATAAGCTAAATAATTAGTCTTGTCTGATCGTGATTTTCTACCCTCTTCCCTCTGCTTTGAGCTTCAGTGTTTGTTTACTTCCTGCCCTCCTTTGGTCCCCATGTAGTGTGTGTAGAAGATATAGTTCTAAAAAACAGTATTTTGATGTCTACATGATGGTTTGCAGCGGTGAGGAATTAATTGACACATTAGTACATGGACTTTCATTAGAGGAGTTCTCTGTTTCCCTCATTTTTTTGGTTTGATGATGTTATGTCATTACTTTCCTTTGGGGATCTTGTCATTGCAGATGAAATAGTTACTACGTAATCTTTCCTCTCATGCTCAACAAGAGCAGCATAAACAGACTTCAAAGTTGTGTCCATCATGATTCCACCATGTAGTGGTGATTGGACTGCTGAAGTATTTTGTCTTTGCAAAGGGAAGAGCGTTTATCCTCTCATCACCTGAGTGCAGCGGGGTGGACGGACGGACGGAGGTGGTCTTCCTGTGTGGTTTGAAGCAGGATATCCTTCAGTCTGTCCAGTAATGCTCTGTCCCTCTGTCGGCCCTGTGGCCTCTAACTTGACCTGAGGACACTGTGACCTGCCATCCCAGGGTTTCCTGGCTGCATGGAGCACTTTGCCATGATTTAGGAACAAATCCAGACAGCCAAGCACAGCATATCAGATCTACAGTATTTTGGTTGGATCCTGCAAATGCCTACAGGTTTCTTCCAGCTCATTACTTTAGCTCCCAACTTCTTTCATAGACCATCATGTATCCAGAATATAATAGCAAACTACTCTAGCAACTTCCATGTCTGCTACACAACACATGAGATCTCAACTGGTTGGCACCAGCTGCAGAAAGGGATGTCAGTGGGTTGCTCCATTTCTCCCATCATTTTCACAGCAGCATTTGAGATCATCCTACTTGATGGAAGACAGATGGTTCACAGAGTCAGTCAGTGACTCCTGGCCCTACAGAGCTAGATGGACAACGTCACCACCCTCCGTCATGCAGCAGTGTCAGGCAGCTGTATGTTCACAAGCAGGGTGGAGAGCGTTCACCTGTCCAGTGGAAACTGTTTACCGAGGCCACAGTGGAACATCCACCCAGCGGTTCCTGAAGTCTCTTTGAGAACACAGGCTCCACGCTGTGGAAGGCTCTGAAAGACCAGGTGGAGGTGGCAGAACAAGAGAGCTTCTGGCGATAGGTAGTTAGACAGCCCTACCTCTGCTCCACCACCATGTTTCAGGAGTAAAGGAGTGAAAATGAAAGGTGACTCCAAGTCTAGGACCCTGCAGCTGGCCCAGTGGCACGGTCAGCGGTGCGTCAGGCAGAATTTCCCAGCAGGTGGATCCACCTGTGCTGACGTATATCCATGCCTTTTTTTCCTCTATACACCAAGAAACAGATAAGTTAGATAAGATATTTAGATAAGTATTTAGTATGCCTTCTATAGCGTAGACAACATTTGCATGGTCAAGTTTCTTTCTCTGAAATTTCTGCACTCTCAAACAATTTAGGTACAATGTATGGGGAAAAAGAAGGATGTGGTGTGTTGTGTTAGGAAACATAGCTTACACAGTGGGACTGGCTAGTTGCAAACGTGATGTAGATCATTACTTTTTGTGCATAGGGTTAAAAAGTGTTGTTTGACTCCCTGTTGAATTATCAGTGAGGAAACTGAAGTCTGGGCAGTCTTGTTACAGCTCCCTGCTATTTCCTGCTCTGCTATCTGAAGTTGTGCTGCTAGTACAGTCTCCTTCCTCAGTTTACCTTAGATGCTGATGCCTAAATGGAAACTTTTTCTAACAATAGCAAGCTCAAGTTGAGGACGTGAATGACAAAGCTGTGCCAAACATTTGTCACAGCTGAAGGATATGACTTGTTATTGTGAGACTGAAATGTAAATGGATTTAAGGTGGGCTGTGACACATTTTAGGGCAGAGGGTTGGCTACCAACGGTATCCATGAATACTGTGTATTCAGTGAGCCAATATGTAGAAAAAAAGAATTTCTTGCCTTGTATGTAGCTTATTTCAGTCCTTATTATTTCATTAGGTGAAGGTAGGAGTTGGACACATTTCTGACCACAGGCTCTGCTTTGAGTGATGCACATGGAATACTGAAGGCTGGTGTGTCATATGCACAGTAATGTGACAATGAAAGTATGATGAGGGTATAAGGTCGTTATAGTGCCAGGTAATGTGACAATATATCCAGTTGAGCTACAAGGATTAGTTGATTGAAAGAAAAGTAATTGCCTGCTATTTTGTGAAGATTGACTGCTGTTAGTTGACATTTACGATAGTAAATGAAGGGTCTTTGGATCATGGACTGTTGGTTGGACAAAAGAAGCAATTTGAAGATGTCACTTTGGTTTTAGTTGCAGCCCTAGTATACAGTGAGTACAGTTAGATGATGTAAATTGGTCAATCATCAGAGACTGTCATATGGTTTATGCTGTGATAAGCTGCCTCATTAATGTCTCTATGTCTAAGTAATTGTGTGCAACATTACATATCAATGAGAAGACCTGTTTTACATCAATATTGATTTGTTACGTCATTCGGTGAATTGGACAAAAACGATATTCTAGTTTGTGTAATTTATATCAACATTGTGATTTGTATATTGGGGTAGAGGATTGTATGCATATTGCCTGCTCCTGGGGTCCAAACATCTATTAGATAAGAGCAGTTAAGACTTCTGTTTGGCTTTTGTAAAGTTCAGTCTAACTTTAATGTTTAAACCCATTAATTGTTGTACCATCCAACATAAATCAGGAGTTCATTTCTTATTTGTTCTTTGGATAACCTGTCTTGTTTATATTGGTGTCTTATGAGGAACTTTGACTACATGCATATCCTGTTACTGGCAGATTGTGGTGAACCTCTGTGGCAGATGAGCTGTGATTGAACAAGTCAATTGAAAAAAATTCAGACGGATCTTTCACACTTCTGGATTTATCAAAAAGCGTTTATTATTAATAGTCATAGTAATGTCACACAAATTCACAAGTGTTTAAGACATGTCTGGCTCAGTTTGGTGTGTGTGTCTGCAAGTATGTCTGTGTGAATTCTCTAAACAGTGCAGTTATAAATAAATGACCACAAAGAGAAGGAAAGGGGTAGGGTAATATTGCAACAGGAAAAATAGAATTCTCATTTTAAGAAGATGAACAGAAAAAAAGGTTGTTCAAAGAGAACATTTAGCACCATCTATCCCGTTATCATATTCAACAGATATCATAAAATCATTAAATTCTCGTCTAAAAGCCCCCTACATAATAAAAAAAATTACCATTTCTCAAAACGCTTTGGAAAAAGTCGTTTTTTTTCCTTAATGAGCATACAAACACAGCATTCCATTAGTCATCTTCTCTACGTGAGCAGTGTGCCTATTGTCTACAGGAAAGGTGGCGTTATATTCAAGATAAAGATATCATTTAATATATATCAGGAGAAAAAGGCAGGAGTTGTGAGAGGCAAGCACCAGAGAAACAGCAGCCTCCACTCCCGTGGACACACAACCCCCACATTTCAGTTCTTACAGAGCAATCGGTCACTATAAAAAAATAAAGAAAAAAAACGCAAACTTGTACAACCCTATTAAAAAAGGGAGAACATTGATATCCAATAAATAGAGGAAACATTTTAAATTAAATGTACAATGCCAAAAAAAATCCAGGAAATACTAAGTCTGCATATTGGAACAAAACAATCAGAGGTACAACACACAAACACCAGATGACAATGATTTTTTTCTTTCTTTTCTAAGAGAGTTCAGAGATGGAAGAAATGAACAAAAAGACCTGATGAGTGTCAACTGAATATTAATCTCCAGAGGAAATAAAAGTATAATTCATACAAACACAAGATTTACAACACATACAAGAATCTGAAAGACAAAATGAAATCCCCCCCAAAACAACCAAAGTCGTTAAAACCCGTATGTTTTGAAGCATTCCAAACATTTGTATTTTTTAAAATTCTTAATGCTTTAGAAAAATGTTCATATCTCTATTATTAGTATTTTTCATTTTCTCTCTTTTCTAAATACAAGGCCAATGTGGTATATATCTAGGCTGATCTAGTTTAGAAAAAAAACAAAACAATAAATTATTTTAAAAAAGACAGCACCCCACAAAAATTGCAAACAGCATGTACAAATTTCAGTATTCAAGACAACAACAACAGAAAAAAGTTCTCTCTGGTACTGACAGAAACACGCCATTGAAACCAACTACTCTCCACAGTTTGTTCAATGGCAGCACCAACTGCCCCCTGGTTCTCAACTTCACTGTTGCCAGGGTTTCTGGTTGAAAGCACCATCTGAGAGTAAACTGGTATGTTATTGGCGGCTTGGTATTTCTTTTTGTAAACAGTAATGATGAGTAAACGTATTCAACTGGCTGTTCGGCAAGTATTAGCAGTAGTAGTTGTAGCAAAAATGATCTTAAATAATGAAAGGGTAAGTTGAAAACCAAAGTGAAACTGTGTCTTTTGTCCTGGCTTGCAGGAGTTTTGGTTATGGCTGAGGAGACGCAGGAGGGGAGCTCTGTCACCGGGAGGAGGAGGCCTGGTGAGACAAGACACACAACACATCATTTAAATCATGTATTAGTGACTTGAAAAGGTCAGTTTGATTGACAGTTATTCTCATTTCAGGTCAGAAAGAAAACCTGCAAATTCTTGGAGATGAACAGCACAACTGGCAACTACAGATCCTGAAGAAAAGACCAAGAAAGCAGGAAAATCGGGACTTTGGAATAGAGGTACGTCTGCTTACCAGGCTGAAGGAGTCATATGTGTTCATGAGCTCCTCTATGCGGTACTGCTCCAGCACCACGACGTTAGTCAGGTTGGTGCTACGCTGACGTGCACAGTCCTCACAGTGAACCACATATGTCTTCCTGCTGCTGTTCTCACTTGTCACAAACAACAAATTGAACACCTCCACCTGTGACAGGAGAGAACAGGTTAAGAAACAGTCAATATGATTGCAGGAAGGAATTATGTAAACAAGCGACAGCAGGAAAAGGTTTTTTACTACAGCAAATTGCCAAGTAATAATCCTATTGTAAATGTTTTGTTTATAGTACTAAGAAGTCACTGCCCACTTCTCCTTCAGGGCACAACAGTAACCCAGTTTCATGGTGAAAAAGTATGCACTGTAGGTTCCTACGACTAAACAAGTGCTTCTGTTTGTTAGTCAACTAATTTGTCACTTGTGACCCACACATTGGGTTTGAGATTGGCTAGTTTAATATGCACACCAAGCTAAAGCTTATGCAGTCTAAAACAACAGCCTTGCATCCTATATTTGTACTCTTTTTAGAGGCTGAAGTTTGTGGTGCTGTTGAATTGTATTGCATTGTACTTCATTGGAGTGTTTCCAACATTTTGTCCACTTTCGATCATTGAGAGTAGATTAAATACCAAATGCCTTGCAATACAGTTAACAACACCAAAAACTGAACATGATGACCTTCATGAAGATGTGATTTATTGTAGGGTTGTTATATTAGACTGCATTAGTTTAGCTAGGTGTACCTAATAGCCTGGCCTTTGATTGTGCTGTAGGAATGTTAAGAGAAGTCTTCATGGACTTGGTGGTGCTTTTTCTTTTGCTGTGAAACTGGGTCACTGTAAGAAGAAATTGTTACTGCTGTTGTCCTCTAAAGGAACAAACTACTTTTCAGAGCCATCTTTGAAGCCTGTAGGTGGTGAGTTTGTTGATACTCAAAACAAAAATAACTTTGCAATGTTATTTTCCAGTTTATTTTGTTTGCTAGTAGAAGAATACACTCAGTTGCCAGTTTATTAGCTGAGCTAAGAACAATCCTACCTCCATGAAGATAATTACTTTCAGGTAGGTGTTGATTTAAGTATATATGTTATATGTTGTACACCTTTGACAAATGGGGTGGAAAAAATTAGAAACTTCTGTCAGTATAAACCAATACATTTGAAAAACACCAGATCAATTGCAGGAATGTTGCCAATAACCTGGCAACTGAGTGTGTCTGCAGGGAGAGACAGAGTTTCATGATGAGAGTGAATAATCGCTACTCACGTCACACTCGTTGCAGTAGTAGGCAGGCTCGTCCTTGACCCGACTCTGATAGGAAAGCTTCTTGCCTTCAGCCACCAGTTGGTCCCGCAGGATCTGGATGTGCTTTATGGACTGCAGCAGGCAGTGTCTGCAGAAAGGTAAAGAGACAAACAATAATGTTAAGTTTCCAACAACTGTTTAAACCTCAAATATGGAGTTTTTGTTTCCTGTGTATCATAACTTTACAAATGCAATAGAGCTTCATGACGTCTATAATGTTCATATTGAGGCTGTAGTGCTGTTCACTTGTTACACTGAGATTTTGTTCCACCTCATGTATAACAGTATACAGTGTAATACACTACAATAGACAATCACTGTAAAATTGAATTAAAACCTCTAACAGTTTCAACATAAACTTACTACTAACAGCATAACCTTAATGAACGATAGATATATTGCAGTACTATTAAGTAGTTTTAGCTAGGTGTAATATGTCTGTACTCACTTAATCATCTTGTAGGTGTCTGGGTCAGTGATCTTGACAGTGCGAGCCACGTTCCAGGACACATGAATCATGGGGACAATGGATTTGACCTTCTTTACTTCATTCCACTCAAACCTCTCCAGGGCCAGCTGGTACTGGTAAGCTGCAGATAGATGTGAGACAATGTTGAAAAATAAAAACGACCACCATCTTACAAAATGTTCTTACTATAGTGAAGTAATCTGTATTTGGTCACTAGATGGTGCACTGCTTACCACTGAGAGGTCCGACATTCCAGGCGATGTTGTTGCACCAGCCAACGGCCTGAACCCAGTGAACAGTTCCAGCGTTGATCCACACCAAGTCTCCAGGCCGCTGGATGAAGCGGTACACAGGGATGTTGGCGTTGTAGAGGTCCTCCAACACTGGCCACCAGGATCCTGTCAGGTAGTCAACTCCATGCCTGAGTACATTGAGAGGAAACAGTTGTTAGAGCTGTGATGTTTATGTGTAGAAATGTGTAGGGCTTAGCATCTTACATAAACTGAGTGATGTCAGCTTGTATTGTCAGATTTGTCTCTGTCTACTCACTTTTCACAGAAGTCGCTGATGGCATGCCAGTAGTTCTCATGGACAGAGAACCACTCGCAGTCTCCGGGGCCGATGTTGATGTTCACCGAGCAAAAGTTATTGTTCTCCTGGTGACCTATTGAATAAGGTATTAATGAGATTTTATTTAGAATTTAACCACTCATAATCCAAGGAGTAATTTGTGTTGCTTGTTGTTGTTTAACTAAAGGTGTCCTCCAGCCTTTACAGACACGAAGGAGTGCCAGTGTTCTTTACCTGGCGTTCGGCTCCCTGGGACCTTCATGTAGAGCTGGACAGTGTTCATGCCTAGGATGGTGTGTCCTACATGGCTCAGCATGTTTCCACTGGATGCTACACGCATAAATGCTGGCAGCTTCTGCAACTCCTGAAGCTGAGGCTTCCACCTGAGCAGAAACAGCAGGAGAGAACTCTAACTCAACTTTTGTCCTTAATGATGTCTGAGGATTAGCTGCATTGAGTACAAAGGCGCTTTTGCTAAGATCAGGCTGCAGTATTGAGACATGACCACAAGAGGGCAATGTATGTAATAGAGACAACTGCTAGATTGCTATATGATATGTTTAAGTTGCTTACCTCTTTGGATCTGAGAGGTCAATGTTGGTGCCAAATTTAATGATCTTCCCCACTGGTTTCTGCTCAGCACTGAGGAATAGGAAAACATTAATAGCATTAATACAAACCGCAAAATGATTGAGTGTTTTAATAAAGTTTTTGCTCTGTTAACACTATCTGTACCTGCTGCTTTCTTTAGAGCTGTCCTTGTTGGGAGTTTCAGAGCTGTTGGATGGCTTCTTCTCCTTCTCATCATCTTCTTCATCCTCCTCATCACTGCCTTTCTCCTCCTGAGGACACACATCACAACATTATTATCAGTTGGATTGTAGTGGAGAATGCCTGACATTAAAAAAAACCCATTATGAATCATACAGTGTACAAGAATGGAGAAATAGCGGTAGTAGAACATATTTACCTGCAGACTCTCTTGGAAGCTGGAGGCCTGGTACTGGGCGTACTTGGCGATGGTGGTGTGGGAGCGGCTACTCTCACAGGGCCATGTCTGACCTGTCCCACTGGGGTCCCAGTTCTCATCAGCAGGCTGCTGCACTTGAGTCCGAACCTCCACTGCCTGTTCTGCATTGGCTTCCACCAGGGACTTTGTAGAAAACAGCCCCAGGTCTAAAATAATGAGAGGGAACATTAGTTACATTTGAGGCAATTATACGCAATTGCTTACACGAGAGAGCAGCTGTGATGATACAAAGACATAATATCTGTCTGTATCTAATGAGCTAAAATGTTGGGCAAGACTATTTTTAGGAGCTAGATGCTTAGCTTCACAATTTCTTTCATCCAGAATTATAAGGAAAGCCTACCGTGAGTTTTTTTTTCATGTAAATAAATTCAATGTGTTAACGTCACTGTAAATGTAAACTTACTGAGTCGGAGAGATCCAGCCAGGCCTCTGATGACTGTGACAGGATTCTTGGGGTCTGTACAGAACTGCAGCAGCACAGGGGAGAAGGCATCCCTCTTACTCTCCAACTACAGAGAAGAAAAATCATGTTAGCGACACAAACTGTTTCAACTTATTAGTCTTCATGCACAATGAATCACCACAAGAGGGCAGCGTGTGTATGTTATCAACTGTCGTCAGTGTACATGAATTATTAAACCAACTTTATGTTCTGTTCCTTTAAAGAATGTGTTATTATTGTGCATTCTGATTAAACATTAAAGTTGTTTGATTTATAATAACATTTGTTGCAATTTACTACCATGCATGAAAAGTAGTGGACATAGTGACGTACATAGATGCTGGGTGTAGGCGGGTTGAGTTTCTCTCTAGGGATGGGTTCTTCTGTGGTCATGATGGGTTTGACCGAGAAGGCTGGGAGCAAGTAAGATTCTCTGAACTTGCCTTTCACTCTGGCACCCCTAGAACAAAAAGAAAAGAGGTCATGTTGACAGATGCAGAGGTTACCATTATTGTGCACATGAGCTACCAAATGGATAATTTTTGTTAACACAAATACACTAATCTCACACTAAAATGCCTCTACATTGAAATTAGAAGTATAGAAGTCATAGAAATATCTGAGAGGTAATTTAGACTGGGTAGTATGAATGTGCCAGTCTTTAAGATTAATAATGTGAAATTTCACATTAAATGCATTTTTAGCATTAGTCTTCCTCCCCAGTGCACTTACTTGCAGGACCTGATGATTTCACTGGCAGTGTTCTTGATGCTGATTTCCTCCAGTGGGATTCTCTTTTCCTCCACCTCAGAGGCGATGAAAGTCTCCCTGTCCCCACTCTCCACTTTGATCAGGCGAATCTTCAGCTCCTTGGGTGGCCCGTCTGACAACGCCTTCAGTTTTAAGAAGTCTGTTGAGCCTAATGAAGAACCTGATTCTGAGCCTTTTTTGTGATCAGAAGAAGATTCTGCGTGCTTCCCTTCACCGGTGGAGCTGGCGCCGGATGCCTCTTTACGTTTCTTTTTATCTGTGTCATACTGACTCCGATTCTTTTCAGACCCCTCCTTACTCTGCAGGTTAAGGTCACCAAGAATTCTGCGATCCTTCTTCTCCTTATGACTCTTGCCATCCTTGTGCCGCTTGTGGCTGGAGCTGGAATGAGTGGAAGAAGATGATGATGATGATGAAGAAGACGAGAAGGTCATCTCCTCTCTCTTTTCTCTATGCTTCTTCTTTTCTTTCCTGTCTTCATGCTTCCTGCTGCTACTGTGGCTGTGACCGTGCTTCCTCTTCTTCTCTTTCTCCCTCTCTCTATCTCTATCCCTGTTTCTGTCTTTCTCTCTGTGTTCCTTTACTTTCTCAGGTTTGTGTCTGTCCTCCGCTTTGCCATGGCCATTGGATTTATCCAGGGAGTTCTTGTTAGAAAGTGACTGTCGACTAAGCATGACCTCACAGCTCTTGCCCAACTCTGCCAGAGAAGACTCAGAGATGGTCGTCAGCAGTTGCTCCTCCTTGACCACCTTAATAGGATTCATGCTAGGAATCTCCTTTTTGATAGAGTTTAATCTTTCATCTGGCGTTTCTCCATCATCTCTCCAAACATCAGCATCCTCTATTTTCAGTTTCTTGTCCTCTAACAGAGGAGGAGAGGACTTAAAAGGTGGAACAGCTGGACTGAATGGTGGATTGGTTGAATCTGATGTGGGAGAACTGCCTTGCTGTTGGCGGCAGATGTCAGGGCCCAGTGACAGTGAAGAGGAATACTTGACCCCAACCAGCGCTGATGGAGGGGGTCTCCCAAAAGGCCCACCACGGTAAGCATACTTCTGGCTCTCTAGGACTGTTGCTAGCGACTTGAACATGCTGTTAACACCTGTTTGGTGGAGGTGGGGTCTTTGGGGTGGTGGAGAACAAGATGGAGTCTCTGAATCCTCTTCATCGTCATCCTCATCAGCCTCACTTTTAGTCTGCTCAGGGAGGCCATAAAGTTTAGCCAGGTCACTGTGGCGGTAATTGGTGTTCCCTACTCCTATTCCCATGTCCATTGATGGTTTAGGGTTGAGAGAGACATTAAGAGAAGGTTTAAGGTAGTCCTCATCCTCCTCATTGAGAGAAGATGTTCGGCTGCAAGGGGATGCCAGAGAGCCTTGGCGGCTGAGCACAGGAGGGCTAGCATGCAGATTGGATCCAAAGTCTTCCTGGTTGGGCTGATGTTTTGTTGCAGGAATGAGGTCTGGGGCACACAGGTAGCTCTTGATAGGCTGGACACTAGGAGAGAAGTTGTCATGAAGTCCTGAGGACCCAGTCTTGTCACTGTTATACATCTCCTCTTCCTTTTTGATGGATTCATCCAGCATGGCCATGATGTTAGCCAGACCATCAGGGAGCAATGTGGACAACTCGGGGGACTCTTCCTCAAACTGAGCACTATCAGAGTCAGCATCGCAGCTGCTGGCATTTTCCAAACCACTTCCTGTTGCCTGCTTGTTGAGGATTCCCCTTGTGGAGCTGGAGGTGGAGGATAGAGGTGGTGGTGGAAGGTTTTCTCTGGGAAAAGCCTGATACAGTTTGGGGGGCTCTCTAAGTGCCAGGGTAGGGAGAGAGTGTTGGCTGCTGTCTCTCTCCCTAGCTGAGTCTTTGGATTGGTTAGGTGCGGCTTGCATTGACGGGGGCTTGCTGGGGTATAGCGACTGATTCATCCCTGAGGTATTGTGTGTTGATGAGGGACCGAAAGTCGTTCCGCCATTGTTGCTCCACATCTCTCTCTGCCTCTGCTTTTCTCTGGCGTACTCAGTCTGAGGTGTAAGAGGGGGCGGTCGCAGCCTTTCTACAGGAGTAATGGTGGCTGTTTGGCCAGGTGGACATGGGAGTATGCCACCACGGCTTAGCCAAGGGTAAGGGGGTGAAGCCTGGGAGTTGGGGGGTGATGGACCTGAAGGAGGTGCAGTAACAGAAGACAGACGAGGAGGTGGGGGTGTTGGGGAAGTATTGCCAGAGAGCAGTCTCTCCAGATTTTCAATAGCAGTCTGCTCTTTGCCTTTTGCACTGCACAGTTCTTCCTCCTTCTTTTGCGCCATCCTCTTTTTCTCCTGCTCTCTCCTCTCCAACTCTCTTTGTTTTTTCTTTTCTTCCTCCTGCTTCTCCAGTTCTCTCTTCTTTCTCTCCTGCTCCTGCCTCTCTGCCTCTCTCTTCTTCCTCTCCTCCTCTTGCCTCTCCCACTCTCTCCTCTTTCTCTCCCGCTCCTTCTTTTCCCATTCTCTCTTTTTCCTCTCCTCTTCCTGCCTCTCCCATTCTCTCTTTTTCCGCTCCTCCTCCAGCCTCTCTGCTTCCCTCCTCCTCCTCTCTTCTTCTTGCCTCCTCTTTCTCTCCTGCTCCTGCCTCTCCCATTCTCTTCTTCTCCTCTCTTCCTCCTGTCTATCCAGTTCTCTCTTTTTCCTCTCCTCCTCCTTCTTTTCCAGCTCTTTCCTCTTCCTCTCCTCGTCCCGCTTTTGTCTCATCTCCCATTCTTTCTTCCGCCTCTCCTCTTCTCTCATTTTTCTCTCTCGCTCCTCTCTGTCCCTCTTCTTCCTTTCTTCTGCTTGCATGTGACCCTCTAGCTCCGCATCGAGCTTGTCGAGAGCCTCCTCGATGGACCGAGGTGCAGAGGTTGGAGCTGGTGGACGAATCTGGGGGTGAGAGTACATATGTGTCGAGGCAGATTCTGGCTGATGACGCAGTCTGGAGGACAGAGCTGGATTGGATGGCTGAGGGGCAGAGTTGACAGTGGAACGAGGATCTGGGCAGTATGTATTTGGAGAGCTAGGAAGAGGATTTGAAACTCTGCTTGTAATCACACTGTCCCCTGCCCTCTGGTGCCCTGAGGAGAACAAAGACGATGATGAGGAAAATGGAGGAGGTCGCTCCAGTTCAGCCTGCCCATAGTATGACGCCTTCCCCTTCATGGGCTGGGACTTAGGGGGTCCCTGCTGTTGTGGCCTGGGCAGCCCCTGTTGGTGAGACTGGTTGGCAGTGGCAGTTTGGCCTCTCTGACATCCTGGCTGCAGCAGAGCATCCAGCTGAGAGGTGGGGCTAGTGACACCTCTGGTCGTGGTATGGGACATTGGCTCTCTTCCTCTCTGCCAACTGTTATTACTGCTGCCATTGTTCACAGGGCAACCAGCGGGGGGTGATGTGGTTAGCGAGGAGACACCAGTCATAGTTACACCTCTAGAGCTGCCGCTATAGCTGCCGCCGATGGAGCAGGAGGCCTGTGATATGGGAAGATTGGGGGTGATGACGGGTGTTCGAGTGGAGTTGGTTGGTGGCAGAGGAGGGCTGACATGATGGTGATGCTGGGAGGGGCCTGGAACCCGACTATCCACGACCTGATTGTGGCTCTGCTGGCGCTGAGGTAGCAGTCCTGGAGGCCTGTAGATGCTCGACTCCTGAAGAGACACAAACAGAACAATTTTTAATTAGTTAAATGAATAATGATCACTATCTATCAGTCAGAACTGCAGAAAAACAAATGGATATAGACATGGTATGAATGACTTGTACTCACTAGAGAGTGACTGCTGGGCCTGCTCTGGTATCTCCAGGCCTCATGGGGCCCACTTTGCTGTTGCTGAGGTACTGAGGTGCTGCTGGCAGGAGGAGGTGGAGGAGGGGGACCCTGGTGCCCCAGCCCTGGATGAGGCTGGAAGTGGCTGTAAGGCACACTACTGCTGCTGCTGTTGTTGCTGGTTGCAGGAGGGTTTGCTGGTGACGATTGGGCATGTAGGTGTTGATCTCTGTCTCCCCTAGTTGGGGTAGATGCAGTGTGAGAGGTAGCTTGGCTGCCACCTTGGCCCCCAATGAGAGGGCCTCTCTGGTTGTGAAGACCATGAGGCTCCATGGCCTGGCAGGGTGGAGCTAGCCCCAGTTTGGAGCTGGGGCTAGGGTAGGAGGAGTGAGGGGACTGCTGGTTTACAGCCTGAGGTTGGAATGTGTCTTTCTGGAGCTGAGGTGCACATCCCTGGTTGTAGCTTCCCGGAGAGGAGTTTGGTAGAGGGGAGAGGTTTGAAGGGGTGGAAGAGGCAGGAGAGGACTTCTGGGTATAGCTGCCCATTCCTTGTTTATTGGCTTCCTGTTAAACAATATGGAATGAACAATGCAACAGAAGATGATTAGAGTAAAATAAAATCTATTTATAGCACAGCAAACAATACTCTTTCAGCTAATAGAATCAACATCTTTATGGCACCACTCAATCCAATAAATGTTTTTTTTCCATTGACTGTGGTCAATAGTGAAATGTTGATCCCTGGGTCCAATAATCATATGTCTAATGAGGGATATTTCCTTACCGTTCGGACCTGGAACTCCTGCGATGGAGGGTTCTTGCGGTCAGAAGTCTGGGGCTGCCAGGGAGTGCTGTTGTTCTTGTGAAGGGGGTTCCAGAAGGCAGGTTTTGGAGGGAGGTGGTGACCTGACGACTGGTGCTGAGATAACAAAGACTGGCCAGGGAAACGCTGCAGCCCAGGATGTGACATCTGCACAAGGAGTGGGACATTACAATATTTGTCATTCAAAGATACAATTAACAAGAATGACAAAAATGCAGCAGAAATCGAGAACTAAGGTTAGCCACTTATTGTGGTTGTTTTGGACAGAACAGAAAAAATGTATTTGCTCTTGTCTTATACCTGGTCTGAACTCTTTTTCCTCTTGCTGGGGCTGGGACAGTCCTCGGCACTTGGGCGAGAGGATGGGTGCAGCGATGGCGGAGGAGTATGCTGGATAACAGAGTGCTCTCCCAATGGAGGGCCCGGTCTCTTCAGCTGACCCCCTAACATCTTCCCTGGGTAGCCCCTCTGCTGTGAACAGAAAAATGAATGGATTAGTGTTGTGGCAGATGAAGACAGCCAGTGCAACTATTGCAGTGTCTGTTGCTCCTTGGTGACAGTGGCTTTGAATGGAGTATGTCTTTCATCTGTCTGGTTGCAGCAGAAATGACAGCCAGAATAGGGACTGTTCCGTGTCTATATGGATGATGAAATATGATCATAGCCAATTACAGAGCTCCTACCTGGTGCACCTGAGCCCACATCTCATCTCCCAGCAATGGTGGACCCCGGGGAACATGCTGCTCCTGAGGACCCCCAAACTAAATCAGACAGTAAACACGACACAGAAACCGTGAACGGAGTCATTTTTTCAGTCTATGACAACTGTTTAGACACAGTTTAATCCTGGTGCATAAATCTGCCATCAAATCATTTGTAGCATTGTTACTCACCTTCAGCAGTTGGTTTGGCCTGCTGGGAGGATGATGGGGGTTGGGGGGAGGACCGCCGCTGCCTGCATAGCCTCCATTATGGAGACGAAGTGAGTGCTCATTGGGCAGGGGCACAACAGGATGTCCTTGAGGAGGGAGGTGAGAATCATACAGCTGGCCTAGTTGCTCCCATGCTCTGTGGGGAGGTGGAGGATGAGGATGATGAGGAGGAGGTCTCTGCTGCTCCCTCTGCAGACCTGGTAACATTGCCTGTGGGAGCTCAAGCTTCTCACCTCCTCGCATGGGCCTGGACAGTCAAAAAAGACAACAATATTACAAAACAAAAATGACACCAGCTTGCTTCATCTGTAATTTTCTGTATGGCCCAAGGCTTTCTAAATTTAGTTCCATTACTGATGATTTTGTGTGTCTTACCCATTGCTAAAAAATTTATTGGGATGGTTCAGTCCGCCCATAGGACCAGGAGGTAGATGGGAAAGAAGTTGGTGTTGGTTCATTCCGGGTGAACACCTGATGAGAAGCAAAGACAGCACACACAGTGCAGTCAGATGACATTTCTTAGCAGTTTTTACACCAAGGTTGTTAAGTATTAGAGCTTTTACTTCAGTTCAGCTGTAAAACATGGAACTCAGCCATTCTAATGACAGGTTCAACCTGATGGATTTAAATAACAAAGAGGTTTGTAAAAGTTTTTTTGTGTGTGTGTTGTCATGGCCACAGACCTGGCAGGTGGCTGCCAGGCGCGGCCGCCCACGGGAGCCCATGGTCCCCGGTTGAGTCCGTCCAGAGGGAAGGAATCCCGTGTGCCACGCCCGCCAAACTGCTCTACTGCGTGATGCATCCAGCCTGTGGATGTCATAATACAGTCATTAACTTTACTCACGTGCGTAAAACAGAAAACCCCATATGGACTAAGAGCATCATGAAAAGTGACATACTAAAAATGTGAAATTACATGAAGCTTTTAATTCAACATCTTTATAAATAGAAAATATAAATCACTATTTGATATTGTTATAAAGTGCAACGATCTTTTTAATATTATTATGACATTCATGGTGGATTTGTGGTCAAATGGCAGACATGTCATTTTGCGACAAACACCAGGGTTGAACAGATTGCCTTAAAAATCTATTGCAGTACAATTACTAGTTAGCACATTGAAATTATAGGCTGTAGCTGAGGGATTCTGACTCAAATGTAATTACTTGAAAATGTTCTTATCGCTCCTCTAACTTATATATATATATATACACACACACACACACACATAACAGTTTCAAAGAGATGATTTATTTGAAATGTCATTCTTTAATTTAAACATATTTCCACATGTATTGCCACAAATTTCTATGAACGACTGGTACTAACTTATTTAAGCTAAAGTAACAGCCTTATGAACTGTATATCATATACTTAACACAATTTCTGTCATTTAAGTGAATTAGAGATCTCGTACTCACCAAACTAGCTGTGTCTGTGAAGCCCTCCACTGCAGCACAGAGAGGGCCTCACTCCAACACTGAGAATATCTGTACTGTCCGACTCCTCAGGCTTCAGCACCAAGAAACCAAAAGCCTATTGGCTGCAACGAGAGAGAAGAACAGGAGAGCCACTATGAGAATGAGCGAGACAGAGACACACTGAAAAGTCAATAAATGCCAGTGGGCTCTCTGTTATATAGGCTAGTTGGTGTGTGTATGTGTGCGAATTGGAGAGCTTGCCAGCAGAGAGGGGAGGGTGTAAGTAGAATATAGGGCAGGCCAGAGCTTACTGTGACTGCAGAGGCAACCTGAATTAAACCCTTTATTAACCCTTATTTACATCTAATTCTCCCCATTGAAATTTCCTCTGACTCAGCTCTAGCTAGGACATTCTCCCAAGCAACATTAGCACAACTTAAATTTGCTTGAAGTCTCAAATCATGATGGATGTCTTTGTCTACAGCTGGCTGCTATGAGTCAGTGAACCTGTAGGAGGCGTCAGTAAGCCAGTAGGTCCAGAACAGGATTATTACTGAGGCCCAGATGGCTCAGTGGGGAGCTCACCTGTGAGGACAGACCTGGGGTTACTGTAATCCTTACCATGGGCCTCCTGATAACAAGAGACAGAGGGAAAGACTAAGAGTGAGAGGCCTTGGTCACATGCCAAGTGTGTGTGTGTAAGTGTGTGTGTGTGTGTGTGTGTGTGGTGTTGGAAGCAATGCCAAGTGTGCAAGCTGCATGGTCGTGTCAGGCTTGTGCTGATTTAGTGCATGTGAGAGAGAATAGTGTGCTCTCTTAAGTGGATGATTGTGTGTGTGCGCTGCAGTGCTCTGAAGGGTGTGTGTATAAAGTGTGTGTGCGTGTGCATGCCCGGTGGATACACTAAGGTTTAATCTCATTACGGCAGGCGTGATGGAGAGGGAGAGGGGGGCAGCAGCGACAGACGGCCTGAACAGGATGGAAAGATAGATTAAGGAGAAACGATGGAGATGGAGAAGAGGGAAGGGATGGAGGGAGGTGGAGTGGAGAGTCGGAACGGTGCCATGAAAACGCCCACACACCTTCCCACACACACATACACCGAGAGGACACAAAGGAAAGCGGTTGAGGGGAAAACGCATAAAAGAAGCTGAGAGATAACTCCCTCCCCTCCCTGCTTTCTCAAACACCGGACACACACACACACACACACAATACGAAGACAGAAGGTGTCAAGATACAAAGAGGCCTGTGTTTCAAAGTACCTCGATTCAAAAATGACAACAAAAGAGATCCCTGACAAAACCTGAGAGGGATGTATTCACACCTACACATTTGCCACTGCTGTTTAAAACTAATGTTAAACACATTCTTGTACTGTAGATGTAAAACACATAAAATCCTAACTTTCTGTCATCTCTATTAAACATCCGATTGATTTCATGTTTACTTCACAGTCTCGCACTAACTTGGGACGACATCAGTTTAAAGATGATGAGACCATCAGACAAGCATGTTTGCTTTCTGTCATTGTGTGAATGTAACATAAATGAAACCAGTTAAGAAAAAAATGCCCGCTCCAAATGTTCAAGGCACGTAATGATAACATTTTGGAGTACGTGACAAGTAATGTATAATGCATTAGTTGGAGAGCAGACATGCACACACAGGTTATGATTCATTTCTCTAGCTCAGCACAGCACTCTTCCACCAGTTTTCCAAAATTAGCTCTGGTCATACGCAGTCCTTCCTCCCACCAGTTCCTCTTCTCTTCCCTTCTTCCTCCCACCAACTCTGAATCCTTCTGTCTCTATTTAAAGCCCAGTAGGGGATATTTCAATCGCTGTGCACTTTTAGCTTGTCAGGAGTGGTGCTGTACAGTGACACACACACCTCCCTCTCTGTCTCTCCCCTTTGCGCCTCACTGGGATCATCATCATCATCCACCAGCCTCTGCTGTTATGTGAAGATAGGCTAACTGTCAAGACTGCACACAGCATGCTTTAAGACAAGCCGAAACAAACACACACTCATGCTGAGCGTACCTTTTAGAGTAGCACCAAGTTATTGATTCACAGTTGTGTTAAGTCTCAGCTTCGGCTGCCAATCATCTCTCTGGGGTCTCCTCAACCCTGAAAGACAGAGAAGACAAAAACATTCATGTCAAGCTGTCATAAAAACAACATGAAGCCACACTAAACATGATACTCAGAGTTACGATCAAAACTGTCATGAACCTAAAACCTCAAAGCATTTGATATCATTCAGGGCTGATGGTGGTCTTCGCTTCCAATATTAACTGACAACTCTTTTTGTCCTACTGCGTCTCTTTTCTGACTTTCTACACAGCGAATCATCACGACTCTCACCCCTCCTGCTTTCATGACTTCTGAGGTGACGTCTGGTTTCAGAGCACTGTGGAAAAGTTGAAGGTGGTTCAGAGGCAAAGGGGTAAATCAGCAGGGAGGCAGACACAATAAGAGCTAGGGGGCCTCTTGTTCTCTTTCTCTTCTCACGCAGACACAATGGTGAGACTGACTGTGCAGCTTAACAGACGAGCCTGATCGCGCTCTAACAGGAAGAGCCGGCTAAGTCAACTATCACATGTGAAAGAGTAGCGCAGGGGGAACTTGGTAAAATAATAAAGCATTAGGGAGAAAGGAGAGAGGGAAGGAGATAGTGACAGGGTGTGAGTTTTAAATTAGAAAACTGAAGACAGAGAGCTATAAGGAGAACTCTAGCAAGAGACCCAGCTGTGACTGGTGAGTGCAAACAAGGACACAGTGGCGAGGTTGTAATTACCACTTTTATAGAGGGTGTGTGTTTATGTCTGTTGTGACCAAACGGTCGTCTAATCCAGTTGCTACCCTGGCTATCACATTGCTCACAGCCACTCTACCAGCACAGTGTGAGAAACTCAGTACTCTGAAACCAGATAGTGTACATGGACGGCAGACAGTGTTACATACCCATTCAGGTTCTATCAGATGCTACCAAAATGATGAAATGTGGTCATATCAGCTATGAGTTAGTGCTCAGTACTGTATGCGTATGGAGAGAATGGAGAGGGTGTGTGCGTCTGTATGTGGACATGACGCACTTCATTTTTTCGGGGAACCCCCGATGACTCAGCGCCCTGGAAGAGGGCTTACCCCAAACTGCTCAACCTAAACGCCGCCCTCCTGGGACGCCGCTTACAGTCAGGTGACCGGGGGCGTCACAGATGTGACAACCGCGGGAATTTCTCGGACTTTGTGATGTCATTTCTGCTTCCTATGAAGTGTGCCGCATGGGCTGGTTGTGTATGTGTGTGTGTGTGTATGTCTTTAGATAGACAAGCAGGATGTGATGGTGAGCTGCAATCGCAAGACCACAAGTTCAAGATAAATTAAGGCGCAAATTTTACAAACATGTTGATCAAATGGTTTCGAATTCACATAAACTTTAGGTAGTTGTGTTTATGACGAAAAACAAAAATAAAATAAAAAAAGCACTCTAAATGCACAAAGTGAGATTTTTGCTTTCACTTTTACCTCAATCTAACCACAACAAGCTGTAGCGTTCCTCTATACAGCTGAGTACAGTAAGCAAACCTAGGTTAGGTTGCTATTGTCTTGCTAGTATACACAGCTGATGTAGTTATCAATTATTACCAAACAGATTACATGACCGATGACGTCACTGTTACATCAAAAATTCCCCCATGGTACATCTTGTTCAAGTGAAATCCCCCCATCAACACCAGACATCAAAGAGCTGTTCCTGTCAACACCCTCGTTGTTGTAGTTACCCAAGTTAGTTATTGTCAGCAATACCAGCTATCAGCTAGGAGGAGGGGCCAAGCAGGAACCTTTGGCAAAGAGACAAAGCTGTGCCAACCGTCGTCAACCACGGCAACCAAAAAGCTAGAAGGAAAATAAAGGAGCTCTGTTGAATCCTCTGTGGCATCTAACAAAGAAACACACAAGCAAAATAAATAAATCCACCATAATCCCACGTGACACACAAACCAAAGTCATGAGCTTGTGGCCGTGCACAGGGAAGCCTGCTTGGTCACTAACATGAGCTGGGGGGAACAAATGGTTGAAATTAAGATGCTAAGATGACGTCTGTTTCTGTGCAGTAGCCTTAATTTATTCACCCTCACCCTTTCTTGCCAACCACTTGCCTGTGTTGGTCCCCAGCCAGACGACCACACTGAGTGGGGGGTACAGGCCTAAAAATTCTACTTCTTTCTTGAAAATCCTGAAAAAAGTAGACTTTTATCTTGTCTTTCTTTTAAAAAGAAGATTTAACAATCAATACAAGATGAATGATTTGTTGAGCTGGAGATTTGACTTTCTGCAGCGTGGCAGCGTTAATCAATACTGCCTGAGGAAAGAGCAACAGGCAGCTCGGTAAGAAGACAGCTTACACTGAGAGTGCTGGAGGGACCATATGAACAACCACAGAGGATGAGACCACTGAAAACTAAAAGCTTGCGGTGGTAATAGCAGGCAGCTGTAGAGTGTTACTGTCCTAGTAAAGTCACTGTGGAGCCTGCCTGATAAGACATGACCAGATAAGGCTGGGAGAAGTGGCAGATAACAGACGAGAGAGCGAGGGAGAAGTTCTCGCAGTTTTTGGCAGAGAATAACGGAAAGGCCATGCATGGTCCTGTCTCCCTCCCTCCCTCCCTCCCTCCCTCCCTCCTCTCTCTCTCTCTCTCTCTCTCTCTGTCTTGTTCTGTCCTCCCTCGCCTGCTCTACTCCATTTGGCCATTACATAATCAGTCCCAGATAGAGATCGTGTTCTGAAGGAAACACCATGCATTTCTCGCTCTCTCTCCCTCTCTAACACACACCCACAGAGGAACAGCCAGCCCCTGCATCCGTCCTCCCCCACCTTGTTGCCAGGCTCCCTGCCTGCGTGCGTGTGTTTTATTTGTTTGTGCGTGTGCAAACGTCAGTGAATGCCGTTCCAAAACGGTGATGCGGGCTAACTTCATCACGTCCACATCCAAACACACACAGAAAATCAGAATCAGGGTCAGCTGAGGACACAGCAAGCAAACATTGTTCCTGCACACAGACACAGAAGCATCTGACCTCCTTGATGGGCGATTAGCTCCTGTTAGCATCCATCTAAACAACACAACACTTCATCCAGGGGACAGGGTACTGACCTAACCCTTCACCCGGTTGCACCCAGGCCATCTTTATGCTCCACAGCAGCAGCACACCAGTCAGCCATAACAGGCCAGATAATAGCTCTTATTTGTCTTATTTCGTCTCCTCCCGGGTTTATATGTGTGCTCCCTCACATCTGGTCTACATTCAAGCAAAGAGAGGGGCCATAAAGCACAGCGGGAGGAAGGTCCAAAATAATCTTCTGCTGGGTTGACGATGCTTCTTATTTCAAAATTTGGCAGATTTTGAAACAACAGCGAAAAGCTTCAGGTTGGCAGCAACCACCAACCAAACAGTGTTCATTTTGGCTGTTGGTGTTCAGTCTGTCAATGTGCTGGTTGGCTTGTCACCACCTCCTTTTTCATCGATTGTTTAGTCTAAAGAACCGCTTTGACTGCAAAGCATTTAAGAGATTAAAAAGTTGATTTCCGGACCCCCAGTGACAAGAAACAGTTAGCCTACATTTTCATCTGTTTGTGGAAAATGAGGGGTGGGTGGGGTTACAACTGGTTTATTGTGGTGCATCTCTTCTTTCTCTCATACACACAAACACACATACAGATCAGATGCATGTGTGTGACATTAAAGAGAAGGGGAACAGAGCTCAGAGGGGAGAGGAAGCTGTCGTCACAACCACAGGAAGTAGGCCTCCCTGAGGAGTGTGTGTGTGTCAGAGAAAAAGAGACAGGCCTTGGGGAGGAGTTTGAAGGCAGAGGCTTCCTGTTGAAAAGATATGAACTGTATGTGTGTTACAGTGTCTGCAAAAGCCTTTTGACGGTTAAAAAGTAGATAAAAGTGAACATACATGACTCATATGAGTCTCTGCAAATGTGAAACAAGTCCAAAACCTGGCCGGTTTCACTCATGGCTCCTAAAATACACACAGACACACAGTCATCTTGTGTGAACGGCACGTGTGTCTAACTCATGACTCACAAGCCTCGTCAACAAAAACAAGACAGTCAAATGACTTGAAAAGCCATTTACTTGGCTCTGACCCTGGGTGTTAAGTGAAAAGCCTTGCTCACCCTCTTTTTAGCTTCTGGTAAAAGTGAATGACAAACATATGATGGCAGAATGAGTGTGTGTATGTGTACACTGAATAACTGCTCCTCCCAGTCACTTGTGCTTCCCACTTCATTTTCACAGAAACACTGCGTTACAGAGGAAACATCAGTCTGAATTTCTCGACAGACTTTCGTTCATGATGCCGTCTTTGTGAGACAGAAAAACGAAAAGCATGACTCAACACCTGGCTTGTGACTCTCAAGAAAGGAAAACGGAGTGTAAATCCCGACAAAGCGGAAATCTGAGAGGACGTGGGTGTCTCATTGACAAGTGACAATGGCTTGATCGTCGTCACTCTCGATTTCCACACTTGAGCAACTTCAAAAGCCCCCAAACTTTCTGCTTCACAAAACGACGGAAAGCTCAGGACAAAGCAGAACATCACGCTGCCTCTTTTCACAGGAAAAACAGCCTCCAAATAAGAACTGCAAAATCCCCCTCCCTCATATGCTCTATCTCTCTCCTGGTGCATCTATTCCACATCCATGACTACCACACACACACGTTGACTAGCTCAGCAATGCACTAAACAGGACAAGAGACTCTGCTTCGTTGCTAACAGTTGCCAAGGGAAGCGTCCGCATCTTAACTAACAGTTCTTAAACTAAGCTGGAGAGGCAGAGATGGAGAGGAACAGGGTTTATGAGAGGTTATGATCAACATGTTTACTGAAACACAGGACAGGCTGACCTCACACACACACACACACACACACACACACACACACACACACACCACCCTCTTCCTCTTCCTCCTTGGATTCACAACATTATGTCTCATCAGCAGTCTGTATGTGTGAATAACAAAAAAATGGAGTGAGTCCTATATGCATCAGAGTTAATGACAGCATGCGTACAGATGGCCGGTGCAGTGTTCTTACAGTGGGTGTAAGTACGTAATGATCGTTTTGACTTTATCAGAACAAGTGTGACGCAGGCTGACTGCCTTTGTTATGACGGCGCCGTTTGTTCATTTAGTACAGAGAATCCAAGGCCTGTTTACAGATTCCTCAAATACCATTGTTGTTTATCTTTTAAGCATTTTTAAAATAAATCTCTCACGATGCACACAGGCTTACTTCCTGACTGAATTATCATTTATTTTGCCAGCGTGGTCGAGGTGGGGAAAGTAGTCACAGGAGGTGAGGGGAGGTAAATTAGTGAAGGAAGAAAATTCTTTCCAAGGTGTGACAGTGTGTGTAACTGTGTGTATGAGTCACACACACACAGTGTAGTGTGTAGGTTTGCACACCTCCCTTCCACTGTAGCATCATCATCAATGGCAAAGAGCCAGAGATAACAGAGGAACTGAACTCAGAGGGAAAACTTTCCTTTTTTCTCTCACCCGGCTGAACAGGCAAACAGGATGTAAACAGCCTGTAACTCTCTAACACAGTTCTACTCACTCAGGAAGGATTCAATCGAGCGATTCCTCTTTTCTCTAATATCATTGTGGATTATCTGATCAAAATGCTGCCATGTTTTACATTTGCCCATTAGCTCGGCTTGTGGCTGCAGCAGAATCACTTGCTCTCCTACTCCTATAAAAGCTCTAACTAAGTTCACTCCTCAACTTCTGGATTGAATTATTATGCTGTTTTTCCTTACTGCGCTCAGGTCCGCAACAGCTGCATATATGACTGATATTTATAGTTATGGATGTCTAAGCCTCGTGGTTGGCTGGCAGTATAGCAGAGTCCTGCTGGTCCTTAAAAACTAATGAGAAGTATCTAATAAGAACCATGACTTCATCCATACATGATGGCAATTAACCTGTTTTTCCATATTTCAAAACCTAAAAAGCCTTTTAATGTGCATATGTATGTAGAACCCTTAATTTCTCTATTTTTGTGCTCTTTATTGCCTTTTTTGTTATTCTAGCTCATTTGAATTGTTTTATTTTTGTCGCAGTGACTCAATTTTCCCCCAATGATCATTAAAACTTAATCACATTATATTTGATAGCATGAGCACTGCTATATTTTATGTCTTGCTCTTTCAAACATTTTTCTTATCCTTTACCTTTGTTAAAGACCCAGTCGAGCTAAAATGCCTAAAAATAACCCTTGACATATGGCGGACCCTACAGAACTTTAGAGCTTACAGTACAGCTTCCTGTTTCTGGAGGTCTGGTCCCCACTGTGAGAGACCAGGATCCACTGTGGGCAGTCTCACACTGTGAGGTGGAATTCCACACTTGGTTGACTGAGATTTTGCCCCTCTTTCATCCTGCTGTCTGGGCGAGTTCGGTGAGCTGAAGTATATGCATGCACTGCAGGAGACTAAATAAACTGGCAGGTATTTTACTGCAGTGCTGAGGGCAGCTCAGTACAACGCCCAGTTGTAATGCAATAAACTCAATTAGTATTGTACTTTAAATGCTACTGTACTTAATGTCTATCATTAAATGGAGAGGAATTGGAATAGCTATGATAGAGCCCCTTTAAATGTTCAGTGTTTCTGCTGACATAAGCGATGGGAAATTCCTCAACTGGTTTCCAACCATGGTGCCAGCTAACACGTAGAGAAACTCGTGTTTTAACGCCTGACCTGTTGGGGTGTGTGGGGAGTGTTTGAGAAATCGTCAGCAGGACAGATGTTGTCCAGCACCTCCCTCTCTCATTCCCTCTCTTTCGTTTTGTGTTGCTCTCTGGAGGAGAAACGACACCTTTTACTGGAAAGGCTGCAACAGCATGGTGTCACACGAACAGACGTTTCATGATGACATCCAATCACTTCCCCCACCCGCTTCCCTTTGAAACATACACACGCGCACACACTTACACCACATTGAGAGGCAGGAGAACCCCCAAACACACACACACACACACACACACACACACACACACACACACACAGAGCTCTTGTCTCATCACTATCAACTGTCAAAGTAATGTTAGATGTGTTAGATGAGTAAGCACTTTAAGCCAGCCTACTAACCCATTTCCTATGTCGGCCACACACAAAGGAAAAATCTTAATTAGATCAAAGTAATCCTCGCCTGCAACACCCTCATCAAAGCTATACATATGGGGAGAGGGGGTGGGGGGTAGGTTTGGGAAACTGCCCTGACACACACACTGCTCTTCTACTTACTCAAGCTGTGTGACTCAGGCACTATTGTTGAGTTAGCAGTCTCATTTCCACCGTCATCTCTCTCTCTCTCTCTCTCTCTCTCTCATGGCGCATGTGTGTATCACTTCAATATTCCTCCATGTTCGTCATCACTCGTAGTAAAATGGGCGGCGATTGTTCATTCACACACACGCTCCTATTGAGATCACGGGACAAACGGGGGCGGGGTGAGCTGAGGCAGCACGCAGCCGGCCAAGTGTGTGTGGAGAGACATGAAGCTTTAACTTTTTACAACCTCCGACATCAAACGCGGGGACAAAACGCGCCGCAGGTTTCCAGCCCAATCGATCTAATTGATCGGAAGTGAACCTTCAAAGGATTTCTTTCTTTGTTTTCTTCGCGACCCCATGCCAGCACACTCCACTCTTCCTGATCTGGTTTACTGCGGGCAATAAAATGACAAATAAGCCCCCCCAAGCAGGCCACAAATTCTCATCATCCGTGATTAGTGTTTAACGTCAGTGGGCGGCGAGACAATAATAACCACCAATATCAACAACTATTGATTATATTCCTAAAAGACATCACCACGCCCCCAAACTAGTCGACTTGATCCTGGTTTTAACATCCATTATTTTGATTTTTTTTCTTACTCATTACTGTGCGTATTTTGGCAAAAGCTGCCCAAAATGCACGGGTCAATAACGACCTGTGACATGCGCACTAGGTATGCGCACCTGCCATAACTTAAATATGTTAAGCTGACTCCTGCGGGCTTTATCAACGTCTCAGAGAGCATGGACCAAGATAAGAGCCAAACAAATGTGTGTGAAAGTCACTTCAGTTTGCCAGCCTGGACTACTGTTCCCTCCTAAAGGGGATAATTAGATAACAGATCACGTTGACCAAACAATACTATGTGGTCAGACCTTAGCTCACAAACTACCCCTGAAACCCAGACCTAAAGGGCAGCACCAAAACACCGCCCCGCCCCCCCAAACGAGAAGTGATGCAAATCACTTCCTTTCAATCCGGCTCTTTGTGTGCGTAAGGATTGACTGGGGGTGATGGGGGTGGCAGCTATCCATTCACTTTATACGGCTGCCGACCTCAGTGATCCTGCCCACCCCCCACTCCTACTCCAGCAGACACACACACACAATGGCGTGAGATCTCCTTACACAGGCAATTTTCTCTCCCTGTCCTCCAGCTCTCCTTCCCTTTTCTAGCCATGGGATGATCAGGAGTTTTCAGGGCAACAATGTGACCAAACTGGACCCGGGGTGTCCCAAAGCAATATGAGGATTAGGTCATTTGCACCATTTCATGAATAGATGTATTAAGCTACTTTGTACTCTGGCCAGTGTCATTATCAGACCTTTAAATGGGCTCTACACTGAAATATAAACAGAGGAATACTCACTGGGACAAAGCCTTGATAAAAAAAAGTTGGGGGGTTATTTGGGGGCATGTGATCAAAAAAATCCCATGAACCCCAAATTCACATCAAAGCCAATTTACAGAAAGTGTGATCCACGTGCCTGGTAAAGATGATCAGTCGTGTATATGAGAAAAACAATTCGCCGAATCGAGACACACACACGCGTGGGTTTAAAGAGTTGAGAAAAAACACAGCGAAATTCCCCCACCTCATCGATTACGGAGGATCAAAGGTTCCGCTTTAATTGATTACAATAATTCACTCATCGATGTCCTGACTCAACAACACAATGGGACACCATATATCTAATGATGAAACAACTCCACACATGGACGATTAGAATATTAAAACTGACTTCACCACCATCACTAACTTGTCTGCTTATAACCAAAACACAGTGGACTTGTAAATGCTCTCACCGTTCATTCGCTCCAGAATAAAATTCCAAATAGAAACAGCCCTTGTATCCGTTTCCTTTATAAGTGTTTGTATCCGCAAGTTTGGAGCTCCGGGTCTGCAGAGAAATTCCCGAGCAGCCGGCTGAGCGGAGCAGCTCTGTAATCCCTGTTAGTCTCAATCGCTTCCTCTCGAAACAACCATGAAAGCTGAGCCTCCTGCCGGCCGGAGAGCCTCTCTGCTGTCCGCCTCTCCGTCTCTATATTCTGCCTGTTATTCCGTTTGATGGCCGCCTCTCGCTCGGGTCTGTCCGCGTCGAGCTCCTCGTCTCCTCTGCTTCACGAACACAGAGAGCAGCCGGGCAGGGATCGTGTTGCGCCGAGCTCCGTTTTAAAGGGACAGAGCCACGCACACTCAAACACACGCACGCCGAGACAGAGGCGGACACACGCGTGACGTCAGCGCACGGCCCCGGAATTCCCTGACAGCGCAAACTGGCACCGAGTCCGACTGCCGGTACCGGAGCTGCTCCTCCTGACAGCTTTATTCGTTTGTTCCTTTTTATTTTGGTTTCAAGTCGGAGTTGTTTTCAGGCAGCATATTTCCCTGTGGCCGTCTATTTTTGGATGGAAGACCTCACGCCATATTACCACTGCAGGACAGATACAGTATCACAGTGGAAGGATTAAATTTAGTGGACTATAAATAGGCACTGTAAAATACATTTGGCTTATAGATACATACAAATAGGTTTACACTGCTCAATGTCTTTTAGAGAAACTTGTTCATCAATCAAGATCAGCAAGTTATGTCTCTGTATTTAGACCTTTAATCCATGTGAAACGTTTTATATAGGCCTGTGTTTAACCAAGCTGGAAGACACTGCCCAACACATTTTATGTATTGTTTTATTTTACATTGTCCCTGATATATTTGATAATTTTACATCCCATATATATTAAGTAACAAAACAGGTACTTTTTATAAAGGGTGTCTGAGCTGTTATTAACAATTTACCGATGGTTAAAGATTCAATTAAGCCATTTTTAAGATCACATTTGCTGGTGTTTAAAAAATGCTTAGTAAGCTGCTAATACATTGTGGCACAGATCCTCTGGGATCATTTCCAGCAATGGGATTTTTCACAACTTGCCTGGCCGCCCAAAAATTGCTCTCACTTACTTACTTACACTATATAAATATAACATTTTATCATGATATATATAAAACCCACTGAGAGGTTTGTGTAATATGTATACAGTATATACTATATAAACTGTATGATGTACATAGTGTTTATACAGTGCAGAGTCTACATTACACAGAGTAGAGTGTATGTATACCAGATAGACCAATAGATACAGATAAATGCATACTGTAGAGTCTTGAAGGATGAATAACATCTAACGAATGTATTATTTATTATCAAAATACAGACACAAGGCTAGGACTGTAAATAAAGCCAGAGTTGTGGGGCTAATAAATTTCTTGTTCCTGTCCAGTAGGTGACATTAACATCTGACATCTTATGCCTGTGCACCCAGAAGTACAAGAATTATATGCTATGTGCTCAGAGGCAGCCAGCGAACATCCTGTGTGAGGTAAACAAGGCTTTGAAAAACACAAATGGGGCTCTCTAAGGCCGGAAACATTTGTTCCAGCTTTTCCTCGCCAAAGTAACCATCCTGTACTCTGTAATAACGCCAAAGAGCCACATTGGTACAACCAACAGTACGTGTCACACACGAACACACACAGACACACACACACACACACACACACACACACACACGTAGAGGTTATATTTAGAAAGCACTGCCTCAGCAAGACAACAGGAGGCAAAATTAGTCGTGGCAGGGAGGATGGGAGTGTGTCATGGATGATGCTGAGACGATGACATAAGGACACACACATGCAGTTTATTTATGGTCATAACAATGTTAAAAACAACAAACAATAATATCTGCACATTATGAAACCTCTCACTGTCTCAGAACGAATCACTGATGCTCTCAGTCTCTCACTGTCTGTTCTCTCTCCTATCACAACAGGCGACTCTCAGTATATTTTGAGTTAACTGAAGGTATTTCTGCTCCTATTAGTATGCAGTGAAGAGTGATGAGAGATGTGTGTGTGTGCTAGATTCAAACCCCTGATGAAGTAAGGGCACGGCATGTGTGGTATGTACCACCAGGGTGGATCTAGAGTCTATTGTCAAATGACAATGAATGTTCAATAATGTGTTTTGTGTTGAGAAAGAGGAGGGACGCAGCACAGTGGGGGTCTTTATGACACTGGGAGGCAGTGTGCTTGTATATGGATGTTCTGTGTTTGTTATTAAAGGCTGTGGGGCAAAAGTGAATAAGAGTGAGGGTCTAGTGCAAAAATGAGTGCAACAGTGACTGTGGAACAAAAGCTTGGAGCAGCTGATAATCTAGCATATACATATGTAGTAAATTTCCTCTGCAAATGTATGGAAGTTGTTAAAAAAACTGATAAGGTAAAATAAAATGATATAATTGCATACTCAGAAAAACCTGCACCCTTAATGTTATAATCAGTATGCACTATATTATAATACCTCAAGTCAGCCCATGACTTTTTATAACACCATCTGGAAGCTATTACATCCTGAATCGCTGCTGTCCTTAATTACCCATCATAGAGTTGTAAACTAGTGCATTCTGTATGTAGGCTATATATCATCTGCTTCTCACTGTTGTGTATGTTGTCCATTCTATTTCTGCACTGGTCTCTCCCACACAAAAATAGACTGACAGTACAATCTATGCAAATATTCTGCTGCTCATGCTGCTTGGTTTTTGCTGCTCTGCATAAAGTTTCTTTTTTGGCTTTACATTTTCATCTAAACTTGCAATGTATTCTCATATTGCTCCCAGTGTGTGACATGACTTAAACCTTATCTTCCATTGGGTGTGCCAAGAGAACCTCCCAAGAGTGTGATTTTGCTCAACTTAGGTGTGTCAACGTATGTGTGTAACTGTGTGTGACTGCACTTTAGAGAGTTTGGTGGGAGACCATTAGCCCTCAAAAGTGAACAGGAAGAGGATTGCTGATTGATGTGGTCATGGGTGGGACCATGGGTACCACACACACGGCCCCACACATACACACACACACACACACAGTTTCTTTCAGCTGTTTCTTGCATAGATGTACTATACTGTATATAATAAGGGTCTAAGAATATTAAATGTATGTCTGAGCTCCATTCCCATCCTTCCTCTCCCACAACAAGGGAAGCCAAGGCATTACAGTCTGTCCTGTGGGTCCAAAATGTGTGTGTGTGTGGCAGGAAGGGACAATGAAGGGAAAAAAAAATTGTGAAGCACTGTGTGTTTAAGTTCTTACAGCTCGTATGCATGGCGAGCAAAGCTGTATTCATGTGTGTGGAAGGGAGGCAGGCAGGCATGTGTGTGTGTGTGCGTGTGGTGGGGACTTTGTGTGTGTAATTAAAGAGATCGGGGACAAGGACGGTTCAGTTCTCACACTCCGAATGTATAAATATATATATATATATTTAATAGCTCTCCCATGGGTACAAGCCCCAAATTCCTGTCATACCAGCCACACACACACGCAAGTTTAAAAAATAAACAGCATGTAATACTGATGAGGTCCAGACAGAGCCACAGTAGAAGAAAGAAAGTATGCCTGTGAGTGAGTAAGTGAGCTCTGCAGTCGTAGGAGACTGTGTCCCTGGTACAGATGGTACTTCTCAGCCTCTGATATGTAGGATTGTGTGTGGGACTGTGTGTGTGTGGGATTGTGTGTGTGTGTGTGTATGTGTGTACATGTGGCATACCGTGAGTCAGCCTTTTGGGTACACTGAGAGACCGACAGACATGATAATAATCACCTCCACGCACATACTCACGCACACAGTCACACCGTAAGGAGACAGAGAGCCACACAGGCAGTCAGACAGACAGACTGGCTTAGCACACCCACATATAGCAGCCATGCAGCCAGCTGAATGAAGCACTACAGCCCTGATAATTAGGGCCCTTATTCAAGGAGAGAGGGGCAGATAGGGAGACCGGCTTTCCCTCTAGTTTCTCAAACAACCGGCTAATCCCTACTGTAGCTCTATGATAAGCTAAGCACTCCAGTCCTGCTTAATATACTCACTATCCCAAAGTTATACATAGTGAGAAAGTAAACTCTGCTTAGAGGAGATCAAAAATTTCAGATGGCTCTTAAAGGAATATATCATGTTTCCAGGTGATCGTCTAACTGGTCAATTTTCTTCTTAAAAGGTAAAAGCATGGACACCAAAATCATCCATGTGTCCCTGCTTGGTAGATAATTGGCTTTGGTGCGACACGCTAACACTTCAGTACACAGTATTAGGGTTTTCCCATCAGCCCAGGTTGGTGCACTGTAGCCATGCTTTTAGTGGCGTCCTTAGCGGCTAAACTCATGGCTGTCTATGCTTCACATTATAAGCTTTTAAGGATACTTTTATTGTGAAGATTTTATAGGAAATGCAATGCATTTATCATAGCTTCATTATCGATGCTTTTCTTAAATAAAAACATGTCTACTCAGTTTGGTCCAAGCGCTATGGAAAAACCCTATATGCTGTGTTTAAACTGGCAACATTCAGAAATGTGAACATGAGCATGTAGCAGCTCTGAAGCTAAATGGTGACTAAAATATGGACAAAGTCTGGAAACTTTGTGTGGAAGACAAATTTACATTAAAATAGTAGTAGTAGAACAACAGATTTGAACTGCATGGGACTATCGGATCTATCACTACAACTACTACTAGTTGTTGTGGAGGGTAGTGTAAAAAGTGATCAGGTAGGTAGGTAATTAGGGCTCCAGCTAATGATTATTTTCATGATTGACTAAACTGGCGATATTTTCTCCATTAATCATTTGGGCTATAAAATTAGAATGAATTATGGCGTAACATTTTCTTACAGTCCAAGCCGACTTATTTAAACTGCTGGTTGTGTCTGATCAACAGTCCAAACCCCAGAGAAAAAATAGTTTACTACTATAAAAGTAGAAAATATGCACATTTGAGAGGCTTGAAACAGTGAATTCGTGGTCTTTTTACTTACAAAACTCTCAAATAATTGACTGTTTATCAAAAATATTGAATTGTTTCAGAGACAGCTATGTATTTCAAACCTAATGTGAGACATCATCATTTGGGCATCACTTGGGAAAGTTGATGAAAGTTGATTGAAAATCTACCACACACTTGTGTGTTTTGCCTGAACACTGGTGGCTAACAGCAAGCAAATAATTCACCTTTTTTTTTTACTCTAATGTGGCTCTGAATAGCAAAGAGTTGACATTTGTTTACTCACAGTCCTTAAAGTACACAACTCCTTGAGGTCTTTCAAAACAGACATTCAAAAGTATAGTTGATTGTGAGATTGTACAAAGGAGCAGCGGTCCACACACACCCATGATTTCACAACCCACTATCCTCTTAACTAATGAATGTGTGTGTGTGTACTCTCTCTCTTTGTTTCACTCCTACTCCTGCCTTACTCACTCTCTTTTGACACATCTCGCCCCGTGGCTCTACCCGTCTAATCTACATACTGTACAATGGTGCTTTGTGTACAGACTGCAGCATTTATGTGCTTAATGTACTTAGGTATTAGCTGTTGTTAAATATTGATATCCCAATGCAGACAGTGGACAAAACAAAATTGAAAAACCACATGAAAAAGTACTTTGAAGTAACTAAATCACTATTATAAAAGCATACAATTGCAGTGTGTATATATATGTAGGCACAGTGTTGTGTGTAGGTGGATGAAAGAAATAACAGTAAGGTAGAAATAGACTAAGCAAGATGAATTCTCAGAAGAAGAAACTAAACTGTAAGCTCAAAGAAAGCCTTACCTGGTGATCATGGGTAATGTAGTCCGTCTCTTTCAGCAGGCCACCATGACACGTCCCACCTCCTGGAACCACAACATGGAGGAACAAAGGTCAGTCTAGAGGTCAAACAGTATCAACAACAGCAGCAAGGAGGAGCTGGACATGACTTCAAAAGGGTACCATTCCATAAACTTGATTTACATTCACACACACACATACACACACACAACAAAGTGGAGTCAAGTGTGCCCTTTTATATCCATCAAAAGTCAGCTTGCTAACAATAATCAGACATTTCAGTCAATGACTTTTTCCACAGATGTGTGGTCTGAAATTGGTCTGCAGTGGTGTGTGTTGGGAATGATAAAGGAGCATTTCTACTTTCACTTTTTGTCAAAACTAGGTCAAACACATCTGTCACATTCCAGTGTGAGTTGAAGAAGTGGTCAGCAGTTCTTCAGCACACAGTCAAGGGTTAAAAGATCAATGCCTCGTTCTGCCTGCGCATGACAACCAGAGCTCATTTGGTATTCCATTTGCTTGTTTCATCATGCATGTGTGATGTTTGCCGACTGCTCTGTGGTCATGATGTTGTCGATATGTCATTCAGTGTGGCTTATGAAACTGTGTGTGTGTGTCAGCCAAAATGCACAGCGGGGCCTGGACCAGTGCTGTGGCCATCTGTGTGTGTGTGTTCCTCATGTGCCGCCTGTTCAGTGATTCACAGTGTCAGTGCTGGGCCACATGACTGAGAACAGGTGGCACTCTGGTGTACCTCCCCACCTCCCAACACACACACTCAAAAAAAAACAAAACAACAACACACACACATCTCAGCTCGTACCCTAAGAACACACAGCACCAGTGACGGTGCTCAAACACTAAAATGAGCATGGTTACACACAAATGCACCACACACACCACAGAAACAGAAAGAGAGAAACAATTTGCCACACACACAATTTCCCTTATACGCTCATACACAGAATGTGGCCTTTTAACAAATGGTTGTGGTTGACACTATTCGCAACCTAAATGTCACCACCTCTCTTGTCCTCCTACTCCTTACACTTCATATGTAACCAGCCTGTCCTCTGTCCTTCTGTAACATCTATGTGACCTTTGACCTACACACACAAAGACACTGTGCCCATTTTCATGGTACAAGGTAAAAGGTTTATTTAATTATCATTCTACAACACTGGCTTTAGCTTTCATTAAGAATATGCTAACTTTTTTGGTGACTGTATTATTGATTAATGTCCGTGCTAAAGTGTTGGCAAAGTGAATGATCTACTAAAGACACATGGATGACTTTGATGTTTGTTGCTGCAAACCAATTCATCCAAGTTGAAAACCTCCCTCTCTTTCATTCCTCTCATCTTTCATTATTCTATTTCCTTCCCCTTCTGTCTTTCTTTGTCTCGCTCTGATATTCTACCTACAGGGCTGCAACATAAAACAAGCTCACACTTGGCGGCTTCCATATGTTTCTCTATTGAGCCTGTGCGCAGAGAACCAACGCAATATACACAGCCTAAGGCAGTGTGTATGTGTGTGTGTGTGTGTGTGTGTGTGTGCGTGTGTGCGTGTGTGTGAGAAAGAGAGAAAGAGAGGGAGAGAGAGACAGTTGTGTCAATAGCAGGCAGATATAGCTTGCTCAGCCTTCACTGATCTTGCAGCCTGGTGGTTAAAGCCCCAAACCTTTGAACTCAAGGTCAAAGGTCACACCCCCTAAAGGGCCACAGCTGGCCACACTGTAAAGGTGGACTGGCTGTGTGAATGTGTAAGTAGGCGAGGGAGAATGTGGGAGAGCAGGACCACCTTAAAAGAAGACATGCCACAGAGAGCAAGTGTGCGTGTTGAAGGCTGAATTGTTGCCAGGGTGGAATATATTCTTTCATGACACATCGAATAAATGTCACAAGCTTTGACACAATCATTTGACCTTGATCGATATCTGGACTGTGGGGAGAGAAAGAGGGGGGAGGATTGTGAGAAAGATAAAGAGACAGTGAAAGAGAAAAGCAGACCTTGAGAAGGGGGAAGGGGGGGAGTGTGGTAAGACGTACCAGGAAGACAAAATTACAGAAAAAGGTAATGAAATACACTTTTAAGTTAGAACTGTATTGAAATAGACAGAGACAGATAAAGACCGAGACCATGTCTGAGAGAGCGTGAGAGGAATAATGAAATGCTGAGGGAGCAAGAGATAGAAAGATATAGAAAGTGGTGTTTATGTAAAGGTTAACCAGTGGATGCCTCTCTCTCTCTCTCTCTACTGTTTAATGTCAAAGGGAGATGCTGAGGGGTGGAGCAACAGAGACTCTGCCCAGAGGTGGAGAGCAGAGGAGATGTCGAGGCTGAGAGGGGAGGGAGGAGGAGTAGGAAGAGTAGGAGGAGCAGGAGGAGGATGGCATAAAGGCCTTGAGGCAGACAAAAGATGAAAAAGGAGGAAAAGCCAAGATGGGAAGGAGAGAGTGAAAACAGAGCAGGTAGGGGTTTGACAGAGACATATGAGGGAAATTTAGTCTTTGTATTGTGCAGAGTTGTCTAATCTGGCGTTCAGACCAAAAACAGCACAGCGTTTAAAAACAAGGGGCTCTGCTGGAAGTATGTTGCTAAAGGTTCAGGGAGAAGATGAAATATGATCCAGTCCAGTTGGAGTAGTAAATGAAGATAAATAGCTTGAAGGCTTATCAAATGCCAAAACACTGCACAGTGGTATAAAATAAAAAGCAGCAGGACTTTGCAACTCTGGAAAGTCATCATGGAGACAATCAGTCAATCCACCACCATGACAGTCACAAGGTTAACAGTAGGAATATGAAGTTCAGGTTAGCCCATGCATTGAAGTGCTGGATGATGCCACATTGTGTTGCAGCAAACGACTCAACTTCTTTGCTGAGTGACCCTGCAATTTCTTTCCAAGATGTGGTATAATTGTAATAATTGAAGGGGCTAGCAGTCGCAGCAACATGTCCTTACTGCTCACCTATTGTGTTTCAGTGCTATTGTCTAATAATTCTATCTATGACAACATGACAACTTGAATAAAGTTTCAGTCTAACCTTCTTTTTTATTTATTTAAATCTTTTTGGTGTTTTTTTTGTTGTTTCTGTCATTATTCCCTTAAACAAGGGAAGCGAGTGAAATACGAAAGGCTTCTGGCCAGAATCGACCAGCAACATTGGCTACATTTATAAGCTATATAAACAAGCATCACAGCAGTTATATGATATATACATAGACGCTGGGTAAAGTGTCCAATTCGCGGACCACAAAAATGAGGGCCACTGGCGAAAAGTCACCTTGGGAACATACACATAGGCATCCAGGTCATTAGGCAAACACAACAAGTTCTCTCAGAAAATCTATAAAACATCAAACTGTCAAAAGTGCTATTGTGTAAGAAATGACAGACCTATAGGCTACACACTGAGGTGTTCCACCCCAAACACACACACAGCACAAATACACCTATAAACAAATGCATTACACACATTTGTATGTGCTGCACATATTCAATTAAGCACACAAACTTCTGACCAACTGTTCCAAAGGCTCACATGTGCACAGTCTGACACCTGCATTCCTGTTTACAGCAGCCCTGTCTTACTGCTCTGCTGCTTGCTGTACATACTGACCTGGTGCACAGTAAAATCAGCTTAACACATTTACCTAACGGCAAACACACACACACACACACACACACACACACACACACACACACACACAGATTTCCTCAACGTGTGTGAGCCTGCATGGCGTGAGGAGAGTAGCCATGCTTGGGCTGCTCCAGTCCTTAGTCACTGGTGATTCAGTAGGTCTCTTCAAGTTAGGGCAGCAAGCTTCATACCTGCTCACATACACAGACAAACATGCACATGCACATGCAATAGCAGGCTGCTGCAGGAGTGGTGGTAAATGACAGGGTTTTCTCCTTTAGTGTCTTTCAGTCTACATTCACTGTCTGCCTGCGTGTCTCTTGGGACAGGTTAAATCCTTAAATGAAGCTTTAGCAAAGTCACCGTCCTGGGGGCTGACAGTACAATATGAGCATTGATCAGCATGCATATATTCAGGAGTCAAACCTGAGTGAGGACACTGTTTTGTTAACAACTTCAGATCTCCTTGGAATGTTGTCATACCACATCCTCAACTTGTGTGTGAGATCAGGATGCGGGCAGATATTTGTAAGAAGGTACTGTGGTTCATGCTGTTTGAATGACAGGAAGGTTACTTCCATCTGTAGTGGTTAATCATACAGGATATACAGATTTTGTGAATTGTGGGTGATAACTTTTTCTCCCTCAGTCAGTTAAAATTGTTCAAACTGGATGTTATTCATGTGTTTGCACGTTTTCGACATTTCTCTTCCAAACCTCCAAAAACAAAAACAGAGATATAAAGACTCATCTGTTAATGCATTTTCTGTCAGATCTGTTGCTATTTAAAAGCTATGTGGCTAATACATCAAATGCCACACCACTTAAGCCCAATAAACGGGAGTTAAACTGGGTGGAGAACAGATTATTTTTGTGTGCATGCATGAAAGAGGCAGCCAGTCTGTTTTCTGTCTCATTTGCCTGCAAACATGCATGTGTTTGCGCGGCCAAAGCTGGCAGAGCTACAGACAGTGAGGAGGAGTGTCAGGTTGACTGTGGTCGGGGCTGTTTGGCTCGGTGAACTTCTGCCACATGGCTTCAGTAAAAGGTCATGGTCAAAACCAAGCCTGGCTCACAAACCATCACACCCACTCTAACTCCCACACGCGCGCGCAAGAAACGGATGGATAGATGAAGTGACAGACAAGACAGACAGGCTGACTTCCTCTTTGGGGACAGGCAGGAAAATGACACCCACTTAAAGAGGAGGAGGGTGACAGACAGACTCACCGACTAGTGCCACGCCACACACACGCCAAGACTGTCTGAAAATCCAGCAGACAACAAATAGGAAGACAGTGAGACAGACAGAGCGAAGGAGAGAAGGCAAGAATGAACAGTTGGTAATAAATCGTGTCTAGACAGACGCTAATGAAAGCAGCCCGGCTGTGGCTGCTGCCAAAATCAAGACCTGTGAACAGTATGATTATGTGTGTGCGAGAGAGACTTTGAGAGTGTGTGTGTGGAAGATGTTTGTGCAAGCATGTGTAAATGAGTGTTTGATGAATATAACCCTTTTAACACTTGTCATGTGCTGTTTTTACCCTTGCTGTCCTTTCTCTTTTTCTCACTCACTCACACACACACACACACACACACACACACACACACACACAACCACGCCACAGCAGCCAAGCAGAGTGTGTTCCTCACAGCTGTAGACAGCATTCAGAGCCACAGCAGTTGACGCCAGCACAGTCATGTGACGTCAATCTTCCAAAATTAAACATGACTTTGCCATCAAAGCCTGAAACTCTGAATTGTCAACTCCTTCCCTAAAAACAGCATCGAATGTACTTGAGTACAGAAACACTGAGCAGAACATAAACCTCCCTGGCAAAGCATGAATAACAGTAGGGGCATACTTCTTTCTCTACTGTCACAGACAGGCCAAAGTTTCTACTTGTACAGAGAGAACCCAGGTGGCTGTGGTCATCCACTAATCAGAAGGTCGGTGGTTTGATGCCTGACCCATGCAGTTTGTGAGTGTGCTCTTGATGAGCAGGTGGCATCTTGCATGATAGCTTCTTCCAGCAGTGTATGAATGTGTGTGAATGGGTGAATACTGGCTTGTGTTGTGAACTGTGCTTTGAGTGATCAGTAAGACTAGAAAAGAGCTATTATAAATGCAGTCAACTTACAGAGGAATTGTGAAAAATTGGAGGCATTTTTACAGCATAAATCATTACGGCGTACTTCCATGAAATTTGCTGAATAAGTTAATGCTCCAGAGGGGTTGAAACCCTTGAGAAAACTTTACTTTATTTGAGTGCCAGCAAAGGAAATCTAAAAATGCACATCTGGCTGCATAGATCAGAATATGTCTCATATTTAACAGACTACAAAATGGTGGAATCATGGCTTTGGAATAGCAAAATGGTGAGTTTTTCACATTTTAATGCCAAGCAGACTGATGTGTGTGGATCACCCAAGCTCATAATATGTGCCTTACCCTGGAGTGTAACACTGTCGTCAGCAACACGACTCGGGTCTCTGAACGCTACAGACTGTATGCTGACACACTGCTGGTAGCTCAAAAACAACAACATTAGAGTGAAGGCGAGCAGGCAGCCAACAAGTCTAAACTCGCTTCACACACACACACACACACACACACACACACACACACACACACACACACACACACACACACACACACACACACGATCTGAGAAATGTGGCCTGAGGCATCCCCTTCATAAAAGTTAAATAAACACAATGGAAAAGAAGAAAAGAAATGTCCTTTTTGTTGAGGGTGATAAGTGGTGGGACTCTGATAATGAACCATAACAACAGCACTTTCCTCACTCTTTAAGGAAGTGTGTGTGTGTGTGTGTCTTCAATATGAAGAGGGAATTAGACGTGTTTATGACGAAGGTGTGTACTTGCACTCTTACTGTCTCTGGGGCTGAGTGTGAGTAAGACAAAAGTTGAAGAGTGGTCAGGCAAGCCCTGCCAAGCCCACATACCAGTGCTGAGGTGCTAAACTGTACTATCCAGTTGCACAATGCCATTTAAGTTAACCGTCACATACCAAAAAGACTGACTCAGGCCTGTACAATCGCACCGCTGTGTTTGTGTTTGCTCCAAACCACATTGATTTCATACAGTTCCTAATAAATATAAAAGGCTGAAAATGGAAATTTCTAATTTGCAACCACACTGGGTGAGTTCAATGATGAGGGTGTGTTTGAAAGCAAAAGTGAGCTGAGAAAGAGTAGTAGAGGGTGTCCCTATAGGTTACTGCAAGTGGATGTGTGCTTGAGCTGCATCTTCCGCATCTGCTCACAAAGAGTCCTTTATCTGCTATGGCACACGTGATCCCCACATGGTGGCTCATACCATCTTCGCAAGACCACACACACACACCCCCACACCCTAAAGACTCACTTACACACACATGCATATGTACTTGCACAATATGGCAAGACCTCAATCACTTTCACCAGGAAGTAAGCATAAAACCCCATAATGTATACATGCCAATCCTCCCCTGTGTCTGTATGTTAAGTCTCTTCCTATAGGCAGAGTTCTTAAAGGCAAAGTATTGGTGATTGGGCATTTAAAGGAGAGAAAGGCTGTCTGGCTGCCCTCCAGACACTGTGACCCCACACTTCCTGCACTGGGTAGGCGCCACAGCAGACGGGCACACACACACATACACAACACACACAACCAAACACATCAATCATAATCACACAACAGACCTAAACATATGTATTGAGTACACAGATACGGACAATGGCGTGAGTGTGTGCGTGTCCCAACCTTACTTATCACTATTCAGTGTGTCATATCTATCACGGTAGAAATGCCATAACAAAGAAACTTAGTCAAGCGAGGAGACAGAAGGCAGAACAGAACAAAACAGAGAGAAGCTCTGCGGAAATCAATTTCATGGTGCGGATGAGAAACATCTCACATCGTCTATCTCAGCATACCTAACCTGATGAACATATGAGAAGTGAAGATAATATAACCTGGCTTTAGATAATCTAGGGTTTCATTCTATCCACACTGGAAAGAAATGTGACCTTTTAACCACATTCTATTATATTGGACATCTCGGTGGGAACAAAGCAATTAATTTTATAACTCTCTGCACTCCCTACTGTTGGCTGCGGTGATGAAAGAGTTGAATCTCACTCTGCTGTTGCACTCTAAGTAAATCAGCTAAATGCCTGAAATAAAAATAGAAAATTAAAGTGGGGAAAAATGCTTAGAGTGGTAGAACTGTTTTGATGGCCAGCTCCTTCTGAGACTTATAAAATTGTGCCTTGACATCGATAGCTGCTGATGTCAGCCGGGAGTGTTGCTGTGTGTGTGTTCATGAGTGTGTGCCATGATCATAATCCAGTGTTGATACATTTGATACCAGCATGAAAAATGGAAGGCCAATATGAGCTCTGTCATGTCAAATATAAATAACCAAAGACAGCTATAAATATTGTAATGGTGAGTATAGTGTTACGTGTGTGTATGTGGTGTGTGTGTGACAGACAGTATGAATATAACATGCAGTGGGAGGGACTTAAGCAACTTTATACTGGGGCTGGATTTCTACCATTCGCAAATCTGTCAGCGTCGCCATGGAAATGCTCTGCCAATCATGTTGTAATCATTGCTGTAATCCTCTTCCGTAGGAATTCAAATACAGGCTGCCTTATGAACACTCCCCACACATACATGCATCTAGTTTATGCTAATGCTGCATTTGATCCTTCTACATCTTGTATTGTCTTTATTTGAAGTGTGTGCAGTATGCATGTCTCTGTCCTTGTATTTGAAGTGCGTGTGTGCATGTGTGCATAACCATGTGTCGAAGACATGCCTGTGTGTGTGTTTGTGTGTAAATGTGTGTCCTTGACCAGCTGCACAGGGCAGAGGAAATGAGGCGGAACTCAATCTGGTCCACACCTGTCTGTCTCTCTCTCTGGAGGGAGGAGCCTTGGGCCTCACAAACACACACACATGCATGCAAGCACGCAAGCACGCATGCACGAACACACACACACACACACACACACACACACACACAACACACACTCACATTCTGTATGAGCAGATAGATTATGCATGCAGCAGCCAGCTAAGGATCTTGGATCTATTAATGTATGCACCGAGGCAGTTTTATGTTTGTCTACGCTTCATGAGAGAGGGGGGAGGACAGAAAGAGAGCGAGAGAGGGTGAGAGCGAGAGATATTAAACGACTGACACACATTAAGTATAGCGAAAGAGAGAATGACAGAGACGGGCCAGAGGGGGAGACTTCTTTAGGAGAAAGCAGACAGGAGCGAAGGATGAGGTGAATGGAGAGAAGATGAAGAGATCGGATATGACAGCCTGAGCCACACAAGGACAGAGAGAGGCAGAGGGAGGGGGAGGGAGAGAGAGAGAGAGAGAGAGAGAGAGAGAGAGAGAGAGAGAGAGAGAGAGAGAGAGAGAGAGAGAGCGAGGCACTGGTATGGGAGGGTGGGGGGTTACTCTGGGACGCCAGAACCCAGTGACATGACACAGATGCACTGTGCTACTGTGCAGAGAGGAGGAGGGTATAGAGCGACAGTGGAGAAGAAGAAGAGGAGGGGGATGGGTGTGTGAAAGCTTACTGCCTCTCTGCTCTGTTTCCACTAGTCTGTGGAGAAGACGATGGTAGGGTCAGTGTGGAGATGAAAAGGTGTCTTTTCATGTTGAAGGAGCTACATGTAACATCAGTTATAGAACATTGTTAGAATTACTGTCCACCTGGTATACAGCCGCAGACTCTTAACTAATACAAGGAGATGAGATCATATCACCCCTGTTCTGGCCTCTTCTCACTGGACAGGCTTGGAGTTGATTTTACTTATGACATTAAAGCACATGCGCTGGCTATGAGCCACACAGTGTATTACTGAATTGCTGATCCCCTACGAGGCAGATCTTCAGCAAAGGTTCTAACTGTTGCTAAATTCCAGTATAAGACTTTTTCATTTCTGCACATTTAACAGCCCAATTTTACTTTACAGCTACCATTTGTAGCTCTGAAATATTTATTATTATCATCATTGTTGCTGGATATAAATGTGACCTTTACCACCATCAGTCTTTATACTTTACAAAGTGTGTCACCTGGTCAGATTTGAAAATGAATGAATCTGAAAAATTGTTGCATTACTTTACAGCACAAAACAGAAGGCACTGTGCAGGTGGAGCTTAAGCTTTTTAAGTTTTTAGAGATTGAACTAATATTAGAAGATCAATCTCCTCAGCAACTACAAACTGACTCTGACAGTGCTCCCTAGTTTATTTAACTGATGTTGTGTGTAAGAGCGATTGATATATTAAATTTATTACAGTGATCTTAGAAGACAAAAAGTGCATTTCTTGCATTGATTGCCCTTGTGCTACGTTAATCTGACTACATTCAATTCAGACTCTGAAAGTGCCACAAGTATCACTGAAATGTTACTAGGTCTGACCTAGTGAGACTGCCATTGTGACTTTTACGTAAATGTAATTCAGATGCTCATTCAGACACGAGACCAACATCCACAATTGCATGTCTGAAAAAGACTGAACTAAAGGAAAATTGCCTCTAACATGTTTATCGTCATCTGTAAAGCTTCAGTAAACACCAGGGAGGGACAGAGTGGCAGAAGAAACAACATTCATTAACATCTTTTTGTGGCAGGAAGCAACAGGGTGTATAGGAAATGTAGTCTTGGTAGTAATGATAGTTATACAAAAGGTGGGATTTAAAGGCTGCCAATCATCTCTATCATTACTCTCACTGGTTTACAGTAATTACACTGAGATGTTACAATTTGACAATGATGTTTAAAAATGCTACATGCAACCATTTTAATGCAAACAGATTCAGATTCACATGTCGCAGCATATAGAAAATTATATATGCCATCTTGTCTGCTCGATAACACATACACCCACACACACATGCACAATTTCATTTCCAAGTTACATGCAGAGGACCTTACAGCAGAAGAATGTGCTTCCACCCACACACACAACCACTTGTATTTCTTTTCACTACAGAATGCCAAACATTACCATACATATATGCATGTAGGCTATCAGTCTGCCAACATATAACAGCAGAGGCCTCCATCCATCCACCCTTCCCCTCAGCCTCTCCCCCATTCATCTCATCCCCTGCTTCCCTCCATCCCTCCCTTCACACCTGCCAGGCCTACAGCAAGGTCACACACCTCAATTACCCTGCGCACACACACATACACAGACACACATGCAAGAGCGAGAGAGGGAGTGCGATAGGGAGGGAAGATAGGAAAGGAGGGGGTGAGAGCAGATTTCACGCTACCCTGAGCACTGGCTAGCATGCACCAGTGTTTCTGACATTATTTATGATGTGAAATGTTCAGTACCTGCCCTCTCCACTCTGCTTTATCTCCCTCTTTGTGTCTCCGGTTCAGGCGACCACAAGGATGACGCTTTGATAAATACCAATTTCAACCATATGAATAGTAACAATGTATGGTATCCACACATATTCTGTGTGAAAACAAACAGAATGCAGCTTTTACTCTGCCTGATTTATACAACAGCATGATTAAGAATCTAAATAGTGACAATGATGTACTGTTTCACAAGATCGTACTTTGTTTTTCCATTAGAGGAAATACATTAAGTTTCAGATTGCAATATTCAGAAAAAATGTCATCGTAATTAAAAAAAATAATGCAACTCTCGGCAGCAAAATAACACAAGCAGCCTCTACAAGACTTAATAATCACCAGCTTAATATCACTAATAGCCTGTATATCAGCCTGAAACATCAACACTAATGTGCCTTACAAATAACACACCATGAATCCCAATGTGCCTAATAGCCATATTAATGTACTAGTGGTGGATGTGATCCTCCTATTAGGGCTTTTTGTATCTGCAGGCAGACTGCTGTTCACCCATGCAGCCACGGGAGGCAGCCAGCTGTGTTTACACTCTGAGCTAATACAGCCGCCATATGGCAACGGAGTACAACACACGCGCACGCGCACACGCGCACACACACACACACACACACACACACACACACACACACACACACACACCTGGAAACTGCAAACACACTGCCCAAACAGCACACATGGCACGCTCAGCCCCGTGTTTAAAGCTCCAGTTTGATTGGAAACTTTGAATAAAAGACTATGAAGAGTTGGTCTGAGCCTCACACTTATGAGAGAGAACAAACAGAGTTTTCTGAGAGAATATTTGGTTGCAGTGGGCGGTGAGAGGGTGGAGGACTCCAGTTTGGGCTGTAACACTCGTTAGAACCACAACACTACTCCAATAATATTAAAACCACCTACACATGTCTGCCTATGGCCATCAGCTGATGAGTGTAGGAGTTTTTAATGTCTTAGCTGTCTCTTATTAAAGGCTTCTCAACTCCCAAAGCCACTTCAACAAATGGACTTGGTTTTTTATGCCTCAGGAATAGATTTAACTTCATAGTTTTTCCATTTTGCTGATTTTCTATGTTTCTACTGAATGAAAATAAAAGGAAGGAGGAGACTGAATAGGTAGTGTTGACCATCTGACAAAGAGGAGACAGAGTACACACACTGTGGAGCTTGTAATTCTATACATCAGTGATAGGAATCCTGTGGGAGAGAGTCAGCCTGTCTCATGACCTCCTCCATCAACCCTGCCCCACCCAAACCTCACACACACAATCTATACCTATCGTATCAGCGCAGTACAGTATAGGCAGTTTGCAGAGTGCTTCCAGACATCTAACACTAGTCAAACAAAGGAAACAGAGAAAATCAATTACAACACCAACACTGACCCCCCACAAACACACACACACACCCATCTACTTCTCCCTTCTCTGATCCCTGCAATCAAAGCCATCTGATCACAGTATGTGTGTTTGTGTGTGGGAGTGAGTGACAGAGAGAGAATAAAATGTCAAAAGCTAATAGGGTTGAGGGTTTGGACAGATATATTTCTAGGTTTTGGTTGACAGAGATTTGCAAGTACAAGGTTAGGAGGAAGAAAGGGACAGGACAACAGAAAGAGGGTTGAAAGACAGGAAAAGGGGCAGACAGAAAGGAGAGAAGGCTGTGAATGGGTAGGGGAAGATATAGGAGAGAGGGAAGGAGAGGCAGGGTGCAGACAGACAGAGGAGGGACGGAGGGCTCAACTCCTCGAGACAGATCATGTTACCGGGTTGGGGGCACACACACACTCAGACCCATAAAGGTCACAGTGCACCCGCTGCCCTCCAGACACACTCATGCAGAGACACAGATATCCTCGTAAACACTCCAAGGCAGACACAGCTTTGATTTCTCAGACTCTGTTTTATACACACACTCTATGCACACCTGCTGTATCCACATGCATGCCAAACACATTTGCATGTATAAAATAATGTCCACACATGCACACAAAACAATCTGCTAGAAACACACTCAAAAAGAAAAAGAAAATGAGGCTGGTAATTGATTCAACTGGATCTTACAAAATGAATCGACTCCTGTGTGGCTCAGCTGTGACTTGTGACTCATGTATTGAGAAGAAGTGGAGCGAGAGACATTGCGGGACACACATGCATACACACAAAAGCACTGCTATCATAGAAGTTACACAAGTGAGAGGGGTCAGGGTTCAGTGTGGAACTGGGTTAAAGAGACAGGCCATGTAACACAGGGGTGACAGAAAGCAGGAAAGAGAGAGGAAGAAAAGGGAGAAGAAATGAGACCAAAGAGGGGGTGGCAGGTTGGGCAGAAAAAGAATGAACAACAAAAAAAAAGCGGGGGGACAGGGAGGAATAGGAGGAGGTGGAGGCACAGAGTAAGATAGGAAAGAGGGGGCAGAAATGAAAGAGGAAGAGAGCTCTATAACCAAATAATCTACAAAGCAAAGCTCCCCCCTCCTCGTTGATCAGTTAATTACAGCTGTCAGACTCCCTAGACACACACATCTTCATCATCCTCCTTTTCTCCTTTTATTAACCCCCTCATCTCCTTAGAAACATAATCGGGTTAATGCATTACTGTAAGTCAATCAGCTGGATCGACTGAGGTCACTGTAGGGTCACTCACATGTCATAACCGACGCGTCTGTGTGGTTTCGAGGGCAGATGGTCTGGACGGTGTGTTTTGCATGTGTCATTAGTCAACATCCACAGATATACTGACCTAATTACTGAAGTCAAATGAAGAGTTTAACTTGTGTGTACTGCTATTCATCACCTCTTACCATTCTGTAGAACACAAGTGCATGCATCTGACTAAAAGTTATGAAAAGACTTATATTTGTTATGGTGTTAACGCATCACAATATCACAATAGTGTGATATTTCGTCTCAGTGATGTGATGAAATCTAAAAGAAAAGTCAAGATCATTAAGTCATTTTAATATCAAAACTGAATCAGATTATTAAACTCCATGTAATGTGAAATTGATCTCAGTGAGAATCAGCACCCACTGCACAGTACCACCTCAAACAAGATGAGTGTATGCTACAGCAGAAAACAGCTGAAACCAAGTGAAAGCATTAGTTGGTGAAGACAGTTGGACATCTGGCGAGCCAGAGATATTTTTTCAATAACTGGTGGACCAAACCAAAGCCAAACAAGCATCTGAGTCAAATGGGATGCCTATATTGCCAGGCTTCTGCTGAGTGTGCACGTAGCCTATCGTTTGATAAGCATTTGCCTTAATAAAAATGTATTACTTATTACTTGTTAGCTTATTGCAAAATAAAAAAATGGAACACATGATTACATGCTCTCATGTGTATTGCCCTGGAGTTAATAGACTCACAGTAAGCCAGTAAAACCAGTGAGACTGGAGAGATAAGGCAGGACTCAACACTGGTTCAGTCTTGCATCATTAAGAGCAGAAGCCAAACATACCTGCAAGCAAACCCAGACAGAGGATGTGAAAGAGGCTCACCTTTTCATTTACAAAGATTCCCAGGCTCACACACTCAAGTGCAAAACCTGACCTGCATCTGCTTTTGAGTGGTCCCAAGCACATACACTCAGCTTCACACGCATTCCCTAAATGTAAATATAGAAACAACGTCCCATGCACAGACAATGAGAAGCTGGGCACGACCACATTACTTGATGAGAAACACCACAAATAAACAAATACAGAGACAACGAAACAGAGAGCAGCATAAGAGCAGAAACCTTCAAAGAGTCTACACATTTGTTGCGTGCTGTGCACAATTACAGAGCGCAGTAAAAACACAGGGCATGGGCCAATTGTCATGTGTTTGTGTGTGTTTATGTGAATCTGTGTTTGTGCATTTATATTATACATTCTATTTTATGTGGTTTATATTTTAAGCATTTAGCAGCTGCTCCTACCCAGACTGCAACAGTAGGATAAGCTTCAACACACATATCACTAACATTACAAGCAGCTAATAATGAAAACAAGCAATATAACAGAGGGGAAAGAACACATTCACTTATCTCAGGAATATTTGTTCATCATTAATGGGGAAACAAATATGTGCTTGGTGTAGAAAAAGTGAGGCACAAGGTCTAGTAAAAGTCACACACAATCAAATACCTGACAGGTTTCAATTTAAAAACTCAACATGCTTTCAAATGTTTAACCCCTTCAACATGTCTCTTTGTTCTTCTCTTCCTCATTCCCACACCTTTCATCATGAGCTACAAAGTCTGCATCATTCATTACAGAGCAAGCACACTTTAACAATCTGCAACCCCTGACACACATTATGCAAGAGATGCTATAAACATACACACAGTTCCACCATTGACCTTTGCCAAGGAGTGATAAAATCAGCCATGCAGTAAGGACTTGTGCGTGCAGACACACACTGACACACACACCTGTTTCAGTCAGTCACAGGCTCCCTGGTACAGAGGCCAACACAAGAAACCCATACAACAGTCACACAATCTGTGTTCAGTTGCATGTGTGTGCGCCAAGTGTGTGTTTGTGCGTTATGGATTTCAACTTCACTCAGCTTGCCAATCCCCTGTCTATCCCCAGTAGTAGTGACACGGCCCTCTCCTGACTAAGACAACTGGAAGCCATTACCTTAAATCAACAAACCCCAGCCCGTCTCAATCACACAAAGAAGCCATGTGCACATTCAGCATACTACCTCTGCCAATGGGCCTGTGTGTCTGTGTGTGTGTGTGTGTGTGTGTGTGTGTCTCTCACAGCATTGCTATTTTTCTTTCACTCGTGTCCAGTCCTTTTTCTTTTCTCTTTCTAATGCTTCTCTCTCTTGTGCATCTCTCTGGCTGCAGCTCAGATCCAGACCAACTTGAATAAATAAGAAAGTCAGGCTGCAGCACATTGATCCGACCTTCCACCAGACTGCCTAGCCTTTCTGTCTCTGTCTTTCATCAAATCTCTGTCGCTCTCTTTGTCTTACCCTAATCATATGCAGCTACCTACACAGGCAAGTTTCTATGGTGGATATTAGCTCCAAGGCCAAAGCTAATCTGCCTTAGCCCTTTGACCCTGCATAATAGAATTAACCACCTAAGCCTCATCCCTCTGTGCATTAACAAACTGTGAATATAAAACTAGTGTAGTTACAGATAAAACCTCAGACCAGAATGTTAAGCCTCCAAATAAAAAGCAACTACAGCACTGTCTACCTGTCTATACTTATATACGTATTTGTGTATTGGTCTGGGTCTGGGAATTGGCACAAATTCTGCCAAATACACTCTCTGAACAGCTGAATGTTGTGCAAGGGGAATGCTTTTAGCACTTGCACCAATGTATATGCAGTATTTAATACACCACATTGCACCTTGGAAATCTTTTGGAGACAATACAAGGCCAGCTGGTGCCACCCACTACATATACACAGTTCACTCATGCTTGTATCCTTCCAAACTAAATAAATACTGGACATCTGTGTAATATTACTTTAGTACAAACCCAGCACAAATCCAAAATGCATCACTCTATACTCAGCTGCATGCTATACCCATGACTTACTTAAAAACACTTGATTCAAAGGAATAACTTGCAAATCTGAATATAGATACATGTGTTTTTCTACACTGATAATACACAATGCTGCACAAGAGTCATTCAACTTTTAACCACTTTCCTACAGTTTTTAGATTTCCTGATCAACACCCATTTGCATGAAGCTTTATTCATCTGCTGCACAAGAAGTGATGTGATAGACAAAGCAAGAATTGTGTGGTGGCCTTGAGAGCAGTAGCCACCATGGCTCTGATGTGGTCAGAGCAAGGCCAGCTCAAGCTCTGATGGAAAACTCAGCACTACCTTCCAAAGATGAAAAACACAGAGATGAAAAAACATGGATGAAGACGACCACGTATCAAGAACTGTCACTAAAATAAAGAAAAATAAAGTAACAACAAACAAAGGTTTTGATTCTTCACTGAATCGCAACCCGTGCCAATTAGACAACTTTTTAACAGAAATCTAACACACATCACCCTCCGATGTCACAGAGGATTTTTTGCCAGGGAAGATCTACCAGACACCAAAAAGTTCAAAACTGCAGAGAACACTTTCATCAACTGGCTATAGGTTGGAGTAATATCACATTCTATCAATCAAGAGATACATGGTAACAAACAGACATTTATTTACATCAAAGTGTCTCAAATTATTACTTGAACATGAGCTGTTTTTAGCCCAGCTCCAGCCCCTCTCTCCAGAGACACAACCCAGCCACGGCGCCAGCCAGCCAGCCTCCCCTCACCTCCACCCCTGAACCTCCTCTCTTGCCTGTCTGCTCCTCTCCTTCTCCTCCCCCTTTTCTCCCTGTTTTTAAACACAAGGCAGTCCACCCTTCCCCCCCTCTTCTTTCTGTCTCTCTTTTTCTTCTCCAGGCAGCACACTCAATCACCCTCACCCTCCTCCTCCTCCCCCCTGCCATCTCAGCCTCCATTCCAATGAATGCACAATCTCCCCCCTTCAGCCGTGGGGGGACTGCCCCAGGGCTGAGGAGGGGTAGGAGAGCAGCACACATGCACACACAAATTCAATTGCAAAAACACACTCCCCCCACCGCCACTCTATGTGTGTTTGTGTGTGCACATCTGCAGAGGAACACAGGAGCATGGTGGGTGACAGACGGGGGTGGGAGGTTTGGGTGGCGTCCTAATGGCTCTCAGTGCAGGAAATGGCTTGTTGCTACACAGACAGCTCCTGAATCAACTGTCATCACAGGCCACATCCCCTTATTTTATCTGCATCGACAAAACACACACGTTCACTCACAGCTGGGCCGGGTCACCTCCTCCCCCAACTAATGACTATGCAAAACTGTAGCCTACAGAGAAAAAAACCCAGCCATAATGGAAAGTAATGGAATCTCTCTCACCAAATGATAGACGCTATTACATTATTATTTGTGTCCAACTAAAAACATAATCCCTTTGTTTTATATGCTGTATCTTATTATATCTACCGGCACATTTTTTGTTTTCTATATTGTTTTGTTTTCTACTGCATACGAAAACGAAATGAGAAAAAAGCCCTTTATTGCGATACACTTTCTCAAAATTTGCACTTAAACATAATTTATTTTGAAAATAGAAATATCTATGCATTCATATGCCCCACATGGGATTATGAGACACCACCATATATCAAATATGAAATGCTTGGCATGGCACAGACATAAAAACTAACAAACTTAATGAAAAATCCATTGTAATAGTCTTCTGCCATACATACAGTACTTCACACTATTACTTCAATTCTACTATACATTATAATGTTCTCTAGTATGCCATATGTTGTTCAGCTTACCATACATTTAACATCATTTAACATCTTCCTCTCGTTTATATTATTTGTTGTCTTATTCCAAAACCTATTTAACTGTAAAACACATTTTATAGAAGTTACTCCATCAAAAATCATCATAAAAGCATAATGCACACTAATGTAATATATCATGTCACATCATATTCTCCTGTAATACACCATTCTCTGTATACAGCATGGGAACCAGCAGCACAGTATAAACAGATTAGCGCAGCATTAGTGCTGGCTGTGTCCTGTATACAGTATTTCCTAATCAGGGCAAGGCTATGTCAGGTAGTGAGCGAGCAGCTATGATGTATTCCAGCCCACAGCAGGCGACCCTGGCTGAACCGCGCCTGGCACGCCACTATTGGATAATCGCAGCTGGACAGGAAGTGGTGGAGGAAAAAAAAAAAAAAAAAAAAAAAGAAGGACAAGAAAAAAGGAAAGAGAAATGTCAGAGAGTAGAGGATGCTCTACTTCCGCTGGTAATGAACTAATGAAAAGAGAGAAAGGAGGAAATTCCCCGGGGGAGGGGGGGACAGGAAAGGTGGGGGCGGCAAATGGAATAGTAACAGTAAATTTGCCTTGTGTTTGTGCGCATGTGCGGGCCGGGTGCTCACGTGTGTGTGTGTGTATGTTTGTGTGTGTGGAGGAGTACTGTAGGGATCAGTTTACAGTAGTACGCGTGAGATGTCTTTCTAGTGAGGCTTTCATTCGAATGTTTGTATTGGTTCAAACAAGGGCATGGAGGGTGGGGGCATGGACTTAATTAGGACAGGGACGGACACAGACTCGCACGTATGCATACACATGCATGCAGTCACATAGTGACACCAATATTAGCTTCAGGCAGACACTGGCACAAGTGTTGTGTTTCTCACACACTCTGGTAGGGAGGAGCATGCGTGTGCGTGCACACACACACACACACACACACACACACACACGCCGGCTCCTATTAGCTCTTTATATATCAGTAACACACTTAAAAAACGGGTGCTGACCGCAGACCAGACTATTCACAAGAACAAGCTGAAAGCCCCCAGACCACAACACACTGGACGGGACAACACACTTTGTAGTACTGAGCTCTTTGTGTTTAACTGTGTGTAAGAAGCTGGTGGGAGCCGGCATTGGTGTGCGTGTGTGTGTGCAGAAGAGATAGGCATTCACTGATTAATGCTTAGGCAGCAAAGTCACAAGACCCCTGTTCGATACAGTCACCTGTCTATTCCACGATGGAGAGATGAAAGAGAGAGAGACACACTGGTGGAAAAAAGAAAAGGAGAGAAAAAAGGAGACAAGGAAGAGAAAGAAAGAGAAACCTTTTGTGCAAACTGGCATTTAAATCAGCGAAGAACGAGGGGTGATGATGAAAGAGACAGAAGACACGGGAGAAGGGGATGAAGGAGTGAAAAGGGATGAGAAAAAGGAGACAAAGAGATAGAGAAGTAAAAATTAACTACTTTTGTGTTTTGTTTTCCGCGCCGGTGAGCCAGCTGGCTGCGGAGCCGTCAGGGGTATTTAAATTGCCCTGCTCTGACATGAACCACTGGTTTTTAAACTAAGGAGTTGGGACCTTCAAGACTCCTCCTGACGGGGGCTCCTTTTGTTTCCCAGTAAAATGACGATTACTTTAAATTCTGAATATTTGCTTTCATGTGTAGCATGAGCAGACACTATATAATGACTAATGTGATAGGAGCTTTCACTCTCTGCACCTTCAGTACACAATTGGCCAGGACAGGACAAATCTTTTACCAAAATGGGGCTCTGCAGTCCGGTGCTTGTCTATTTTGGGGCATCCTTCACATGCAAAAGTTTGGGAAGCCCCGTGACATAAACATTCAAACCCGGCCACAAAGACACACACACACACACATACACACACAGCCCCAGCTGGAGCACACAAGCTCCCTTTGTGCTGCATTCCTCACGCCTTTTAGCCTTAGCTTCAGCCTTTAGCTTAGCTCCTCTCCATCTGCACACACACATATACACACACAGCAACTTTCTCCTGCTTTTGTCTGCAGAGCGGTAGCGGTGAAACAGCTGAGAGCTTGTGGATAGGAAGCTTGTCTTACCGTGGCCGGGCTCAGGTTGAGCTCAGAGGGAGTCACAGGGTTGGCTCAGTGGAGTAAAATCCAAAGGACGTTTGTTAGTTAAAGCGTCAGCCAGCTCAGCAGATTCCTACTACCTTTTCCTTTCCTTGCCTTTCCTGCCTGCCTGCCTGCGCTCCCAGCTTTGTGTGTGCCTTGTATTTCCCTTTAAATTGCACAGGCTGCCTCCCCCCACCTCCTAAGCGCACGCACACACACGCGTACCAAGCCAGCACACAAAACACACACTGCTCCTGAATATGACACTGTTGTCAAAAGCATTCAGAGCTGTTGTCGTTGTTGTTGGTATATATTTTTTTTCTTATTTTACAACCTGCAAGGAAAAAAAGGAAAAAAATACAGACAAAAATAGAAATCCTTTGTCTTTCTTCTTCTCTCCCTTTCTCTAAAAAAACTCTCGTTTTAGATCCTTCTTCTGCTTCTCCTCTGTCTATGTTTCTCTTCCTCACCCTCTCTCTATCTCTCTATATTCTGTCTCGCTTTTTTCCCACTCAGTAGTCAAACAAAGAAAGGAAAGGAACAGAGCGAGTGCACACACACGCACAAACACACACAGACATACACAACACACATTCGCTTGCTGCTTTCTCTCTCCTTCTCGCACATACACATGCACAGGCTTGGAGCCCAACCCCCCAGCCTGCCTCCCTCTGATTTTTTTTTTCACTCCCTGCCTTTCTCTAAACAGCACCTCCCCCTTTCCCCCACCCCCCACCCCTCCCTCAGCCTGATCTGGCCTCGTTCTCATTCGTCTACCACCCCTCCCTCTCTCCTCCCTCCCTCTCTCTCTCTCTCTCTCTCTCTCCATCCTTCCCCTCCCTACCTCTGTGTGTCAAACAGATGGGATTGGAGAGCAGAAGGAGCCTCTGTGTTCACTCTGTACCTCGATTTCTCTTCTTCATCAGTGTGATGTAAGGCTGATGGAGAAATGCTTTGACCTACCTACAGTACACACACTGATGATTTTAAAAAAATAAACAAAGTCATACAGATGCAGATAACCTTCGATCTGTGTTGTAAAACTCTGCAGTGTGTGGCAGCGCAGATGTGAACGTACTACACCAACATCTTTGCACCATAAGCATAAGAAGCAGCTAACATGTGGGACAATGAGAACAATGGCTTCAAGGTTCAGTATCCAGATTTAATACAACAGGACCAACGGATGACCTGGTAACTCTTTTCCTCCATTTACTGACTTCTGTTAGTATGTGTTTAAGGTTTTGATTGGATTTACCACATCTAATTTCTGTTTCTAATTACAGGAATTAGTTTAGATGATTGCTTTACTGCAAAGGTTCATCCAGTTCATGACAACTTGGGTCGTATTTTCATAGTTTAGGTTGTAACTCTTTTACTATTGATTAAGAATGATCACCAAAGGTATGAAAGTGAGACCCAAGTTGCTATAAAAATCCCTCGAAGAGGATGACTGTCAGTTCTTTTTCCATTGCATTATGGATTTCTTTACTGTCTTCCACTGTTTTATCAGTGTGATTTCTTGCTTGTTTCCTCGAGGAAATCACTTGACATTTGTGGAATGAAGCAATAGTTTTCCAGATCAATATTACTTAGTGTGCAACTTGAGAAGTCGGACAAACGAACAACCAGAACTATTCAAAATGACATTTAGAAAGCCTAATATAATAAAGCAAATAATCCTTGTATCGTCCTTTACTAAATGTGTTAGTACAAAATGTACTGCATTTACAGTGGGCACAGAAACTGTGTTTGACTTCTACAGAGCTTTCAGGCCGGGACAGTGGAACAAGTAGTGCCCACTTGTTAGTGTTACAAGCACACACACATACACACAAAAAAATGCATGCTTCACATTTCCTTTTCTTCACCAAGAGATGTTTCCTATAGCTCACGTTCAGACACACACACTCACATGCACACGCACGCGCACGCACACACACACACACACACATACACACACAGCTTGCCCTCTTGAGTACCGGCCACGTGCAGGAAGATGGAATTCCAGAGCAGAGAGAAAAAGTACAGTCGCAAAGCCGGGAGAGGGAGAGAGGGAGAGAAAGAGCGAGAGAGAAGTGGGTAGGGGGTGACGGTATGGAAAATACAGCATGGAGCCGCTGCACTCTCTGACCAGGGCATAGGCTGGAGGAAATATAGGCACTATTACTGCACTCACCGACTCCTATAGACTGCCCCCCCTCCCCCCGCACATCTCCATAAAGAAGCCAGGGCACCAGGAGCCACAGTTCCAGACTGCATGACCAGAATGGAAAGGTAACGGAGACTACTGAGACAAAAAAAATACTTGAGGGCAAAACTGAGGAGTTTCCACAAAATCAACAGCTGAGTTTGTTCTAGTTGTTGAATGCGCCTGCCCTCTGAATGAGGTTAATTTCATTTCAGCTCCTGCTGTAAAGCATGCATGCATGTTTTAAAGCTGCCTGTTTGAAATGAAAACCTTTCATCAGAGAACAGCTGCAATGGAAGCATATTACAGCTGATAACCACTTCTAATTAGTTTGATCTCACACAGTTGAGTCATAAGATCCTTGAACTCTACACATAGTTTGCATTAACACACAGAATTATTTTTGAACATGCTGGTGAAGTTGTTGGTATCTCTAATGTTGTGTGTCCTAGATTTCCATCTGGTGCGTATATACTCAGTAATAAAACATTCTCCACCTAATGCTCATTGCTTCTTTGTCCATCACCAGTTTATACCATTCAATCAACATCCTGAGGTAAAACATATAGACTACCCCAGAAATGAACTATAACATCAAACCTTTTTATGCTCAACAGAAGTAAAACAGATTGTTCACAGATTTTAGCTGCTTGTGGTTTAACTGTATTATTCATTAGCATAGACACTCCTAGACATGTAACTGAGATTATTGGTCATAAGCTTACGACCCTCAGGGCTTTCTGGGTTACGAGCTCACAGAGGCTCACAAAAGAGCCAACCCACTCACTTCCAAACATCACAATCTGTATGCACGCTTGCAGTCTGGTGCATCAAACAAACACTCATTGGCTGAGCGGGGAGGAAAATGCGATATCACTAGAATTTGGCCAGCACTTATAACGGAAGTTAAACAATGAACCAACAGAGAAAGTTTACATCATATATTTCCTTAAATCATTAAAATGTTTCAGACACCTATGCACACACAATAAAAAACAGGCATCAAATAAAAACTGGTGCATGATAACAGACTTGAATGGGCAGCACTGTTCAGACTTTAGCCTACTCCTCTTGAGCTCTCCACCTACTAGGACCAGCTCTTCATTTAAGGAGTATGTCCCGAACAAACACGAGGAGAAACGGCGAACTTCACACAGAAAGGTCAAAGCCAATATTCAAATATAGAAAACCATTTCTTCACTGAGCTGCCACTGGACAAAAACTTCTTTGCTTCAGGTAAGTTTTGAACTCATAACCTAATCTTGCAGATAACTTCACATGGAACAACTACACCACTAGAGCATATACACCAGTCAATATTTTCTGTTTTATCTTGTTTCATTTCTGGTGTACTACCTGGGGCTCTGGTTGTACTGTAGTTAAGTACTGCATGAGAACAAATGAATCCTTGTACACACAGAGCACCTAAAAATGTACAAGGATCACAAGACTGTTTCCTTCAACTAAACTGTTTTTAAAAGTTTAGTATAACTTAAAGTTAACTGGCTTCAAATTTGTCCCTTTAATGATTCAAACCATTGTCAGGTTGACCATCTTACTACATTTTATCATATTTACACCAAGATGTTTCTCATTATCAAGCAATTATTCCCCTATCACTTCCAACAGGTGATACTTCTTAGCTGACAGCAGTTGTACAAACCTGTATGTCAGTGTATGTCTTCGATCCAAAACTAACCCTGAGGCCAAGACTGTAAATAAGACTTTGATAATTTATCTTGTTAAATGAGGGCAAAAGGCAAACAAAGGGAAGTAAAAAAAAAAAAGGTGAGGCAATGATGACAGAGAGCAAGGAGTGGAGGAGGAAAACACCCAGGGAGGCTGGAGGAGGAGGAGGAGAGAGGGCCAGTCAATATGGTGGCACGTTACATAATTCTCTCGCTGTATTGATTTATCGCCTTGCTGATTTGGCCCCTAGCCAGTATGCAATAGCATTTGTAATATTTGAGCTGGAGCCCAGACGGAGAGAGAGGGAGAGAAAGAGAGACTTAGATGGTGAGGGCAGATAGATGGCGACTGATAGAGAGGACAGTGGAAAAGAGAGGAAAAAGAGGTAGAAACAGAGAGAGGCTGGGGATTTTGGGATGCAGCCAAAGTGACACTGATAAAAAGAGCGAAGAGAGAGGAAGTAGCGACCGATAATGAAAAGAGACAGAAGGAAACAAAGCGTTTAAGAGAGTGTTTAATTGAGCGAGATGGAAATAGCGGAGATTTGGGGGAGAGGAAACAAGTGTGAGCGGGGATGAAGAGATAGCGACAGATTGAGGGAAGGCGGGAGAGAAAGAATGTGTGTCAGCGAGTGCACTGCAGGTTATCCTTGTTGCTGTAATCAGTAGTGTTATATAAGAGCCAGGAGCATTGGGCAGAACAGCCCGACACACTGGATCTGCAGGACAGACTGGGTTTACTGCACATACAGTACACACACAGTATGTCTTCAAACACTGGGAACACAAAGTGCCTGTGGCCACATATGCTGGATATAAACTTTAGCAGCATTCACAGGTTGCTCTGAAAGTACATCTACACTAGCTGGCTATATTTAAAAAGACATTTTTCTCTCAGTTTTGGCTCCCTCTCTGCACACCTTTTTGACACTGAAATTGGCTGGGGGGGCCCATCTTTTTTTATCTTTCTGAAACGGACAATCTGACAAGCACGCACATTTCACGCAGCGATTGGTCAGGTAGTCGAGCTCTCTTTTTTCATTCCGTCCACAACTATTTCTGTCACTTTTCACATGTACAACTGAGTGCAATACCATGGATGCCTTCAAACCAAGACTGTACAAAAGTGTGCACCATTATCTCTATTTGAACAATTATTGTGTCTGTCTCATCTGTATGACAACAGGCTTTTAACCCCACCTTCGAGAGTTGGTGTTGGGACAGCTGTCTCCCTGGCCGAGAATGCCATTGTCATACAAACTAGTTTGTTCGAACAAAACTTGACCTTTGTTGAGGAAGGGGAAAAGAGAAGTTTTGGAAAAAGCTAAGACATGCTTGGGGATAGCATTTATGTCTGCGATTAAATGCCTAATTTCTGCTCATTGAACGATTTGTGCATATTACAACACTGTAAAGATGGTCATGGAGAGCCATTTTTATATGTTAACAGCATTTTCAAAATTGGCCATCTCAAGTGTGGACACAGTCCCACACATTGTTCACTGATATTACTGTTCCTCATGATTCCCTTCATGCAAGAGCATCAGGGCCTCTCCTTCCTCCTCCTCATCCATCCCTCCTTCTCCCTCTGGCACTTCCTCCTTGTTGTGACATCTCTCTTTCTCTCCCTCTCTCTCCATCTCTGGATGGACTACAGACAGATGAGGGGAAGGAAGCGGAGATAAAGGCAGAAAACTAGATTAATGGGCTGAATGGAGCACAGAGAGGGAGAGCAAGAGTGAGAAGATGGAGGAGAGAAAAAGTAGAGCGAGAGAGGGAGAGGGAGGCTGAGCTAGAACAGGCTTTCCTTGTGCTACTGTGAATAATTTACTTTATTCCCCACTCTCTCTCTCCTCTAAAAGATATATTCAAGTTTCAACTGGGGTGTGGGGGGGGGGTGATGGGTGTGAACTGATTAATTGCCAATTAATGTTTAACGAGGTACAGCTGTGTTCAATTAACACTGGTTTAGGCACCGTCTCTCCCGACACCCCCCTCCGCTCTTTCTCTCTCTCCAAATATCTTACCCTCTCCTTACCCTTCTGCTGTTGATTCCTCACTACAGTAAGTCTTACTCAAGAGAGATGGCGAGAAAGAGAGAGGTTGATCGGTTGAAATTAAGAAGCTAACTGGAGACAGCAAGATTAGATCAATCACTGCGAAAACTAACATGCTGTCTTGAAGCACTTTTTGACGTGCAGGGACACACAATGCATTGCTGAGATTTGGGAGGTGCGTCAATAGTTGCCTATAACATACATTTATGTGAAGACACTATACATGTAAATGTCTCTGTAGATAAAATAAACCCTATAATTTGAGCATTAAAGGGACAGTTTGGGAACAATGTGTATTTGCGTGATTGCCAAAAGTTTGTGTGTCGAAAGCCGTGGTTTTACAGGGGGTTACGTGCCACACTATTTCCTCTCTTGGACAATAATTCCTAAGGTTCCCACTGGTTGCCTTTCATTTATGCTAAGCTAAGGTAGCCGGCTGGCTGCAGCCTTATATTTACCGGACAGCTATGAAAGAAGTATTGATCTTCTAATGTAACTCTTGGCAAGAAAGCTCATATGCGTATTTTCCAAAATGTCAAATAGGGACTGTTTTGTCATTAATGGTTCAGTTTTGTTGCAGAAAAGTTAAGGGATGGCTTGGAGGTTCAGAGAGACTGTACGATATCATGTCTAAGAAAACCCAGTACTAATCAGCTGTTGAACCACTCTTTCCAGCTTTCCTTTTCAGTTTTGACATTCAGGAAGCCTATTTTTGTTCACTTGAAACTGACTGGTGGAAAACACCTCATTTGCATTTTACTTTTTTTGCAACATTTTAAGAGTTTGCATAAAATTCACTTGACAGCTTGATGTAAGCATAGCTAGATTTGTCAGAGAGGGTGGTCTGGCCAGAAAAAAACTTAAATCAAACTGAACTTGTTTGACTGGGAGCACAGAGTTCATTCTGGCAGTACATTTGACCACCATGACCGGCAGAAAGCTGACAATGTATAGACTCAGTGACCGTAGAAGCACACTGCACGCACACAAATGCACACCTGTAACCTGTGGGAGGTCAGACTGTACATATTTTATCCAAACTGCAGCAGTCTTCTAAGTGCTACATTATTTTGAAAAGACATTAGGACTCAGGACTACTGACAAATGCAATTTTGTAGAAAAAAACTGAAGACTCTGAAGACAAGAAGTCCCGCTGTCATCACCATAAAAAGAAATGATCAGTTCAAATCAGATCACAAACTTTGTTGAGCTTTTCCAAAATCAATTTGTGTTCTCATCTCATAGCTAATAAAAGGTTTGGCAAGATATTGTCCTGTGAAAACATCCAACTGCTACTGTAGCTAACTAAAATCATCCCTGCTCCATTCCCTACATTTGTATCCTGAAGACAAAAACCACAACTGTACATTCTGTGATTCATATTCTCATTTTTTTTGGTCCAACAGTCCATCTGATGCCTTTGTTATCTATTGGGATAGAGCAATCAGATTGTGTAGTTTGGTATAAATGAGCGTACCGTGTGCACTATACTGACGCCTTATTACAATAATGTCAAGGTGGTGAAGCTAAATGACAAACTGTTACCTTTTCTCTGTCATTTGAAGTTGCCAACACAGTCCCCAGTGCAACTTTAAAAATGTAACACCACATGAGACAAATTTCATCAGTTCCAAGCTAAAGCAGGACTGAGTGAACGTTGTGATGTACATTGGATTCAGTACAGATTGCCGGTAAACCCGCTGACACTGAGACATTTGAATTCTTCACCATGCCTCCATTTGCCCTCCACCCCTCTGCGAGCAAAGACCCACAGGGCTCACAAGTTTGATGCCTTCTTTTTTCTCTCCTCCTCATCCCCCTCTTTCTTCATCCCGCCTTATCTCTTTCTTCCCACTGTTTGTCTGATTCATCATGTGCCTGGAGGCTCTCCCTCCCTTCTCTGTGTCTGTCTCTATGTCCAGGAAAAAACATCAACATCACTGAGTCTCAATTCAGATATGTTGCACTGTGTGTGTACACTGTGGGGATCAGACTGTAGAACCTGTCTGACTATACACAAAATACACACACACACACACACACAGTGATCATATCATATGTAAAGACGATAGGGGAGAATTAGGAGACAGAGAGCAACAAGGCATGCAAAATATTGCATCTGTCTGGCGGCGTGAAAGTGTGTGTGCAGCCATGTGTGACTGCTGGTGTGTATGTACTGTATGTACGTATGTGTCTGTCCCTTTTTTTCCACTTTGGCTTTCATCACAATCTGATACCTCCACCCATCTGTTCACAAAGGAGCGCGGGAGAGAAGAAGAGAGGAGAGGTGGGAGCGTGCAGAGTTGGCTATCACTCTTCATCTCTGCTCCTCCTCTTCCTCTTTATCTGCTCTCTTTCTTTGTCCTCTACGTCTCTGCCTGTCTCCCTCTCTCTCCTTCTCCACCTCCTCTTCCTCCTCTTCTCTAATCCCTCCTCCTCTCCCTTCCCGCCTGTCTCTCCTCTTCTCCTCCTTTCATCTTCAGATACAGGCAGAATGGAGCTCAGCTTCCTCTAAAGACCCAGCAGGTGTGTGGTGTGTCTAATTGTACGTGTGTGTGTGTGTGTGTGTGTGTGTGTGTGTGTGTCTGAGTGTGCAAAATGTGCTTCAAAGTCCTGCGCATGAGAGCTTTCTTTCTATGAAGTCACATTGTGCCTGTGTTTGTAGCTACTGTATGTGTGTGTTAGCTGTGTGTTTGTGTGTGCGTATTGGAGATATCTTGTTTCCTCAGGGGAGTCCAGACCCATTTCCACTGTCTGCTGTAGCCAACCAACCCAGCAGTGCATCGATAATCTATTAAGGTAGAAATACACACACACACACACACACACACAGACATGTTGTTCCTCTTACCTGCCACTGCTGAGCACACTCTGGGTGTGTACTGACTGTAACTGGGTGGGCCAGATATTGGTGGTACCTGAAAGGCAAGCACATCACAGGTACAAGAAATTATACTCACGTATACACAACATTTATCAGTGGCGGTGGTAAACATACAGTACATTGTAGGGAGTTGTGCCATGCTTTAGAACATAGTTTCTCAAAGTGAAGTCTGCAGGCCAATGGCGGCCCTGTGCAGGCATGGATTTTACAGGCCAGCTACTGCAGGACCTGCTCAGATTGAGGAGAGGCCTAATCTGGACCGAGCTCACCATACTTTGTGCATCAATCCACGGCTGCTCAAACAATACTTACAGAGAACTAAGTCACTAGGGGGACTGTCTCTACCATCTTTCTGTTTTACTACTGAGCCACTAATATTAAATCATAGAATTACTGGCTACAAAATGAGAGCTTTGATATTCCTCTTACCTGGCTAACCATCAAGGTAAACTCTGCCAGCCTGGCATCACTGAAAGACCTTTTGCATGCTCCAATTACACAAAAAATACAATTGTTAGATTTGATTTCAGTCACATTTATCCTCTATTAATGCCCCCCTAGTTTCTAATCATGCATTCTACCCTTCCCTAGTAGATGCAATTTCTGTGCTAAATCCTTTAAAGATTTGTACATTACAATGTTTTTGCATGCTTTCAGGAGCTGTCAGACTGTTTTTCGCTTTGTATGTAATACCTTCTCTAGTTTTCCCAATCTACCGGAGAATTCATCTCTTCACGATTTTTTGACTCCGTCTCCATCTCTGAAAGGGGCTGTCTCGAGAATCTACTCCCAGATCCATAACTAAAGCATGGACGCGATTTGATTAAGTTATTATGGGAGACAGATTTGAAGGAGGAAATATCACGTGAGGCTTGGGGAGAGATTCTGGGAAGAGTACATTGCTAATCTATTTGTGCGAAGCATGGTTTGATACAGTATAAAGTGGTGCACTGCACTTACTTTACCAAGGCTTTATAAGGATGTCTCTCTGATCTGTAACAGATGTTATCAGGCCCCTGCCAACCATATACATATGCTCTGGTTCTGTCCATGCTTGTATAACTTCTGGACAATGATTTTTAACACACCTGCACCCCCGTCTCATTCACATTGGATTCAGGACATGCTATACATATAAGTAAAAAAAACCAAACCAAAAACAGACATGCATGAATGGCATGCATCTGCTATATAACAGCCTCCACTCTTGTAGGAAGGTTTTGCTCCCATTCAAGGACAAGAGCATTAGTGAGGTCCTGCATCAATGTTAGGTTCATCCAAAAGATGCTGGGTGGGGTTGAGGTCGGAGCTCCGTGCTAGCCAGTCAACTTTTTCTATAACAAACTCAGAAAACTGTTTCTTTATGGACCTTGTACAGGGATGTCCACAAACCTGGCTATGTAGTGTGCCATACAGCGCTACAAAGTTTCCTCCAGTTTACTTTTCTGCCACACACCGCAAAAAACTACTAGAAGTGATATTAAAGCAAAATTGCTGAGGCATCATCATTTGAATATCAACGATATCATGATTAGATATCAGAGCCAATGCTTATTGTTGTCCCAAAATTCAAATAACTCCAATGCAACAAATTTACAGTGAAATTAGGTAGTGGAGGCACTTGAAAAGAGCAAAGGATGCTCCTTTTCTTTAAATGACTGACCTTGATGAAACATCTGGCACACACACAGAAACACAGTAAGACAGTCAAAATATTCATCAACTACAAAGACAAGAAGACAATATAGCAGAAAATATGGAGAGGCATTTAAAAAACACAGCATCTGATGCAATTCTCCTTGTACATATGAAAATAGACACACAGATACTAAGGCAAATAGGACCCAATGTACTGACCAACCACACAGACAGCTACCAGACAAGATAAACACCCACGTCATTATATCCTTAGACATCCAAAACACACACACACACTCGGAGAAATCATGACGGACACACACAAATAACACACAGCCAAACAAAACACAAACAAGATACCAGCATGATGTAAGAAGGCGCAATATCAGACATCACCATAATTAAAGCTAAAGCCTGTTTATCGACCAGTTAAGTAGGACAGGAGGAGCTAAGCCCCAAAGATGCAGCTTGTTTACAATAACACAGCCATACACAGATAGTGTAACAGTATTTTAAACACCCTGCTGCTGCTGCCAGTCTATATTTACTGTCGCCACATATGGAACACCACCAGTTTTTTTGTGCCATACGTAGGGGGTCAAGTAAAGTCCAGGAGGGACTGTGGGAATATTGCAGTAGTAGACAGATACAACATACTGTAAAAAAGAAATCATTAATGCTATGAAAAGTTCAAATCCATGACTTTAATGAGAATATAGTGTTTTTTGGGTTTGGGTTTTTTAGTCTGTCGTTTGCTTTGGGCTGCAAGCAAAAATTGCTTTCATCTGTGATTAATTTAATGATTATTTTCTCAATCTATTGAAGAGAAATGTTTTAAAAATGCCTCATCACAATTTCCCAGACCCAAATCAATTAATTAACTAATTTCTAATTTGATATCAATAAATAGACCATAATTTGCTGTTGCACCATCATCTTAGACTGATGCAGATGAGACAGGATAGGATCTCGTGGTCATACGTTTAGATCACATTTGATCATTTGATTGGTGAAACAGATTTACCAGATTACTAACACTGATCTTAAGGCTGCAGGTCTGATTGGTAGACAACAGATGTCCGAAATATCATAAAAGTATTCAGAGCATGCCATTGATGATCAGGAAGCACATTATGAACTTGGCTGCTTCAATTTTCAAATGTGATTTTACAAAAAAACCTAGATCTCCAGTACTTCAAACAAATCTCTTCTGCCTGAATTGAGAAAATATATCTAATTAAAATTCAGTGCAGCAGCACGAGAGTGCAGACCAGGACTATATACTGTAAATTTCTCAGAGAGGAGCCAGCACATCCTGTTTAAGCTGATGTTGTATTGTGCAGTTAATTTTTATCACCTTATTTGTGAACTGAAATTGGTCGTTCTGTCACAAATTTAAACCCCAAAGCTTAAAACCCAAGCAATCATTTCAGGTAAACCCTTAAATATTCCATCATCCACCATTTTCCTCTTCAGATAATCCCTGGATTCCTGCCTTTTGGAATTCCTCCACAGATTATCCCTTCGCTTAAACCACTCCAGGGCCATGGGGAGGGGGAGGAGGGGAAGGTGGAGGACAAGGATGGGGAGGGGGAAAGTCTTGTTTTAAGAAGTTGGACGTCTGTGAATCTTGCTGGGCTTGCAGTTCCCCCTGTGGACACGTTTTGTGCACGTTGAGGAATGCGGTTGCTCCATCCTTCTGTTGTAACCCCCCCTACCCCCATCCCCTGTCTCCCTCCTTCCTTTCTTCTTCTTTCGGAACAGAGGCATGTAGGTAGACACAGACAGACGGCTAACTCACAACAGCTCCCGTGATCTGCCTGACAACAGCCTGAGGGCCCACACATGGGCACACATACATACACACAGTCACAACAGAGAAGGAAAAAAAATAGACCAAAGAGGGGCCCCGGGACTGAGCCTTGAGGCACTCCAACCTGGTGACACAGCAGCAGCAGCAGCTTCCCTCCTGGCCGGTAAGCCCAGCTAACCACCAGTTGGAAGCTGCTCCACTTCTGTTTGCTAAATGCCTTTGTTTGGCAGAAAACAATGACTAGCCCCCCGCTCTCTAATTTACAGGGGAGTTGGCTCATTCCTCTGGGTGGAATGTACAGTGGGAGCAGTTTGCATTTCATGACGGGGTGGAGAGATCCGAGATGGGGGGGGTGGCTATCCGGCCAGTGTGGGGCTGCACTTGGTGGAGGGTGAGTGAGTTTAGCTGCTATTTTTAGATGACATGTCATTTTAAACTCACAGTCTGCTCCTGTGCTGTGGTCAAGGAATGAAGCACTAGTACATATGGACTACAAGTCTGTAGGACTACAACCTGCAAAGTGGCAGTTCAATAAATCTTAGAGCGACCAAACCTGCTCTACTTTGGCAAAGCTGCATTCTTACCCAAAGCGCACAGAGAAATCTAGTTTCAAACAATAAGTAATGTAAACAAAGGGCAAATTAAACAATAAAAAAACTGAATGTGCAAGACAAACACTAAAATCCATATCTACAGATGGAACAGCAAATAGAAATCCACAATAAACACACCTTAGATTGTGAGAACAAATCATGGAAGCTGTTGAGCCTATCTGAAATGCACACAAAAGCATGTGCAAACAGCCACACAATAACTCCGTCTCCACACCACCGCCCACTCGATCCCGCTGTCACCTTACTTAACCTGCAGTACACTGCAATAGCTAACAGAACCGTGAGGAAGATGTGTAACGAGAAGAAAAGCAATCTGAGCTCAGCTTTTCTCAGTGAGGCAGAGCAAAGCCTGAAATGAAAGGGAATGAAAGAGAGTGAGAAGAAAGAGGAAAATATGGAGAACATATGGTGTACGGGGACCTAGTTTCCTTCCCCTTCCCTCATCTCCTCTGTTTCCCCTCATCTCACACACCTGGGACCATTACTCCTCATGGAATCAACACTCAACTAAAACTCTACTTTCTTTAATTAGTTCTCTCTTCCTCCTCTCTCCCTCCCCCATCCATGTGCTCTCATCTCTCTGTCACCTTTTCTCTCTTTGTCTCTTCTCCAATCTGCTCTGTCTCTTTTGTCGCCCGTCGTCATGATGTCTTACTAATGTGGTTTTGTTTTCCTTCTCTAATTTCACTCTGCATCTTTTCCTACTGAATTTCTTCTATAGAATCACAGTATTAGACAAATTAGACATTGTATAAAATGTGAATGTGTAGCTCTCACACCTTTTATGTCCATTGCTTCCGTGTGTATACTGTACAGGTCTATTTGTCTGGGTGTGGTATGGAGGCTGTGTGGGAAACAAGATTGTGGTAGTGTGGCTATTCCCACATTCTACAGCTTAACTAATTAATGAAGAAAAGGTGCTGCTGACAAAGTGAATCCGTGTGTGTGCATGAGAGGGAGTGAGAGCACAAGACTTTTAGCTGTAAGTAGAGTGAAGGTGCTAATGCAAACCTCAAATCCTAATAGCCGGACACAAATACTAAAAATGCTCCCTGTGAGATTTGTGTGAGAGAGAGGTTCAACACTGGTGTGGACATAAAATGAAATATCAGAACTTGATGGCGCCTGTGCAATGCTACCAAACATCATAATCAATTGAAGCCTCTTCCTCCTGCACAACATCCCCTTTACGATTTGAAACTGGCCCACTTGTGATATTTTATTGTTTGTCTAATTTCATTTCCCCCAAGCATAACAAATGAAAATTAAGTCATCAAAGTGTTGTCTTGGTGGAACAAAATGTGCAGGCAATATCTCTCTAATATGTGTATATAATCGTGTTTGTGCTGCAGCCTTTTTGTAATTACATTCAATTTCAACTTGAGCCCTGTGACAGTGTTACAGATGCTATCAGGCCCTGGTAAAATTGCTAGGATGACTTTTGCATAAAAATGACTCAAACATGACGTGGCACGTAAAATTGCCAGCACATCTACAGAGTAAAGTGCATGTCTGAAATTGGCTACTGACTTGGCTGTCTGCTTGGCTTTGATGTCTGCAACCCTGACCTCAAAAGGGACAAGTCATTATGCGTGTGTGTCTGAGAGGTACATAGACAGGGCAAGAAGGAATTTATTGCTTACTTAAATCACAGTGACCTTAAACCTGGAAGCCCACATCAAAGTTGTCCACTTGCTATGTGCTACATGTGGTAACTTTCTCTTTAAATTAGAAAAAACATAAGCTTATGAAGACCATGTGTATGTTCCCCAAAGAAAAATAAAGTGTCAAAGAAAATGCACACTTAAAGCAGAGATGTATAAAAATCCAGGTGCACCTGAAAAATATAAACTTCAACACTTCTTCTAACTGTCAAGAGTAATTACAAGACACCTCAGGAGGAAAGACATTGTAAGACTTTTTGTTTTCATGTAATCCATGTGACAGTAAAGCTGTAGACAAATGCCAAAACTAGATAAAGCATAACTAAAAACGTAAATGTCTTCATTGGGATGTATGTAATTTAATTATGGGATATGAATAGGAGAGAGACCAGAGTAACCTACCACCTTGTGATTTATGCTTCCTAATAAGGCTGCAGCTCACTTAGGTTCATGACAGCCATTATTATGAGTTATAGTGGTCTTAATGAGAGCTGTGGTAGTGTCTTTACTTGTAGCCCAGGTCTTGACAGTGATATAATGCAGACAAAGCCAAGAAAACAAAACATGACCAGTCAATGACCGGACTTTCCATCACACAAAATACAGGTACACAAAGAGATGTTTCAGTCCGGGCACTGAGTCTATCTGGAAAGGAGAAACTCTGCAGATTAAATGTGCAACTTTACACAGTGTGAAAGTCAAAGTAAAACAAAATTAGGTTCCATGAATAAAGGCATGCTTGTTTTTGCAAATGTGTAATTTAGTGAGTTTCGCCATTCAGTGCATCATAGCATGTCTGATGACTATTTGAATGTATAGTGGGGGATGTTGTTCCGCAAATGCTACTAAAAAGATACTGTTTACTAATTAGAGGATGGAATGCAGTGAAATTCAGTGGGTGGAGACAGCCAAATGACGCAAAAGCACTAAATCACACTGAGAAAGAAAATCCCACAACTGTGCTCAATATACTGGAGTGTGTGTTGCATAATGCTTCTAAATTTGAGTGTGTGTGTGTGTACATTTATTTCTTCCAGTGTGCATTTGTAAACTTCACCTCCCTCTGCCTGACCTGGTTGGTAGGACAGCTGCTTTGGGCACGTGCAGAGGCCTGACTGTCTGCCCTGAACTTTGACCCCACAGAGCTCTAACCTTCATGACCTCAGCAGTGGTTTGGCACTTCATCTAAATGACCACTCCCACCACACTTCTGTGTGTGTGTGTGTGTGTGTGTGTGTGTGTGTGTGTGTGTGTGTGTGTGAGAGAGAGAGAGAGAGAGAGTCTTTGTCAGCATTAGAGGTATGACAGTGATGATTCTTGAATGTATATGAACACACACAGAGTGGGTACAAAAAACAGAGTATATGCAGCCACAGTACAGTTCAGATCTTGAGTTATGAGTTTCTCTGCAAGCATTATGGAGAATACACAGTGTTAAACTCTCAACTAAAATCTGTTCTAAGAGCCTTGGATGCAGTTTGGAAACAACCATGAAACACAAAACAAGCTCCAAGCAAAGGGGCCACCAGGATAGGGCGGGGACCTGGGCAGTTGCCTAGTTTGCCGCACGCACACACACGCGCGCACACACACACACACACACGTATATATTCAGAAATGTACATGAATGCAGAAGCACAGAAAAGGTAGAATTCTGGGTCAGAGTATCACAGGGAACCAACATTATTCCACTGTGCAAATATAGCCCTGCAAACAGAGTGGGAGATAGCTTTGTGTGAGTGTCTGTGTGTGTGTGTGTGTGTGTGTGTGTGTGTGTGTGTGTGTGTGTGTGTGTCTGTGTGTGTGTGTTTGTGTGTGTGTGTGTGTGGTGTCATTCTGTCTTGCTAGCTGCAGACAGGCTTGCTGGGGAGGCGTCACGCCTTTATTTATTCATCAACCTTCTGGGAACTGGCAATGAGAGACAAGGTCAATACATTATTGTTGCACACACACGCACATACACACACACCTTCAGTCCACCTATAGAATGACCACATATACAGTAAATACTTTTCTAGGACACCTCTGCCAACACATACTACACTGTAATGACTCGTGTTAAAATGCTATCACAGTACACACATAAGCTACACAACACAAACACATTGTATTCAGAGACTTGTTGGCTGACTGGGCTGTGAATCTGAGCCCAGAAAGCACACAGACCCTATTAAACGCTGTCGGATCTGCAACACACACCCTATTAAATGCTCCAAATCAGCTGAGTCAGCACGCCAAAAGAGAAAAGACTAGAGGTTTAGACAAAACAACGAGCCCTGTAACCAGGAGACACACAGCACACACACACAAAACTTTACTCGTGATGACGTACAGTAAGCTGACATGCTGCACACCCACAAGAACAGAAATGTGCGTACAGTCACGGAAACACCCAGGAACAAAAAAAAAACTACAGACACAAAGGAACAGACACACATAAATGCAAAAACACACATACACACACCATCTTGGGGAACACAAGCATGTGCATGTGCTACTTCGCATCTGGCTCCTCTTAGACCAAGACACAAAAGAAGTAGTATATGTAGTGAATGTGGCATTGTGTGCGTGTGTGTGTTCGTCATTTGGTCAGTGCTTTGATAGCTGGCGAATGAGGAGGAGGGCTCACCATGAGTCCAGACAGGAGAGGAGAGGAGAGGAGAGAGAGAGAGAGAGAGAGAGAGAGAGAGAGAGAGAGAGAGAGAGAGAGAGAGAGAGAGAGAGAGAGAGAGGGGCCGGCCACTGTCAGATACACAAACACAAACCACATGCAGCTGTTCAGCGTCTTCCTGAGAGGAATTTGACACAAACACACACACACACACACACACACGGGCAAACACAAAGAGACCCCGTAGCAACAGAGGCAAGCATATATCTTGATTATTTGGGCAGTGGACAAGAGTATGAGACTTTTTCACCACCACGTGCATTTCAGTGGAAATCCTCAGGATGTGTGTGTGTGTTTGGCTCGTAGTGACTTGTGAGTCATCTAGCGGGTTGTGGGTCTGACTGTGGGGGTAAAAATAGCCCTGTGTGTCAACCATGGTTACAGAGTGATGATGAAACAACTGACCGTACGAGCTGCTCACACACACATTGTTTTGGATGCATACAGCTCCATAAAGACATTGTCTCAACTTATTGCACAAAGACTGCTACTCGGCTGTGCCCTCTCTTGTCTCTGTGGTGTGTGTGTGTGTGTGTGTGTGTGTGTGTGTGTGTGTGTGTAGAGGCGTCAGCATGTCTAATCTTACTTGCCCCCACTTTATCTGCGGGACACTCCTGTGCTAGTCTCACCAGATCACAGAAAGGGGAGGCTGGAGGGGGGTGATGGGAGGAGGAAGACGCAGAGATGAAGGGAGGGCGGGTGACCTGCGCGTTTGATGTTAAAGTTTGGTGCCGACCAAAGGAAAACTTCAAACACTGCATAGAATTAAAAAGATTACCTCCCCTGTACACGCACACTTCTCTCTCCAGTAGAGCACGTGCACACACACACACACACACACACACACACACACACACACACATACATACACACACACACACACACACACACACACACACACACACACACACACATAGCTACTATCAGTCCATAACAGGTCAGCATGCCCTTCAGCAAGAGACGGAAAAAAAAAAAAAGACAAAGATAGAAAGAGACCCGTTATCTGCCCTGTAGTCAATCTCTCTTTTGTCTGTAAAGTGACTTAAAAACTGAGCACAAGACAGCCCTGCCTCAGTCGGCCTTGTAAAGAAAGACTGACCTGGAGGGACAGAAAGTGATCCCAAGTAAGTCAGTGAGAGCTGTAAGAGCGACGTCAGAATCATGTAATGTGATTAGCCTCAACAGAATCCAACTGAAGCCTTTAATTCACAACCATATAATTCAATTCATTTTAACTATGAGACAATCTTACAGAAGTACACCGTGAAGCTGTAGGTCTATGTGTTAATGTGTTAACTACTGATCACCAGGCATACACGACATGTATTTTGCACAGTAGCAAGGGAAGAAACTCTAAAGAGTCCAAATTAGACTGAGTTATGAACTGCTTGTGTTTAGTGTGCTATATTACACAACATCTACAGGGAAACATCATTTGGAGTATGTAACAAAATAATCTGAGCTCCAGGGTCCACACACTGGCACGACGTATTTTATTTTAATACCAGTTAATCAACCAAGGTCACACTTGCCTCTATTGTTAATGTGGTAAAACAACTTCAACTTATAATAAATTCAAATATTTGGAAAATTTAGACACACAACATTTGGGTGCCAGTATTTCGAGGTCAAAAGAGCACGGTGGTGCAGTGGTTAGTACTGTTACCTCACAGCAAGACGGTTCTGGGTTTGAACATTATTTGACCCTGTCTGCGGGTGTTTACCCTGCGTCTAGGTGGATTTTGTCTAGCTGCTCTGGTTTCCTCCCACAGCCAAAAGACATGCAGGTGTCAGGTTGGCACATCTAAATTGCTCATAGGTGTGAATGTGAGAGTGAATGGCTGCTAAGGGGAAATTCTGCTTTATACAACTTGGGTCTTATTTTTGTAGCTGCCATCAACCCTGGTAATATTAGCATCTGGCTACACTGTTGACTAGTTTACATGAGTACTACTAAAAATGATGAAATACCAATAGTATGAAAATAGCACATAAGTTGTACTGAACGTTTTCTTTAAAGGAAGGCTGTTAAAGAAGCCTGTTTCAGGGTTAATTGGAAACTGTGGTGTGAGGGTTAGAAGGGGTGAGTGAGGTTGAGAGGTGAGGGTGAAGAGTGGGGGGGGTAAGGCCACATCAGTTCACACCGAGGAATGCCGGCTTAGCAACGGTTGTAATGCTCCCATTTGTGTTTTGTGACTGACAGAGCATGTGTGTGTATGTGACCATGTGTCTGTGAACATGAGTGACAAAGTATTATTCACACATCCACTAAGGTCACTATGTAGGAAAGACTTGGCTAAATGGTTACAAGTTTCCTGCATCTTGAGAAGAAATCACAGATTTTTCAGCTGTTTTCGCTTTAAGTTTTTTTCACCTACACCTATTCAAGGAAAGTCGACTTAGCACACATACTCTTTTCTACCAACTGGTTTTCTTCCCATTGTGACCACAATTTTCAATTGGCAGCTATACTAGAGGAATTGGGGGTTGAATTTCTTGTTCAAGAACACGTGGGCAGTGGTGTTTCAGTGAGCAGAGCCGCCATACAAATCAGAGGTAGAGTAAAACCAACAGAGTATAACTAACCTTGGGAGTATGATTGAAATGAAGTAGTTAATAGGACTCGTCTGATCATGTCTGAAGGCAAAAGTGTGAATAGCGGTTGAGAACAGCCACAGTCAAAGGTGGGATGAAAAGCCTGCCATCACTGACAGGAGTCCAAACCAATTCGGTTTTAGTTTGAATGTTCCAAACAGTTCAAAATTTGGTGCGCAAACCAGAATGGATATGCTTTTATGTTGGTTGAAAAGGGGTACGAGAGGGGTGAGATGGGATCCTCCTTCAAATGAGAATAACGGCACACATATTTGAACAGATTCTCCTTAAAGGCATTCATGGCGTTGCACTTGGTTCTACACATGAAAAGTGATAGTTGTTTTGAAAAAAATGACCAAAAAAGCCCTGAATCCTGCTTACTTTCTTCTCTCTCAACACCTTGGTAATTGCTGCATGAAGTGGACATACTTGTTACACTGACGGTTTTGGAAAGTTACACTATTGTCAGACACAGCCCTCCCCCAGTTTGAGGTCAGAAAGGTCTCAAGAAGAGGGGTTTTCAACCATTCGATAAGCACATTGTTTGAAGCATACTTCACAAAAGTGAAGAGTGTTTATCCTTTTATATCCCCTATTTTGTCAGTGGGACGCTAGCATGAAAAGTTACATGAATATGAACATGCAATATGTGTATCAAAAGTGTATAGTTTCATCCTTTTAGATATTTTCAAAAGTAACTCCTGTTGTAAAAATAATTGTGTAAAATACACAAAATACATCTGGAACCATAAATGTCAATCAGAAATAGAGGGCACCCTGAGACCGAAGGACATTAATTAAAAAAAAAAAAAATCAAATTATTCTGAATATTGAACAGTAGAAAGAAAATAAAGTAGTATGCTCTGTGAGTTAACCGCGGGTATGTGTGCGCTCATATACGCAGACTCGTATGTGTGCATATTGTTCTTTCATGTGAGGTGTGAAGTTTGTGGTTCAGAGTCCAGACGAGACCAGCAGAGTGACAGAGTGGTAATTAGACAGTTATGGGAGAGAGGAAAACACAGAAAGAGCATAATGAAAATTTCAAAAAAATAAACAAATGGAAGGCAAAATAAAAGTTCATTGGGATGGAAATAAGAGAGAACAAATAAATGAAAGTTGAACATGACTGTGATGTGAAGGGAGAGTGACACAGGGAAAGAGAGGCAGAGTGAGAAAGAACCACTCATCTCCCCATAAAGTATCAGAGTCAACCAGAGTTATTAGCAGTGGCACCGTGGGTGGTTGTGGAGGATGGAGCACACACACACAGTCACCCTCAGTGAATGATGCATGCTACCCGGTCTGAGCCTGGTGGCTAACACTAGCCTTTATTGGTTAGGCAGCTGGTTTGATGTGGAGCCCACACACAGCGATAGGATGACAGACACACTGTAACACACACACACACCATAGAGGGAGGGAGGGGGTGTATGTGTGGGTGTGGGAAGGGGATGTGTTGAGTTGGGCTATATGTATGTTTATATGGGAAAACTACAAGAGAACATCTGTGGGGGGGGGGCTTGAAGTGAGACTGAATGTGTGTAAAAGTAAAGGGGGTCGAGTTGTGTGGGACTGAGAGAGAGTGTGTGTGGGTGTATCTATGCACAGCTGGATGGCTGAAACCTGTAAACCTGTGTGTGTTTGGGTAGGTGTGTGAAGAGGGGTTATGGTTTGCCTCGTAGCCTGTGTATGTGTGCAGATGTAAGGAACAATGACTCTGTGTGTGTGAAATGATGTGTGAGAAACTCCAAGGAGAAATTAGGATTGGTGCAGATAGAGTGAGATGATAAAATAAACAAGACCAAGAGATGAAAGACAAACATAACACCAATGTGTAGAGTAGAACAAAAGTAAAAATAGAAAAAGACAAAGTATACAGGGAAAAGAGATGGGACGGTGGCATAAAGTAAAAAAATAGAAAGCATAAAGGGACACAATGACCCCTAATGACTGAGAAGAAAAAAAGAGTCTAAAGCGAGGAGGGGAATGATGGAGAGATAAACAGAGAGCGTGGAGTGTCTGGCTGTCTCCCAGCTTTGTCTATGGTCTCAGGGGAGGGAGGCTGGCAGAGGCAGGCAGGCTGGCTGCTCTGGCCCAGAGCCAGGCCACACACTGTGCCACGCTGCCCAGGAAAAGCCCCGGCCTGAGAGGGACAGAGGGTTGAGGGGGGACCCAAAGTCCAGGCCCCCCCAAGGCACTTCAACAGGCCCCGGGGGGCCCATTGTGCCCCCAGCTCAGCCACTTGACACATCTGGTCCCCTCAGCCGGGTGAGCACTCGTTCACCTTGGCACTGTGCTGTGGCTGTGGGGCTACAAACCTGTCTGCGGTCTACGGTCTAACCTGAGCTGGAGTGGCCTGGAGCTGATTATACAGACACAGGAGTAAATACTGGGACTAAAATAAACTTTGCTTTTGGCTCTGCAGCACAATATTGCAATTGAAAGCTTTGAATTATGGGTGATTACTGGCTACTAAGTTAGGCAATGTTCAGAAAAGTCAAATTCAAAAATGTAATCGGTACCCTGTGGAGTTTTGTCATAAACAAACAGTTATGTTTACATTCAATGTTCATGCTCCACCTTTTCCTGTTGTATTGCTACTTTTCTTGGCATGTTATCACCATCACCCACCATCGGTGCAATATAGTAAAACGTGTATTGCCGTGTGCCCGTGTGTGGGTGATGCAATACAAAACAGGGACCCACACATCAAAACATTGCTTCATGGTGCCACTAGTGGTCAAAATCTCTGCAATGTACAGGGGCTACATCAAGCCCTTCTTTTCATTATCAATTAATCTAAGATGGGTTTTAATTTACAATGATATAAAAACAGAATTTCCCTGATGAGGGGTTAATAAAGTACTTTCTAATAAAGTACTTTCTAAGATACAGAAAAGCCAGAATCATCAAATGTGTGGCAGTCTTGTTTGATAAATTACTTCGATAGTCAATCGATCATTTCAGCTCTACAGTGTACCATTATGTAGGACTGGGTATTTGGGTTATAGCATGGGTAGTTATGACCAAACCTGCCGAGCACACGAAAAAGTCGACCACATCTAGACAATCACTAAATATCATGAAATTTCAAGTAAAGAGCTGTCATGGCACCACCCACACAGCTGGATTAACAGGTGATCTGTAGAAATTACACTACATAAACAAAGGATTTTATCTTCACCATAAGGAAAAAGTAGGATCTTAAAAATCAACACTTGAAACACTAATGGTTAAATGTTATTCATATGAAGCAAAACAGCTGTTGAGTGTGCCTACCACTATGAGCATGACATGCCATTTTAGGCAGTCAGTTGTGTGCATATCAGGTGTGTATTGATACAGCTTAAATAAACTGTGATTATAGGTGTGGATATTTTACAGTAGCTTCCAAATCAGAGACCTGATCAGCTCAGTTCTGAATGCCTCCTGTGTCTAAGATTCATGCCAGTGTGTTCGACAGGTCAAATCAAACAAACTTAGGGGATCAGGACAGGCTAGACCAACTCTGAGAAACCCAGTTTTCTAAACTTTACACATTATACATCAATGAAAAAGTGAAAGGCAAAAGTCCTTGAATCAAAGCCAGAAACTATTCTTACTGGGATCAGTTCAACAGCTGCAGCAGAGTACGTGAAAAGATCAGATTTCAGTTGAAAGTAACTGCAGCATTCAGCCTAGAGCTGCTCACTAATGAACACTATTTCACCATCACTTGCTATGACTGATTAAAACTGGGTGACATCTCTTAAATCAGTCTCTCTCTTCAAATTTCTCAGAGCTACACAATGCTTTCTGTTTCCTTTCCTGTCTCTTTTTCTATTTCTTTTCATCTCTGTGTCTCTGTTTCGCCTCTGTACCTCTATTCCTTTCCTGTTTCTAATTAATTAAGTCACTTTACTGGTATGACTGCTTGCACGACACATTGCAGAAACTATGAATCAAACCTTCCAAAAACTGACAAACAAAAGTTTTAATCATTTAAACTATGATGAAGAGATTTATTATTTGCAAAACACGCAATAGTACATAGTCCTTTTTGCTTTGCTTGTTTCTCCCCCTAATTATGAATCTCTCCATTTCCTTTGTCCCCTTCTCTCATCCTTCCTCCAGCTCATCTGTCTGTGTTGAGTATATGTATTGTATGTACATTTGTATGTGTGTGTGTGTGTGTGTGTGTTAGAGCATGAAGCAGCCTGAGGGCACAGAGCTGACTAAACTCCATTTTCCAGCTGCCTGGACAAGCCAATCAGCCACGAACCTCAGAGCCTCTGTTTCCGGAGGATGGGAGAGGACAATCGCCACAGCGACGTTGCATTGGGATTACATCACTGATAGGGGGGAGGAAATATGCTTTTCCAATGTGTGTTTGTTAGACGTATACATATATTTTGGCACAGGAAGGAGACACAGTGTGTGTATGTGTGTTCACTCATATCCAGTGTCTACAAAAATGACCTCTGTGTTGAATGTACAATCATTAAAGCTCAAGTTACTACCAACCCTTCCTCTCTCTGTCTCTCTCTGTTGAGATATAAGGTTACCACTGGCTCCAGACAGTGAGGCTAATACTCCTCCTCCTCCCTCACCTCCCTCTCACCTGACCGGAGGAAGGGAGGAAGGCTGGGAGAGTGGGATGGAATAAAAGGATGAGAGAGCAGAGACAGGAAGGGGGAGAAAAGGAGGAGGATGAAGAAATTGAATGGGAGGGAGGGGTGGAGGGATAGAAGACATGCACACCCAGGCAGAGATTTATATAGAGGGAGAAACAGAGATGAGAATGAGTGATTGTCTTGTCCACCTGCGAGATTGCCATGAGGAGAATGGACAGGAGATACAGAGACTGCACACACACACAAGGAGACATGAGATCTGGGGTAGCCACAGCAGTCAATAGACAGAAACCTAAGATGGCAGAAAATGGGGGGCCCATAAGACCCCTCCCTGCTTGTCTCCCCCTCTCTCAATCGAACTATGCAGGGGCCCCATCAGGGTCATGCACACACAAACATAGAGACGCACACACACACCCCTGACCCTGCCCTTCCCCCAAACAAGCCCCTTATTGATGAGGTCACTGGCCGAGAGGTCAAATCCCAGTGACAGAGAGAGAGATGGAGAGATTGAAAAAGTGTCGTATTGGGAGAACCAAAAGGAGAGAGAAGAAACAGCAAAACCTGGTCCCGTTGAACTATCGACGACATTTTACAGAAAACATTTGTTTTTGCACAAAAAATAAAATATGGTTTCACATATACATCAGCTTAAAGTGCATACACTGGCTTTCTACATGAAAGAAACCCCCTTGAGATGAACAGGAAAGTCTTAGTAGTACTGAACGTAAGCTGACAAACAACTGCTGCTTTCTACTGTATTTCTCAGACACCTTAACCCCACTGTAAGTGCCTCAAAACTACAACGCCCACTTCCTTTAACTAGAATTTAGTGTTGTTTACGTGTGTACGGAAGAATAAAAAAAAAATACGACTTTTGGTCCGGCCTACATGTCCATTGTCTCCAGAATGTCAGACAGTTTCAGTGAGACAAGTGTGTGGTTACAAGAAACAGCAAAGGAAATTTAGATTTGATGAGAAGCTTGTTTTGTCTTCCTGTCTCTCACATTGTTATGAGAAACACTCACATTGTCAGTCTTTCTCTCTCACATACACACACGCAGACTGACGTAATACATAAAGTATAGCATACATTGGTACAGAAAAACACTTAATAAGACAGAGATCACTGCTGTCTTCAAGTGCTCAGCTGACCCTCTCAGACTGGAGAGGTTTGAAATTCACCAACATAGTCATACAAGTATTTGGTTGGAAATGATAACAAAACAGATCTGACCAAATTCCAGTAATCCATCCATTCCAGTAAAAGTAAGAGTGTTTGCGTACAATGAAGCAGAGGTGAAACTGAAACTTGACTTAATCCTGAGGTTAACCTGCAACAGTCTGTGTCTCATAGGAATGCATCTAACACGGGCTGAGAACATGCTCAGCAGACCTTCATCACATGCATGTGGTGTAAAGAGCGCTCCCTGCCTTTAGCAATGAATGATTATTTCACGTGATCTTGATCTTTATCAGCAGATGGGTTTTGCCCAGGTGCATTAGAATTGTAGATGTTCACTTCTTTTCTATAGGTGATATGATCACAAGCTCCAGAACAGCTACTAAATGGAGCTTGTGCAAGACTCTTTTCTCAATTGCCTAGGTCAAGAATGACCTTTGAGCCTCAGTATTTGTCTCACTTAAAGCTAACAGCATGCACTCTAATTTGAATTCACAAATGTAATTCTTCATAAAAGGTCTAATTTCTCCCCCAACTACTGATTAACAATGAGTTAAATGACAGCTTCTGCAGCCTTGCTCTAGACTGAAGGATTAGATTTGTATTTATCTCAAACGACTGAGGTTACTTCTGTTTCCATCAATAGTGTTTAATCAAATTTGAGCGGCTGGGTGAATAAGGTGAATTGTTGCCCTTGATACCCTCTCAGATGTCATAGAAACACCTCCGCCTTCACAGTTGTGTTTACTTCTTTTGTTGTCTCATTCATGTGCAGTGCAGCTCGTAATAATAGTATTTTCAGCAGTACATCAGAGGCGGTGAGCATTTTATCCTGTTGTACCTGTCTGAACTTGAATTTAGAGTTTTTCCCTTTACTGAGAGTCATTTGGGAAAAAGGGAAGAAATGCCAACTACACCTTTATTGTAAAATATAGCTCGACATTTTCACACGCTGCCAGACAAAAAGTCAGAGATAAAAATAACTCCACAACAGAGACAGAGAGGAAGGAAAGTAAAAGAGCAAAATGGAAGAAGACCTAGAAAGAGTGCAGGTGAAGGAATAAAAGAAAATTCATCTGTGTTGCCGTCCTCTTTCTTTATCTCCCTCGCTTCACTCTTCAAAGGCAGCATTATCTTAAACTGCATAATCATCTCCTCTCTCTCTCCTTTGCTTTCATCTTTCTCCTCCCTCCCTCTTCTCTCGTCGTCTCTGACATCAAATTTCTACTTCTTCATCACTCCTCCTCCTCTCTTTCTCTCGGTGGAGGGGCCGTCAGCAGTGATCAGAAGGATAATAAACTGTCACTGTGCTGCATGGAAAACACACACACAACCACAGTGGTGAAGGGAACTTTTCTGTGTAAACAGATAAATATTGGCGGTAACGGTGCCTTCTGTTATTCACCATGACACCTGCTCTACCCTCACACTCAATCTTTTACTCCTTCAGATTTTTTTTTCATTTTTTTGCCTCCTTCTAAATCCTGGCCTGTGAAGCAGGGAGAGAGAGATTACTGAAATTCCATCATCCAAAGTCTCACTGTCACTATCTACCACCGACATTTCAATATATGCAGACCTTACTGCTTAAATGCACACTGCAACACACTGAAGAACATGAAACACACACACACACAGACATTTGCACGTGCCTATGACCCAAACACATGCACGTGGCGCTGCGGTGATGCAAACTTGGCATGTCTGATTCCCACGGATGCTCACTTTCATTTTAACAGTCTCTTACCTCTTCTGTTTCTTCTCTGCTGCCTCTCCCTTTGTTTTCTGTCTGAGACAGTGTGCACAGCAAGCAGAGGGAGAGAAGGAAAAAGTCAGAGAAGGACAGAGGAGAAAGGAGGAAAAAGAAAAAAACAGGGCAAAAAAAGGAAAAAAAGGGGAAAGAAACTGGGCTTGGCTACTCAAGATACTTTTCACTTCTTCTATTTCTGAGCTGCAAGTTGTGTGTGTGGAAATGTGTGTGTGTGTGTATTTTCTATTTTTAAACCACTGCACACAGGCTGGCTGCTTTATTCTCTTCCAATAAGTCCCACTGACAGCACAAGTGCACACTAGGAAACTTTCTGAGTGTGTGTGCCCATGCACATGTGTATAATGTTTTCCATTGTTACAGAAGATGGAAACCACGTGCACGTGTGTGTGAGTGTGTTCTTGAAAACACACCTACATTTGAGCATTCCGAAATGCTCTCATTCCTGGTTATTTTGAAATTTGCGTTTCCATTTCAAGTTGAACCTGTTATGTTAATGCCATCTGAATACTTTTTGCATAGAGAACACACACACACACACACACACACAATATCAATAAAAGGACCATGGTGATAGCCCAAATGAAACCAGTGGGAGAGCTAAGAGCCCAGCTTCAGACGCAGCTGGGGCTCCTGCTTTTGATCTTATCTTTATGTGTGCATGCTCTCTGTCTCTCTGTCTCTCTCTCTCACACACACACACACACCTAAAACGACTAATAATGCCTGTAATTGCTTTGTTTTCACATGAAACGAGTGAGTGCCACCCTCTCCCTCCCAATTTTTCACTCATCCCTCTTTTCCCTCCATCTCTCTCTCTGAATAACTGATTGTGAGGATTATTATGAATGAATGATTGGGGGCTATGGGACGGCCATGGTGTGTGTGTGTGTGTGTGTGTGTGTGTTATGTCATCTCAAAGCCAGCCATGTGCTATTAGTAGAGTTTGATTCATAAGTAGGAAGCCTCACTTCAGTGATTCCCCTGGCAGCCGTTGGCACAATAGATCCATTACACACGCACATGCACGTGCGCACACACGCGTGCACACACACGCGCACACACAGGGTAGAAAAAAAATAAATGATAGCGGAAGGAGAAAAAAAATGTACCCGTGAGAGAGAAAGCTGAACAAAGAGAGGATGAGAGCCAGGAAACAGGAAGTGTGGAAGGAGGAAATGAGAGGAGGAAGGAAACAGAAGGGGGAGAGACAGAAAAATGTGTAGACAGAGCGGATGCTTTGTTTCTGTTTCTGCCCACTTGTGAGGTGACGTACAATATTCCTGCCATTCCAAAAACGAACAAAAAGGTCATTCTTTGCGTTGCTGCTGCCTCTTGGCAAAGTCTGATCATTGACTACCACGGAGTATGACATGACTCACTACTATAGATCTAGCTTGATCAAGATAATTAAACTCCACTTTCACTGCCTGGAGAACAACATGCGCAAATCAAATGCTGCACAAATAAAGTTGGACAGCTGACAACTCATCCAGCAACTGTGTCATAAATAAATAATTGATGATGAGTCTGTGTGACTGATGCTAACCCACATTCTCATGAGTGGATGCACACGCAATACCTCAGCCTACTCCTATGCCATCCACAATGTGTGTTATTAACAGACACAATGGCATGGGAGGCAAATGAAGGCATCTGTAATTTGATTTTATATTCAGTGGGTGGGATATTAAACAGGGAGAGAAAAACCCAAATATCACAAAACTGTCTTGATCTTTATCTACTGAACAATAGACAACACTGTTATCTTCACACCCTTGATTAATGGAAAGAAAATCTCCATTAGCAATAACAAAACTACAAAACCACATTAACAAGTATGACTGTAATACACTACTTACTTAAGCTTATGTGCCGTGTATGTTTTTCAGTAAAGCTGTTGTCCAGGTTGCATGAAAACCTGAGACATTGACACGGACCACGAACTTACACCTCGGTTGTAACAAGAGCTGGCATGGCAAAGGCTAAAGCACAGAGCCATGCATTATGTGAACCATCAGCAACGAGCTGAAACATGTTCACTGACACGTCATCAGATTGTAGCCATCCTGTACTGTATATCTAAGACACCTACACATTGAGGAACGCATTGTTTTATATGGAAGCTATGGATTTATTTATATCTATTGGAATTAATTATATTTATGGAATTAATAGACGTCAGTTTTCTGTTCTGCATAACTCATTATTTTGAATATTTCATCGTATTTACTTTTTCTAATTTTATTCTTATGTTATTTGCTTAGTTTATCTTTTAGTAATAAAATGCCTATTTACTCTGCCTTTTTTTATTGATTCAACATAACTTGTAGTCGAGGGGTCGGTACTTGTGTTCAGCAGGGTACAGCTATAGGGTGTGCAGTGAATAGTGGTAATGACCCAGCAGTTGAGTATGGGGTACTGAGGGGGTGGAGGGGAGGTGGCAGTGGATGGGGTTCAGCACTACGTGACGGCAGGCGCGTACCCAACGCTGCCTGGCTCGCGTTCAAACACACCCCACTTCAGCTGGAGAGCCCCAGGTCCCTGGAGAGCCCACCAACATGAACTCACAGACATTAAACACACACAAAAACATACCATCCCTTCACACACCTAGAGGACCAAAAGATGCAAACATTGAGTTAAAAGACACTTTAAGTGCACATAGAGCCTGAGCACAAAGACATTACACAAAACGAGCATGAGCAAAAACACACACAGACTGGGACGATCACACATAAACAAAAGCCCAGGCCGATGCACGTACTGGGAAAACATGCACGATAAAATAAACAGACATAAACATGCAAAATTCCATGCATGCAAACACACACATCACTTTGTGTGCAGTGCTTCTTTGGATAAGGCCCCAGCCCCACACAACAAGCTGCATGAAATATTCAGTGAATTTTTCAACATGTGCTCTTTCCCCTTTCGCACGTGTAGAAGTGCAAAAAAAATGCAGGGGGGAGAGCGATGAGGAGACAGGAAGGAGGGGGAGAAGGAGTCAATGAGGGCAAAGGCAGAGCGAGCAGCAGGAGAGAGCAGACGAGCGAGCCAGAAACTGACTGGGAGATGCAGAGAGAGAGAGAGAAAACCCAGCTGACTGTGTTCCAAGCTACTCCCCTTAGCAACAGCCCTGGCTCAGCCTGTGTCCCATTGGCCGGCTGACAGCATGCATCACAATCCCATGCATGGCTCCTCAGCCAATCAGGGGTTTCCTTGCAATTCTGCATTTTGGATTTCATTTTCACCATGGCAACACAACCCTGCTCTTGGCCCTGGATGTGGCCTATGTAGTACGTACACACACACACACACATCCCATACTGTACAATGTTGACCAACCCTTGATGAGCTTTGGCCCAAGCAATTAATCTGAAAGCACCGGAGATACAAACAAGACTCACATGGCACAGATAAGCTAACTCCAACAGCTACCTGTGCTGCATCTCCACTCCTGTGAATGCATAGCTGCATGTGTTACACACACTGAGGAACACTGGGGAGCTGGAATAACAGTTCCTCCAACACAGGCAACCCAGGAAGTGCTTGGATCAGTACCTCCTGACACTTAGAATGAGGAGAAGAAACACAGTGTCACACTCTGCGTTCCTCCATCTGTCAATCTGCATGCTCAAATGAAAGTACGCCATCCTCGCAGTCCTCCCTCACATTCACGCTCAAGGTTGGAAGGGGAAGCATCAATATGAATATTCCTTTCACACATGGGCATTTGCTCTGTACATGCAAGGGCAATTTTATATGGTGGTGTCATGTCTGGAAAAGGATTCAAATTGGGCCTGGTGAGGTTTCAATAACTCTTTTTACTCATTCACACAATGACACACATACACACACTCAAGGTTACTTCACAACAAGGCAATTTGACAAGTATGTATCCACTTTCTGTTCTTTGCATTACTGGATACTGCAACACAATTAATGGCAACTGTCAAGGCAACTGCTTACACAATAAAAGTCCAACATTAACAGTATATGTGAACACAGCAGGAATTACACGAGAGCTGAAAGTTCATTTAGTTGCCCAATTCATTTTTTTTACACTACACTCTTGAGTTTGCTGGACAGGGCCATATCTAATAGATTATGAAGTCGTCTGGGTCTTATATAGTCACAGGTGACCAATAGTGCTGAAAGCATGGCTACAAAGAGACACATACAATAAGTAGTACATGTAAATATATAAAAAGGAATAATACATAAGCTAAATGGGTGGATGGATGGAAAATAACACTATCGACTGCTTATATTTCAACACTCAGGAGACGCATGCTAGAAGCACATTTTCAGTCTCAGCACAAGTAGTAGACTTAGTACATTTCGTGCATACATATAAATCTCCTTTTCACTCCTTCGAAAATTCCAGTTGTAATGAATATGAGCTGCCATGATAGGAGCTGATGCTAACTGAAGGGCTACAACCGGCCACATAGCAGGTGTCTGTTCTGGCTTCTGTAATCCATAAAACACCATTAAATGTTCAAGTGATTTCTGTGTCACTGGAGAAACTAGCTTACTGGGATGAGTCCTTAACATCGCACTTCATACATTTCAAACACACGCACAGGCAGACAGACACAGACAAGGTAACTGGCTATGTCCCCTTTGTTCTCTCAGTGAGGCGAGATATATAAAGGGTGCGAGAGAGGGAGGGAGAGTATCAAAGATATAAAGACAAGAGGAGAGAGATGGAGGGGGGCAGAAAGACAAAGAGAGAAGTAGTGAGAGAGGTAGAGAGATGTATGAGACAGGCCGGCTCCTGGAGAATAAGCAGGAGGAGAGACAATGAATAGCAGCTCCTCTACAGACAGGCACATGATGAATGGGTCTGCTGCCTAAAAAGCCAGCGTGTGTCTGTCCACCCCACAGTGTGTACGTGTGTGTGTGTCTAACTACAGAAGCGATCCATCTGGGCCATTGTGGCAGTGTCCACACTGGAGGTTGATATCCAGTATTCCCTTCCCGTCCCCTCCCGTCCCATAAGACGAAACACAGCCATCAGCTCCAAAAACAGCACTCGGGGTCAGTTGTCAAACTTACCAGCACGTAATTAAAAGTAATAGCAGAGCTTCCCTTTGGGTTTGGCGGTAGGCGATGTATGTATCACACCAACAGCAATTAGTCAGCCAATTACCCCAGGGCCTAATTATAACCACTGTCCATAGGAAGGCTTTGGGAGGGACAATAATGGGCTCTTATGGTAGCCTGTGTTTATCTAAGTGATCAGTGATTAGCATGATCACTGGGAAAGGTCATCACCTCACACAAAGGGCTGGCCGCCTAACTGACATTTCTGCTTTGCTGCAGTTAATTGGTACAAGAGTAGCAAAGTGCTGTTTTCTATTAACGGCTTATAAAAGTACATATTAGGATGCCACCATGGAGGCCACATTGGGTCCAATGAATTTAAAGACCAGACTTTTCTTAAGTCATATTTTTCATGGTTTCATGTTTCTGAAATGTGAACAGTAAACCTATATATTTTTATTGGCAAGCCAAGCCAGTTTTTTTTCACTTTATTCACCTGAATATTGCTGCGTTGAGCTTTTCTGGTTTCTTGGATGTCTCAAGCAGCTTTTATATTATCAGTAATACATATAATATATGTGACTCATGGAGCTTTTTAAACACAAGCTTTAAGTGGAGTGGTTATGACATTGCATTAGTTGGAGATTCGATGTACTTTATTTTGGCTGATTCAATTAAATCTAGAGTAGGGGTCCTCCAATGCATGTGGGTGTGTGCATGTGCTCGCGCATGTTGCAGCTCTCAGAGCAGAGGGCTCGATGGCAGAAGCTCCTCTAATCGAGTTAGCTGTGATAACAGGAGTGGCAGCTGGCTTTCCAGGAATATACTCTCCTACTGAGCATGCACTCCCTGCAAGTGGATTTCACACATATACACACACACGCTCACAGATAAACATGCACATACACACGCAAATGCACCCAGCGTGACCTACCTTTCTGTTTCCTGGGTTTTAAAAATGCATGTGCGGTGCTGTGCGTCTTTGGGCAGCAAATGCAAAATGCATGTACACATACAGAGACAAGCTTATTAACACATTCATCTGTACATTCACACACCAGCTTCCATCGCTTTCTCGCTCTGTTATGCTCTAACCTACAAACCCACCCCACAAATGCTTACATGTCATCTTTTCTGTATATGTGCGTGTGCGTTGTTTATCTGACAGCTCTGTGAGACATCTAGGTAGGTCAGTAGGTGAATGACGCTTTCAGTGTCTGGCCACCTTTTTTGGACTCAAACACAAACACAAACCTTAAGCCCTCATAGACTTAAAGCTGGCTCCTCTCCACTGTCTGAACTCAATGACCTGTGCAACTATACAGTTGTGTTCATCATTCATTCTGAATATGTTTGTATGGATGACACATGATTTTACATGCAGCTCTCAGAACCTTTTGTTTTGTAAGAGGTGATATTAAGGCTACGTGAGGTCTGACTTCTAGCTCCCATGCTCTCAGTTGTTTAAAAAATAAAATTCTAAAAAATAAAGCAAGTCTACAGAAAGACTGAAGATCACATCAACAGCAGCTGATCCAGGAGAAATAACCTTTTGTACCCATTTAAAATATTCATGAAGACAAATTCATGGTACTGTAAGTGCTTGTATTTGTTACAACACATTCCCTAAACCCACTGTTTTATAAAGTACAGTGGAAACAAACAAACAAACACTTAGATCAGTCTGCGAACAACTGACTACTCACTACTGTCGAATATATGTTCAATTACGTCAAGGACACAGACAGTAAAATGTATCAGTATACAGTACCACTATACTGTCTGTGTCCCGAGTATACTGTATCAGTATACTGTATCGTGTCTGTACTGCTTTATATCGCCCCCTATTGAATCCTTCATGGACAGGACTGGATATAGAGCATATTCCTATAGCTACAGCTCATCCACAAGTTCATTAAGGCCAATCAGCTCTGTGTGTGTCACATGACTGACATCCGTTTTTTATGATTTTGCATGTGTGTGTATGAGTAGTGCGCATGTTTAATATTACTATTAAAGAGCACTATGCAGTCAACACACAGGCTCCGAATGCAGATCAAAACAAGTCCAGTTTACTATGGCAAGCTATTCAGAAGCTAAAGTAGAACTATGGTCTTTCTCATCAGATACCTATAATCAGCTGCCTGACATGAAAATATATAATATTCTTTTCTGTGGTGGGAAATGTTTAAATGTTGCTGTTACATTGTAAGATTTACAATCACAGGGATAGTAAAATCTTTTCAGATGAAACTAAAAGTCCCACACAATGTTAGACTGTGTCAATCTTTGCTTCCTCTTTGGTCTGTTCAGTCCCTGCAACTGTTCATTTGCCTGTGTAAAAAATGCATTTGATACTTTGATCAACATATGAACATCACTAATCTTTCATGCTGTCACATAAATTTGGATTAATGGGAATCATGTGCAGGGCTGTCAGGGTGGTGTCCAAAAATGGATGCAGATTTTGGTCAAAAGATTTGTCTTGGTGGGTTGTTTTGCAACATTAACATGTGTTTATATCAAGTAGAAGTCATGGGCTTAAAAGTGAAATAGACTGTGTAAGTTCAATACAAACTAAACTTAAAATCCTACAATCATATCAACATTGTCAGACATTTCTAGTTTTCTCTGATTATGTAATCCTTTGCATCATCAGCCTTGAGTGGACAAAACAAACACCTATAAGTGAAAAAGAATTGAAAATGACATATATGGAAAACAAAAGTTTGCAAACCACTTTCTTTCCTGCAATGTGTGTCTTTTTAAAAGGATGTGATTGATTAATGGTACAGTATATATCATTGTAAAGCCAATCAAACTCATATCAATTCAAATTACTGGAGCTGGAAAGAGAGAGTACAAATTATTTCAGAAATAATCTCTATAGCATATTACTGTTTACATGCATTTATATGAGCCACAGACAAAAGGACATTGACAACACTTAAGCAAGGTGAATGCGCAGCCTTTACTAGATGTACAAATCCAGAAGACAAGTAAGAACATATCAAAATGAAAAGGATTCAAGCTCTAGTTTCACATCTGATCTATAGGATCCCTGTCTCCTAGCTCCTCTCTCCTCCTCTGCAGCCTCCCTCTCCTCTCTCCCTTTGCTGGCCTCTCACACAAAGGCAGGGGGAGGCAGAGGTGGATGAGGAGGGAGGGGGAGGAAGGCACAAAGAGCTGGGAGCTGTAGGCCTGCCCTGGGGAGAGGGAGGGTGAGGGGGTGGATGGGGGGGGTAACAGGGGGTCAAAGGGGGGCCATGGGGGTGTAGAGGGCTGGTGGGTGGGGGGAAACTTGAGAGTCAGAAAGCCAGAACAGGAGCTGGGGTAGAAAGACGGGGAGCGATGGTGGGAAGGGAGGGTCCAAGGGTGAGGGAGCACAACACAAGATAGCTTATAGCGGCAGTGTTTTTTTTTTTTTCTTTTGAAGGGGGGTTGGCAGTGGATTTGTTCAAGAAAGGGATTTGGTTTGGGAAATGCACATCCACTATCTACCAAAGCCTGTGTAAGCGTTAAAGCCACCTCTCTTTTTTTTTAGGTTCACGTCTTGCCACATCTCAGTTTTTGACTCAGAGCAACGACAACTGCACCTAATTTTTCTTTGCATAACAGAACATGAAGGTGGTCCTTTACTAAGACAAATCTCTGAAAAAGCTAGTAGGAAAAGTAGTTTGTCTAGTAGACAATATGACTGATCAAGTGCCACTTGAGACCAATTACAGATGATCACTCTGTATTTGATAATATCTAAAAAAAACTCCACTAAATTAGCCAGCACGCTTTGCCTCATTGCCAGATAATTCTCATTGAAAACATGTCCTTTACTGTGATTTCTGTTGAGATCTTTGAGCTGCAGTACAGGTAAATCCAAACCCAAGTTTTAAGACGTACCTTCATGAACACGTAGGTGACATCATTAACATTACATCTATGTTTCTCAACAAAAAATTTGCCATGATCACTCCCTGAGAGGCAAACACACACATATAGCATCTGCAATCAGTAGCTGATTGTACAGTTGGATTGTGAATGAACGCAGGCTTTGTTTATTATATAGACTCTCAATGGTTAAAGATAAGAGAAGCAAATGGACCACTGTTATTCAGTGGAACAACTGGAATCCTTGTCCCCAAAGTTTTAGGTGAAGCCTACCTTAGAATGTTTTTGGATTGCTCAACGATTCAATCTTGATGGAGTCTGCATGAGAAGCGCTCATTTTGGTGTTTGGTGTCCTGCTTTAGGACAGGCATTACGACATTACCTAGGTCTCACACACCCAAGCCAACTTCAAAGAACTAGCACAAACAAGACAAACGGCTGTGTTGCCTCAAGTCACCTCACATCATGCTTTCTGAAACAAGAGGCACTTAAACACACTGCAAAGTCTTCAACTAGCTTTCACCTTGCTCTGCGCATGCCTGAGAAGAAATAATCTGTCAGCAGTTTGTATTTGCTTCGTTTTTCTCTCAGCAATGTGCTTTGGAATACAAACTAGCCAACCATTTTTGTGCTACTATCGATCTTATTAAACAGTTTGCTCATATGCTGAGAATATAAAATGAGAATATGAATCTGAAAAACTGAACTGGGGAGATAGCAATAGAAAAAGTACTTGTCTTGGTCTTTCACTTGTGGAAGAAAATAATACTAATAAAAGGCCAACTAGAGCCAACCAGGGACACACACACACACACACACACAAAGTCAGGTGATGTTCAGACACATACTGTCCAAAGGCATAGGATGGTGGACTGTTGGCTTTGTACAACAGGGTCCCTCTGTGATTTCAGAGTGACTTGTGCAGCACTAGTTCCCCAGTGTGGATACACAGTACAAAAAAATAGATGTGCCAGGAAAAATCTTTTTTGGACTACAACTCCAAAACACTGACAGTCTGCCATGTGATATGACTTTGCAACAGTACTACTTAGTGTATTGACAGTGGTGCCAGTTGTTCTATCACATTAAAGCAACATCACTGCCTACCCTCTACAGTTCTTTATACCGATACACCCCTTCCACATCCCCATGCTCATACACCCCATTCTCTCTATTTGCTTAAACTGCCACAACCTCACACGAATCCTGCACCATCTAACCTCCCCCAACTGCCTCCAAAACCACTGTGCTGTGTTAAGACGCAGGTGCACACATCAACACTGAAACACTTCATAGTAACAGACGTCAGAGTATATACATAGCTGCGCTATTAAAACACAGTTATCCACACACAGGTGGATGCGCCAACACACACACACACCTTACAAGCACATACACACAAATAGACAGCATACCAACAGAGGCCTGTGACAGCTGGGAAACGCAGGCCAAACAACAAGCACAGCAGAGAACAGGAGGACTGTCGGGCATCTTTTTCTTTGTAAACTCTGTCACCCCTACACAACACACACACACAGCCTACAAAGACAGCTCACATGAGAACTAGCACGCACACACAAACCCCATGCCCTCTTTTGCAGGAAAGTTATATAACGAGAAAGGCAGAGGAGCTCTCTTTCTGCACACCTCTTTCTTTCATCATATCTTTCCATTCCTCTTCTCTTGGGCTCTCTGTTCTTCCATCCCTGCCTTTCTGTTCTCTCATTCACTGCCAGTTTTCTTTACATGGACTCAGCATTTCTTGAATGAGATTTTATTTCTCCACCAGCTGTTGTTTAAATGCATTAAAAGCCCTTTGATGGCATAAATGTGACTGTTAAAAGCTTTAACAGGGAGAATGTGGTAATACGCCCTCACAGACCTCCAGGAGGTGGATGATGTCAGTTCCACCTCTCCTCCTTCCCTCTCTACGCCACTCCTCCCTCAATGACACTGCTGATGATGACAGTGGAGGAGGAGGAGAATGATGATAAGACGAGTCTCTCCCTCTCCCTCTCTTTCCTGTCCTTGTCCTCACCCACTGCTTCCTACCGTCCTCCCCCTGGGCATCCTGAGTCAGCTCTCACCGCCTCTCTTCCTCAATCTCTCTCTAAATCTTCCCTTCAAATCTGTTCTCATTTGAACAAAAAGCATTTTTCTTTCATTTTATCCCATGCTCTTCATTCTCAGGGTCTGAGGCAGTTTCACACTTCCTCACAAGTGTGGTTTCGTTCAACATCAGGTAACAGCAGCAGATAGAGGGAGACTGAGAGAACCAAGACACAAAGCGAATTAATGTTTTGATAACTTAAATGTGCACATCTCTATTACCGCCGTGACAAGTTATCATTATATAAATAAGAAGAATTTTCCAATAGCTGTTAAAACACCACTACATGTTCTGAAAGCACAAATCCTTTTCTGTGCCATCTCCACAGGGTGTCTGACACATGTGGATGGCACATGGATTGGAGCATTAATAAAAAAGACAAGAACGAGAAGAAGGAGGAGGAGAAGGAGAAGGAGGAGGAGGAGGAGGTAGACAAAGAAGAAGGGAAAAACAGATGCCAAGTCCTAATGTACTGTCCTACACCCTGTGCTGAACATTCACAAACTGTCACCTGCTTCTATGAGAGAGGGCATAACAGTGGGCGACATCAAATGTTACTTGTGGTACTACAATTTCTGGGGCCGTTGTGTGACTCATTTCAATGCTTCATTATCTGAAATGATCACTATTCACTTCAGTACATGAGCAAATGTAATGTTACATCAAATACATATGAAACATTGTTTGAAAATCCTTTTTTATCATTCTCATATTACAGCTGTCTATGCCATCCTGTTTCTAAAATTTAATTTATGAGTTACTCTCTTGATCAACATCTGCAGGACAGTATACTTTCTGGAGTCTATGGACCCCTACTGCTCTGCAAAGCCAAACTGTGCAGCTGAACATATGCCAGTCATCTACCATGTCTTAAACTAGATCCCTGTCCAAATAAACCGTCTGACAAAACTGGTCCCAGGTGCAGCATAATGGAATTATTTCACTTACAACCAGCCCACATCAACCCTGCTGTAAAGGGTGCTGCCAAGCTCTGGAAGTCGAGAGTGGTGACATCATCATCGCTTTAGATTTATTATTAGTATTAAAGTCTACTTTCTGGAATTGTTCACACAACACTATCGGGAATGATACACAAAAAAACATTGTTTAGTCAAATCCTACAACATTTAAGGTACATAATAAGCAACATATCTTACTTTGCCACCAGGATACAGTGCTAGCTTTTTTACACGTTTATCTCTCTAGCAGTGTATAAAAAAAGCTACAAGCTGTAATGATAGTAGATGAGATACACTATGACACGCAAACCCAAAGGGAAGGTGACATGAGGCACCATGTCTAAAGGGTGTGCACATGTGTGTTTTAGGGACAGATGCAAGCTGATTAATGGGGCTGCTATACTGATTGATGCCAGGACTCACAGTTGCAGTTTTACCAGAAAATGTACAGTAACACCCTCTTTCTCTCACAAACATATTAACACATTCAGTCATTCAACACGACAGTCGGTGTAACAGATAAGGCATGACCTCCACTAAACAAATGATACAGGAACCAATGGTATCATCCACAAATCACTCTCACTTTCTGTCATATACAAAGAAGGGTTACTTCATTTATGGTAATTAAATAGTACTGGAGAAAATGTTAAATACAAGTGATTGAGATGAGAAACGACACTTTCATTTTTATAGCCCATCTTTTTCTTTTTTTCAACCATCCATCCTCTCATCCTTCTTCTTTCTACTCAATAACATCCTTTCTTACAGACAGAAAAGCTTGCAGCCAGACGGTGCATATGTATCTGTCTGCAAGCATAATTGAGGGTGTCCACTTGGTCTTAAGCAGAAGTGTGTGTATACAGTGTGTGCATGTGCATTTAAGTGTATAATGGATCTGATTCATGGCCAGCTGTAAATGTATGTAATAAAGCTGAGCAGGCTAAGTGATGGAAAACCCCAGGAGTGTGAGACTCAGCAGGGTCCTGGGAGACGCCGGCATCAGAGAGAGAGAGAGAGAGAGAGAGAGAGAGAGAGAGAGAGAGAGAGAGAGAGAGAGAGAGAGAGAGAGAGAGACTGTGTGTGTGTGTTTCTCTCTTTGTCCCCATGAGGGAGATCAAAACAGTTGGTGAGAAGGGTGTTGAGGTGTTTGAGATTTGTGTCAGAGAGTGCTTAAGGACTATGTGAGTGTGTGTGTGTGTGTGTGAAAATGAAACAGAGCTGGTGTTGGGATAGGTGTGTATTATACACCTAAGTAAGGGTGTTGAATGTGTACAGCTCAACTGAAGTGCGTACGTGTATGCTTGTCTCTACCCCCAGTCACAATCAATTTAGTAGCTGCGGTGAAAATGGCAACAGCTCTTTCAAAAGAGAAAGAGACTAAAAAGTGAGATGTATGTTAAACATTTAAATCTTCAGTAGTCAATAAGTCAAGAATTTAATCAAACACCACAGAGCCTTTGTAGGAGGGATAGTACTCAAACAATAGGTTATAAAAAAGCACACCCATCACAGGACAAATAGAAAAAAATATAACAACTCAAACCGGTTCATGACATAATGTTCAAGCAAGTAAGCAGCAGGCCAGCACAAACTTTTACTGAGGCATTTTAAATGTGTGAGTCAGCAAATGTAGCAAACCATTTCCATCACACCTCATAACCTGAAAGAGTCAGTCACAAGGACTCTTCAATCCATGTAAGGTACATACTGTGACACAAAGGTAACGTCTATACCCCAAACACACCTTAGACTTCTAAACTATGAGCACATATTACAGATAAAATGGGTGAAAACAAAATGTCTAACGCAATGCAAAATCATTGGAATTTCCTTTCTGATGACTCTGATTGAAGTGGATTTACATCATTTCGGGAGAAAAAAGAGAAAAAAGAGACAAAATCCTCCAAAGCAGATTTTCTTTTGCTGAAACAGCAAGGCAAGCTGAAGAGGAGCTTCTACAGTGATCAGAGTTTATGAGTCTCTAAACTGTACATTGAACTGCACAGTATCAGAGATTGAACATATTGTAGCCATTTGCGAGATATTTCAGTTCATCTGAGATTGTCAAACATTTCATTGTTACGAAAGAAGCTCAGACAAACACATCTACTGGCCAGACAAAACAGGAATGACAGACATCCCAACATGACTAAACAGTGAAGTTATTCACATCCCATGTGTCACTGCAGGCTGGTCAACGTCTGGGTAAAAGGTCAAAAGTCTTACCTGGGCAGGTGCGTGCTTGCAGCAAAATGCAGATGACTCTCCTGCAGGGAAAACAGGGTGTAAACAATGGGCCTGATACAGATCAGTCCAATTAATCTGCTGTTATTAACAGTCAGTTGTGGGAAAATACCTTTAAATGTTAGTGAATTGTTGACTCTGTGGTAGAATGTATTCCAATTGCATTCAAACAGTAAACAGTAAATACTATGAATTTAAATACTGGGTCTAACTCAATGTCTTGTTAAGTCTAAAAAAGAAATAGAAATATTACGTGCGTAGTGGGTTTTAACATTCAGTAAATGCAACACAAAGGTGAAAAGTTAGTGGTTCAGTAAACCATCCTGTTTCCACCCTAATAAACAAACCTAAAAATGTAAAATAATAGAAAGTTAAGGAATGGCTGTGGCAGCTGTGTATGACACCATTCTTAAATAAAACCATCACACATTAAAAGTTTAGCTGGCTATGTCCATCTTACCATCACTAAGGCATGCCATCAGTGTCATCCATTCCCAGACTGTGCAGTCCATCTTGACAGGCTGCGCTGGTGATTTAATGTTGGCTGATTCTTGTCTCCGGTACGTCAGACATTTCACTTATGGCTTCAGTCAGGGGCTGGTGGTTCTTCAAGCATAGCACAGCAATGCTTGGCCATGTTCATCACTCCTTCTCTGTGAATGGGAAAGACATATATTAATCTTCTTGATTAAAAAAAAAAAAAAAAAAAAAATCATTGATGTATAAAAATACTAAGAATATGCCCATCATGTACATCTACATGGTCATTTAGGTAAGAAAACCTGGACCAAAACTGCGCTGAATTTGGTGGCTTTATCTATTGGTCAATAATAATAATAAACTTTATTTGTATAGCATCTTTTATACAAGAAATGCAGCTCAAAGTGCCTCAAATTGAATTAAGGTAATATGAACAATAACATTGAATAAAAAACCCACTTGATAATAGTAAGAATGAGATTAAAAAAATAATAAGGATGAATAGAATACAGAGAATGCATAACATCAGATGGAAAATCAAAGCCACTGAATAATTAAAATAAAAAAATAATGTTTAAAATGCATAAAATCAAGTACAATAATACATGTTAAAAGAAGTGTAGCAGTGCACAAGTGTGGGGTAAAGTGCAATGCAGAGTTTCAGGCCTGTGTCAGGAAAGTCATAGCTTGCTTAAGGCTAAAGGTCAAATTCAGTTAACGTCACATGTATTCAGAGACCACAGTTTGCCTTTCCACCTCTGCACTGTGAGAAATTAGCGGCTGTCCACGAAGGACTGACATAGACCAGGGTTGGACTGCGAATGTGTCGCCATCTAGGGGAGAATAGGCACTCCTGTACTTTTATTACACTCAATTATTATAGCTTTGTACACTGGTGCATACATGATACACTGCTGCGAGGTTGGCATGTGGTCCTTTCATGGTGTTAATTATGTAAAAAGCCTTAATACTTGTCCATCATACAGGAAGAGATATAGATAAAGGGTAGCCGACAGGCAAATAACAACTGAGGTGTGGATAGGAAAAAGTATGGGCAAGTATTTCAGAATACACCAGTTGTACATTAGGTGTATATTTTGGTATGACTCTGTATGAAAATACAAAAACAGAAAATGGCAGCACAAACCACACAGGTCAATCAGTGTGTGTTGCTTATGTGTCCTTAACTAAAACCATGGGCTCTATTTTCATGCAGACAGTCAAGTGACATTTTCCTGATGCAGGAGAAGAGAGATGTAAGAGTGTCACATTTTCATTACTATACTGTAACTGTGGCTACAGTAAATCATGGGGAAGTGCCGATTTTGCAACTATGTATTATTGGTTCAGTCCCAGTTTGGCACGGAGGCATTACAGTAACAATAATAATTAGTGAGGTGCAACACAGTTTACATTAACCTGCAACACAGAGCGTGCATTTATTTTATGTTTGACTTAAATCTAGCTGTGTGTTGAAAAGATTTAGAGAAAATACGGTACAGTAAAACGTAAATAAGTGCAGGAGACAAATAAGTTACTTTACCGTTAAATACAAAACGTCCGCCGAAGGATGCTGTGAAGACGTCGACTTTGAAAAATTAATAACAAAATTATTTATGCAAAAATTTAATTATTTGTTATTTGGTTGTCCTTTTCCGCCGCTGCTCATTATTAGTTTTAAATTATTCGCAGCTGTGAGCGGCTATTCGAGGAGCAATGCATTGTGGGACATCAAGAGCGCAGTCGAAAAACAAGGGGATTCATTATCAACACTGACAGTTAAGTTGATTTAATTGTGCCACTTTTTAATGTGGACACGCTACATACTCACCTTATAATTATTCAAATGATGGAACATGGCGTTTGGTCATTAATATTAATGTATAAAACAGGTTTCCATGTGCAACCCAGCGAACACTTCAACACACCACCACTTTGATTAGAGCTCCAGCTCGAGTCTAACCAATTCACTGTCCTCTGGCGCCATCCAGTGACCAAATGTCCGAAGTGCAACAGAAGGAGCAAGGAGAGGGGTGGAGACAGAGGAAAAAAAATCCAAGGGAAGAGAATTCAAACGCTCTTCCTGGAAATAGTAGAGAACCCGCCACAACTTCACCACATGACATTTCAGAAAGAAAATGCGACACTCCTTCCTCCAACAGCAGCGAGCCCGCATTTCATTCAACAAGCCGCTCTCCAAGCCCCAAAAAGCGGCCAAAATCTCACAGCCACGCGCTGGATATCACACCCACGGACACGATCCGTCGCGTTTCTAGTGCATTTATAAACCCACACCAACACAAGGCTGATTGCGACATCACCAACTCCAGACGTACCTTCCCGTAAACTATCCCTTCCTTACCGTAAAAACATGACATCACCCACATCGGATTCAACGTGAATATAGAGAAAACAGACTGTCAGCCACGCAGATCTGAAACTGCCGCAGCGTGGAAACAAAGTTGGACTTGTGTTAGTCGCTATATTATGTAATCAAATCACATCAATATAGCCTCACGTTTTCATATAGATGCAGCGTTTCTGCTCTGCTACATTTCGACTTTACCACACTTGCAATAGTCTCCCACAGTGATAACCATCTTGTAATGGCTTGATCGCGTCCTTTACGGTTTAGTACAGGCTGATGATACTGTAACGTTAGTTCAGGTTGTTTTCAATGGAGTCTGATTGGTCCCCCCTCGTTACAATTAGGTAACACGGGCTGTGCAGCCTCACATGTCAGCATGTATTCCTGATAGAGCTTACCTTTTATGTGCAATCCAAAAAATGTGCTGGGGAGGTGCCGCTGTTAAAACAGTGCAATAGTGGAAAAATCTCCTTTCCCAGCCTCGGATGACGCAGCCCCCCGAAAAGCCCCCTCTCTCTCTCTCTCCCCCCAACACCACCACCACCAAAAAAACATGAAACCCCATTCAACATCCATAAGGCTTTTAGGTGCAAACGTCGACACGGGCAGCTCCGCACACGCAGACGGATCAGAGCCCAGGCTGAGGAAATGTGCTGGATGTGCTCGCCCATGGGCAAGGCATGACGGAGAGACCCATCACTGATCTCGCATCTCTGCACAGTCATATCGCCTTTCTAAATGATTGCACAGCTCGTTTCCTCCTCTCAAGACCATCTGGTAAAAAAATCCTGTAGCCTCCGAGGCAGCGGGGGGGTGGTTTGCAGCGGGCACTGGATTCCCCGATCATCCAAAAACACAACTGATCTCCATTTCCTAGAGAGGAAGGGTCCACTGCGATCAGAGCGGGCAGTCCTTAAAAGAAATTGCGCAGTTTTTATTCCATTGAAACGGAGACTCTTTCCCTTCTGTCCCCGTTGAAAGGCTCTTTCCCTTCCTCCTCCCTCCCTCCCTCCTCTCCCTTTCTCTCTCCTTCTCTCTCTTCCCTCATGCAGGTTTATTTTCGGTGGAAGAGTCTTGGACATTAACTGCCCCGCCTCCATAGTCACTGGCAAACACACTGTACAACTTGCCCAAATTCCATTATTAACTACTATTGAATGGAGAACAACTGGACCCCAGGTTTTCCCCCTGTGTATCTGGTTCAAGAGTCAAAACTCTCAGTTGGAGGTAGTTACTAAAGGGGCCAGGGGCCACTTGAGGAATCAAAAGTTGTGCTTTAGAGATGTCTGCTAATCTTGTCAGGTCCCTATCATTTCCCAAGAACTGGAAACTAGGGCAAGAGCATGTTGGGAAATCAAATTTAAAGCACAAGGCAAACCCATCAAGGCCAGTAGCTCCCACACAGAGGTGCAGTCGGCTCCCCAGGGTGCTACACGCGTTGTCAGGGGGTCCCTAGCAAATTGCAGATTGATTCAATTTCACTGGTAATATGTTCAATAGGAGACGCTATAACCTGATTAGTGGCAGACAGCATTTTCAAACAGGGGTCAGCAGAGAATAGTTTCCATCAGTCCATTAGTACATGAAAAAGTTTGGATTCCTTCATCGCAGATATTCAATGAATGTCCACATTTCTTCAAAAGGTCGGAGTTTTAGAAGTTTTACAGCTTCTGAGTGGATAAGCAGACGGAAGAAGTTGGCTCCCAATGCCCTCAAGAAACGAATATTTCTGCAGGCAGGGAGCGCTCTAAAAGAAGACGTCCACTGTTTGAACAAAGAGATATCAACACTGATAAAATCATAAACACATTTCAAACTTCAAATTTGCACTTTTTTAAAAGCATAGCAGCCACAAAAGTTTGGATACTGTATTCCTGTCCTGGTGTACAGAAAAAGAATTCAAATACTAGATAGGAAGATTAATTAACACTGCATAACAAATACATCTGAACAGTTTCCACACATTTAGATTCTGGTTCATTTCAGCTGAAGCTTCACCCACAAAAAAACACCTCCCTAGTCTGATATTTTTGTTACAACCAGGCCTGAGAATAAGCCAATTTGAATTTGAATTCAGCATGTTGCTATGAGTGCCCCCCTCCATCTCCCACCCAACCAGAGACCACCAGTGTACACACACACACCCACACACAGACCTGGGTCTGATAAAGAGGCTCTTAAACCCTGAGGAAGTCTGTGTTCGGTCTTTCAGGGGGACAATCCTTACGTCTGAATACAACCTTGAACTCAGGCCCCCCTCTCTCTGGTTCCCCTCTCTCATTACTGGACCATTCTTCCTCCCGGCTCACTTTCTCCAGGGTCCTTCTCTTGTTTTTCTCTCCCTCCCTTTCAGGAGTTTGGGCTGAGTTCTTTCCAGTGGGGAAGTCCGGGCCTTCTCTCTCACAACGCTGACCGGCTCCAAACGTCTTGTCTGCGAAGCTTCATTAGAATTCATTTGTTTGAATAGGTTCATTTCTCCTTCAGTCGCTCCCTCCCTGTGTCCTCTTTTTCAGCTTGGGGGAAATGTGTATTAGCATAAAAATATCCTTTACCTCACCTTGATTAACTGCATTGTTTGCATGTGTGCCTGCATGTGTGTGTTCCTGAATGTGTACAAGTTTCAGTGTACGAGTGTGCCAAACCAAGGATGAATCTAATTTTCACCAAATTAAAATATTATTCTTTGGTTTAAAGATGTAAAACTACAAGTAACTGCAGACTTTTGCTCAGATTTGAACAGATTTGTATTTCCAGGACTGTCTAGTCAATAAGTGCACAGAGCCAAGATGTGATATATTACAGACTTCATAGATATAGTGGAAATTAAACGTATTCCAAAACTATCTTCACACAAGTGCTTTATCAGTTCTGTTATGTTAACACAAAATAGATAACAATGAATAACAGCTCATTGGATTACCAAGGAATCCAATGAGCACAACACACACTTACATGACCAGACAGTCACTTGATCCAGATGTTGCAAGGAAGCAAGTTTCCAGTAAAACACAACACTTCACAGTAGGAGACTATTCCCTGTCTATGCGTGTGTGTGTGTGTGTGTGTGTTGGTGTGTATGTGTTGATGTTTGAGCAGGGTAAAAGAGGGTCAGCATGGAAAGACTGATGAACGTCTGTGAAGAGGAGTGAATAATCGGTCAGCTGACGGCGGAGAGGGGAGACGAAAAAAGAAAAGAGAAAGAAAGCTTACCGGAATTGTGTCAGACAAACTTCAAAGTGTCAAAGAATGACTCAGTCTATTTATCATTCAGCCCTCAGGTGTGAAAACCTGCTTTATAGAATCCATTACATTTGAGAAGTAACACAGTGTTTGAATTTTATTTGCTACCTATTGTATTGCATTGTGTCAATTGTAGCTCTGTGGCCTTGAAGTTCACAAATAAGTATAACATGAAATTATATAAAAAGCACATGCATTACTCGATAAAACAATAAATAATAGATAGATAAATAATAATTGTTCAGTAGAAACAAAGTGTCACAGTCAGTGTGTGTGTGTGTGTGTGTGTGTGTGTGTGAGTGTATGTTAAGGCCTTCAGTTGTCCAGGCTCATGAGAAGAGCAGTCCCTCTCTTGATCCAGTGGTCTGGGGTCACAGCTCCAGATTTGAGTTCTACACTGACCACAAAAGATGCTCGGCCTGTCCTGCCCGAACGCACGGGGAAGTAGTAACACGGACACAGGTACATACCTACACACACACACACAAGATACAAAGACAGAGTTGAGCAGTGAGACCACCAGGATGACATCACAAACTACACACAAACAGGTGGAGAAAACAAGAAACCAAAAAAAAAAAAAAAAAAGGCCAGAAAGCATGAAAGCCAGACAGTTGGAGTAAGGAAATTCCTGACAAAAAGTCCCAAACAACTCACTCTTGGCCGTCTTCTTGCGGTTTTCCACAGGCTTGAAGTGGATGGTTGGAATGGGACAGACCATCTGCATAGGTTCTGCTTCCACCAGACAGGAGTTCTTCTTGTCCCAACCAGCCCCCTCCAGGTACAAACCTCGGACAAATACTCCATCCTGGAGGGGGGAGAGGGCAGGGAGGAGAGGGAATGAGCAAAGGAATGAGAGCGAAGAGGGAGGGGGGCAATCAGGGAAGGGTAAGGCAAGAGATATAAACACTTGTTTGGAGGTGACATTTTGCATACAGCTTTGAAAAAATATGTTTATGACAAACAGCTATGCCAATTAGGTAATGAAAGTGAGAGAGGAAAGAAGAGAGAGGGGTGAAAACAAGGGGAAGGGGAGGGCTACAGAGGAAAAGAATGACAGAGGAGAGAGGGAAGAGAAAAAGAGGAAGATGGAAGAGAGAGGGTAGAAGGAAAGGGGAGAGGAAAAGCAGGAAAGGCACAGAAAGGAGAGAAGACAGGCCAAGGGAAGAAAGAGGGAGGGATGGAGGAGAATGGCAGAGAAGGAAGGAAGAGAGGCAAAAAAAGAAAGATCGGTTTGGACAGAAGGAAATAGAGTCAGGGAGCTAAAAAGAAGCAAGAGGGAAACAGCACAAAAGACAGGAAGGGCTGGAAGTGTGCACTGGTTTTGGAGTAGCAGAGAGAGGTAAGATGGAGAAAAAGGAGAAAGAAGTGAGGGGAGGCACAGAGGCTGATACAGACAAAAAGAATAAAATAATATAAAGCAAGAGAGAACTTAAAAGCTACAACTACAGAAATTCTGAAGTGGCAGCAGTGTGACAAATTAAAACATTTCTCCACCAATGTCAAAATTTGAATTGTAGAACTGCTTCGTAAAAAAAAAAAAATTAAAATGCAAGAGCAGATTTGAGTAATGGGAAGGGAGAGGCGCAGAGTGGAGTGCTGCTTTGAATGAAAATACATTTTTCAGGATGAACCACACAGAGTCAATGTTTGAGCAGAAATGAAAAATGTGATGGAGAGTGGCAATGACAGCTGAAAGCTAATGGCTCAGAAAAGTGGCAAGTTTATGGAAATCTTTATGGAAATAGAAACGTGTGTATAGGGAGTCACCTTGGGCGGGTAAAGGAGGTTGCTGTCATCTACAGTGGACACTATGAACTCCCAAGACAGTGTGTCCACTGATATCTGCAAGAACACAATGTTAGCTGCTGTTATTATCACCGGTCCAATCATTGTAGTCGTGGAATATTAGAATAGCTTTTTCAAATAAACAGCCTAATTGCATACCATGAATGCATATCTGTTAAATACATTGCTCAAGTCTCCTAATGTACAACAGTAAGTGCAGTGGTTGTTGGCTGTGAGATGCTGAGAGGCTGAGATTAATGTATGGGCTCCAAAGAGCGAGAGAGCAAAAGAGTGTTCAGCAGGTTGGGTTTGCCAAACCTGCACAAGAGGCTGACTGCAGTGTATTTTTGAAAGGCAGTGTGTTTCCCAGGCTGTTTATGTGTGTGTGTTATGCGTGATGTGAAAATGAAACTGAACATAATTGACAGTGAAAGGAAAGAAAACTGAATTGCAGCTGCTGTCATGCATTTTTTAGTTTTGATTTTCTTCATTTTTCACAGTTTAATCTCCACTTGTAGAATCACAGCGTTAACTGGGTTTGTCTTACAAAACCCTTTAAAACATCTACTGGATAAACTCAAAAATATACGTCCATCAATCACAAACAAGACAATACAAGCAGTGTTTCACTATGTAACTGTCTTTCTGTCTATGTGCATGTGGCTGTGTGATCGCTCACGTTGCGCTGTCGAGCAGAGGACTGCAGCACGGCCGTGAGGAAACCGTTGGGAAAGGTGAAGCCGGAGAGCCAGAACAAGTTGGGGGGCTGGGCCGTCTCTGCCCAGCGTGCAAACTGATTGACTCGCTGGCAAAGATCCCTGGTCCACGCTGCCAGGGGCTTCAGTGAGGGGTACGCCTAGTGGACAGAGAGAGTGACGCAGAGAGTGAGAGAGAGAGAGACATGGCAAGTGCACAGTCATTTCATGCTTCCAGCTGTTGGCAGCTGTTCATAATGGGAGCAAGTTCAGTACAGTGCAGCAGCATTGAGGTCTTATCAACACACAGAGGGATGCAGGGGTGGTGTGGGAGAACTGTCTAAAAATTCACAAGTGAAATGTTTACAATCATGATGAATGCTTCTGAAGGACATATGGATGTGTAACAATTAATGGTACCAGTGATATCTTGTTTATTATGTATATAAAAGTACAATAAGAATAATTAAGAAATATTTTCATTATCCATTAATCCACTGATTATATTTTCACGCTACTGATCACCCATTTAGTCTATAAGGCATCAGAAATAATGAGATGCCAGAAAAAAATTGACACAGTCCAAAGTTAGAATTGCATATATCGCCTGACAGTTAAATAATACAAAGGTAATCAATGTACAAAGATGTATAACAAAACAGCAATTATACTGAAAGTCTCAAGCAGCTCTGGTGGCCCACAGTTCTCTATACTTCTAGTATAAGAAATAAACCTAATATGCATGAGAGCAATGTAGATCACAACATATGTCACGGTAGCAACTGTGAAACTCATGTTGCATTGCCTTGATGTAAGGCCCTGCTAAACAATTCACTGTTCTTCACAATCTAGCTGACATAAAACTGCCAGTCTACACTGGTCTTCTGCCACAGAGCTAAAAGACCAATGTTTTGTAGCAGAAGTCTGGAACTCCTGGTTCCTCCTTAGGAATATTAAGAAATTGGGATCAATACTGAGTTTATCATTATTATTTGCTTATTTGTGCCTTGCTTTCACCACGTCTTAACTGCTGTTTATTACTAGTCTCCTGTCCGATTAGGGGGATGAAAGCCTTTTTGCATGTTTGCCACCCAGGAGGGAAGGACCATGGCATCAGTGACATGCCATTACTCTTCATACATTCACATAAGAGATATGCACATCTCTTCCAAATTCTTTACATGCACATATGCTATACAGCCCTTAAACACTCATACAGAAACACACACATGTACACACAGCAGAGCCTTGTGCAGAAACCAGACACAAAATGGCCAGAGACTGAGAGGCAGGCAGGCCAAAATTAAAGCCATGAGTCGGTGAGCTCAGAACTAATGACAGGCTGCCATGCCAAGGAGGGGCGGAGAAGAGAGGGATGAAGGGGTGGAGGGATAAATAAGCAGGACAGAGAGTCTATGAGGGGCTGTTGTTGCTGCTCAGACCAGATGAGGCATGAAGAGATAGACAGAAAGAAGAGAGCAGAATGGAGGGAACGCTAAATGGAAGACAAAAAAGGAATGAGATGCAGCCGAAGATGAAGGAGACGGTGAGTAAACTAACGTACGCAAAAAGAGAAGCACACCAAGTGGTCAGTAGAATAGAGGAGCTCAGCTGGAGGCAGCAGCCCTAATAGCTGTCCAATACTCCTATAAAAGGACAAAGACACACACACACACACACAGATGCACATACAGCACATAGTGTAGAGTAATAAGCTGCTGGCTTGAGCACAATGAGCTCAGGGTCTTTTTAGGAAAGTGGAGCAGGCCTTGGATGGTTTACTTTGCTTATTACACCACGATTAGTCCACAGATGCTGGCTTTGTTCTGCCACCGAGGGCTGAGGTATGCTGCACCTGACCAACAGCTACTCACAAATACAAGTGCACAGACATACATACAAACATACACATGCAACTGCACACGTGTTTTCATGCACAGACCATAACGAGAACAGAATCAGACACTTGAAGATAAACACAAGCTGCCCTGAATGACCCCTGTTCACACACACACATACACACATTCCACTAACTCAACACTACACACACTCACTTGTAGCCAGAATCTTTTCTAGCCCCCTGACCCAGGCCGACAGCACCCTGTGCTCTCCCCCCACTGTAAAGAGAGGTCCAGTGATAATGAGGCCAGAATGGAGCGTTCGGACAGAATTACAGCTGGAATGCTGCCAGAGCCCCATCACTCTGTGTGTGTGTGTGGTTGGACAGAGGAGAACAATAAGTGTGTGTCTGTGCAGCCAGGCAGAGTGATGGATAAATACACCTTTAATAACAGACCAGTGAGTCAGTCCAGAGACAGGCCTGCAGCTGTTTGACTGGCTGAAGGAGCAGAATAAATCAGTGTTGATCAGATCCCAATCGCAAAGATCGAAACACAAGGGTCCTGAGTGAAAATCTGAATGGTCTCTGTTAAATGGCAGCAGACCATATAAAACTGTCATATTTGTTGTTGAGTGAAAGGCTTATCTGCAAATGAAGTCAGAGTAAGTAATGGAAAAATAAACAATACTGTAACTGTATTGAAACATTATCTGGACCCTTGGACACACTTGGTCAATACCTGATTATACAGTAGAGTGCAGCCAAGCCAATAAAGGCTACATTTGTTTCACCGTTTACCTTGGATATTTTAATGGTTTGCTGCCTTTATCAAAGCATTCTTTTTATAATTTGAATCCTGAGTCAGCATAGTATTTTTGTGTTGTGCTATTTGAGTACACTAAATTCTCCACAGAGCTGCTGCCTCAATATTATTGATCCTAGCAGCACTTCTTTATTGCAGTTTGTCTGCCCACCTTATAAAGCAAGATAAAAGGAAGGTAGCAGGTGCACTTCTCACTTCAGGAGGTCTCACCTCTCATATCATCAGCATCACACTTACAGTAAGTGTATGTGCATCGTCTATGAATTATGCCTCAAGCAGCAGAGAAAAGATAACCAGAGAATGCAGAGAATAAATGAAGGCACTAAAGCATATTTGTTTTCATTTATGTCCTGTAACCTTAAAAGAACTTCTATTGGAGGAGGACTTAAGACGATTGTGCGCATTATTGTGGGTGCTCCCTGTGTGTGTGTGTGTGTGTGTGTGTGTGTGTGTGTGTGTGTCTGGCACCTTCTCCCACGTCGGTGGTACACGGGCGTCATAGATGCAGTGGAAGGTCTCCTCAAAGCTGGATGACATCACCACTAAGCCTTTGATCCCCTTTTCCAGCTCCACCAGGGATGAACTACCACACAAATACACACAGTTACAGCGACATATCTGTCATTTTTACCCCCTTTTACTGTAGGTGTTTAGTAATCACTGCTTCCAAGTCTGTACCATGCACTCAGACATAGAAGTAGAAACAAACAGGCTAGGTGATTGGGCGATTGTTTTCTGCAGCGCATTCATTTCATGTGGGAACACAAGCGCTATTAATTTGCTTGAGTTGTGGCTGCCAGGACATTTGTACATTTCCAATAATGTTGGTAAATCATCTTGGAAGGGTTTGACCAGACCTCATGAATTGCTCAACCCAATTCTCCATAAACTGACACTTGCAATTCATTTTATCAGGAAAACAGGCTAATGTCACACACATTCCTATCCCATTTGAAACTGTTTCAACACCCACACACACATACACAAACAGACTTCTTACATGATGGAGTCCAGCAGATAGTTGTATCGTTGGATCTCTTGCATCAGGACCACATTAAGAGGTGAAGGGTTGTCCTGGAGCAGTGATCTGGTGCCCTTGCAGTCAATCAATGCTGGGATCTTCCCACGAACGTCTGCCAACAGCTCTAACACCTGGAAGCACAGATGAAACGTTGTACAAAAGCAGATGAGCCAGGTTGACTTGCAAAGGAACTGCACAGAAGTATTTTCAGTGAAGAAACAAGAGAGTGAGGTCATGGAGCTGCATAAAATTGGAGGACAGTAAATACTTTCCAAAACACATGCACACGCACGCACGCACGCACGCACACACACACACACACACACACACACACACACACACACACACACACACTCTAACATACTCCAATAACTACAAGACACACTAAAAATGAGCCTGGCGATGAAATTACTTTTCTGAAATTCATTATCAGCTGGACCACTTACATGTACTTGTCTGTACCATTACACTACCATAACATTTAAAGCACACAGAAAATCTACTGACATTGTGATACAACAGGCAGTGTGTGTTAATGGAGAAGACAGCCTCAGTGATGGCTTCAGAGGGACCTGGAGAGATAAGGCTCCCTTAAACTCAAAACAAAACAGTCATTTCTGACTTGACCTTAGTGGCTACAAGCTATTTAAGATAAATCTAAGCCTCAATGCAAAACATTCCATATACAGGTCATTAAACATATCACCTTAGTGGGATCAGCAGGCGGGAGTTCTATTGAAAACAATTTGAGTTTTGCTTGTTTGTTTTTCATTTTCTTGGACTAACACAACACGACTAAGAGAACACTTATTATTTCAATTAAAGACAAAAAGTAAGTATGAAATTCTGATCGCAACAATAAGATTCAGTTCTGAAGCATCCAAACGTATCCTGAGACCTGTCCTAAAACCTTGTAGTGCAGTGTTCTCCTTGTAGAAGCACAGATTCCTAGATCTGTATCTTATTACAATGATGACCATCTGCCAGTGGTGTGTAACCATATGGATGTCTCTGCATTACTGGGCAATTCTGTCAAATATGGGCAATGGTTTCATGAAGAGAGCCTTTTTAAGCTAATTGCTGTGAGTATTGACTGGACTGCCTCAAAAACAGACCTGGCACTGACACTCTAGCCATGACTGCAGTCATTTCAATCACTGATTCTTTGTGGCATCTTATATGCTGTGGTTGAAAAGAAAGATCAGCATGTGATCAAGCTGCTGTGTAAGCAAATGATTGACCCACACAAGCCCCAATTATGTCTGATTATGTCTGTGTATATCTGAAAGACAAGCTGAGTTGACAGGTGACATGCCTTAACATGAAAAACATCCAGATTGGTGAACATGATGAAAACAACCAGAAATGCCATGGGTCAGAACTAATCTAAAGTACAAAAACAAAAAGGAAAACAGTGTCAGGCACACTGCTGATAAAACAAGACAGCTTGCAGTTGTAGAGCATGATCGGGGCATTGTTACATGTTAGACCTGCTTGGAATGAACATTTGGCTGAACTCCACATTACTGTGAGAGAGAAGTATTTTACTGTTGCTGATTTAACTGAAGTCTGATTAACTGTGGTAAATGTTAAGTAAGCTACATGACGACATGACATCGGTGATAAAGATCTAAAATATGCAAGTAAAAACTTGTGGTTCTTCTTGCAGCTTGCTTGACTGGCTTTCTAGTTCATGGCATTCAACCTGATCATGATCTCAGCGTTGTTATTATTGTGTTGTGTTGTGATGACTACGGACCTATGGCCCTCTCCAAGGTGATGGAAAGGGCTTACATTAGCATGTACTTAGTGGGTGGAATATTACAGCAAATCCATTCTCGTATAAAATATATGCCTTGGGCAGTTAAATACTTTTAAAACAGGTGAGATTTTTTCATAATCATTTGCATTTGTATGTAGATGATTTTGTTATATTTCCAAAAGACAGCATATGGATTTAAAGAGGAAAGTAAGTTCTAACTACATGGAGATACATTAATCTCTATACTCTACAATAGAGATGATACTTACTGTATGGCCTAGTATACTGCTCATCTATATCTATATCATGTAGATATAAAATTGTTGGTGTTATCTTATGACAGTTCATGAAGTTGTACATTTCTGCTCAACTAATGATCTCCGCCTTCCCCTTCTTCCATCTTGCTTTCCCCCTCACCTTCTCCTCTCTACTGGGCCTGGCCCCCGCCACAGATGGACTGGTGACCTGGGGCTGCAGGGAGAGCAGGGTGTCAAACAGCGTCCTGGTCTCAGCGATCTGGCTAGCGATGTCGGCATTAAAGTGCTGGCCAAACACCTCAGGGTGCTCTGTGGACGGCAGCATGCTGATATATTCCTTGTATGAGGACTGGGGACCGTCACGGGGGATGTAGTAGGAGGTTAAAGAAGACAACCTGACAGGTAAAAGGGGGTTGACAGAATACAAAGTAAGTGATACATCTTTTACTTAAAAAAAAAAAGGTGAACAAATATACAACAAAAGAAAATGATCATCTGCATGTTCTGGACTCAATTTATCTGCATATGTAACTTGAATGGTGAATGTGAATAGTTGACAGGACATACTGTATATTGTCCCATCTGTTCACCTAATGATATGAATAGCTAGTGCTGCACATATGCATCTAACCTGTCATGCTGTAAACAAAGGTTTTCATTTTATGTGTTTCATTACCATTAATATGCCGCAAACAGATTGCTAGAACAGTATTAGAGCCATTGTTCTCTCAATTTTATTTCCTGCCAATATGACCCATGACCTAATTTCTCTGTATAGATTATTTTCATCCCATCAACCATAATTTGATTTGTACAGCAATAAAAAAATCCTACAACATAAATGACAAAAATATACTTCAGTGTATTCTTTTCTAAGGGTAGCAGCTATTGGAAGTGGCTTCTGCAGGACACTCACTGTCCCTCACTACAGCTGCAAATGGCCCTCCTATAACTCCGTCTGCCTGAATGTTTGGAGTGCTCGAAAACATATTCTTTAAATATACATGAATGTGTACAATCTTCTTTGTATGATCTGTGTTGGCTTGAACTGACACACTGAATGTTTCTTAAAAAGAGATTTCCCCTTAAATATTTTTAGTGGTTGGTTTAAAGTGAAGAGAGTGGACATAGCATTTGTGCAAGCAATAAAGCAAACAAAAAAGCAGAGGGCTAAGGGTTCCTGACAGTGTGCAACAATGTGTCTGCATTTCTTCAGTTGCAATAATCTGGCTGACCACTTGATGGTGCTGGTGACCTGTGACCTACAAGGAACTTTTACAGGCAGCCGCAATTTGCTTCCACCAGGGAAAAATGTCTTTTCAGGGTGACTGAATGCATTTGAAGACTAAGATGTCTAAATGTTTAGGCAGGTGTCCATCTGCAGTACACACAATTGTTTATTTGTACTGGTACACTAAAGTGTAGTAAAAAAAAATGCCGTGTGTGAGTGTCTCACTTGAAAAAGGGCTGGTTTATGGCAGCATCACAGAAGTAGTCATTGATGTATGTGGTCAGAAGACGTCTGTCCCAGTCATCAGTGACATGACCTCCATAGTTGACCCCAGCAATGAGGTACTTCAGCGCATCCCAGGGAATGTCCTCATATTCATCCAGGTATAGACTCAGCAGACTCTCACTCACCTGGAGGGGCATCACGGCAATGATCTTAACAGACTGACTTTGAAATGCAAAATTCTCTGCTGCACAAAGTAGACAGAAACAGTAAAAATAGACTGGACAGGAAGAAATGTTAACAAATGCAAAAAGTGGGATTCAATGTATTTTATAGATTTGATTGTTATTATTCATTAGTCTAACAGACCCTCACTCTAGCAGGGTATAAGATGAGCTTTCTGATTGAGTTGAGTCTATATTTGTAATTTAGAGGAGATTATTAACAAGGAAAATATCATATCAACCATACATTCGAGTCAATCAATCATTTCTAACATAACCACATCCTGATCATCTTCAATGCATCATTCAGTAGTCACCACCAACATCTTCCAAACAAGAGAGTAATCTCTCTGTTTTTGCTCTGTTCTTTCCAACAGCTGCACTGTTTCCTTCAGTATCAAATTAAGGCCCTGACCTCAAAATCAGAATCGTTGAAGCCATAGACGATGTTCCAGCCCAGCTGTAAAAACTTCTTCCTTTCTAGCAGGATGCTGTGAAAAAAGCAGAGGGAGAAGAGCAGCTTCCTGTAGAAGACGGGTCTTGAGCAGCGGTTGAATTGAGTCTCTGTCACCAGCTGGTACAGACGCTTCATGTTAGCTTTCACCCCCTGAGGACAATAGGGAGCAGTGTTAACACTATGGAGGGTGTTATGTATAGGATGTATATCCTACTGCAAAATATGAGTAAGCAAATAAAACTCAGTTTACAAAGAAGCAGATTATAGATTTCTTGCCACATATCTCATGTATATGTGTCTGCACAGTAGATATCTCAAGTCTGAAAATTCGTGTGAATGAGCGCCAGCACCTTTGGTGGTTCAGTGGTCATCTTGATGCCAGCCTGCAGGATGGTTATGGGAAATTCAGGGTGTGGCGAAGAGCTGAGCCAGAGTCTAAAGTTTGAGTGGGGCTTCTGCACCTGGAGCTGCTCCACCAGCTTGTCCAACTCAGGCATCCATGAGAGAGAGAGGTGACAGTTGGCAAGGAACACCCAATGACCTGGGCAGAGAAAAGAGGGCTTGAGATAAGCTAATATAATCTGTTGAGATTTTTTACGTCATGTCTAGTTGTTTTTGTGTGTTTGGGTAGTCTCAGGGTGACCAAAAGAGGAAGACAAGGCATAATTCAAGTACTTTGTACACTTTGTCAGCACAAGTGTCTTTAGACTCTAAAAGAAAAACTTGTGGGAGAACAAATAACACTGTGAAGCAACAGAATGAATCAGAAACAGAAGAGCAGGAAGACAGAGCAAACATGGTATGTACCATTCTTGACGCCCTCCTCTATCATGCTCTTGGCAATAGGGGCCTGTCCCTGGCCAAGAGAGAGAGCATGGAAGTGCTTGCTCATGCCAGAGGCCTCAGCCAGCTGCAGTAGGGCTCCTGTGGGGTCCACCCCAGGAGACAGAACAAAGATCAGAGGAGTCCTGCAGGTGGATTCCTCCACAACCTGGGGAGAGGGCAGAGAAAATAGCAACACTGTGATGGGCTTTGTGAAATTGAGACTGCAAGTGAGCTACAATCAAATGGAATTACACAAATTACATGTATAAAACATTTGTTTCATTCACATTCAAAGCTTCAAAACTAATACTCGAGACAGAAAAATCAACAGCTAATACTCACAGCCTTCATGTCGAGAACAGGTGGCTCCACAAAGTGAGAGCCGAGGTTGTTAACAATGAAGGAGGTGACGCACAAGGAAACACGGTCCTGACGCAGGGAGCGCACTATCAGCATCTTCTGGAGCTCGTTACAGTTATTCTCCCACTCACCTAGAAGGAAAAAGTAGTACAGAGAGGACAGTTAAAAGCAGGGAATTCTGGGGCGAAGGACATGTATGATAAACATGATCTGGACTGTTATGAGGGTTGAGTAAAAAAGAAGTGAAAAGGGTCATGAACAAAGGATATTATGATGGGAAAGACTGAAAGAAGTATACTTTAGCAATCCTGAGCAAGGCTACTCCTCAGTGAACCAACCATTAATAGATCCTCAGTTGTCAGAAATAGCAGAGGAGAACACACATATTCATCATCACATGGGCATAATATACAGTATACACACAAATCAAATACAGAAAGCATTTACTCTACATTCTCTATTGTGACAGTGTCATATTTTAGCAAAGACTTGAAACATGTCAAAGCACAGCAGCACGAACAAGCTTCCTTTCTCACACACAAACACAGCCACTCTGTCAGTAGAGTACACTTCTACTTCATTGTTCTTAGTACAAAAGACAAAGAAAAACCTCCCACAGCGCATACAGACCTGGTAGTGTGGCATTCTCTGGCTCAGCACTGGTGAACCAAAGGTTCCAGTCTCGGGGGTACTGTTCAAAGGAGGCCATGATGCCATGGAAGTTGGGCAGCTTATCCAGCTCTGTGATGTTGTCCCAGCTGGAGTCTGCCAGCCAACTGGTACAGGGGTTGTCCATCTGATCCTCCCTATCAAGTACCTATTAGCACACCCATCAATTAATCAGTAGTCAAACTATCCTTCCATCAGTGTATCAATAAATAGACCAAATAACCCACAAACACAAACATATCTCCTAATGGCTATGACAAGTCTGGGAAAGGACACTGTGAATGCAGGACCTGTCTTTGATAGGAAACCTAACTTCAATGTGGTCTAACATTTGAATTTACAGTGGGATGTCTTTTGGGGAATGAAGTGTGTTCCAAGCTTTTGAAAATAAATGGTTGTATCTAGTTGGATTATCTCAAATAAAATAGGAAAAAACAAGATGTTTGTATGTGTTCTGTGTTTTCTTACAAGCCCTCCTCGGAGGAAGAAGCTGTACTCATCCATGTTGAGTTTGCCAGCCACCTCCAGGATTTTGGCACACATCTGAAAGCTGAAGAGCAGCTTGTGGACTTCGAACAGACCACGACACGTGTACCTGCAGGATAACACACTGAGTTAGCTAAAGTAAGTCCACAGACATAGTGTCTGACTGATCATATCAGAAGCAATTCCTGTTGATAAATGGACTAGTAAGTTACGACATAAACCTCTTTATCAATGACACAATTGCTTGCTACTTTAGCATTAAGGTCTGAGATACTACAGTATTTTCAGTCCAGTCCATTTTGAATTATAGTATATGTTACGTTTTTAAATCTATTAGGGTTGCAGCAGTGAACTAGTATGAAAATTGACAGTTATCACACCATGTAAATTTGCTTATCTAAGGTACTGAATTTATAACAGATATAACTCTTGATACCATGAACCATGATATTTTCTCAGATGGTTATTTTACTGACATTCTCATACAGTTGCAGCCCTACTTTGAATATTTGCAATAGAGCAAGTTGTCCACTAAATGCAGGGTATGTGGTTTGATCCCTGGCTCCTCCAGTCCACATGTCAAAGTGTTGAACATGTCACTGAAACTGCTGTGTTTGTGTGAGTGGCTGAATGCGAGGCAAATTCTAAAGTGCTTTGTCCATAGTGCAGTCGGCCCATCTACCATTCTACACAGCACAGTAATACAGCTTATCATAAAAGGGGTCAATGGTCTTTCTCTGTCCATACAAAAAAATCTTACTGGATTTGACATGGGGCCTCTCTTGAGCAGTTCTTGCTTACCTGTATACTGCGTATGTGTGGTACTCATTGAGGTTGGCAATCCTTTCTTCCAGCTTGTGGCTGCGCTTGCTTTTTTCTATGCTGAGATTGAACAGGTTAATGTAGGCATCCAGTGAGAACTGGTACATCGGGTCAATGCGGCCCATGTCGTTTAGGATGAAGAAGAGAATGGAGGCTCGCTGGGCACATGGGCGGTAGGCCTGTCAGGAGACATTTTCAATTTAGTTTCATTAAATATGTCAATCTAATTATGTCTACAATGAATAACAAATACATGTCACAATTTCAAGATGCCCCAGTGATGGCTTCTAGTTGCTTACTTTGTCTTAACAATGGTCCAAAATGCTAAAGGTATTCAATTTATCATAAGACCCAGATCCTCAATCACTTCATCCATACACCTGACCTCTCTAGCAGAGTCGATCTTGATCTCGGTCTGTTCACTGCTCTCCAGCTGCTCTGAAACTTCACTGGCTGTCACTTTGCTTGTCTGCAGGGTGTTCACCAGCTGCACATCGTCCAGCAGTGAGCCGGTTGCCTCATTCAGCAGCCTGGTAGACACACAGGCATATACAACATAAAAAAAACTGAATAAATGCAATGAAATACCTCCTACTTGTCAAGAAAAGCATTTGGAAAAGCAAACTGAAATGCACGAGGGTTCACAAATTTAAGTTTAAAACTGCATGGTTTATATAGGTCATATAATTCATTAATACATTAAATAGTAAAAACATTATATTTAGAATTTTTTTTTTACATCTAATTGCCTCTACTTACTAACTAACAGGTTATCATTAACATCATTCAAAAATCTTGTCATTTTTCCTGTGTATAGAACGTAATCATGTCACTGCACAAAGGTACAGCAGATGTTCAAAGTGGCAGATGTGATGTGATGTGAGGTGATGCTGGGTGGCTGTAAAGTGATGAACATAACAAGCTGACAATGTACAACTTGTGCTCTGTAAGATATTGCTATCTAATGAATCTTCCAATTGTCTGATGAGATTTAATAGTGGGTAGAGTGTTAATTGGTGGCTCCTCAGTGAAGTATTGGTTACTGAGGTGCTAATAATTGACTAACAGTAGTTGATAGGATAAAGCTAGGTGGTTGCTAAGAATAGTAGCAACAGTAGAAGAAAAGTCATTGCTGTAGGCTGTATTGAAGACTAGTAAAAGAATGTTCGATTCTTTTGAACCTTTTTAAATCTTGACTTCGATAAATGTAATCAGTGGTTCTTAGGAAGGTGGGTCTTGCTGCTCTCACAACTGCTACTCAAAATGTGCTTTCCACTACCAGGACGACAACAAACGCTACCACTATTACTGTTACAGCTGGTATTAATACTGTTACAACTACTAATAACATGTAAAAATAATACATGCATGAAAAAAGTGAAAGGTCAAAGTGTCTGATACAGTCAGCTGTACAACCTAAGGATCTCGTCCTCCAGCTCCTGCAGGCTTCTCTTGCCAGCAGCAATGCTTATCACCAATGAGTCCTTCTGTTCCTCTAGCTCTGGACGCTCCTTACGCACCACAATTCCCAGCAGCTGGGCTTCTAGACCCTGCACATACACAAGACACACACAATCCCATACACAAACGGACAATTAAAGGCAGACACACAAATGAGGATACTCAGATGTAGAGTATTAGAGTATAATACACAATACTGAACTTGAGCCAAAACTGCAGAATGACACATATTCATTCACAGACATACATGCAAGATACATGCACGCACACATACACACAGACCTGCTCCTTGACAGCAAAGTTGACTATGGTGGTCTTTGTAGAAATCTCTGGTGTGTAGTGGGGGTTAGAGAGCTTGGTGGTGATGTAGAAACGAAAGTCTGGACTGTACTCCACCTCCTTATCACCCAGCTTCAACAGCAGCCTTCCACCTGAAAAAAGTGCACACAAATGTACCCCCATACACACAATGGATTCAGGACAGGAATCCCTCATACTTGACTGAATATTTTCTTCAGAAATGTAATTTGTGAATTTGTGCATGTGTGTGTGTCTGACCTATCCGTGTCAGGGACTTGTTAAGAACTGGGTTGAGAGAGGGCTCCAACTCCTCCTGGACATTCTGTAGCAAAACAGGATTCCCGAACTGGATAGCATTCTCCAGCACCTGCAGGTAGTCTGGCATTTGAAAGTCTATTACTTTCAGACCCTGCACATGTGGACACACATACATGCAGGAGGGCAGAAAGAGAAATAAGCTTTAGTAGAAGACATTTATAAACAATAATAATAGTGTGTAGTTCTCTTCCTGTTGCTACTGAGGACCAGCCTACTTTTTCATATAGTACATAGTTTGTCCTGTAATAAAATGCAGAACACAGTGGGAAACTGCAGGTTTTTTAAAGGTGGAATGAACAGTGTGAGAGTACACAATATCTTTACATTAAGTCAAGTATGGGATATCACCATAATCAAGCAAATTCTGGAGTTAAAAAAGTGTGATTCCAAAATAAGGAACCTGGCAAAAGGAGGAATATAGATTTAGAGAGATAGACAGACAGAAAAAAGCTTAATAAGCCATGAGGAATTGACTTCAATACAAAAACATCACTCAAAAACACTGCACTTGCAATCTGCTGTTTTACTGCCACAGTTCAATTACCCCTAAATGTCATGCTGTGACAACAGAGCAAAGATTTGTAGGAAGAGAGAAAGAAAGTGAAAGGTCAGAGAGAGCAAAAAGGAAAAAGCCTTCTAGATAGCACACACAGTAAGAAGGAATTGGAGAAAGGGAGAAAGAGGAGAAAGGAGAGAGAGAAGAGGTGCTGTGGAGGTAAACAGAGGTTCAGTCACAGCAGTTTGGGAAAGTCTATTACTTTCAGACCCTACACACATGACCTTTGCTGACCTTTACGGCCACAGCCAATTGCTGTTCACTATTGTTTGAAGTAAAAAGGGGATGAAAAGCTACATTTGAATTTCCAGAACACTGAAATAACAAACTGGCCGCATATGGAGATCAGACAAAAAATTCATTTGCTTGATGAAATATCAGAATGAGGATGCAGCTACCAGGTTTGTTGCAAAAACACTGTTTGAGTCTCTGAAACGTAGCAATCTGCTGCTAGCAACATTTAGTGCAGCGCCACTGGGAGTTCCAGAGTGGGAAGCACTGCGCAGATGAACATGCTGTGTCAGACCCTTGTTTTTCCGCTGTAGTGTGAATTCGCTTGAAGGCAGAAAAGCAGAAGTTGAAAATGATGTTAAATGGTATGACTTCCTTGGTGAAACAACAAAATGTTTCCTCCCCATTATGAATTAAATTCCTTTCCTTGGGCCAGTATTAAGAAGCAGTTTTACAGCATAATTTGTGTAACTTTGCCAAGTAAAAACCAAAACAAGTCTTTCCAGAGGGATTCTTGAGTTTTACTCAACAAACAAATCTGCAACTTAGAACCACAAACCTGATGTGTTTGTGATGTTCTTTATCTATCATCTGTTTTTTAAGTTGAAGTAGTAACTTACCACTTGAACTTGGAAAAAACCCTACCTGTGCTGCTGTTTGAACATACTATATTGACTCACTGTACTGAAACTGAAAAGATTTTTCTACAGAAAATCTTCAAATTGTTTGATTGTTTCAAAATGTAATGCTCCAATAGTAATGATGCAATAATTGAATAGGAATCAAAATAAGAGTGGCTGAGTCAAGACTTACTCTCTTCATCTCCATATTCTTGATCCACTTGAGAGCTTGGCCTTGAGGGTCCACCATCAGTGGCCATCTTGATAGAAGGTAAGGAAATCAAGCAAGTCAGATTTTAATTACAGTATGAAACATGTTTTGTACAGTCAATACAACAAAATCCAAATACAAGAGCAACAAACCCAAAAGCATTTAACTTAGTATTCTTTAATAAACCCTTTAAGAATGAACTGTGTCTACATGTACTGACCTATTGCCGCGGGTAACTATAACTCCATTCTCAGTAGAGAATGCGTCAGAGGGCAGGCCCTGAATGTTCCAGTCCCTCACTACTGTGGGTCTGGACAGAAAAACTGCAAAATTGAACCCTGGTGTGCATGGGATCTCTGAGTCCCGTACCTGAGGAAAGGACAAACAGAGAGCAAAAGAAAGAGAGGGAGAAGAAAGAGAAAAACAAAAATGTGTTAAAACATGGGCTTTGTTGGAAATACAACCATACATTTGTAAACTTTGATTTTAGTTTAACATTTTAAAAGGACATTTCTCCTTAGTGACTTGCTAGTAACGGTAGAGAGAGTACAAGTATATGGCAAGTTTTTCACTGTACTGCACATCAGGATATGTATTTTTATGAAGTGTGTGTGTGTCTCACCTCCTTCATCCAGATGGCAAGCAGCTCATCTCTATAGTTGGAAAGGAAGGGGCCCATGTAGGACAGGAAAGATGCTGCTAACAAACAGTCTCCTACCAGGTATCCCATGTTTTCTTCAAGACCCTGTAGCACACACACACACGGAAATTACACAGGTGAATGTGTGCCAGTGTGTGAGTTATGTATTGTATAATCTGTTTGTTTCTAAACTGCCCCAAAAAAACTCCAGAAAGATGATATCTTGAAAAAAACAATTTTCAGACCTGAGAAGGAGAAGGGGTTTTATTTTTATTTTGTGTGTGTGTGTGTATGCCTACAGCAACTCTCTCCTCCCAGCGGACCCTCTCTCCAGCAAGTCCAGTCACCAGTTTGTCAGCTCGGTCCAGTTTCACTTCCATCTCATCAGATTTCTTCCTCAAGCTCTCCTTCATGGCCAGCTTCTCACCGTGCTGCTTTTTCAGCTGGTCTAGCTTCTCCCCCACCTACTCACACAGACACACACACACACAGCAATTGTATTAAATCATTAGACTGATCCTGCACTATTACAATACTAGTGTACCACACAAACTTGACTTTAGCTAGTGTCTAAACGTCTATATGGCCGGTTGCTGGATGCACTGGACTCTACCTCTCGTAGTTTGTTCTGGGCCTCAGCTAGTGCAGCCTGTTTCTCTGCTAGCTGTGCCATGGCAGCATTCAGTTGGGCCCGCTTTGGCTCCACCACCCTATAGATACGTCCATAAACCTGGAGGAAGAGTGTACACATCCATGGATTTAACTTTGTTTCCAATTTTCCTGTTCATATATTAATTTAACAAACTGTACTCTCTTTGGTCTGTGATTTCTCCCTTGCAGTAATGCATTTAATGCACACAGCTCATTGTGGATTTGTGCATGTGTCTCCACGGTGCCAGAATTAGTAAAATAGCCTGCATGCAAACTACTAGAAACATGCAAACTATTATGTGCACTTGTGGGTTGATGGTGACTATTCCAATCTGTAAGCATGTGCAAGAGTGTGTGTGTGCAGACACCCTCTTACCTCCATGGCTCTGACCCACATACACAAGGACTTGGCAGCCAGTGATACTTTGCTGATGATCTCTGGCTGGAAGTCTACCTGTCTGCAGTACTGGCCGGTCTTCTTCAGCACGCGGTCTGATATATTGTCCTTGTCAAAGTTAACTAATGTTTTGATGAAGTTGGACTCGCCTGTCAGAAACATTCCAAGGTCAGAAAACCACGAAAATCAAAACATATTTTGCCCAACTTCTCTTATGCAGCTCTCAGTTTGAATAATTCATAATCATCATTCTCAATGGGAAAGTAAAGTCCTATTTTGGACTTCTGTTGTGTGTAAATGATTGTTTTTTTACTTGTGCTTCAGCAAACATTACAATGCATGCCACGTGAGAAAATAGGCTTAAGGTCAATCCTTTTGTAAAGGGTATCTAATAGCAAATTTGTTTTTTTATTGAGTACTTTACTTTTATCAGTTACTTTGTTTTTTTTTTTTTGCCAAACTCTCTCTTTGTCCATCCCTAAATTCTGCATTGTTGCTGTCTCTCACCCAGCTGCCTCTTGGCCTCTGCCCAGGTAGGCTCTTTGCCCTGAAGGGTCATGACAGCCTGCATCACTGTCTCCACTAGTGCTGGGGGGCGGCCATATGACTTGATCTCTGTCATGTCCTTCTTATTCAGAGACTCCAGAGCCTATGTGCAAAAAGAGGAAGGAATAGAGAATATGTGCATGTGAGAAAGCAGGATATAGTGTTTCGGTGCTCACATTAGTGCTGAACAGAAATAGAGCAGTCAAATATGCTGTGGAGTCAAGGACTCACCAGACAGATAATGAACAGAATGAGCACATACAGTAAAGACAAAACTGCCAACACAGAGAGGGACTGGCAGGATTAAAACAGTCAAAAGGACAGAGATCTACCTTCATGGCCTCCTCGAGGGCTGGCAGGGCCTCGTCCAGGTCTCTCTGTGCATTGTCAGCCATGGCTTTACACTGTAACTCTTCTGCCCCGATCTTCTCACTGTTAGCACTCACCGTCTTAACACAAACACACACAAACATACTCCAAAGTGTCATTGACTATTACCTCTTTCTTATACCACACAGCCGCCCAGACATAAACCACTAATGTAATCTGATTGGGTAAATCAGGTGAATGTGAACCATGTAAATGCATTAATAAACTATTACTTTAATCCTTTTTGTGCATGAAAACATGTTTGAGGTGCTGACCTTCTGCTGCTTGTCAGCCTCATTCGTCTGCTGCCCAATGACGGACAGGTACTTGTCACACTGTATCTGGAACTCGGCCACCTGCTTCTTGGCCTCCTCCAGCTCCACAGACATGGCTTCCACCTTCTCCCGCGTGTCACTGATTTTGAAAAGACCATTACGCAGCTTGCTTACCTGCTCCCCCAATTCACTGCGTTTCTCTGTCAACAGCCTGGATGGACACACACACACATGTAAACACAAACAGATAATTGACAATGTGATTGTGATTGACAGGCGAATTGAACAGAGAGACAGGGCCATTTATCAACAGAGGAGTATTAGTAGAACTTGTAGTAGTAAAAGACAGATTGCAACTGTAAAGTGAGTCTCTTCCACACTAGAATTAACCAGGTTAGTGTTATGCTCCTGCTTGTTCTTGTTCAGCTCTATTCTGATTAGTATAACAACAGTACCCAAAGCTCCTAATGTATGTATACTTATAGTGTGCATGCTCACAGAGCCTACAACAAAACCAGCTTAGTATGTCTTTGTTATCCATCTATGTGACCCTCAGGACACACTTGAAGCATTTTGAGGTGGTGCGAAAAGAGAATCATGAATAAGTGAAGGAGAAACTCTGAAGGTGCCTACTTCTTGTATCCAGACACCAGCTCCAGGTAGTTGGTCGGTGTCACATAATTATGTCTCCGCAGCTCCAACTTCATCCTTTGGGACACCTGTGCTACCGACTGGTGTGTAGTCACAAAGATACTGGCAACCTTTGTCTGGATCTACAACACCATGAAACCTATGTAAAAATGTTGATCTAACATTCAAACAACAGGAATGCAACTTCAGGAGTCAGACCATTTACTATTTCTCATTGATGTGGTGATTGTGTCAACACAGGATTCAGTGCAGTTTACAGCTTAAGTTTTTCAGTATCTGTGCAAAAATTAAGATTCTTAATGTGACAAACTAGAAAGTAAAGCTCTGTCCATGTTCAGTCATGTGAAGGTGTCCTCTCTCTTTTATCTTTCCCATTTAAAAGTTGACACCATGAGGTTGAACTTACAGATGTTGGGAGAGTAAATTCATGTGTGAGAATGCATCAGTGTTAAACAGGCACTAGTTTAATGGTGCCAACATATGAAAATATGCATTTATGTGTGTGTGCTTGCATTCCTCACCCCCTCCAAGGAGGCCAGCTCCAGTCCATCCAAGTATCTCTCAGCTACCTCCAGCAGAGCATCTTTGGGCCACTCACAGAACCAGTCAATGGAGGTGCAGTTGACAAGCGCTGGGTACTGGAGGATACGTTTCCTGTTGGCAAACAGGCATTTTATTCAGATATAATTTGTTGATATAATGATCCCCACTATAGCCCTGTGGACAAAAGGTCTGTAAAGTACTGCAGGTACATTTGGCAGTTGCTTAGAAAAAAAAGGAAGAGAATAATGCAGCCATTATGCATCTTGGATGCTTCAAAGTAATTGAACCTAATGCTGTTTTCGCTGCAAAGGCTGTCTTTTCAGCAGATGGGTACCTTGAAATAGATGTGTAAATAACACTGGCTAGCTTTAGGCAGAATGACACAAAAGCTCTTAACGGACCCAATTTGAAAAAACCCCAAAACCTTCTACAGCAAGGTAGAGCAGAGTATACTGAAGACCTACAGTGTGAGTCAGTGAGTTTAGCTGGTTAATTGGTGTAGGCCTCCCTGAGCTCTGGCAATGTGATATGGATCCTGCTAGTAGCGAGTGGTCAGAGGGCCAGGCTGCCTTGTCACCCAGAGAATGATGATTAGCTCTGGTAATGGTGCCTGCTAGTCCAATTAGCAGCATTACGTGTGACCACTACCCTGTGCTACTAATTACAACAAGGCCATCAATGCTTGAGGGGGAAGAGGAGTTTTTGTGAAAATAATGTGCGTGACAAGGAGAGAGAGAACGAATGACGGAAAATGTGTGTCCATCTGTGTGCATACTACATCTGTGTGTGTGCAGACAGTTGGCCTTCTCTGTCACAGCAATCACAATTTTTGTAAATACACCAAGCCTCATGTTCTTGGAACAGAATCACCCAAGTTACTAAACCTCATTTGCTCAAGCCCGAGCGTCAGTCAGTCATTAGCACACTGTCTCATTGAGATGCACGACTACACTAATTTTATAGCACCTCTCACCCGCAGAGTACTGCAATAAGTGAAGCAACAAGCATATATTCACTCAATTAATGTAAGGTAATTGCAAAAATCTGTAGTTATAGAAATACAAACTACTGGGCCCTACTACAAATGATTGTATTTAATTGTGTGTAAAATAAAAATAATCATAACATAAAATGGAAATGTACATACAGCTGCTCGTGAGAAGCTGTTTAAGTGCTATGACTCCTGAGCCTATAAGGACTGCAATGTAATTATCTCCCTGCCGTAAGGCGGAAGTCTAGTGGGATCATCTCGTACATACTGGGCTAATTTCCATAAACGTGTGTGTCAACAACAAGAGCTAACAGGATTTGCAAACAGGAGAGGAGAGGTGATAAAAGAGTAGGGAGGAACATACTGTATTATGAACCAGGACTCATATATTATAGGATTCAGTGTGCCGCAGAAAACAGTATCAGAACCTACCTGAAGGGCTCTCCCACTGGGCTCATACAAAGAACTATGTGCAGGTTGTTCCTGACTCGCTCTATCAGGTAGCTGAACAAGGAGTCAGGAGTCTCCACCACATTGTCTTTCCTGGCAGACTCTGACAGAGCATTGCATACCTAGAGGTAGAAAGACAACAGAAACATGTTATGACATTTGGAATAAAGTTTTAACTGACTTGAGACATGTGTTTAATATAAACTCGATTAATTGTCCATAGATGCACTTGATCCTGCAGTATGTGAATCATTTTTGTGATAAATTGCTTAAGGAAGATTTCAAGAGCAGAGTAAGTCAGCCATACTGATGTACAAGACAGAGAAACTGAGAAAATCAAAACATTGCAAAATGTTAACTAGGCTGCTTTGACCATAAAACCTTGTCTTTGCCTAGCAAAGTTTTCACTGATTTGAACAAGTGTTGGTGTTTTGATGGAGCCAATGCATTTCAAATAGTTTAACCCAAACCTCTATCCCTTCATGAAAGAAATATGCAAGTATGTAAATGGACATGAAAATAGATGCACAGACAGAAGGCCAAAATGATTTTCAGACAATACAGACCTCAACAAACTCATCCTGCTTGTAGAGGTTAGGCACCTCTCCAGAGCACAGGATGTTATTGATGTCTTCTAGGAAAGATTCGTCTACAATCTGGGTGTCATTGAACAGGAAGACTGTGGGCTTGTTGTCCACACCAGTTAAACGGTACAGTTTCTTGAGGTCTGAAAGTAAAGATAGAAAAAACAACTATTGCAATGTAGCTGACTGAATGACTGACTGTATTAAGGCAGAAGTAATGCATCAAACAATGAATTCAGGTGAATCAGTCAGGGGCTAAGCTTTGTCATGCTTTACACTGAATATTAATGAACATATATGAGTCCATGGTGTTTAATCTTGTTTAATTTCCGTCTTTGGTTTGAGCTTTTCTTGTTTTAATTTGCAGACCACAGGGTTACTTCCCTGTGCTGGATACAGTCATACTTTCCCTTTTTCAAACATCTGTGAATGTAATAGTAGTGTGTTTAAACTCACCTTCTCGAAACTCCTGTTTGCGGTACTGCTTGGTGACTTCCACCTGGAATACCTGGTACTCACAGATGGAGGCGGCCATCTTAGACAGACTCTGTCTACCAGAGCCCCCAACACCAACCAGTAGCATGTTGCCCCTGAGCTGACTAATCACACGTACTGCACGGGTTACTGTGGAGGGAACACAAAAATATTACCATAATCCTTTATTTATAGTTTCCTTATAATAACTGTGTGTTGCTTGTACAACTGAAAAGCATTTCTAATAAATATTCAGATACTTTGTCAACACATCAGCTTTGCATGTGACAAAATCTACGGTCATATTGTTTTTTATTTCCACTACTTTTTATAGTGTGCAATCTGTTCTAATATTGACATAGAGCATCATGGAGCTTCAGTGTGCCTGAAAATCTCATCTCTGCATACATGTACAAACCAACAATACATACAAGCAGGTGTTGATTCATGTTGTGTCTAGAATAATGTAGTGCTATTGATTTGCAGTGGCGTGTGGTAAAGTGGCACATTGACAGCAGTGTGTAGAGAGCAGAGCCTGGTGCTGAGAGGCCTTCTCTCTTTTAGCTAAAGGGGAGCTTTTAGCTGTGCCTCATGCTGTGGAGTTTGAAAGGAGTTTCAAACTGAGCCTGAATCATAAAAATGGCAAACAGCGAACACAGCAAAGAAACACCAGAGAACAGCAGGTGAGGACCTCACATATTGACTGTGGTAATGTACTGGATTGACTGGAGAGAATGTGACAGGTGGCATTGACGCTGTGGGTTGATGCATCAGGGAAATTTTATGCACCTTGCATTATAGTCTTAGTATTAGTGTAGTATTATAGTATCAATATGCGTATGAGAGTGTGTGTTGCCTTCGCAGACATACTATGTTCAATAGCATCTCGGAAGAGCACCAGGCTCATGGGCACAACGCCAGGTGTCAGGTTGTAATCCTCCAGCTGGGCTTCCATAAACTTCTTGAGACCCTGAATGTCCTGTAGGTCCTCATACACACAAGACTCACTCAGGAAATCACCTGACAGACACAAAAATAATATTAAGTATAATAAATAAACACATGCATACACATTCATATCTTCTGGTGTTGCCATTAGTGTCGTAATGCTTAAATCACAGTCCATTACCAATGCATTATCTTATATGTGAGTATTTTTACACTCATTGGTAAATAAATATACCAAATATTGGTGGTTGTCTGTTTGGGCAAATGTTGTGGAACGTGAGGTCAAAGAGATGGGCCAGTTTCTCCCCCAGCAAAGCAACAAAGGCCTCCATATCACTGTGATCCACAAGGCGATCGGAGAAAACCCTTAAATCAACCACAAAACATAGACAACAAATATAATCCAGTATATACACAACAAATCAACTGTATATGTTAGCTAATGTAAAATAAAGTGAGCAACTAAAATATCCTAAGCATCAGCTAAGGGATAATGATACATAATTACACTGTCATAATGAGGCTGGAACTATAACTGTCAGAAGGTCAAAGATGTAGTCAAAAATGTCCTTGGTTACCTAAAGCACTCATGGATCCACAGTCTTGTGATGTTGTTTTTGGTGTCATGGAAGTCTGGGTGAGCTCTCAGCAGACCCTGAAACACCTGTGGTGGGGTGGAAAAGGAAAAAAGACATGAATGTGTCATCTAACATTTTAATAAACAGATTACAACAGCATTTTGAATTTTCATACAAATCTAACTAACTTGTATGTATGTGTGTGCTGTGGGTATACTTGTATCAATCAAAAATTCTGTGTACCTTGGAGATATCCCTGAGGTTGAAGAGGTAGTGTATCTTGGCTGGAGTGGGAAGAAAACGAGATGAAACAGCATTATACATTTCTAAAGTGGCCTGAGTCAGAATCTCTCCAATGGGCTTCACCTCCTCCTTAAACCCCTGTAGCTTTTGGTTGATCATGGTACTGTAGATCCGCCTAATCTGGGACTCCTGCATGTAGAGAGAACAGGTCTGTTTAAGTTCGGTACATTGTGTGACTAACACAGACGTATCAATAAGATACACAGATTTCGAAGTTGTACTGGTTAAGAGAAAGAAAAACAGAATAAGAATTTTCATGTTGTCCACATTCAAGAGTAAAGGCAACTCAAGTGTCAGGTGTTCAGTTCCTGAATGCAATATGTCTTTTTTTATTTGTTCTTTTGTGGCAATACAAAAAGCAGGGTGAAGAAAGGGGTCAAGAGAGGAACTAGAAATAAGTGCTGAAGAAAGATCGACCCGGAAAGGCTGGAAGGAGTACAACAACAGAGATAGCTAAAAAGCCTGAAAAGAGACAAGAGGTGATCTGGAGAGGGAGTGAACAATGAGTGGAGAGACCAAGGGGAGTACAATCATGCCAAATAACACAAAACAAGACAAACAAACAAAACAAAGGCAACAAAGAGAGAGGAGGCAGATGAGATAAATTAGACAATCATAATCTCCAGGGTGTTGGATATGAGAGAGAGAGTGCAATTTGCAGTGGTTATCATTATCATTATGGCTATAATCATAATCAGGGTAATTTCAGTTTGGAGAGATGAAAAAGCAGTCGACAAAGGGTGATGGAAGATAACAAGATGTCTGACAGGTGGAAGATTCCAGGATCAACCTTGTTGAAATGCACACAAATTGTTGGATGATAGAAGAGAGAAATAGACAATGATAAGGAACATTGCACTTTTAATATATTCCAATTATTGTTTTAAGTAAAAATCAATTAAATACTATAATTTTGTTCCACTAATCTTCAGTGGTAAAGGAGAGGTAAAATAGTCAGTAGGACTTACATTAGGGAAGGTCATATTGATGAGGTTGAATCGACTCTGTAAGCGGCCAGAAATGTTCGTTCTCCCTCCACCAGGGGGCCCCATGGACGCCAACAAGAACATGTCCTAACAAAACAGACATACACACACACAAACATAATAGAAAAGTGTAACGCTCTAAGCAACACACGTCCATGAAATAACACATATTTCACATATTTCACCTGTAAAGCTCTTGTCCCACATAGTGAAAAAGAAAGGTAATTAAGAGATAAAAAAGAGACACTGAGAAGACAGAAGAATTATCTATTATCTTAATCTCTCTCTCTCTCTCTCATACACACACACTATTAAATAAACCTCACTACTACCCACATCAAAATGCCCTTTCTCACCTTGACAAACTTTAGGGTCTGTTTCTGGCGGTCATACCAGAAGCCATAGTCGATCCAGAGGCGCAATAGTTCCAGTGGTGGCTGGGAGCCAAAGAGGTCATGGGCTGGCATGTTGAGGTCATCCAGGAAGCACAGCAGGTGCTTTCCACCTACGGGCACAAACACGCCTTTGGTTCTCTTCTCTATGCGGCTCTCGATGATGGCCTGGATGTTATTAGAGGTGGTCTGACCAGTGATGGAGACACAGAGAGGGAGACAGAAAAGATGAAATGGTATGCCTCATTGTGTGCCTTAGAAATGCTTCATATATTATGAAACAACATAAACAACATGACAATAAAGGTCAGCAATGAAAGCAATCAAAAAATTGATGGTTATGTATGTAAATTTGAGCACAATTATGTATTTGTCTGGGTGATCAGACAGTACTGTACTGATTGTTAGCTTGAAATGGCAACATCTGCATAACTTTACAGTATTCTTTATGTGACTAAGACAATGTAGTAATGAAAACCTTTACACTTATCTTGTGATATCAAAATGTACTGTAGGTTGAACTAAGGATTTTTTTAAGGAATTACTATGAGAATTTGGAAATCTTGGAGAAGAATATCAATTTTGCAGGTGATTATTTTGTGACAAGTCTGTGAGATACTGACATTAAAAATTATTTAATCAATGCAGCAAAAAATGTCAACACTAATGCTATATGTGAAAAGCAGCATTGAGTGATATCCAAATATAAGCAGCTTCAATTAATGTACTCAATGCCCTCAATGAATGAAAATGAGCAACATAAGGGAAGAAAAAGAAAAACTGCAGTGCATAACACAGACTGAGAAAAAGAGAAAGATGAGGAACAGTCAACTACTAAGAGGCTAGATTTGAACATTACAGATGTGCAGATGAACTAAAGGAAACAGAGTGTGTGAATGAAAGAGAGTTGGAAAAGGCAGGGAGAAAAAAGATTAACAGGGAGCACTTATCCCAAAATATATATGAATCAATTTATATGGCAAGAAATGAGACACATGCAGAAGAGAGAGGAGGGGAAAATAGTGGGGAGAGAGCTGCTAGGTTAGAGCTGGGCTTTGGGGGTGATGGTGATTATGGTGCTGGTGGTAAAGGTGGGGGGAGGGGGGTGATGAGTGCCTCTATCATCCCTGGCTCTCTAATAGCCCTTCATCATTGCCATCCAGCACTGGCGTCCGCCTTGGAGCAGCGCAGCACTTTGACTCTAATTGTAGTGAAGCTCAGATGGAGGCTATTCAAAGCCATGATGTGGTGGGATGGAGGGAGTTGCACTCACACACAGAAATATGCACAAGCACATGCACACCAGACACCTGTACTCAATCATCTCTATGTGACTGCATCTCATGCTGCGTGTGAGGGTGGCTCATCCAAAGTTATATTTAGTGGACAGATGAGATGTGTGTGCCAGCCTGTGCATATGTGGGTGAATTTTGTGCATGTGTGGCATCTATAGATTAGGCTCCATAACAGTGTGCCTGCTGCAGCCTAGTGGACATGCAGGATATTTAATATCTAGATAGATAGATAGATAGATAGACCACATTGTGGAAGTTTTATCCTATGTTTCTCTTTAATGAGACCAAGACAAGGGCTAGGAATGTCTGGCACAGGAGGACACACCTGGAGTATTCCAATTATAACCTTAAGCTTCATGAAAAGACAAAAGGGCAGACATGTATGCAAATAAAGAGGGAGAAATAAAATAAACCTGGCATACACACACACACACAGACCATGCAAAGCCACCGACCTGTGAAGACATGTTGACAGTGAGAGTGCCCCACTTCTTATCTAATCCCTGCAGGATGCTCTGGGCCACTGAAGTTTTACCAGTGCCCACTGGCCCGGTGAGCAGCACTGGGTACTGACCCAACACCAGGGTCTTAACCAGGAAGTTGTAGCGAACTGTGTCCACTGTCGGAACCATGATCTTATAGAATGGAGCACTGCAGGAGAGGGCAGAGGTAGAGATATAGATGTATTGTAGATGCTAGTGGTAGGTTATATCATCTCTCATTTATTGTGGGTTGCAAGTAAAAGTTAAGTACCTAAATTGGCAGAGAGTGAAATTGATAAAATGTCCACACTGTCACACATTAATGCATACAACAGCTGATGTAAAGAAGACCACCTGGTTACTTACTTGGCATTGTATCGCCAGCCCTTTGGCAGCTTATCTTCAAAAGAAGCCCACGCTTTGTTCTTAGTGTCCACATAGTACTCATAAACTGTGTCCTGAAAGAGTTTTCATAAAAAATGTCAGACTGTTGCCACCAGTTGCAACAGTTGCAACCTACAGTACACTTAACATTGGTCAAGCAACCGAGTGAAGAGAGCTTCATTTCACACGGATTTTTTATGTCATAAGTGTGTAAACAAATATTATATTCTATAACGGACCTTGATGGGGAAGGTGCCGTCCATCTCCCTCAAAAAGTTGTCTATCTTCTTGCGTCCATCCTCATCAACAGAAGCACAGATGGACCAGATAAGACTGAAGATAAACCAGAGTTCCACCATCCTACCCAAGTTTTCTATGTCCGAAGTATTCACCTGGAGAAACGAAGATAATTACATTTTCACACTGGGATGCTTAAGAGAGGATGTCAGCTTGTTAATGAAATGAGGCAGAGTTGGATAATGTATGTCTTCAGTTCAGTCACAAGTCTTATGTCAGTTAAATCAAATACCATTAAGGATCAACATTTAAGGTGTGCTGGAAAATTGTTGACCATAGGTGGGATTACAATGTGCAGTGGAGGTCATAGATTGCACTCTACTTGTCATACCCCATTGCTGGATGTGGCCAGGGAGTCATAGAGGCGGCAGAGAGAGGTGACTCCATTAAGCTCAGTGATTGGAATCAGCTCCTTACAGTTGCTCTTTTTGAAGTTTAGTGTGCTTTCTATAAATTTCTCAAACAGACCCTTTAAATGGTCCACTTCAGCCTGTGGAAACATGGAGAAATGGAGATGAAAGAGAAAGGGTTCCAGACAAAAAAACAGAATAAAATGGCGGCATTCATGTAGGTTTTCTTATGTTTCTCTATAAATGTGTTCTTCCTCTATGAAAGAGTTATTAAAGAGCTACAGTGAATGTAATGTACCTTGGGTCGCTTGTCCAGCCAGGACTGAACAATAGGCCTCCATCCCAGATCAGTGTAATCGTTGTAGACCATCCCACAGCGAGACACTGTAGCTGGAGAGGCCATTGCCAGGTTCTCCACTTCAAACAGCAGAGACACCTATGACAGAAGGATTTTCATACATTTACTGTGTAATAAAAAACATTTGATTACACCAGATTACTGCTATTGCAAACATTTCAATGTTACTATGTTCTCTACTTGAGAGACAGAATGCTGACATCAATTTCAAAGAAACAGCAAAGCTAATTAACTACAATTAAAAACAATGACTTTTTGATCACGCACATGAATGCTTAATGTTAGTATGTCTAGAGAGGATAATTCTATTTTTCAGCTCATTAGTTTGTAGCTCATTCCTTCTTTTAATCACGTAAAGCACACAAACATGCTGGTGATTTGTTGCCTGTCACTTTGTTCCATTTCTTGAGTGAGCCAGCTAAATGGATCAAGCCACTTGAAGGCTCTGGCTCCTTCTCAGTTTTAAGCTATTAATCTTCCCCCGTCTTTGTGCTTTTGTTTTGCGGATTTGCTAGACAGAAACCAAAACAGGCCAGTTTGTTTCCTTTTAGTTGCTGCCCAGAATAAACACACAATGCATTTTAGTCATTGCATATTCAATGCTTTCCATTTGGAAACTGGTGAAAGTTGGCAATGGCGAGTGCACAGTTGTTTAAAAACATATGAATTATATCTGCTGTATACGTGGTCACCATAAATCCAATGTAATACTTAACACAAAGCGCATATGTTCCTGAAAGACACTTTGAAATGTAACATGGAAAAGCACAGATTATTGATGACTGATTTTTTTTTAGTGTCAGTTTCAGAGTCCTGGTTTTGTTCATGCTGACTCACTGTCACACTGTCATGGCTTACTTTGCCACTTGAACAGAATGGAGCTATTGTTATTAGTAACACTTGTACTTTTCCTGCTATGAAAAGTCAAAATGTCTGGCTTCCAGTTCTGTCCTCACCTGTTCAGGCATGGAGATTCTCTCTCCATTGATGAGCGTGAGCACCTTGTTGTCGTCCATAACAGAGTTCATACTCTCTATCCACAGTGTGTCAACCGGCCCGTCAAACACAATCCACTTCTCATTTGGTTTCTCATCTAAGAATGGAGGGCAGACACAGTGTGTGACAGAAAAAGCAGCAAAGAGAATGAAAGAAAAAAAAGAAACAAAGAAAATGTGTTTATAATGACAATTTTAGATACACTGTCGGAATCAAGTGCTTACAAAATGAAAGGCTGTAGTCTGAGTCTGCTTTGTTCCATATCACAATGCCAACGATGCTCTTTTTCACTCTAGGTAAAGTTTAGTATTACTACTTTAAAGGCTATAGGGATTTTTTGTAAATAAGGCTTGAGCATCAATAAATGCTCTATAAGATAACATAAAATATGACTCAGTTGGGGCAATGCCAGAGGAAGAATCATCAGTCCCGAGTATTTGTTCACTTAAACTAAATGTAGTATGAACAGCAATGTGTTCTTAGTGTCAGCACCTGCACAGGCTGATCTCATGAGGGAGGACAGCACTCCATCAGTCCATTCATTGGTGGAGAGGTCATTTTCTCCATACAGCTCTCCCAGACTCATTGCTTTGGGGTTCAATGGATACTCCTGTTGAGCCACAGGGACCAAGGAATGAAAGAGAAGATGATAAAAAGTGCTTTATAATGGCAAATCATAATTACTGAAGACTGTCAAGGATAGGTATATGTCATTGGTAATACATGCTGCTGGAGTCAGTAATGTCCATCAAAACCAGTCCCTGGTTCGGGAGTGGTTTGAGCAAATCAAGTCCATGATTTGCTCATGATAAAGTTGGAGCACTACATGATCTAAAAAAGACCTATTTGTGAGAGTCAAGAATTTCAAACAATAAATTAAATTATTTTCAGTGGCAGATGTTATTTGTTAGGTTGTGTATATTTGGCTGTCTGGAAAACACCCCTAAAAGTGAGAACCCATAGCTTTCCTTTTAATTAAAGCAGCAGCACTAGCCAATAAATGACAGCGTATTGTTTTCCATCCACACCCACCTGGACCAGCTGGAAGCCAGACACTCCCCTGTGGTGCAGGGCAGTGAGGGCACCCTGCAGGGTCCTCCAGGTGACACTCTTAGCACTGCCTGTCTTGCCGACCAGCATGGAGGAGTGTCGAGAGTTTTTGGTCTCGTAAAGTTGGATGACTTTGGTCACGGTAAAAGGAGTTACCTGCAAACTGTTCTGATGAAGCTCAACCTCTATAGCCTCCTTCAACTACAAAAAAAGAGACAGCACAAGATAGACAGTCTTTTTAGGACTGAAATATACGTAAAATGTGAACACCAAGACATGATCTCATCCATCTACCTAGTTTTACTAGTACTTTTCTCGCTTTTTTCCAAATGACTATAATCTAAATATAATAACAGTAGCTGTCAGGACAACATCTGAGAAAAATGAACTGTAACTGAACTACAGTTCCTTCTGCACAGATAAGAAACAAAATATTTTGTTCTTTAGGGATCAAGAAGAAAGAACACTGTCATATGACTTCATCTCATACAGTTGGAGCAAACATAACAAAACACTACTCATGTTACAACACAAAGAATGATCTCAACTGCTGACTTACTTTGCCATAGTCTATAATGGGTGTTTCCACAGCAGGAAACAAATCCTGGGTGATCCCATTGAACAGTGGCAGGTCAGCAGAGGTCAGCTTTGCAATGTTCATGTCTTTCATAGCCATTAGCAGGATCTGAAGACAGAGATACAAAGGCAAGACTCACTCACAATTACACTTCCTATTGAAGAGTCTAACTCATTTAAATGGGAAGGACGTCATTAGTTCATTCAAATGTATGTGTGATGGCTCTCCTATTTGACATTGTAGTTAGAGAGGATGCCAAAAGAAAGATGACAGCACAGCTTGGGTTAACTTCCAGCTGATGCAGTCACAGCAACTGCCTGATATTCACATGCAGGTTACAGTATTTTTAGTATGAGATTCCTTCTTATATATGTACAATATAATTTTTTGTACAGAAAGTGAACTGTGGAATTTGTTCCCCTTCAGTTACACTACAAGTGCATTAGGGAGGAATGAAGAAATGATTATACTGAGAAAAACCTGTTTAAATATCCATATGGACACCTGACTGAAATTTTAGCATTTGAAACCAAAAAAATACCAGTAGGTTGGTTTGTTTTACTTCTAATGAACACGTAGCAAGTTTGAAATCCAATTTTGTGGGTATGAGAGAGTAAGACAAAGATCGACAGAGAGAGACCTACTTCTTCATCAGGAATGTTGGGGCAAGTGCGGCGCTTCTTTCCAGCATAGCGAAGCAAGGAGGTGAGAGCACGCAGGCCAAAATCATAGTGGTCCTGTTTAGACAGCTGCTGCACTGCCAGTGAGTACAGGGTGAACACTTTCTTAGCCAGGAGCTATGGGGACAGAGATGGAGGTAGAGTGACATAGAGCAACATAAAGACAGACACAGAAAAGAAACAAAGGAGGAGAGAGGGACAAGGGTGGATGTCAGTTTAAATAGGATTAACATTTTTAGTATAAACCAAAGATGAGCCAGCAGGACAGTGTGCCAGGAAAGCATGCCACTGAACATAAATCCATCACTTCCCTCAGTGGATATCAAATGCTGTCTCAAATCGTACATCTGTTCAACCATAAAACCATAAAAACTGCATGTTCTATCCATTGATCTTTAAAAAAAACAGAAAAACATAACAAACAAACAAAACACAGAGGAGCTATTAAGGGAAAAGATTCCAACATTTTACCAACTTGGAACCAGATTAAAAAATTTTAAAAAATTAGGTTGTTCTTATTTTTTTACGTTATATTTGCAAAATTTATACTAATGAAAATGTTTTGGAAATAAAAACTATATCACTGTAAGGTCTTCATAAGAATAAAAACAAACAAATAAATAATGTTTTGTGTCAACATGACGTATGCTGGTGTCTTTTATATATATGCATTTCTGTCAGTCTTCAAAATATACACCATGGTATTCAGCTAACATCGGGTATTGAGTGGCTGAGATTACAACTGAGAGTGTCAGACGTAATCTGTTCTTTATACTCCTAATTCTCTTTCTGGCACATAATCATGGCTCCCAACAGGATCCAGCATGGCAAGAAAACCATTCAACCAAGTACACAACACACACACACACACACACACACACACACACACACACACACACACACACACACACACAGAGTGATGTAACAAACCCCATTCTGGGGTAAACACCCATCACTGATCTATATTCAGCTGAGGCTCCAGCCACTTACATTTTCCAACATGTTCACTTTAAATGGTACATACAGTACAATAAAGTGTTTGTTAAAAACTTTGATAAATCAAGACCAAAATGCCAAATCTGTAACTTTGACATAAAAAGAAAAGTATTATATATTTAACTGAATCCATCAGATTGATTTGATGATATTGCATCTCTATCAGTGTAGAAGAACTCAATCTCATCTGCTGATTGCCTGAGCTGTTCACATAAAAGATGTGGAGATGTTTCATTAAGGCTGTGATCATTCAACAAGATATACTTTAGAAATCAGTGCATATTCAGAACTGTGTACAGGATAAAAATAGCACCCAGACAGAATTCATTAAACGGATACATGCACTACAAAGACAAGGCCTTGTTATTAAGAAGTGAGAGAGTTGAAGTAAGTTCCCTGTTGTTACATAGAGTAATACAATATCTCCTTGTTCCTGAATAAACTGCAGCTTGTTGTCACTGGCCAACACCCAGCAGACCAATCCTAGCTACAGAAGCCAATGAGTGTGTTTCCATGCACACTTGTATCTTGGTTTTCCTGAGTCTTATCCTGAGATATGGTGTTTACATGGAACAAGAGAAACCTGGTTATTTATATCTCTGTATATATGATCATAACAGCATCTAGGTTTCTGATAATCTGTGCGCAGCTGTGTTTTGATTTCTCATCATCTAAGTCACTGTGTTCTGGACAAACAACGAGTGTTTATATGCCACATTATCCAAGTAGCATATTCAAATTTGCTTTATCCACATTTCTGAAACCAGGATATGATGTTTACATGTGCAACACACAACTGGTACACACCAAATCACACCAATCACAAATAGGATACTCGTGTACATGTAAACGCAGTGAATAGCTCTGCTGCCTGTTTGTCAAACAATTTCCAAAGCAATTATTGTACAACAGATAAATAGAACATAATAATCTTCACATTTTACATGCAGATCATTATAGAGCAGCAAGCAACAAACATACTTCTACCTAAATCAGCAATTCAGTTCATTTAAAAGATGATAATTCTGTACCTTACAGTTGTTGAAGCCTTCTCCAAACAGTATGATCTCAGCTATTAGAGTGGAGTCTGGCACCACCATGGAGATTGGTCTAAACATGGACTTGAGATTGTCTGGAAGTTCAGTACGACCTGCGTAACCTAGCAAATACAAATACAAATGGAGAGAGACCATTTGAATTTCAAATGCAACATGATCCATTTTTGTCTGTCTAATTATATGCTCAGTATGATTAAAATGTAATTATTTCCATAAAATACAGTGTGTGTATTTGCACATTAGTGTTGACCTACCAGGATTCATGGTGATAAAGATGCCACATGACCCGACCAAACGTATGTGCTGTCCGTCAAAATGGAACTTGGACTGTCCGGCTGAGAGGGCTGACAGGATGGAGAGGATCTGCTGGGCCACTACCGACAGCACCTCGATGTTGATACGGTTGAACTCATCAAAGCACCCCCATGCTCCCGTCTGTTTGTTGTGGACACAATGAAATACATAGATATTTGAAAGAAAACACTCCAATGAAAAAGTCAGTGATTTGTTAATTTTCAACAGGGGGGTTGGTCCAAACCCTAACCCAACTTAATACTAACCTTAACCCTAATCCTATAGTAAAAACTGTACAACTGTACAACTTTCACTTTGATCATTAAGGTGACACTTCTCTATGGTAGCACAGTATATTACCAAGAGATCCAAAATGAAACTGAGAGAAGGGTGGGACTGAGATGAAACAGCACAATTCCAAATCTGTCTGCTAATTCAGCACCACGGACAGCGTCATGGATTTATCAATACACAGCACAGTTAGGCTACTGATATTTCAGAGCACTAGTTGGGGCCATAGATTCTGATTTGCACAAACCTCAGTCAAATAAATGATCAGTGATTCAGGAAGACTCAAGTAAACAACCCCTCAGCCCCTGCACTATCCCTGTTACTAGAGGATGGAGAAGGGGGTGGCAGGTTAACAAGAGGGATGCGTTTTGTGAAGGGGGATGGTATCCCCTCTCAAATTGCCTACTGGTCGTCATCATCATCATCATCATAATCCCTCTACTTTCTTACCTGTGCCAGGCCAGAGTACATGCGTCCCATGGATTTGTAGTCCAGTCCTTCAGAGCAGTTGACTACAATGACGTACATGCCTAGAGCTTTGCCTAAGTCCTTCACAGTCTCTGTCTTCCCAGTACCAGCTGGGCCTTTTGGAGAGCCCCCCCGATGGAGATGGAGTGCTGTGGTCAGGGTCATGTAACACCTGAACAGAGTCAAACATGAGCATTTACTCTACAGAGGATCAGTGCAGAAAAAAACATATGCATGAATATTTTTCGTATTAAAACAATGCTAAACAAATTAAATAGACACTGAAAATTTGAAAAAATATAGTGGCTGCATGACTTGGATACAATATCTTTGTGGCCCACATAAGGTCCAAAATGGAAATAAAGTAAATTTGTTAGCTTTACATCCTGTAGCTTAAAATTAAATACATAAGATGGTCTCCAATGTGAACTGATATATTACATATTGCAATTATTAAACTACCCACTGTAACAATCTTTAAAATAATAACTGGCACTAATCCGTTTTTCTGTAAATGCACAAAGAGCCAAGGTGTAATCTAGTGATTACACTATAGTAAGAATGTTACTGGTAGCTTCTGTCTGCTCACAAGTAATTTACTTGACATTTAATTACATGAGATACTGATCATGGTGTAAGTCTGCCCTCAGTCTCCAAAATGGGGAAATCATTCAGTTGTCTGATACTCTGTATCAATAATGGACATAAAAATTTTAAATATAAAAAAAAAAGGAAAATAGTTTGATAAATCAGTAATCAATTAATTAAATGACATGTGACATGTGATTGATGTGTTGATGCATTGGTTGGTTGGTGCACAAATTGACTGAATGACTGATTGTGACCTGTCAGTAAGTGGAGTTATGACGAGCCGTCCAGAGTTGCCCAGGTACTCATAGCCATATTTGAAACGTGTGTTCGTCTGTCGGATTATGCAATCATCCACATCCTATTGGGAGAGCAAACAAAACAGGAAATAAACAACTTTGAATACACAAGTTTAATGGAGGTTTTCTTGGTCTTGTTCCAACTCATCTCAGCAAAATTGATCTCTTGCTGCCAATAGGTCAGCAAACTGAGTGGTGGAGAGTGAGAAATGCTCATAATATGGAAAAAATGTGGAACAGAGAGATGGGATATGTATGTGTATTATACTGAATCAATAAAACCTACTCATCTACTTTTTATATGCACTTGTTCTATCACAGTTTTGCTTCCAGCTTTTTCATTAAATATCAGTGATGGGAAAACTCTCATGGTGAGGATAAAATGTATTAAGGTATATTTACTCTGCATTAATTCTAGTCCTCGTCATAAAAAACAAAAAGGTCACAAAAAGCTACAAAGAACAGCCACTACAAAAATGTTTGAAAAAATGCATAAATTATAGCACAAGTTTTTTCCTCCATACTGCCTCCCATCTGCTGCTAATACTTCCCCCACTCAGAGCATACCTTCTCCCAGTACAGTCGCAGCTGGCAGAGCCACTCAAAGGCATTGATGTCATTGCAGCCCGCTTTAGCCAGCTTATCAATGACATCCCGAGCATGAACCTCCACTGTGACCAGTGCTACGATCTTCAGACGCAGGACTTTGGACAGGTTGCCACGGATGGTATCTGAATAGCACTGAAGCATAGAGACCTGAGAAACAAAGACAGCTTTAACACAAGAGCTCATGGGTTAACTGAAGATTGCTAATTCTTAACCTCATTATGTTGGCTATCCATGGTGCTCAAAAGGCTGATGCATAGATTTGAAAATAAGGTGAATTTAATGGTAAGCTCCGCAAAATATTGACAATACAATATATATGATCATAAAACACAGAGACGACCCAAGACTCATTTTACATGCTTAGTAAGATTGGTACAGAGCTTTCAGCTTACATACACAAATCATCTATTTTACTTACTTCACAAGTTCCAGAAAAGTTTAGTTAAGTGACAAAAAGTATCAAACCTGTTTCTTCTTCATGGACTTAAGAGAGGACTTATCAGCTCTCTCTTTGTTGGTAATGAGAGATTTAGTGACATCAGTGGTCCACTGAATCTGACTGGCTGTGATCAGCATCTAAAACAGGAAAAACACACATTTAAGGAAATTGAATCCTTCAGTTTAAATAACCTAGTAACTTTATGTTAATTTGATGTTAAGTGTATTATCTATTAACTAAACAAGCAAGAGTAGATTCCATGAATTGAACGGGAATTGAATGGCATGAATTAAATGAAAAACAATGGAAAAGGAGAGGGGTAATTTTGAGTTCAACGGGAAGGCGGATTTGTAAATTGAGCAAACATAATTGTGATTACATGGTTTTCAAATTTGCAAATCCATTTGCATTGCTTTAAGATGTAGCCCATTTTTTCATGACCACCATTGACAGGAAAAAGCAAGATGGACAACCAAAGAGGGAAAAAGCAAAGACCAATGTACCTGCCCTGGCCAATCTTTGACCCATTTGTCTCTCTGTCCTGTCATCTTCTTCAGGGCTACGAGGCAGTTGCTCAGACAATCCTTTAGTGTAATACGCATGTTCTTCTCAACATCACACAGCCAAACCTATATACACACAAAACAAAATGTTCCCCACAACCATATACTATACTATATTGTTCATTAGGAACAATACTATAATGAGTACACTCAGATTTATCACCATAACACTCTTCACCATCGACATGATCATGATCATAATCATCACTGCTGTACCTCCACAGGTTTGTCCAGGTGCACTGGATGAATGAATGCAATAAACTCCCCATCTGCAGAGAACATCCCGACAGCATCTGGCTTCCGGCCCTCCTACAAAAGACATACATACACAGTGGCAGCTCTCTGTATGTACTCTATAATCTGATTTATAATTAAGTACGTTTCTCAAATGGAGCAACACATGTAGTTAAATGTAACTGATGTAAATTGATGTAGCCTTCAGGTGCTTTTGCAGATAAAAGCTACCATCTAAGATATTTTTAAAAACTAAGAAATACCAGTCACAGGCACAAGGTTTAGTTTGAAAAGGTGTTTCCACAGCACATAATGTGGTTTCATATTATTTAATCACATCTGCTGTGTAGCAGCAGATTGCACACCATAGTATGTCTTTTTGAGGACAATGATACAAATCTAACAAATGAACGTAATTTCTATTTCTCACATGGCACACTTACACTAGACTGCATTGACACTTTTAAACCATTACAAATAATACTATTCAGTTGTCAAATATCACAACAGAATAATTTCCATAAGGCTTAAATGACTGTTCAGTAGTAATGTAGCTTGTATGTGTGAATGATTTTCAGTTCCATGCCTTTTCAATGCGCAGGCTCTTGATGTTGTCGAAACACTTCTTCAGGTGGGGTTGCATGGCTTCAGGGTTCTGTGACTGCCCCAGGATCTCCAGCACATCATCATTGGACAAGAAGTAGAATCTTGGAAAGAGCTGTCTCTTGGTCTCCAGGTACATGTCCAGGGCCTTCTGGATCTCCTCCAGCTTGGCACTCATCTCTGACAGCTTCTCCGGCAAGCCTGAAAGACAGAGAAGAGTAGCTGATTGAGAATCTCTTTGGACCGACATCATCATCACATCTTAACACACTAAAATCCTAACCAAATGTTTTTTTGATATTTTTTTCACTCCAAATTTGGTGTGGATAAAATATGGGACACCATTCTAAACAGCTGTGGACCAATCAAAATAAAACTCCTGGAGATATAACTGATAAAATACAAGAAGCACATCTCAACATTAGACAACACAACACAAGCTGAAAAATTACATAGAGGCCTTGAAAACACAAAATTTGATGAAAGACATGTTTTTTATTTCTATACCATGATGACAATCCAGAAAATCTAACAGCGTGACTCCATGTATGGTTTTGATAAGAGCATGTTCTTCAAAGAAACATGAAGTATGATGTCATACCGGAGTGGTGTGTTCCCTGCAAGGCGTTGTTATCCTTGTGGAGTCGGCCCATGACATTCTTCCAACTAGAACTAACGGCTTCAAACTCTTTGCACTCATGAGGCAGCTGCTCCCTGATGTCCTTTCCTTGGAAAATGTTCTAGACAGACAGAAAAAAAAAATGGAGAGTGACAGAGAAAGATTGCAGTAGTGGAAAGAGGTTAATTGTAATGAGACTGAAAAAGAAGGTGATGGTATAAAAGAAAAAAGAGGTTAGAAAATCAAAATCAGGGAGCTGTGACAGAGATAATTTAATAGGACTACAGTGAAACTGAATGATACTTTAATTAATATACAGTATAGGTTTTTACCCTGGTTGCAACCAAGCTCAGTTGTGCTTTATAATGGCATGTCTACACAGGAGGCGAGGCGTTTTAGTCACGTTTTTTAGTCGCCTGGCTTGGCGACAAAAAAAGCTTGCATTTATTTGTGGTATACACAAATTACCTACAGCATATTTCTAAGCTTCAAGTCTATTTTTCCTCCATTTTACAGTAATTACAGTGACTGTGTATTGGGCTCTGAGTGCTACCAAAGCATGGGTGACCTACACTCAATACTGTGCCTGAACACATCTTTTTAAGACACAGGCGGACCACTGAAGCTGCTGCTCTTTTAACCTACTGCTCATGCTATAAAAAGCGAAAAGCAACAATGTAGCCAACAGGGGGTACTATACTGTGTGTGTGTACTGTGCCAAAATCCAACAAGTGACCTACACATCTATTGAAATAAACTCAAAATGTGAACCCCATCAAATAATGAATATTCATAGAGAATATTGAAAAGCCCATTGTAAAGCAATGAATGTCCATGTAAAATCCTATGACAAAGTAAAGTATATAATTATGTTTCCTGTACCTCCAGATAAATCCACTGACGTTGCACTGTGAGGATCATCTCGATGACTTCCAGCACCTGGGACAGGCGGCGTTCCCAGCAGTCCACCTCCCGCTCAAAGGCTTTGACAAACCGAGAAGCCTTCATTGTGGACAGAATAACCTGGTTGTCCTCCAGGGCCTGGAAAACCTCCTCTGTGCCCCTGGGAGAGACAGGAAGAAAGAATTAAACATGACTGCCGATGATTGCTTATAATGCTGACACACATTTACAGTGGAAAAAGTCACTGGAGCATACGGTGACGTTATCAATTTATTTGGTAAACCTGGACAGTTTAGTGTATTCCAATGCAGACGCATAATTTCTGCAACAAATCCTATCTTTGCGAGGATTATTATGTCAATTTTTTGTTAGAATTGTCACAAAAAATTTTAATTTCCCTTGGTGATGGGTTTTTGCGACTGTAATTATTGTTACATATTTGGACTGCATAATATTGAGAGAGGTTTCTCATATTTACTCCCCCCTAGAATTTCAAAATGAAAATTTATTTGACTTTTTCTTAATCAGCTTCCTCATACTGGTTTGGCAGACATCCCAAGACATTAGTCTTGGGAGGCGTTTTATCCATAATGAGGTAACTGTTTCAGTGTTGTTGCACGACTGTGGCGGCCTACACTGTATTAGCCAGGGACGAGTAGATCCAACTCGCTTCTTGATAAATTGCTGATTAACTTTCTAATGTGACCTCAGAAACATACGCCAGCAGTTATTTACATTTCTTCTGACCTTTCTGTTTATTATTCTCCTTTTGTTCATTTGTGGTTAATATGTGAAAAGAATTTATTTATGCATGTTTGAAAGGTTTCATTTTCTGTACCTTTCAGTCATCCTCACTTTCCTCTAATCTTACATCACAATCTCAGTGGCATTGGCTTGAGCTGCTAATTAGACTTGGCCTGAGGTCTGACTGTATTCATTTTTATATGCAGCAGATGGGCTGGGCATTCCTGCTTTCACCAGCCAGGCTGTCACTCGCTTGACTCTGTTCTGCTCACTCATCTCTGACGACAAACAAACACACTCACTCCCTTTTTCTGACTCCTCCAGCAAAGCTGTTAACAGACGCATATAGTATATGACGCATCAGTGTCATATACTATATGCTCTCTACCATACAGCCATGCTTCTGAGGCATGACATTTGTCTATATACCAACAAAGCTAGAATGAGACATCACCAGATGGCAGTATCGAGCTGTACTGAGCTGTGGGATCTAGTGGCCATAAGTTTGAGTGAGTTTCTGGGTTGCATTTCTAATTTCTTGAACCCTCCACCCAAACACTTTCTCACCTCAGCCGGTAGTGGCCTTCATCTTTGTAAGGTGCTATGTCCAGGAACGTTTCGGCCCATGTCTTCGTAATGCCCTCCAGACCCTTAAATATTAAACACAAAGAGCGAGGCACAATGACAACACCATCGTTTTTTTTTCTTTTTACTTTACACAGTATGACATGTCAAAACCGTGATTAGAATGAATGTAGGCAGAAGAAGCTACCAAAATACCCACTGAGCTTCAGTCTAGACCAAAGGAAGAAACTGAACCTGTTCTATGCAGAGTTCCTTGCTGGCGGCACCAGAGATATCACAGATCTTGTCAGCATACTTGTCGAGGCCCAGCAATATGATCTTCTCCAAGGTGAATTCAGTGCTGGTTTGGTCAAAAGAGCACTGCAGCTCATCACAGATCTGCTTCCAGTGCCTGAAAGAAAGGTGGGATTGAAAACATGATTTGTCTTGGCCAGTCAGTCAACAGAAGGAAAAAACAGAAGAGGTGATAACACATGACAAAAACACATACTTAGATACTTATACTTTATATTAAACATTATTATATTTATGTTTACATTCATTAGACACTAGGCGACTTTTGACAGCATCCAGAAATGAAAAACTGACCTTCCTACTTACAGAAGAACATAAATTTCTCTCTTAATGACTGTGGCACTGTGGCAACAGTGATATACTTAAAGGAATTTCTAGTGTATACTTATCCTGCCTAAAAAAATATGTAAAACTAGGGTATTTGTGGAATGCTTACATATGAATAGACATAGAGATAGAGATGTCTGGGTTTGACAGATGTATCACTGTGCTCTGAGCTCTGTAAGGGAGCATCATTAGCACACTGACTGACATAACTGACAGCTGGCACTGAGAGGAGAGAGATGGAGGGTGACACAGAGGGAGAGGAGACAGAGAAGTGTTTGAGCAAACTAACACTTTCTGGCTGTTCTCCTCCTTTTTCATCACAGCAACAGTGCACTCATTTGACAGGTAACACACCCTTTTAATTCCTTGCCATCTTTCTCAACACATTCATTTTTCATTACGCTCACCAACTACTGTACCATAACAGTCAGTGTGCTGAGCACAGGATGTGTTTTGCTTCTTTGTCTTTTTGTTTTCTCTTAGTTATTTTATGGCGCAAGGCACCAGGGTACGGTGAGATGCTGATTCTTTACAGGCAGTGTGTATGCATTCAAATGCGGCACCTAGAGTGAGGACAGAATGCAGCAAAGTTCTGGATAGCCCTCTGGGAATTAAGCTACATTGAAGAGGGAAACTAAGACTGAGTAGAAGACCTTGGAAAGAAGTCAGCAGAACAAACTTCAGGAAGAGGAGACTGGGCTAACTACAGTAATAAGTTTACTCTATGACACTTAGCAACATGCCTAATTTCCATCCTCTTAGTCAAAGCTGTAAAATGCCCCACCATACAGCAAACTCAGCGTTCATCCCATCTGGCATTAGTCCTCTAAATGAGGACATTAAAGCGTCAACTACTGTTTAACTATTTGACAGGTATTTCTTAGTTATTTTTCTGCTATGTCTTGTACATTGTACCTACTGCAACACAACAGTTACATGATATACTGAAATGACAAGCATTATATGACACGTAAATACACGTAGATATATTTCAGTCAGTACCTGTCTCTCATGGCTGGGTTCCTCAGATCAGCAATGAGAGGGATGATGTGCTTGAACTGGTCAATCTTGTTCTTGGAGAAATCTAGGATATCCCACTCCTTATCCTGCAGTCAGACAAAGATCAGGCCCTAACTACTGTGTAATGTTTACGTTAGATCTGCTGAGAACTGTACTTTTTGAGATATTAGCACCAGATTTTGTGCATCCTGAGGGAAAGCCATAGATGTTTTAGCTGTCAATGTAAAATGCATTTTAGGCAAAATTTACTGGTCTGAAGCTAAAAATACTTCTAATGATGTCCCCCAAGAGTCTGCAAACGTTGTAGCCATTACAAACACAAAATTCTCTGTTCTTTCTACAGAGACAATCACCAAAGTACAGCCTCTAGCTCGTACAGTAGTGATTAAATGTATTGTTTTGGCATTTGTGTGCAATTTACTTGCATGAAACAAAACCTAAGCTGGCACAGGCAATATATTATGACTAAATCGTGCCCGTCACACTGTAGCAGGAAGCCAAAATCTGCAGCTACTGACCTTTAGTTCTCTCTGAAGCTTGTGGAGTTTTTTGAACGTGTCCTGTGCTGTGCTCTCCATGCTTTCTGTCCGCAGCGTAGCAAAATGACCAACCTTCCAGATGTTCCAGTTGGCATTCCAGTCCTGTGTTATCTCCCAGACCTGCTGCAAGTTGTCTATGTCCTGTACAAAACATACAGGCACAAACAAACATATGCACAAACAAAAGTTCAATCATTAAATGCGCCTTGCATTACTGTGACAAGGTCGCATTTGCAAGAAAAACTACTTCTTTAAAATCCATCTTTTGAATTCAGTCTGCATTCAGCCTCTTGCATCTTCTGAATTTCCTACTATCATAAAATCAAATCACATAAACCAATACTTGTAAAACTGCCCCAAAAATGCTTAAAAACATGCTTGCGTCATCCACACATGTTGAGCCAGTTCATCGTAGCCACAGTTCCCACAGTAACCTTCTTTGGATTAACTGCTCATTAGGTCTAGTATATATTAGCTTAAGGCAAGACAACAGTATGTTAGGACTATGAGCCTAGTGCTGCGTCAGACCTTCTCCAACATCCGGATGCTTTTGGAAGGGGGCTGTTCTGTTTTGAAGAAGGCCAGCCCATGAAGGATGGTGCTCTCTTCCTGTTTTAGAGCCTCCAATTGGCTGTGATGTTCTGCTATTTGCTTTAAGGCCAAGTCAGCGCTCAGCGCACTGTCAAATGGACCTGGAAATGCACATGCAAAAATGTAGGGAGATACAAACACGTGAAAAGGCATAAAAACACACACACATACAGATTCATATATCCAGAAAGAAAGGGAAAACATATCATACAACGCCTACTGTGTCTTAGTGGTCAGCAATAGTACACACAAATTTGGATAAATTGTTAAATTATCAATTGACAACTTGGTCATATAGAGAGTAAAAAGAAAATACTAAACAAATATAAAACGCAGGTCAATTCTAACAACATACCCAGGTTGGTGTACGTCTTAAGAAAACAGAGCTTTGTTAACCATTAATGATTTAGTTATACTGTTTCTACTAAGGCAAATTCAGCAATATCTGTTAGGTAATACCTCTGGTAATATTAGGCAATTGCAAGCAAATTTGCTAGACTGTTTAATGGACTTTTTTTTTTAATTAACAAGATTACAGATTTTTGTATTCATGTTACCTAGTACCTTTGTTTGTCAGGTATTTACTTGACAAAGTAAACTGACTTTTTCTTTCCTTCTTGTTTTCCTATTATAAACCACTGTAGATTGAACTTACAATAAATCTCACAATACAGGGTCAATTGCTATTGTTCTGTAAAATAGCAGATAAGGTGATAGAAGGATTAATCATATCAGCCAACCCTGTAACACACCAATGAAAAGGAGGGGAAGCAAGGGAAAGGCAAGATGGCAGTATCCAAAAACAGAAGGGAAAAGACAGGAGCCAAAAGGAATGGGAAACCCAGAGGGGAGGCGGAGAGGAGTGATGACAGGGCAGGAAATCAGTCATGATGTGTCTCCCAGTCAGGGACATGACTTATTCTATGGAAGGGAGCAGTGCTGCAGTCAGAAATCATCAGGGGCAGGAACAGATTAGATACAGGCTATTGGTTCTAAAGAGGCTTCATATAGATCAGTAATGGCTCAGTAGGGACAGAGGCAGCACCATTAAGGTGCACACACCACGGTGATGAAACACTTGCTGATCATGTACATGAGTGTGTGAAAGAGAGCGTAAGAGAAAAAAATGTGTGACCTGTGCTGTTGAACTCCTGCAAAGTGGTCTGGATCTTCTTCTTGAACTCCTCAGAGGAAAGGATGAGACTGTTCTTAAACTTCTCCTTGTGCTTCTGCAGCATGATGTCACTGTCAATTAACACCTGCTGGAACCACACCCACTCCCCATTCAGCAGCTCACGCATATCCTGCACCTGAGGGTGAAACAAGTGGCACGATTGGTATAATGATGAGAAGGAATGTTCTGAGTGTTCATTTATGTGTTAGTATACAAGAGAAGATATGACAATATTTATTAATGACAAGGGGCTTACAGTCTGTTCTACTGGGACCTCATATTTGTCCAGGATAGCAAACTGATCATGGATGAGCGGAATCTGAGCCTCTGTCTTGGCCAAATTTCCCCGGAGAGTCTCCAAGAGTTTCAGGCTCTCACCAAGCTCTTCCAGTGTCTGGGGTGGTTGTCTCAGCCTAAACACACACACACAAACAAAAATGAGTCACGCACCAATAACACAACATCTATCTCAAATGTTTACAGGATCATAAGCTTAGTCAGTTACAAGATGATAACAAATCAAACAGTAGATAACAAAAGAATAAAGTAAGTTTCCTTTTCATGGTTTCCTCACCTGTTGGCATTGTCTTGCAGCATGGCATGAAGTTCTTTTAGGCGGGTGCTGGCCATGTGGCTGAGCAGCAGAGTGAACTTGGTTTGCCACTCACTGCAGTGCTGCACCAAGGAGGACTTGAGTGGTGAACAGTCCAGCATGACAAACCGAATGTTCAGTACCGTCTCTTCCTGTTCAACACTGTTGGCCTTTTCTGTGTACCTGTGGGGTGAACCAGAGAGTTGACATGTAACAGAAAAGCAGAAGATTCATGCATCTGCACTTCATTATGGCAAACAATAAATTAAAGAATGTTATATGACAGAATGAAACAAATGTTTACTTGGGGAATGGAAACAAATAAAAAGAAACACAACTAAAATATAGGTCTGTGTAAATGGGCATTTTAAAAGAAACAACTGCCAGGAACTACAGTTTGCTTCCAAGGTGACAGTTAAAAGTTGCTAGTTTCAGTTTTCAGCTTTAATTCAGACCACTTACAATGTACTTCAATGCTTCTGAAGTATCAAAAGGTTAACAGAAATGTCTTAAACAGGTCAAGTGTAGAATGATGTTTAGAAATAGTTTTTATTGCACTGTGCCTGTGTATATCAGCATCAAAGGAGGTGACAGGTGGGTTTAGTCTCTGGTAGCGTTGTATAAAGGAGTCCTTGTTGATCTCCCAGATATCCCGGTATTTGTCCCACGTCTTCAGATAGGCCTGCAGGTGGCTGGCATTGGCTGTCATCCCTGTGGCAACTGCAGCCTGAATCTTCCTTATCTCTTCATCTTGCTCTGAAGGATCAAAGAGGACCAGGGTGACAAGAATGACAAGAGTAGCAGGACAGACATGATTACACATACATACATACATATACAACTGCTTAATAATCATTGCCTGTAATTCTGTAATTTACAAGGATTTTATATACATAGGCCTGCATTTGCACTGCACCCAATAAAAACAGCATGGATGTGCACGTTGGTACTCTTGCTGGGAAAATGTAAAACAATTCCCTAAGGAAAAACGTGCTAAAAGAAAAAAACGAAAAATAAATTGAAAAATAGTTCTAACCTATGTTGATGTGTATAGGATTCCCCTGTGAGCGTTTGTGGGAGAGAAGTTCAGGCAGTCGTTTAAATTCTGAGATAGCGTTGATTAGCTGAGGCGCAATGTTCACAATCTGAGCAAGCTTTCCGAGTGTCGGGGAGAACTCGACCTGTCAAAACAGAGATACACACACATATGCACAAACGCACACATAGAGACACATACAGTTTGACTTAGACATGGGAGCAGCAGTTAAACGAGCAGCACAATGAGAGGAGGGTTGTGTGTGATGTGTGTGTGATGGTGTGTGTGTGTGTGTATCTGAGTAAGACTATTTTTATCTTTCCTACATCAGTGAGCACAAGCCAGTTCGTGTGATGCAATTTTGCCTGAAGGCAGGTCAGAATATGCGGACATATCCTAACATATGTGGACATATTTGGACATAGTGTAAACAACTCTCACATGACCTAACTGAATGAAGGATTGCTGGCACCTTTGGTGTGGTTTGGGGAGTTGACTGGCGCAGTGCTACCAGAACTTTGAACAGTGGATTGGGCGATGTCTTGCTGTCTCCATTAATGGCTCTGGATAGCTTCTTCATGGAGTGCTTGATGTTGCTCCTTAGCGCTTCCTCTACCATGTGGTCCACCTTCTCTGTGTATGTCACCCAGTGCTCCTGGACCTTGAACACCATGGAAAAAACGTACACACAACATGGCAGTATGGGTCTGAACTGAAATTAAAGATGAAGGAGTTTGTAAATCTAGCTCTCAGTAAGTTGCTGTCATGTTTTTGCAAGGAGTAGTTGACAAAGTTTTATTCCACAGATTTTCAATTCAATTTAGTTTGTTTGAACATTTTTCACTAGTTTAACCATAAGTTAAACAACTTACGTGGGTCAATACTTTTATCCAGCAATTCTTAATCTGCTTTAAACTCGATCTCCAGGAAAATAACTGAATTAATGACCACTTGAAAGTGACAAATCTCGCCTTTCTATCCTCTAAGCTTCTGCCTTGCACACTTATCACAGTATATCACATAAAGTCTAAAATAACAATCTCATAAATGTACCAGATTACAATTTTCTAAATGTGCAGGCACATTTCTAATGGAACAACACTGAATGAATGACAGCACAAACCTCAGGCCCATCATTAGAGAAGGTGTTGTGAATGCGGGTCATCATATCAACAATATTCTGGTGTGCTGAGCGCATGATTTGAAGATGGCTCTGCTGGTGAGCCTTCTGGTCATCCTCAAACTCCAGGTTCCTAAGAATGACACCAGGAGTAACACCCAGGATGCAAGCAACAATGGAAACCAATGTGCATCACTTGAAACCAAGTTTCAATTAAGATGCAACCCATGTTCTTCGATTCAGACAGTGTCATGAAGTGGAGACGCTTGCTGTTGACAACTCAGTGAACTGTTCGCCATGTGTTAATATTGTCCTACGAAAATATCTCTTGGTTTTCTAGTCAATTACCTCTATGTCTGAACTGAGGGAGATTTCAAAAAATGACGGCTTAGAAGAAAGCCACATCCACTGAGTAGAAAAATATATGAATGAAAAAATGAATAAGAAGTATACAGTAAAGTGGTGTGATGTTTAAAAACTACTACTGTTTTACTATACTTAATGAATATGCCTTTTAAATACATACTGTACATACAATATCCATGCATCCACTGTATTAGGCATTCCATGCAATGAGGAAGAAATAGCATATCTGTTGTTACCTGTAAACAGTTTTTCCATCCAGTCTAACCAGCAATGTTTCACTGATCTGGTGACAGAGGTTGGAGATGGATAGATTGGATACTTTGTATGCATCAACTATCAACTGGACCTGGAGAGTAATGAAGAGGAAAGTAGATGAAATCAGCTCCTCGGTGACTACAGTCTAGTGTGGTTTCTTCCTGGACCAATAAAAGGTTTATGATTTGTTTAGATCTGGGAAAATACTACCTGATGAACTAAGATCTGTCACAACTGTGTCTTTGTTTTAAAGTAAACTGAAAATGACTTTGGCAAACACATCTTTCGAGCCAGTCAGGGGATTTAATCCACACAAATCCACATTCACCCAATTTTCTAACCTATAAGCCACCACTGCGGTGTGATTCTCAAGACAGATGGAAAACAAAAAACTGTACACATGCCCACATCAGTAAATAATGAACTGTGTGTTCCAACCTTGTCAACGTGCAGGAGACAGTCTCGGATGAAGACGTTAGAAGCTCCTTTAGACAACCACAGGAGCTTGGTCAGCCCCGGCTGAATCTTCTTATCCATGAAGCGAATTCGCTCCCGAAACAGACCCAACTCGTCAGGAGAGAGCATTCCAATGATCCTAAAGCACACGCACACACACACGCACACAAGAAGGGAACTAAGTAAATAGTAGCGTGCTTTCTTTACTGGGTGAGTACTACTGGAGCAGGCAAAATTTTCTAATAGCTGTTGAGACTGTGTGTGAGTTTGTCAATGTTGATGTGTGTTTGAATGTTAAAGCCCATGCAAAGCCTGGAATTGCCAGCTAAGAAAAGCACAAATTCTAATGCTTGATGGAAAAATATTTGATAGTCTTCATGATAAAACACACATCAGCATTTGCGGTAGGCTTTTCATTTTGTTACAATATTGAAAAAAGGGCTTATGTAGGGCGGTCTATCCTCCATGCTATCCTGTGCCACACCCCACACTGCCACCCACACACAAACTTATTGTGGAGTTTAATTTGATGTGCAGAGTACAGAGGGAAGTTAAAGGCACAGTATCTTCCAAAAATAAATTCTGATGACTACGTTATAACCACACATAACATAACATAACATAACATAATAACATAACATAATCACCCCTAATATCAGAAATCATTGTTGAGTGTTGCACATTTGTTCTCCTTTTCTGTGTGTGTGTGTCTGTGTCAGACCTGTTATAGTCCCTGATCAGCAGCAGTGTTCTCTCTCTCAAGCCTCTGATTTCCTCTCTGTCCTGCAAAATGTCACAGACACACTGGGGGATCTCAAACTTCAGTCGATCCCAGTAGTGGACCTCAGAGAACAGGTTCAACAAGTTGCTGGAAAAGCAAACACAAAATAAAAGTTGAAAACATGATTGTGTCAAATTGTTTAATTTCTACTTGAATATATAGTGTAAGAGCATATATCTGTATCCAACTGATGGTAAGAGTTTTCTCTGTACCTCTTGTGTGAGCATGAATGAGGAGTTAACACAAAATGTATGGGTGTGGGTTTTGGTGTAACACAAGTACAAAGATGACAGTAGGGAGTGTAAGACACTGTGTTATATATATATTTCAATGTGAAGGCTTTGTATCTCTTGTGTGTAAGCCGTGTTTGTGTAACCCACTTGTCAAAGTTGATGTCCAGCTTGCCACTCTTGTCCTTGCAGCGCACCATGAGTGGCTGCTCCATTCTCTTGAGGAACTGCCCATCCAGGTTCTGGCTCCACTCGCTGAAGGTCTTCCTCACCATCTCATCCAAAACCTGGACCATCTGGCCATGAGTGGAAACTACCTGTTTGCGACTGTATGAGTCAGACATGAAGTGGGCCTTCTGAAGCACCTGGAGAGGAAGGAGAGAGGACGAAGGAGGAAGAAGTCAAGGAAGGAGCTCCAGAAGGAGAGTCCGCTTAAGAACATGAATACTATCAGTTTACCAACCAAAGCAGAACCAGTACGGACAAAGCTCTTACTACAGTTCTTTACTTTGCACATTGCTTATGTATGTGATGGTGTGAAGTAACCAGTGGGCACCAAGAAAAAAAGGAAAAGATTACTGTGCAGTCTAATGAACTCACCTCCATGGGTCTCTCTAAGCGATGTCTGAGGGCCCTCACCCAGTGGGCATGACCTGCTATCTGGGGCATATGATCAGGAAAAGACCTTGCCCTCTGGTTCAGCTCCTTGTTGATCATTTTGAGCTCCTTGTTAAAGATATCATACACTTCCTCCACCTTCTCATCTGTGGTGTGCTTAATGGCCTGGGATGGAGAAGATTGGATGGAAGAGAATGAGTAGAAGAATTGTGTGTGGGTATGACAAGAAAAGAAGACAGGTGCAAGACGAAAGTTTAGTGGCAAAGAAAACAGAGAATGAGAGTTTGAGAATGAGCCTGGGACTGAATGCAACTTAAACTCAGAACTGAGACAAATATGGGAGCTCTAAAAGAGCCGTACAACATAACATGGATAGACTAGACACCAAGGCTAATATGGGAAAGTCTTTTTGCTTTCAGTGCATTAAAGGGACAGAAGAAGCACCTGTCTATGAACGTAGGGGAAGAAAACAGACTTTGGTGTGGGTTGGTCATAACTGCAGAGACTACACGCATCCAAAGGATAAACCTATATAGCTATATGAACTGCAAAAGTTTATTAAGTTTATTATTATGTGTTTGAGTAATGCATGTTAGGTAAGTGGTGTAAAAGAAAATTGAGAACTTGAATATAATGTATGTATGAGTGTGTGTGTCCGTGAGAGAGACACCTCTCGAGTAGACAGAGGCCTAAAGATGTCCAGAAGCCGAACTCCTTCCTCCACTGTGTTCACCGTCTTGAACACTGAACAGATCAGGTTCTGCATCCTCATTTCCAGATCCTTGACCAATGCATGAAACCTGTGTGCACACACACACACAAGAACACATTCACACATGAAAACACACACACATAGACATGTAAATCAGCTGATACAAACCCAATTCCAAGAAGGTTGACACTGTTTAAAACATAAATAAACAGACATTGTGACTGTGATAATTTGCTAATCCTTTTTGACATACTCAATGTAAACAGTACAAAGACAATATACTTACAGTTTTACCTCACCAACTTCATTGATTGTTCATATTGATTAGGTGGTGCATTGCAAGTTTTTCCTCTTCTACTTGGTACACACTTTTGTTCTTTGACTGCAGACTGGTATGTGCATCAAAATAGAATTTTTTTAATGTGGATGACGAAGATTCTTACAAATCATCCACGTAAGTGTAATCCGGTGACCTGGTGTTCCACAGAAATGTCAATACTAATGATAATTGAGTTTCCCACAACAACTTGAAGAGTGTCAGATCTTTTCAGCTGCGCGGTTGATTAAACACCTACAGTTATCACACAGCAGCAGGAATGAAATGCATGTTTCAAACACAGTCTCTCATCTGAAAGAGGGACTGTGCATAATTTTACACATGGATGGCGCAGCAGCAGTAACTTCATTTTTAAAATCTTCCAACATGGCAACAGGATAATTTTGGATCAAATGGCAAAAAATGTTCTATTTTTTTCTAAGCAACAGACTGAAGACCTATTACTCACAGAATCCAAGTTTACTAGCAAAATCATTTGGAGTTATGTAGCTCTTCTTAGGGTCTTTAGCTCAATCAATTCTTTTCGAGACATTTTAATTAAAAGCAAAAATCAGGATTATTACATTGAGTTTTCTATTTTGTAACTTCCAATCATGTTTATAAATATTTGCATTTGTGGTTTATGTACATATCATGTCCATATCAGCAGTAACACCACAAAACAATCTATCCTACATGTCATTAACAAATAAAAAATGGTAGTGAAACTTTTTAAAAGATGCTTTCTCTTCAGAGCAGAGTCCTATACAGGTTGCAACCTGTATCTGCCCAGCACTGGCAAAGCTCAACACAAAACAATCGATCAACAATCAATTTCAGACCCGACTCAATCAGTTAACATAAAACCTGACTTGACCCTGACTCAGACAATGAAGGCAAAAGCGTGGGATGCAGGATACTGTTCCGGCAAACAATGACAAGGCATAATAAATTATCAAAATAAATAAAAATGCACTGACACATGCAGACTGAAGAGTTTGAAGCACACTCAATGTTGTGTTTCCTAATCTATTCAAATATGTAGAGGAGGAGAGGAACTGCAGAGTTTAAATATATTAACTATCCTTTATTAAGTGTTTGTGCAACTATAACCAGCAGATATTCCAGCAGCTAGAGCTGTGTATATACACTGTAACATTATGTAATATTTGGGATGTTGTATGTGAACTTCGGTTGGGTCATGGAGATAAACTTTTGTCTCTCAGAGATCACAACCTCTTTCCCTCTGTTTCAGTGGTTGATACTTTTAAAGGGGACGAGAGTAGCTTATGTCATTGCTGGAGTTTGCCCGACTCCTACTGCTGATTCTGTATTCCTCCTATTAATATATTCAGCTTCCATGTTGCACCCAACCATGTCTGGCTACACCTGGTTTGTGGCAACGCCGTGGTCACCAAAACAAAAAAAGCTTACATAGCATGTATTAGGATAGCAAGCACACACAGATAACATTCCACACAAAGGTGATACATTTTCAGCTAGTTATAGATGCTTTCATTAGGCATTAGACAATATGCTTTTGATTGTATCATGACAGTCAATATTTCATTTCAAATTCTGGAGTTCAGTCCTAGTTTGAATTTGCACAAGAGAAATAGGCCTACCTGTTGAATTCATTGCACCATGTGTTGTTCTCCACATTAAAGATGTCCTTGTCAACAGAGCGCAGGTTGTGCAGGCCACGGTGGAAGTTGCCCTCAATCTCCAGGAGGGAGCGGGTGAACTCTGGTCCCTTGCAACCACTGAAGCATGGCAGGGCCCTCTGCTGACCATCCTCCCAACGGGCAAATTGGTGCTGGCAGTTACATACCTGAGAGAAGGCAAGAGAAAATAATATCCCAAATAACAAACAATATATACTAAATCAATTTGTAAGAAAAATATTGTGTGAAATTACTGGATGGTTTGAGGACAAAATAAATTGGAGGTCATATCCCATTATATTGTATGTCAATGTGAAGCCTGAATGAATACAAAGCAGAAAAAAACGGGAAAAGACAGCTACCAAAAACTAAACCTTCTACTGTTTTTGACTGAAGAACACACTTTGAATTTGACATTTCCTATTGTTGTCCTAATGTGATACCTAAATCATTCCAACCTCACTCTGGTCATTCATATTAGAAGTCATAATACTTTACATAGTATGTAAATCCAACACATTTGTTATAAAATATATGTATGATAAATGATAATATTGTATAATAAAATATAATAATAAAACCTTATTAACAGGCAGCATCTAGTGGTACTTCATCATAAGCAACCCTTGCATTGGCTTCAGCATTTGTTTACAGGGGTGGTCTCTTGGTCTGACATGGATTTCAACAGCATGAATTTACAGAGATGCGGTGTTCAGATGTGTGTTTGTACATGTGTCAACGTCTCTGTACGTGTGAGAAAAAATTCACCTCAAGCAGGTCTTTGAACCTCTGAATGAAAGCATCAATCACCACAAAAAGGCGCGTTTGGTCCAGGACCCACTTAGTGGGAGAATACCTGATGTAAAAACAGAGGGGGAATATGAGAGAGAAAAAGAGAAGGACAGACAGAGGAGTGAGAGGATAGAGAGTCGGAAACAGGAATGAAGAGTCAGATAAAACACTTCCTTCTTTCGAACAGGGTCTACAGCAGTCACTAAATTGTAAAGTGTTCAAAAACAAAAAGCAGGTTGGTAACAGCAGTCCATTCAGGCTGAGATTTAATCACACAGGCCATGATCGGCCAAATCTCTCAGGTTGTTGTTTTGCTTAACTGTGCTTGAAGCACGGTGACAGCTTTTATTCACATGCGCCACACATATCTGGAACAAATTTCTAGAAGATCTGAAATTATCTCCAGCCTAAACTCTTTCAAGTCAAGGCTTTTCTGTGTTCTTTGATGGTCTATTTATTTCTACATTCAAAACACAATGACCCAACTTAACAACTTTGCCTCAACAAAATATGAATTTGAATCAATTGTACACTAGACCCATATCAAGCAGGGAATACTGGTTATTAGAAATCAAACACATGCCCAGTGTGTGTTGAGATTTCTCCTACTTGTGGTGAATCTGTGAGGCATGCTGATAAATCTCCTTCCAGGACAGGCAGCACTGGATACAGTCCGTGAGGTTTTGCTTGCTGGAGATCACGTAGCCCTCAAAGACCCTGTCCAGAGAGATGCTTTGGAAGCACAGGCGGATGATCTCATTACTCATCTGCAACACATCAGAAAACACACACTTGTTACAAATAGTATTGGAGACCAAATTAGAGAAGTTCATACAGATGCTTCACATATATTAATATGCAAATATGTGTTCACTAGGCTAGTTAATCACATTCAAAATCGTAAAACCATTTCTATTTTTCAGTCTTTCTTGGTAAAATAACCACACAGGGTTAAATTTATCCTTGAGAAATGCGGAGGAGGCAAAGGATATCAGAGTGCCTGTAATACTGTTCTAAACAAAACAAAGACAACAACAGCCACAGGTGTAAAATGGTCACTTCAGCAGTTATCACCCACTGGTGTTATTATTTTTTCTTCCCTCTCCGTGGTATTAGCCAGAAGAGCCCAGGCAAAAGTCCCTGCTCCTCTTCAGTGATTAATATTAAAAGATATTAAACCGGACATTGTTTTCCCAAGCGATCTACACTGCACGTATTGAGGTTAAGGTGCAGTCTTTGATCCGGTGCTACACAGGTTTGAAGAAACCCCAGCCGCTCTGAAGGGAGCACAACTGCAGGAGTGCTTGTGCTGTCAGATCACTGCAACCACATACAAACACTCACAAAATAATTAGACCCAATGTTTTGTCTGAGCAAGTAACGTTTTATGTAATATCAAAGGCGCTTGAGTCTGTTGAGTGTGAGAGGGAGAGAACAAGGATGAAAAAATCGAAAAGTAAGCACACATGAAAGAATGTGAAAAACAAAAGTAATGCAACAGGGCACCAAATGATGGTGGTTCAGAGTGGAATTATTTGAGGTTAAACATTTTCCCCTTGGTCTGCGGAGCTGTCAGCTAAAATGAAAAGAGCTGTGGTAATGAAAACAGTGATGGGGCCTTTTATTCCATGGATTCACTCTCATGGTATTGTAACTGTGGTGTCTGAGCACCCAAGATGAGTAGAAGTGGGCTTCAGTGGTGATGATGCTTTCGCAGAACAAGACAAAAACCTAATCCAACTTGAGAGCTTGTAATACACTATTGCTTGTGAAAAAGAAATTGATGGAGCACATCTATTGATTTTCTACAAAACAGCTGTTAGAAATATGAAAGCTGGGTTACAGCATGTGCACAGTATTTAATGTTATTCCTTATTACTCTAATGTAGTAAAATATAGGTACCTTGTGGAAGAGACGAGTTATCCTTTCACTGGTATTGTAGTGGATGGAGTTGACCCATATGATGCGAATGAGACTGACAATGTGTCGCAGCTTTGGAGCAACTTGGCTAGGCTTGAGTTGGGCGAGCTCTTCACATGGCTCCTTCAATATAGACAGGTAGGACAGGTTTGACTGGGCCTGCAGAGAGCAATCCTGGGCAAAGGAAAGATGATATTATTATTATTAGTAATTTAAGTAGTAGTAGTACGCTTCCATCATGTCAACTAAAGATTTCAGGTCAACATTTTCAACAACTTTCTGGCTCGGAAGCTAGTGGGTAGCACAGATGCAGTAATGTTACAATAATGACCAACCGCAATCCAGTCCATGAGTAAGGAAGAATTGAAGAAGGCTAAGTTATATGGAATATTACCATAATGGCAAAGAACTACAACAAATTGTTGTATTTTTCTTTCATCTAAAGGGTGACATTAATTGTATTATACCGTTGTTAAGAGATGATTTTATACTTGAGACTTGCAGACTTCCTGTACCTGTACTTCCTTGGCCAGTTGACAGAAGCGCTGTACATAAAGAGAGTTGGAGAGCTCTAGGATGTTCTGGATGTGCCTGACCCCTGGCTTTTGCAGCTGCTGGTTGATGTCCATCATCTTGACAGAGCGACTCTTCCAGAAGGTTATCTCCTGGAGCGGGCCACAGTTGGGGCTCAAAGTCATTATGTCTTGGTCATTCAGTAGTTCCATGATCTGATCCATCCAGTGGATTATGACAACTGAAACAGAAAAAGAACAAAACAAAGCAAGAGCAAAGTTTGGAATGATGTGAACAAAAATGAGACACAGACCCCACAGAGATAGATGACAATAGAAAGCCCCCACCCCCAAGCTCCTCAGGCTTACTCTCCATTCTCTGTACCAGCTTCTTGTCCTTGCTGGCCTCCTCAGGACTGCACTGTAGGCCTTCCATTGGGACATACAGAACTGTCTTGCCCACCTTCCTATGCACATCATCTGTTCAAAAATGAAAGTATGTAAAATATTACTCTGTAGCACATGTGCATGTGGCTTGGTTAAATTTATAGCAGCACTGCACTAACTGAATCTAAAAGAAACACATGCTTTTCTTGATTTGTACTGCACCATCCTGACATACAGTGCAGCCTGTGTACTGCCTATAAGAAGATTGCAAGACTTCTCTATAATGATGTATTGTATGGAGGAGACCTCTAAAGAGTCTCAGCATCAAATCATAGCGAGGAAGGCAAAGACAACATCTTTACAGGTATCAAAATCTACCTTAGAAAGACTGTCTTGTATAGTGGTGTTTAATGGTGAAGCCTCTCTTTTCCTTTGAGGTACCCACCTGTCAAGCTGGCAAGATAGCAGTGCATGTCATTGGTGTAGTTGTCCTTTGTGCTCTTGTCCCTGTAGGTGCTCACGGCAACTGGGGGTGCATGCAAACAGGTCATGTCGTGAAGCAGCCTCTGGGAGGGGTCGCCTCGTGTTGTGCCAACCTGTACGGCGGCATCAAACGTCTCTGCTGTGATTATGGCTCCTGGCATTCGGATAAAATAGGACAGCTGCTCTACCACCTGAAGGAATTTTTAGGCATGGTGGTGAAGAGAGAGAGAAAAAATACAGAGAGACAGTTGAATTAAAAAATGAAATATACTATTAAGGAGGAGGAGAGAGCACTCCAGCTTGTCAGACAAGGTGAATGCTTTTTAGGAGTGTGAATAAAGGCATTCAAACACCTCTCTCTGACAGGATCATGCGAGTACTTGTATATAAAACTAATCAAAAATAGGTTTTCAAAATTAAATGTGGAAAGGAAAATGTGCTGTACCGGTAAGGGCATAGAGTACTCCACCCGCAGTCTGGCGTAGGTGTCCACATAGACCACCATGGTTCTGACAGAGGTGTCCACAATAAAATGATCCAAAGCCTTCTCATTCTCCTCTGTCCACAACTCTTCAGTTACACCAGGAAGAGCCACACAACGGATAAACAACTTCCAGGGGATGGACAAATGAAAGGAGGAGTCCAAGGAGAAAAAGAAGGAGAGAAAGAAAGGCAGGGGTTGTTTAGTGATATAATGGAATGGTCAAAAAGTAAAAATGACTAATTACAATCAATGACCCAGCTTTACCAGACGAATGGCCTTAGAGTATTCCTCCTCCATATCTTTCACAGCTTCCACCTCAAAGACTTCTTCCTTCTCTGTAGTTACTGAAGCATGTAAACACACACAGACACACAAGATACACTGAAATGCTGAGAAACAATTTTTAATTTTTAATTTTAACATTAACTATCCTGTTGTTTGATATTAAATAAACTTATACACTTTACTTTACTTATATACTTATACTATACTGTTAGTGACAAAGGACTTATTTTTAGATTTTGTGCAACAAGTTACTTGACCTACATCATTTTATGGCGTTTCTTTATGTTTGTAGCGTTCCACAAATCATATAGATACTATATAAACGAGCAAATCAAGCTTTGAATCTAGACCGGGTAACTTTAATGTTAGATGAACCGTATAAAGTGGCTTTAAACAGTTAGCGTTAGCCAGCTAGCAAACTTTTAGCGACCAGGTTACTTACTTCATTCATGTAAAAACCGCAGTCGTTAAGGCGTCAAAAATTGAAATGAATTTTTAAAAGTTTAACTACTTTTGCGGGTCCGCTATGACAACAAATGTCTAAAATGTTTTACGAAGTCATTCTTCGCCATAACTAGTTTTCTTTAACATCCCTTCAGTCCAACAGTGTCCATGTCTCCATGTAAACGTTTGGTTGCCAGGGTAACCTCCGAGAGGGGTAGCCTATGATCTTTCCTCAGGATGGCCAAGTCATAACCCGCCCTACTCTAACTCTGATTGGCTAGTAGTCGTTGCCTTCCTTCCCTCACTGGTTGGTTTGGTTAGGTTGGAATGAGGAGTGAAACTGGTTACGCTTACGGTTAGAATATCAAGGTAAGCCAATCACAGGCAGTGTAGGGTTTGTCATGCCTTCGCCATTCTGGGAAAAAAGTTTTTTTGTTTCGCCTCCATTGACACAGTCATAAAATATATAGTAAATATAATGAATAAAAGTGTTTCTTTCTAATAATGACATTATCTGTTACGTGCCTCCCCCCTCATATTATACTAGTATAATATGAACGATCAAGCTTGGTGATTACAGGTATTTCCCACATAAATTTTAGTTACCTGTTCTGTAGTCTTCAGGCAGTGAAAGGAGAGAAGCCCCCTGATAGTCAGACTGAAATGCCATTTTGTCTCACTTCATTCATTCAGCCTGAAATTGTTCTTACGTTAGCAGATATTTTTTGGGGGGTTGGGGCATATTTTGTTTTGGCAAAAGAAATCAGGATTGATGGAGCCATCCTTGCAGTGTCATTTTCAGTTCGACAAAGAAGATGCAGAAGCAAGTTCCCAGAAGCACTTAATTAACAATTAAGTACTTAAATAACAATTTATACATAAAAAGTTTATTTTGATGTCATTTAACTGCCGCAATCTTTCCGCAGTCTTCCAATCTACGCTTTACCAAACAGTAGCTTTCCTGTGTCGCCCTCTAGCGGCAAAATGACGGAAGTGCTGCAGGGACAAGTGGAAAGGAGGGTGAAGAAAACCAAATGTAAACCTTTACTAGCAAACGAGACAATCTACTCAAACCACCCACCAACTATTTAATTCAGTTACTGTTTTAATAAGTTAGATATTTAATATTTAGATGATTTATAAGTGTAATAACTTTAGAAAATAGTAATAATAATAATTCAAGACCGGAGAATACAAAGTGGAGATGCCAGCAGTATAATAATGGAAAATCTCCTTTAACAGCCACGAAGACAAATTAGACAAAACCAGAAACATTTCTTTATTAGACAGTAAACAAACAGTTGTACCCCAGACACCACACACCTCAATCATGCTGTAATTAGAAACCGCTTATAATGGCGTATGAGACCCAAAATATACTATATTTAGACATTAATACACCCTAATTAGAAACCAAATAGGAGATCCTAAGAGACACAATTTTATAAGATCATATTCTAATTAGAAATCAAACACAATACTATATTTATTGTAGCCTTACTACCAAATTAAGCTGTAATTAGACATCATATTTAATGCTATCAACATGGGCATATGATCGCTTAATTAGACACACACAGGCTGCAATTACACGAATCTAATGCCATGTAAAGAATAGTAATACAGAACACTGAGAGGACTAAATATTTATTTGGACTTTATTTAACATAGCTTCACTTTCTTACAGGGTCATTTGTTGCTCAGTAGAAGTGTATCGTCCATTAAAGTCTACTTATTTTGCCTGTATAGTCTAACTGAGGAGGAGGTACCTGTATTGACTAGCATGGCAGTTAATACAGGTACTTCCTTTTTCTTGTATTTTGTTGCTCTTCTTCTTCTCCATCTCCTCTGATGAAGATGTGAGTGATGAGGACAAGGAGAGAGCTGCCCTCGGTCTGCTCGCAGAGACCGATTGGTGACTGCTGATTGGTTACTGTAACCGCTCTACAACAAGTCACCTGATTGGCTCACTTCTGTATCGATCAGAACAGGAACAGCCATTAACAATAACTGTCGTGATCATACAGTATTTTCATGTTAAATAATAACAGCTACTTCATTAAAAAGTTTCAGGCCACAGTATATTTTGGGTCTAATGTGGCACTACATGTGATTTCTAATTACAGCATAATTTAGGTATATGACATAAAAGTGTTTGTTTACTGTCTACTAAAAAACATATTATTTCTAGTTTTTGTACAGCTTCTTATGTCCTATTAGGGGACCATGAAATAAATCACATGTACACATCTAATAAATAAGAGCCTATAGACGTCCATAATAAAACAGCAGATCCAGTAGCTCTTACAACTTTTAGGTTTCCACAGTGAAACAAAATGTTATTAGTGATAAACATTTCCAAGAGTCACTTGAAGACTCAAAAGTTGTGTCAGGTCCCTGTCATTTCCCTAGAAAGTGAAAACAGGAGCAAGAGCATGTCAGGTAAAATTGGGTTGGTTCAGAAATGAAAGCACAAGGCAGGCACATCAAGTAGCTTCAAAACAGAGATTCATTTGGCTGCTAGGTGTGCCTGAGGGTGATGTCAGGGGGACGGCCAGCAAACTGCGGACTTGTTTAACTTAAAGCATTCAGGAATCAGACAGCAATAACTATTTCAATTATATGATTACACTGGTTTTCCACTAAAGACACAGAACATTTGCCAACAGGGGTCTACGGGGTTACAAAAAAACCCTAGTTTTAAGAGGTCTGTTATTATAAAAACTTTGCAACTCTGAGACCTGAGATCTACTCAATATTAACGTTATTTCATTATTTAGATAAATCTATTTTACAGTTTTAAGTGGATAAGCATATGGGAGGCACTGGCTTCCAATGACCTAAAGAACTGAATACTTCTATGAACTGGAGGAAAAACCAAAATGAGACATCCACAGGCTAGACATCATCTCAAACAGCACCTCCTGAAGCCACGAAACAAACAGTGCTTTGGGATACACAATTTCTTATTCACTTATTAGAAAATTACTACATTATAAATAATACATCTAAAGTGTTTCCACACTACATTTACATGCTAGTTCATTCAGCTGAAGCTTCACCCACAAAAAAACACCCGCAAGTCTGATATTTTTGCTACAACCAGGCCTGAGAATAAGCCAATTTGAATTTGAATTCAGCATGTTGCTATGAGTGCCCCCCTCCATCTCCCACCCAACCAGAGACCACCAGTGCGCGCGCGCACACACACACACACACACACACACACACACAGACCTGGGTCTGATAAAGAGGCTCTTAAACCCTGAGGAAGTCTGTGTTCGGTCTTTCAGGGGGACAATCCTTACGTCTGAATACAACCTTGAACTCAGGCCCCCCTCTCTCTGGTTCCCCTCTCTCATTACTGGACCATTCTTCCTCCCGGCTCACTTTCTCCAGGGTCCTTCTCTTGTTTTTCTCTCCCTCCCTTTCAGGAGTTTGGGCTGAGTTCTTTCCAGTGGGGAAGTCCGGGCCTTCTCTCTCACAACGCTGACCGGCTCCAAACGTCTTGTCTGCGAAGCTTCATTAGAATTCATTTGTTTGAATAGGTTCATTTCTCCTTCAGTCGCTCCCTCCCTCTGTCCTCTTTTTCAGCTTGGGGGAAATGTGTATTAGCATAAAAATATCCTTTACCTCACCTTGATTAACTGCATTGTTTGCAAGTGTGTGTTCTTGAATGTTGTGTTAGTTTCTATGTATTTCTGTGTGTGTCAAATCAAGGATGAATCTCATTTTCAGCAAATGAAAATATTCCTCTGTGGTTCAGATATCTCATATTACCAGTAACAGAAATGTTCCTGTTGACATCAAGTGACAGCAGTGAATTGCCTGCCCAACAAGCAAACCGTTTCTCTGGTCAATGATTTCTGCCATACAGTGAGAGAATGATGGTTTGAAAGTGGAAGAGAGGCGGCAGGTATGACAACACAGGACTGGATAGATGAAAAACCCGGACTGAGGTCCTAAACATGCATGAACATATTAGAAGCAAACACATGCATACATGTATGGCATAGAGGGATGAAAGCTGTGTTCCTATGCCTGCGATACAGCCATAATCTTATTGGTTATGTCATTTAATGAAGGAACACACAGAAATACACACACACACACAGACAAAAGCACACACAGCAGAGCCTTGTGCAGAAACCAGATACAAAATGGCCAGAGACTGAGAGGCAGGCAGGCCAAAATTAAAGCCATGAGTCGGTGAGCTCAGAACTAATGACAGGCTGCCATGCCAAGGAGGGGCGGAGAAGAGAGGGATGAAGGGGTGGAGGGATAAATAAGCAGGGCAGAGAGTCTATGAGGGGCTGTTGTTGCTGCTTAGATCAGATGAGGCCAAATATCTACCGCATCACTTAGTAAAATGAGAAAAGACAGGGGGATGGTGGAGAGGCACAAATAAATAAAAAGAAGACAGAGAAACAGAGAGTTGTCTAGTTTAGAAGTGGTCCGTAGAATAGAGATGCTCAGCTGGAGGCAGCAGCCCTAATAGCTGTCCAATACTCCTATAATATAATATATAATATGCTGGCTTGAGCACAATGAGCTCAGGGTCTTTTTAGGAAAGTGGAGCAGGCCTTGGATGGTTTACTTTGCTTATTACACCACGATTAGTCCACAGATGCTGGCTTTGTTCTGCCACCGAGGGCTGAGGTATGCTGCACCTGACCAACAGCTACTCACAAATACAAGTGCACAGACATACATACAAACATACACATGCAACTGCACACGTGTTTTCATGCACAGACCATAACGAGAACAGAATCAGACACTTGAAGATAAACACAAGCTGCCCTGAATGACCCCTGTTCACACACACACATACACACATTCCACTAACTCAACACTACACACACTCACTTGTAGCCAGAATCATTTCTAGCCCCCTGACCCAGGCCGACAGCACCCTGTGCTCTCCCCCCACTGTAAAGAGAGGTCCAGTGATAATGAGGCCAGAATGGAGCGTTCGGACAGAATTACAGCTGGAATGCTGCCAGAGCCCCATCACTCTGTGTGTGTGTGTGGTTGGACAGAGGAGAACAATAAGTGTGTGTCTGTGCAGCCAGGCAGAGTGATGGATAAATACACCTTTAATAACAGACCAGTGAGTCAGTCCAGAGACAGGCCTGCAGCTGTTTGACTGGCTGAAGGAGCAGAATAAATCAGTGTTGATCAGATCCCAATCGCAAAGATCGAAACACAAGGGTCCTTTTTAAGAATAACATACTGTATAACTGAGTGGCACACTACAGTCTGTTTTGCTAAAATGAAGCGTAAGTGATAAGGTGGGCAGTGTGTTGAAAGTGAAATAGAAAGCAATGTTTCTTTATATTTTTAATCCTGACTCAGCATTGGCTTTTTTGCCTCGTTGTATTCAAGACTACTCCTTCTCCAAGCTGTGCCAATATTATTGATCTACGCACTTCTCATTGTAGGCCGTGTCTGCCCACTTTATGAAGTGAGAAAAAAGGGAGACAGCAAGTAAAGGAGCACATCAGTGTGATTAGTGTGAAGTTGAGAATTACATGTTGTGATTTGGAAAAGAATTAATTAAAAACACAAAAGCAGCAGCCTTGAAAGAACTCGATTTGGAAGATGCTGTCAGAGGAAATCTGTGTGGGTGTGTGTGTGTGTTCTTGTGTGTAGTGAGGCTCTGGCACTTTTTCCCACAGTGTTGATACACAGGCGTCATAGTTGCAGAGGAAGGTCTCCTCCAAACTGATTGGCATCACCACTAAGCCTTTGATCGCTTTCTCTAGCTCCACCAGGGACGAACTAATACACACAGAAACACACAGTTTCTGCTGGCAGTTTATCATCTTAAACCCCACTTAGAGTGGAAATTTGGTTGCCACCATGTCTAATCTGGATCTACTGCAATTGTACAGTGATTCATTAATGTTACTGGAATAAAGGAAGAAGTTAAGGCACAAATGGAGAATATGATCGAAGGCACTCTGCCAGTAGTTCTGAGTTCTCACATATCCAGCATTATTCCACATTTCTTGAATTATTAATGTTGTTTACTTTTATTTATGTAAACCAGCCATTGAGTATTCCATCAATCTTCAGATTTCTTACCTTACTTGACAGCATGTGCCACACACACCTCCATGGACGACTTTCAAACATTTTGAACTTTACACTTACCTGAATACACAAATATGTTTGCAAAGTTCCAATTCAATATTGGCCACAGCCTCTTCATTACCCATTCATAAAACACAAAAGTTCAGGCTTGAACACATAAAGGCAAGACACAATAATCCCCACCCCAGGACACAGATACCCATGCACATGCAAATTCAGTCATACGTAGACACACACTTGTTGTAGCGAATAAGAGCAGCTAAAAAGTATGAACCTGTGCATGCATAACAATCTCCAGGGAAAGAACACCTGCAGGTGAAAAAAGCCACTGGCAGTTTTTTTGTGTACAAGAGTAGGCACACAGTTGTCTATATCCTCCTCGGCCGATAAGGTAAGTAAGCAGCAACAAAAAACAAACCCAAACAAATTGTGGTACATGATTCCAAGGAAAAGTTGAATCAAAGGCAACTGGACTTGGTTGTAGATTCTTCAGTTCTCGAGCTGAAGAAGCTTCTTGGATGAGAAGTGAAATGTCTTCAAGAATCTACAACCAAGTCCAGCTGCCTTTGATTCAACTCTTACTTGAATACCATGACCTGGATGATGGAGAACCTTCACAGACATGTAGTACATGAAAAATAACTGAACAAATAAATGACAAGAAAGTCATGGTTCCATCTAAATATCGTGGTGTGCATTATCAGGTGTTTTTAGTCTTTTAGAACTGAGTTATTCACATAGCTTTCCACCCTAATCATGTCATGACAGCTGGATCAAGTGACAACAAAAAAATCCCAAAGACTTCAATTCAGCTGCTTTTTTTGTAAATAACAAATGGCATTTTATCTACTCTACCACTAGCATGGTCCAGCCTTAAGTCTGTTGAGAATGGTTGGTTGAAATGAAGTGAGTGGACACGGGTGCCTGTGTGCATTTGTGTAAGTGATTAAATGAAAAAAAGCAAGGACTAAGTGTTCCTGTCAGTGTTCATCAAGGTGGCACTGTGTCTATATTTTCCAGACTGTAATAATCTGAGGGTCCACTTGGTGGTGCTGGCACTCTGCGACCACAAGGGGCTCCAGCAGGGAGTCGAAGTGACCTCTGTCAGCTGAGTGCCGCCGCAGTGCGCTTCATTAGAAAATAATGTGTTTTTACATTGGTGGACTGTTTGCATTTGGACACAAATTTCTTTACATCTGACTGTGCCTCTATGCATGGGGGCCCACATTTGCTGACTTGAAGTCTGAGTGTGTGTCTGTGATTGTGTCTCACCTGAAGAAGGACTGGTCTATGGCAGCATCACAGAAGTTATGTATTGATGTATGTGGTCAGAAGACGTCTGTCCCAGTCATCAGTGACATGACCTCCATAGTTGACCCCAGCAATGAGGTACTTCAGTGCATCCCAGGGAATGTCCTCATATTCATCCAGGTATAGACTCAGCAGACTCTCACTCACCTGGAGGGGCATCAAGACGATGATCTTAACAGACTGACTTTGAAATGCAAGAGGGCAAGTAAAAATTCTCTGCTGCACAAAGTAGACAGAAACAGTAAAAATAGACTGGAGATGAAGAAATGTTAACAAAGGCCATGAGTAGAATTTAGTCTAATACATTTGAACTAGATTGTCATTATTCATTAGTCTAACTGGCCTTCACCCTGACAGAGTATAAGATGACCTTTCTGAGTTGAGTCTATATTTGTAATTTAGAGCAGATTACTGACAAAAAGCGCCTCAGTCATGAGTGAATTCCACTCAATCATCACTGCCATAACTACAATCATCACACATCAAAGTCATCGCCACTCAATCATTCAGTAGTTGTCACCACCAACATCTTCACTGCGCTGATGGCAGTCAATCTGATGGCAGATATGCCAATAACTGTCACTGTCCTTCAGTATCAGATGAGGCCCTGACCTCAAAATCAGAAACATTGAAGCCATAGACGATGTTCCAGCCCAGCTGTAGGAGCGTCTTTGTTTCCAGCAGGATGCTGTGAAAAACATAAGGAGATCATAATGTGTATTAACACTATGGGGGAAGCTTGTTTACTTTTCGGTCCTCTAAGACAATAAAAACACATGTAACTATAATGGTTTGGGGACACTTGACGCTTTTGCACATTCAGGTGTTTCACCTGCTTGTCCAACTCAGGCATCTAGGAGAAAGAGAGGTGACTGGTCTTCTTATGGACAGCTTCTGGTGCTGACATGACGTCTAATCTGCACATACCAGATTAATAAAAGAAGGAAAATACAGACAGGAAACAGAGGGAGCAAGAGAGAGGTACGACACGTGACAAAGGTCCCCAACCAGGATCAAAACGGGGGCGTTACTTAGTATGTGTCTGAACCACTGAGCCACCACAGCTGCCTATTTTCATGCATGCCTTTAAGTAACAGGAGGTGTTTTATCTTCAGTAGGTGCTGACTTTGACTGTATCCAAGTCTGCATTGGCACTAAACAGTGAGGAAGTGGCCCTTGGCTTGACCAGCCCTTGTGTGTGGTTTTAGTGGGATGATCAAACCCAGACTTGGTAAATATTGGTTTGTTGACTTTCAGCTGAAGTATGTTTCATTGATAAACATAAAAGCATTTATTTAGAATCACTAAATCACTTTGTCAGAAAATACAGTACAGTAGCAGTAATGGATGATTTAATTCTTACTGTAGATAGTAGTAGCAGCCGGTTGTGTGCCACTTGTACCCGGGTCGTTATGGCTGTTATTCCTCGAAGGGAAAGAAGAGGGGAGACACGGAAGGATGAAAATGAATCAAAGGAAAGACAATAAAAATCGACTTCACCAAACAAACAAATTGCTTGATGTATAACAGTGACATTTCCCTAGTTACAGAGAGGCGTGTCTGAAAAGCAACAAACCACAGAAGCTGACAGTCAGGCCTCCACTGGTTTAATAAATAGCTGCAAATCATGCTGATGAGCATTAGAGAGAAGGGGAACAGTGGGTTGATACGCACAGTGAAAGATTCATCTGAATAAGCCAGATCAATCAAATATTCATCAAGTATTTTGTGCACTTTGTCAAGCTCAAATGACACTTGAGCCTAAAAGAAAGACGTGGGAGAAAAAAACAACACTGCTGAGCAACAGAACGAATCGAAGGCAGAAGAGCAGGAAGACAGAGCAAACATGGTGTGTACCGTTCTTGACACCCACCTCTATCATGCTTTAGGCAACTGGGGCCTGTCCCTGGCCCAGAGAGAGAGCATGGAAGTGCTTCCTCCTGCCAGAGGCCTCAGCCAGCTGCAGTAGGGCTCCTGTGGGGTCCGCCCCAGGAGACAGAACAAAGATCAGAGGAGTCCTGCCGGTGGATTCCTTTGCAACCTGGAGAGAGGGCAGAGAAAATGAGAACAGATGAGCCAAGACGGTGTAACTCACTTGACATGTAATAGCAACACTGTGATGGGATTTTGCGAGATGCTGAGTTTTCAAGTGAGCTACAATCAAACAGAATTAGACAACTGACGCATGAAACGTTTGTTTAATTTCGTGTCGAAACAGTTCTCAACTTAAACTCAACAACTGAGAATTTCAGCACCATTGTGGCATTTTCCTCAGTCTCTGGTGACCATTTTAGCCATCAGAGTTAATCAAAGGGGGGCTTATGGTGGAGTGTGGGTGGGTGGGAGGAAGAGCTCAGTCAGACAGCCAGAGGCAGAGAGAGAGAGATAGAGAGACAGCCACACAGGCAGAGAGAGAAGAACAAGACAGAGGAAGCAACAGGGATTGATGGGATAACAGCTGACACTCACAGCTTGAAGAGCAGTAAAGAGCGGGAGGCTCCACAAAGCGAGCGCCGATGTGGACAATAAAGGAGGTGATGAGGAGATGCGGTGCTGACGCAGAGAGTTAACAACGTCAGCATCTCCTGCAGCTCATTACAGCTCTTCTCCCAATCACCTAGAAGAGGAGGGGTAAAATCCGGGGAAATCTGACTGAGGGCGGCTGGGAAATAAGAGGGAAAATGGATGGACACTGTGAGGCAAAGCAAGAGGGCAGGTGAGAAATTGTTTAGAAAAAGCTAAGTGAATATAAGGTTAGGGTTTATTATGTGTTCTCATTAAGAACATGTAACAGTGAAACTTTCGTCAAACTGGGTGAGTTAATGTGAGTCATGAATCAAGGCCCTACATCATTAACTTAGCTAGATAAACACTAGATTCGACTGGAAGCTGAAGGGAGAAGAAATCTTGGCAGCAGCAAAAGCCTCCTGTGATCACATTAATATTGAACTCAACTTTGTCAAATCTAATTCCCACTGATGGAATAAAGCAACAGAAGTGAGTGACACATATCCACAAACCCACACGCTCTCTTGCTCTCCTGTCTCTCCAGTGAAGCAGCCATGAAAAGATCCTCATTTGTCAGAGAAAGCAGAGAAGATGACATGTATTCATCATCACCAGGGCAGGCTACAATATATATACGCTGCAGGGGACTTTTTTTAATCAAACACAGAAAGCATATAGGTGTTTTCAATGTGCGTAACACAGAGGGGTGAGTTATTCCGGAGGAAGATTGTTGATACTGCCATCTCTCCTTCTTCACAATGCGAATACACCTTTACCAGATTACTGTCCCTCTCACTCCCCACATCTCCCCTCCCCTTCCCCTTGTCCTGTGCACAACAATGAACACCACCTGCTGATTAGCTAGGATAGTGCTGGTGTGGTCTGAGCCACTTTGTTTTGTTGTGTTGAAAAACTGGATTCTTTCTCAGAGCACACACTGAATGGACTGCTAATCTGATTTGCTTATGTGTAATCGCATTGTGAAGAAGAGATGGCAATATCAATGATCTTTCTCCAGAATGACTCACCCCACCTTAAAGCAAAACCTCAAAACTTTTCAGGACACAGCAGGAAAAGCATGATGAAGACACCAACACACTCATACACCTGCCCTCACACCTGAATTCACTTCAACTTTACTGTTACTTGTGGGAGGAATATTCTCGCTGCAGCAGCAAAACAATAAAAATCCCCAACAATACGTACAAACCAGATGGCAAAACAAAGGTTCTGTGTTGCCCCAGCTCGTCACCCATCTGAACTGCTCTATCAAGCAACAAGTGATTATTGCTTGATAATCCATACAACAGTTTATCAATGAAGAAGATAAAACAACACATCAATCACACAGCATAAGTTTTATCCAAGGGATACTGAGAAATTCACTGGCATCCACTGCAGTTATGGAAAAGTTATCTTCTAACAGTGCGAATGAAGGGAAGCATAACTTCTAGACAGTTCCACATATGAATTCACAAAGGCATGCCTTTTGGGGCATCAAGAGTCTTCCAAGCCTTTGAAAATAAAAGCTTTGTCCTGTTGAATTATCTCAAATCAAACAAAAAACAAAACAAGATGTTTGCGAGTGTGTGTTCTGTGTTTTCTTGCAAGTCCTCAGAGGAGGGAGAAGCTGTACCCGCCCGTGCTGTGTTGGCACAAATCTGGAAGCTGAAGAGCAGCTTGTGGACCTGAAGGAGACCACGGCACGTGTACCTGCAGAGTAACACACACGGTTACCCACAGTAGACCAAAGAATCACTCAACCTATGAAGGGTTGCAACATGAATCTGAGCCATCAAAAAAATCTTAAACAGCATAGGAAAGTAGAACAAAACCAACATCATTCTGTCAGTGTTCTCCCATCGTTACTATTTTCTCCACATGAATAATTGGATACTTTTACATCTTCAGGCCTTTAAAAATTATTCAAATAAAACAAAGAAAAAACAATCAATCTCTGATTTTACTGCTCACAGCTCACTGGCATATTCAACCAGTAACAAGGTCCCGAGTAGACATGCCTTCATTATTAGGGGTTACACGTCAAAAAGGTTGGGAAGCAGTGTCCTAGAATGACATGCATCTCTTCCAAAGGCATATTTTATTCAGTCAAGCGTAGCTCCAAACATACACTGAATGTTCTGTAACTGTAAAGGCACATTGTACTGAGCTTCCAAGATCAAAGGATACAAGTTGTGCTCCACAGTTCTACGGTTATATCTGAAACATCTTAATTTCATATGACTCCTTTCTCTCTAGTCTCTAAGTCATAATTCATGTAAGACTTCTTCATCAAAGACACAATTCTTTGCCACTGCATCAAGCTTTCATGAGGCTGCTGTTTGTCTCAGTACATATTACATTTTGAGGAATCTTAAGCAATAAACCTTTAAAGTTTTCAAGTCTGACAGTTAAAATTACTGTGTATTTGGTTGTTTTTCAAGACCGAGCCAAAGCTACAGCTAAATAAACCAAACTGAAACCAGCAACACAACCCAGTGCAAAACAAATAACCCCAAAGAAAAGGTCATTTAAATTAAAATAGATTTAATAGATTCAACACAGAAATATACTAATCCAAACCAGACTAATCAATGGTATAGATCAGCAAACGGTATTACAGAGGTATAACCCTGTTACTGTAACATTTTGCTTCTCATGGGATATTTAGTACAACATGCAATACATGTGTAGTGTACATGCAGGTGGGTTACTATTACTGTCCAAGGGAAAGCATGGTGCTCCTTATGTGTGCAATTTCATAATGGAAGTGCCACAGCCTGTTCTGTAATTTTAAGAACAAGCTGACTTAGAACAAAGTCAGAGCTATTCTAAAAGTTTGATCCCAGCAGAGAGCTTAGGAGAGGTTGAGTGAGGGGAAAGAAAGAAAGGTGGAGAGGCAGAGAAAGGGAACAAAGGGGAAGCAGCTAATAGTTTGGAGGATCTAGGAATAAAAAATTTATAGGGTAAAATAAGGTTCCTTTAGTCCATCCGTCAGCATTGCTGCAGTGGAAATTAGTCTTGCTCTAGTCTACTCTCCACCTCCACAGTGCACCTCTACAATACCCAGTTGTGTTAAATAGTCATTCTCTTCTGAATCTTTGCTCTGTATTCTTGGGTTGTAGAGTTTGCACGTCTTTTTCATTTTGTGTCAATAGTTTCTGCTGGTTTCATGTATTTTTTTAAGTCTGTAGAACAATCCACAAGTGAATTACTGTTACTATTTTATACTGTGAGTTTGGGAAATGTTGAACAGTCTATAAAAGAAAGAGTACAATGTACCACTGTGTAACAGAGTACCTTGTGAGTACAGCCTTCATTTGTCTCGAGGTTTACATTTAACGTCTTACAAATTTATGATCAAATGTTTACTGATCCTCCCTCAGCTCTCCCCTTTCCTCTTTGTCTCTGCCTTTTACTTTTTAAGACTATTTTTCTACTGACCTCAGCACAACTTTTCATCTTCAATCAGTCCCCCTTTGCCCACCTTTTCATTTCCCTCATCCCTCTTCCTGCCCTGTATGTCCTCCTGCTATGGCTACTTACCATCCCTAGCCCCCTGTCCTCCTTTACTTATTTGTCTTCTTTCTCCCTCTTCTTTACCTTATTTCTCTTATTTTCTCATACTCCTTACATGCTCACCCCTCTGTCAGCCCAGCCCCTTGTTTTGTTAAGTCTCCCTTCAATTTTTCCCTGTCCTCCTACCTATTAAAAAGATCATATTGAGATAGATAATCACAAACATTAAGAACAATCAATCCATATCACATGAAATCATCACCATCAGTATCAATTACCGATTGTCAATATCAACAAACTTCAGAGTTGCCACGTGTCCTATGTATAATATGTGCAGCTTTTTGGTAGGATTGACAAATAACATTGATGGTGCTGCTCTCTACCTAATTTAAGAGAATCTGCACATACATTTATAAATGAGGTGTCTTATCATTCCGGTCGAACATATGGGTACACCTATGCTTTTAAACTTTCTCTTTTAAATCTTGGTAGAGACAGATAACATCTTCATGGTATCATTGCAAGTCATATAGTTCATGGCACTGTCTGTCTGTCTGTAAGTGAGCAGTTGCTGATTTGCACATCAATACCAATAGTTTAAGTTTAAGTCCAATATTCACTCTTCTTCTAGCTCTGTTTTGGTCTCCACCAACTCTTGAGGGAAATTACTGGCTCTTTAGCAAACAGAAAATGCTGCACTATATTTAAGTAGGGTAATTCTCTGTGGATCAAGCACTTCAAGCGACCCCTTTCACATTACCCAAAGTCACTTGACCCATTATATGAAAAACATTGATTATAACAGCTTTGGGAAATACTAGTTTTCTATCTTATTTGCATCTAATTATCACTTAAATACTTACATTACTCTCTGCGGCATCATCGGATGTCACAGTCAGCAAACACTCTTGAGCAACTGTTGCAGACTTGCACGTAACCAAATCATTAAATTATGAGATTATCAAAGATGTAACATTTTACAAGCATATAACTAGTCAGATATGTCATCCATACAAAGTTTTTTAAAGGATTGGGTAATATCCTGCCCAGTCTCTTTCATTCCATCTAACTTTTCCCTCAGGTCATGCACTAACTTGACATTTTTTATTAACTCTTCCCCCTCTCCTCCCCCTCTTCCTTCCACTTCTATTTTCACTCTTTTTCAACCAATTCTTGCAGCTTTCCTGCCCTTTAATCCGGCAGCTTTCTCTCTCCTTATGCCCTCTTCTTGTCCTCTCTGTAACTTTTTCCAAGCTCCTATTTTTCCCTTCTCCATCCCTTCCTTGTCATCATCCCTCAATACCTTCGTCCTTGCATCTGACCTCTCTGGTAGCAAACTGATCTTGAACATGGTGTGTTTGTTGTTTTCCAGCTGCTCTGAAACCTCAGTGTGAGCCAGTTGCCTCTTTCAGCATATACACCAGAAATGTAAGTTTCTAAATATCAAACTGCAAGCTCTGTACAAAGCCATACAAATGTCACATGCCTTAAATGTAGGTACAGTGGTAGCAAAAAGAATTAAAAAAAAAAAGAAGCTATTTCCTCAGTTGAAGCATTAAAAAAATCCAAGTTTATCAGGTTTACCAGACAGAGCTGCAATGAGGGGCAATCCACAATGACACGGGCTGATGTGAAGCACAACAGGGTTTATCTCTGTGGAGTTTGTTAATTTTCATAATCACACTAGTCGGAGTGGGAGTTGCAGGGATACTTCTACTAATACTCTAACTGCAATGGATGGCAATATGGATGAACAAAGAAACACAGAGGTTTATTGATTATTGGCAAGTCGGAGGGAACAGACGAGTCGGCTATTAGACAAATACGTCACTGCGAAACACTGCAGTCGCAATCTATAACTGCCACAACTCAATTGTCCCGAAATGTCATGCTGTGGCTACATTGTGAACTGGCAGCTGAATGAAGTGGGAGCAATGAAGCAGAGCAAAGACCTAGAGAGAAAGAGAGAAAGAGAGAGAGAGAGAGAGAGAGAGAGAGAGAGAGAGAGAGAGAATGAAAGGTCAGAAAGGCGAAAGAGGAAGAAACTGTCTAAAGGCCCACACTGGGAAAAAATTGGCCAGAGAAAAGAAAGGAGAGAGAGGAGAGGGTCTGCAGAGATGAAGGACGTTTTGAAAACAGGGAGGAGGATGAGAACAGCGATGACCTAAAGATTGGGATGGAAAAATAGTGAGGTGACTTGCTCACTCATTCTCCTCTGTCCAACCCTCTCAGTCTCCCTCTTTGATAGTACATAAATCTTTGCAGCCACCTCTCTTTCAGACAACACAGCCACAAAACCACAAAAAATGTAACACAGCTACACTTCAGCTACACAGACCGTTTCTTCATCCAAAATGGAATTACTCTAATTGTCTGCAAAAGTGTGGAGATGCTAACTAAATAAAATCATTTTTCAAGGGACCAATTTAATCGGACCAATTCAGTCAAATCCACCCACATATTGTAAGTCAAGTGTTTGACCAACGGCTAATAAATTATTGTTTTGTGCTTATCTTATTTGCAACAGCTTCAGAAAATAATAACTAAACTTTCTGTGTTGTTACTAGCTGAGACCGGTAAATCAATTTGAGAATGACAGAAAATCTTCACTTTTAGTTTCGGTAATCCACCTCAAGCAAATTAAAGACTGTGTTGAGTGTTGGACACTTAGTTTCACTGCTTTGGTATCTACAATTTTATACGGTACGGAGACATAAAATGGGCAAAACACCCACCATATTTTGGAAGCCTTCAGAGAGGTGACGATAGAAAATAATTGGAAATTACACATTTTCATTTGTTATACAAATTATGAAATCTTTCAATCAGCCACTTCAAAATTGGGAAATTCCAGCATGAGCTAATTTGATTCAATGAGGCATTTTTATTTTGATTGAGCTCCTGTTCAGATTGTCACTGAAATAAACTGCTCCATATAAGTGGAGCTACAGACTACAGGGGAGGCCACAAAAATGCCACAAAGACCCTATACACACATATGAAAAGAGTTTGGAAAGAGTTCAGAAAGAAAGAGAAAACAGAAGTTGCAGTATTTTTGGAAAACAGGAAGGATATATTAGCTCCTGTAAACTTTCTTTAGCTTTAGCTTTCCACTACTGATGGCTTATCTGATATCCAGTCAAAGTAAATCCCTCAAATATCAAGAGCCTTCCGAAAATATGACCATAATGCACTTCACGGCAATGCCTCAGTTGATAACAGCTCAGACAATCTGTTTTCCATTATAAATGTCTGTACATGGGCTCATGTTCTCATGTTTCCAATACACTGATTACCTTCCTCAACCTGTCAATGTTTGAGGCAAAACAGCTTTAAAGAGAGAAAGTGGAAAGCGTGGTGAAAGAATGAATTGAATCTGCAGCAGGTTCTGCTCCCTGCGCAAAGCATTCTGTAAAAAAAAACAACTCAACTGTTCCAAGTCTTTGATTTGTTGCTCCTCACTTCCTCACACTGGGAAAAAAAACTGCTCTAGGTTGCTCAATAACAAATGCAGCAAATGCAGTTGCATCACGCAATGCAAAGCTAAATTTACAGAAGCAAGAAAATGCATAAGAAGTTGAGGGAAATGTGTAGCCGGAGTTGCCCTACAGGTGGTAAAATTGAGCTGTAAATGTAAAGGCAATACATATGTCTGAGTGTCTTTCTACACAAAGCAGGTGCTCCTGATAGAAGGGTAGGCACTGTTGTAAAATAGCTGCTAAATGTACAAAAGATTTTACTGTAGTCCATGTTCTCAATGGAAAATTGAAATAAACTTCCCTGCAGTTCTTAAATGGGCAGCTTGGACATGCTCATGATTTTGCTCCAGAAATGTAATTTTCCAACAGTAAAGACAAAACAATAGTCATGTCTAGACTGACCTAATTAGCAAACTGGCTGACTCAAGACTTGCTGTTTTCATCTCTATGTTCTTGATGCGCTTCAGGGCTTGGCCGTAAACATCAGTTGCAATCTTGAAACAGCAGGCTATATAACTTGATCAAGGCAACTTATGTTTGTGTATGACGCTTTAATATACAGTGTACACAACAGCAAGAAATAAAAGCAAAGCCAAATGTCGCATGATCCATTTGAAAAAAACCCAAGCAAAAACACATAGCAAGCAAATATACTGTATAGCCATTAGAATGTTCAGTCACACATGTTCATTTAAACATGGTTAGACTTACGCAAAAAATGTTTAGGTTAAACTTACTTCATCATAAAAGCTTGAAAATGTTTTGGTTATTTCCTCTCCTCTGTTCACCTCTCCTATTTGCTATCACTCAGGACAGAAGATTAGAGTGGATTCCAAAGACTCTGATGCCTGCAGGTATGAAGCTGTGCCTCTGTTTGCAGTTTCATAACTGTTCATCATCATCATCAGTCATATTGCTAACAACAAATGCAGGAAGACCAAAGTCACTCAGAGTGCGACAGCAGAAGCTCTGTTGGCTTAATTTGTGTCTTTGCACTTGAAGTTTACTTCAAATTTCAAGGGCATACAGAGCAGGGAACAGTGGAAATATTTTTTCTCTGTTACTTTCTATTGTAACTATCAGTTTGATTAATTTCCTAATCTGAGTTGTTCTCGTAAGGAGAGAAATATTTCCTTGTTTTATGACCTTGCTTGTGATCTCCCCAAATCACCCAAGTGCTTTGTGTTTTATGTGTTTTTATCTGTTTCTTCCAACGGCTCCATCGTTACGGGACTGTGATCATCAAGATGAAAATTTAGCTCAGTGAGTCAGAGGGGAGACATTTCACCTGTGCGCTAGCAAACTTCATTATACTTTGCAGCACTTGAGAAAATTATTTTTCCATAAATCAGATCTCTTCTTTTGTAATCAGCATCTAATTAAAAAATGAACTTAAGATGATATTGTGGATGAGTGACTTTGTATCTCGACATCTTTACAGTGAATTTTCACCTCCTGTAATCCTCTTTGAAAAGCCAAAAAATATAAATATATATTCACTAGAAGGGCTCTTGGAGAATGCCAATAGTTCACTCTTTTATGATATGCAAATCTGCAAGCACGACCACAATGTATGTGTGGATATAGTTTCAAAACTATTTGAATTTCACATTTGGAGTATAATCAGTTGCATGATATATGTGTATTTACATAGCCACACCTTAGTTTGAGTAAAAAGCATTGTTATGATTGTGGCGATCGCAGTGGTTCTCCCATGTAACCACTCTCCCTAAGGGCTCCATCACGACTGCTTTCTGGCCAAATGCCCTATCTCGCAATGTTAATGAAAGTGAAAAAATAATTCATGTATCCCTGTAATTTGCATCTGCTCCAAAATGTAATGATTTCTCCCTTGGCTAAAGCTACACTCTGTCACCAACAAGTTCCATGAAAATCGGGCCGGTAGTTTTTCCGTGATGCTGCTCACAAACAGACAAATCGAACAGAAAACATAACCTCCTTGGCGGAGGTAATAAAAATAAGTTGTGGCTGCAATCCACAGGCAAGGGGAAGGAAAGGAGCATTTAAAAAATCCTAAACCATTAGGTGTCAAACAAGATGAATATGTCAGTTTTATGGGAGATGTCTACAGAGAAGGTTATAGCAATAAGGGTAACGAGAGGGCTACTCATAAAAAATGCTATGCTGCTCTCTTTTATTCATTGTTTGTCTTTCCTAAACTGACAGATCAGTTTTTTTTGAATGAAAATTGGCACTTTGATAAAGCCCAAGGAATACAGGTACACTATGTATTCTGCAGCCAATACAACAGCACCAGTATCCCAAAGCTCGGCTCACATTCTGGCCTGCAACTCTCGAACCTTTCATGTATCGGCAAATTGCTTGGGTTGAGAGGAGTTCAATGAATGCAATCCTAATTTTAGACAATCATTCAGCTGACATTTTAGCTTCTCCTCCTACAGAGATAATGGCCCCCGATTCAACAATTTGGGCATGATATGCAAATGAAGATGGCAAAAAATAAACTCCGGGTTGAAAATACTACGAATGATCCTACCTTTCCCCCTTGTTCCTCTCTATGCACAGTGTGACTGTACACAGTCTGGACTTGTCAGGTTTTACTCTTCTCATTTTTAGGGCACTTTAGTTCTCTCATTTTCTCTGTGTTTCTTTGCCACACTCCCAATCTCCTCTCTGTCAGGCCCAAATGGCTCTGTCTCCCTGCATCTCTCCTTTCAATTTCCTTCCCTTATTCATCCCTTCATCCTGCTGCTGTCTCTCTTCCAGCTGGCTCTTGGCCTCCGCCCAGGTGGGCTCTCTGCCCTGGAGGATCACGATGGCCTGCATCACTGTCTGCACCAGTGCTGGGGGGCAGCCATGGGACTTGATCTTTGTCATGTTCGTTTTATTCAAGAGACTCCATAGTAAATGAGAAAAGACAGAAAATAGGTGAATGGATGTCGACAGGGTTTAATTCTCAGTGAGTCACATTTTAATTTATGATTTTTTTTTTTCTGGTAAAAGGAGGGCCAGACAGTTAGATGAACAAATTCTGCTGGCTGCTCTTTACATTTTGGCTTCTTTGACCTTTGAAGAGGACATCGACTTGTCAATTCGTGATTGTATCTGTAAGACTTATCTTTGTGAATGCTGAGAGGATTCTCCTTAGGAAAGTGACAAAGACTCACAGATTTGCCTTGCCCTTGCTAACACTGTGTCAAAGAAAAAACATTTCATTACTTGGCTTTTCTTCCAGAATGGCCACACTGAATACTGAATATGAATTCAAATCTTTTTAGAGCTTCTCAGCTTAAGCGACTGTGCTACCTTTAACTGATGAGGCAGGAGCGGTGAAGTATAGAAAGTCCTGTTCTATTCTGTACTTTTTCTGTGCTTACCAATGAACCACCAAGTAGATCTTACAGTCAGGCTAGCAGCTGTGCAAGTCTGTATTTTGGCACAATGGTGCTTTGAGCTAAACTCCAATGTTAATATGCTATCATGCTGGCAATGACAATGCTAACATGCTGATGTTTAGTAGGTATGTTTAGCATGTTTACAATCTTAGCTCAGCACGTTAGCATGCTAAAATTTGCGTGGTGGTAGAGCGTAAGACAGAGGATTACTTAAGTCATCAGCATACATCATCTGGGAACCACGAATGTCTCTACAATTCTTTGTGCCAATCTATCTTGTAGATGTTGAGATATTTCATTGGATAAGTGCAAACCTCTGGTGGTGCTAAATAAAATGTCAGGGAACACCAAGGTCATCAGGATTTATCTTCTGGCAACCATGGACATTTGAATCCTAAATGTCATGGCAATCATCCAAGAGTTGTTGAGACATTTCAGTCTGGAACAAAGTGGTGGACCAACTCAAAAGACTAAGACTGCTCATGTGGATAGAAACCATCCACACAAATACATGTGCACACAGATAAACATATTCACAAAGTTCTTACCAGGGAGCACATTTTATGAGCAGCACATGATAAGTTCTCCATAGTAACTAATGCAAAGCAGCCTCGTCATGCTGTGTAAAAGGCAGAGACTTGTTTCTGTAAGTCTTTTTTTTGCCACAAAGATCACAAGGTAAAATGAGTGTCCAACAGTGTGTTTCATAAAAAAGTAGGACAGCGAACAAGGCAAGGTACTATACTATCCAAGACTTACCTTCTGCTTCTTGTCAGCCTACACCTTCGGCTGCACAATGACGGACAGGTACTCGTCACATTGTGTCTGGAACTCGGCCACCTGCTTCTTGGCCTCCTCCAGCTCCACAGACATGGCCTCCACCTTTTCCCATGTGTCACTGATCTTGAAAAGGCCATTACGCAGCTTGCTCACCTGCTCCCCCAATTCACTGCCTTTCTCTGCCAACAGCCTGGATGGACACACACACAGACACACACAAAATCAGATGAGTGACATTGCGATAGAACAGAGACAGGTGTTTAGTGAATTGAATAGAGCCATTTATCCACAGAGGAAGATTAGTAGAAGTCAGACAGGTGGCGACTGTAAAGTGACTGAAGAGAGAGCTCAAACTAAAAAAGGCCAGAGAAAAGAGACTTTTAAGAAGAGATTTTCTCAGATTTTTCTCCATTCTTTCCCCTTCAAAGTTTGACCAAAGGTCATCTCATTATCTGCAAATGATGAATATGTTAATATCCACAGTAGAAAATTGACCAGGTAAGTTAGGTTCAGTTAAATTCCAATTTGATATACTGTATCTAACACCCAAAGTACACCGCAAAACAAAATATAGGTGAGGACAGGGGACTGAAAAGACCCTGGGCCTTTCTCCTAAAAACTTTCTAAAAATCATTAAACTCTTCCTACGTATCTCCTGAAATTTGCAAGGTGCTTCCAAAACGTGGAGTAACTTTGAATGCTTTTAGAAGATCAGAAGCCTAAGAGCATCTTCAAGGATTCAATAGTTTTGGATTTTTTGTCATTCAATCATTCCTGGCCATACTGGCAGCAGTGGGTCTTCTCTAAAATAATGAATTAGTAATGAAATAATTACTAAGTATCATTGATGGAATTGACACCAACTAATTTGTTTAATCTTTTGTTAATCCTCTGCATTGTTAATCCAGTTTGAATCAGACTGGGGACCTTTGTCACATGTGATACACTCTCTCTGCCTTTCTCTCTCTGTCTCTCTCCCTCTCTGTTTCCTGTCCATGTCTTCATTGTAAAAACTATCCAATAAAGGTAAGAATGCCAAACAAATGTATCGTAAAAAACACAAAACTCTGCTGAATTAGACTGATCGCTGTGATCAATTTAGTTACAACGTGACAGTCTAAACAGTATCCTCACTCAATAAATACATATGTGGTCTTTGCTGTATGATGAAGTGCCTTGACTATTTCCCTAAAGGTTAATATCACAGCTTTGTAATAATTTCTTCTAATGTCAGCGGAGGCAATCTTTACTTCAGGCAAGGCAGTCAATAATATACTGTGGGAAAGTCTGTGACTAGTTAACAGTCAAATTAGCCAAGTTGACTCAAAGGTCCTTTCCAGCACAGTGGACAGGGCACTTTAATGCTGTTTTGAATGACTGGTGTAAAAACGTAATGAGTATTTGTAGCAATGCTTTCAAAGATAAACTGATGTTGGGAAACATGGCCCGAGAAACTTTTGTGCTCCAGCAACCACTTGAAAGTGAGGTAAATCAGGTGGTCACTTGTGCAACAATAAAAAATGGAAAGAAAGAGCCCAATCATAGCAAATGACCGTTTGGACAATTCTGCAAAGAGCATATGAACTTATGACAAACCATTATGAAAACAATGAAAATAGAAGGCTACTGCCCTCTATCATTACAAGACAGCTGAAGCTAAATTAAGCAGGGGCTAAAAAACCCTCATTCGAAATGAGGTCTGGTTCAGAGGCATGCAAATGCAATTAAAGTCAGGTCATGTTCAATGGGGAAAGAGCTCTATGTTCCAGTTCAGCCATTTTCAGGTTACTACCTTCATTCCAGAAAGCAATCCTCTCCCCTCTCTGTCTGTCTGTCTCCCATTCAAAGGCTGCTGCACTCACAGGTTGGCTAGCCCCAAGGCTCTGATGAGCAAGATGCATTTCATAGGGCTCTTAAAGGCCTTGCTGTGTCAAAGGGAAGGATGAAGAGACTCCAGTCATACTGAGGTAGGAAACATCAAAAACAACAGCCACTAAAACCTTAGGACACCAGCAGGACATCTTTGGGCCACTCACTGGTACGGTTGACTTGCACTGGGTACTCACCAAATGGGGATAACGATCCCCATTACAGCCCTGTGAGCACAGAGTCTGTCAAGTGGTAGAGGTAGGGATGAAGTGAGTGTCTTACTCAAGGATACTGTCAGAAGTATGACAGCCCGCCCTGTAGTTGGTTAGATGTCACAGATGAGTAAGAACATTGGCTAGCCTTAAGCAGCATGAGACAGACTGAAAAGCCCTACCTAAAAATACGGCAAAGTGGAGTATGCTCAAGATCTGCAGTGTGAGTCAGTGAGTGTAGCTGGTTAATTGGTATAGCAGGGCTCCATGAGCTCTGGCAATATGATGTGACCACTGCTAGCAGCTAGTGGTCAGAGGGCCAGGACGCCTCGTCACCCAGAGAATAGTGATTAGCTCTGGGTAATGGTGCCTGCCAGCCCAATTAGCAGCATTATGTGTGACCACTACCCTGTGCCACTAATTACATCCATGCCGTGAGTGTGAGTGAGTGAATCAGAAAAAGACAGAGGGAAAGAGACGTTCTGTGAGGAAGGAAGTGTGTACGTGCACGTGCGTGACTGTGAGACCACGAACGAGAGAGAATGAAGAATGAAAAGTGTGTGTGCATGTGTGCTACGTCTGTGTGTGTGCAGTCAGCTGACCCCTCTCTGCCACAGCATCCACCCTGTCATTTCCAATTACAGCAAGCCTCAGGTCTTTGCTACAGTATCACCCAGCTTACTAGACCTCATTTGCTCGACACTGTGCGTCAATCAGCCATTAGTACACTGATTCATGGTGAGACACAACCCACTGTCCTCAATGTAATATTGAGGAGCTGCTGAGAGGAACTATAAGGCATAATTACATGTATCTGAGGGATGTAAGAGCACTAGTGTATTTCAATTGTATCCTTTTTTTTACGTAATTAAAGGTCCCCTGTCCATTAAGGAACAGAGCTCTAAATGCAGTAATGTTGCAAAAGGTAAAATGGAAGTTGAAATATTGTATGCAGCAAAACAATCAATGAACCATTTACACTTAAAAACTATTGAAAGCTTAATGCAGCGCAGAACACAATGCACACATTGCAGCCCATGGTGAGTTTCAGCTAAATCCACAGAAAACACTGCTTTGCATGGCAGCATATTTCCCTCAGTTTACTCAGTAAAAATTGGTAGACAAAATTGGCATAAAATGTAAGTTTGGTTTATTCAGATTTAAAAAATTAATTAGCAGGACTGGTCTAATGCAGGAACACACAGACAAAATTACAGGGACAACAGAGCAGCTCTTTCGCTTGCATTGTCCTTTCAAGGTTCATTTATTTATTATTCTACAACACAGGCTTGCATAACAAAATGCCGGTTGTAGTCCCTTTTAGTCTATGGTTTGGGTAAGTATTGTCTTTGAGCATCCTTTGGCACCTCACCAATATCACTAATGCTAGATGGGTACTAATGATGGTGTTATCTTTTCAAATTTAGAAAATGTATACATACACATTAACTTTATGAACATGCTGTAATTTGAATGTGCGACTGATAAAATTGACTATTGGAATTATATAAATAATTACAGCATTTGATTTCCAGTGTCTGTTGTAGATCAGAATGGTGCTCTTCACAACTAGAGCCAGCTTCATCGCAACATGGCGATGTGACATGAGGTGGCAGATATGATTCTATCTCCTTACAACAAAACCTGCTGAGGTGTTTGAGTGTGTGGGCTTCTGTGTGCTGTGTTTTCTTTTACCCAGCAGACCGTTATGTACTGTGTGGTGTATGTGCACAGTGAGTACCTTGCCAAACACATTAGCAGATGAAATTTTCTGCTCTAATTATGCCAGTACAAGCAGGGCTGTTCATCTGTGTTAATGTACTCATTGAGGACTGCAGGTCAGAACAGTGTGAGACAAGAGAGAGCAGGATTCTCAAAGAGAGAAGATAAGAGAAAAAAGTGGAGTCGGGAAAATGTTCCAGCCAGTCCGTTATTTTTTTTCTTTTAAGAGCTTATGTATCATTAAAAACAACAATTGGAAATGATGGAAATGTTGTACATACTTACATTGTATTTTATATATTTCACCTATAAATATTGTTGGATAGAATGCAGGGAGGAATTGTTGAAGGCTATTTATTTTGTGAGAGACTGGTGCGTATCACAATTGACATGTAAGATTCCGGATAGTTTTTCAATGTAATGTGATTTTTGTCATTAGCAAGTGATTAAAAGTGTTTGGAAAAGTACTTAATGCCTCTAATAACAGGTTTGTCAGTCATGATTATACACAGGTCAATACCATTTCACATCACAAAGATTATCTGAGACCCATGCAGCAGATACATTATTGTTCAGGGTGACATATTATTACATTAAGTGAATTTGGTTAACAATTATGGCCCTAATGACGAAAACCCATCAATTTTTAAGAAGCCTCTGATAGAGGTGTCCACCTTGGAGCGTCATTACATTATAGGCAGGGACTTCAGCTGTACCTTAGATCCAGTGATGGATAGATTAAGCAAAGTGGATAATACCCGTGCTCGAACTAGAAAAACACTAATGGAATACATAAAAGATTTAAAACTTACTGATAAATGGAGAGCACGAAACCCTGACATAAGAGAATATTCTTGCCATTCTAGCACAAAATCATATATATGTACGGTGTTGTAATAAGTGACCATCAGATTTCATTATATGCTGATGATAGCCTTTTTTTGACTGATCTAAAGGAGGGCGTTCCCAGTTTAATTAATCTTTTGGAAAACTTCCTCTCTGGCTATGGAATTAAGAAATACAAATGATTACTTCTGCTTTCGAAGAAGGAAGATAGACAAAAACTTTAGGTATATACCCCATTTATTATACCACTATTATACCACTAAAGAAGGTTTTAAGTACCTTGGTATTAAGATTACTCCTGAAGTAAAGTGAATAATCACAGCAAATTATGACTGTTGATAAATTCTGAGGAATCACCATTAGACAACAGACATGCACAAATAATATTGGTACAGCAGGTCGGGCAATGGCCTGACAAACCATTAAAAAAAAGTCTTAAATTATTGCACTATAAAAGGTTGATGAGAACATACAACCCCTGTTAAACTCAATAAGATGTCCCCTAACATCCCAGATTCTTGTGTGAAAGGTTTCGAGGGGAGGGGAACTATCAAAGTGTGCTTGGGAATGCTTACAGATTCAATTACTTTGGAAAAAAAATCATACAAAGCCTCTCACAGATTGTCAATAAGAATGTCCCATGCAGTGCCAGTTTGTATACTTGGAATTTACCCAGAAGACTTTTCAGTAACAAGGAAACAAACACTTTTAATTGACTTTGGACTTCTTCAGGCCAGAAAAGTAATTGCACTATGCTGGAAGAGTCCAACTCCTCCATCATTAAAAAGATGGATAAGAGAATTGTTAGCTTGTCTTAGTCTGGAGAAACTGACATGTATTACTGGAGGGAAATGGAAGGACTTTGCACATATCTGGACCCTGTTCATGGATTTCTTGGAAGGTGCAATTACAGACACTACCCGAAGTGAAGGTAGCGAAGGAATGTATGCATGTAAGTCATTGTATAGTATAAATATGCAAACCATTTTTGGTTTACTTTCATTTTGTCTGACTCATATATTTTTTGAGGCAGTCACATTACTGTAAATGTTTATGTTCATGTTCATGGAGTGTATGTTCCTTTGATACGGTTAAAACTGTAATAAATACAAGAGAAAAAAACAGACGTAAGTGAAAACTTTCTTCAACACTCACTATGAATTTTCACACATTGCAGCAGATGCAGCAATTGCTAATCAGTGTAATTTTTTTTTCCTTTTACTTGAAAATTAATTTTGGGAGGTTGAGGGGTGCGTAATGGGGGGGGACACACGATGTGCACTGGCGACAGGCCCATTACCAGCTGATATAGGACATAGTGTACTGCAAGAAACAATATCAGAACCTACCTGAAGGGCTCTCCCACTGGGCTCATACAGAGAACGATGTGCAGGTTGTTCCTGACTCGCTCCGTCAGGTAGCTGAACAAGGAGTCAGGAGTCTCCACCACATTGTCTTTCCTGGCAGACTCTGACAGAGCATTGCACACCTAAAGACACGACAGCAGTGAGATGTTTTAGAAATTAGTATTAATACTCTTTTCTAAATGATCTCCTCAAAGACTCACTAATAGCTTATCACAATCTTTAGTCAGCCATTAAGTGAAACTGATAACAGCTCTGGCTGCATGCTGCTGATGGACAGTAGAAAAATGCTGCATCGGTTGTGAATAAAACAAAGCAGTAAAACTTTCTGGCCTGTGATATGTAGTTTACTCTTTCAAGATGAGTCACACCTGTGTCTATTAATTTTTTGCAATTAGCACCGCTCAGTGCTTTTAAGTAAAAAAAAAACAAACAGTGCTAGTCAGAAGGCCCACGCAAAATGGATGAGTTTGTCAAATTTGTGCATAATGATATAACTGTGTTTTGCATGACTTATTGAGTGAAGTCTAATTCTGACCTCCTGACTGCCTCTATAGCATTTTATTAAATGAAGTCTTTTTTGGTTTTGGTTTGGCCTGGTTTAGTTTGTAGCACAGTTTATTATTGCAGTGTGACAGATCCTGTACAATCAGTGTTTTTTAAATGACTTAAGACTGCTTTTATTGTAAATCTGTTTTATCTGTTAATAAAGTCTTCTGTCAAAACTTGCAGTCTTGCTCAGATTGTCTAAAGGGAGGTGTCTCAATACTGTCAAACCCACAATAATAATATTGTTGCTGCCAAATAACAACCCTACTGTTTGAATTAACAACTGGAAGATTTTAGAATTATTCAAGTGGCGAGGACTGAAGAGTCAATCTGAATCAATATAAACTTTATACAGCTGCATAAATTCAGGTTAAGGGCCAAGAATAAATAAATACAATAGAGACAAAAACAGAATATGATGAAATGAAAAACCTTGGATAAAGCCTTGACAAACACACCTTTAAATTATCACAGGTATCACCTTTGTGTTCTGAAATATTCAATATCTGAATCAAAATAATTTGTCTCAAATTTCTGCTGGTAGTGGGTAAAATGTCAATCTTTGTGTCTGATTTTAGTCACTTTACAGAAATCCAACTGTGTTACTTTTTTATTCCATAAAGAAATGAAACATTTTTAATATTAAGTATTTAAAGAAGACTAAAGCCAAAATGAGTTCTTCATGTTCTGAAGGCAAGGGCAGAAAAATCACCTTCTGTAATGTAGCTGACTGAAGAGGATGGAAGGAACTAACTCTACAAAGGCAGAGGTAACTCATCAAAATGGTAATTAAGGTCATAAAGTCAGGAGCCAAACTTCTTTATCCTGTTTTTCACCAAATAATTGAGGAAGCCATTAACTACAAATTGTGTCTATTGTCTATTGAACAGGTCTTTCATGGATGTTTCAGATTGGAAAAAGAAATTGTATTTGTGGAGTTTAGGACTAGACTGTCTGCACCTTGGACCAGCTGGGGACATCTGAGTAAGATTCTCTCCTGCACAGTAGTCAGTCTCTAACGAACAAACAGTACCTCTCTGCTGTGAAGAGTTTGGAAGTGCAGCCACGTGCGCTGTGCAGCAGGAGTGTGCTCAGTCAACCTTTCAAAGTTGAAGGAAAACAGAAAGCTTGATTATCTCAAAGAGATTAATAAATAAGAATTACCTCAGCCTTCACATTCAAAATGTCACTTTGTTGATACTGAAGTCTTGAATAAGATGCAGTTAGAAGGGAGCTACTTTTAGCAAGGGACCAAATATGAGATGACAGCAAATAACTGTGACAAATGGCGTCTGGATAAAGTGTTCCATTTAGTGGAGATCAGCAACATAAGGGCGGCAGTCTGAGACAATTAATATTTAATGTTCACACAGTCATGGCAATATAATTCACTGCAATTATGCACAAATGAACTTCTCTTACACAATCCGAGGCACAACAATCTCTATCCCTGTTACATTGTGATTTTGATGATTCCACTTCTCTTTTGAGAGAACTACTGCAGTTCAATATGTAGTGAAGCAGCAGCAGCATGAAGAAGGTGAGCGGAGCCACGGTTTGTAACAGACGACTGATTGAAGCTATATAAATCCATGGTTTGATCTAATCTTGTTTCATTACCGTCTTTGGATCCAGGTGAGGGTGATTTCCTCAGTAGAAGGTATCAGATATAGTCAAAGATCAGTGAATGTACAACAGTGATGTAGTACCTTTGCGTGCGTTGTATGAACTCCTGCTTGCCATACTGCTTGGTGACGTCCACCTGGAATACCTGGTACCCACATAAGGCGGCCATGTCAGACAGGCTCCGTCTGCCTGACTCAGGGGAGGACATACACACACACATCAATAAATACAGACTGACACACAGATACAGCAAGCATGCAGTTGAAAACATGGAAAGAAAACTAAACACTGACTCATGCTCATGCCCAGGGATATTTTGCAAGAGATTTTCCAAGTGCCTCGCTGCTTTTCATGCTGCGATTGGAGACTGAGTACTTAAAGAGCCCAAAATACTACTGGAACTTATTCACAGCCCGTGAGCATGTACAACATAATAAACAGAATGGCTATTTTAAAAATACATCTTGCACAAATGATAAAGTGTTATTACTGACATTATAGATGCTAGAAGATTATTTTGCATGTGATAAAATCATACAGTTTTGATGAACTGTCACCGACCTTTACTCTTGGCCCTTAAAAACGATTCAGATTTCTTACTTTTTAGAAGAGTGCCATTTGTGTTAATGGAAATTAAAACCTGCGCAAAGCCCCAATGCCCACAGCCATGTACAAACTAAATGTGCGACAACACAAATGTACTGTACACAAAAGCCATCAGTGGAGTGTTGATCCAAGTTGTTTCTAGAATAATGTAGTGCTATTGATTTGCAGTGGCGTGTGGTAAAGTGGCACATTGACAGCAGTGTGTAGAGAGCAGAGCCTGGTGCTGAGAGGCCTTCTCTCTTTTAGCTAAAGGGGAGCTTTTAGCTGCACCTCACGCTGTGTTTTTCAAAGGAGTTTCAAACTGAGCCTGAATCATAAAAATGGCAAACAGTGAACACAGCAAAGAAACACCAGAGAACAGCAGATGAGGACCTCTTATATTGATTGTGGTAATGTACTGGATTGACTGGAGAGAATGTGACGGATGGAACTGATGCTGTGGGTTGATGCATCAGGGAAATATGCTGTGTGCCCATTTAAACGTGTCTGAGGGTGTGTGTAGATGTGTGTGTTGTGTTCTTGCGCTGTGTTCGATGGCGTCTCACAAATGTCATGTCGTAGTCCTCCACTTTCTTGAAACCCTTCATGTCCAGTAGGTCCACATACACACAAAACTCGCACGGGAAATCGGCTGACACACGCACACACACACACAGCAATCAACACACACAAACACATTCATCTCTTTGCTTCATCAATCTGTCAGTTAAGATAATACAACTGATCGATTCCTCAAACGATTATTAAACCACAGTCCATCATCCAATCCATCATCTTATCTGTGAGGCCATCTTTACACCATGACAGCACTGTGTGTTCAGTAATAAATGCACCAAACATTGGCGGTTGTTTGTGGGGGCAGATGATGTGGTGAGCAAGGTCGAAGAATGAGGCCAGTTTCTCCCCAAGTAAAGCAACAAAGGCCTCCATGTCACTGTGATCTAAAAGCAGGTCAGAGAAAAGCCTGAAAACAACCACAAAAACAAAGATCATCCTATGTACACACAACAACAAATCATGTTTTGGATGACATTCCAATATTGTTACACCATGACTATAAAAGTCTTTTTAAAACTCAAATTCACAAAACAAGATATTAGTAAACTGCACACAGCACACTATTTTTATCAACTCATTGGTCACTCATTGCTAAGTAGGAATCCCTTTTGAGATTCTAATCTTGTTTTACTTTGTACAGCAACAAAAAGTCTTTTTCACCTACAAAGAGCAACAAACCCGACAGGAGAATTTCACTTGGGCAAATCAGGGTGAATACAGGGCATTTCAATTAGAGAATGCAAAGCTCCTCTCTGTTGCAACCCTGTCCCTGACTTAGGCTGATAAAGTGGGTTTGTTTTTGCATTAAGATCTTGTCTAGTGCAGGTTGAAGTTTATTTGCACAAAATTTACACATAGGTAGAATGCTAAAAAATATGATAGTAAAAAAAAGAAGAGGGAAAGCAGATGCAATCAATAAAATGCAGCTGAGATAAAAATGCCTAAGAGGCTTATATCAACTTCTCACCTCAACACAAACAACAACAAATCAAAATGAAACACTTTATCACTGCTATCACAGACAACCGAAATCAAATGACAATCAAAAAACAAGCGAATATGAACAGTATCCATAAAATAACAAAAGAAATGATAATTACTTGGATATCATCAAAAAGGAAATATGACCGGTGATATTGCGAGTCTAAGCCAAGCACGCAAAACACCTGTACCACCCTACAACAGTTTGTCTGGTTTCAGAAAAGCATGGCGAATGCATGAATAAATTAGACTGTTTGATGCTTTGAGATCTTAATAAACTAGAATAATATACCTGAGCAGGGAAAATTTATATTCTGTCTTGAAAAACAATCTGACATTTACAAAGAATCGTAATCATCTTGCTAGTTCATAACAAGAAGCTACTCTCAGACACATTATTGTCTCTGAGAGGAAAACATTAAAAGCTGTATTTTAATGTAGCAAAAATGTCAGAACGTAACACAATTAATATGGTGTTTAGCGCTTTACATTGACACATCTCTCCAGTTGCCAGGTTCAAAGTGGACACTGGAGTAGGACGAACATGAGCTAAAGACATCTACTGAATCTGATGGGCTTGTTTGAGCTACATGGACTTCTTGGTGTTACATGTTTTTTCCTACAAGGATTGAAAAAGCATCCTGAAATCTGACTGGTAGTCCTTGAAATAAACTAAAAAAGCAGACTGCTTTAAATTATTTTATGCCACTTTATTACCACTGATTTGACCAAAACAATGTAAGGTAAAATTTGGTGAAAAATGTAATAACATTGCAATGGATTTCAATTGAGTCATTAGATTTAGTCAACAGATATTCTATAAAAATGTCAAAACCAGTCCTGCTGTATACTCTACATGTCGATCAATAACGCTATTATGTGTGGAAACCCTCCCGTGAATATCATGCTCCACATCAAGATTCATTTATGTGTTATTGCACAGGCAGAAAATATGTGCAATCCATGCTTATAGAGTGGATAATAACTAGGATATTACACACAAGATAAATGGGACTGCAGTGCTCACAAAGTATTGATATTCAAATATCCAGCTGATAATACTATCAAGTCTGGAGGGACAAGCAAGTGGAAGGAGCAGGAAGATTGATTGAGTGAGAGAAGAAATGCTACACAAGAGAGAGACAGAGATGCTGGTAAAACACTCATGGCTGCAGTGTCGTGATGGTGTTTTTCATACGAGGGAAGTCTGGGTCAGGTTTTAATGAGACTTATAGCAGCCAGTAAAGACACTGGTCCTGGCTTTGCTTGGTTTATTGGTTGGCTGTGTGGGGAACTGCAGACTCTGTGTCATCTTCAGTTTACAAACTTTTAGGTTTGGAGTCTCAAAACCATAGATTTCCACCGCAGGATGAGGAGGCATTCAGGCCTTTTGCTCATGATGTAGTAGAAGAAAAAGTTATGAAAGTCATTAAAATGTTGCTGGTTTTAGCACTTCACATCCTTACTTACTCTATATGTCCTTATGTGATAACACTGAAATATATAGCAAGACAATTATACAAAACAAATCTATACAATGAATAAGAACTCCTAATCAAGGATTGTGAAATGCTAGAAACAGATATATTTCTCAGATCATGAAGTAAAGTAGAAAACCTCTTCCTCCGTCCGCTTCCTCTGTCCGTAGCAGCAGTGAACAGTTTGAGATGTTCAAACCTAAAAAAAAAAGAGCTACAATTTGAATCTGACACTGCAAAGGTAAGGAGAATAACTACTCTAACAAAGTTTTGTATAGCCCTGTCATATGTCAGACAAGGGCGCATGGCTAGGGTAGACTCGAGTTCAAAAATCATTTTGAAAAATACTGTGATTACTGAAATAGTGTAATTTTCTATCATTTTTTTGTTGAGGTTAAGGTTTGCAAAAAATAACAAACCTTGAAATAATTTTGTTTCGACAAAATGTCTTCAGCAAATTGAGACTGGATTGAGCTTTGAGATCATTGTAACCAGGTGTATTTCCATTTTCTTGAACAAATTGTTGAGGTATTGTACAGTATATATGTATACGTTATGTGTGTAATTATATCCATATAAGCCATCACAATGTGTTATTGTGTGAGATGCTGTATCCCCTGAGATTGAGGAAGTAGTGTATCTTGGCTAGAGTGGTTAGAAAATGAGCTTTAATAGCATAATACAACCACTAAAGTGGCCTGAGCCAGAATCTCTCTGATGGGCTTCACCTCCTCCTTAAACCCCTGTAGCTTTCGGTTGATCATGGTACTGTAGCTCTGTCTAATCTGGGACTCCTGCATGTAGAGAGAACAGGTCTGTTCAGGTTTTGTACATCATAAGATGTAAGATGTGAAGTAAATAAAAGAAAGAAAGAACAGAAAATGTATAAGGAAGCAGATACATTCATGAAAGATGAAGGTGAGTACCAAAGCCATTTCATGTTGTCCACTTCACAGTCAAGAGGCAAGGTACCTCTGTAATTATTTCCTGAATGCAATATGGCTAAAAAGCAAATTTTTCTTGTATCTTTGTAGCAGTAGAATAAGCAGACATGAGAGGAGAAGAGCGGCGAGAGGGAGAAGAGAACAAATAAGTGGCTGAAAACAAGGACTGAGACAGGAGAGAGCCAGGGACAAGTGGTGGAGGTAAGATGGACCAGGAAAGGTTGAAAGGAGCACAACAACAGAGATGAAAGACTGCCAGAAAATTGAAAAAGACTGAAGAGAGACAAGAGGTGAGCTGGAGAGGGAGTGAGCAATGAGTGGAGAGAGCAAGGAAAGTATAAAAAAGCCAAATAAATAAAAAAAAAAAAGGAAGAAACAAAGAGAAATTGAGGAAAGCTGAAAAAATGAGATGAGGGAAACATTTGCAGGCAGCCTTTCAGTCAATCATAATCTCCTGGGTGTTGGATATGAGAGAGAGAGAGTGCAATTTTGCAGTGGTTATCATTATCACCACGGCTATAATCATAATCAGGGTAATTCCAGTGTGGGGAGATGGAAAGGCGGATGGCAAAGGGTGATGGAGGAGGATAAAATGTCAGATAGGAGGAACAAGGACATTACCAGGTGTAACCATGGTGAAATGACAGAGATACAGAGACAGAGATACAGTAGGTGGATGAGAGTGAAAGAAGGACAGAAGGTGCAGAAAATAGACAGATTGCTAAAATGAGCATGAGGCTCTTTTAATTAAATCAGACTCTCACAATTACCAGGTTTACAAAGCCTGTGTTGATAACAATAATGTTCGTTTTCGGGGTACAACAAAGCAATGGCAACATAATGAAAGAATAATATAATAAGGTTTTTTGGCAGGCTACAGCAAAGAAAGAGGTCTGAAACCCTTTCAGCTCAAGGACCTTGCTAAAGAACCCTTTTATGACCCAGATTATAAAACTGCGGCTGTCAGCTGTAGATACGACTACCATCATTACTACTACCACTGACTTATGAAGCCAAATACTTTATATATATAAATATAAATAAATGTGAAAATGAGATCAGCTATCACAAAATTTGTCTGCATAACAGACTGTTTCTTAACAAAAAGGTACAGCAAAGAAAATACAATTCTTGAACAAATGGTACTTTAGAACTTCCAAGGCCACAACTTTATACATAATGTGATGAATAACACAGTATGATACTTACAGACATTCAGAAATGATGGTTATTGTAAAATAGGGCACATTGTTGGATAGGAAGAGGAGGCCCTCATGGACGTCAGGAAGAAAACAGAACAGTTCAGATGCACGCACGCGCGCACTGGAAACAGCAGGATTCTATTGGGAACAACAATACACACACAAAAAAATTTAAATGTAAAGATACAGGAAATTTTAATTGTAAGTATATATTCTAAAAACAGCAACAGACACCTATGAAAATAAGTTCTCATATATCTTGTATAAAATTATGGGGGAGACACTAAGGAGGCAGACGATTGTCTTGTCTTACAATATTCTCACCCACAAACCAAAATGCCCTCTCTTACCTTGACAAACTTAAGGGTCTGTTTATGGTGTTTTCTCCAGAAGCTGTAGTCCAGCGGTGGCTGGGAGCCAAAGTGGTCAGGTGCTGGTATGTTAAGGTCTTCCAGGAAACACAGCAGGTGTTTTCCGCCTGCTGGCACAAACACACCTTGGGTTCTCTTTCCTTTTGAGGCTCTCCACTATGGCATGGATGTTATTAGTGGTGGTCTGGACAGTGATGGAGACACAAAGGGAAAGGAGGGATTCAGAGAGAAACAGACAGAGTGTTTTTCATTGTGTGAGCAAGCAGCTGGTTGCACCGGCTGTTTAAACTTTGCCTATGATAAGTGTTTATGAAGATGAGATTTACACAGCACTGAAATAACTGCAGAAACTAGTCCCTCTATATAGCTTAGTTGTTACTAAATATTAACACCTACCAACTATGGTGTGTGTAAATGCTGCATAACAGACTGTTAAGAGACAAACAACTGACCTCACTATAAAAAATAACACACTGTTTGGCCAGCTCACAGTGAACAGAAGAGGTAAATTGGACAGCTGTTATTAAGTAGTGTTTCCTTCTGACTCCAAACAGCACAAATAATTGAAACACTGCCAAAAACATTGCCTACCTTGAGCAGCGGATTGGCAGCTAAGATTATTATGCTGCTCGGCCTGTTGGGACTGCTACCTCTGGAAGTGTTTTGATGCTGCAGTGATTTTTGTGTTTATCTTGTTTGTTTTATGATTGTAGGCAAGTAAAATGTTTTCTTAGGAACTGATTTGCACTTTAAGGGCTTTTTTGACTAATGGTGCACCCTGATTTCTTCAAATGCGCCTTTGAACTAACTAAGTAATTATCGAGAACTTTGTAAGACACTCAATCGACATAGTAATGCACCTTTGACATCCAAGGAAGCCTGCTCCACAAATCAATTGTGGGTTTAAGTAATTTGGACACTATTCTCCTATTGGGCATCAAGAGATCCAACTGAATTTTCATGCAACAGACAAAAGGGCTTACTAATAACACTGATATTCTTGTTGTATACAGTATGTCAGTGTATAAAACCCAGTCCTCAAGGAAGTGTTTACCTGATCCAATTAATGATACATTTCCAAAAGTGCAAGTGGGACTTATGAATACTGCATTTATGATAATTTGATTAAACTCTTCCATTTGGGCACCTTGCAGCTGACTCGCCTAGGAACATATGTTAATTAATGCTAAAGTGGCATTATAGTTTGCATTCACCAAAGCTTTCTTCTGTTGCTAAAACAGATTTGCTCTTTTTGCACATAATTATATTTGTAACACCACAAATGTCAAGTAATTAAGTCAGTAAAACTCTTTTAAAACCAATATTTGTGAACACAATCCCAAATCACCATAACAACAGTGAAGAATTTGAGCTAAAACTAAGTGAATTCAAACAAATATCAGAGTCAAAAACAGCATTTAATCCATGAGGCGTTAAATTGTTTAGTTACGCTAAAATGTCACTAGATGAAAGTAATTTGTTAGATCAACTACAGTAAATAACCAAAAAATTGATTTTTTTTCCCCGTAGAGATAACACAATTCAATGAAAAAAAAAAAATCAATCTAGACCTAACCATACAGTACCTCCAAACACTCTGTTTAAAATAATACCTTTTGGAGTCAAAGTTCCTAGAAGCCACACAAAATATTCATTTTCAGAGACAGATAGAGGTTTCAGAATAAGATATTAAAATAGGTGTGAGAGCAAAAGAGTGAGGGAGGAGGAGATGGATTGATGCGAGCAAAATGATTCAAGCCAGGTGAAATGCATCAAATTGGCGAAGATAAGGGGAGAATAAGAGAAATTGAGCTATTAAAAGAGGTGCATGACTCTGAGGAAAAAAAGACGGAAGGAAGAGGGAGAGTGAAGCACTCACAGAGGCTGGAGAGAGAAAGATGAATAGATGCACGGATGAACAGAAGGAAGGAGAGTGGATGAAGGATAGAAAGTTGGAAAAGGCAGAGAGAGAGAGAGAAGGAGAAAGCAGGTGTAAGATTCATGGAGAGCACTTATCCCGAAATATATATGAATCTGTGGCAGGAAATGAGACAGATGCAGAAAAGAGAGGAGGGAAAAATGGCAGGGAGAGAGCTGCCAGGTTAGAATGACTCTTGCTCAGAGTAGTTGCCTGGGAAAGTTTGGTGGTAATGGTGATGGATGTAGCAGAGGAGGTGGGGGGGCCATGCGTTGGGGGTTGTGGTGACGAATGGTGATGATGGTGATGGTGGTAAAGGTGGTGGTGGTGGTGGGGGGGGTGATGAGTGCCTCCATCATCCCTGGCTCTCTAATAGCCCTTCATCAGAGCTGTCCAGCACTGACGTGACTCAGCCTAATTGCGGCGCCTTGGAGCAACGCGTCACTTTTACTCTAATTGTAGTGAAGCAGAGATGGAGGCTATTCAGAGTTGCCACGTGGTCGGATTGGAGGCAGATGCTCTCTCACACATACAGGAAAGCAGCACACGCACACCCAACACCTGTACTCGTTCACCTTTGCATGGCTGCATCTCATGCTGTGGGTGAGGGCGGCTTGGCCAAAGATATATTTGGCTGACAGGTGAGATGTGTCTTTCTCACCAAAACACATTGTGTGTATCCTCGAAGAAATGTGTTGAGCGTTTTTCTTTCCAAATAAAACATTTACACAGCCAGTTTTTCTAACATTATCAACCTTGCGTTGTTTACCTCCATGTTTGCTTCCTAGTAGTCTTCTTTTGGATGGCATCTGTTGCCGCATTAATACATTTGTTGGCACATTACCGCCACCAGCTGTCAATCCACATAATAACATGAAACCGACGACAGGATGTGAATAGTACCCATGTGCGTCCTCATGAACAATACAAACAAAATGCAAAACATTGCTTCATAGTGCTATTCGTGGTCAAAAACTCCATAAAGGTGTAATTTGTCCCACTCTTACTGGTGCAACAAAGCTAAGAGAACACAACATGTCAATCAAGTTGTGAGTATGTGAGAGGTGCACATGGCTAGTACTGCTAATGTAGGACCTCGACCGAATGTCCCTCCTCTGCAAAGATGTCCTCATTTTAAAAAGACAAGGTCTCGCAAGGATAAAAGAACAAAGCGATATACCTGACACACACATCTCATGGACAGGCACCAACCTGTAAAGACACGTTGTCAGTGAGGGTGGTCCACCTGAAGTTATCCAATTTCTGGGCCACTGGTATTTTACCAGTACCCACTGGCCCAGTGAGCAGCACAGGGTACTGACCTAACACCAGAGCACAGAAATCGGTAAGAGCACAGTAACAGTAATCCAATAGATTACAGTTCATTCATAATCTTACAGAATGGAGCATGGCACTAAAGAGCAGAGGATATAGGAAAATAGATGCGCTGTAGATCTCAGTGATTAGATTTTGTCACATGATATCTACCCTTTCCATTTCAATTTAGGAACTCGGTGTGGTTTGACTGCAGAAACTGCTGCTTGTTGGTTTTTGAAAGTGACAATTTGTACACTGTTTAGGCAAAACTGTCTATGATAAGCAGTCAGTAGAGTAACTAAACTGACAAATGGGGAAATGGATGAAAGGATGAGCAGAAAGCGGGATGAGATGAGATGAGACAGGAAGGATAAGAGGGGAGGGATGAAAGCATGACAGGAGAGAGAAAGACAGAAGAGATAAGGGATGAAGGGTAAGAATAGAGAGAGACAGATGAAAGCATGAGGGGTAACAAGGATGACATGATGAAGTGAGAGAGGTAAGATGGAACGGGAAAAAAGAAGATAACAGGAGAAGAGACAGGAGGGTGAGGAGAAAAAAAGGAGGGGAGAGGAGTGTGATACATATGGGGACGAGAGAGGAATGAGGAATGATGAACTGGGGTGAAAAGGGTAGGGAGAAAAGAGCAGGGGTTTAGAATAAAACACAACCCTGACAGACAGGAAAGATTTACGTAAAAGTAAAGATAGTCAAATCAATTGAACATCATTAATACACTTCAACAAAATTCAGAAAGGAAAAATGTCACTTAAAACTTAAAACACTCACCAAATCTAACTATTTTGTCCCCAACTTTATTCGTGTACTTTATTTCAAATTAAGTATTCAAAAATGCTGCCAAGCTGGCTAATCATAGTTTTTACATTCCAGGCAAAATATAAGCAAAACAGCTGGAAAATAAGGGAAGAGGCTTTTGTAAAGATATAATGAAAAACCACGTGCTCTGTACTGCTTTCACTGCAGATTTTCGTAATTTCTTAAGTGTAGACAATTTAAGTTTTTCAGTTTCTTCACCTACTTGTGCCTGGTAACAGAATATTCTTTACACTGCTTTATAAGCCCCACAGCATATTAAAAAGACATGTGTAGGTGTAACTAATCTTCTCCTCATGCAGCATACTGTAGTTAAACTGACCAAAAAGTCAGTATTATATAATAAATCATACTAAAACAGCACAACCCTGATTCCAAAAAAAGTTAGGACGCTGTGTAAAACATAAACAGACTGTGATCATTTGCTAATCCTTTTTGACATATAATCAATTGAAAACAGTTCAAAGACAATTTATTTAATGTTTTACCTCATCAGCTTCATTCATATCTGCTTATTCTGAATTTGATAGCAGCAACACACAACAAGTTGGGACAGGAGCAACAAAAGACTGTGAAAGTTGTGGACTGATCCAAAAACACCTGTTTGGATCATTCCACAGGTAAACAGGTTCATTGGTAACAGGTGATAGTATCATGATTGGGTATGAAAGGTTCATCCTGGAAAGATTCAGTCGTTCACAAGCGAGGATGGAGAGAGGTTCAACACTTTGTCAAACACATATGATTAAAGGAGATTACTGCATGGTCTCGGGAACACTTCGTAAAACTGTTGTCAGTAAACCCAGTTTGTCGCTGCATCTACAAGTGCAAGTAAAGACTCAAGACCATGCAAAGCGAATACCATTTATCAACAACATCCAGTAACGCAGCTTCTCTTGACCCGAGCTCATCTGAGGTGGACTGATGCAAAGTGGAAAGTGGTCCAAGAGTCCACATTTCGATTTTTTGTGGGGAATTAATGGACATCATGTGCTTTGGGCTAAAGAGGTAGAGGACCATCCAGATTGTTAACAGCACAAAGTTCAAAAGCCAACATCTGTGATGTATGGGGTGCGTCAGTGCCCATGGCATGGGTAACTGCACATCTGTGAAGGCACCATTAATACTGAAAGGCACATACAGGTTTTGCAGCAACATATGCTGCCATCCAGACTACGTCTTTTTCAGGGACGTCCTGTTTATTCAAGCAAGACAATGCCAAATCACATTCTGCAGCGTGGCTTTGTAGTAAGAAAGTGTAGGCACTAGTCTGGCCTGCCTGCAGTCCTGACCTGTCTCCTACTGAAAATGTGAAGTACATTACAAAGCACAAAATATGACAACAGAGACCTGAGGCTGTTGCACAACTTCAATCATGTCTCAAGTTATGTATCAAACAAGAATAGGAAAGAATTCAATTTTCAAAACTTCAATTAGTGTCCTCAGATCCCAAATGCTTACTGAATGTTGTTCAAAGAAAAGGTGATGTAACTGTTTTACATTATAGTAAACATGCCCCTGTCCCAACTGTTTGTGATGTGTTGCAGGCATCAAATTCAGAACGAGTGCATATTTACAAAAAACAATGAAGTTTATCAGGTTGAACATTAAATATCTTGTCTTTGTACTATATTCGATTGAATAAAGGTCAAAAATGATTTGTAAATCATTGCATTCTGTTTTTTTTATGTTTTATACAGCATCCCAACTGTTTTGGAATCGGGGTTGTACTGTACACACACAAACACACACAGACATGCATGCACAATGGATGCAATTCTGTGTATGGAGTTGAGGTTGGTGACTGTGGGCGAGCAAACCTGGAAGCAGGTGGCTGGCAGGTTATATATAGTGTCAGGTGCACATGCACACAGACTCACACATATACGCATACACCACCTGAGGTCAGGTACACAAGGCCAGACGGTTACTCACTTGGCAGCACAGCACCAGCCCTTTGGCAGCTTATCTTCAAAAGAAGACCAGGTTTTGTTCTGGGTGTCCACACAGTGTGGGTAAAATAGTGTCCTGAAAGAGCTTAGAATGAAAGAGTTCAATGCAGAAAAAGTTCAGACAATGTTGGGGCCTGCCAAGAGAGGGATTTCAGTTTGTTAGACAAATAGGCAGCGTGAAAGTTCTATATTATTCTCAGTCTGTGGTGTGTTCACATGTGCTCCTTAGTAGCATTTAGTGGCGGCTGTGAGCATCTACAAAACACGGGCTCACATGTCCAATCCCAATAAAAGGCAGGAAAGCACATTAATAATGCTACCAATTGGCATGATTAAGACATACTCGGCAACTATATCTGTTGGCTTTGGTGGTCTGTTAATTTTGGTACATTTGCCATACGTTCAGTGCAAATGCTGAAGCCTGTGGATCCAATCTTCCCATCTGGTACTTAACTGTAGCACTGGAAGGTATTTGTAGGCTCTTGTGTGCATCTTTTGACCATGTAGATCTCTAGTCTGTATATGTGTTGCAACTTGCTTCCCTCCCTCATAGCACAGTACTTGTGGTATCAGTACTGAATGTATTGGCAAACAGTTGCTTATTTACACATCCAACTGATGTGGAGTAACATTCATATTAATCTGGAGTTGTGTTTCTGGCCACCTGATGATAAGTAAGTATAAAAAAATATATATATACATTATCTGTCCTTTTAGCTCTCTTTTAGTCTCTACCAACTCCTAAAGGATACTGTATAACCAGCAATTTAGTTGCTAAATGCTCAATTATGTTCACCAGCTAGCCACTAACTTTGTCTGTTTGCCATTTGGTGCTGGGCAGGTAGTGTAGACTGAAATAATTGCCTGCTGTGGCTGGAAACAACACATGATAAGCGAAGCAAGAGCGAACCAAAACTAGAGCTGGAAAACCAAAACAATGAGCTGAGAAATGGCTGGAAAGCTTGGTAGAGCTGAGGGGATCTGCAGAGTCGGGTGACAATTCTCTGTGGGTTAATCCCTATGAGCAACCACTATCACATACACATAGTCATTTGACCCATTGCGAAAATAAAAATACTGTTTGCAGTGCTGCTGCAATGTGAATCATATTGCCAGAGCCATGCAAATAGAGCACCCCATGCAGAGAGAAAAGTGAAAACCTGAGAAGTTCAAGAGTTTCAACATGCCTTTGTTGAACTGCCAAAGTACGCAGACTTCCACTAACCCACTGATGGGATCAAAGACACACACACACAACACATGGAAACAAAGAGGTGCATGACTATGAAGCAAAAAGCACCTCCTCATATGCTCTGCTTTACTTGATAATAACAAGTTTAACTTCTCTCCAAGTTTTCAACTAAAGAAAGCAGACAGTGATATGAGTGACAATAATAGCATAAAAGGTGGACTACAAACATTTGTCATGTTATCTCCACTTCACAGACATAACAAGGGAAAGCTATTCAGCATGACACAAATGATAAAATAATGCGACGGAGTGAGATCAAAAGAGAAGGAAAAATATGATGTAGTAGAATGGATCACTTTTCCAGGTATCATTTGTTATAGTCACCACAAAAAATCCAGCATGCAGATATGTCACAATTGACACACATTAGTGTATCAGTATCGCATACTTTTATATATTTTAACTCAGATTTTATTGCCCCATGATATGTTCTCAAAATCTTAACATTGATTTCGTTGTTATAGGTGTACCCCTGATGTTCCGCTGTAGTTTAGTAGCTCATCAGGGACCATGCTTCGTTATAGTAAATGCTCCAGGCTATGGTGACAAATAGAATTTTTACTTTAAGTCTCTGGGCACAATGAGGTGACAATCAACATTAATACAAATCAAGACTAAACATCATCAACTGAGAATAATGTGATTATCCTGATTATAAATATGCAGAACTAAATTATTACATAATGGCATGAGTGCAAGACTAATGGCTTTGCTGATATAAACAAGACTTCCAAACAAAAGATAAGAGCAGCTGTTTAATTACACAGCGAGCAAGCTGAGATCACTTTCAAAGAAACTTCCAACTTATAAATACCACGTGTGGCCAACAAGGAATGGATTTCTCTCATGTGTATAAATTGTTATTGTTATTGTATTGGGAAAGGAGGGTCTTAAAGGCAGTGAGTTTGTAAGGCGGGCTAGGTTTGATTTAATACTCCCTCCATCATTTAATCATGTAAAACACACAAACACGGTGGTGATTTGTTGGCTGTCACTTTGTTCCATTTCTAATGTGAGCCAGCCTGTCAGCTAAATGGATCAAGCCACTTGGATGTTCTGGCTCCTTTTCCCTTTTGGGCTATTAATCCTGGCCCGTCTTTGTGCTTCTGCCTTGTCGGATTTGCAAGACAGAAACCAAAACGGCTTCAGTTTGTTTCCTAAAGAGAACTTTTAGTTGCTGCTCAGAAGAAAACAACTTCTAGTCAGTGTATACTCACTTTGACAAAACTGCTTTCTATTTGAAAATGCACTGTGAGGTGAAACCTGGCACTTAACTCATCTAAAGAATAAAGAGAGGAGAAGCAGAGTGTAGGCGGCAGAAGAAGTGAGGTAAAGCATGATTACATCTCAACACATTTTGTGCAAGTAATTATAAAAGACTACTGCACATCATTGTCCCACCCAAACACTCACTCTCATTTGCCTTATACTTCTCTCTCCATAGGTCAATTTTTCATCGTTTCCTGTACCTGATCATTCCACGTTAACAAGAGCATTTGACAGCATGTGCCCTATACTTCAAACTCCAGGTTTCTTGCGATGCAGGTAATCTAGCAGCACAACATCTATTGCATGTCGTTACTGGGAGAGGAATCACTCCTGAGTTGCTCTTCCTGATATTTGGCTACATAAATAAAACTGACTTGACTTGACTAGATTTACTAAAATGTCAGGTAAATTATCAAAATGTCAATATAAATGAAAGTCCTCCCCAACTTAACATTTTGAATCATCTTCACAGTATTGACGCAAACTTCTTCTACAAATGCTAACTCTTTGTTCAAGCATGGTATGACATTTCCATGCTTTAGTGTTTTAATGTTGCTAACCAATGCCCTTAATAACAGGAAGGATTTTTGTCCTTCATTTTGTCCATGTTATTTCACTTCATGCTCATTTATTACGCCCCTTACAGTGACATTTCCAGTTTGTTCCATTCCAAACCAAGGAGTAAGACAAGTCACAGTAACTTTAAATGTGAATGAGACCAAACCAACAACAGGGAGAGACAGACAGAGACAGACACACGGAGGAGGAAATGCAAACACACATTTGACAAGTAAAACTGTCACAAGCCTTCTGGGATTGAGCCTTTTGGCAAATAAAGGTAGGAGGGATAGATAAACAAGTCGAGCTGAAAGGAGGAGCAGTCAAGCGCTCAAGCAGACATACGCAATCACACACTCACACTCACATACATTCATATGCACTCATGCTTCTGCTGAAGCACCTGCACGCATGTTCACATAAGGACAGACGCAACCACAAAGCAGATGGTACACTAAGGAGACCAAACTACTCCACAAACCCTAACGGAGTTAGAATTCAATAAAGGGTGAAAAAAGAAGATGTCGTGGAAAAATGGAGGCAAATGAAAGGCGTGCCCGTGAATGCAATTGTACAGATACACACACGAATATGCACAGAAGTGCCAGCAGGTGGATAGCATGATTGATTTATAGATAGATTGGTGGTTGTGTCTCAGCTGTTAGAGCCATCTCATTTCAGTGCATGGACTGCAATGCACAAACACAGCTGGAAGCAGGCAGAGGGGAACAGGTGATCAGAGCGAGAACAGTGCAGAGATAAATATCGAGTCACTCTGATAAGAGGTGGAAAGCATGAAAAGCAATGAATTTGAAGGAAGAGAAACCGGCAGAGCAATTAGAGGTGGGGAAATGGAACAGAGGAAAGGAGGGAGGAAATAAGGGGTGTTGAGGGGATGAATACGATGAATGGATGCAGTGAAAATGGATGGTTTTGTGTGTGTGTGTGTGTGTGTGTGTGTATGTATGTGTGTGTGTGTGTGTGTGTGTGTGTGTGTGTGTGTGTGTGTGTGTGCGCGCAAATGCTACAGAGTGTGTTTTCACTTGCTCCAGTGTAATGGTTACTATCAGATTTTTAGAGTGTCCTTGTGTGTTTGCACATGTGAACATCATAATGCCAAAGGTTTGGCAGACCTCAGTGCACTGGGAACAGTCCACTTGACTAGGCTACGTGAACTTATTCATGAAAATAGCACCCCATTAGCACATATCTGTCTTCTCCCTCCACTGGCCAATCATGGAGCTACGTAGCAGTGACACAGACTAGAACACAAAGGAAAATCAGTTATTACAATTTGGGAAAAAAACATAAAATTGCAAGAAATTGCACTAGCACTCTCACATGCTTCCTCCCACCCATATTCTGCACTTTACTTTCTGATTGGGTCCACTCAAAAAGTCTGATGAGTCTGGCAGCATTTCTGCAGGGTCCAGGGTTTTTTAAGGGGTGAATTGAGGCTACACTGGACTAAAGTTCTTTGTAATCTGAGTGGTGTAAAAATAAAGAAAGGATCAATAAACACACTCAGCATATCTATTTCAAAGTTTCCACTTGTTGGTCCAAAGAAAAGCAGCTAAGCCAAACCCCAACCCTTCAGCAAAATCTCACCTTGGGCTTCCAAAGAGCTGACGCCAGCCATAATTATTTTGATCATACACATATGGTAAATCTAAATTTTCTTACAGCCTACCCTTGCATGGCAACTTTAGAAGACTATGAACTGAGGTTACAAATTTTTCTTGACTCATACCCACTGACTTGTAGTATATGGCCCAGATCTATTTCATTTAAAGAAACAATGTACTGTGTATTTCATTTCACTTAACACAATAGATGCTCTGTTATGTGATGACTGCTTCCTGTCATTTACTTGTAATTTAGACGTAGCAGAATAGGACAAGTAAAAATTTAAATTGATTACTGTAGTGCATTCTATCATCACTGCAGAATTATGTAGCTGCAAGCACTACAGCAGAAATTACCACTACGCTTGCTTGTGTCGTTTGGTAAATGTCGTTGTCAGTTTTAATGGAACAAAAGGGTTCAGTGAATGGTGGGTTTGAGTGTACTTCTCATTCACATCGATTAAGAAAAAATTACAAAAGGCTGAAAAAAGTTGGATATTTGGAAAGGTATTTTGAATCCATCTGATGATGTAAGAATAAGCGTGCACTATAAAGTTGCCGCATAGAATATGAGTGTGCACACATGTTGATTTATAAGAGCTTTTTTCACTGATAGTTTAATTCAACAAAACATCATCAAAATATACAACCACACTTATTTTAACAAGGCTCGCCTATCTATGTTTTATAAGGATGTCTCCCTGATCTGCAACAGATCTGATCAGGTCCCTGCTACTGTATACATATGCTCTGGCTCTGTCCATCCTCGTTTAACTTCTGGACAATGACTCTTAGCACACTGTCTGAAACACACTGCACTGAATGCCTGACCCTAGGCCTTTCTGAGCTCTCTTTGGGTGCCAGCCTCTTTATCCTCTTTCTCTTTATCCCCAAATAAATGCAATCCCCTTCACCACTTTACTGGCTAGGAGATTGATTATGATGAAGTGGATGGAAATCACCTCCACCACCATCTCATTCACATTAGATTTAGGATGTCTTATACTATCTTAGGTTTCTCTCTAGGGAAGGTCCAAAACATTTGTCAAGGTCTTTCCCAGGTACATCAAGTTTTTTGTGGAGAGGTAAGTTGTGGCAATTTGAGTGTTTTGGGTTTTTTTTCTTCTTGTTTTGTTTTGTTTTAATGAGTCGAGGTACAACATTAATGTCCTGCTGAACATCCTCATTATGTGTTTTCGTTTGTTTGGCAGATGTATTTGTATTTGTCTTTGATACAAATGTTGCATAATCCTGCAAAACCCAATAAAAAGGGTGAAAAGAGGAAGCAGGGCTTGGCACAGATCCATATTCATAGACCAGCACAGCCCGATTGTACAGCATGTGTTACACATGCACCGTCTAAGCGTGGGGTTGTGGAGGTGAGTGTGGACTGTGTGAACAGAAGGTAAAAGGGGAGCAAACACGGAGAGAATACGTACATCAGAGTCAGATACCAACATCACCATCAACAGTCAGGTACAAAACGTGGGCTACAACAAACCAATCTGATACCGGCTCAAAGAGTCTCTACCAAACAAAACTGAAACAAGAGGGAACAGAGAGATTAGAAGTGCTGTCCCAAAGGTGAACTAGACGGGATGAATGCTTGATGGAAAATAAATGCACATGAAAGAAGAGAAAGGCATATAAACAAACCATGTTTTTCCTCAGTGGGCTCTTGGTTTGTGGTGCGTTTTTAAGTCTATGTGCATCTGTATATAGAGTTATGAGTGTGTGAGTGAATATTTGGCCACAGAAACATATGTGTTTGTGAGTGGTGTCCCAGCAGGAGAGCGCTGTGTGCCAGCACTGTGCTGGTTGAGAAGACTGGACAAAGGCCTGCAGTGGAAACTCTGGCTGGGAGGGAGGTTAGACTAAATGAAAGAGAAAGGGAGAGGACAGGGAAAGGTTCAAGGTGCATAAACAGAAAATGTTTGGGTCATGGAGAATGAGAGCGGACAAAAAAAAAGAAGAGGAGGATAAGTGCAAGAATGATAGGAAGAGCAGAAGGAGCAGGAAGAGAGATGGGGGGGATTTGGCCCTCTTCTGTGGGTCTTGGTATCTCCAGTGAGCAGCACTGGGCCTCAACAGACGACAGAGAGAGAAGTGGATAGGAAGTAAACACAGGAGGCAGTGGATGAGAAATTTCTTGCGCTGGCTGGCTGGCTGTCAGACACCTGCCTCTGACTCACCAACCTCCTACTACTCTCCCCCTCTCTGTCCAGTAGGGGGGAATGAGTTTGGGCAGAAAGAGAGGCTGTTAAGAAAGAAAGGACTCAGGAGAAAGCAATGGGGTTTCCAGCTAATGATATGTGAGGGCTAAACAGAGACACGCTTTTAGAGAGAGAGAGAGTGGGAGGGGGGCATATAGCTCTGATGGGCAACGGGACACAGCTGTATGAGAAATGTCTCCCCTCCACACACTCTCCACCTCATTGTCAGAGGGTTACAGCATGTGTGTGTGTGTGTGTGTGTCCAAAGTACTGCAGATACTTCACTTCCAATTTCAGTCGACATGCCACTTCTATCTCAATCTATCTCTCTGTCTGCCTCTTTCCTACCTTTCTTGAAATCTCTTAATCTTTTCAGAAGAGCTTCTAGGTCTTCTCTCTCTCCCTCTCAAATGTCACTCTATGTTCCCCACAGCATTATTGGTTAGCAATGAACTAGTATGAACATATCTCTATTTGAACTGTGCTCTCCTCTCCAACACACGAGAGCACCGGCCTCTTTCTTTTCAGCATTGGGTCTAGAATCGAAACAATTCTTTTTGTGTGTGTGTGTGTGTGTGTATATATATATATGTGTGTATATATATGTAGTTGTCCTCAACAGACAGAAAGAGCACTGTGTCCATTTTCCATCCCAACACAGCGGCGCATATCTATTTCTCAAGCTCCAGGGTGTACCGTACAAGTGTTAGATGTACACAGAGCAGTGTCAGCATTTTTTGTTTTTTATTTGGAAATTAGTTTTGTGAAAGTGAAAGTGTGGGCACTAGAAAAAAAACTATGCCCAGGTGAGAACTAACTTCTGCTAGTTTTCACTGAATGTTGTCATCTCAAAATACGTGATATCCTGCGACATTATTAACTTTGAATTATTACATCTTTAAAGCAGCATTAATTGATTTGTTTTGGTCACTTGGGGGCAGCATAACAAGCTGTAAACATAACAATTGCATATTATCACCTCATAAAGCTGTTATGGCAAAGTTGTTAGAAAACACATGACTGTTAGCACGTCCAGTAGATGTGGAGCACCATTAGCATTCATCATGTCCAACATTCACTTTCTGTTATAAAGAAGCTCACTCCTGGGGGAAATATCCAGCTCTTTAACTGCTAAATGCTCCACTGTGTTCACTAGCTAATTGTTAACTTTGTCTGTTCAGCTGCTGAGATAGTGCACGGTGGGTGTATCAGAGCTTTTTTCCACTGAAAACAGCTGACTGCTGCAACTATTTTGATGCATCACTTTCATGTAGGTGAGAAGTTATTACTACTGTGTGCATTACTTGTAATGTGGTAGTAATTCCTTACAATTGACATCTGTGCTAGTTTATTTAATTTCTAACAAGTGAGCTCTCAACTGGCCTATAATCACTACCACCGTACCACAGGCATTTCACACACGCACAATTCAGCATGGACCTATTGAAAATCCCATCATCTCTAAGCCTCTACAGCAGATGTAGAGGCATCTACAAGCAAGCGTATAAAAATGAACACCATTTCTTTTTTATGTGGAGCAGTGTGTGTACTGAATGGTCAACTTACACAGTGTAAAAACCATATTGGGACTACAATATTGTGTGCAGGATCACATCAATCCACTTTCACAGCAGCTTTACTAGCACAGCCTACACAGCCAGTAGCTGAACCAGTAGCCCACTTTTCTGCTTTTTTTCTACTCAGATTCTGAACGTAATCATAATAGTCATGACAACAACAGCCCTGTGGGTCGAGTGCCAAAAACAGCTATCCCGGTGTGCACAGTGAAACAAAGAAAATTAGGTTTCGTAGATGATAATTTTAGATGCACTGATTACACAGTGGAAGGCTGTGGGTAATGTGTGCAATAAAAGTTGGATAAATGTGTGTGAACATAAGGTGCCTGCTTGCGTTCATTGTCCTCTACTACTGCTACTGCTACTAGTCATTGCTTTATAAAACAAAGTATGAAGAAGAAGAAACTGAGTTGAGTTCATAAATGTGAATTGGATACTGCCACTGGAAGAAGTGTTTGTTTCAGTTAGATAACATGTAGTGTGGTATGAACCGTGCTGTGTGTTTCTAGTATGTGTACCTGTGCGGGCTGATCACATGACGGAAGAAAGCACTCACTGGTGGAGAGGTTGTTTTCTCCATACAGCTTTCCAAGACTCATTGTCATGGAGTTCAGAGGATACTTCCATTGCCGCACTGGAGATCTAGGCAAAGATGAGATGGAAAAAACAAGTGCATGGTGAAAAAGTGTTGACAGGAAGGAGGGCACGGAGATAAAATACTAACTGTCTAGAAAGAGATGATGAGGAAACTGTAATTGTGTATATAATGATACAAACGCTCGCCACTAGCAGATCATATCACAAATGTCTTTCTTGTTCATCAGCTATCAAGGTCTGCATGACCAAAAACGTAATGCATTATAATTATAATAACAGTAGCTTTTTAATGAACATCTGCTCCATTTTATTAGAGGGTAGCATGGGGTGTGCATCTTGCACTACACAAGTGACAAAGTAATGAGGGCACAGTAACAATGTGGCAAACAAAAGCAGTGCAAAGAGAGAGAGATAGAGAGAAAAAAGTCAAAGGTGCAGACATTTCCACAAATGTTTGTTACAGTCTGATCATGTCACTGATGACTGACTTGTTTGTTAGCTACTAAGGTTTGAATGACGAAAAAAATATAATGTGCTATAGTTAAACAGGAGCTATCTGAGCAACATCTGCTCTTCTTTGACTGCAAGTTGCACTGAGTGGGGATCATTAGTGACAAAAACATGAGTTCCCGGTAAAAAAAAAAAAAAAAAAAAAAGAAGTTGAAAAGAGAAGAGGCAGCAAGAGAGAAAAATATTAAAGGGTTTACCAAATGTATAATAACACATTTTTCAGAACATATTGCTGATTATTTCCTTCAAATGAAAAAAAAACCTTTCAGGAACAGATGCTTTACTTTATTGGCAGGATGTTGGTTTGTTCCTGTAAGATGTTTTTTTTTTGTTTTTATTTTTTTATATCAGCAGTTACTGGAGTAGATAATAATGCAAGCAAGGACATAGCATGATACTTATAGTATACAGATGATTTGATTTGTCAGAGAATGGAAAAATGACCTGATGCAAGTTTGATTTCTTTAATAATTCAATATGCATGTTAAAAAATATTTTGGTGCTCTGTGTATAATTTCAGTCTACACTGCTTCCAGCAAATTCAAGGAATGGGTCTAAGGGAGGAAGAAAGCCAATCTTTGATGATGCTTGTCTTGACACTGCAGTTACTTTTCCTTTTAACAAGTAGTTTTAGCATGTTTCTCATGATCCCAGAGGCAAAAAATGAGTACAGAAGAAAATGACTGGTCCAAGGATGCAGCGTCTTTAAAAATGCGCAGTTGTGTGTGTGTGTTGGTGCAGGTATATGTCTGTATGGGTGCACATGCACATGTGGGTGGGACAGGTTCGGGAATAGAAGGTATCTAAGCAGAGACAGAGGCAGGAGAGAGGAAGAGAGGGAGACAGATAATGAGAACCAGGGGGAGGTGATGCTGGCATGGGGAGAGGAAGACAGAGACCAGAAATAGACATGCAAAGAGCAAGGTGTTGAGTCAGAAAATGAAAGAAGAGATGGCAGGCATGGAAGGAGGAGGGGAGAGAGAGAGTGAAGTAGGGAGAAGGTGAGAAGAGGAGTGAAAATGCGTAAGAAAGATGGAACGTCAGAAAGAGAGAAGCAGGAGGAGAAAATGTGAAATGAAATGTGAAAAAAGATTAAGAGTGGAAAATAAAGCATGGGAGAGACAGACAGAGAGAGAGAGAGAGAGGGAGAGAAAATGTGGGAAAAATTGTTAGAGAATGAAAGCAAGGAAGAGTTACTAAGAGCAAGATGTAGGGAGTAATAAGACAGAGAGAGAGGGAGAAAGAGACACAAATAGACATGTGAGGTTGACTCACACTGGGAACCTAGAACAAGCTGAAAGCATACAGAATTACAGCAGGAACCACAGGGAGCATCACACACGCACGCACACACACACACACACACACACACGCACGCACACGCACACACACACACACGCGCACACACAATCCCTTTGCATATGTGATGTAGCGATGCACTTCTCAAATGTGGAATGAGAAAGCAAGGGCAAAGAGTACTTATAAAAGGCTCAAAGATAAAAGGAAGGAATAAAAAGAGGCGAAGATGGAGGTGGAGGTTAAGCAGGTGAAACACAACATGAGAGAGATGAGCACTTAGCCTGGGATGCACACTGGATGTATACAAACACATACACACACCCACAGACTTTTAAAAGGAGGTTAATCTTTCCTTTCTGATCTCTTATCATCCCCCCCCCCCCACCTACCCCTGTTCTGAACCCCATTTTCTATTCATACCAGCACCTGGAGTTGCTACAACAGTGACACAGAGACTGAGACAGTGATGATGGCCACGGAGGGATGAGGAGAGTTTGAGAGACAGTGTGTGTGTGTGTGTGTGTGTGTGTGTGTGTTTAAGCCCTAGAGTGGCATCAGCCTGTCCCAGCAGCCAGCTGAGGCGACAGCAAACGGCATAGTTCAGTCTGACACACTGTCACAAACATATTGTCACTAGAAAGTAGAGCCCTGCACGGGACTGCTTTCATAATCCCACTCACACAATGTGCGTGTTCAAAACCGCCTACAGTAAAGTTTAAACTGCCCCACCCGCAAGATTTGCACTTGGTTCTATGGGATCTCACTCCCAATGCAGTTCTCTAACGCAGGCATTTTAAAAGTCCCCCATTTACTTACTTAATTTCTCTCAATTCCTCATGATTATGTTATTCGACATCATAGACACTCAACAATTCAGCCTATAGCTGTTTGACATAACTTCAGATTATACCAAATACATAAAAAAGTCTGTCCTAAAGCATTCATTAGCTTCTGACAAAGAAACAGTCAAATTTCTCCATACTACTGTACTGCATCTCTTTATTTAGGCTATTCTGTGATCTCCTTTTGGTAACCAATGTCATAACTAATGTAATACGCTTTCACTTCCAGTCACTGAGTCTCCCCTGAAACTTTTGCAGCCCCCTGGGGAGGCCCACGTCCCACTTTGAAAACCTCTGCTCTCATGCATACCTGTTGGTAATAACATAGCAAAAATATGTCCTCCTCCTCGTCCTCCTCCATAAAGGAACTCATTTCTACAATCTGAATCCAATGAAAATCTGCAGTTTACTTTTTGACCGCCTACTCCCTCAAGAAATGCGTTGGGTCCTGTGGAACCTGTGGGGTCCCAATTCCAATGCAGCCCCCTACTAAAAATCAGCACTGGTAGCAGCAGCAATTAGCACTGCCTTCACTGTCTGTTGGAGGATGTTCATGCTCTGTCCACAGGAGTGTGAGTGTTTGTGTGTGAGTGCCAAGTGTCAGAATGTGAGAAAGTGGGTGAGAGGGAAGAAAAATTTTAAAGCTAAATGAGGCCTTCTAGGTGTGCGCCTCAGTCCACTTAAGTGTGTTTGTGTCTTTAGATACATGCATAAATATATACTGTATGTGTATTTATGGTTTAAATTTGATGGGTGTCTGCCTGTAAAATATCTCTGGGGTCCATTTAAAACACTGCAAGGCGTCACCATCATCCATTCAAGTGTATCTGTGTGTGACTTGATTGTCTCAGGGCCCAAAGAGACAGAGCGTCCAGATAAAGCTGGATCAACATGTGTGACTATTATTACAGTGAAGAAAAATGTACAGGAAAGCCAGGGAAGGAAGTGAAGGTACGCATGAAAGAGAGACATTATGTGAGAGTGACAAAAGACACAACAGGTACACAGTTTTCAGCTGCATTTGAAATGATTTGACCTGGAAGTGAGATGTCTAAGAGTTACTGATATCAAAACAACAAAAATCTCTTTAAAAAGTGATGTACACGTGTATGCTCTATCTTTTCATATTTGTTTTTTAAGGGTTATTTGAAGGAAAAGTGCAAAAACCCTTCCTCTGCTCTGGCTGTAAAATCACACAGCGTTTATCATGACTTCTGGAGGCACATTCTCATCTTGAGTTCAGTCACTCACTGCACGTCAGGGTGCGCCACTTCCTCTCTCTTGCTTAGACTTTCTGAGACACCATGTCAACAAGATGATTCGCATTGGTGCTTTAATCCTCCTCACTTAGCCCACCCGATCAGTTTAAAACACTCACAAATACACACACACAGTGCTAGACTCCCTTGAAGCGCAAAGGGTGGTAGAAAGCAAAGGAGCTCTTAAAACTCATTAGAGGAGGGAAGGCCCACTGCAGATGATGAGATACACTCAATTAAACAGGATAGGGTTCTACTGTACCCAAGGGAGCCATGCTAAACCAGTAGGAAGAGAAAACCATGAGAGAGAGAAGATTTGTGATATCTGTGGTATATGTGTGGATGCCTGTGTGTGTGTGTTTGTGTGAGAGAGAGAGAGAGAGGGCTGAGCATCATAGAGTTGACAGATCCATCAGGATGTTCGGCAGTCTGTGTATGATGTGTGTTAAGTGTGTGTGTGCTGGATGAGCTACAGCCCCCCCGGCCCCCCCGGGACAGAGGATGCGATCATATGTTGACGACGCATCTTGATAGGTGTGATTAATGCTCCAACACGTCTGTGTCAAAGCGAAGGGTGTGTAATTTCTTAGAAGGACCCCTCAGGGATGCATGTTGTGATATTCATAGTAAATGAGAAATAGATGGACAGTGGAAGGGCGAAAGAAAGAGACAGAGGATCATGGGGGAATTGGGAATACAGGCAGATAAAAACAAATAGAGACTATTAGTCAAACAGACAGACACTTACTCTGAGCTAATGACAAAAAGTTGTAATCTACAGCCAATCTGCATGGTAGAGTGGATGCTGAATGTGTACGGACAGCATATTGTATATTGATATGTATTGTGTGGTATTGTGTTCCACAATTTAAAACATGTATGAGTATATTGTGTATAAGAAGTTGAAACGTGTTGTTTAACATTCTATTGAGGAAGATGATTCATTCGGTTCAACTGAGCTGATTGAAGGTTTTGTGGCATTTCAAAAGTGTGCATAAAAGCCACTTGACAACTGACTAAAAGCAAAGAAGCAGCAAGAGAGAATGACACAGCACAGTCAGTGGCTCAAAGACACTGGTGGAAAAAGTGGGGAATCCTTTACTTAGTAAAAGTACTAATACCGCTCAGTAAAGATAATCCATAACACTGCAATGAAAATGTTTCTTAAGTAAAAGTACAACCCAGATTCAAAAAAAGTTGGGACCTTGTGTAAAACGTCAGTACAGTCATGTGTTTAACAAAGTGTTGAACCTCTCTCCATCCTTGCTTTGAAACGACTGAGTCTTTCCAGGATGAACCTTTCATACCCAATCATGATACTATCACCTGTTACCAACGAACCTGTTTACCTGTGGAATGATCCAAACAGGTGTTTTTGGATCATAAGCAGATATTTACAAAAATCAATGAAGTTGATGAGGTCAGACATTAAATATATTGTCTTTGTACTGTTTTCAAATGAGTATATGTCAAAAAGGATGAGCAAATTATCACAGTCTGTTTATGTTTTACAGTGTCTTAACTTTTTTGGAATCTGAGCTGTATGTCAGTAAAATCTGGAAAATGTACTTAAAACATCAAAAGTAAAAGTACTCAATGCAGAAAAATGTCCCTTGTGACTGTATATCATTTGATTATCTTTACCAATGCAGTAAAATCTAAGTAGCTTTTTACTGTTGTAGTTAGTTGAGGCAGAGGTAATTTGATCTATTTTATATAGGACTGCAACAAATTACTTTTCTTGTGAATTAATCCCCAGATCATTTTCTCGAGTGACTGATCCGACTGATTATTTGGCTTGGGAAAATTTAGGAAAAGGCGCTTTTACAATGTTTTGTTTTGCCCTGACCAATAGTCTCAAATCTCAAAATTATTAAAAATAAATTGAAAATACTAAAATAATGACGAGAAGCATCAAGTACATAGTCTTACATTTATTTGAAAAATGACTTAAACCATCATCAAAATAGTTGTCTTTCATTTTCTGTTACCTAATCAGTTATTCAACTAATTCTTTCAGCTCTTCCTGTATACAGGTATATTGTTAAGTACAGTGATTTAGTTTATAACAATGCATCATATGCATCAAGCTGTCATATAAATATAGTGAAGTAAAAAGCAGAATATTTCCTTCTGAAATGAAGTAGAACTATAGAGTAGCATGAAAAGTACCATTGCACACAGCAGGTAAATAGACCAGGTTTTCATACATATTTTCCAAAAGGATCCCAGGTGGCAAGTTTATTCTCTAGCCCTGGGAGCCAGTCTGTTTAAAATCTATTACAGCTTGTGTCCTGTGGAGACCCACCAGCAATAGGCCCACAAGCTATTTCTGGATCCAGCCCGAGTGGAAGAAAGAGGTCAGCTCCCAGTGAAGCTGACAAGATAGGTCACACATTGTCTTTCCAAGAAGTTGTTGTTTTCCCTCAGGCAGAAATCTTGGCTTTTAAATGCATTTTTTGGCGTTTGTGATATTATTTGGCCCCCACATTGCACTTTATACTGGCCTGTTGCCTATTTGTATACTTTTAGCATCCTCTGATGTACTTAAAGGTCCCCCCCGCCCCAGATACATTCTGAGGTAGGTAAAAATACTTTGCTATGATAAATATTTTGTTTAACCTGATTTTTCCAAGTTAAAAAAGGGGTTGGAAGCACATCTATTCTTTGTCCCTCACTGGGAAATTCTGGATCTATGAATTATAGGCGTCATGCCAGGCACGCCACTGTTGCTTCCACGAGGTTGACCAGTGAAAGAGCAGTGCTCTGTTTGAGCCTCTGTCAGACCCAGACTCAGATGAGGAGCCGGCTGTGCAACAAATAGTATAGTTAGTATAGTTAGCATCTTTTATTTATGTTGTTTGTTAGCTTGTAACTGGCAGTGGCTGACACAGCATTATTGGGTGTAATACATAAAATAATATCTGCTAGGATGTAATGGTGTGTTCACATTATCACAATGTTATTACATAATCAAAAACCAGAGGTCGAGTCAAAGTTTGCACAAAGATAGATTCTGTCTGGCTGAGATCTTTATATTATGGGTAATATCTTGCCTAGGGTAGATCTGAATCTCAGATTTTAGGAAAGTCGACAGACATCTCCTTCTTCATTAGAGGAATGTGAAAACGCCTCTTTTCATGACTTTGCACAGATACAAGACAGTGTAGTCAAGGTCAGACATTTTAGGAGAAAAACACACTTCTGAGTGGAGGGGATCTTTAACCATGACCTGGTAAATTGGAGACTAAAGCAAAGGAGAGCAAACACAGAGTTCCACTCAATGACTTCATTGTTACAGACATTTCAAACACACTTTCTCATGGCATACCTCGGGAGACATTTCCGAGGTCATGCCTTGAGAAAGAAAGACCAGGTGTGGTTGAAATGTCTTTATGATCCTCTGCGTACTAAGGGCCATTATTACTGGCAGACAAATGCATCAGCTAAATACAGTGTAGCACTAAATAGATTGAAATACACAAGCATTTATATTCTAGAAATGTTAAGAGAGGAATCTTCAATCAAACAAACCAAAGAGAGAGCAGGGGATAACTGAAGAAGAGGGGAAAAAGGAAGAACAAAAAGTTAAAATGGAGACTGTGTGAAAAAAGATATGGTGCAGATGCTGACTGAGGTACAAAAGCGACCACAGAGACAGACCGGCGGCTGCCTGACAGTGAGCCAGATAAACAGACAGGAGGAGTTGAACCACGCAGCAGGAGGGGTTCAGCCACTCCCAGAGCCTCCACACAGAGAGAGGAAAGACGTCTCCAGTAGCACACTCTGATCGAGGTGGAAATGAGTAACCAGTGGAGCCTGTCAGAGCAGATGGCTGAGAATCCATTAGCTAATAGTGGAGGAGCCTCCCAGCCAAACTAATGACGCCCTCATTACTACGCTGCACGCGCTCCCGCCCAGCCAATGGACTCTGGCTGGGTCTTTGTGTGGACCGGGATGCACAAACACACACAGATACACACACACAGATACATACACACAAGTACATACATGAGCATGCATCTGCACAAATGTATACAGACATGCTCACATACACAAAAAAACCCTGTGTGCCCTCTTAGATCCTCCAAGGAGTGCAAGCAAACACACATACACAGCAGTAATGTGATGTATGCAGGGAGGGGCTAAATTTGGGCAGAGAGGAAAAAGACAAAAATGTGCGGACTGAGAGACTATCCCATCCATCTATCCGTCCAGCTCCACACATGACTGCCACCTCAAAATATGCCATCTGCTTTTCACAGCACGGAGAGATGAGAAACGAAGCAGAGATGAAAAACGCAATATCACAGCTGCATAAATAATTTCGCCTGTGTGTGCTCTGCATGTGATAATGCACAGCTATTCATTCACCTATCTGTTATCACTTGTGCTTATAAACACACTCAGGCACACAAGTAGCATACACAACAGACTGCAAGCAAAAGGAACAACCGTGCAGACAGACAGGCGAAGAGACAGGGACAAAAGTTAGACAGCAGAGACACAGTGGTGTCTATATACTGTCTATTGAGTTAGAGACTCTATTCAGTTTCAGTATTGGTAAGAGGTGTTTATGTATATCTTTGTGCAACAATGAAGAGCTGACAGCTCTCAGGGCACACTCTGGGCCACATGACCTACATCTGAACTGTGTCCATTCTTTGCAGAAGAGGATTCTCCTCCTTGGTATTTTGCACTCAGAGAGGAAATAACACTGGCATACAGTCAGAACACAACACATTCATTCTCTGCAGGAATGCTGATCCCGACAGCTTGACCTAGATCACTTTACCTTGCCATGGTCTCTGATGGTTGCTTCCGCAGCAGGGAGCAAGTCCGGATCCCACTGAACAGTGGCACATCAGTAGAGGTCAGCTTATCTGTTCATGTAATGTTCATGTCCTCCATTAGCAGGATCTGAGGGCAGAGAGTCAAACATAATTTCACTTCCCGTTGTTTGACTAGAGCTTGGTTCATTTGTAAGACCAGGAGAGAGGTTAGTGCAGCTACTGTAGGTTTAAAGGTGCTGGTTCACCTATATTTGCATTTGGCAGCGCAGACAGACAGGACACTAAAACAGAGATGACAGCACAGCTTGGGTTCAGATTCAAGCTAATGCAGTCACAGCAACTGCCTGCTATCCCCATGCAAGTTTGTCCTAGACCCATCAGCCATCAGGGCAACCCCACAGAGAGAAAGTTGACAGCAGCTTGCATGACTAATATTACTTTGAAATGCAAGCTAATAGGCTTTAAAATGGCAACATTTTGGGGTAAAAACTGTGACAACCAGTGACTGTTATTGGTGAATGATTGGCTGGCATTGCCCCAAAAAACCTGAAGAAAAAGGTTTTGTGATCAGGTACAAAATGATGAGGTCTTTTCAAGTTTGCTGTTTCAAGTTTTATCCCCTCTTTGATACATTTTTGATCACAGCCAGATCCCTTGTGGGGCATTAGACACACATTTTCCTGGTGTCAAGCCTTCATCTACAGTCACTGTCTCATCAGCTCCCTGCAGGAGTGAGTGTGCATTTGTATGTTAGTGTGTGTGTGGAGGCAGGACATTTTCCCAACAGAGCCTGGAGGATACATGGAAGCAGAGGAGGGGGGGGCTGTAGTAGAGAGTTTGACTGGCAAAAAATGAGAATATGAGGTCAGGTAAGCTGTTTAGCACAGATGCACACTGACATTCTGCAGGTGTCAACTGCTTATGAGACCTATACTTGATGTGTGGGACAGAGACATTCCATCTGAATCATATGTTTAGCTTAGGCAGTTCGGTGGAGCCAACATAAAAGCTTGGTAATGGCCATTAGAAGGTTTTTGTGTGTTTTTGATATTTTTGGGAGATATTTCCTTGATATGCGTTTTGCTATGGCACTGGCTAACTTAAACGGTATAGACATATGATGTTTCAACTGATGTGAGGAATCAGTCCTTTTCAGCAACATGGCATAGATTTTGTGGATGAGTAAGTATCAGGTTCTGGGGCTGTGCTCCAAGACATCTGGTCCTTGTGTAAGTGGAAGGAAAGTTGTGTCCTCAGCAGAAGGTCGAGTGCGCTCTCAGTGGCGACTGGGCTCTGCCACGGTGGTGCCTCGTCACCAGTTCTGTTGGTGAGTGTCCAGTTTGTGACCTCAGCACTGCATTGCTGCCCCTTGCTGATGGTTTGGTCCTGCTCAATTTGACAGGCTGTGACCATCAATGGGCACTGGAACAGCTTGCAGTTGAATTTGAGCAGGTGGGATGACAATGAGCACCTTCAACAACAAGCACATAATATTTTACCGATAAATGATGGATTATCTCTTTTGGTTGGTGGTGAGGGTTTGCGCCAAAGTTTACATATCTTGCTGATTTGCTCACACGTGGGGATTAGATGGAACATGAGATCACTCTTGTGTTACCTGCAGGAGCTCACCTCTAACGACACAATTTGGGTAGTGACCAAAAGAACAAGAATCATACATAAAAGCAGATGTGATTCATTTCCTTTGGAGGATATCTGAGCATACCCTTCAGGCCAAAACATTACCTCCATAATTTCTCAAACACAGACAGTTTGAACTATGCAAAGTCAAATCAAAGTCAGTTGTGCTGCTGTTACATTCCGCAACGGCCCAGCCAAAATTCTTAGCACGATGCAAGTGTCAGCTTCAGTTTCAAGCTATGCAGTGAGGTGTGATATACAAGGCAAGAACAAGAGCTGTCTTTTAAAAGTGTTTTTCAATTTGTTCTAACCTCTGCACTTCTGTTCACTCTTTCACAATTACCATGGCACCCCATGTTGAACCAGACCCCCCCCTAGGGACTAAGACAGTTAATTTCATTTCATAAGAGCAGTCATGGACTATAAGCAACTGTGCCATGTTTTTATGATGCAAAAAGCAAAATGTTGCACTTTGGTTTTGCATACTTGTTGTACACAGTATTACATAGAATACTATAAATAATATTGGATATGGAGAAGCTTAGTATAGAGCTGTGTCTTCTCCATCTGATAATAAGTGGCCCAATTGTACATTTTAGGAATAATGTATTGTTTTTAAACTGTGGTGGAAATTGCTGACAAGCTTTAGTGTCAGTAGTGCAAATCTCCATGAGAAATCCCTTAAACCTTTTTCTGTTTAAGTCGGGGTGAGAGAGGGGTATTTTTACAGGAAGGTGGGTATAGCAATGCCCTTTGGGGGGCCTCTTATGGCCTCTGGAATATAAAACTTGCAGTTATATTTATAATTAATGGATGGGGGCTTCATGTCAAACACATCAGCAGATTTGTGAGCTCACTGATAGTAAATAAAATGAATCAAACAGATCAACACATGAGGTGAATCTTTTGCCGTCAACCTCCGGAGTTCCACCTTTTATCCCTACATTCTATAAGACATAGGCAACTGCTATTTTTAATTAAACTAGTACAGAAATCCTGGGATGGAACAAAGGAGTATTACAAGATATACAAGAGTATTAAGTAGTTAATGTTTGCTTTATTTTCAATGCACAAGTAAATTCTTCCCTTAGAGTGTGTGAACAACCCTTATAGCCCTTATGCATACTAATAGAGGTTGTAAAGTGCCCATAGCAAGTGTTCAAACCTCGATTACGTGTAGAACAGAGAGACTGACCTCTTCTTCTTTCCAGTATAGTGGAGCAAGAAGATGAAGGCATGCAGGCAAAAATCTGAGTGGTCCTGTTTAGACAGCTGTAGCACCACCAGGGAGTACAGGGTGAACACCTTCTTAGCCAGGAGCTAAGGAGTGGAAAGACAGGTGGAGGAGAAAGTGAAAGAGAGATGAAGACATACAAGGAGACAAAGGTAGAGAAGTATGCAAAAACATACAAACAGAGGCAGAAAAAGAAGAATCAAGAGAGACAAAGATAAAGTACAGAATGAGAACAGTGAATTACACAAGGCTGTCAGCTTTGGGTAAATAGGATTAAAATTTGCAGTATAAACCAGAGATGAGCCAGGGTGACTGAGAAGGGCAGTGTGCCAGTAAAGCATGTCATGAAACATAAATCCATCAATTCCTATTCCCTGCCTCGGTGGACTTCAAAGACAGGTCTCAAATCATACATCCATTCAACCATACAGCCAGCTTGCATTGCAGCATGAAGCGTATAATGTAAGCTGAGCATGTGAAGTGTGTGTCTGACAGTGCAGTGTGTGGACATCCACTCAGGATGTCCCAGCCTGTTATCATTGTGTAAACCCCATTTTGGCAGTTTGAGAGTCTATATGTGCATGTTCTTATAGCATGTACATACTCTATTTAAAATATAATATTCAACACACTTAAATCACTCAATATTCAAACAGTATCAAAAACCTATGACATGTGCAGCAGAGGAATACTAACAGCTACGAACAGATTTTTTAAACACTACTTTTTTCACTAAACATTTTACTGTCACTACATACTTTGTTCATGTAAACAGTATTTGTGTGTGTGTGTGTGTGTGTGTATGTGTGTGTGTGTAGGACGGGGGGAGGAGAGATGTAGAGCAGTACTGTAAGTACGAGTGATAAAGAAACCTCTCTCTCCCACATATTTCAATCAGTGTGCAGGACTCCTTGGCCACTATGTCAGTTTGTTCTCATCAAAACCTGCCCCACGCAGCTCATGAGACACAGCGATGTGTGCAGACACACAACCCATGCACACAGACACACACATACACAGATGATGGGCTTGTGGGAGGCAAATCCACCTCCGTTCTGTTCCCGCTCAGAGTAATCAGACAGCTCCCAAACCAGGCCAAAGCACACTGAAGTAGGCCAGTCCTGCGACCAAAGTCTCCTGCAGTGCCAGGTTGATTTTTTTTTTCTACTAACAAGGACTAAGTCCAGGTCTTTTCAGCACCTGGCAACTGGTTACTGGTGGGTGTGTGCATTAAAAGTGTACTTGAGCATATTTGAGAGTTTTTGTGCTTAAGTGCACGTCTAACCCAGTGAATTCCAGACTGGTCTTAAAGCTTCAGTATTTTTTATGAAACAACAACTTTAGAAAAAGAACTTTGGAGGCTAAAATTGTCATTGGTATGATTTAGGTTTTTAATTAAGAATTTGTGTTTACGGCTAAGGTTAAAATTAGGATAAGGTTTAGCTTCAGGTAATAGCTTGGCATGTAGTGGTGAGGATTAACATTTGGGCCAATAAGAGAAGGTTTGGTAGCCTTGTCGGCGGAGCCCATAAAATAATGAAGCTCATACACCACCGTATTCAGCGAACATCGGGTACTGAGTGGCTGTGTTGTTTCAGTCTTAATCTGTTGTTGTTTGCACTGCTGCTTGGTTAACACTCCTAATTCTCTTTCTGGCACATAATTACGACTCCCAACAGCATCCAGCATGGCAAGACTAGTGCCACGCTAGCATTCAGCCTAGTATATTTATGTGCCTACGTCTGTGTTTGTGTGTGCATGTGAATGTGTCTGTGAGTAATACAGAGACTGCTGTTTTGCTTAAGTTTTGCAAAAGTTGGTGAAGAAAGTACAGTGAGTATGTGTGTCTGTCTATGTGGGCGGCAGTGTTGGATTTTGCTGAAGTCCCCAGGGAGCAAAATAGGTGTTCATGTTCAGGTGCAAGACAGAATTAGGATCTTGTTAAACACACGCTGGTTAGGAGGCACACACACCACCATCACCTCTTCTCATCATTCTGTGGCAAGCAAACTAATGCACACTATGTGTCACGTTGAAACAAATACACACGAAGCAGCAAGAACTCCCTGGTGAGTCAGCAGTAATCCTGCTCCAGCTCTGGTCCCGGAGAATCATGTGTCTGTGGTAATCATCACACATACATACATATATACACACACAAACATTAATCCTCTCACACCTTGGCCCGGCACCAAACCCTGCATTGACACTGATCCCAGACCAGTGCTTACTACTTAAAGGAGCTTGAAATCAGTGGGGAAACAGATGGATCAACACCCACTGCTGATCTATGCTCAGCTGAGACTCCAGCCTCTCCAAATAATGGAATGGCACATTTCCCGTTCAGGATCACTTTAATGACAGTGATTTCAGTTGGGACAAAGACAGCGCTGACATTTGTCCGTTAAAAACCCTGTTAGAAATCTATCAAAAAAAAGTATGTAAATCTGTAAAAAAGAGTCTCCAAGTCTGTAACTTTGACATGAAAAGGCAAGCAGAGTATTTTTAATTGAATCCATCAGATTGATTTGATGATATTGCATCTCTATCAGTGTAGAAGAACTCAATCTCATCTGCTGATTGCCTGAGCTCTTCACATAAAAGAAGCGGGGATGTTTCATTAAGGCTGTGATCATTCAACAAGATATACTTTAGAAATCAGTGCGTATTCAGAACTGTGTACAGGGTAAAAATAGCACCCAGACAGAATTCATTAAACGGATACATCCACTATAAAGACAAGGCCTTGTTACTGAGAAGTGAGACAGTTGCAGTTGAAATGAGGTATCCTTATGGTTGCATAGAGTAACGCTATCTCTCTGTGTTTCCAAGTAAGTGACAACGCTTTGTTGCTGGCCTACAACCAGCAGATCAGTCCTGGCTAAACAAGTCTATACTCTTCCAGCGTTGTTCCAGCAGAGTGAATAAGGAGCCAAATCAGGGTTTTGTTGCACAGAATCACCATGGCACCTCGCTTGTGTTTGTCCAACAACTTATACTGGGACAACAACTGTTTCAGAAACTACTGAGCACATGGACACAACATAAGTCAGTGGCAGATTTTGTACTTTTAACTGCATGCAATGATACGGTGACTCTATACAAGCTTCAAGACCTTCCTGTCATTCTGAACAAACACAAGCCAATGGTTGCTCAGAGGCTAGGCTTCCATCTAGCAATCTGCAGCAATATTGTTATTACTATTGCTTTGGAAAAAGTATTGAAATGTAAAAAAAAAAAACATTATTGGTTGGTCAAACAAAAAATGCAGAGTTTTATATTTTAAGGAAAAGCAAACATGATTTTCAGTGGACTGTAGTCATTTTTTCCTTAAATAAGCTTAAAAACATTAACAAATGGAATACAATGTCTCATGTGTTCAATCTAAATTCAGGAACATCCCTACTACACACTGGCCTGTATAATCAGTGAGTATTCTTTGTCTTTACTTAAAATGATAAGCATGACAAATTTAGCTCTTTTAGGTTTACACCGGCATTAGCGTTGGTATAATATTAAGTTACACAATCGTCAATCATTATCTCATCGTTAACTTTCATAATCAATCATTTTCCTACCAGTAGCCTAGCAGAATAAGTGCATGGTTTGCTCTCCAGTATGAACAGATATTGTCGCAATTACTGCTCTACCAAGAGCAACATGTAATTTACGCAATAATAGCACTAATCCTTTGGACAGTGTATGCACACAAACCTGAGGTGTTAACTGGTGATTATACTGACAATGCAAATGCTAGTTTCTGTCTGCTTATAAGTAATGTATTAATTACAAATGATACAAATCACAGTGCAAATCTATGTTGGATTTCCAGAATGTGAAAGTATTAGTATGTGTGTTATGTAGTGTTTGACACTTAACACTTACACAAAGACCTTGTTAGAAAAACTGCAATACTGCCTGACAAACTGTGTTGACACAAACAAGTGGAGTTAATCAACTGACTGATATGTGACAGGCTGGCTGATGTCTTTAAGTATGCTTTGGTTGAGGTGCTGACTGACTGAATGTCTGACTGACACCTGTTACAAAACAGCAATGACAAGCCGACTAGAGTTTCCGAGGTAATTGCAGCCATATGTAAAGTACGTGTTGGTCTGTCAGTTTCATGGCTGTATTAACAGAACTGGATACATTATTTCAAGATGTCCCCTATTCATTCCAATAAAGGCTGCTCACTTAACACATGTCATTCTATGTTGCACAGCCCACAACACATGCTTTAGTGTCTCCTTCCCTGTGTGTTATGCAAACTTTCACAGAATTTACAGAAAACCTGCAAAAGAAAAATGTGAATTGACATGCGTTCCCATCCACTAGCACAATGCAAAAAGGAGTTGAGCGCATAGAGATAAACAGTTGTGTGTCATTAAACCATTATAGAAGAAGAGTGCACAATGAGTTTACATACTCTTCAATGAAAGGGAAACGTCAATAGACATTTAATTCACATGCCTCATGCACATCATGTTTTATAAAATGTGCTTACAGTCTTCAGCAAATATTTAGTATACACACTTTCCAGGTTGTTTCTTAGTAAATGTTCATGTTAGAACAGAAACAATGTTCTTTCTTTGACCTTGCCTCAACTACAGTATTATTTTCCTCGATCAGGGCATCTCGTTATCTGTTAACCCACAAATTATCTTTGGATGTAACATGTTATTTCAAAAGCGACTGTTTTGATTAAATCATAGTAACTGCACGTTGGATAATGGCCTTGGTTGTGTGTGAAAGGGCATCCGGACATGTCATTGGTGAGGCACAATCAAATCCTCAAGAAAGAAAAAAAAAACAAAAAACTTTTTAACTTTAACAAGAAGCAATGTGAGATTGAATAAATAGAGTGGCAATGAAATGACTATTCAGTCTCGCAATCCCCCACTCCGTCCTATTGGAAGAACAAACAAAACAGGAAATGTACCAGTTGAGTGGCTGTTTGTTTGGTCTCCTTTCTTTTTCTTCAGACTAAATAGCAGTCATTCAGATGTGGTCTTCTCAACACCACACGGCCAGAACAACATGCATACAAAACAAAATGGTGCTCATATTCACCACCATATCCTTCTATATGGTGTTCATTACCATCAATGTCATCATGATTACACTCAGATACATCATCATCAACATCATAATTATCTGCTCTCGATGTACACACACTGGCATTTTTGCCTTTTGTCCTATTTAGTTCAGGCTCAAAAACAGATCTCTTGCTGCCGTCACACAGGCCAACATGTTGGTGGAGAGTGAGAAAGGATGATAATATGGGGAACAAATGTGAAGCAGAGAGAGGGTGTTACTGCTCCACTATTCTTTTTAAGTGTTTCTTTCATTGCCACAAACTGTTGAACGCGTGAAACTATTAATCTGCACCCTTGTGTTCCATCACGTCATTGATTTTTCCTTTTAAATGTCATTAAATAGCAGTTTTGGAAAGTGACACGTGTTTTAAGATTCATTTCCACTGCATGGCTTACAGCTGTCATCCCAGCCGACAAACCTCTCAAAGAACATTAACAACCACTTTCAGAGGTATCAATTTCAGGTGTCTGTTTTCCAATTCCTACTTTCCTACAATTCCTGCTCTCCATCAACATTTGTTATTTCATTTGTTTTTACCTTCGTAACTTTTTTCCCTCAGTACACTCCTTTTCTCAACAAACTGCCACGTTCTCAAACTCATAGGTATTGTCATCACAGTCTTGCCCAGCTTCCACTGACATCCCAACTGTGAACCCCACAGATGCCCTTTAAGCAGCACCAAAGCACAAGGGAGACAGTTACAGCGAAGGCTCAGCAGTATTTTATTCTATATTCCAAACCGAGCCCTCTCTTCATTATAAAAGAAGTTAAGTTTGTGTTTTACTTGTCACAGAATGTGTTGGTAGTTTTCATAATCAACATAAAGTACTTCATATCTGTCAGTGATGACATATCGATATAATGTGGAGATGGAGAAGCGTAATATCTAGTTCAGCAGGAATGAGGATTTGTAATATAACAAAATCATTGTGGATAGTACAATAGGAAGAAAAGAACAAGGATGAAAAATACCGGATATCAAATTGGTCATCAAATTGGATTCAAAATGGGAAAATCCATTTGAATTGCTTTAAAATGCGGCTTATTTTGTATGACCTTTAGAGACAGGAAGATGAGCGTGTCATTGCGTCAGTCTCAGTCCGTATTGTCAAAATGTCTAAAAAGCAAAATGAGAGTGAGAGATTAAAAAGAAAAAAAACAAAACAATTACAGAACTCTGATGCATATGTCTCTCTGTTCTTGTCTTTTTCTTCAGACTACATAGCAGTCGTTCAGACATGGTCTTCTTGACACTACACAGCCAAACCTACATGCACACAAAACTAAATGGTGCTCATATTCACCACCATAACCCTCTTTACTGTGTTCATTACCACCAATGTCATCATGATTACACTCTGATCTATCATCATAACAACGCCCTTATCAGTGTTGTCAGTGCTCTGTACGCATTCACTGGCATTTTTGTCTTTCGTCCCATTTAGTTCAGGCCTTGAACAGATAAAGCGCAGCAGATCTTAACTTACTGTTCCATCCCCATCTCATTCTTATGATCCCACACATCAAAAATAATATCAAATGAGTGATGATTTAAAAATGTATGCAGGGGTTAATGTCTTGCGGTGTATTATCAGGGTGCTTTGTTGATAAGTGGAAGACAGGTGGATGTGGGTTAAACAAGGGTCACATTTGGGCCAAAGGTTCTACTTTGGATCCGTCTGTGCTAGTGCCTCAAAAGTCCTCTTCTGAGATACTTGATTAAATCTTAATAAATGGCATCCATGAGGTGAATATTATGTACTTATGTAGCCAGAGTCCTCCTGCTGATCTAGTATCACAGGCCAGTTCATCCTGAACATCTGATTCATCATGTTGTAAAATGCTGAAATGGGGCTAAATCAGCAGTCCTGCTCCTCTGGCACACTCAATAAATGTAGCCTTCAGCCGGAAAATCAGATAAATCCTGGCATATAAGAGTTTTAGACCCTGTAAGAAAAAGGGTCATTTCGCATGCCGTTTATGGAAAGATTGTTTTTTTCTTAAAATAAGTAATAAATGTCATTGGGTTAGCATAATTTCATTCGTTTCATTCAAATACGCCTGTTTAAAACTGCGATCTTGATTTACATAGTACTTGCCATTTTTGTGTGTGAAATATGCTTCTGTCTATTTCAATTGTGTTCTCCAATCTTTGTGTGTTTTGAAAATATGACTTCTGAAGAGTTGAGCAAAGGTGGTTTTCCAAGCAAAGGTAATGTTATCAAAGTCTTATCTAGTGAGCAGCTGCTCCCTGATGCCCCGTCCTTCATAATGTTCTGGAAGGATGAAGAAGAAAGGAAGGAGACAAATGACAGGCAGAGACTGAGGTAGGGGAGCAGAAATAAAGACAGAAAAGGAAACTAAATTATCAAAAGGATGACAGGAAGAAAATTGTGGTAAGAAAGCTAAAACCAGATGGTGGTCACAGACATTTTTGAGAGTTTGACGTGTGCTGGTGTTTCACAAATGAAGCACACACACACAAGGTTTCTGAAACACTTCAGATCATTGTCCTGTTCACACATTAGAACAAATGTGCTTCAGGCCACTGCTGGGCAGATTATAGAGGGGCTAACAGCATGTTCAGGGGATTAACTGAGTCTGCTTGTTTGTAATATGTGTAAATATTTTGCACAATGTTGGGTGCAGTGACATTTTATTATGGATTACTTCACTCGCCCCCCAACAATCCACACACTAATGAACAGAAATACTGTTTCAGTGTCCACCAAGGCTTTGTGCTTATCAAGAGGTAAATTTCGGTCAGTCAGCTTCACTCGCCCATTACTGTATAAAAAATGTGAGAGCGGTGAAGAAAATTACTTTCAGGCTAAATCTAATCAGTTATTAATGAGCACTATTTACATATACTTTCTTTAATAACAACATTTAAATGCAAAGTCAGTCTCCTGTCCTCTGCAGATATCACAGTCTGCAGATTCATAATGTTACATTAACCTTCCCTCAACAAAATAACATGGATTTCACCCATCCCTTTTGGCTGTGCCACAGCCCTGATGTGAGCAGCACCTATTACTTTTTTCCTGCAGGTTACACAAATGATTAATCCAGCTATTTTGTCACGGCTGATGCTAGGAGGGTAACAGGAGCACAGAGGATAGGACCCAAATGCAGACTTTTGAAGCAGAGCTGGTGCAGTTCAATGATTTATTAGCAAAACTCAAGGTACAAAAGGCTTATAGGATAGTGAGGCAGACAAGGGTCAGAACCAGAGGGCAGTGGCGCAAATCCAAAAAGTAGTGGGCAAGAATCCAAAATCGAATAATCGGTTAAAAAGGTCAAGCAGGCAGGTCAGGCAGGCAGAAAGAGGTTCAGGTACAGGGTTGCAAGAAACAGGTAACAAGACATAAAGACAGAGGCTACAGAGCCAAGACATGGTAATATGATGATCTGGCAAAGGAAGTGAACGTAGTAGTGAAGGCTGATTAGGTGGGGAGATGGTCAGGGAAAGCTCAGGTGACTGCAGAGCTGATGAAAAATGGGAACAGGCGTGTGGATGGGTGGGAAAGTCAGGTGTGGAAGGATGAAAAATTCATGTGGTGGACGGCTAAAGGATGGCAGGTCTGGGGAGTAGAAGGAAAGGACATGGTCTGGGAGAAGAGAGCAGGGGCTGGAGACAAGGGCCGAGAGCAATGTTGCAGAAAAGGGGAACTGAGGAGCAGATTGTTACAATTTACTGTACATGTAGCACTCATTTTACATGCAGGAGAGGGGAAAATAGAAGAAGGAAAAAAGGAGGAAAAAAGATGGTTGCACCTTGGTGTCTCATGTATCATGAACTGCATGAAATCGCAACTGAAAACACGCCATAGTAAGTACAGTATGTGTGTGTAGTTCGTGTAGTATGAGTGACTGCTGAGACTGTAGTCTCATAGAGAATAGGAGAAACTAAAATACAAAAGTTCAACAGCTGGGCACACTGTTTATCGCTGCTAGGGGCAAGAATTTCACAGATTCTTTGATCATTTAGTTACACAAAGCAAATACAAAATTGCTAGTATAAATAAGTAGTAAAAGCAAAATGGCGAGCGAGCAAGTCACAAAGAGTAAACCAGCCAACCAGTAAAGAGCAAGTCACACAGTATGACAGACACATTCATCAGACGCCAAGGCAGCCGGCAGACTCCGATAACTTCAAGCCAGCTGCCATAGCTTCATGCAGGGGCTCTTACCTCCCTAAGAGCACCTGAGGCTCCTTGCTGGTTTGGAGACAGAGCTCCTTTGTAAATACCTATTGATTCTGACATTGACGACGACAACACTTGTGTTTCGATGTCTAGTCAGTCAAAAATTCTCATTTCAGTTCTCATAAAAAACTGCTTGATGACTTAAGGACAAGACTGTTGACCTATTTTACATTTACATCCTACGTCTGAATGCCCTTTAGTGATGTTCATAGACAAGCCGACTTCTAATAAATGTGAAAAGCATGACTGACCTATGAATCACCATTACTGCATGTTAATTAAAAAAGCACAAGGGACAACAGGACATCACTATAATAGAGATGTCTCAGGGCCGATTGGGGCATATTTCATTTGACTCTGAGTTCTGACAGTAAGGTTGGCAAAATGCCTACTAATTATCATTAACAAAGAGCAGTGTACAAAACATTCAGGTAGCAGCTTCTCCTTTAATGCAGCACTGACGCCAGCTAAAATGTCAAACGGCAGGTCTTACCACTAAGTGATGTTAATTCTGAGAGTAACTTGATAACAGAACAAAATTAACTCATCTATTGTTGGGTTGAAGTGCTCTCCGGAGCCAGTGCTTGTACTCCATCAAAGATTGTTTATGTGGGAAGAACCTTGACTCTGTAGCACCAGTGTTTAAGTAGGTCCAACAACTCCAAATGAGTAAGACAGCTTCTCTCTAGTGGTTCGTGTCATTTCCATTTTATTCATTTCATTTATAAACCAGGACCTCCAGTATTTGGAACAAGTAGTTTGTGCAGAAAATTTCCCCATTGTGGGACAAATAAAGGAATACCTTAGTTGAAAAATTAGGTGTATCAGATTAGGTAGGCTGCATTAAAGCTGCTATTAAAGGACTCAGATCAAGATTCCAGGATAGAAAAACTTGATCAGGACATCACTAAACAATAATACAAACAACAGAAAGACAAACAGAAGAAGAAAGAAAAGAAAGAAAAGTGAAGAAAGAGAGAATAGGGTATTTAACACAGTAGTGGGCAGCTATAGTATGATCACAGACAGGCTAATTAGAAGAATGGCTTGTAAAGCAGTATTTTCTCTAAAAAATAATTAAGCCTTTGACTGGTTCTGAAATTTTTTTTTTTTTTACAAAAGTGCTGTATTCTGCTCAGAAAAAAATGAATACCCTGCAGGACAGACTCAAGTGTATATTTCAGATGGAATACAGAATAAGTGTATGCATATGCAAACAGACACTAACATGTATATACACACACACACTCGTAGACTCTACACTACAGACGTCTTTTTACACAGAGATTTCAGAGGAATATCCATTATATAAACACTACAGAGTAAAACTCAAAGGCTCTGAGCATAGTATGGCTTGCTGATCCATTTGTAGGTGAACAAATAAGACACACACGGTGTGTGCTTTGCAACAGAGGCCTAACAAAATAAATACATATGTGCACCTCCTGACACATAAACACATAGAGTACACCAGAGAGATGAGAAACACCAGATCCTAACAAAGAGCTCTGTGAGATGCCGTGGGAAGGGGATATGGACTATAAGGAGGGGTGCCCCCTCGCTCTCTTTCGCTCTCTCTCTCTCTCACACACACACATACACATACACATACACACAAGCAGGAAGGGAGCATAGTGATGCAGCACTGGTCCTCTCCCCCCTGCTTGGCGTGCCTGGAAACCATGGCAGCAGTGTCTCACGGTACTGCAGCCGTCACCATGCCAACAGTGGCAGTAGCTTTCTGTGGGGATCAGACTCGCTGGGTGACACCTGACGAATGCACACACACACACTCATATACACAAGCAGGGAACCACTGAAAGGAAAAAGGAACAAAGAAAAGTGCGCAGGTGAGCTTTACACAGGTGGGTAAAAATACAGTTCATGCCGAGATGCACACAAGGGCATGTAGGTACATGTGAGCACAAACAGGCAGCAGGACATACAGATACAAACACACACACACACACAGTGTAATGTCACACAGACATGCACAGTGTAATGCTTTCAGCAGGTGTATAGAAAGGCAACCTTTCTTTTATCCCTCTCCTCCTGTTCTGAGTCTCAGTGCTCCACTCTGTCTATCTAATTAGAGAGCCTGCCCGAGTCTGGCAGTCTGCATGGGGGCACAGACACACACACACTCACACACACATGCGTATGCGTATGCACGCGCACGTCCACAAACACATCTTCATCTTTCTCTCAACACACATCACACAACATCTAGTGCACACAAATGACAAGAGCACTCTATCACTCTCCATTGCATGCACACGCACAGACACGCGCACGCAGACTCACAAAACACACACACACACACACATCCACTACCCACATATTAATAACCAGGTCTCCAATGTCAATTTGAGCTCTCAAGGACTGTGGGTGCTGAGCGAGGCAGAGGCCACACAGAGAGAAAGAGCAAGAGAGACAGAGAAAGCGAGAGAGAGGGAAGAGTAATGGGGTAATGCATTCAGGTTCTTATTCATGCTGATTCCCCGCTGGGTGCACAGACTCATTTACCTAAACAATACATTTCAGACAGGGCAAAGAGGACACAGAGGTAGGGCTGTGTGTGTGTGTGTGTGTGTGTGTGTTCGAGGGTGAATGATAGCCTCTTATTGCCCTTTGTGTGCTCTAATCGGGATTTCTGTGTGAGAGAGAAAAGGCTTTGCCTACAGTATGTGTGTTAAGCTGAAGTAAAAGATAGCGGTCAGAACAGTATATGTAGCCAAGCTTTACCATGGCACTGAATATATGCTGTCTGCATCTGATAGAGAAGAAAGACGGTACAAAAAGGCAGTCGAGGAAAGGGAAAAAAAAGAGCAAGGGAAGAAAAAGAGAGAGGCCCTTGAGTGAGACTGAGGTTGAGAAATGTGGTACTTGACCTCCAGTGTGTGCTTAGTATGAAGGGAGGAGGCTGAAATCTTCCTCTCTTTATCTGCTTGTACCTTCCTGAAGGCTGTCTGTGTTCATTCATTCAGCCAGTTACACTCTTATGGATACATAGATGGAGTATACTGAAAATGATTGCATAAAAATATATGGATCACACACTAAAAAATAACTCCCATTTATTACCGCTTGGAAATTTTTTTGCTGAGACCTGGAAATATAGTAAGATCGATAAAAAGAGGTCAGAAGGGGCAACAAACACGAGGGGTCAGATCTTAATGGAGGCTGTAAAAAAAACGTGAAGGTTTGCCAAACATATGGGAGCAGATATAGGAAAAGGATAAGATCCTCATTCATGGTATATGTAATGTAATATCATGATATAGATATACATTCTGATACAATTAAAGGTGCCTTGTAAATAGACAAAAGTTATGTGATTCAGTGCTTCTCAACAAAAAACATTGTGCTGATTGCGTTTCTTCCCTCATATTTTTCCTTGTGCATGACTGCTCATCCTGGACCGAATAAAATGAGGATCCACCTGTAAAAACTTTGCTCCATAGCACTATTAGTGGTCAAAATATTCACAGAGTAGCTTTCTGGAAAATCAGATGAGAAAGTGTTACACAGTATTCCTTTCCAGCGATCACTTTCATTTTGTTTTTGTTACCTCTTCACTGTAGCTATTTTACATATCCCTAAATCTCCACAATTAGTTTAGTGAGAACAAAATATTATAACCAGTTGAAATTATGGCTAAAATTACAAACATAAAAACTGCATGCAGAATATACTCAAGCTCAAAATGTCCACATGAAGCAACATTACGCTTATACCTTCTGACACACAGTATGTTCAGAATCAGTACACATATGCTCTGACCTTAGGCCTGCGCCTGAAAACAGAACAAATAACCCAGGCTGACACGCACACACACACACACTCAAGTTGTAATAAGATGCTGATTCAATGCTGTGACTAACTACATCTACTGTACACATAGTGACAAACTATGACCCAAATTATGAGCATGCAATCTATCCACCCACATTAAAACGAGCACAACAATTCATAATGATGATGTACAATATCCTAGTTCTCACATAGGCTGACAGATATAAATCTCCTAATGAGTATTTGTGCAATAAAATACACATGATTGCGCCGCTACAGCAACTCTGAGACACTACAACCACAAACGTATTGACCCGTAACCTTTTCTGCACATGTGGAAAGCTGGATCTGTCCTGCATTAAACTCACACACACACACGCACACATGGACACATAAACAGACCACATGTCGAGTAATACACTTATCGATCTGGATACTTAAGCACACCAGGCCAAGGTTTAGCCTGTTGGCCCATATTACTGGCTTCATGGCTGAATTTGGCGAAGTGGCAAAGCAATGGGGGATGAAGATTACGCACACACACACGCAGATGTCCAATGAGAAACAGTCATTACTGCCATGCTGTTTAGCCTGCTGTGTCTGTGTGTGCATTTTCCATCACAGAGAAAGGCCTGAAGTGCTTCACGAGCACTGCAACATTATCTGCTGAACGTCTTCTGTTGATGAGTAGGTCTGTAATGCACCGAGGCAAATGTTTCTGTGTCTTCAGCATTTCTTAAAAAAAAAATCTTTTACATTTTCAAAGAGAAAAGACATTTTTGGAGGTTTCGCACTCAATGTGTATTTATTGCTTAAAAAAAAACATCCCCCTTTCCCACCAGAGGTTGTCCAGCAGCTGTTTGATAGGTGCAAGCAGTTCCCTCCTGAAATGCCATCCTCCAGAATCCAACCACCACTGACTGGTCACACTCACTTCATTAATCATGAAATGCCTGGAAAAACTCATGCCAAATGCCATCCTGCTGTCGGACCACAGCTGGACCCCCACCAGTTTGCCTACAGGGCCAAACTAGGGACAGAGAAGGCCATCGCATGGCTCCTCCATTCCCTGTTCCAACATCTGGAATCACCAGGCAATTATGCCACAATCCCCTTTGTTGAATTCAGCTCCACCTTTCTCAGCAACAGACCACAGGCTGTTAGAATAGGGACAGTATCATCAACAACTGTCATCACCAACACGGGAGTCCCTCAGGCCTGTGTCCTAGTCCCTTTCTTTTGATGAAGGTGAGCTGTGCAACGGTAGAAATGTGTCCACCGATAGAGATTTGGCAATACCATGGGAGCTACCCCTTACTGTCCTTGCTATATATTCGGGGCGGACTATGTAGCAAATCAGGGATGGATTCTTGTGTGACCTTGTGATTCTTGCATGATCTTGATTTTGGCCATATTGCCCAGCTCGATTGCTTAATCAAGCACTTTACTTCATGTATTCCATTATTAGACAGGACCACAGGCAGTATAGGTGAGACAGGAAAGTATGGAAAAAGAGGTGAGAGGACAGGAGAGAGAGGAAGGACAGGAGAGAGCAGGAGGAGAGGCAAGACCAAGCACAGAACATGCTGTCTGAGTGGGTCTTGAAGCATTTTATCAAACTGTGTTCAAGTTTGTGTCTAAAGGCCTTCTGATGTCGTGCTAAAATAAAACTCACGCAATTCAGCACCACTGCTAGAAACACTGTCCCAACAAAGACTCCATGTTTCCATAAACTCAAATCACTGCCTGTTGCCCACCACCTCCAGTATTTGCTTTACAAAAGCATAATTCAAGCCATCATGTTGTACTGTTCCCCATGCTTCTTCACAATGTTGACCATCTCCAACAAAAACAAACTTACCAGCATCACACATACTGCCTCATCATCGAAACCGTTGGCCTTCCCACACCCAAACTCTCAGACATGAACCACAGAGCCATCACACGACCAGCACTGACAACAGCAAACGACACAGATCACCCCCTCAATCATCGCTTCACATTACTGCCATCTGGATGGAGATGCAGAACCTTAAAATGGAGGAGAACTTGCCCTCTGCCATTGCAGCATTGAACTGCCTCGCCGACAAAGTCGTGTGTTGGGATGTATATATGCATTAATGGAGACTCTATGTATCGTCTTTATCTGTATGCTACTGTGTTTATATCTGTGTTTATGTGTTGAACTGGCTGTGAAAACAAATTTCCCTGTGGGGCAATAAAGTCTAAATCTAATCTAGTTTTGAAAATTTGTTGTGTGTGTGAGTTTGTATGTATGTGTGTGTGTGGCACCTGCCTGAGGGCATGTTTGCACGGCACAGTGTGCTGATCCACTGCAGGGTTTTGTGGTGTGAGGAACAGGTGAGAGACGAGAAAAGGGAGTAGACAAGATGCCCTCCCTGCACTCACATGGCAGAATCACTTCCTGATACACACACAAACTTACACACCACTGTATGAGGGGGAAAAAAAGCTAGAGCAAATACTGTTCAACATATTTTGCTATTCTAGTGCAAGAAAAAAAATGCTGCTGTGCAGCACATTTGCTCCAGCAAAATACACAATCCCGCAATTGTTTAAAAGTCTCCGTTTTCCAAAGATGCCAGTCTGGCATGAGTTAAAAATCAGAGAAATATGCAGCAGATAATTGGGAACATATCCGCACAGCACACTGTTTATATGAGCCAATGTTTTTGTGCATTATGTCTCCAAGGGCTCTGAGCATATTTGACAGCATCTAGAACATATGAGAAAGTATGTTCCACTGGATGTATGCGTCCTGCTGCCACCAAGTCAATATGTATATGTGGATATGTAGTGTGTGTATATTCTAGAGATTAGGCAGATTAGGCAGGTAAGTCTGTGTACAACTATGTGTGTGTTTTTGTATATGTTTGTGTTTTGGCGTAAGCCACAGTTATCACCACATGTAGGTGCGTGTGTCTGTCTCACTGTGCTGCAAAAATCTTGTACAACCCGAGGCCTGTTTTCCACTTAGACTAAAGTTTGTTTCAGTGGACTATTCACACAACACACAAGCACATGCAAGCACACACTCTTCTTTCCAATCACTCTAATTTGTAGGTAGGGTACACTTGCAATCATTTGTTGTTAGAATGGTCAAACAAATAAAAGAAAAAACTGCATGGAGGATTTTTAGACCTTCTAAAACACTGTTTTTGATTAAAACCACTACTGACCTATGAAACACTGATTACAACAGGAGATGAATTCAAGTCATTAGAAAGTAGTTTGGCTCTTTTTAGAAAACATGAATGGTTTGGAGGCATGCTTCTATTTACACTGACATATTCTGACACATGTATCTTCAGTTTTAGTGTGTTTCAGATGTTTAATTTGCTCATCAAAGTTGGGAAAGTAGTTGTACCACTCAAGTTTTGCTTTCCACAATGACAGGTTTGTTTCCATCTGTCTTAGTCCAAATATTATGAAGGCGAACAAGATGCTTATCTGAAGGGCCTTTTTTCCCTTTATTCAATCAGCTTTGTCTATTTCCTCTTGTTTAGCTCAAAAGTTGGCATAAGTTTTGTTCTGGGAGGCTTTTTGTTTCTTCTTTCACCACTGTTGTTGTTGAATCTGTGTTGGCATGAATTGCAAGAGCAAAGACAATGTACTTCCAACTCCCTGACAATTTGGAACTATTTTATTTTATCATGATCTCTGGTGGGCTTTGCCATGGGGTGATAAATTGCTGATCAAACATGAGACATGACCTCAGGCATATCCAGCAGCAGACATTCATGTTTCATTTTCTGGTTGTTTCTATTTTTCTTTTAGATATTTTTCACCCATGGTTAATTTCTCAGAAGAATTAATTTAGAAACATTTGATTTGTTTCATTTTCTGTTGCTTTTCCTTGTGCTCCCTTCGCTCCACTGTTGGCTCCACAAGCCCTCTGCCTCTCACCCTCCCCACTTCCCTCCATCATGTTTACTGTGGGCCAGTGGCTGACTGTAGCCTTCCCCCCTCTGCCCAATCAGTGGCACTGGCTTGGGCTGCTAATTGAATTGGGCTGGAGGTCTAATTCTAATGTGCAGCAGATGGCTTGGGCATTCCTACATTCAACCAGCCGCGGGCCGCCACTCTGTTCCACACTGCTCTGCCCAGGGTAATGTAAACCACCACGGAGAGAGGGAGAGAAAGAGAGAGAGAGAGAGAAAGAGCGAGTCACCCCTAACTCAGTCACCTTGAGGTTACACATAAATGTACAAGGTCTCTGATTTTTTTCTCAGCTGCATTCACTGAGATGACTGCCATTGAGCAACTGAGCCACACAATAGTTAACAAACAAATCATTCACATATGCTCTCTGCTATATATGTATCCACCTATAAACAGACATCCTATAAACAGACAACCATGCGACTAAGTCACTGTATGTGACACTTATATAAACAGGCATGTACACATATACAGCTTCCGCTCTCTTTGTTAAGCATCAGTGGATTAAAGCATCACTGGATGGCAGTGTTGAGCTGCACTGAGCGCCATGATCTGGTGATGCTGGTGAACAAGGTTCCACTGAAGACATAATAAAGACACAAATCCACGGTCATAATTTGGAGAGAGTCTCAGCCTGGGTTAGAGTTATAATTTCCCTGGTTTCTGGTGCTACATTGGAGAGTAAACACTGTAAGCACTAAATCACAACAGACAGAGCAGGAAGGAAGGAGGAACAGAGGGAGGTAGATAGATAGACGAAGAAATAGAGCGATATAAAGCAGAGAGGTAGAGAATTGAAGAAAGAGAGGGGGATAAAATCAGGGCTGCTAATGTAATAACAGCACAACACTGAGATGGGGAACATTGCTTCTCACAATGGCTACTATCACCAGCTATCAAGTGCACCGGGGACGAGGCATCAGGAAGCGTGTGTGTGTGTGTGTGTGTAATGGTGTGTGTATGTGTGCGCACAAGCAAACACAGCGTACTTTATGCTTGCGCAGGGCTGCGCTTACTGTTTTGAGATGGCTCCCCAGAGTGCAGCCTGAGTGCTGTGAGGAAGATTATGAGTAAGATAGAAAGCACACATGAATTTGGGCTTTGTTGTGCGGCAAGATAATAAAAGATGGAACTCTTTGTCAGAGCGGGTAAGTGTATGTTTTGGAAGTAAATGACTGACAACACAAAACAGCCATTTGGGCTGTGGGCGTGACAGTAGCTCTTTGTACGAAGATCTTAGATTTGTAAGCAAGTGTGTTTATATATTTTCGCCCAAATGTATGAGCGCAAGTAGTTATTTGGATGCATCTCTATGGATGTTCAGGGTGTTTGCGCGCCGGTCTGGGAGAAGTCAGAGATAAATGGCTGAGACTGTGGGTGGTAATTGCAGGTGATTAGGGTAGTGCACAGTGTATCCTGCCTTTCTCTTATTATAGGCACTAAGACAATGCAGCTTCACCTGCAGGGCTAAATAAAGACAGACAAGGTTTGAGGTCTGAAAAACCAGTACACAAATAACTGGAACAGCAACTCACTGCAGTATATTCTCTTGCAACATGTTGTTGATTCACTGACATCAATAATGCTGTATCTATTTTGTGATACTGGGAAACAGGTATTTACATTCCAGTCACAGAAGTAAGCATCTGTTTGTGTGAAAAAGCATTACCTGTCCAAGAGTCACAACTTGTTAACGTATTAAAAATCTTTTTTTATCGTACACCAGACAGATTAGTTTTCATCCAGATGGTTATAAGAGCCTGAGGAGTTGTGAATACCTTCAGAACTGTGCTAAGTATTGATGAATGACCTTCTGGGTTTTTCAAAAAGAACCAGGTGTATATTTTCAGATAAAAGGATGCTCTGTGACTCAAATGAGAATAGTCAAGAGGGACAATAAGAGGCTAGCCCAGAATGTCTTAACAACAATCAGATGGACTGCCATGAAATTTGGCACAGACATGAATATTTTCCAGAGGTTGAAAGGCACCATCAGGTCAAATAGCAGCAGAAGTAAGAAGCTTCCTGTCAGTTTCAGCTGTGCTCGGGGTTATCAGTGCTAGCACACTGAGCTAAGATGGTGATTACGGCAAACATTTCACTTGATAAAAATCAACACATTATCAAAACCATTGTGAGCATGTGTGGATGGTGACTTCAGCATTAAGCTTTAACCACTGCTGTGCAGAGAGACAAGAGAGACAACAAGAAATGAGGTGAGACAGATGAGGAATGACATGCAACAAAGGGCCCTGGCTGGAATGCTAAGTAGTGACTAGTTCACGATCAGCATGTTAGCCCATAGGCCACGAGGGACTATTTACAAATCAATCAATCAATCAATCAAGCCTTAAGTCGATACAATGTCAGGAAATAGTGAAAAAAGGCCAACACAGTTTCCTAGAGGCAAGGTGACGTCTTCCTCGAAAAAGAAAAGCAGCAAATCCTGTATTGTATTTTTGCTTGATAATGAACTAGAAGAATTCATCATTAATTCTTTATTCATGACGAATCATTTTAAAAAATAATTTCTCTAAAATATGGTGTATGAATGATGGCTGCTTTGTGAAAACTTCTAAGGCTATTTTAAAAGTATGTTTTGCTCTTGAGTTATACATGATGGCTCTTTGATTGATATTACAATGCACTGTGTGGTGCAGAATCACTGGTATTGTGGTGGCATTGTTATTATTACGGGTTAGTCACTGCATCTTGATAGGATTGCACCCTGAGCTAACCTATGATTTCCACCCTACTCACCTGCTTATTCTACTTTATAGTCTCACGTACACAGACACACACACTGAGCTCTCTACTCCTCAGCACAAAAAGGAGCAGTGATGTCTCTTTCCCCTCAGTAATCACTACCAGTTACAACAGACGCACACACAGTTATATCTTCAGTGTGTGTGTGTGTGTGTCTGTCGGCATGCCGGCGATAATGTCTCAGTGTGTGTCTTACTCATATTGTCCATAGTATCATCATTAATCATTTCTCCTCCGCCCAGACATGGCCATCAGTTATTGAGAGGTGCAATAATTTGGAATTGATTTAGTCCCCCCACCCAACACGGAGCCTGGCTCAGAATATAAAATGCTCCTTTGGCAAGACAGAAGAATGAAAGCTAATGATAAAGGGCTGTCAGCATCTGAAGCTCTACAATTCTGCAAATAGCTGTGAGAGGTGTCTCTTTCCTTGTCTCTCTATTTCTCTTATTGTCTATTTCTGTCCTTCTCTTTTTGTCGGCAGAACAACTAGGAGGCAAGGCTGTAGGGAAATTGTTGCTGTTGTGTGCATTTACTTGTTTGTGATTCAGTTTGGAAGAGGAAGAGGAGAAGGCGGAGGAGAGAGGAGAGAGGAGAAAACCTGATGGACGGAATCTCTCCCCTCCTACGCAAAGCCCCTTGTGTTAACAAGGATACAGATTTAGGAGAGAGAGAGCGTGAGAGAGACAGTCAGAGAAACCTTGAGAGATAGTTAGAGAGAGACAATGAGAGACAGAGAGAGAGAGAGAGCTCCACACTGAAGAGCAGACTACTAAGCCTCTTTAAATAGGGAAAAGACTGACATATGCGGCCTGAGAGACCCTCTTAGAGCTCTGTTCTCTTTCTTTTTAGGACTTCTCTCATTGATTTAACTCCCTTTCAGTCGGCATCAGGAGCATTTTAGGAAAATGTAAAGGAAAAAACTAAATATTTATTATAGCAAGCATATTGCTGTTTGCATGTATTACAATAACGTTTATATTTACATTTTGCACATGATTTGTTTACAACAAAGTTTTGAGGAATCAGCGATGATGTCTCCCAGCTAAATGAGCAGTATGATAGCAGCAATGGAGCATTTCAGAAGCCACTGATGCCTGTCAATTCTGGGATATCGTTATCAATTCCAATTCCAATTATTTCGTTATCGCTTCCAAATGTGAATTGGCTCCTGATATCGAACCCTTCCATCTCAACTTCCCTCTGCTGCTCTCATCCACCGCTGCCTAATCTCTGCCTCCCTCAGCCCCCCCTCTGTTCCACAAATGCATGCACAATAAACACAAGTGTGGTAAACCCTTGTGTCTCTCTTGAATATTTCCTTGCAAACTAAGGTATTTTTAGATTGTTGTGGAACCAAAACCTCAACATCTATTTGGATTTTAGCTGCCTGATGCAGGTTTTGCAAACTCAACATCTCCTGTCTTAACTGTGAGCAGACTCAAATTGTGAGAAAAGATAATTCTGCAAAGGTAGCAGGCATTTAGATAGAATAGTAGTACTGTCTGCCTATTGTCTTTTATTTGCCTCAATAGAAAAGACAAACAGGCTAGTATTATAGGCAGGGCTTTATTCCTAATTCCTGTAAATCTGATCATGTTTCTGTAAGAAGCCTCCCTGATGTTGGTTCTGCCCTCACTTGCCACGTTAATTTATCATTGCTGTTCTTTGCTGCCAAGGCAGATTCACCACTTCCTCCATCTGTTTCAAATTACAGTCCTTTCAGCACTTAGGAGACCATTATCCATTCCCTTTTGCCTGAAGACTTTTATTTTGAAAAGTCTACAGGATATGCTGAGTTTGATTTACAGCAGCTTCACTGCAGCTAAGAGTGTGAGAAGGAGTAATTGAATTAAATTAATCTGTGAGAGAGTATTTACATTATAAATTAAGGAACTCAGAGGTACACAGTGGCAAACATGGCACAATTATATTTTTGTTCTGATGAACTATTGCCATGAAAGTGTACACAGCATTGAAGCCATCATTTAAATACTGGCTTCTATTGGAGAACTGATAGTACAGTATCTGTGATCATTCTCTTTCCTTTCTTGCTTAGCTTTCTCTTTATACTCATCACACTCTTGTCTGCAGCTTTTGTGTGTGTATGTGTGTGTGGCAGCGGTCTGGCTGTGGCTGGAAAGCAGGTGGGCGAGGGGAGTTGAAGTGACACCTTGTAACAGGCTGACAGCCCCAAGGAGAGATGCGGCACTTTCATCCCTGACATGTCTCAACCTTCTTTCTTCACCATGAACTTTTAGACACATAAACACACGGCATAATGTAATGCTCACACACACACACACACACACACACACACACACACACACACACACACACACACAAAAAAAATAGCAGGCATATACAGTACGCAACGTAAGTGACAGAATACAGCAGAATCTCCCAGAAGGAAACAGACATTACTTGCAAAATATTCCTCATGTTTCTACACTGGTGGATAAGCTGATTGCCACAATTGTGCACACAACAGAAGCTTTAGTTGGACATTGTAATTTACACACAAAAGTTAGGTAGTTGTATAGAACAAAAGCAGCAGCCGTGCCTCAGGCTGGTTTTAATCACTTGAGGAGAGTTTGTACAAAATTCTACATGTAAGTATAGGCAAACAAACATTTCAAAACAACCAAGAATTTCTTTTAGGACTTGTCTCTAAGCTGCTTGCAAGAACAAAATCTCACACTTTACTGATATTGTGTAAAATGTTGCAATATGTTCAGAAATCAATGCTAAAAGCTCTTTACATCCACTTAAAAGATTGCCACCAAAACCCAACCATATCCCAGACATGACAGATGCCCTGTTGCTGACAAGTGGTAGAGTAAGTCATTGTAAGGCTCACGGATTTTAAAAGTCCCCACTCATCAGATCTCTTAAAAGCTCAAGCTTTTCCACTTTAATCCACCTCTCTTTTTTACTCTCCCTTGTGTTCTCTTGCTGCATCCCCAGTACCTCAGAGCCAGTGAGCTACACTAATATGGCAATGGTACCAACATAAACACTCCTTGAACGCGCCTCTGGATGGACTAGCACCTCAAGGCGCTACACTCCATCAGCCTGAGAAATGGACGCTCCTGCTGTTTACTCCTGCTCAGGTAGTACTATTGTTTTTTCATCCACATTGCACTTACTGGATTCATTTTCTATATGGATGCTGTACATAACTGAATGCGATGGTGCAAAACCTGCAGCTTCCATACAGACACAGCACTCAGCACCAATTACCCATGACCCGGCCAGCCAGGGAAACGCATGAAAGTTATGGTTCAATTAGAAAAGAGGGTAAAAATAATCTAATCCATAAATTAGCTAAAGTCAATTAGGACAACTCACCAATTAAGGACAAATCTGTTACTTGAGGGCACAGCTATAATGAGGTTGCGGGAGGAGCCACGCTGAGACGGTGTCCTTGCTTGTTTATGTCGTGCTCAACAAACACAGAGCTTTGACCATGTTTTCGATATGGAATTAGGACTGCAAATTGAATTTTGTGGGGACCAAGCCCATGTCTGGCCACATGAGGAAGCAGGAGACAGAGAGTGAGAGACAGAGGTAGGAAAAAAAGAGGGAAAGAGAATGAGAGTGTGTGTTTGTGTGACTATTTATAGACGCTGTGTCTGAATACAGCAGAAGTAGAAGCTTGTGTGTTCTGTGGTGCAAAGTGACTGATTTTCATCTACCTCAATGCTGGCAAAACCCCAGTGTATTTTGGAAAGACTGGAGTATTTATAGATGACTAATTTTCATTTTAAAAGAAAAAACTTGAAAGAGCTGATTACCCTAAACAGCATTAAAAATCAACACACTGACAAATACTTTCAATTAATCCCAGAGAGAGGAGATTAACACAAAACCAATCACCTGATTTTCAACGCATTCTTATAAGCACTGACCTGCTCTATCATGAAACTTGATCTTTAAAGCTGATTGGCCTTTGACCCCCTGACCTGCCCAACCATGCCTTCAAGGCTCTCTTCTCACCCCAGCCAGTAGTGACCCTCGTGTTTGTAAGGTGCAATGTCCACGAAGGTTCCTGCCCCGTCTTTTTGATTCCCACAAGACACTGAAATATCAAAGCCAAAGTTTAATACCAACAAACGGAAAACATCTCAGGTGTAGTAGTCGAGAGAGAATGCAAAAGGAGAGCACTCTCTTTTCTTTTTCTTTTCCACAAGACCAACAGTAACTTTTTATGATGATACGAGGCAGCACTAGAGGCAGGAAACCATTGATCTTAGCAGCTATTGAGTGTTACAGCTTGCGCACATCAGAGACTGAGAACTTTTGAGAAACAGGCATGCTGATGACAGCATGTAACAGCATCTCTGTTATGTGCTTCCTATTCTCTCTCTATCTCCCCTCCCTCTACACAACATGACTTGCCAGTGAACTGTGGTGAGATTTGGGGGAGCGAGTGGGGGTTACTGGGAGGTCTGAATTAGACACCTTTTACCCCTTTTCCACCAAGGCAGTTGAAGGGCCGGTTCAGAGCCAGTGCCTAATCTCGAACCAGCTCTTTGTGTTTCCACAGTCAAAGAGTTGGCTCTTAGCCAGGAACACTGGTTAGAGAGTGGCACAAACATTTTGCTGGTCTAGAACCAAGAGCTGTCAGGGGCTGGGAATGGGATAATCATGACCAACAAGACCAAGTAAAACTTTGAGACCACCATCTAAAAAAAACAGACTTAGTGTAGCTACTACTCTGCCTAATCCAAAGAAGAATGAAAACCAGAGCTTCAGTGTGGACACGAAATCACAGCAGCAGTGGTCTGTGGAACAGACAAACTGTCTTCTTGCATTGTGGTCCTCGACAGTTCAGAATAAACGAGAGGGAGCTTCAAGAGCGAAATCAGTGTTTGAACAGATACAGTGTGAGACGGCTACAGCGGGGTAACATTAACTTACGACAGAATGGATCAACACCAACTCCAGAAACCAGTACAGAGACCAAAAGAAGGACCTCAGGTGAAGCAGCAATGGATGGCCACAGAGATTTCATCATTCTCGGCTCTGTCCTCAGAGACAGACTGGCATGCCAGCTGACTGGGGGGTTGAACTTGCCAACAGCAATGCTTGGGGCAATAATGGACAACACACTGTTGCAAACTTCAACTGATCCTGGTAAGATGTATTATATAAATGTTTCACCTTGTTGCCAGGCAGATATGTATCTATGTAGAAAGCAGTAGCTCATTACACACCTATAAAATAATGTAATGAGCTACTAATTCCTCAAATCAATGTTACAAACGTAACATAGATGTTACTAACTTAACATTGATGGCTAGCTAGCTACCCAGCTAGCTCGCTATCTGTTGGTCATAAAAAGTGTTACCCAAGCAAGTATAGCTACTATTTCTCACATCAATGTTTGTGATTGTTTGTAACATTGATGTGAGAAATGAGTAGCCAGGCGTGCTTGGATAATGTTATCTGACCAACAGATAGCTAACCAGATAACAAGCATAACCTTGGTAACAATAGCTAATGTTGGCACTACGGTGGCTCTCTAGTCTGTGGAAAAACAAACCGACTCTTAGAAGGCTGAGTTAAGCTGAACCACCTCCTCTGGCACTAGCACCAGTCCAGAACCAGCACTCGGTTCGCCATGGTGGAAAAGGGGTATTGGCACCTCGCTAAATCTGAGTGCTGGGGTGCATGGCAGGGAAGTGAAGAGGGCTACGGGGCAGCACTGATGTTGACACAGGTTGACAGACTGCTTCATGAGGTGGTCGTGCTGCCCCGGGACAGCAGGCCTGGAGGCAGAGAGGAAGGAAGCCGAAGAGCCAGTCCTCCCCTTCTCCCTCTCCTCCCCAGTCCCCTTTCTGGTCTGGAGGAAATTAAGCCTCGTCTCCATTTCCCCCCAACGCTTGCCTGACTGAGCACTAGACCTCATCCACACGTGCCCTTGGAGATTTTGGGGAATAAGTTGATGAGTGACTGCCAGAGGCTATGGAGGGTTACGAGACTAGAGCAATGAGCCGCCATAGCCACTTAACCCTTTCTGCTCCCCTGCCAGCAGGACCAAAAGCTCTTACCTGAGGTGATCACCACAAAGACCTCAGCACCTGGCAGCCATTCATCATTCCCAGCAGCACTGTGGCCTTTGATACCCTGATATGGCTCTAATGGTGTATGCAAGAGGCACAGGGCTCACATACACATATATGCAAGAAAAAGTCAGGGTTCTGGGGTAAATACAATTTGAAAGGATATCCATTTTGTCCTTTGACCCCTGGAAACGTAACAAGAGTCTTAGGCGGCTGACCCAGGAGAGCAGCACTGTACTACTACAAGGTCAAATGAATAAGTTAGCCATGGAGAATTCAAACACTAATGCTGGTGACCTTTTGAAAGTGGCGAGGAGAGAGAAGAAGACAAATGGAGAAAGAAGAAGGGGGGAAATGTATGAGAGTAAAGGTGAGTAAATCTGTAAGCTAGTGGGAAACAAAAGCTTCAAATCATAGCAGGCAAAAACCTAAAAATAGCTGCATCTGCACTTATCTGCATTACTGCAGCTGTCTCCCTACCCCTTTTTCAGAACAAAGGTGAGTGTCAGAGTGAATAGGAGCAGAAATAGCAAGACAAAGCCAACTGAGAGTCTGTCTAAAGGAAGAGACTGGACCTGTTCTATGGAGAGCTCCGGAGATCTCACAGATCCTGTCAGCAAACTTGTCGAGGCCCAGAGATATGATCTTTGCCAGGAATTCAGTGCTGGTTTGGTCAAACCTGACTATGAATTTATTGTGATGATCATTTGACATGTGAATGGCTAAAAAGTAAAACCATTTACCTCAAGCGAGATTTCATTAGAGTGGGATTCAATTTCAAACTCAGGCTTTTAACTGCTTTCATGACATATTTGAGTGACGTTGACTCTGTTGTTTTCTTGTTCTGAGTATTACTTCTAAATTTTGTTGTTTTTTTTTTTTTTAATTATTTGCTTCTTTGAAAGTGATCAAAGCGGCTCAGTACTTGATCATGGGGTGTGAATTCATCTGAAGAAAGTACAAGTACAATTATCAGTAATGCTGTTGATTTGTTAGGTAAAACTAGAGCAGTTTGATCATTCTGTTTATGAATGTTACATCATGACATTTAAATAATATTTAAAATATTAAAAGACTAATAACTTAGAAATGCTGTATTTGACAGCGGAGCTGTCGGAAGATTAGTGTGAAAACTTGCTGGTAAGGTGTGACTTCACCACTTTAACCCGCTTTGTTCATTAAACACTGCTCAACTATGAACACACATTATTTGCACATTTGACAGGTTGTACAACATCCAAGAAAAGAAAAATGATACACAGGCGATAGCCTGTTCGGCCTGTGGTATCTTAAGTGTAAATGCGACAGCAACTACTTTAATGACCTGAGAGCAGCAACACTGTAAATGTACACTATTAGTAGTGATGTATTTGGAGCTAAAATAGCACATTTGGGTCATGTTTGGACAGCAACAACCCAGGATTCACATGTATCAGCAGTGTGAGAGGCATGGGTCAAATGTGGGTGAACAGAGGTTTGTTATCCTGTGTCAGACATGGGGTCTGTGTCAAAGTGGTAATAATGACCAAGTATATCACAGTGGTAAATGTAAAGTACTGAAAAGTGAATGTTTGTGATCGTGAACTGCTTATACTGCATAAAACCAAAGTATACAAAACTAGGCCATTTGTGGAATGCTTACATATGAATAGAGAGATATCTGGGCATGACAGATGCATCACTGTGCTCTGAGCTCTGTAAGGGAGCATCATTAGCACACTGACTGACATAACTGACAGCTGGCACTGAGAGGAGAGGGATGGAGGGTGAAATGGAGGGGGAGGAGACAGAGCAGAATCTGTGCCAACTATCACCCTCTGGCTCTTCTCCACCGTTTTAATCACAGCAACAGTGCTCTCACTTGGCAACCCCTTAGAGACCCAGGTACCTTAGCCACACTTGACATTAACCACAAGGCGAATACACCCATGTTTAATACAGACAAGACTTCGTGCCATCTTCCTCAGTGTGTTTCTTTCTCTTTCATTGCCCTCACCGACTACCATAACAACCAGCTGACACACCAAGCAAAGAAACATTTACTATCCCTCTTTTTTGCTGTTTTGTGGCGTAGCTTAAGATCTAATCCTCTATTTATTTTCATTTATTCCCTGAGTGCAGTGAGCTTAAGAAGGCTCTTTCAAATAGTTACATCACTGATGATAAGACCCATTGCCATGGACCACTCATATCTGCTTGCCTTTGGCTTCTTGTCAAACAAGTCGTGTGGAGTGTGACCTAACTATATTTTTTGGCAATGCCAGTACCAATTCTGACAAAATGCACAGGATGAGTCAGGACAGGGATGCTGGGGCTAAGAAAGTGGGATATATTTCTTCAGAGTGAATTCCAATGTGGCACCACTTTTCCAGAATGAGGACAGAGGGCAGCAAAGGTCTGAATGGCCCTCTGGGAATTAAGCTACAGATGATGATGAGGGGAAACAAGACTAAGAGGAAGGATGCAGAAGAAGACAGCAGAGGAAACTTCAGGAGGAGCAGACTCGGCTAACCACAGTAATAAGCTCATGCTATGAGACTTGGTCATTTGCCAGATCATCATTATCCCTTAGCAGTATTTATGGCGGAGCTCTGTGCAGAAGAATCAAAACCAGGATTTGAAGTGAGAAAATTAAAGTGAGGAGATTTACTGTACAACTGAGACACTGTACAGCATGTAAGAAGAGACTGTAGAAATCTACTGTGTCCCACTCCTTATCCTACAGTCAATCAAAGATCAAGCCCACTGTGTAATGTTTATGTTAGATCTGCTGAGTTGTTTATTTAAGAAGAATTGTACATTTTGTGATACATGTTTGTGCATCCTGAGGGAATCCATAGAATGTTTTAGTTGTCACTGTAAAAAGCATTTTAAGGCTGAGTTTGTGGGTCTGAAGCTAAAAATACTTCTAATGATGTTCCCCAAGAGTCTGCAAACTTTGTATCCATTACAAACACAAAATGTAATTCTCTGTTCTTTCTACAGAGACCATGATCAAAGTACAAGTTTAAGATTGTACTGTACTGAGCAAATTAATTCTTTTGGCATTTATGTTTTATTTGCATAAAACAAAACCTAACTTGACCCAGGTAATATTTTACAGCTAAGCCGTGACTGTCACACTGTAGCAGGGAGCTAGAATCTGCTGCTATTTAATGAACTCTGTGTGGTAGAACTGACCTTTAGTTTTCTCTGGAGCTTGTGGAGTTTTTTTGAACATGTCCCTGTGCTGTACTCTCCATGCTCTCCATCTGCAGTGTAGCAAACTGGCCAACCTTCCAGATGTTCCACTTGGCACTCTAGTGCTCTACCTGCACATACCAAACGCCTAATACACGTAGGGCTGCTACAAAGCCAGCATTCTCAACACAAAACTATTCCTTCAAAACCCATGGCTAATACATTTATGCAACCACTGTTAAGCCACAAACTCACTGCGATGCTACACTGCACAATAAAATTGGAAACTCAGCAAGCAACTGAGCTGATCAACATGAAAGTATGACAGACAAAAACTCAAACTAACATCTACATCTTCTGTTGTATTTTGCATAACATATTAGCATAAGGAGGCAGGCTAAAACTGGCAGACCAGAATGTAAAAAATATTAAAAATGTAGAAAAACAAACCATTATATACTATACTGTACTGACATTTTAAATGCCCATCAAGAAATAATAGTCTTATTGTAAAAAATGGAAAGTGGAACTTGATACAACCTCGAGAACATGGAACGGCAATCAAAGGGACATTCTAATCTTTAAATAGCAAAACTTCTAAACAGTGAACAGTACTCCAGTTTTCAAAAACATCCTCTGCACTTCTATCGTCATTATCTGGGAAAAAAAAAGGCAGCAAATGTTTGACTGTCTTCAGAATTCTGTCCAAAAATGTTACATTTTTATATTTTTAAGTAGTGCTGTGTTGGTACATGTAGAGCTGAAGTGAAGCTAATGTGATAAGCAGGATGAGCGTTCCATAAAGCAAAGACAGGGAAAAAAAAAACAATTGGACTGTCTGTTCACTGTGGACAGCATCTGTTCACTCACACTAATTATACCCACATTCTAACTTTCAACTGTGAAAACTAAGGCTGGGAATGGGAGAAAAACAAAACACAGGGAAAAACATACAAAAAAATGATTTCCCTTCACATCTTGCCCGATTCATGGTTCCTTCTGTGCATTAACTGCTTGTGCTGTCGGAGGTCTGCTGGAGTGCGACACGGTCATGTCAGGACAACAATACGGTGCGTTAGGACTAAAAGCTTGGTGGTGAAAAAGACCTTTTCCAGCAAATGCATTGTTTTTAAGGGGCAACAGTTTGATCTTGACAAGGCTATGGAGGATGATACTCTCCTCCAGCTTCAGAGCCTCCAGTTTTCTGCAGAGCCCTGCCATGTGCTGTTCAGCACTCTGTCAAACAGACCTGCACATGCAACACATGTATGCAGGTGCATACACATCCAAACACAGATGTGGTGCAAAAATAACTAACACGCCTTCTGTGCCTGAAACAGTCTGAAGGACTAGACACATACTTTTGCGTGTGACAACATCTGCACAGACACACAAATTAACAGAGTGGAGGGAGAGAGATGGTGAATTATCTCCTAAGATCATAACTCATCTTAATGAAGTCACACCCCTACTTCATGCAAACAGACACATGCACGCAAACACACTCCAACCAATCTGACACATTACGTGTGCTTGCGACATTAAGCCGAGCCGCCAATTTAAGACCTCTATGACAACGTGCTCAGAGACATTTGCGACATAATTAGACAGTGGAGAAGCTGGAACATACCGAGTGGAGATGATTATCTGTGATGTTTAGTTTTAACAGCAGCCATGTCACTGCGTGTGGGAGGGGGGGTATAGTGAGAGAAGGGAAAGAGAAGGTCGAACAGTTAGCTCTTTGGTGTGAGGAAAAAGAAGTGGAAGTAGGGGGGAGATGAACGGGAAACTGGTGAAATTAAACATGGAGAAGTGCGGTGAGAAAAAGTGTGAGATGCGAGGGTGGGAAAGATGGAGGCGGAGATTAAAGAAGAAAGGTCAGAGGTGAAAATATGAGAGATGTGGGGAAGTTAAAGGAGTATAAAAAAGAGGGAGAGGAGAGACACGTGGGACGGTAGGAGCTGGCTCACTGCCCAGGTATCCTCCTTGGCCCTCAACTCGGGCCAGGAGCCCCACACACACCGAGGGCTCCCACGGCACTGCTCACTTGTGCGACAGCTTTGATTTACGGGATATTTGATCTTCGCAGCTTTCCCTCTCCTCCCATCTACTCATAGTCTGGACCTGCAGTCATTGTATACACACTGCTTGGTGGCAAGGTCCCAGCTCCCAGGCCCCAGCGAGAGACACACACACACACACACACACACACACACACACACACACACACACACACACACACACACACACACACACACATCTGCAGCTCATATCTGCTTTCACTTAGGCCTTTTACTGCACTTTACTGTTCTTGCTGTTGTTGGAAGTTGGCCTACACCGAAGTGAGTGGGGTCCTAATGAGAAACCAATAACTCGCAGTAGCTATTAGAGATGTTAATGTAATTCATATATGATTAGCCACTTTATCTTAATTGAGGGAGATGTATGTGTGGGGGTAGAAAGGGAGGAAGAGTCTCAGAAAATCAAAGAGAAGAGGGAGGGTCAGGCTGAAAGAGATGGATAGAGTGAGGAAAGTGGGAAAAAAAGACAAAGAGACAGTGTAGGACATAGCTAATGATTAGAGAGTATGAGGAGGTGAACATTTGATGAGACTGTATTTCTATTAAACTGTCAAAAGAATTCTCTCTTTTTCTATTTGTGTGTGTGTGTGGGTGCCCTTCACAGAGGCACAGTGATGTGGCTGACCCAAATGACTGGGATATTATTGGGAGAGCGAGAGAGGGAGGCCTCTGTTGAATACTGATGAAGCTCGGCACAAAGCTGCCTCCTGGCCTCATTAACCTGCCGAAGACTGCCTTTGTTTTTCTCTGCAATGCTCCAAACACTTCCTACATCCTGTCCGAAGGGGGGGTTTTCGGAAGTCACACTGTGGATGCTGAGGAGGCGGCCTTCAAGAAGCTCAGGAGTAACAGCCGAAGCAGGACCAGCATAGTGAGTGTTGGGAAAAGAAACTGGGGAGGAGGTGGTGTTCACGTAAGTGGAGCAGTTTGTCTCTCTTCTTAGTGCTAAATGTTGTCACAGGAAAGGGAAGACTCAGAAAGAGGAAATTGAGCAGTGAAGCAAAAGGTGTTGAATATGTGGAAAACTTTTGTAAAGAGGTTTTAAGTGTGTGGAAAAGTGCCAGATGGAGAAAGGGGAAAAGTCAGTTACTTTGCGATGAAGGAGAAAGCAATATTAAACAAAATACGACACAAAAATGAAACACGGATCACACTGTCTCCCGCCGCACTTGCAACAGCTAAAGAGGAAGGAGAGGAGGTGGAGGCGAGGACAGAAAGCGAGGAAGTGGAGCGAAAGGAGGAGAAGAAGGTAAAGCAAAAGTAGGACGAGAGGTTTGTGCTCTTTCATATTCCTTGGCACAGCACGGCGTTGTTTTGTTAGTCGACGCGTGTGGCAGTGTGCAGACTGATGCCTGTGTGTGCACGTGTTTGTATGCACCTTTGTGTGTGTGTGTGTGTATGTGTGTGTTAGCACAGGAGATTTCAATTTCATCTTTAATGGAAACAGCAAATAGGGGAACAAATAAAATGCGAAGGAGAAGAGCAAATCCTCCCAGCAGAGGCCCAGTCAGAATGGATGATGAGGCTGACATGAAGTAAACATTCAGCTATTCACAAAACAAGGTGGGTATGAGGATAGGGAAGGCAGAGACAGAAGACATGAGGGGAAACTGAGGCGTGCAGAGAGGAGGAAAAAGGAGCTTGGGGGAGGTGAGGGAAAGAGGAGGGATGATGGGAGTATATGGAAACAGAAGAGAAGGTAGAGGAGCAAAAAGGAAAAGGCAGGGAGAGGCCAGTGAGGAACGATGACGGGACTGGGGATCAGTCATGGTGTGTCTTCCAGTCAGAGTCGTCACTTATACTGTGGAAGGGAGCAGCCGTGTAGTCAGAAATCACCAGGAGCAGGAACAGATTAGATACAGGCTATTGGTTCTGATGAGGCCTCGTATAGATCAGTAATGGCTCAGTTGGGACAGAGGAAAAGAGAGAGGGAGAGACATTCAGAGCAGCAGGAAGGTGCTTGCTTTCAGTGCTGGTAGCACTTTTCCACTAAAGTAGATTCCCTGTATGCATAAGGAAGTTATATTATATGGCAAAGCAACGTTGTTTGGTTAGTCCAGTTCAACAGAACACATATCTGTGAAAATGCTTTGTGATATACCAGTTAAATATGTGGAAAGTGTAGTACTTGACCATATGTGCAATACTTGATATTTCCAGCTTTGCCTGTGAATGTACTTGACAGCAGGATGAAAACAGAGGGAAGTGAGAGGAGATAAAGGAAGAAGGGAGTAGAGGAGTGAAGCCCTCAGCCTGCTGCTTTGCCATGCAGGGACGTGACCACCCACCAGGCCAGTCGAGGCTGAGGCCTTGCATCATGTCAGACATGCAGATAGACACCCAGCTGAGTCATCTGCTCTTTGGGGGATGGGACAGATGGACAGATACAAATGTGCAAGTGCACGCATAGACACACACACACACACACACACACACACACACACACACACACACAGACCACAAAGGCATGTGCACAACATAAAGCCATGCATCAGAAAAGATTAGAAAAATATCTGCGTGATAGTGAGATTGGCCTGGGTGCTTTTAATAAAGCCTTTTTGACTTCTTTGTTGGATTTTTCTTAAAGCCATTTAATGTCATTTTGCACTGTAGAATGTAAATGTAATGTGTCCAAAAATCAATTAGTATGTGAGACTCATCGTCTCAGCAGGTAGGAATGATTTAACATTCTGGCAAAGAACTACAGGATGAAAATTAGCCAAGCTTGGCTAAGTTTGGGCTTTTTTTTTCGTTCTAATGTTGATAAATGTGCACTGCCTATGAAAAAATTCATACAAATGCAAATTTTAAAAAAAGAGACATACACACAGACACAAAAATGTAAAAAAAATACTCCTGCATATATCAAGCAATCAGAAATTCCAACAATGTACAAACACTTTTAGGGATAATATAAACAGGAGCCTTCACAGTCGCCACATATCAACTGTCCAGTGGTTCTACACTGACATCATCAAAACACCAAATGAGGAAATTTCTTTTGGAAGACTGATTTCAGTAAAGTTCCAGAAACATGGAGAATCTATGCCAAGGAGCACTGAAGTTGTTATGGAGGCCCGATATCTTTCTACGACACACACACACACACACAGTCTTTACTTATGTCACTTTTGGGGAATTTACATAGACTTACATTCATTTCCTGGAGACTAACCTGAAGGACTACCTGACCTTAACCTAACCCTAACCTTAACTGTTGACCTAAAAATCACAGTTTTCCAAATTGAGGACACCCCCCCCACACACACACACACACACACACACACACACACACACACACACACACAAACATGTGTCAGTGGGAGAGAGAAAAAGGGTATGAGATAGTGTCTGACCTGTGGTATGGATCTTCTTTTTGAAGACGAGAGGACGAGGCTGTTCTTGAACTTCCCTATGTGTATGAGGTACTGTAGCTGTCAATCAACACCTGCTGGAGCCACACTGAGCACCTCACACATGTACAGCTCCTGTGGGGAAACCAGTTATAGGATGGAAATCGTTATGACAATGATAATGTTTTTCTACTATACACAATAATAACAATCTATATTCTGTACCAATGACTTCCTCTGATGTCAGTGTTTTGATGCCTCAAAGTGTACCCACACAGATAAACACAGATTTCATTATTTCACTTCAGAGGGGTCAAAAAGTCCTTCAAAAGCTTGGGCCTGATTAATATGAAGGTGAAATGATATTTATACAACAAATTCTTATTACTGGGTCACATCTTTCTTTCTATCAAAGAGCAAATGAGTAATTTCCCTCCCTGCCTCCCTGCACAATTACTACGATCAGCAGCACAAAGTATGACAGGCATTTTAATTTGCTCTCTGTAAATAATATTAAATAGTGATGGAAGGCGCCTTCTCTCACTAACTGTGAGTTGTTTTGAATGTTTCAAAGGTGTTCACAGAAAATACAGTCAATATTAAGTATCATTTAACAAATTGTAACTCGTATAATGGACATCCAATACATTATTTGCTATATATATATCTGTATGTTTCTATTCATCAGTAAGCTGCTTACAGCCTGTTCCACTGGGACCTCATACTTGCCCAGGATAGCAATCTGTTCGTGGATGAGAGAATTCTGAGCTTCTGTTTTGGCCAAGTCGCCCTGCAGAATCTCCAAGAGCTTCAGGCTCTTACCAAGCTCCACCAGTGTCTGAAGGGGTGGCTAACACTTGTGCTGAACTAACATGGAGTGGCTTGCCTGCCTGCATCAGACAGCTAAGCTTTTTAAGATGTAACATGGCCCAGAGACAGTGACACTCTCCATTTCACTCCTCAGTTTGATCATTTTAGATATTTCCAGAAAGAGTTATACCAAATCTTGTTTGAAAATATCAGCTTATGTTAGAATATTTTCAATCTAAATGAACAGGATACTGACAAGGTACTCACTGTCAGCCTCTCAATGCAAATAAAAGTTTAGGAACCAATTAACATCACAAATTAAGAATCAATGAATTTACGTGGCCTGCCCCTAGCTTACAAATAGTGAACATTACAGAATATTTTGTAGTGTATAATACAACATCTCAGCTAACAGGAAAGCAGCAAACTCTAATTTATCTCATTCCTTCTTGATCAGAATGACAAAGGAATGCCTGCTTCACTCTAGATTAATGCAATACTAAATATTCTCCTGCTCACAGCATTCACATTTTAGATCACCAGATAATAGTTATAACGCACAGACAATACAACGCAAAGACAGACCAGACAATAATGCAAATACCTAAAATATAGGTACACACATATCAATATCATTAAAACTCATCAGCAAACCTCAACTGCTCAAAAGAACCCTAATGCTGCCAGTTGTCATTTAAGCTGTAAAACAGAGAAGAACTAAAATCTAATTAAATCTTTAATTATCTTTAAAATCCTGCGTTTACATGTTGTGACGTTTTCAGTACAAGAGACAGTCTGGAGTGATGCAAAACAAATTTGGTTGCTTACTTGTTCAGACATCAGTGTGTGCTTTGTCAAAAACATGCACCTACTGCGAGAGCGAGTTTGTTGATGGAATTTTAAAAAACCTAATTTAAAAGGAACCAAGTAATAAACACAACCACCTGTACTATCCTGCAATTATGGTTAATAGCATCAATACCACGAAACACAACAAGCAGCAATACAATGCAAACTTCATTTGCGCAATGAAAGAAATCAGATTAGTTTTATTGATGGATGAGTGTCAGCAATGTGGGTGAGAAAGTGCTGAGGCAGGTGACTGTGTTTGTACACACAGAACAGTGTTGACACTCTAGCCATTTACATACCAATGTCTTTGACAAATCTATAAGGCAATAATGCATACTTGCACTGTGGAAGTACAGTATGTGCTTGTGTGTGTACGTCAGTGTGAGCAAGGTAATGTTCAATGTTTGCAGTGACTGTGTGACTGGACCTCAGTGTATAGATTTCACCAAGGTCACAAGGACGATGTTCTTTGCATTAGCCTCCCTGTTTCTTCTTTACTTTTCACCACTCTCACTCTCTCTCTTCTAGTCATTACAGCTACTGCATGCTTCAGAGTGTTGGAAAGCCCTTGGAGAGCTGCCCCACAGAGTAACACAAACACTTTTGTAGTGTCCTGAAACTGAAATTGTGAGATGTGCAGCAACTCACTGCAGCTGAGACTGGGCAGGTGTGCTTGAGTGTGAATCCTGGCAGAGCTCGAAGTGCTTGCAAATAATATTCTGTTCATTCTTCACACATTGACTATGCTTCTTCATTCATGTTGACTGCTCAACTGCTTTCCTGCATACAAACACTGCAAGTGTTCTTTTTTATTCAAATTTGTATCAGTCTCCACCTTTTTAAATCTAAGCTTGCACTGCATGTGTTCAGCACACAGCACGACATACTGAATGGACGACAGTGGAACTGACATTTCAGAGTTTACTTGCACATTTTGATTACGACAAACTGCATGCTGCGAAATTACTTTTACTACCTCAAATCTCTCTTTTCTGCACAAAATAGCTTGTATGCTATCAATAATGAACATTAAAACGCAAGAGGTGGATTGTGATGTACTGTTTATGTGCTCTGTGTGTACCAGTGTATGTTTGTCGTCATCATTTTCATTCTCATGTAGCACATCACCACCACAGTTTAGACCACACGCAAAAGTTGCAAAGCTGCTTTTATTACTTTAATCAAGTAAACATATTTTCAAAGAGAACAAAAGATCAATCAGATCAAGTGAACTAAACTGAATATAAAACAATCATTCTTTGATTTCTGAACCAGTGTGCTGTGTGCCCATATTTTCTTTTTTCCTTAATTTTTAGAACTCACAAGCTGTGTGCCATTTCAGGGGCTGGACGCTCCAAAACAGCCCACAATGGTGTGCCCTTGGGAGAGGACCTGAAACCCAGCTGAGTATGTTTGTCCTCCCTGAATTAGACCATGTGGCATCAGTGTGCTGCATTTTTAACTTGTAGAGTCAAAATTTTTCAAATGTATTGTCAGAAAGTTGCCCTCAAATACATGACAACATTTAAACATTAGTTGTAAAGTGAGAAAAGTTCCATGATACCTTAGTTTACAGTATGAGCTGTATTTTACTTCAACACATGAAAGACATGTGGCAAATAGTAAAATAAGATAAGATAAACCTTTATTCGTCCCACAGTGGGGAAATTCTTGAAAGTGCATCATTTTAATAGTAAATAATGTATATTTACACCCCGTAGTTGCTTTTTTACTGGTGAAGTATAAGCAATATATCTTATCAGTGAACGCTGACCATCTGAGCAAATACACATGGATAAAAAATGTGCAAGTTGACAAGATTCATCCAAACACAATTAACCAGCATTCAACAAAATACTGGATTTTGTGTCAGGCAAAAGCAGCCTGCGTTTCTTTGGCATATTTGGAGAAGACTTTGAAGAGGGACAGACCTTGTTGGTCTGCTATGACATTCAGTCCATAAATTCAAGCTTTGGTGGATCCAGTCGCTGCCTACAAACACATTTATAGCTTTCAAGACATTCTCTCCTAACACCTTACAAAATCCCCATTTTCAACATCTAAATGTTGAATGTCCTATTTCCCCTAAAGGCTGACAGGAAGAAGGAGAGGGAAGAACGGATGGCAGGTACATTTTCTCATGACCTACCTGTGTATATATGCACCAGTGGATGAGAAGGAGATAAGGAGTGCTTGCTGATCTCCACATCCACAACTTCTCCCAGCTCAGGTCTTAGGTCTTCAGCTATACCTGCAGGTATCCAGCATTGGCTGTCATCCCTGTGACCACTGCAGTCTTTCATCTCCTCGTCTTGCTCTGAAGGATTAAAGAGGGACCAGGGTTAAAACAGGGATGAAAGGTTACAAAATGGAAGCACAGACAGACACACATAAACATGCCAGCAGAAAATGTGATGCTTATAATTCACTTGGCTGTTCCAAAGAAATGTCATTGCAATTCTATAACAGGATACATGGCATTCCAAACACTCAACAGAACAGAAGCTTGACAATACATGTGTACAATGATCACACATAGTTTGTTGGTTGCTCTCTGTAATTGCTGTTAAGACTGGAGCATGGGACAGTGGTAGGACTGCAGAGCACGTGGAGGAAGCCTGTGCAACCTTGAGAAAACAGGCAAAGGGAGCTAACCAAGCACCTCGCATACAAACATGCTTATTTCATATATGTTTAAACAGTTTGAAATCAAGTGCACATAACAGCAAAATATTGAAGAGAATGGCCTGTAACAATTTACTAAGGCAGTGTACTATATATGCAGTACATGCTACTTGCAGCTCAAACATTTCCTCCTAGTTTCATTAAGGCAAAGCAGTGTGAGCCAAGAGTCCCTGCTGTCTATCAAACATACAGGGTAATACTTTATTTGAAGGGGTGTGCATAAAACTGACATGGCACCTGTCGTGTACATGAAGGAGTCTCTATGAATGTTTATGACTGTTGTCATTAAGTGTCATTGGGTCAATTACGTCATTTTTAATGAAAAGTTGACATTGTTTGAGATGGCTTTGTTATGACAATTTGACACCAATCAAGACAGCAACATAATGGTGTCAGGAATAATTCCCCTGACCTCAACGACAGTTGTACAATTCGGACTTTTCATTAGGATGTCATTAAATCCTATAATTCTAGTTTGACAATAGGGAATACAGTACTGAGGTGATTTACAGAATTCCCTGATGGACAGACAGCTGCTACTGTTACCTAGTAAGCTCGGTTAGTCATGCAGCTAGTGGTCCCATTGGCTGACAAAGCCCCAGGGTGCCGGGACCCGGCAAGAAAACCACCTCGGTACTGTACTCCGTGTTATCAAACTGGTCTCCTTCAGTTCTGGAGGCTGTGTTCTGTCCCAGTTCAGCGGTGTTCACATGGGAACTTGCCCATCAAATGGCTAAAAGAGTGGAATTTGATTATGCATATTTACATGTTTCTTGTAAAAACAGGAAACTAGGGAGGGACTTGGTCGTGGATATTCCTTGGCGTTTACCCCTCCACCATGCTGCAACTGGTCCTATTGGTTGATTCTTAGTTTTGAAAAACATGACTTTCCATTGTCATGCCAGGAAAAAAAGGCACCCAGACTGGGAGCCCCCAGTGAATACAACTGGACCGGGACCGGGACCGGGACCGAACACAGAGACCAGCTTGGCGACAAGGAATACAAGGTGGTTTTCTTGCCTGGTTTGGCTCCTGGCACCCCAGGGCAAAGTCAGCTAATAAGAACAAAACATAGACCAGTTATGTTGTTGTATTGCACACCCCATAAAGTGTTACCACATACAGCACATAGAGCAGCAACAGCATGGTGATAAAAGCATCCACTTTCTCAAACACATACTCAGACACATGTGATGCCTTGGTTAACATGGATAGGTGGATGAACAGAAGAGAAATGAGAAGAGCTCTGAAGAGAAAGTGGCATGAAGAAGGGGGGTAATGCCCAGGTTTTAAGATGAGGGGGATAAAGAGGTACGGATCAATGGAAGGAAAAACGGCTGGCTGGGGTTTCAGAGGTCGCTGAGTGAATATTTTGTAGAGGAAGGGGAGGACAACTGACTGAAGAGACTGAAGATGAGATTGTGTGGATCTAGCCTCATGAATTTTTCCAACTACATTTTCACACACATCTGTACTTCAAGCTCATTTTAACTTTGTGTTTTTTGTGTCTGAGGCATTTGCATGCTCTCTTACATTCACCAGATTTGATCAAACCAGTCAAAATTTAATCTCTATTCCTATTCAGTCACAGAAGAAAATAGTTGTTTGAGTTGAATGTGTATAATAAAAACACATGCTAAAGGGAACAAGCACAAGTGCAATATAAATATTTGATGTCAACAGCAGAGGTAGAAGGAACATCAATATTCGACTCAAATAGTCAAATCACTGTATATTCTTTTACTTCATTTTGCACTCAGAGATACTTGATACAGCAAAGATGTGGTCAGAAGAGTTGTTAAACCAGAAAAAAACATATGTGTTGTTACCATATAGGTTGCTTTCAATGACATTTGAAAAATCAGCTGAATTAAACATTCACACTCACTGGGCACAGTAAGAACAGTAAGAACAAGGTCACAGTAAGAACAGAAAGAATGATACAGAAAACGTGAAAAGCAGAGGTAAGAGCTCTCTGGGGAGTGATGAAATGGAACAAAGGAAACAGTTTGGCCACTGGAAAAAGGATTACAGTGAATGATTGGTCAAATATGTGCTCTACACTTTCCAATAATGCTGACTACAGTTGGCAATTATTCAGTTTTTCTCCTGTTTTTTTTGCTTGTTTGTCTTCTTGTTGTTTTCCTATTAAAAATCTCATTCCAAACAAAAGACATTTTGGAAATGATTGTGTCAAGGCATATAACAAAACAAACAGCCATTTCTCTTTTTAGATTCTATTCAAAGGTTTATAAAAAACCATGAAAGAATGTTAACTGATCCCCTGTGATTCTAGGAAAATTTGGACTGACATTTATGAGCTAGGTTTTTAAATGCAGACCTTCCAGATCACCATATGAAAGCTAGGAAATTTTTTTAAATTATTTTTTTGTTTGTGGGTTTGTTTTTAACACCAGAGTAAAATTGAGTTTGGGGTCTGCAGAAATCTGTCTTGATGTGATGATCACAATAGTAATAAACACATTTGCATGCTGGTTTCAAGCTCCCAATCTTTCACTGCAATGTTACGTTTTGATTTGCATGATGAATACCTTGTTGATTAAAACACTGCAAACAAGGATTGGGAGCTTGCAAATTCATTTTTCCATTTGTGCTTCCGGTCTGCTTTAATCCAGCACCCAGACAGAAGAGCCTAGATCTGCACGCTGCTACTCTCTTGTGAAAAACATGGGGGAAAGCTGTTAAAAAATGTGTTCCAAGTAATTTTCTAACCAAGAAGCCATTTAGAGTCTGGGATGGTGTTAAAGAGCTGAACCAGCTTCTGGCATTCTGAAGGAGAACTGGACCTTTGGATACAGACAAACAGATACACCTACACCCATACTGATTTTATCTATCACACCCAACCACTTGCCCCATCGGTATTAATATTAACCTCCACAGGATCAATGCTTTCAGCCTCGAGGCAGGACTACTCGAACAAGTCTGCTTCCTTTTTTCTACACGAGAAAAAAAACAAAGTCAAATCCAAACTCCGGCTCCTATCTCCGACAACACAATTGATTTTTGTGACAGGTTCAGAAAGCTTCAGAAAGATTCATCAGGTTCCTTTTTCTCTAAGCCAATATTCTATCAAGGCCAAGCTGTCCAGAACGCTGAACACCCAGCTGAGTTAATACGTTGTGATATGCCCTATAGTTTGTCTTGTTAATGCAGGTTACAGTCAAACAACATGCATAAGGCATGACTCACATGTCAGCCCTGATTTATACCAAACAGTGGCCTAGACATGAGTGCTTTCTGTGATCTTTAATGCCATCTCACTTTGTATTACTAAGTGGGGGAGTGTCTGTTTGTATGTTTACTTACAAGATATTTTCCACATGAATCCAAATATTGTGTGCATGATTTTGTCCGTGTGTGTTCTGAGCTGTTTGACAAGGACAAATGGCTATTCCCCTATCCTATCATGCTGTATACAAGGTATTACCCTGTCTGCATGGGATTCTCAATGTGACTCAGACCTTGGAACTGCAACAAAGCTAGGGCATCACACAGCGAAGATGGATGACTTTGTTCAGCCCAAAAGTATGAAATTCTTCCCTTTGTATATGTGTACGTGTTTGTGTCTCAGAAAGAATAATATTGGTAGAACTCCCCCGTCTGAAGTAAATGTCAGAGCAAGATAAATAAAGATCTCTCCACATGCCGTTATTGCCTATTGTTATTTTGCATTCCTTATGCAAAACTTTCCAGCTGCAGGGACTATGTGTATGATAATGTGTCAGTGTGTCCTGGCATCATATCTACTCTCCACAGTCCAACACTGTTGTGTAAGCTTCTCTATGTGTGTATGCCCTCAATCATGTCTGTCTATACAATCATCTGAAAAACCTGGAACCAAATGGTTTAATATTTTCCTGGACTTGTTTCCTGGAGGAAAGATGGTCCAAAACTGACACGTGGAGAGATGTTCACTTCTCTTTTCATCCTCTACTCATCTTGACATCTCCTGGATATTATGAAATGTTTCATTAAATCATGGCGGTTTTGGTGGAAAATAACATCTAATTATCAGTTAAATGAGACTTCAACTTTTGTATAATTTCCTTTCAAATGCAAGGCCATGTGTCAAAGTTAACTAGGCTTTGCAGTAATTCTAGGACACCTAGTAACATTTACAGTAACTCTGCTTATCTTAACTGTTCCAGAATCAATAGAAAGCATTGCTTATAATGGGTTATTACTGAATGAACCCTGGTCTGTTGACAGACTTCTCTATTTTAGGCCAAGTTCACATTATTCTGCATTTTTCCAAATGCTATAATGCTTTCATCAAAGTTAATATAGTAAAGCAACATGTTGGATGGGAAACCGCTGCTTGGGAAAATGGCTTTTTGACAAATAATGGAATGGTAGAACAAACAATATTTCATGATGGATAGACAAATCACTGATGACAACAATAAAACATGTAATTTAAAAACAGAAAATAGTAGAGTTAGGTCGATGAAAAGAGTGATTGTGAAGCATACTGTGTATTTTTTGAGTTTCTGTTGAGTCAGCTCAGTGGCAGCTACTACAGCAAAACACCATGTAAACAACTCATATGCTGTTTCTGCACTTTAACACAATATGAACACGTCTGGATGATCCCCCTGGCCCAGCTAGACAAAGAGGTGTGAGTTACCTTTCCTGGGGTCCAGAGGACTCTATGTTGCAGTGCTACTAGAACCCTGAAGACACGCAGTCCACTTTCTCTGTGAGGCACATCAATTGCTCCTGGAGCTTAGACACACAGAGGGAAAGGAGAGAGAGCCAACTCATTAGATACAGCCACAGACTTAGTTGGCTAAACCTCTTACAGTCATCTTGGAGTGGCAGAGAAAGGACACGCAATGCTTAATGACACTGTGAAAATGTATTGTCGGCATTATCTTGATTTTTTTGGACTGCTCTCCAAACAGCTGGTAGAACCCTTGCTACTGGCATACATCTGCGGCACTGCTCTACTATGTCATTCTTCAAAACAGTCAGATTGTTCAATGGAGTGTAACCATTATCCCCACAGAAATACACATAGAACAGTCCTCTGGTGGGCCCCTATGTGGTCCTCAAGCTCCAACTCCCCTGGAAATACAACAGGAAACCTTCCCATGATGCAACCAATAAAACCAGTGTGCATCGCATGCAAACAAAGTGCAACATACACTGCTTAAGATAACATGTAGAAAACAGTGTGAGCAGAGCTCTTAAAAAGAAGTCAGTTTAAGTTGTTTAGCATTACCTCTCACAACAACACAGCAAAAAAGAAAGAAAAATAGATAAGAACAAAAAGTCACATAGGTGAAGAATAAACTACTCTGCTGTAATATTTAATATACCACCCACTTCAAAAATAAAGAACTTTAAAATTAAAAATCGGTCTCCCTCAGTACATTGTGATGTATGTACCTGCTTGGTAACCACCCATGTACAGTACTTACAAACATTTTATATTAACCATACATAACTACATAAACACTGTAGTAACAAAACAAGGATCAGCAAAATGATAGATGACAAAGAGATGAGATTTGCATACAACATGTTTCAAGAAATGATTTACAAGATTATACAAATTATACAACAAAGTGTAAAACCTACATAATCATTTTGTATTTATTTGGTCTTTTTGCCATATTAGACATCTGTGGTGGTGAGAAGGACATCGTACATCAGCAAATAACTGGAAATAAGAGGTAAATATATTCATCTACTAGACCTACTGTAAGTCTACTGTATGGGGATGCGAGGATCGGAAAGGATTTTGGGAAGCACAAAGAATTCCACTGAGTTTGACAGCCCTGCATATTTTCTTCCATCCCTCAAAGGCCTCAATCCCATTCTTCCAACATTGCTTCCTCTCCATTTCCCACTCCCTCACTCCTTTCCTCCCTGTCTCTCTTTGCAGTTCTGCAGATCAGAGGGGAGCTCATTACATAGGGATATCATGACTCTAACAAAAAGAGTGCCTCATATCTTCTGTCTCCCTCTCTGGTTTGAATTACTGTAGACAGCCCTTATCCAGACAGCATCAGGCCAACATTACATCCAACACTTTCCTATTCAAATTGTGGGAGCAGAGATTCAGCATGCTGCTGTCTCTCTCCCCAACTCTTCCTGTACACATTTGTCTCTATACAGCATATATGACCCCTCTCTTTCTCTCTCACTCACTTGCTGTCTGCACTGCTGGACCTAATTCCTAAGAAGAGTAATTTTGCTCTCACTCAAAATTCCAGATCCAAGCGCCAATCTCCGGATTTTATGGCTTTCATGGGGATAAGGCAAGGCGTGCAGTATAAGCCTCCGAGAGAAATTTTGTTGGTGAGGAAGGAGGGTGACTATTCGGAGCCAGTTTAGATCTCTTTTGCAGATTCCCTCTGTCTCTCTCACGCTCTCTGTCTGTGTACCTAGAAATGCAGAGACACACTGCCAGGCTTTTGACTTTGGGCTCCACAGATCTTGACATTGGCTTCATGTCGGCCTGATCTTAAATCCTTGGAGAGGAGCGCAGTGCCAATGAGCATTAAGTTTTCATTAGGCATGCTCAACCTGCCGCGGCTCCAGCTGCCCCCTGGCAACTCATCCCAAGGCTTTTATTATTGTTTTTGAACTGGAGGCCAACTGCAACCCATGTACGGAAGCTACACGGTGTGTATGTGCATGCATGTACTGTATCTTTATGTGTTTATGTGTCTGTCGTTTCCAATAAATTTTCCATTCTAACGGTTAATGCCTATTGCTCCCCGATGAACCATTAAATGAGTGCAGATGAAAAGACAAACATATTCACATGCTTACACTTGAGCACACATGCTTGAACTGACACATACACACATACGTGTACTGAAGACACGCAATTTTCCGCCTCTGGCCATAACTGAGCACTGTGCTCGAAGTCAGCACTGCATCCATCTTTCCATTTTATGACCTCTGTGGGGTCTGACACCAGATTCCCCCCAAACAGCCTATGCATCACGTCCTGGACTGCAGCCAGTCTGACTCCACTGCTGCTCTGCTGCATTTATTTCTAACGTAGGCCCGAAAATGTACATGACAGAGTGATGACAGCTAAGCAGCCAGAAAAACACATGAGAGTGTGGGGGAGTGAGCGACTGAATGAAAGAGGTAATTATAAAAATGAGATGAGGAAGAGACCACAATAAGAGCAGAGCAAGAATGTAAATACAGGTGAGGAAGCTAGATTTATCAAGCGAAACAGAGTAATGGAGGCAAAGGTAAAGGTAAAGTGTAACTCAGTCTGAATTGTGTTACTACAGAGTTACAGCTACAGCTGTGCTCAGAAACATAGCACAGCAAGGTCAGAAAGGTTGTAAACATTGCTTGATAAATCCATAACCCACATACAGTTCAATGTGTGATGACCTGACCTAAATTCATCTGCTCTCGTATATCCTTTGCTTTACAACCTCCCGGGGTTGAATCTGTTTTCTATATGGGCACTTTAACAGCACCTGCGGACCAAACTTGACAACCAAGATGATAAATGCTTAATGTAATATGCTTAATGTATAATTCAGTGTGATCGTCATCAAATGAGCTTTCCCTGTATAAAGTGCTTGGCTCCCATTTTATAATGCCATTGTTTTTATTTAGCACATTGAAACCAATATCCCTCATTAGGCCCACGTCTTCACACTAAACTAGAGTTAATCAAGTTGCCCCACTTGTTTATTGAACACGAGCACAAACAGACGCTGCCTCACACACAGCTTTGCTTTGCTATTTTCAAGAGGACCACTGTAAATTTCCCCTAAACCCTATACTTTATCTGAACCTTATTCTTTATTGCAACTATGAGAAACCTATTTTATGAGAAATTTTTTTTTCAGTGCTCACCCTTGTATTCATATAGCTGCAGACATATTCCCCTGACAGCTGCTGAATACAACCACAGTTTTCACCTAATGCACACCTGGAGATTCCATGGTCAAACTTGATTTCTGACCTCTCAAGCAGACCCATCCCATAGAATTTAGGTGCTTTACTCAAACTATAGGCTAAATTTGCCCTCAGTAAAAATGCCAAAAGATAATACAAAACATGATTAAAATTGGAGACAGTCATAGAAAATCCAGAAAACAAATTTTCTCCAAAAACAGACCCAGCTTGTCAGGATACAGTACCCCAATTATCCTCAAACACCACCCACCCCCCCCCCCCACACACACACACACACACACACACACACACACACACACACACAGAGTCAGATGTGTGGAAAGTAAATATTAGGGATTTTTGCTTGAGTGAGTATTATTGGAGCAGGCAAGATGATCTCATAACTAAAACTGTTGAGACAGCAAGTGTGTGCCTGTTTGTGTCAATGTGTGTGTACACGTGTGGCTTCATTTTGTAAAAATACCATGTAAGGTCTTGTACTGAAAGCTGAGAGAATAGAAAAATGTTTCATGGGAAATGTTTGACAGACTGGGAATACTTAATATTTAAAAATTATTCTTTTTCTCATATGTCCTAAAAGCAATCACTGTTTCATTTATGGAGAAATATCAGGCAAAAGCCTGCCAGCATTAGCCGTGTTTGTGCATCCACTTGACCTTAGACTGGGGCTCTTCTTGGGTTATGAACATTCACGGTATGCATGGCTGGCGAGATTTGTGATGGCTCACTCGCAGAGAAAAACACATATTGAAATGCACGTTCACTTGCTACATGGAGGTCTAATTTTCCGACGAGTGTGTGCGGAGCTTAGAAGAGTCCCAGCTCTGTATACATATGAGCTCACCACTGCCACTTGCATTGTGCTGTCAGACAACACTATTACCTTTGTGTGACGAGGTTGTTAGCGAATGTGTAGGTGAAGTTTGCTTTGTTTTGTGTTTACTCAGGGATTGTCATCCGCTCTCCTGCTCTTCAGTCCTCCTTATTTCAGTCAGATCTCCTGTTTATAAAATGTCTGTGATTACAGCATGGGTGGGGAGGATTGTTGGGATATCAGCATGTATGCAGTCTGCCATGGCGCCCTTTATGATAGCTCCACTAGAAGTCGACACAGTCAGAAATTTTCAAATTATGTGCATAACCCAAATGATATAAATGTTTCTTTCTAAGGATATAGTTAAAGACATACGTACAGCAGCTACAGTATTAGTGATAGTGATTCAGTTCAGTGTCACATGTCAGAACTGTTACCAGTAGCAGCGCTCTCTCTCTGACCCGCCTGAGGATGTTCTGTGCTGTACATCTCAGACATGAAGTGAGGCTTCTGAAGCACCTGGAGGGGAAGGAAAGGGACATGGGAGTAGGTCAGTGGAGGGATGCAGTTAAGACCATAAACAGTAACTGTTCTAGCTCTACAAACAAAGCATGTTCACAGTACTATGCTTTCATCAAACTGTTTATTACATTATAGTTAAAATGAAGAAGCCACAAAGCCGACGAAAAGCAGGTGCTTCAGAACAAATACTGCCTGGCTTCTTTTTTAGCAGAACACAGTGCTTTCAAGTTGAAAGTAGTGTATCGTTTTAAGAGGGCACAGTAGAGCTTTGATTTGGAGCCAACACCTGATTGGGCCTGACCCAATGCCAAGGGTACAGGCATGACTGGACTCCATCTTAGTTTAAATGCCTCAGGCTTGATCTAGTTGCGATTCATATTATTCTTTCTTCCCCTAAACAGGAGCACATGAAACAGCGCCTTGCAATAACATTGTCAATCTACCTCCTTGGCCTTCCCAGTATTATGTGTGACAATTAGGGGCCTATCAGCTTGCTGTGGGTTAACATACATGTAGGCAAAACAGCTAAATGCATGCAGAGTGTGAAGAGGAAACTAGGACAAGGAGCATTTACTTTGTCCTCACAAGAGGGAATGTCTGAATTATGGATCAGCATTTAAATTACTGTCAGCATTGACAAAATAAGAGTGTGTTTTAATGTTGACAGCAGGGAAAAGCTGTACCCATCAAATCTGCAGAGTGCACTACATTTTGACTATATTGTTGTCAGCAGACTAATGATGAGGAAATAAGAGTATGGTATGGTTCAACGCAATGACAACCATGTCATCCAGACTGAAAATAGCAAGTAACAGTTAAAAACTTGGGAGTAGTTGTTACTCTAATGAAGCCACTGTGTGGTGGGAGCATATGGGAGGGCAGAGATACAGATTTTTTTGCTTCTGTACAATCACAATACAACTGTTACAACAATGGAAGCACACAGACAGTCTATTGAATTTAGATTGTTATTCGAAAATATAAATAAGAAACAAACAAAACAAAAACAAATTAGGAATGGCACAAATACATATATCATCATCAGAATAAAATCAGCTTTTAATACAGCACAGCACCTCATGTTGCTATAACAGCATGCCATTAACTGAGTAAAGAAAAAACAAGTTGAAAACATGCTGTTTGTTGAAACATTCACTTCTGTGCCTTTCAAAAAGCTCTATCTACAAACACATGTTCCAGATCTTATCTTAGTGTCTAGTCTTGGGCATTGGTTCTGACCTCCAGGTCAATTCATACACTGAGATCCCCCTGCAGTGACCACAGTGTCATCACATGTCATTTACTTCAAGTTAAACAGATGTCTACTGAATCAGATTTCATAATTACTATTGAAGAAGATACTGTCGACCTCTGTGCTTCTGTGTCTTCTATGTAGAAAAATACGCAGAGCTGTAAAGTATCATCTGAGAGAGGATCAGTACCTGGGGCTTTATTTCCTAATCATGAGAAGGTAGTTTTAAGTTACCTCCTCAACAGCAGAGCACAAAAAAGTACATTCAAAATTCAGAGGCACAGCAGCATACATATATATTATCTATTTTATTGTCCACCGGAGACTGTTACCAGGGTTGTATTGCACTCTCGTCTCATATTTCAACCTTAACAGAAGAATGTCTTATTCCAAAAAGAATCTATGAGTAAAATGAGGGGCTATACAACCATATCTGAGTACAATTAAAGCTCCCCTACTGTTCTTAATTTCTGTTCTTTGTGTATCCGGATGGCGATAATAATGTTAAACAGTATGAGCCCTTACTGTTTTTGTACTCATGTACATTTGAGTGTGTGCTCCCAGAGGCAGCAACAGCTGTGTTTAATAGTGACCGAGCCGGCACGGCCATAGCTGGACCAAAGCCACAGATACTGAACTATGGTGGTGGTGGCTCTGTGAAGGTCTGAGTTCTGACCTGGCTCACAAAAAGCAAGGCGAGTTGGCCTTTACTTGGCCTCCTTCAGCTCTTTGAACAGGGGACCATTAATGCATTCCTCTCACTGAATAATGACTAAACAGTAAAGGCAGTTTCTCCCTGCGTTCCCAAGTATGGACATGTGATTTTTCGTTTAAATATTCAAGGACTTTTCATTAGATATCTTACATCTCCTGACTGTAATAGACTGACCTATCTCTCACTGTTTGTTTGCCATTTCAACAGTTTACAAGCCACCGTCTGCAAATACAGTAGTGTCTGCGTGTGAGAGGGAGACAAGGAGAATGAACAGAAGGAAGGAAAGGGTGAAACCGAGTGCATGGGCGTCCACTAGTTTTCACTTTTGGGCATGGGTCCATCTTGATTTTTGCAGTACTGGCTCAAGTGCAGGTTGCTGTGCTACAGTTGTGTAGTTTTCTTTGTGTGTTTGCGGTTGTTCATTTGGGCATGGAGCAGTAGAAGTTTTCCATTCAGAAAAAGACAAAGCAACGAGATAGCTTAGAGGTACCAATGTTCAAAGAAAAATCTAAAGGTACAGGAAACCCCACATTGTGGATTTGCAATAAATAAATAAATAAAAAATTGTAAATTGTGTTAGCTGTTTAACTGCTTCCCTGTTATTTTATAGGTGTATTTTATGATCCTCATTTCATGGTTCAAACGCTGGGTTTTGAATTGGTTTATCACAGACAGAAAATAGTCAAATATGAATTTGTGGTCTATCCTGGGTTGCATATTTGATAAACAACTGACAGATAATTAGTCTAATTAGCTTGTTAGAGTTGAGAGAAGATGACTTGCTGACCTCTAGGTAGGTGTTTCACAGTGCAGAGAGTATTAAAGGAGAAACATTTTGATATGAATGGAATTTTCAACACAAAAATACCAAAGAACTTATTCAAAGCGAGGAGGAAAAACAATTTTTATATGCAGCGCACATTTCAGACAGAACTGGAAACAAAACAAACTGGTCTGGTTAAAAAGATTTAGTGTGGGACACAGCACAACAGCTCAATTGTTAGAATTTTGTGGACCTTAGGTGAGGCGAGAGGTGACATTTTTCAAATTATTTCTTGACCTGATAACCATATTTTTTTACCTAAACATATTTCTTTTGGGCAGACACGTTACAGTAAACATTTTTTTGGCACCATTCATTCCCTGCCTCTCTCACATACTGAGGACCCCAGGAAACGCAGCATCAAGTGTGAGCTCTTGAGATCAACGGGACATATTTATTAGTAGTGCCAGAAGTACACACTGTGTAGTGCATTGAGAAGGGACTGCTATTAACCGCTACACCACTGAACGGCATGCTGGGTACTGCTCGCACTCAGCCGCTCTCTACAGTACAGTCAAGAACAGATGGCAGAGGGTCAGCTGTGCTGTGGTTTCATGACCACACCTGGAGGAGATGCAACAGCATTTCAACCAAAAATCTCTTATCTTGTTAATACTCCATGTACTCCGGATGCAGTATGCCTCCTTGCTCACGGGAACAACATCACCTCAAGTTGTACAATTGAGGTATGTAAAATCTGTGGCTTATCCATAGACACCAAATGGGGCTTTGACTTCATTGAGGCCAGTATATCATGGCAGGCATAATACTCAGAACCCAAGGAAGCACAGTGTCGAGTGTAAAGTTTGTCGAGTGTTTGTTTTACCAATGGTCAAGCAATCAGCTCGGTCTGAACAGGCATGTTTTGAAAGAACACTGCACTCGTCTAATAGAAACACCCCCACACCCTGACACCAGCCCAAATAAACTGTGATGATTTGCAATTCGATTTCATTTGAAAAAATGCAGTTCTAGAGCAGTTCTCTTCCCTGTACCTTAAACCAGAACAAGCCAGAATTTAAAAGGCCGTTTTGCACCGTTCTTCCTATGAATGAAGAGAGAATGGGAAGCTTATGAATAGATTACTAACCCATGCCCATTTGCCTTCTGTCATAAATTTACTTCATTTCCTTCAGACATGAGGCTAATACAAATGTAGCTGGTGTATTTCTGCTTGCTCTTGGCAGGCTATGAAACCATCTGTCTGTCCTCTCTGATACTTTCTGTGACAGTTTAATTTGTTTTTTACATAGCCAATCACATAACACAGATATTGTCACTGATTACGGTGTGTTTTCTCTTGTCAGACGACTACACAAGTGTAAAAGCGGGATTTGATTAAGGGTCTCAGGATGCTAATATCCCAGTCAATTACTTTTGGTTGCAGACTTGACCTTGGCAAAGACAAAGACGTAAGGATCAGATTACTGTGTAGATGTCAGCCTCGTGGTTCTCTCATCATCATAAGCAATGTCTGAGGGCCCTCGCTCAGTGGGCTTGGCTTCCTACAGTATCTGGGACCAGGAAAAGATCTTGTCCTCTGGTGCAGCTTTATTTAACAATACTGTACACTTCCTGCACATCCTTTTCTGTGGTGTGTTTGATGGAAGAAGAATTTTAAAAGGACAATAATAAGAGGATGAAAGCGGAAGAGTGAGTGTTGGGAATGAAAATACAGAGAGAAAAAGAGCAAGACAATGGAAAAAGAGTCTTTACTCAGGAGAGTGGTGTTTATATCTATGGGTGAATACATAAATTTGGTTGAGCGTGAGAAAGAAGTTCACAGTGAATGCAGCACACACTGGGAAGCTGAGACAGACCTCAGGGCTCTCAGAAAGCTCAGAAATCAACGGAGGGTGGATAATCTACACACCAAGACTATTGTGGGAAAAGTGCCTTTGCTCTCTGTGTATTAAAGTGATAGAATGGGCAGTTCTCTATGGTCCATTTAGGGGAGGAAAATGGACTTTGGTGTACTCGGGCCATAGCAAACTACAAAGACAACAGGCATTCTACAATTTATAGCCAGGTAACTGTAAATACAATATAGGGAGAGATTGGGTTTAAGTGATGGAAGCATAAAAACATCTCTATCCACCCATTTGCTAAGGCACAAAACCTACATACAAGCACAGAAACCAAACACATAATGATTAGCCGAATAGAGGAAGTGATTAAATAGATCAAAAGCACAAATTTAAAACAGGAATGAACGCACACATGCACACACACGGGCACACACACACACACACAACTCACTCACACAAATATGCAAAGAAGCGGAAGGCGTGTATTGATTTGACTAATTTCAATGTGCTGAGTCGCTATGAAACACCTGCCCCAGACACAAGCGCAGCTGTTTGTCTTGGCAACAACATTGCAACCCTGCAACCCCCCATGACCCCAATCCATCATCCACATTGCACACACACACGTGCCAAACACACACACACATATACATACACATGCTGCCAGCAGGCCACTTTTCCCAAGACCTTTCGTAATGTGTCAGGTGAGCGGGAGAGGGACAGTGTGAGCTGGAGTCCCTGGAGGGTCGGGTCATCACCTTCATGACTTTAACTCTAAAAATGCACACACATACAGAGATAGTCATACACGGAATACATATGCATACATGCACACATACTGTATGTACAGACACACAAGGGAGATATATACATTATATATATATATACACACACACACACACACACACACACAGAAACACATATAGTTCATCCACACACATGCACGTCACACAGGCAGCACATCCATCTTTGATCATGTTATTCAGATAAGACGTCAAATGACCTACTGCCCCTTTCAGCACTGAATGACAATGAAGGGGTGTTTCTCGTTTTGTGTGCCACTGGGAGATCAAAGGCCCCAACACAGATAAATTACATAGATGCACACACACACACATGCACAGTGTAGCATTGCACGCTCATTCATCTGGAAGACACATACTCAGTATGCATTTACTGCCAAATTTATGGACACACACATCCACGTGAACAGGCCGTCTAGACGCAACACTAATTTGATGTACTTTGGTTTGATGCAATGGACAGCAGCCATTAGTCCACACAGATGAGCTCTAGACTGAAACATTTCAACAATGTGTGTTTGTGTGCTACATTGTGCTGTACAGGGCTTAGGGAATTTTTTTCTCAGCTTATTAAATATGCTACTTTTACTATTTATCAATTATTGTTTATGTTTTTAAACTCGATACATTTGTTTTTCCTTTTTAATTTCAAGACACATTGTAGTATGTTTTTTTAAACTGTAAAAAAAAACACATTCGGGTTTGCTATATTTTTTAGCCCTTGAGAACTGCACAGTTTGTATCTTCATCTTGACAACATGTTGACAAGTTTAGACACTGCAGCACACATGACAAATGGCTATCTATGACAACAATTAGTTTAAACAAAGAAACTATCTGTTGCCAATTTATCCACAAACAATTACGCCATTATGCGAATAAAATGATAATGGACGATACTGATGTGGCCAGATACTGGTGGGTGTGATGTTTTGCATACATGTGCATGTGTGAAAGGGAAGAAAGCTGATTCCTGTCCTGTCTGACAACTGTGTACAGCAACCCATTATTACTTGAAAAATGACAGAAAGATGACAAAACACCCTTGTCTGGATATGTGTATGAACTAGCATAACGGAGGAGATATTTTATCCTGGCTCGCAGGGCAAGGCACTGACTCAGAGGGAAGAAACAAGATAGATTCTCTGCCACGCCGCATTTATCTCTATTACTTCCAGCAACACCAGGCATCTAAATTCTACTGATGACAGCCCAGGGATTTTATACCAGTTATCAGCATGATCCTTTCATATCAAATGTTTAACGGTCTCCTTGCTCAAAGTTGGGTTTTTTTTCCTCAACAGAATAAACAGAAAGGAGGTCTTCTACCAACCAGCTCTTTAGAAATTGCAACTCAGACAGCCTTATTTACTCCTAAATTTAGTAGTGATGCATGTTCAAGTCCCTTGACATCCCTCCCGCTTGTGCTTGGCATTCTCAATGACCGAACAGCTGAACACCTCAAACTGAACACCACAAAAATCAAGCACATAACAAGACAGTGGTTTTGAACAAGACCTTGCTAAATCCCACAAGAGCCTATCTTCTGTTTCATCTACAAGCATGACCTTTTGTAGGACTACAACTATATCTCTGTCTTTGAAGCCACCAATGTTAGATTACTCTGAAACTGTCTAGTTCATTTTCATTTAAAAGGATACAAACAATTACAGATCCAGCACATTTTCATACAATACTACAATAAATACATTTAAAGTGGCAGAGTTTAGTGCCACACACACATTGTCATACATACATACACCTCAGCATGCAGCAACCTTACAAATCAAAGCTAACCACTATGTTTCATTTTGGCTAATAGCATATTGCCCTTGGCCTATTGAGAGCTCACCATCTGGTTTAACATTTTGATAGTAAGTTGTGTGTTTTCCATCTTTTCTACTTGAATAAGATCTGAATGTATTCCTGTGAGGATGTAATCAAGCAAACTCAGGCTTATCACAGGCATGTACATTTAAGAGAATCTGGGCAGATTCAGTCAATGCAGCCCAGCCTCAACTTTGATATTGTTACTATCAGCATTAGTACTGATTTTGTTCTCAAAAGGTATTGTCTGATTGGTAAAAGGTACTTTATACCCAGGAGTAAGTATCCTGGACTTAAAAAGAACAGGTGCATATCCACAGTTATTTTATTCCAACAATGATCAAAAACTGTCCAAAATAACAAGCTTGTTAATGCATAAATACATATCTTTTATTCTTAAGCGTTATTTTGTAAATTAGTTTAGTTATTAAAGGTGAACACGGTATCTAGCACATTTTGATTTAACATCATTTTATGTTTATGTCACTTACGGCTTTTTATATTTTGAGATTTTTTGGAGTCGTCTAAATGCTGGGGGCTGTAGGTTTTAATGGCTTTTTTAAAAATTTAATAATGTAACACAACACCATTACTCTGATCCATGAAACTTGGATTTTGAGCACTGACAACTCTTACCAGTCTAGCAATAGTACTCACACCCACCAGGACAGCAGAGTCACTGGGCCCCATATGTGAGGAAACAACAAAGAAACAGAAAACAGGGAAAAAATGTAACTGTCCTTTAAAGATAAACAGCACTACACTACCTGTTGTAATCATTGTGCCAGGTGGTGTTTCGATGTCCAGGATGGCCGTGCCAATAAAGTTCAGAATCTAGAGGCAGTGGTGGAAGTTGCTCTGTATCTCCAGCAGGCAGTGGGCGACCTCTGGCCCTTGGCGCCCACTGAAGCGCGGCAGGGCCCTCAGCTGACCCTCCTCCCAACGGGCAAGCTGCTACTGGCAGTAACGTGGCCGAGACAAAATGATATCCCACATGGCAAAGCTGTTATGGAGAGACGGGTTAAGATAAGGACAAGTATGAATAAGATGTTAGGTAGCAACACTGCTCTGCATGGTATAATGTAGTATAATCTATGTAAAATAGCTGAAGGTGGATAGAGGTTGTAGAGATCAAACAGTGAAGGCAGAACAGATGTGAAAAGAATGAACACATACATACAGCAAGAAGAGTATGTGTGCGCGATGTATGTATGTGATAAGAACTGAGAAAATACTGAAGACTAAATGTATTCAAGGTCACATCCCACGGATTTGTAAAGGAGGATATCTGCATTCAAGGATATCTTCAGCCAAAGTCCAAAGGGAGACTTGGTCAACAATAGCAGGGATGGCAGGGAGATGTGAAATATATGAAGAGAATGGGAAAACAAAATGGCAAAAAGCAAGTGAAGGTTAAGCTAAACAAGTTAAAGGTCATAGACATGCCAATTTGTGAGGGTGGTAGTGAATGGAGCTGCATCATAACCCTGCAATAAATTAAATCAAAACATTTTTTTGTACAGGGCAAACAGTCATTTACAAAAGCTGCACACCGATGTATTTTGGCATCTCCTTTTCAATTATATGTGGTGTTTTGCTTGTTAAAATGCCATCTTTGATGCAGAGCATTCACACTGTGATCTCAAAATTAAGAAAGTACAAAATAACATGATTTTTGGTTTACGCAGTGAGGCCCTACAAGTGAAGCACTGCCGGACAGGAGACAGCACCACAGCAATGTCATGGATAACAAAAGGAGAGGAGGACAAACAAAACAGACAATGCATTCCCACAGGAGAGATGACAGATAGCCACAGTTTGTATGACAAAAAGGTATGGGCATGGGTAAACTGTGGAGGAGATAAGAAAGAAACATCAAGCATTCAGACAGTGTTTCAGGTATATTCAGGAGTACAACACAAGTGGCAGCAGCAGCATGAAGACATGAGTTGAAGTGGATGACACTGAATACGTCTGAGACCTATTTCTGCAGCATGAGCCTGCAAAGTTGAGAAAGTGGACTCCAATGTGTGTATGCAGGTGTGTGCCTGTATATCTATTCATGGCTCTGGTTGTGTGAGAGAGCAATTCACCGCAAGCAGGTCTCTGAACCGTTGAACGAAGGCATCAACCAGAACAAGAATGCTGGTTTGGTCCAGGACCTAGCCTTTGGAGAATGCCTGAAGGAAATACAGATGACAGAGAGTGAGAAAGAGAGAGACAGAACAAAAGATGAAGAGGAGAGAGAAGAGAAGTGGGAGCAGAGAAACCGATAAGAAATAATGAGAATGTTACACTGACAGAGACATACACAACAAAAGTAAATAGAGAGTGAAGGAGAAAGAGCAGCACAAAGCTGTCCTTCAAACAGATGAGCACCTCAGCATTTTAGAGCTGGGCCTCCAGCTGTCACGAAATTGTAAAGTGCATGAAAACAAAAAGCAGGCTGTCACAGTGGCAAAGCACCATCCATACAGGCTGAGGGATAAAGGTCAGAAAATGATCTGTCATTGGCATAATTGCATCCGCCGAAGTTGTGTATCGTGGCCTGGCGTTTCTCAGATTGCTTTTCACACTTCATTCTTCCCCTGATGGAAAGGTAATCCTGAAGACACAAAAGTTTATAGTTGCTGCTCACAGTGGAAATGGAAAGGTGGGAAAGGGGGAGAGATGGACTTCAGGTGGAGCCAAAGTAGACTAGAATGGGCATGGGACCTCAGCCAGATAATATTCTAAGACATGACTACCCAACTACATCTGAAAAAATGGGCTTATAGTAACTCTTGCAACAAAACAACATGCTAACACACTGTAATTGCAATCTAGTTGATGAACTTTAGCTCCCATGTTTTTCTTCATAATCCAGGTGTGCTCGTGTGGGCAATACTAAAGGATTTATTACATCTTTTACATTATGTTCAACCTGGGGGGACGAAAGCACACATGTGGAATTTCAGTAGCTTTGTAACTTGACAGCAGCTACTCCAAGCAAAGTAATATGGCAACAACTCCTAAAATACCTGGCATCTCAGAGCGTCAATAAACTTTTATGTTATAGTTACATAGACAGAGAAACACCACATTTTAAGGCTGACACAAGCTAAAAATATGCTGTTTCATAATACTACCAACATGTATAGCCTCAAGGCTCAGCATACATACATATGACACACATAGAGCATATATGACTAGCAAGACTACATTAGCAAACAGGTAAAGCAGGAAAATAGCTGTTGCCAGATCGAGGAGGAGGAAATAAAATACACACAATAAAATCTTAGCCCTGATAATAAAGGCCTAGCACTAAAACACACAAAACCCAAAGTGCGCAGATTTGTCTCTGGACGGGAAAGGAAAGTTCATTTAACTTGGTTGCTGGTGTTCCAAGTCCAAGGTGGGCATCCTGGCACCTCCCAACGCACAACTTAAGCCTATTGCGAGGTCCCTTCTCTATGGCAAGTACTTCGTCTGGTTGTTTGATCAATGATGTGGAAGGAGCTGATAGTTGCTAAGGTACATCCCAACTGTTCTTGAAATCTCAACTACACAAAATTAGGTACCTTTTATAAATTAACTAACTAACTAACTAACATACCTTTTTGCCCTTTTGGTCTCCTCAGTGTCAACCTTGTCTGTTCATTTGGTGGGTCACTGGTTCCCATTAGCCATTAACCAGCATCTTCCTGTCACATACCTACTTCTGGTTATCACTTCTCTTCCTATCTCCCAGCTGTGGTCGCTGTGGTCATGTGACTACTTCTTCATTTTGTACCCTGTCTGTCGTGTGGGCTTTCCCTCTTTACACTGTTGAGAGTATGTTCATTGTCACTGTCGCCATCCTCATCTTTATTGACTTTTCCATTATCCACCTCCATGGTGTGGGAGTCACCATTGTCCTCTGGCTGTTGCTCTAGTGTCTGTCTCACTCTTCTACACTCTCTCTTTCTTCTAATAAGCAATTAGTGCTGAGGGGTGGAGCTATCTACTTTAGCTCATGCATAAGTAAATTGCTGTCTCAAAGAAAAAGGCACATCTAAATAAGGAAAGCCCTAGCACACAAGTACAAAGCAAATGACAGAAAAAGAAAAAAGCTACCCGTAAATCTAAATCTATCCCTGCATACTGCATACCTGCATAAACTACAATACAGTTTAAGAGTACAGGGTTTTTTTCTATGTCTATAGGCAAAATATAACAAAGCTGCCATATGTGGTCTGCTCTGCTCACTGTACTTGATGGGTATTTGGAGTAGGCAGGGTATGTACACAATGTATAGAGCGTGGAAACATTCAAGAGTCCATGGGGGCAGCAGCTAGTTTTTGCCCCAACGGCCCCCATATCAGATGATGCTCATAATTAATCTTAATTCATTTAGTAAATGCATGTGCTAAAAGAGAAAATAAAATAAAAACTTGCAGTGGATACTACACTGGAACACTAGACATCTACTAGCAGAAAACATTTGCTCATCAGCATTGTAAGACTAGTATTTATACTGAAGCTGTTTATTAGCAAAGAAATGACATGTCAAAACATGTCATTTGATACTTTTCAATCCCATACAGTATATACCGACACACACAGGCACATGGGCACATAGGTGTGCTGCACATACATTTAGGGTCGAGGTTTGAAGGATGTGGTTTTACATTCATTTTAACAGTAGAGAATACATGAGGCATTAAGAAAATGTGCAGGAGAAATGAAACAAGGAGAAGGGGAGAGGGTCCACATCTGTGACTATCCGTCTCTAACTGCAGATGAAAGGAAGTCGTTTGAAGTTGATGTGGTGCTATTTCTCCAATGACTCAGATTAAACACTGATGCCTGTGCCTAGCAGCACATTCATCACTTCAATGATACTTTTAGTGGCCGTTCCCCTGCTCAGGCGGAAATTAACAGCACTCTGGTGCCCTGTGTGTGCGCAAAACCTGCTCACTCACACACGCACACAAATAAATGCCCAATTTTGCCCACATACAAAGACATGCAGGTGTTTGGGGTACGTAAAGGTTATGTTTTTTATTGCTTCTACAACTTTTTCCCACTCAGGGGACATAATGCTTTTTAAAAAAAAACTGTGGCCTCTTTTCACTCATCAGACCGGAGGAGTTCGAGACTCTTAAATTATGCCATTAAAACATTATGCTGAATCATTCATTTACCAGGTTGATTATAATTTAAATGACAGATGATGCTTGTGAAAAATGTTAACCTTGTTATGGAGAGAGAAAATGACTGCTTGCCTGAATTTTCATCATAGGGGTCTAAATAATGGCTTGTGTTTGTATGCAGTAGGGAGGCTATGTCAATTACCATGCAGAAACTGCAGGGAAAAATATCTGAAATGGAAATTCTGTTTACTTTAAGTTACATTTGAGACATCATTAGCAAAATAAAAGCAGAAAAACGGACTACAGAGACTGGCAGGCTGATTCACCTTTATATGTCACTGTATCATGTTCATATGATCTTAAAATCAAAACATTTTGACTACACACTGATCTCCAAATTGAACCACTACCCTTCCTCCAAAAGCAACTTTGGTGGTTGTGTTTATTCAGCAATGTTAGCTGATTTGTGACGATTTTAAACCCTGATCACAGCAGTGTAGGAATCAGAGGCTGCTAATATGAGTGATCAGTTATTTACTTTTCAGTTTGGTCTGGTTTGGTGTAGAAAGAGGTCTGGCCTCTAGGGGTCTCTATTGGGGTTGTAAGGCCCTTACTCTTGTTTAAGAATCAAATAACATATTTCCATACGAAAGACAGGTTAATGTGGGGTCAGTATTTATGTGTAGTGTGCATGTGCACTATAAATTTGCCCATGCACACAGTACATACAGTTCTTAGAGTAGCAGGCTATGCAGAAGTCTGAATCAGTGTAATTTGATCAGTGTGGCCCTAACCTCATGGGATAAATACCCAATAAAAGACATTTTGGTGTCTGCATAAGCATAAATCCATCCAATTTGGGGCCTAATTAAGTGGGACTTACATAGCACAGTGGGACAGTCGGTTATAAGAGACAGAAAAATGGCCGGAGGCATCAACGTCTCTGCTGTCTCGGGAGAGCCCTAGATCCAATAAGGATGGAAATAAAAGAGGGGTCACTTTAGTATGGAAGCATATCATCAGAATAGACTGACACACACACATACATACAGTAAGCAAGCATACGCTCTAGCACAAAGACAAACACAATGCCATATGGCAAAAGAAAGAGAAATGTTGACAGATGTTAAGAGTGGGTCAAAGGTGCAGGATTAAAAGTGCACTAAGTGACCTTGACCACTTTTTGACCGATTCAGAGGAATCACAGCAGCTGCTGGCCAACCCTTAACCCTTCGCAGAGGGTGAAATAATAGAAAATGATTAGAAAATCAAAAGACAAATATTCCTTTACATTGAGAAACGGATCACTGCTCTTATTTTTATATCACCCTATATTATCACATCATAAGCTACAGCAGCTAAACTGCCTTTAATACAATATTTCCCATAGGCATAAAAGCTCAGCTTGTTGCTTCTGTTATAAACAGCTACGGTTGCACACAAACATAAACTCCCATGATAAGCGCTATCTCATAATCATAAAAGTGTTGGTGGGGGGAAATGTGTCTGCTCCTATATGGACAAAGATATACACGAGTCATGTCAGGCCACAAAACAAATTAGTCTCTGTCAGAATCCGTCAGATGTCTTCCTGTGCGTTTCCAGATTTCACGGGCAAAGCAAAAAAAAATAAAGGCCTCCTGCGATAGAGAGACAGAGAGCCATATCAGGAGGTCATCTGTGCTTCAAAAGGGAGATATATTAAATTCATTCATCTCAGTCAGTGGGAGTGCCAGTACTGTGGCTTCCATGTGATCAGGGATAGAGAGATCTCCCCTCTCATTCGGACTGCCTGGCTCACCGCCTTCAGAGGCATTGTCTGGGAAAATATCCCCTGTAATAGAGCCAATGATTAAATAAAAACAGAGAGGTGTGTGTGCATGACTGTACTTGCGTGCGTGTTTTGCATGGATGCACATGCAAAGAACACAGTGCTTGGAAGCGGTCCTAAAGGAGAGGAAAAGAGAGGAAGGAGGGGGGGTGATGAAAAAGGTTGAAAATGAGAGAGACAGTGATGGAGAGAACGACAGAGAGGGGAAGAGAGAGAAAGAAAGCAACAGAGAGGCCACCGGGAGGACAGAGAAGAGGGAGGGCAGACTGCGGCCAACCTCACATTTATCATGTGTCACCACGCCGTGTTCATACAACACTTACATTCACATACAAGATAGATCTAATATCTCACAAACACACCACCATACACACACATGCACTGCACAGAAACAAAGCATATCAACTATCACCCCTGAGGGTTATATAAACTAAATAAACTGTTCAGTGTGTGGCTGCACGCACATACCATATAGCCTAATATAAACATATATGTTCTAACAGCAAAGGAGATGTTGCAAGAGAGCAGAGAAACTAACTGTGATTCATAGCTGTTTTCATGGTGAAGTCTCAACTTTGATCGATCTGTGAATGTGTTTTGCACTCTTGCGTCTCCTTGAGACGTAAATTGGCTGTTGAGTGAGAGACACGGCACATGAGAGTGCGTATAGAGGAGGAAGGTGAAGGAGACAAGGAGAGAGGGAGAGGAGAGGAGGTGGTGAAGGCAAAAAAACAAGGGAAAGGAGAGACAGAAGTGAGGCCAAGTGGGGAAATGAAGTGAAGAAATATTTTGAGGCCGACGGAAATCTCGACACCTGGTTTATTACCTTATGAAGGTGAGGTGTTGTGTGATGAGGTCAAAAGGCTGTTGTCTCTGCAGCTCCGACAGCCTGCATAACAGGAACCTGGCTGGTGCAGAAATCATCAACATGGCTCCTGATCATCCACGTCTTGACAATCCTAATTGGGAAAAATTTAAAATTGGATCTATGATTACACAGTAGGACTTCTTAACTGCTTTGTAGCTTAAAGAAAACTGACTAAAGTGAGTTAAAATGTCAGCTCTTAAGAAAGGGGCATTCATACTGTACATCAAAAAGATTTACTTAACTGCAATTACAGCCTGTTCTGCTTAATGTGTCCTAGAATCACTTTATTGCACTTAATACTGCGTGGGAGTGACCATGTGAAAAACGATGTGTATGAGTCGGAGCTGCGCTTTAAGAGCAGGAAGGTGAGAAGGACGCAAACGCTACAGTCTGGCTACTGTGGTGCTGGTGACGAGTTGCCAGCAGACTTTCAATTTATGACTTTATTCTGCAGCTCATTCCATTTGCCACTGAGGAGGCTGCGTTCCCTGGCTGATACCTAATTCTGTGACAAATTCAGTGATGGTGGGATCCTTAGGGGACTAATAAATGGGTTTCCAAGCTGTCAGTATTGTTGTGTTGACATTGCATCTCACAGCACTTCACCAATTTCCCTGGATTGTGCTTTTCGCTGCTGCAAATATATACGGGTTCATCAGTGTCAGAGCTAGTGAGGTGTATTCTGATGTAAAGTCCTCTTTTGCTTATTTATACTGCATCCCTTCGATGCCGTCTTCTATAGCCTATCCAGCACTACTATACTAGCCCTCTTTGTCTCTCTCATTTCTATTTTTCTTACTTTTCATTTCATAACTCCTTACTCTTTTCCGTTGGCAACTTGGTGGGAACTACTTGTCTCTATTTATTTATTTTTCATGTATTTGCTACATTATATAAAGGGAAGAGACAGGGAAGTTGGGAGAAGGGGCTAAAACACACTGCATTGTAAGCATATGGCATATGCCCTATAGCTCTGAGCCACCAGGACACGCCACAGTCACATTTTTACCCTTGTTGACTTCTCCCTTCTTCTTCCTCATTTTATCCTCCCTCCCCTCTGCTCTCTCTCCCTGCCCTGTGACTGAACCCAGTGTGTGGACTGACTGTGATATTGGCTGTGTGGGTGACAGGCTCGCTGGTGTGATATCTGAAGGGGAGAAAAACAGATCAGCGTCTCTTTACTTAACACCCTCCCTCCTTCACCAGCCGCTGATGAAGGAAGGACTGACGAGAGATACTGTAGAAGGAAATGTTATTCATTTATATTTCAAAAGGTGGCTATCTCTCTCCAAAGGCCTTCGTGAGTTCAAGGTCTCTTGGAAATTCCATAAATATAGAAAACGGTTACAAAAGGAAAAAATTAAGATTCTAAATGTTTGGATATTAGGACTCTTTCTCCATCTTTCAAACGTATGTATCTCTCCTACACGTCATTACATACAGTAATACAGTACAGTGAACAGTAAACCAAAGATAGTCATATATGACGATCTACTCTCTGCGTTCTTCTGCATGTGAGTGCAAAATAAACCTAACCTTGTGATCACGATTAGTCAGTAATGCATTTACACTCTGCTGCTGTCAATCAGTTGCAGAGTTCAACACCTTAGACAGCATAACTTAAACATCATTATGAACTGTAGCATTGCGTGTTGATGCACTGACAAAAACCTATTATCACAAAAGCATTACAGTGAGTAAATTCACTTAACATATACATTAACAAGTGAATGAATTCCAAACAGCTTTATCCGACAATAATGTGATGCAACAATTACTTGATTTTCTTATTTAAAATGCCACGAGGGAGAACAACTGATGCATTTGTTACATTAAGTGCGATCTCAGGGTGAGGGGCATTAGATAGGAAGACCAAACAAAAACTATCATTGGGTCATGAAGTGGATCTTCTTGAGTAGCTCTCCTGCTGTCCTCATCCTGCCCCACCCCAACCTCAGCCATCGATCAGGAACTAAGCGCTGTCTTTAATTGGTTGGATGAGGTCGATTGCCCGTGCAGACAGAGAGAGGCCCGAAAGGGTATTGGAGAGCCTAGAATATGTGTATGTGTGTGTGTGTGTGTGTGTGTGTGTGTGTGTGTGTGTGTGTGTGTGTGTGTGAGCCAGTGAAAACACTGGGATCCCTTCAGACTCCCTCTTTGGGCAATCATATGAAGTGAAATTCTGTGGTTCAGAAAACCATTGACCCACTGATTAACTGACAACTGAAGGAAACCAATAATTTGAAGTTTGCTCGACTCAGTAAAAAGATGCTCCATTTGGTGTGTTACACTTGTATTCGTCTTTTGTGGGGAATATCTGAATTGCTAAGTTTGGGTACTTCATTATTAGAATAGCTAAATTCAGGCAAAGACAGCAAGAGGAAGGTAACTAGCTGACAGGAAAAGCAGATGTTTGCAGTGATCTGCTGTCACCGCAGTACATTCAGTATCACTTTGAAGTAAGCAAGCACTCACATCTTTTGTCATTATACACAACGGCTCTATTACGCTATCATGTAGTGAAGAAGAAGAATGTGTCATTATTATCAATAGCATCAGTAGCACTTTCACATTTTCCACAGAAGCGTTGTAGTTAAGACACTAACAACAAAACATGAGTAATCACAGCTTCTTTTGTATTTAGTACTGGTGATGAAAGTGGCTCAGTTATTAGTTTAAGGCTGCAGCATTCCACGATTTCATGATTTTTAAATGCAGATTCAAGACAAAGTTGATGAAAAAAAGCATCTTGACTGACACCACACAGCAAATATTGGTGAGCTTGTCCTAGCAATAACCTCCAGCTCAAAGCTTTGCTCTTTCTCGTTTCTATTGTGATAAGTAGCACTTTAATCTGCTGTGAATTTGGCTTCTAATCTAAACTTCCACTTAGCACTTTGTCTTGCATTTTCTGCAGGCAGGAAAGTATTCTCTGCCACAATAAGGAAAACATGACTGTGTCTCATGTAGAAAATTAAATTAAAATTAGTTCTAGAGAATGAGTTGAAGCTGGCTAATCCGACACACAAGTTCACTCCCTGTGGCACCTTGTGTACTGATGGTAAACTGATCTGGTGGATGATCTGATTGCTTCCAAACTTTTAGAGAACGCAACAAAACCTCCCAGCAAAATTAAATGTTTTAAGAATAAACTGTTAATGAAAGTATTGAAATACAAATAATCGGCATACCTAAGAAAGGTTTTGCATATGGTATTCATCCTGCCTGAACTGATCTGAAGACTGGACTGGCCTTGTGAATTGGACGTGCATGTTAAACACGAGGAACTGGAAACGCAGTGCAGCTGGGAACATACTATTTAAAGTCCCATTGCCATTTGGCTATTATCACTTTCTAGATTAGAGAGTCTGTACTGGTCCACACAAAAAAGGGCCAAGGACAGTCAGCACACTCTGAAGATTCAAATACAAATCAATTTATTCCCTGGCCCCCAACTGTAATAATCCATAACGACTCTTCACTTCATTTTTTGATTTTTCTGCAGGACATGTGACATGTACTCACTGTGAAGCCAACAGTAAAATATTGTTGAGAGACAACAAGGCCGACTGTTTTTGTGGTACTTCTGACATTTTCAAGCTCGTAAAGAACGTTACTTGTACATAAAGGCTAATGGCATTCAGGTAGCATTTTAATTCATAACTGAGTCAGAGTCTAAATGAACTAGATGGACAGTCTACATGCTGCTGCAGATGACTAGTTTCGTTTGTAAACTCGGGGTCAGACCAGTCTAAGCCTTGACACTTAAAAAATAAAAGTTCTAGATTTTAATTAGGTGAAAATTGACAATTTGAATGTGGCTGTGTAGTTTGTGCTGAAATCTGAATGAAGCATGTGTGACTGTGACTGTTATTTACAAAGGTCATTCATTAGATGTTCTGAGTTCATTAGGATGTCTTGTGTATTTCCAGCCTAATAAACTGTAGCAGAGGATGAGAAAATAAATCCACACTACAGCCAGTCCCATTGATTTACCATGGCTTTAACTGGGTTTATTTTTGGCTTACTTACCATATCTGCTTCAACTATCTATTTAATTTTACAGTTATGCAAAAATGAAATTTAATTAAAGATAAATCAACACAACACAGTGAAAAATTAAGACCTCTAATTACTACATTAATACTGCAATGTTTTTTATGGCTTTAAATTTATATATTTTAATTTAACATTTTACAGGCTTTTAAAAGACCCTCAGTGTGTTGAGTCCCTACATGGGCAATATTTTTCTTACTTGTGGTGAATCTGTGAAGCATGCAGGTAAATTTCCTTCCAGAACAGGCAGCACTGGATACAGTCGCTGAGGTTTTGCTTGTTGGAGATCACGTAGCCCTTAAAGATCTTGTCCAGAGAGATGCTCGGGAAGCACAGGCGAATGATCTCATTACTCATCTGCAACACAGCAGAAAACAAACACTGTCTCACACACTTGTCACAAATAATGAGCTTCGGGGGACCAAGTTACAGACACTGAGATTTACATTTATTACACGCTCAAGTGCTGAGCTATAATAACAAGTCACTGTTATACAAAACCCTGGATACGAAGTAGTCTTACAGTACAAAGTCATTAGCTACAAAAAGGGGACAAACAGCAAGCAAAACCAAGGTATTAGCTTATTCATTACTCGCTCCAGAGCACACGTTTTGGTTTTTATAAAGCTCAGCTGAAGAGACAGAAGTATTATACTGGTTGGAGTGGACTGGTTCAGTGTGAAGTCTGGCTCTGGGTCCAGTAAGGTCCACTGAAAGACTCAACTTTGTAAGTGATTATAGTCCTCAAAGTTGGCTAAAATGGCTAAAACTAACACGAAAGACATTTTCACCAAAGTTCTGCTTGCTAATTACAATAACACACTATGTATTCTGTAATGTATTTATGTTGTATGTTGCACGGAAAATAAATCAAAACTTTCACAAATACAAATAAAACAAACATAAAATGTTGAAACTAAATACTGATATATTGTCTAATAGCGTTAATGGAAAAAAGTGTCACCACTCCAAGCATTAGCAGTGATAAAAAGTACTACAAGTTCTTTTACAATTTATCAAATTCATAAAACTAATACTCAAAACAATGAAAACTATCAGATGATTAAGTGACGCTTACATGGAAAACATCAAAATAAATTAAAAAGTAATGTATAACAGTGTTATTAGCCACACTAAAAAACTTCACTTCTCAGCCGACCCAGTCGTGGACCATGTTTGTGATGTGACATAGGTTGAATCTAGCCTTCAGCCTCTGTGTACTCTCTGTAATTCCAGTGAAAATGGAAATTCATAAGGGGCCTTCCCCTACAGTCCATAAAAATTAGTCATAAAAAATGAAAGGGATCATTCTATGACAGCTTGGATCTGGTACCTCTTGACTTTCACACCAAAGGTCACATATGGCATTGACTTAAATTGACAGACTTTAAACTTACTTTACACTTGAGGCCTTGCTGTGTAACACTTTGCTTGAACTGAATATTTGATCACATTCATAAGCTTAAAGCCCCAGATTGAAGTAGTTAGTTGCATATATCCCCTGCAGGTTCAGTCTAACTGCCAGATGTGGACCAAGCAGGGTTAGGCACATCTGTATCAATTCAAAAGGCTACGTTCATACTCATGTGTGCTTGTGTGGGCATACACACACACACACACACACACACACGCAAATATACAAATCTCACACACACACACAGGTGTGGCTTTATACCACAGAGGAAAAAAAGGGTAAGGTTTAAAGTGAGTGTAATTCAAGCAGGCGCACATTTCATAAAAGCCCCTATTTGATGTGCTGGGTGTCAGTCAAGCATGCAGTGTGAGACACACACACACACACAGGTAGGAGGTTATAAGAGAGGAGGAAGCGAGGCGGAGGAAGGAGAGGGTGTAATTATTGAGGATGATGTGTATAGAGGCCTATGTGGAATGACAGCTTCCCTTTCATTTCTCTGATCACTGGTTTAATCCTGACAGAGCTACAGCGGGCCACGGAGCTGCTCTGTCTGCCTGCCTGAGCTCCAACACACTGCCTCTCTATCTGTGTGTGTGTATGTGTCCTTGCACATCTGTGTGTGTGCATGTGACAGGTTGACACAAAGTAAATGTAGGTGTGTGCATCTCTGCATTTGCTTGTGTCAAAATATCACTGTTTTTCCTGTGCGCCTATGTGTTTTTCTGTTTATGTGTGTGCATGCGTGTGCGTGCAGGATACGTAAGAGTGTGTGTGAGTGCTCACCGCCCAGGAAAATGTGTTGTACAGGCTGATTGCAGTGGCAAGCAAATGCTGCTTTTAATGAAGGAGGGGGAGAGAGGAGAGGGAAACACAGGAAATTAAATTGATATGTAAATGACGGAAATTCTCATTTGAGCTGAAGGTTGAGAGTGCTACAGCATTAACCAGCTTATGAGTTAATAATGATTTTTTTCCTCCCTCCCTCCCTCCTTTCCTTCTCAGTCTGACTCCCTCCCTCTCTCTCAGAAAAAAAAAGGATGGGTAGGAGAGGGAGGAGGGTGGAGATGAAGACAACATATGTCCCTGAATCTTAACTCTCCAGAGATTTCCCCTTAAGCTCTTGTATAATCAGTTTCCTCAGAATCTGGACCTCTTCAAAAAGCATGCATTACAACAAACCAGTCTTGACTTTAAAAGTGCATATCCACTGGACTTTTTGTTCTTCCCTCTCTTCTAACTGCACATGTCACGTTTTTTCCACTGTAAAAACAACCAGATGGCGTTGAATATATCTCAGATGGACATGGAGGAGACGAAGGGTGTCGGACAGCTTGTAACAGTGGTGTAGCTCCGTGTAGCGGGGAGTAACAAAACAAAGACAACATCAGCTGCAGCTACAGAGAGCACCAGAGGCAAATGACTGCAGAATGATCACTGCAGCTATTATCAACCACAAGGGTTATTATTTTCTCTCCCCTCTCTTTGGTATTAGCTGGAACGAAATAGCTCAGTCAAAAGTCCTTGCCCTGCAGCCTTCAGTGATTGGAAAATGATATTAAACCAGACATTGTGTTCCCCAGTGCAAAAAGAGAAGAGGAGGGAAAAAAGGGAAGAAACACAAAGCTGCAACAAATGAAGAAAATAGTTGAGGCCCTGCAGGAGAGAGAGGGGGCAGTGGCAAGTCACACATACACAAACTTGGAATACACTGCAGACTCACACAGTTGTACAGATGTGCACACACAAACACACACACACACACACACACACACACACACACACACAGTCATGTTTCCATCACTTCAGAGGACATTACATTGACTTATACCATTTTTACACCAAAGTTAGCACCAAAGTTAGTGCGTCTAAGCAGGTATTTTAAACTGCATCTCCTTTCCCAGTAGACGATCCGTCACATTCAATGTCACAAATTCGCTAAAACCCAGGGAACAGTAGAAAGCAGCATAAAGCCAGTGACAATTTAACAGCAGTTACTATATATCTTTTACTTCCGTCTCCCTTTCAAACTCTATGCCAACTGAACGATGTCACCATTGCATGTTGTTCCCAGACTCACTAAACATAATAATGTAATAATGTTCCTGGCTATTTACAGGCCAATATCCGGAACTTCAACGTGCATCGTAGCATCATCACGGAAGGGGCGAAAATTAGCGTGTCCACACGAGTGTCAAGTTTACATCACTGATCGGAGCTGGAGCCGATAAATACCCGTGACTACTGCAGAGTAATTTGATCCGGGAATGAATTTCAATTGTACCCTTTCCCACTGAAGACAAAAGCCAGATGTTTGTGGGTGTTTGTGAGGCTTTTTGTCCAGTGTAAAAGTGGGTTTTACATTAATTTCCTGAAGACTTACCCTAACCATAAACTTGTCTAACACTAACCCTTACCCTCACCTTAATTGAACCTTAGCCTAAGTCTTCACCCTAAAATATAATGAGCTACATTATGCAAATTTGCGTTTTGTCTCAAAAAGTAAGACGAGCCCTCACAATGTGACTGTATAAACAAATATATGTCCCCACAACATAATAAGTAATAAATGTCCTCACACATGCACACACAGAACACACATTGGGACACATTAAGTGCATGCATTACGCATTACACACACATAAAAAGACACAGACTACCCCACACGCTACCATGACACAAATGGATTAGAAAGTATTAGCCAAAAAACACGAGACACAAATGGAAACCACATCAGTGATCTGGTTCTGGTCCAGACTACAAGGAAAGGGTCTTGATGGAATCCTTTTTTCTGCAGAAAATAAACAACATATTTTCCATCCCCTATTATTTCATACAACTAGAGGGGCAAGAAAGCCTCCCAACCATGAGAAGAGATGGAAAACATAAAGTGAGTGGTGAGCAGGAGAGGCCCTGGCCATCTGAGTTGCATAAAACAGCAAGTTACAGGTTTCCAAGTTCTTCCATGGCCAATGACAACATGCACCACTGCAGAGGAAGCAGGTTGGTAAAAAAAAAAAAAAAAAAAAAAAAAAAATACACACATGCACACATACTGTACATATGCACAATTACGTGCATGTGTACTGTTATTCATTATATTTACACGCACATGCAAACATAGATGCACAGATCCAGGTCAGTGGTCAGCAGTGAAGCCTGCAGACTGCTTGCCTACTCAGCACAGACAGAGTGTCTTTATCCAGCAACTCAGTCTAAGCAACAACTACAGTAAATGGCTGTAAAATGGCTTATCTCCACCTCAGGTCTGAGAAAAAATGAGTAAGTGAGTAAAACGACTCAGAGGACACAGAAAAGCCTTTCATGACACCACTGAGGAGCACCGGAAAATGTTAAAACATTAAGCCAGAAGCTGGAGATGTAACCAGATGTGAGATGCTCAAGGCTGAGGCACTGACAGGTTGTGAAGCCATCACACCACTCGGCATGTTTGCTGTCTTCTCAAACTGAGTAAAACATTTAAACGTTATTAATGAAATTCTACTTCACAAGCCAACTAACTGCCCTGGTCCGTGGCGGCAGAGCTGGAAATAAGAGTGCTCCACATTGTCTTTTGTGGGAGTTAAAGGTACACGTTTAGTGGTACAAAAGGTTGAAAGGCACCTCAGCCGCTCTGAAAGAAGCATCACCCTGACAGTGCTTGGGCTGTCAGATCATTGCAGCCACTTCCACACTTAGAATTACACCAAATGTTTTGTTTGAGCCAGTATGCCGTGATGTATTATCAAAGGAATGAGTGAAAAAGAGAGAGAGACCAGATAGAGAGGAAGATGATGAGGAAGACGTTGAAATAGAGGGACACATAAAAGACTAAGAGAAAAAGAAAAGTCATGCAATAGGGCAGCAAATGATTGTAACAATGAGGGTTCAGAACACAATTATTTGAGGTTAAACATTTTCCCCTTGGTCTGCGGAGCTGTCAGTTGAAATGAAAAGAGCCGTGGTAATGAAAACAGTGATGGGGCCTTTTATTCAGTGCATTCGCTCTCATGGTATTGTAACTGTGATGTCTGAGCACACACAAGATGAGTGGGAGTGGGTTTTAGTGATGTTGATGCTTTATTACAACAAGACAAAAACTTAATCCAACTTGAGAGTTGATCTCCAACTGGAAGGTTATCTGTTAATGTTGCTCCACTGACTTATCTGTGCACTACACAGTTGCTTGTGTAAAAGAACTTGAAGTAACACATATATTAATTGTCTACAACAAAGATGCTGGATCGCCCGACAGACTGTGTAAAATAAGATTAAGCAAAGAAGCCGTAGTGAAATTCAGGTACCTTGTGGAAGACACCTCTTTCTGATGTTTCAATGGAAGGAGTTGCCCCAGATGATGCAGGTGAGACTGACAATGTGTTCCACCTCAGGAGCAACTTGGCTAAGCTTGAGGTGGGCAGCGCTTCACATGGCTTCAGTGTGGATAGGTAGGACAGCTTTGACTGTGCCTGCAGGGGGCATTCCAGGGCATAAAATATATACACAGAGAAAAGCATTAATATCTGAGTACACAAAGCGATCTATCCACTAGCAGGTAAAAGTCAACAGTAATGTGTAACTATCCATCCCTATCCATCTCAAACATCTCTCTTTTCTGCACACTCTTTCCTATGAACAGTTACAGGCTGTAATCTAAAGATATTTTGCACTGTACCTCTAGTGATAAATGGCAAATGTCAAGCTCTGCTCCACACTTCACATGAAAGAGAAACATTGATAGAGTGTAGTGTGCTTCTGCCCCACAGCCTGCTTTGGCTCCTGTATGTGCACATACTGAGACTTCATCCCACATCCATACCTGCTTTTCATCTAAATACATTCAATAAACCCAAAACACTGCCTTCATTCTTGTGCATGCAGCAAAGTAAGTGTGTGTGATTTGAGCATTAGCCAGTGTCATCAGTCATGGAGTGCCTAAATTCCACATCCAAGCAGGTGCTGTTGGGCACAGTTGGCCCTACAGTGTTAAATGGATTGTTTAGCTGGCTAAGCCAACTCAGAGCTGTAAAGCATGGTGGATAAAGCCTCAATATTCTCTGTTTGCCCATAATTCATCATACTGTGCCTCCATGGTGGTTTAGACCAGCCAATATGCTGTGCTGGTCTAAGCTACGTGCTGTGTCACTCTGCACAATCCTGCAAGCCACACCTTGTGTGCAATCTGAAGTTAAGAAAAAGCAGCCATATGCAGGAATGCGAGGGCTAACTGAAATGACAGTTGCCACTTTTGAAGTGAAGGGAGTTTTACGAAATCAATTCGGCATAACTTTTCCAATTCCAGGAGAGATGGGTGGATTTGTGTTGCACATAATTCTACACAGCATCTTACAAAACACCTAGTTTATACAGTATGACTGCAGTATTTTTGCATGATTCTGCATGTTATAATTAACGCCAGATATTATTATGGCAGTCGGAATGAAATGTATGATTGTTTTTTTTTTTTTTTTTTAACATTCTCTGCAACTGCAGCTACAACTCTAGATTTATTGTGTTACAGACCTTTAAAAGACTTGGTTATGCTGTTCCTGGATCTGCAAACTTAGAAATCTGCATGTTGATCTTGATCTGCTTGACTTATGGCTTTAACAGCGACTGACTGATGTGCCCAACAGATTGGCACAGCAGCTCCTCCAGGATCCCCTCTCTTGCAGGAAACCAGATTTATCCCTCATCCTCATCATTTTCAGGGAATTCAGTAGCTCCTTGGTCTGAAGTGATGTAGGAAAGGGAAGATAAGGTGAAAGAAATCAGTGATGGACAAAGGGAGCTACGAAAAGGTTGAAATTATGTTGGAAACAGGACACAATGAAAGGAAAAGCATGGACTGGAAGAGAAATGGAAGGGGAAAGATGATGGAGGTACAAAGAGCCAAAGACTAAAAGCTATGAAGAATGTGGATAGGTGAAGGTGAGAGGTGGCGAGCCCAGTGCCTCATTAAATAAAAACTCTAAAGAGTCAGAGTCAGGAAGCAGATGCTGGAGCTTCAATGGTTTTTGAACAGAGAATCGCAGATCAAAAGATAAAGTCTGTGTGACCTTTTAGACAGCATCCCCAGAGAGACGAGTGGAGAGACAAAGGCACCCACACAAACACACAAAGAGCCCCTTAGGCTTACTCTCCATTCTCTGTACTGGCTTCTTGTCCTTGCTGGCCTCCTTAGGGCTGCGCTGTCGGCCTTCCTTTGGGATGTATAGAACTGTGTTACCCACATTTTTACACACATTACCTGTATCTAAATAACATTATATAAAACAATAACCATCACACAGCCGTATCAAGGCCATCACTGGATTACACTCTGGTGTGAGATACGGCAAATGATGCAGAAAAAAGGTTTGTGCTCCTTTCAATATACAGCAGATGCAGTAAAGTCATATATATCATCTCAAGAGAGTACTGCTCTCTGAGATTTTTATGCCTCCAAAGTGGAAGAATAGGAACTGCATAAAAGAGTGGAGAGTACCGAGAGAGTGGCACTCTTTTAGAGTTTCTATGTCTACAAAGCACAAGGAAAACAACTGTTAAGTTACATGGACTGAAATATGCAACTCACTCTTTGCACCGCATCAAATGGATTTCAATCGGCAACCCTCAGCAGGAGAAATCGAAAGTGTTTACAACTTCAGCAGCAATGGACAAGAGAAAGCCAAGAAAATACTTCCCTCTACTCCACCACTTATGCAGTATGTACCACTTAGGATTTGAAAAGAATGCGCACACGGTGAAAAATAACATCATACACTAACATGAATGAAACTAAAGTCATATATGAAGAACAGGTACATGAATGAAACCAGAGGGCAACAGTGTGCAAGGTCATAAAGAATAATGAGGGAAGGCCAGTGTGTTAGTGAGACCACAGCTTCCTGTTACCTGTTTTCACTAAGGGAACAGTTAGGATCAGCATAAAGAAGATAGCTGGGCATCATCAAAACAGACTTTCATATCCAGTGGGAGCAAGATGCAACCCTCCATTAGCCCTTAAACAGAGGAACTAAACAACACAAGGACAGGAAATGATGGAGGAAAAGAGAAAAATAATGAGTCAACTCAGAGCACAGAAGGTGAGCAAAACAGATAAAAAGCATATAACATAAATCTGTGCTTGTTCTTTCCCTTGCCAGTGGGCATTTTTTCATTTCCATACCTGTTCGTGTGTGTGAACATAATTTAATGTGTATGTTTCAATGTGTGTGCCTGTGTGCTATGGTCACTTAACCTATGTGAGCCTGAAGTGAATGGATGAAGACAAAGTGATTGAGGTGTAGTCTTGCTCAGAGCCAAAAAAAGTTCTTTGCATGATTGCTACCACTCAGTATGACATGGGAGTGAAATCTGTGTACCCAGGAGCTATTATATTACCCATGTTCTCCATTTACATACATATTTATTCTCTGCAGTCACAGGGGGCAAGTCATTGGAACTTCATTGTTATTGAATCTGGAAAGTTTAGAATAAAGTTTCTAGAAACGAAAGAAAAAATGTTTACCCCACAGGCCTGATTTGGGATTTAGGAATTTTAAATCCTTGAAAGGCCTTTGATTGTTGGTATATTGACTGAAAATGATATCGCAAAATGAGAATTTGCAGGGGGCTGAAGGAATGAAAAGGATTTCTGTCAGGATTATCCAATCTTTGTCTGATTATCCAGGAAACATGGAGCTGTGTCAGGTAGAGGAGGTTGTAATTGTGGGTGTGCAGTTTCTGTTTACTACCAGTGTGAGTGTGTACACACATGCGTTTGTGTGCCTCTCTATGGAGTGTGTGTTGCGTCTTTGAAAAGCAGTGGCGTTTTGTGCACTGATTGAGATAATTAGCATGAGAATTGAACCATCACAACTTACCAGTATGCTGTGTGATTACCCCTGTGTGACTCTCAATTCAACTAGTCCGTCAGCATTTACCTTTCGGGCTGTGCGAACAACAGAGAGCATCTCTTTGGCTGCAACATGAAAGAATAAGTCCAAACTGCAGAAGCGCCTGTTGTTCCACATGAAGCAGATCAATGGTTGGCTGTCAAACTGACATTTTGTAAAGAGGATAGCACCATAACCTTTATTGGAATGAAGCCCTTTTTCAGGAGAAAATGTTTTGCACATATGACAGGGTAATTTTTAGGTAGCTTTAGTGAAACTGATAAAAAAAAACGCTGCTGTTGAGGAAGGTTTTGACAGAGACATTGGACCTTTTAAAAGATGGAAAGAAAGAATAAAAACTATGTCAAAGGTTCAACCACATTTGTTTGATGGATTTGGAACCACACAGGGAGGGGTGAACAGGCCTACATTAAATCTTTTAAATTCAAATTTCAAAACCCTGATCACAGAAGTGTCACCAAATATCTTAGTTAGAAATATCAATTTCTCAGAAAAACTCTAGCAGCCACCAGGTTGCAGCTGACAGTAGAAACCAGTCAGAGACGAAAAGAGCAAACATCAGAACCCAGCTACAGAGCTGAACTTCAGGACGAAGTGATCAAATGTTAATAGAGGTGATGAATATCTGTGGCTTGTTAATGTGCAAAAGGGACCCATAGCTTTTTTTTAGAACCACAACCTAGTTAGTCTCATTTGAGATAAACTGTCTCTTTCTGTTCTATCTGAGGTACCAACCTGGGAGGCTGACAAGTTAACTGTACATGTTGGAGGTGTAGTTGTCCTTGATGCTCTTTTCCCAGTTGGTGCTGAAGGCAACCAAGGGGGCATGCAAACAGGTCATCCTGCTCAGCTCCGGGTGGGGTTGCCCTGCACTGTGCCAAACTGTACGGCCGCATCAAACGTCTCCTTTGTGATTACCATCTCTGACACATGGACGTAGTATGCCAGCTGCTCTGCCACCTGTCCACGTAAAAGAGTGAAGCAGAGGAGAAATGAATCAGAGTGGTGGCGAAGAGAGGTCGAGGTATAAAAGGGAACACAGGGATAAAAGAAAGGGGGTGAAAGAATTAAAGAGGAGACAGAAAGGGCAGTGGAAAAATGGAGAAATGTGAAAAAGGGAAGAAATGGAAATGGGTGTTGAGAGAAAGAGAAGCACAGGAGAAATGAAAGAGTGAAGTAGAAAAGGGAGACAGGAGAAAGACAAAGAACAAGATCATAATGGGGATGAAAAATTTCCAAAAGGCGCAATACATGCAGAGACACCCTGAAATACATAATTAAATTATGGCATTCAGTGATTCCCTTTTGTGATCTCTCGAAAGCAGGAAACCACTGCAGCCATGAAATGGGAGACATTTTTATTAATTCCTGTGGGTCTCTTTAGATGCAGCTCACTTGGTATTCAGGGACATCATTACCAAAATCTACAAAAGCTCTTATCAGTTATAATACTGCATAGCACTGCGCCAGTGTGTGTGGGGGTTTGTGTGTGTGTCTTTGACGAGGCTTGGCAGCAATCTCTGCTTCACATCTTTTGGCTTCTGAGGAAAATGGGCAGTCCAGCTTTTCTACAGTGTTTTTGACATTTCCATTAGTCAGGATGAAAGCTAAACAGGTATCAGACAAGCTGGACATGGCTGCATAAAGAGCCTGAACAAAGGCATTTGAACACCTCTCTGATGGGGACATGCAGCTACTGTACATGTGTACCTAACAAACTACACATGGCCAATTAAAAGACCACAGCTAAACACTGTTTCGTCCATCTCTACTTTCAGCCGCTATTTTCTATAGCAAAATGTGTTAGCTACTTGAACCTACTCATAGGAATTAAGCAGCCCCCCCTGGGATTTTCAATGTCAGAACATTCATTATAGGGCTCAATGGGGCACAACTCTTTCATTAAGGGCTCCATAACACATGTCTCACTGGGGTTCAGTCGTTATCTGTCGGTGCAGGACTCCACTGCAGCTACATTTGGTTGGGGGGGGGAGTTCGGCTCTACCTGTGAGGGCACAGAGGACTCCAGCTGCCATGGTTGTGATGGACGTGTCCTCGGTGGAACTACGCAGTTTCCTCTTTCTGTACTTCAGCCACAAGTCCTTGGTTACACCAGGAATTAACCACAGAACTAATGGAAATTTCTGCTGAGAGGTGGGTTCAAGGACAAGGGAGAAAAAAGGTTGCTATTCACTGAAATAATGCCAACATGCAACTGTGTACTTCCCAGAGAAATGGAACAAAAAGTTTGCGCAATCACACCCAATGACATGTATGCCCCAATTATAACAATGTATATCATAATTGGAGAAAGCTGTGTTCTAACTCCACGAAAGCCCCCGACCACCCCCAACCCACCTGGCCCCATTCCTCATCAGAAATTTAAACATACAAGCAGGTGGTCCCTGAGTTACCTCCAATATTACCCAAATGATATCACTATGCAGATTATACATGGAGCTGTCTTGTCGAATAATGCTAACAGGCAGGTACAGCAAAATGTGCATGTGCCAGTGTGTGATTATAGGTGCGTGTGTGTGTGATCATTGCCCACGCTCGGAAGCTGTTATTTTCAAGGGGAATGTGCACGTACACACTCACATACACACACAAAAGCATACATAAACACGGCAGAGAATGCACTATGGGTCACCGTATGTAAATGCCAGCAGTGTGTTCCCAGGCAGAGAGTGGTAATTAATTCTACTAATTCAATTGATGAGAGGACAGTGACTGTGCAGGTTCACTGAGCGCACACCAAAAATCTCAGCCTGCTCTCCATATTCTCCAAATCTGGTATTTTTCTGCTTTTTACTGTATTAGAATTAGTCTGCACAATTTTTAAAAAAAAGAAACTTGACTTACACTAGAAAGAAAAAAATACCACTAAGGTTAGGTAAATGAGATGAGATTACAGAAAAACAATAGTTAAACAGCTAAAAGAAAAAAAAAACACTGCCATGTGAGAAGAAAAACCTAATTTTGCTCATCAAGTCAAGAGATGAAGGGGAACCCAGTTAGCACAGCTGGAACAAAAGCCTAATTATCTGACCATGTATACACTTAACCAAGTATCCTGAAGGGGTTTTAACGGAGCACATTTACACGACAAAGACTCAGGACAGCAAGAGCATTTATGTAACAGCAGTGTAGTGTGAGGAACATGACTTGTAGCTATGGGCAAAATATATTATATTACGATAATTATTCTGATATTTGCAAGCTATTATCTCAAACTTTGCTCAGCTTTTTTTATAATTACACTATTGTGATACTATTGTATTATAGTTTGTTGACATTTGGTTACTAAACCACTTGAATGCCTCTGAGTTGTAATCATGGTCTTACTGAAAAAAATAGAATTGATGCCAATATGATAGAAATGTAACAATATTGCCAAATTATTGGTATATGCCATATCACAGTATTCTGGTCAACCTTACTTGTAGCATTGTTTTATGCTTAATTTGATCTAAACTCAAAATGAAACCAAACACAACTGTGTTAATCTTCCTTTTATGAAGTATGCAGTTTAACAGCAGGCTGTGTGTACCTATAAATACTTTATCCAGTTCCCTGTCTTGACCCGACAACCTGCTGCCACACTGAAACCAAGCCAGAGCTACAAAATGAATCTCTGATGCAGGAATTTCACTTGTATCAACAGAATTGACAGTGTCAAGACTCAACACATTAGTTGTTCCTAGGCAAACAGAAAAGTTCAGTTTGTATTACTGAGAGGTTGGGTAACAAGGTGACAACAGGAAAAAGTTCCACAAAGAATTTCTGAAGCTGTGTCTACAGTAAATCTGACAATCAGTTAGAAAAAAATGAAAAGAATGAGCTTAGAGAGAAGGAAGGATTTTTATGGAAACTCTCCCTAGTTTGCATATTATTATGCCTCTCTCTCTCTCTGTTTGTTTGCTCTCTTTGTGCGTATGTTGTTGTCCTCTTCCCTGTATGTGTGGCCTATCTTCAATTCCACGTATCCATGGTGGACAGGAGGTGGTGTGGCATAGATCCTACTAAATGGGTGACACCTAAAGCTGCTCAGTTATCCTCTTGGATCCATCCTCTTCACTTAGGCTTTATAATCTACATTTTGTCATTATAATTGTATATACTACTATATTTTTCTGTAGTGATCTATTTCGTACACACAGAATCTATTGCATGTCTGTTTGTACTGGGAGAGGGATCCCTCATCTGTGGCTCTTCCATTTTTTCCTTTTAAAAGGTTTTTCCTTACCTGAATCTAGGGTCTAAGGACAGATGGTGTCATATGCCGTACATATTGTAAAGACCCCTGAGGTAAATTGGGCTATATAAATAAAATTGACTTAACTTGATAAAATTGACAAGGAATAATGCCATATGTTCGGGTTCAGCCCTGTATCATCACTAAAAAAACATTTGGTTCTAAGAGCTTACATAAACATCTGGTGGCACAGAAAATCCACCTCCCATTCACTGCTTAAAAAGCATTTTGGAGACAGTTAGCCTGGATGACACAGCAGGTGAGTCCTGGAAGTTATTTTGTTTGGCTTAGGATGAGAGTTGTTCATGTTCACAAATACTGATTAGACTGTAGTAAAACACAAGAATAACATATGTCTTGAGTTGAGTGATATTCCAGTATAACGTTTGTCTGCAATGTAGATAATGTAGTTTTAAGCATGCAGAGAGCCACTGTCGGTGGTTGGGAGACCTTGACCATCAATTCTTCATTGCTGACAAGATTTCCATTAACAAGCTGATGGCTTTACCAGGTTACTGGTGCACAGTCTGGTATTTCTTCCTCCACCAGAGTCTTTTCACTGCATTCAGATTCAGTTCTCTGTGGTTTACAGATACACAGGCATATAGTACTGTGTATGCACTGATATAAAATATTTTAACAGACCTCTCAATTGCCTTGACATTTTGAAGGACACCAAGTTCTATAATTACATCTGGTTCATATTGTCAGAATAATCTAGCCTCACTATTCTATTTTTTTCCTTTGTCTTGAGCACCATCATTGCTTTTGACAGTAGTCTGGACTTCAGGGTTGATGTAATTGTGCTGAGACTTAATATTGTATGAATGAAAACATGGAAATCCAAACTCCAAACAAAAAAAATCTTCCTCCCAGAGGTAATCACATAATCACATAATTAGGAATTTTGGAGAACAATACAGGACAATTATGTGATGCTTTGCCATTTTAAAGATTTGCTGGACACCACACCAAAAGGAAATACTCATGACATCAAACTGTGAAAAAATGTAGGAAAGACCTATTTCACCCTGTGTGTATACAATCGTACAATCTTAAATACATTTTCAATACATCATTAACTTGTACATGTATACTTTCAATAGGAGCAAATAATCACTTCTTGATCTACAAGATGTGTGTCATGTTTGACACACGAAGTATGTATGTGTTTGTGTGTAACCATCATTTTTATTTACCATCAGTTTGGACCTCACGTAGTCAACATGTGAGACTTCAGGCAATCAGAAAGGCCTCATCGTCTTCTCCAACCCCCCGGAGCCAGCTACAAAATAGAGGTGAGATGAAAGGTCAAATAGCTAAAAATGGAAAACATTATAGAAAGTAAGAAGCAGCCTTGTCTTCAACTTTAGAGTCTTCACTGCTGCAGTTTTGTCTTTTTCTAAGTAAAGTTGAAATGATTATATGGTATCATGATAGCTTTTATAGTTTTATCAAGATCCTGGCAAGTATCCATGCACCTGAGCTCATGACAAACTTACAACTCCCATCTTCCCTACCAACTCCTAATCCTGGGATTGACAGCTGGGGCCTGTGGGGAGCATGATGAATAATTTGTGGGCAGAAAGAGCTGCAGGCAGGCGGAAAATTCAGAGACAAAAGTAATAAAATGGTGAAGTCAACAGCTTCATGAACTATTTATCTTTCTGGAACCGAGATGTCCTCCTTCAGTCTCATTCTGTACTGTTCCACTCTAGCCACCTCACTTGTCAAAGCCCACAGCAGTCCAGGCTTTATTGAAACTTAGATTCAGTTTCTCAAGTTGTCACTTTCTAAGGACTGTGTGCAATAAAGGAGACAGGTTATTGGGGGAGAAGAACAGAGAAAGGGAATAATGAAAAAAGAAACCTTTACTGGAAAGAAAAAAGCCGAGAAAGCCCACAATACAGTGTGATCTGAGGTTGGAGGAAGCACAAAAGTTGACAATGATCAATAACATTAATATGGGCTGCTGCAGACAGTCTGCTTCAGGCAGATTAACTATCTGCTGCTGAGGAAGACAATAGACAATAGTGACAGAGTAAAGCTATTGTGTGATATTTAGCCTTCAAAAGTTTTTTGCAGGCTTGTGGTTTGCCAAGAGTGATCCCACGTATCTATTATGGATTTAAAGTTTGCATAGTAGTATGTAAGTACATATGCATTTGTACCAAAGCATACAGTCTAAACAGTTCACATTTTGGCACATGGAAAACATTTATTTACAGGTGCAAACTCCTCCGGCAAAGTGTGTTGACTGTTAGACAAACCGTGCCAGTCCGGTTAGCCCAGCCTGTCAGTGAAAACAAATTAGATGCCAGAACTTGAAGACACTCCTGTGTCATATCAATGGGAGTATTGTGGTTTGCCACCAAATTAGTAAGAACAAGTTTGACACTATATAATCAAGTTACGGCCTATTATCTGGAGCGATGCAAAAACTGAATGTGGTGCAAGGTCCTCAAGTAATTTCTTGCTGGAATAATTACACCAAAGAAATGTTTCTTTCTGTGGATATGTATGTCATAAAGAGGACAGGATTTTCATCTTGAGCCCCACTATATAACATTATGCTGGTAGACTATTAACGAAACTAATGCACAAAAATAATGACTGCTTTTCATTTCGCTGTCAGGGCCAGGGTCCAAGTATAGACCTTTTTCACAGCAGACCTTTTGACTTGTCATTGCAGAAAAAGCACAGGTCAAACAGAACTGCTAATGATTTTGTTCCAATAAAGGCGTTTTCACAGCTATAGTTCGTCAGTCTGGTTCGACTCACTTGACAAGTTGTTGAACTCTGTGTTTTTTTTCCCCTTGGTTCACTTTCTTTAAGCGTCCCAGTAAGTCTTATCAGTAAGGCAGCAAGTATAATATCAAGACCCTGAAACTAGCTCACCTAAATGAAATGCATTCCTTGTCATATTAATTACAATGGTGCTTTTCCCTCTATTACATGCCAACATGTCTGCTGTGAAGATGGTGTAACAGTGCATGCTGGTTATTGTTATGGTTTACAGGGACACACAAGAGGAGCAGAGCCATAATTAATCATTTCAGTTACACCTGTGCTTTTCCTGCCATGATGAGTCAAAATGCTTTGAGATAAATCTATTAACCCACACACAAACTGTGGTTGAAATTAGTGAACTGTATGTGTTTCAATAACTTGAGGTGCCTTAATTAAGAATTATAAGCTACACCTTTGGTTTTACATTTTTTTAAAATGAATGTTGTATCGCTTACATTGTCATTTTTGTGACTATAGTTAAAACAATGACTCCTGACCCCCAAAACCACAACATATAATAAACCCTACATTTTCTTTTGCACAACTCAACCTGTTACATTAACATTATGTCTGGATAATTACTATTTGAACATTAATTTTAATGTGTTCTAATGTAAAATGGCGGAGAAGCCATCTTAAAACAGCTAACTGTAGCCGAAGTTAGCAAACACTTAGCTAGCTAAATTAGCTACCTCACAAGCTTAACCCCGGGAAAACTCAATAAAACAATATTCAATAACAGTTATGTCTTCTTACCTTTTATGGCTCCACTGCAACAGCTGTGTTGACAATATGTTTATTTTTTTTTTAAATTTACGACCAACACAAATGTCTCACCTGTCAGCATTGTGAGGACAACGTACATAAACTGCCTTCTATTATCATCAAGATGGCGCCACCCGCTGGTGGATGAACCAACAGCATTTGGCATAGGATCGTTTCGTTTAAGCAAAACACTTTGTAATCAGAGTTGTTTGATAGATGCTATAATCAAAAAATACTCCAAATGATATAATAATGTTAGATCTACCTAAGGCTTCATATCAAAGTGAGTGGACTGGCTGAATGGAAGTAGATTGGAGTCGTCCATTTATTGCAGGTTGATGGTTTAATCCCATGCTGATCTCCGCGCGTGCTGGTGTCCTTGAGAAAAACACTGAACCCTTACTTCCGGTGGGCAGGCCTTGTCCATTAAGAACATGCACATCCCCCCCAGAGATTGCAATTAAATCAAAGTTTAATAGTAGTATGAACAGGTCTACATCAAGTATGGGTTCATCTTTTTTGCTAAATTTAAAAAAACAAAAATAATGTTAATGAAGTTGTTTTTACCATTTATCTAGATTTCAGCCATTGCAGCACAGTGGCACATTTTCTGTTCAGTCTGCTTTAACAGGCAGTTTTTACATTTTTGTCTCACTCAGCATTTTGGTTTTCAGGACAATGTCTCATTTTTTGCATCTCTGAAGACTCTTAGTTCATTAAAGCACATTTGTTAAAATTACACAAATTCATGCATAATTGGCCAGATTTGTTTTAATTAACTCGGCTTTCTCAGTATCAGGAAGGCATATCCCTGCATCTGAGAGCCTATAGTGTGAACTCATAGTAAAGCTATGTAAACAGGTTTATTTATCTCTCAGTCTGAAGGCCATTTTGCTATTTAAATAGCAGCAAATCTCCCATTCACAATGCGGGTTTGAATCCCCATCTGAATGAACATGGTCTGATATCTATTTCAGGATGTCGGTAATCTGTCCCTATGGTCAAACACAAGCATGAAACATTGCTGTGTTTCACGTATCACATGCCTGCCTCTTACTTTTGACCTCTCTCAAGCTTTTAACAAGAGCAAAGTGAAAATGGAGGGGCCCCTGTAGCATCCTTATCAGCAAGTTGACCCCCAGTTGAGCAGAGCCACTTCTATGGCTTCCTCCAAAGGGTAAGTACTGCAGCCTGGTGTAACTGGTATGACTCTGCTCTGAGTGCTCTTTTGCTGTCTCGCCCTCTTTTCTGCCGCTTGGATTGTCCAAGAGTTGAACCCATCATACACAGCAGCAGGAAAGACAGGAAGTTCACAGTCCCTCTTTTAGCATGTTTTATTTAAAAACAGAGATTAAACATTAAATTCCCCTTTAAGTCTTTTTTTTTTTTTTTTTCATGAGAGTGGAGGTAAGTTCCGCTGTTGCTGATTCAGTCATGTCATTACAGAGAGCTCATAGTGCAGTTCACCTCAATCACCTGTCCAAAATATTGCTGCTTGCTACCACGAAAGAGTGCTCCCACACAGTGTCTGTTCAAGAGAGAGACACACAAACAGTCAACACATATAAATAAATTTTTAAAAGGCTGTCTCAAAAAGCACTATGAATACAGCTGTGTTTCATTTTGGAATATATTAAACATAGTGGCATGACAACTTTCAGGGTCCTTTGCAGACAAATTTATTATTTTGGGTAAAATGATATTCTAAAGCCTATAGAGTCTTCCACAAATCACTTTGGTTTGGGAAATATTTAGTGTTACATGCTATTAGTTGGAAAACCAGAACAAAAAAAAATCTTTTATGCCAAGTTTGGCTCAGTGACATAATTTAAATGGGAAAAAAGTCTAAGAAAAGTATATGTTAACTGGCCATTTAAGAAATCAAATCAATAGTCTCATGTTTCTATGAGATAAATGTGTACAGAATACAACAAACTTGCATCTTATGTCAGGTCTGTGTGCATTTTAAGGCTCACCGCATGGCTTTAAAGCACTTTGTCAGTAACGCTTAAGCACTGAAAAAACAGCCCTCATCCATTTCCCCTCCTACGCCTGAAATACATCCTTTACGAGAAAATGAACTCTACATATTCCACAGGTAAACAGGTTGATTGGTAACAGGTGATAGTATCATGATTGTGTATGAAAGGGGCATCCTGGAAAGGCTCAGTCGTTCACAAGCGAGGACGGGGCCACTTTGTGAACACGATTGTATAAAGGATATTGCTGCATGGGCACTGCATAAAACCGTTCGTTTGCGAATGATTGCATTCTATTTTTATTTACGTTTTACAGAGTCCCAACTCTTTTAGAATCAGGGTTGTAACCTACCCTCATACTTGGATACAGTGTGCATATAGCTGCTCTACACATCACTGAAAAGTGGTTTCCTTACCTTTTCTTTGTAAGTCAGATTATGCCCGGCTACCTGTGAGCGGATGCGGACATGCATGTGTTTGTAAGTGTTCTGAACTGAATGAAATGTGAAGGTGAGTCAGCGGGGAGCTGGTGTTGGAATGAGCAGGATTGATGTGCTCACAGCAGACGGCCTCGGATCCATCATCGGCTTGTCTAAATTGAGCTCCCGGGTTTATTCAGTGCAGAGTATACCTGCAGTATAGTGCCCTTTACAAGTCCCTGCTGCACAGGAGGCCACTGCAGAGAGGTCATTGTAGTAGCTTTATTCACACATGAACGCACACGCGAACAGTACATGAACACACACACACACACACAGATGCACGACACATACTGTTGCTGAGCAGACCTGTGCAGAGGGCTAAATTAGGAACAAAGCTGTAATACCGGGGTGTTACTGGAACAGACTTGCTGAACGCTGTGCATCAGACAGACCAGCTGTGTGTCTAGACGCTGTTACCTAGCACCATAACAGGACAGATGTAGCACAAATTTACATTTTCACTTTCAGGAGATACTGTATACAGCGGGTGTTTTGTGTGTGTTGACACATGGACAGCACTAACACTAAAAATACCTATATACCTGGAGAGAGAAGTTGTATTTTTAATATAACATCAAAGAAATCAAAATGCTAACACTGTTTTAAGAGTCACTTGTATATTTTATATCTCAATTATTCATAGGTGGAAATGGAAGAAGCACATTTTACCTTTGTTTGTTGGGAAGCACTTGAGTGTGTGGACACAGTTGTTGCACTTTCCTGACACGGTGAGCCCATCACGTGTTGCCCCTCAAAATTCAATGACTGGCTGATACTAATTCAGGGCTTTAAATCTGCTTCTATACATCCTTGAGGCTCAATGTCAGTCAATACAGTTCAGGGCAGAAGTTTAAAAAAAAAAAAAAAAAAAAAAAAGTCTCCCATCTGAGCTTGTATCAGTTCTGTCAAGAGAGATGGAGCTATAGCAATCCACACATATTATATATTAATGGTACATGTTTCAATGATTGATCGGTGTGTATCAAGATTGGGTGAAGACATTGATAAATGCATCTCAAGTGAAAAAAGAATAAAAACTGGACGTGTTTTAAAAAATGCACCTTATTTAATATCACACTGTAGCAGTAGTCACTGCAGTTCATTCACATCTTAGCTATCAACTCAGGTGCTTTAAAAAAAACAAATATACAAATGAAAATCAATACCTCTTTGAATAGCTGTAATCATCCTAAATATTAAGTTGTTACATTTAAGTCAAGCGATGTCACTCATGTTTGTTTCCAGCAGCATAACGGTGTCATTGATCCCTGATGGTATTAAGAGATTAAAAGGTTCCCCCGTCCTCTCCGTGTTGTTGACAAGCGTTGTGACTCATTACATCCATTAGCATTAAGCTGGCTCATCAATAAGCACTTGGCTGATCCATCAGTCTTCCTCAGATGTAGCCCAGGGGACCCCGCTGGTCCCTGCCAGCTCTGAGAGCGGCCTCATGGGCACTCTTGATCTGTCGGTCATCGCGCAGGCATGCACACGCACACGCACACACGCACACGCACACGCACACACACACCTGCCCTGGTGTTTGCCTGACAGGGAGGATTCAAGTGTCACTATGAGCCTCTCTATGTTAAAGTTCTTTGTTGATGCTACACTAAGTGATGTTTCTGTGTAACCACTTCTGCTTGTCAGAATGTTGGTGTTTGTCAGTGCACTCTTTGTTTGTCATTTTGTTTTGTGTTGACTTGATCACTGGGGCCTTGAATGTGTGTGTGTGTGTGGGGGGGTGCATATGCGTGGGAGAGAGAAAATGCAAGGAGTCACTCCAAGCTACTGTTTTTTTCTGTTCCCGTCAACTTTTGTAATGTCTTGTACAGAATCTTCATTTATGTATGTATGCCATGTAGGTGTCGCTATGTGTGTGTGACTGTATGAGTGTCGGGTATGGCAGTGCCGGTGTCAGTCAGTGTGAGACTATGCAGTGTCAATGTATGACAGCCAGCTGTAGTCTGATGTGATAGAGTGCCACAGTGAATGACAATGTCTCGACTTAGAAACCAGTGTGTAGTCTTTGAGAGGGAGCGTGTAAGAGTCAGAGCTAAAAAAGACAGGAAAAAAAGGATATATGTTGAAGGGTGCTACAGTTCATCACGGAAGGCCTCTCCCTCTGCATGGTCCAGAGCTCCCATCAGCAGCAGGGCTCCAGTAGCGTTGTCTCGAACGAAGACGATGAAGGGGTGATCAGCGTAGAACAGCTTAGGCTTTTCTATGTTCTCCTCCACGAGATCTGCATCTCCTTTCCCAGCTTGAGCAGCCAGTTCCAGGGAAGCCCATTGGAAAACTCCATCCAAGTGGAGTTTCCCCTTGCTCTTGCCTGACACCCCAGAGAAATCGGCCACCTTCTGGTCCCAGGCGTCGGTCAAGCCCAGAGCAGACAACTGTTTCTGGAAGGGGAAAACACAAGAGTGATGGAATTCATGGACTGCCTCGAATTCAATTCTCCCAAAGCTTGTCTACATAGAGACGTCGTGCAAGTGTATGCGAACAAGCAGCTGCCAGGACACTGATCAATTATGCACGCAAGAGGACCCAACAATGAGTGGGAGGGAAAGCACATTTTAAAATTTCATGATGCTGTGACCTTCAGAAGTGGGAAACATGCACTGCCCTTCCCGAACCTCGCCACATGATCAACGTAAAAAGAATCATACCCTCCAGAACAGTCAATCAGTAACTTTTCTAAGGGAGTTTTCACCATGTTTATTTACTTTCTATACCTAAAATTCGAGATGGGAAGGAGGCTGACAGTTGCCCTTGTTGTGCGCTGGCAGAACAAAGTGGGCGACAGGCAGAGAGGAGACGGAAGGAGGAAGCAGAGGATGAATAATTTAAGAGTGATGCCCCGTGACCTCAGCACCTCCTTTGTTTTGCCTCTGATATGAATTCCACAGAAAGTCGTCGTCATGACAGGTAGTTTATCCTCCCATGGCAGAGGGCCACTCACAGTGACAGGCTTCTCCAGGGGCCAGAGGAGAGCATGTGCGGGTGTTAGTGTGTGACTGTGTGGACTTGTGTGTGGATGTGCGGAAGGCCACGGCTGGAAGAAAAGTTGCTAGAGGAGGATGAGTGGGTGAATCTCTTTGTTTTCTAGCATTGTTTAAACTTTGGCTGATTAAACTCTTTATTGGAAATATCTTTTACTGTCTGACAAGAACGCAACAATATTTGGATGAGCTGTCTGGAAATGCTCTGTGGGTGCTGCCTTGCTGGCTTTCTTTTCAAAACCACATTGTTAAAGTTCTGCTCAGCTCTTAAAACCACATGCTAATGGGAAATTGTAATAATCCATGTACAATGTCTGCTTTTCGACTCAAAAGTTGAGATGTGCGTGCAACAGGAAGTTAAACTAGATCATGTCAGCTTATGTCTAAACATGAAATAAGTAGATGCATATACAGTTGTAGGCATCTGTCATTCTCTTTCCAGTGCTTTCAGGCAAAGCCTCCCCTCCACACAGACACACACACACACACCTCCTGCTCTAATGCACTTCTATTGTCCTCATCCATTATTCCTCCTCTCTTCCTCCACCCGCTACCACTACATCACTGTCTTCCTCTGCTGCTCTGCCACTTGCCTGGCATCCCCATCCCTCATCTGCCCTGCGTGCCTCTATTTTATCCCACTCTGTCTCTCTCTCTCTCTTTCTCTCTGCTCCTAGCTCAGTCTTTTTCCTCCCTGCCTCATCCTTCTCTTCCCCTGACAGGCCAGCTCGCCCTGGTACACATCGCTCCCTCAACTTCTCGATCTCCATCGGCAAATGATTTCAAGGTTTTCCGCTCCTTATCTAACGGGCAAACAGAAACAAGCTTAAGCCGGTGGATTCCTCAAATTGTTGAAGACAAATGCGTGTGTGAGGAAAAGCAGCTGCTTTCTGTGTCTCTCTGTCACTCATGTCGATACTTCCTCATTCTCTTCACCAGTATTCCTTGAGGGCCCGGCTCGCTTGGCCTACAGTAGTGCAGGTGCAACTATGAAGCATATAAATAGACACCGACCAACCCCACATGACCTAGCCCTTCTGTTTGACTCTCTTCCTCTGCTTGTCAAGGCAAAAAGCACTTGGTTACATTTTTTTTAAGTGTTTAAAAATTAAGGGGCCCCTTGGCTGCACGCTGGGAAACAGGCCAGGGGTGTGAGAGGAGCCTATGGAGGCCTTGTGCACCTCAGAGGTGTGGCACTGCATTATATGGGGAGAAAAACCTCTGGGAGGTGCTCTTTGGCTGCCCTTTCTCTCTGAAGCACCGCATGAATCTTAGATGGAACAGCACTGGGCGGACTGCTGATGCCTCGCACACAGCATCAACGAGCTATCTGTCTGCGAGCGAGAGCCACAGGCATTGTCAGCTGGTGGTTTCCTCTGTGAGCGTGTGCACGTTGGGCTTACTTGGCCTACAGCGGTGCAGTCTATCCAGGCCTGAGATAGCATGGCATCAACCCTCAGGCGTGTAGCACTCCGCATCACATTATTTCAGCTCGATGGGTGAGCCCACTAAGCAGCTTGTTGGGTGTACCTGTGGGGGTTTTAAGTGGATAGGTTGTGGCAGCCAAGACATGTTACAGTTCCATCTGTGAGGGGTCACTGTAGCTGATGTTAAGAGACAGAGCAGCCTTAATAATGACAATGGGGAAGAAAGAAAGATGAGAAGAAAGGCAGAGATCAAACGGAGACTACTGCTAAACGGTGCCCATTTTATATCAGTTGCTGCTTGCCGACTATGGGACCTGACCTGGGAAAAGACTTTAAGATGATCAAAACCTAGAAAAGACTACACACCACACATAACAACTATCCTCCAATAACATACAGGAATTTTTTTTTTTGACAGTCAAACAAGAGCACACGCCAAACAACTGAGTAGAGGAAAACAGATTGATTTAATTCATACCACTACATAACGTACATAAAAATCCCAAGAAAAACCTTGTATGGTTTTGTGTAGTACTGAATGTGCTTGCGTAACCATTCCTTATAATTGTTTTTTATTGTCTTATGGGATGTTTTATGTCTGTGAATTGCATATTGCGTTTATTGCTTTTGGAAATGCAGTAGAGCCAAGAGAGTTTTCCCCAAAGGTACAATTAAGTATAGTCTTTTCCCTTCCATCCCACAAGAACTTGAATATTTGCGTTCCTGCACAAAAACAGAAATGGACATCAATCTAAAGCAGTCTACCTTGCTAACTATTGCTGCCATTTGCAAAGAAAAAGCAATCAAACGAGAGGAAAGACACTATATTTGGATGAAGAGACAATGACAACAAAGACTGTTTTTCAGAGAGTGAGAGAGAGTGGACTTGAGCAGGACTATGGATCCAAGATCTTATGAACTGGATAATGTAACAATTCTCATGATATAATTTACTTAGAACTCCATCTAATGATTATTCTCCTTATGGATTATATTCTGGATTAGTCATTATCAATTACTTTATGACATGGCAGAGAAAGTGAAAAACACCCATCACAAATTCCCACGGCCCAAGATGACGTCTTCAGATTGTTTGTTTTGCCAAGTAAACTCCACAATTTCAATTCTATGGTGTTATAAAACAGAGAAAAGCAGCAAATCCTCACAAATGAGATGCTGGAAATAGGGAATATTTGGCATATTTACTTGAAAAAGTACTGAGATGATTAATTGTTTATCAAAACACTTGGAGATTAATTCTCTGTCACTCTTTTTTTAACCATTTCTCTCATTATGTGACGTCTTCTTCAACACCATGCACTATGATTTTGTGTCCACTAACTGACCCACACTGAAACAAACTGGGTCCAACCTGGTCCAATCAATTGTGATGCCTACATCGTGACTATAATCAGCCCAGTAATTATAAGAAACTAGGGGGAAAATATCCTTACCTCCACTGCTCCAGCACTGTTTACACCTCCTGTTCCCTCTGGTTTACCAATCAAAGCTGCCAAATGATCCTTTAAAGCTATCCTCACCTTTACCAACTACAGACATGTTCTGCTTAATTCAATACTGCCCTTAACATCCCACGTGGGTGGTTTCAAGTATGCAGTACGTGGCACTGGCATCATCATGGCTCCATTTCATGGACACATTTGATGCAGGCTTTTCAAAAAAAAAGCCTTTTCTCTTTCTATCAGCTCTCTTGAGGCTTCAAAGCCTCTCCATCTCTTTATTGAGTCTCATCAGCAAAACCGCTATTGGTATCTTATTTACATGGGCTTTTACCTCTTCTGCACGGTCAATATGCCTCATTCACTCGCTCCCATATACACATGAACCGCTTTTTATTCCACAGGGCAATTTTACCACAAATGAAAAAGGAAAAAGAAGCCTTAGCTTTTAGTGAGATATTCAACTAATGGCCATGAAACACATCTGATTAATTCATATGATGCAGGGCTGTGGTGGCTGTGTTAAAACAGCTGTCCCTCGACACTGTATACTGTGGAGTGTGCTCGTGTAAATATTTGATGGCCTTTTGACCTCATTAGCCGTGATTGAGTGAGCTCTCCGGTGAACACTCATATGTCTTAGTCACCGACTGGAGATAGAGCCAGAACGCAGCTCAAGCTCGACCATTAGCGTGTATGTGTGTGTGTGGCCTGGTCAGCACTGGATCAGAGACACAGGGAGAGAGCGATGAGGGTGGTTTATTCAGTGACCTCTGGGCCAGGCTTGTTAAGAGGGTTCTCCGTCTCGAGCTACAGACTCCGACACAGTCTGCCCTTCACCAGAGGAGAACGCCACAAATAGGGAGACGTAAAGAAAGAAAAAGGCAGTATTCTGCAGCTATATTTAGTTCTCTGTGACACTTTCCACCTTGTCCCCGAGCAATCAATGACCCCCCCTCCTCGTCCTCCTCCACCTCTTCTGTTCACTTGCCTGCCGAATGTCACTCCTATTTAGGTCAGCTGAGCCAATGTGATGCTGAGTGATGGCGTATTACAGTCCCATGTTAGATCTACAAAAAGGAATTAGATAACGGGGACTGATATGACAGAGAGGACAGAGGTGAAAGAGGGAATGGGTGCATTTGGATGTGGCAAATCCATGCAAGGACTCAAGAGGTGCAGAATTTTGTTTGTCCATGCTTGCCTCACACAGAGGACATGAGTGTTAGGGCCAACATACACACACTACTATGATCCACTGTTTGTCCAGATGCAGCCCTCTAGTCTCAGGAGTCCATGGCCGTCCAAAGCACTGACAGACAGAGTGGTAAACAGCATTAACGCACCGTGATGAGCAATTATTTGCCTGAACCAATCGGAAAAATGATCGTCAGGGAAGACATGGCAGGCTGTCACTGGCCAGAGGGGTTGGACAGACAGACGAAACGAGATCAAAGTGGGTTGAGAGTTTGGTCAGAGCTTTAGCCCTTTCATAATGATTCCTCAAATGCACTCTTTTTTTTTCTTGAGAGAGCAAACGGAGGGAGACCAATGCGCAATGAGTCCGAGAAACAGAAGTCAAAACGTTCAAGTGCTTGTCCATAATTAGGTTACATAATGAGAGAACATAAAGTACAGCTACTTCTAGTTATTTACAGGTTAAAAAAAAAAACAGCAAAGGTTTATTTTTTTCTTCTGTCTGGCAAACTCTCCTGCAGAGACAAAAGGGGATTTGTGCAACAGCTCTGCTCTGCTCTTTTCCCTGGCAAAGTCATTGCCGTGTCAAAAGGAGTTGTTTCAAGCTTTAGTTCTAGATTACAGCCTCCTCCCCTGAGTGTCCTGACAATGTTAATGTCAAAAGCTTGTTCTTCAGGGCATGGCTAGCAGAATAACATGGCAGCACAACTCTTCAGAGATGTTTGTTAAACTAGAAAGAGGGCAAAGTGGATTTCATCAGTCCATGATGAGGTTACAATGTACATGTAAAGAGGACATGGTATTAGGTTCCAGTCAGTGTACCAACCCTGGGGAAATGGGTTTTACTGGCATGCCCTCTGTATCTGTCAGATTCAACTACCCTCTCTCTCCCTTTCCCTCTCCCTCTCTCTCTCACTATGTCTTTGTCACTCATTGACAACTCTTATACCACCAGCTACTGTATCGCTCTCTGAATCAAAGGGTGTGTTCAGACTGAACGTGATGCAAATTTAGAAGCAGGCTGACTGCAAACAAAGTCACTGGAAAGATGCAAGAGGATGCAGACAGACGTGAGCTGTGGGAATTGAGGCGAAGACGCATCCATGCAATTTGAAAGTGTTTCAACTTAATAAAATAATATGTGCTTATTCCAAGGTTGTATGACTCATAAGTGGACAGAGACTAAATGAAAAAGGAGAGAAACTGGAGGAAAATAACAAAAAAAGTTGGAGTTTCTGTTGAGTTCTCAGATCAATCAATCTGAGCTGTCACATTAACATGCACACAGACACCCTCAACGTAGAGGTCCATTGCCAGCTAGTTACAGGCACTGACTCTACAGACTCTACAAAACAATCCAGCTATCAAATTTGCACAAATAATGCAACATGAAAAATTGCTTTGCATTCAGTCTGAGTGCATATGATCTGTCTTTTAATGGTGAGTCATGGTGAGTAGGTGTCCTGAGCTGTATCGTTACCGATCCAAGAATATTTTAATGGATCAGCATCATCTTGAATGCCAATCTTTTCTTTACTGTGCTCACCTCAGCCCGCTTTACTCTTCAGCATGAGCATTTTGCTTGCATGTGCAAGCGAACAAATCTGCTACAAAATCTTTTCTCTACTCTCTTTCTTATGAGCAAAGTGGAGTAGGGTAGAAAGCATTCATGCAGTAGCTTCTCATTTTGAGCTGGCGCTGACCGTCGCTTCTGCCAGTTTAAATGGCAAACATTGTCCTCGGAAGGTCAAATCAGCTGTTGCATTTATTCCGTAAGTAAGTTGATGATGAGGCAAAATTAAACTTGGCTGCTGTCAGGTTTGTGTGCTCTCTGCAAGCTGGTGTCTGAGCTCAGCCAAAGATCATTTGTGTGGGAAGAACCTCTGTAACACTCTGTGACACCACTGTATAATCACAAGTCAGCTGAGTGTTTTCTCTACTTCCATCAGCATTTGGATCACGTAGCCAGTGGAAAAATAAGGTGTGCCAAATTTAGTAGGCTACGCCTGTTATTTCCATGTGTCAGATAAAAAACGTGATCGAGATCGAGAGACCCAACTGAGTACATTATTTGGCAACTGCAAGTCAAAAAAAAATCCTGAAGACCTATGACTGCGACTGATGTCAGTATATAAGCTTGAAAAGGAAACTTTCTTTTTTTGCCACGACCCACAACAGCGGGACAATCTCAAAGGTGTGGAGGCCTGTGTGATTCTAGCAACTTGTCTGTGCCCTTGCCCCTGCTAAGGACCCTGTGGCCTGGTCAAATACGTGCTCTTACACTGCCTCGACAACTCTCCAACCTTCCAGGCAGCAGCCCGACAAAGCCTCCGGTTTGGCCTGTTTGAACCTAACAACCCCCATGCACTCACATTAGCATTGGAAGCCACTATGCTGCTGTCTGTCTGCCTGGTGCTCCTTCCTGGCTTCCTCTCTTCCGAATCAGACCAGCTACCTGCTGGCTCTGGGGTTAAAAGGAGCAGAGATACAAGCAGACTACCAGCTGGACTGTGGCATGACCTTTGTGCTCCTGCAAAAGGAGGTCTGTGGGAGGCTTCTGAAGCCCACCAAACAGCTACGGGCCACGGTCATCCTCAGGCCCCTCTTAGCCTCCCAGCAGCCAGGGCTTGATTCCCCGCTGAAGGCTGTTACAGCCCAATGCTGTGTGTACAGCTGGATGCTTATCACCTCAAGGGAGAGAGAAGTGTGGAAAGGACTGACATTGGAACTCACCTGAGACAGAGTCTGCATTGAACTGGAAGGAGCAAGTCAGGCCACTGCTTCAGTGACTAAGAGCACTAAAGAGGCAGAGGAAGACGAAGGCAAAAAAGTAGGTAAGAAACAGAGGTTACAGGTGAAAAATGTAGGAAGAAACACAACCTGGAGGCAGAGTAGCAAGGCACAAGGACAGAGAAAGAGGAGCCAACAGAGCCAAGTAAGGAGGAAGAGGAATCACATATGAATAGAGAAAGAATTACTCTTTAAGGGGAAGTGAAAGAGAACCAAGATAAGCAGAGTGCAAGTCAGGAAGAGGAGGTGGCCAAGACAGAAGCAGGGAACAAAGGAGAAGAGACATGGGAAGAAAAACAAAGAAGAGGATGAAGGAGGCAAAGAAACAATGAGAATGATGACTGGATTTCTAGGAGATATGAGAAACCATATCAGGTGAAGTGAAAAATGATGAAGTGTGTGGATACAGGAAATGAATGAAAGATAGAAACTAAAAGAAGAAACTACAATCGAGGCTGTATGTGGGATCTACTCTGTCAAATTCCACCATGGTATTAAAGAACTGAACAGCTACGACTCCACTGCACATTTAATGTACTGTACAAGCACATCACCTCAGTCTGCTGTGTCAAGTACAAACAGAGAAACTGAAAAGAATCCAAGCAGGATTACTGCCACGGTGACTCTGCAAAATAGGCCGATTCAACATGGGCTGTCTGGTGGGGACGGAGCACCTGGTTGTCCATTCTCACTCACACACTCAGGATTTGCCAGAGCCAACCAAGTCCCATGGGGAATATTCAGGAGCTGCAACCGTATGTGCACCACAAGAGAGAGAGAGAAAAGGATGGTACCACAAACCTACAGGATGTACCTCACATAACGACATGATCTAAAATGGAACAGGGTGTCACAGATGGCTACATTGTAAAGTCAGCAACATAAAGAAAATGCTTGAAGCCCCTCTGAGTTTTTCAGCCTATCAGGTGAGGAACATCAGCCAAGTCTTTAATCCAAACATTTCAGAGCAGTCAGCCTCAGAGATACCTCTCTGCCTGCCATATAACACAGGCATGATGCATTAGCCTGACCTATATGGGACTCACCAGTTTATGGAAACAAAAACATTACAATGTGATTTATTTAGACCTGGAGAGCATCATAGAGCAGGGTATTAAAATTTGAGTTAATAATTGATGGAGGCTGTGATCAAGTTTATTCCATCTTAATGCCTTAATGTCTTAAGGTCTATTCCACAAGTCAGACTACATTCACAGTATTTTACCTTAAGTTTAACTACCCTAACTTTAAAGTCAACATTATAGGTTTCAGTGTTCATCTTTTAGAACATACATGGATGCATTTTTCAAATATTTCACCAAATTTCTTGTACTAACCTGCAGACTGAGTGTGCTGGTGATGTTGGCCTTGGGCAGCGAGATGGACACACTGGTGATGTTGGCCTTGTCCAGCCACTTGGACAGCAGCTCAAGGGTCAAAAGCTTGTCCAACCTCGCCAAACTCTCAACATGGAAGGGCAGCAGGAGCACCACGCTGGCCTTACCTCCCCATAGAGGCACCTCCAGAACCTGCACCATGTTTTCTATGTCTTCGTGGTGACGGTACAATCCTGGAGGAAAGGACAGGCAGAGGCACAGATTTGAAGAAAGATCAGTCAAGTCAAGGAGACAAGGAGAACCTTTGCCATAATGTAACATTTTTGCTTTTCAGCAGTAGTTGAGAGCAGGAGCTCTCTACAGCAGTTCTCTTGGAAGTTAGTTCAGACTTGCATTTTCAGCTGTGTCACTGCAATAAATTGGTGCCACAGTTCTCACCTGCCTAAATAAACTGAACAACAGGAGAAAACACTACAGAGATGGATTAAACCCATTCAAACATAATGTGGATGCAAACCTAGACTAGATGACAATACATCACTGAAATAATCTTTTTCATGAATTGAAAATGACATTATAATATAACATTAAATAGAATACAATGTATCCCTCCAACATCTTTTACTGCTGTCATGGCAGAAATTCACTCTGCCTTATTGTTGTTTTAAGACGATACATAAAATATGAAAAGCATGTTAAATAAATCATAAGGTACACAGTGATAAATAGGAGGGAAGCAGATTGGACCTTACAGATGTTCAAGCCATTTTAGAACTCAAATTGCTTTTCGCTGCATTTATCTGCTGGCAGGAGTACAACCCTGCAACAGACTGTGTTTTTTACCTGCTCGGTGCATCATCATCACTTTGGTGTATTTCTTTCCCAAGAAGGCACGATGATCTGTGGTCTCCTCGCTGAACTCTCGCTTCCACAGTCCTAAACAAACAGCCAAACAAACAGAGCCATTTTGAATACTGAATGCCTGACATGGAGATGCTGTAGGAAAATAGTGAATGATTGAAAGAGGTGAAAAGGTGACACTGGGTTAAACAATGCCATGTTCATAAATACATAGAGATCTGATATATGGTGACACTGGCTGACACTGCTCATGAATCATCGATATCTACTGCCCATTAAAAAAAAAAAAAGTCTACTCTTCTCAAAGCGGCCGAGTTGAGAGTGCTATACTGAGGCAGTTATGAGGTTCTTAAGGCCACACCATCCCATTCAGTGTTCACCACATCCCACTTGGCCCTGCTAACCCCATGACAGCTGCCAATTTAGGAGGGGCTGAGAGTAGTGGAATTACTGTTGTAATAACCTCACAACACTTTTCCAAAGCCGCTGGCCCATTCAATCGCGCAGGGGACACTGGATGGAGCGAGGAGGTCGACAGATTATGACTTGTACTTATGTCACTCTTTGTGAATGTCACCCGGGGCCCAGCTAGGGCCGCAACTGACGATGATTTTCATTATCGATGAATCATTTGAAAAGGTCACCACACTTATGACACAATACGTAAGGTGAAGAAGGCCAAAAAAAATCAAATGGCTCATTTGCTCTGATGAAAATCTAAAGACAGATTGCTCAGTCTTATCATTGAATACTTGCATTGGACAAAGTGTGCGGAGCCTTCTATTCTTTGTATCATTGATAATAATAGTCTTCAAAATGTGAGAGAAAAGTGAAAACACACACTGCAAGTTCCCAGAGTTTCCAAGGTGAGACACTGAAATTGCTTCTTTTGTCTGAGTGACAATCCAACACAATTACTCAAGTACATACTCAATTTAGAATTATATAAAACAACAGTAAAGCTGTAAATCTTCTCAAATGCCAAAGATTCTCATTTGAATGTTTGGCATTTTTGCTTGATAAAATACTTTAAATAGTACTCTAGAATACGCATTGCACTTCTATCAAGCTGTGGCAAGCTACCATCAGTATGCTAACATGTTGATGCTAAGCACGTATAATATTTACCATCCTCACCAATTTAGCTTCTTAGCATATATGTGAACATTTAATAATTAGCACTAAACACAAAGTACAGTATTGAGGCTGATAGGAATGTCATTGACAGTCTAGTAGGTATTTAAATTTTGACATGATAATGGCACTATATGAAAATTTAAGGGATCACCACAGTTACTACAAATTATCCTGAGGAGGACGTGGAAGTCTGAATCCCATTTCCCAGCAATCCATACAATGGTTGTCAAGACATGACACTAAAAACCACAAGCATCAACCTCAAGATGGAGCTAAAAGGAAAAACGGGGGAGCACTAAAATCATTATTACACATCGTATCGGGAGCATGAACATCTGTACAAATTTCATGGCAATCCATTCAATAGTTGTTAAGATATTTCAGTCTGGACCAAGCAAAGACTGATAAAACCATCACTAGAGCCACGTCATTAGAATTGCTATGGTCTAAATTGATCAAACCTTGCCTTTGTCCTTTTAAATTAAATTGTAAAGTTCAAAACCTTGAAAACAGATTTAAAAAATTGAGGCCAAAATATTCCAACATTTAGTCTCTGGTAGGACTTTATTCAAACTCTGCTCCCTTTATAATATCATCAGTGCTATTTGCTTCAGACTTTGAAAAGCTCCAGAGCCACAGAAGACATTACACATCTGTTTTCACAGGCTGACTGGTACTCCTGCTGCCAAGCAAAATGAACTTGCTTTTAATGATTCTCAATGCTGATGTCAATTCAGGTTCCGTTGATCAATTAATAGAAACTGTTTCAGCATCAGGGGCAGCTTACCCAAAAACCATCCAGTCTCCATTGGACCCCAGCCAGTCACAAGTCATGCCTCCCAGGCATGCTAGTGCAAGTCACAGAAATTTGCTCCGCTTCCTATAACATCACAGAGTGAAATATGATCGCAGTGGAATTCAAAAACAACTGGCTGAAGGTTACCTGAAGTGGCAGCCGTGTTGTTGAAATGATGTCCTAATGATGAATAATTCCTCCGAGGTATGTGCACATACAAAGTTGTACCGAGCAGTGATTGAATGACCTCACCAGCCTGCACCAGCAGACTCCAGCTCTGTGTGTGGCTGTGCAGGCTTGTGTCTGAGATGAGCGGGCCTGCTTTAGGTTTGCACTGCATTATCTTCTTTTACAGGACCGGAGCAGAGGGATCGCTTGAAAGCTGAATCCATTAATATCCATCAACAATAAACAATGAGACAATTGCACAGCTAAGAAATCCAATCGCTCACAGACTTACCAATTCATACTGTAAACTTCAGGCAAAAACCAGCGGAGAATCAATGAGACCGACCGGCTCCCTCTCCTCCCTCATCAACTTTTGATTACAAGTAGTTGTGGTATTTCAGAAGCTATTATTAGAGGTTAAATATGTGGGGACTTGTTGTTCTCTCTCGCCTTTTCTTTCCTCCTCTTGTTCTCCATGTTGTTGCGTTATCTTTTGTAGAAGTTTCTCTCTACCGTTTTTTTCCACAATCTTATTTTTCTTCTTCCATCTCCAGTGTTTGTTTGTCTAAAACAGGAACAAAGCCTGAATTAATTAACTAGTGTGGACTGCAACTCCCAAGGTAGGCCTCTTACATCCCTCCACTATGTCTGTCAATCTCTTTTGCTCTCTCAGTAGGCCACCCTCTCTTTACTTTTCTCCCATTTCTTTTACCCTGCATCTCTTTGTCCCCTTCCCACCCAGAAATCTCTCCTTACACTGCTCTTTCTCTGCAGCCCTCTTGCCATTCTCTTTGCTTTAAACATCCCTCTACTATAAACATGTTCCACTGCTAATTGCCCCTGACCTTCCCTTTCTGTGAATGCTGTGTACAGCCCAGGGAAGGAGGGACCACGGAGAGCTTTTTTAATTCCCCCCCCTCAATAATTAACTAAAGGGGATGAAAGTGAAACAAACAAAAATGGGCAAGGAAGCAGATGCCTGTTCGGTGCCAAAAGAAATTCCGGCACCATCTCTGAAACTATTACATTATCACACACCATGAATTGCCTTAGGACCCTGAAATCAAAGACAAATTAAAAAAAAAAAAGTTAAAACAAATGAAGAGGTGCCCGTAAGAGCAAGAAGCAACTATTGACCACTTTTAAATTATGAATCAAAAATAAAGGAATCCAATTTTCTGTAATCTAATTTGTGTGCTGCAATCTGCTGTATAATCTAATTTGTATATTTCCTCCATAAAATTAATGAACCGACCAACGAGGGTCGCTTCCCAGAAAAACTAATTTTGTAATGAAGTCAAAACATCAAACAAAGAAAATTAATTAAATTGCTTATCAATGTATAGTCTGTCAGGGAATGTTATTTTCAAAAGGCTGTCTATCTATTGGCAACCTGTTTTCACTTCAGCAGCCTTGCCGTCTTTGCACCTAATAAAAAGAATACCTGCAGGAGGAAACAGAAGGAATAGAGGCAGATAGAAGCAGATAAGGATGTGAGCAGGAGACATGTGGGAAGAGGAGGAAGAGGAGACAGGGGTAGATTAGACACGCGATAAACAATGACAAAAGCACAAAAACAGAGACAAACGGCACAAAAAGAACAAGTGAAACAGGAGGATATATTTAACACATCATCATCTTTTGTGGAGCCTGCAAACAAAAATGAGAATCGACGTCAGCAGGCACGCAAACGTTCGCTGTGCCCTGAAAAACAGAGAGATGGGAGATTACATTCCTGAAAAGTTATCATGAAAACGGAAAATAAGCCATTTCTCTGACTCATGATGAACTAAAATCTGGTTGCACAAATACTCACACCCTTTTCCAGCCAAATAAAAGTTGAATGAATCTACTTTTTAAAACGGGCACAATGACGACAATGAACTTCAGATAAGGATTACATGGATATGTTTTTGGGATGCAACTGTTCAATCACAGATGGCGCTTCGAAGCGACTGCATTCGCACTGAAACACTGACTAGTTTCCACAACTGCAGCCAGTCACAAAAGAACAGATCTGAGCCAAGCTGTGCCGCCGCAGACTTGGAGCGCTCCAAGCACAGATGTTAGGCATGACACCGAGGGAGAGAGTCTGGACACTTGTTACTCAATTATTTAAGATGACACATCACCCCCCAATGGAAGATGAATAAGCTCTCAGTGATAGACCCCACAATCATCCTTTATCTGCTGTGTCCACCAGCTGGAGTCCACCGCATGCACGCACACAGAAACACACACAGTCATGCACGCTGCACACGGGTGGGCATGCTGGCACACACAATGCAGTGGGCAAACTGGCGTGTCGGCTCTCAGTGCTGTCTGAACACTGAAAATGGTGCATGTGCATGCTATATTAATATTCTAAGACTTCTCCTCCATTGCAGCGAACAACTTCAATTCAGAGACGTTGGACAGACTGGGACAAAAAAATGGTCCTGGACTTTTATACTTTTGTTTTTTTTTTACATGTGAACCCATTCTCTGATTGGGGGTGGGGGGTGCCTACAGCCAACCAGTTATGCCATTGGATACTCACCATCATGAAATATTCTGTTGGCTGCAGAGTTGCTTCATTTAGGGTCACAGCCAGGACTGTTTTGGACACACTGACAAATGATGACATGTTTGCATACAATTTCACGACTATCATTTCCCATTAACCAACCAAGGTCATATTTTCCAAGACTTTGTGAATACAGGCCAAAGTCAGCATGGTAATGATCTGAGTATAGTCAAGCCCACATTTAAACTGCTTGTGTATTTCTACTCACCTTTAAAGCGTATGGTACTGGCCAGTATCAGGGCTCCAGCCTTAGCCTGGACTTCAGCCGTGAGAGGAACTCCCTCCAGCCCACCAAGCCCAGCTTTAGCCCAGCCATGGAGCTGCTTCAGGTCAGCCTTGGAGTCTCCTTTCCCCAGGGGCTGATGCTGCAGCCTGAACCTGGTCTGACTGTCCTTCACAAAAGCCTGGCTGACTGGAGGAGCTTGCTTGGAAAACAGAGCTGAAGATGTGTGCAGGTGAAAGCTGCTCCCGTTGGCTTCAGTGAAGCTCTTCAAGGCCCCGGACAGAAGCTCCCCAGCGTGGTCCCCAGCCTTGGCGGGGGATGTCGTCTTGAGGAGGTCTTGGAGCTGGCTGGCAGTGGCGCCCGCAGATCCTCCACCCAGCGCTCCGAGCGAGGAGGCCACGAGCAGAGGGGAGAAGAGGGCGTTCACCGAGCTGGAGTCAGAGCGGAGGGCCTGGTAGAGGCGCAGACCCAGAGCCCAGCTGGGGTCACCCAGAGGCGGAGGGCTGGCCGGGGCAGTGGGGCTCTTCTTGGGTGACTCTGCCACACTGGCCTGCGCCAGGAGAACTGGCAAAGAAATGAGGATGAAGACAGGAAGCCTGGGCAGCATGGCAGAACTAGAGGAAAGCATAAAAAAATATTTGTGTGCACAACAATGAGAGATGAAGAGAATCCCTCCCATTTACAAGACAAGGAATCTTCAATACACACATTTTGACTGATTTTTAACAGCGCAATTCACTTCCTGCTGTTATTGCACTGTTCATATTTGAGATAAAGCAATCTAAACCCAGCCCAAGGCTTCCCCTCCTTGCTGCATGTCTCCTCTCCTTGCTCCCACAGAGCCGCAGCAGCAAACCTGATTCTGCAAATTCAAACTCACTCCACAACATGCTTATTATCTCACCCGCTGCGTGTGACAATTAACTCTGATGAAGTTTCCAAAGAAAGCTTTTTTAGTGTAGGGCTGAACCAGTGAATGAAAGAAAAGAGAATTAAAAAAAAAACATTATTGACTTTGCCATGACGGGAAACATCTGTCTAGTACAACCTCCTCTCTTATGATAACCGAAAAAAAAGCGAAGAGGAAAAAAAAAAGGGAAAGACGTGTTTTTTGTTTTAATTTACCGTGATTTAACTCAAGTCTCTCCCCCGTCGCTCCGCCGCCGTCCTCCTGGCTGTGAGCTGCAGAGGAAGTGGGGCAGGGGCCGGGCTCAGACGTGGCAGCTCGCGGAGGAAGTTCCCCCGGTTCTCCCTCTCTGCTTCCCCCCTCGAAACTTCCAGACGTCCCGGCGCAGCGACGGAGGCTCGGGACAAACGACGTTTAACTTCGTAACATCACACGGAAATGTAGTTCTGGCTAAATAAAACCGTGAGAAAATAAAAATATCACTCCATTATTAAAACATTACGTAACCCTGATTTACCGTTTTATACTATATATCACGTGATTTAATGTACAAATGTGCATGATACATTTATGCTTTACAAAACCATAATTGAATATCACAAAGTCCCTGTGGGAAAAACCTATATTACTGCTCCGACTCTGCCTGGGATTAAATGTATGTAATGTTGGCTCTGGTATAAGTTTTAAAACTCACTTAAAAAAAACCATCCACCAGTTGCAGTAAATGAGGCCATACATTCAAAAGAGCGCTTTTTGGCTTTTGCTTGGATAATCAACCCTCTTGTTCTTGGCTCGCTTTGGGAGGGGGGTGCAGTTCCCGAAGCCGCTCAAGCGGGGTCGCTGCTGGTCTTTCTCATCGCACTCTGCTCGGTGACCCTGCAGCGTGTGGGGCCAGAGGGGGGCCTCCCAACCTGACACCCAGCCCTCCCAGAGGAGAGGATGGAGACCACAGAGCAGGCAGGAGGATCAGGGCTGCTTTAGTTGTTTTTTTTTTTTTTTTTTAGTTCTGATTTAGTCTTGAATCTTTCTGCATGTTAATTAGAGAATGTGCACTTTAAGATGGAAACATATCAATTCTTTATTTTTCAGTGCCAGTTAATAAAGTGAAATTTGCAGGGGAGCTCCGCACACTCCACCTCACTTTGCTGTAGCTGTACTAATGTAGTCTACTGTCAAGGAAAAGTAGGGCAGACCATGCGAGCCTGTGTTACGTCTGACCCCTCCAAATGTCCTCATTCTGCATTCTCCTCATTTCCCTGTTTTTCGCCTTCCCAAATTGTACCTGCCCTCTCTCCCTACAGCAGAACAAGGAGTGGAGAGCAGATAACTTGTAACGCGTGGCTCCGGGATAGGGATTATTGCCCAAATTGAAGGATGGAGAATGGTCATATAGGGTCCTAATCAATAAATGTAGAGATAGACTAAGGAGGCTAGAGGAGGATCAGAGAGGGATATGGAAGAAGATAACTGCCCGAGACCACCAATGCTCAGCAATCAGGCCGAACATGACAGCTTGTAGACCCAACCAATTATTTACCACAGCCAAATCAATAGAGCTCTCTCCGAAAGATAACCATCAGCAGCACTATCTGGAACACATTCACAGCGGAAAGCACAAACACACACTGAGCACTCTGCCCGCTGCCACTCTCACTCTCTGTCTCTTTTGGAAACGCGCACATTTCCCTCGCAGATACTTAGTTATCACACTTCCTCGGAAAATAAGACACAAATCATCGAATTATTGGACATCCACACCGAAAAGAGAAACATTTAAGCAGCATATGTCAAAGCGCGCCGACAGGGGACGTGAAATTGCATCACAGGAGCACTTAAAAGAGACGCGCACACACTTGGACACACACACACATTCCTTAATGACGTTGAGGCTGCACCGGCAGGCCGTGTAAACATGTTGGTGGTGATAAGTCGATGTGTACAACCTCAGAGGTCTTAACCCACACCAGAGGAATCGCTGCCCCCCTCCTGGGACCCCCCAGCGCCACATCACAGTCAGTCTCGTCAGTAATGAGCAGCGACACACGTTACAGTGCGGGAGATTCATAAAAAGCAGGGCTTGCGCCGCGGTTAAACGAGTCCCCAGGGGAACTGGTTGGGAACCTGAGATGTCAGCGGATTGTGCATCTGGGGGGGATTTATAAAGGGACACTTTAACCATGATGCGCCTCCACATCCTGCTCCACCTGCACCCTGGCCTGGTCGACCTCACCTCTCAGCAGCTTGTCCCAGCCTCGAGCCCTGATTCAGTTTTCCAGCTCCAGATGTCATTGTCTTAGGCAGTAAATGTTGTATTTCACCCCACGTGTTATCCGTTTATGCGGCTGTTAGCCATTGTTCTTGGCTGTTGTCGAGGTTAAACGCCCGTGGCTCAAGGGCTCGGCAACAGAATCAACACCTCACAATGAAAGCCGTTATGGTCACTGCCAACTGGCCTTGAGCTACTGTATCCACCCCCCCACCCCCATGCCCTATTCCTGCTCTCATTTTCTCTCTGTTTCTCCTCAACACGCTTTCACCGCTTCACACGTATCACAGCATTTATGTAATTCTCCCTTCTCTTCCCCTTTGCTCTTTTCAGAATGAGATATTTCACTTCGCACTACATTAGCTCAGCTTCCTTAGACTCCTTTTCACTCCATAACTTCCTCTTACCCTTCCTTTCCTTTTCATCCATCCCTCCATATCACTGTGCCTGAGGTTTTAGCAGTTCCCACTGTACTTCTTCCTACTACTACACACACACACACACACACACACACACACACACACACAATGTATCTATTTCCTCCTCTTTCCTTTCCTGGAAGGGAAGTGTCATTTCTAAGACAGGACATAAAGCAGGCAGAAGTCCTTTACCATAAAGCCTACCTTAAACAAAAACTCAAACTTTTCTTATGAATATGTTAAAGTGCCCTCCCACAGCACTCCTTCCTCTCTCCACCCTTTCCTCCACCTTCTCCCACCTCCTCTTACTCACTGTCAGCTCATTTCCTCTCTGCTTCTCACCTCCTTTCAATCTCATACTCCTACTCCTTTCCCATCTCTCCTCTGTTCCTTCTCCCTTCCCAGCGCCGTCCAAATCTCTCCCCGTCCCTCCATGTCTCACAGATTTTGGAGTCTGTACAGAACAAACAGCGTGTAACATGCAAGTCCCTGTTCTCCTCAGTTCTGGTCTGCCTGTCTGTCATCAGCTCTGGCCCGTTTCAACCAGTACAGAGCTGGTTCAGACCCTGTCTGGACAGGCCCACGGGGTCCTGTTGGTTTACATCAAGTTCCCTTGCGCTTTTTTTTTTTGTAATTAGGGCTCTTACTTAATGTCTGGCCAAGCTGCTAAGCTGCAATCATGATTTTTATTGAAGCATTACTTTAACCCCAGCTTCAACCTGGATGGAGATCTTGTGCCAAACCTTGACCGTAAATAAAAGGGAAACAAGGATCATTGACAGGATTATTTGATGGTCAGCAGGACCTTGACCTTTGCAGTTTTTATCAGCAGCTTCTAATCTTGGGATTTTGGATCTACATTTTATTCACTGTAATGTGTAAAAATCAACCAAGCAAAAGACAGATCGATGCAGGCAAACAAACGGAGACAAAAGTAAAAGGACAGTGCAAAAAAAAAATCAGCACAAACAGAAGTAAACAGCTGAAAATGATGTTTAGGTCTGCTTTTCTGAAGATCTAAAAATATACACATTGGATGGGGTTTGGGGAGTGGGAGATGAGTGTGTCCCCCGACTGGGATGTTTTTTTCCCCCACTTTGAATCTAGGGCAAAACTTTACAAGGCAACGGGAGGTATGGCTGGACAGATGGAAAGAAGGGAATATGTGTATTTAATCGATGCAGGGATGAGAGAGGGGGCAGCTGTGGAAAGGTGAGGAGGGTCAGTGGCGGTTGGGGTCGGGGTGAACATGTTGAACACTGCCAAAATCACAGACACATCTGCTGTTCGTCTCGATGGTTCCCAATAAGCTTTAAATGTTTCCTGCAGCCCTGTAAAAGTGTACCGAGCTGCCAAGACAGAAGGGGGCTGGTGTTTTGATTGTCTTCCTTTGTGTGTGTCTTGAAGAAATTTTGTTTTTCATTAAACGTTTCTATAAATTACCCAAACTTGAGTGCAATGCACAGAAGTACAAAAGCAAGGGTACACATCTCTACAGGCACACAACGGCACAGCTAGAAAGGCAAATAAGTGGCTTTTAATGTGCTCAGTGAGTCAGGCAGAAAAGCAAATGCCAAGCACCCACAAGAGTACACAGCTGCTTCAAGCAAGTGTTGACAACTATCTTTATAGGAATTAAATATTGCTCTTAACACCGCCCCAAGTAACCGCCACACACCTGTGACTCAGATCGCTCAGGCTCAGACTCCTTGACATTAAATCAACATGTTCGCTTTTTTGACGCATCACACTGAACACATAGACTCACATATAACGTGCCTCACATGCAACCACGTGCACGCAAACACACGCAACACTGTCAGAGATACGGACACACCCCTTCAGAAGACAGATATGCTAACACCCTCACCCACTCACCCACTCACACACACTCACACCCACACCCACACACATACACGCAACTTCTATGCTCTGGCTGTGAGTTTGCCAGCAGCCAGCTGGTACTGTCATGTCTGATAGGCTGGAACAGAGACAGAGACGGAGACAAGGCCGGGAGTGGAAAGAAGGAAGGAGGGAGGCAAGCTGGGAAAATGTCTACAGCAGAATGCATTAGTGAGATTGGGAAAACTGTATCAAACCCTGGCAACTCATTACACTGTCTCATTTGGGTCCAGAGGGAGTTTCCCCCATCCCTCAACTCAATCCTCTAAACTACACGACATTTTGTTTATCCACCACCTTTTTCATTTCTTGCATGACGCCCCGCTTTTTATTCTTTAATCTCACTTTTCAAGAACTTTGTAATTTTTAAGTAAACTAAATACAATCATGGCGGTGATGAATGATGCACTGACACACCTCATAAGTGAGAGCTCATGTTTTTGTACCAGTTCATCTAATTGTGTGTAAGCTATGTTGTTTTTAATAAAAGGGAAATGAACATTTTTTTCCCCCTGCCCTGCAAGACAAAACAACCATAATTAAAATGTTGATGATCAAGACAAATCACTCAGCAATTATTCCGCAATGTGATTTCTGGTTTTCAAAAATAAGCTCACACTTCAAATAGCTAAAAAAAAAAACACCCGACAAAGCACTATTATTATTCCAGTATTTTGCAATGTTTTAATGTGTCTTCAGGCCAGATTATTCTTACTTGGTTAAGTGAAAATGTGAATTTGTTGGTAGAGAGAATTAATGGGCGCATAGATAAGAGGCTGAAAAAGGTCATAGATTTCTTTAAGCAAAAACAACTGTACATCGAAGACAAATGATTTGAAATTCACCATCTAGTATATTTCAAACTGCTTTCTTGATGATTGAAGTTTCGAGGAGAAAGGAGACGCGTACATACTTGACTGTCTAAGGGACAAGACTTAATGGGTTTCAATAAAGTCTTTAGAGATGTGCACAAGTTAATAGTGTTACACAAAAAGTTCCTAGCAAGTTGCCTCTTCAGTTTGGCTCCATATAGAAAAAGAAATGCCTCACACATCATTAAGTCATGGAGACAGATGACAGGGGGAATGATGTTGCATCTGATAAAGAAAGTAAAAAAACTCCCACACACTGCTGAAAAACATATAGCGTACCGTGCAGTGTTTCCACAATGAAGACAACCAAAATGTTACTGCTTCTCTTGAATCAAACTGGGTCAAATTTCTGCAATTTTGATTTCATTTTTTCCAGAAATAAAAGTCATGTTTGGGTTTTTTTTGGATAGGAAATAAAACTGGCCGTCTGAAAAAGAGCTGAGCCGTATTGAGTATTTGCATAAATCAAGACCAGGCAACAATTAACAAAACTGTGTCCACCAAAATGTTTTTGAATATAATAAATATTTAAATATTTTTGAAATTGATTGCAATGTGAGTCTTGCATATTTACACCACCAAACAGTTGTGTAACCCCAAAATTTTATTGACCCACATAGACCAATAATATTCACGATCAATAATCATGATCTTTTTGGCATTAGCTTTCTATGGACATTTGCTTTCAATTAAAAAATTACAAATTTTTATTATTATTTTGGTTGCTATAAAAATTATTTCATTTATGCATATTTCTTTGCTACCGTTTACTCATTAGGTATTTAGTCTGATCAATAGGTCAATATTTCAGATCTTTGGCCAAAAATAAATCTTAAATCAACTAGCTTGAAAGTGAGTAAGAAATGTTACAACAAAACCCAAATGGTAGAGAAATGTATGTGTCTTCACCTCACCCATTCAAGCTAATACTGATGTATCCCAGATATGTTAATGAGGTTTTTCATAACTGCGAGAAGAACTTATCTGGGTCATTATAAGCAGGTTATGATGTTTACATGCATCAACCAAAAAACACAAGTCTATCAAAATGAGTGATGTATCCAGAATTAAAGTTGGGTTGCATATAAATGTCTTCAGCAAAGTTTGAAAGTTTTATTATAAAAGAGAACTTGGCTGCCCTTTAATTATACTAAAACTTTATTGCAAAAACTTTTTATGGCTGACGGTTAAATTAAATTATGGAACTTTTACCAATATTCCTCATACAGACAGAATATTCATATGTGCAAAAGTCATTGTTATTGCAATGTAATTCCTAACATAAAGAACTGACGTATGGCACATTCACTTTAGCATAACTGCACAATTCAGTGACATTTGAACAGGATATTGTGAAGTCCTCACAATCACAGCCAGGTAACGGCCTCAAGAGATTAACATCCATAAAGAGTATAGTAGAGCTAGCATCACCTGTTCCCATGTTTTATTCACCACCTCTCCCCATGCATTACCATACATATTTATAGCGATAACTACATTTACATGTACATGGACACCCTTGAGCATGCACACGCACACATACACACGCATGCACACACATGCACACAGAAGTTCAGCCTACCCCTGAGGGCTGAAGCTGTCATTTTAGTCCTTCACAGCGGTTACTGTACGCGTGGATCCAAAGGAGCACACACAGAGATCCATTGTGTGTGTGTGTGTGTGATTCAGACTGACTGATAGATGATGGCTGCAGGGCAGGTGGGCACTGAGTCATCTGCGGGTGTTTGGAGGTGGATGGATGGAAGGAAAATGGGTGGAAAATTCGGGGGCAGGGAGGGGTGGAAGAGATGAAGTTAGGTAGTCTGTCGGTCAGGCTGCCACTCAGCCTCATGGGAAACTGGTTACACCACCGCTTAAGGGCACACTGATGGAGGGAGGAAACTGAAATAATGTGGGAAAAGGAAGCAAGGCAGAGGGGGAACGGGTGAAAGGTCAAAATAGGGGGAAAAGGAAGGGATTTGAGTAACTGAAAGATGCAAATGAATGGTGTCATTGCTTTATTAATCACGCTGCCTGGAAAAGGTGGAAGGTGTGACAGATGCGGGGGAATCACAGGAACACACATCTAAAAAGGGGGAATTCTGGTAAGCAAATGGCAAAAGCGATAGGGAGCAGATGAGTAATGGCGCAGGAATGAAAGACGAGGCGAATGGCGTGCACAGGCAGTATAAAAAAAAACATAAAAAAGAGCAAAGAAAGAGTGAGAGGTGAAATATATCACCGTGGCTCTGCTACCAGATCAACAGGTGATGTCATCTGGTTAAATGCAACGCCGTCATGCCGGGTTTGGGGCAACAGAGTTGAGATGGGAGAGGGGGTGTAACTGCAACCTCGTAAAAGGGGGGCAAAAAAATCTGCTCTCTACATTTTCATTATCCCATCATCTCTCCCTCGCTCTCTCTAGTTTGTATCAAAGCTTCTCTGTCTCTCTCCCTCTTTCTCCCCACGCCCCCACCTCCCCTAAGCCGCTCTGCTATTCACTCCGGCGAGGCTTAAGATGGAGGGATTTTGCCCTCTTCTTCCTCCATGTCGGTTCATTTCCAGTACAGAGCGCTATATGCAGAGCCTGCATCTATCAGCGAGCAGATAGAAGCTGCTATGAATGTCAAGGGTCAACTTGTGATATTATTCTGCTGTTAATGGCCCACTGTGTTATAGGGCCACTAATATCCCTGGAAATGACTGCTCAGACAGTTGCACAGTGTGCGTGCTTGTGTGTGTGTCACATCAAGTGGCCGTGAGACCACCTTGCAGTGACTCATGTGACAGCGACTAAAAAAGCTCTTTCAAATCAGAAGCGGGCTTCAAAGAATTTTTGTGGCCTCATCAACATCCAGGGACACACAAAAAAAGACTTTTGGCCATCCATTTGCACTTCAGCCAGCCTCTGTACAGTTTTGACCTTTAGTTTATATTTCCACTTTGGCCCTTTACTTTCTCTAAAGAACTACAAACACAGCGATTAAAATTAAAAAAAGAAGACATTTAATGGCATTTAGTTGAAGTGTGTGAGTGTGTTGGGGCAACCATGCATTAATTCAGTTCGCATTCATCAAAATTACATTAGTTTCAGGCTTACCCAGCGTGAAGTCAAAAGATGTACACCGAGAGGCTTGTAAATATTACTTCGCTGTAATTCCAAAGTGGCCACAGGTGCAGCCCTCATGCATTTATTAAAAGCACATTTAAATTTTTACACTGTTGAATTGCATTGTGTTGTGATGCCGATCTGCAGATTCAGTTCATGTCTCTCCCTCCTGCTGCAGTGAGCAATAAAAGACTCACACGCAGGATTTTAAAGGGCGGCACTGTCCACCACTTCCAAATCCTTGAAGATTCCCACAGAGGCGAGCTGGGGAGAAAAAAACTTCAATACAGTATACTGAAAGTTTAACATATAGGTTCTTTTCTTCTTGGGACGGATGAGCACAAGATTACTGGTGCCATGTGGAACATTTTAACATGAATAATTCAGGGTCACTTTCATTTTGAGACATAAAAACAATTACCATAAATAAAAAAACACCACAGCTCAGTAGAATGACAGCCTTTACTGGCCTCTGGGCTCCATCACACGATGTCTTTTGCAACTAGTATTAACTGCAGTTATGAGAAAAGTGGACACAGGGTAAAAATACTTGTGAAATGAGAAGGAGGGTACCAATCATCTCTGCTATTGTCTCAATAGATCACAGCATTTATACCAAAGTACTCTATCCATTAATTTGATGTCCATGTAGTAATGACTGAGATTTGTAGATGAAGCAGTTTTTAGATCTGCGCATGAATTCAATGATTTAGGAGAGAAAACGCGTACTTTGTATTTTATAGTTTTTGGATGACATTGTTCAACCAAGCTATGCCAGATGTCAAAAGAGCTATCTGATTGGGTCTGATTCATTTCTTTTGCCTGAAGTGGCCCGGCATTGTGCTCCATCCAGTTCTCATTTCAGAGGTTCCTGTTTTTCATTTCATTAATAAATGCATTGAGGAGAGCAGAGCTGGGGAAAAAAACTCAGATCTTTTGAGTAAAAGGAGCAATACCACAATGCAAAAGTACTTCATCATAAATTAAAGTCCTGCATTAAAAGTACAACATGGAAATATCAATAAGAAAATGTAGTTACATATGAAAAGTTAATGTACTTATTTTGAAGCACAGCCCCTTACAAAGTATTACATTATTGATGCATTAAAGTGTAAATAGCATTTTAATGTGGTAGCCAGTCAAAGTGAAGCTAAATTAAACTACTGTTTATGCTATTGGGTAGTTCAACTTGTATTAATATGTCATATTTAGGGAGATGATTATATATTTTGCATGTAAACTCTCTGCAAAGCAACTACAGCCATCACCATAAATATGGTGGAATAAATTGTATGTTATCTTCCTGTGAAATGCAGTGATTAGAAGCAGGCAAGCAAGACAAACACAAAGTTGAAATAACTGCAGAGATATGGTAGAGAATCAAAGCTCAAAGGTTCACTAACTAGATTTTGCTTGCTTTCACCGTCACACAGCAAAATAAAGCTGGCTCACTGTCCATCATATAACCTTGAAGGATAGGTCCACATTTTCAAGTCTGTCTTAAAACAACACTCAAATCCCCATATGTAGGTTGAAATACTGCTTGCTGCAATCACGATTCCAAGAAATACAGGACAAAATCCATGGTCCTCAGTTTCATGCAGAAATGCATTCCAAAGTTTATCTGAAGCTAAAAAGACTCAGACTGCTAAAGTCTTGTATCAGCTTCACCGCCCTTTTGGAATGTATTTTGGCAAAGACCATGGACTATGGATTTTGTCCCCCCATCTCTTCCATCGGAAGCACATTAGCAAGGGATCTTTTAATGGCCGGTATGGACGGAGGAATGATTAAAGCAAGAACCTGCCCTTTCATGTGGTCACATGATAAAAAGTGGCAGAGGGGGGATGACCCCTATCTTGGATCGAGGGTGGTCTCAGCCTCTTTGATCTTTGTACAGCCATCCAACAGTCTGCTGGTCGATGACCTTGACTTCATCCTAGTCAATTCTGTGACCAGTTTTCGACTGGTGTTCAACAGACGGCTGATGTTATCTGCCTCTGGTGTTCATTTTGTCCAGGGCCCTCGCTTTTTCACAAATGTGTTTCCCATAGCTGTTGCAAATGTTGCTATAGACAACCCCTGTTTTCTTTTTGGGTGTACCAGAAGAGATGGCTTATGATGCTTACTAACTTCCTGTGACTCTTGTCAAGGGTTCCAAAAGTCCAGACACGTAAAGATTCTGTTTAATCTGCTCCTCATTGGGAATGAATACCCCTTCCATCTATTCAAACAGCTTGCATTATAGCTGACTTTATAACAAACTAGTGAAAAATTAAATAGGTTTTTAATCAAGGTTAATGTTGAATTAAACTGAATTCAAATCTAATGTGTTTTTGCCGAGCTGTGCTTTCCTGTCTGTACAGTAGAAAAGTAGTTCCTGAGACCACCTTAGAGGACATCACATGACAGCATCTGATAAAAAAAAAAAAAAGGCAACCTTTTAAGAAAATGACACCAATTCTAGTTTTTCTTTGCCCTCGATTACCCTCATCCTGTTGCACTACCTGCCTTGATTTACGGCCGTCAAGGTAACTACTCCATTATAAGCCTAATAGCTGGCACAGAACAATGCATGTCATCTTTCTGACGAATTTCTCTATGGCTGGCTGGAAAATCCTTGTCATCATAATTGCGATTACATGTGTGTACCACAGCATGAGCACGTACCTGGGCACCTGGTATATGTTTTTAAATGGTCTGGCTCTGACAGCACAGACAAAGAGGGCAGACTAAGCTTCACACTGAAATCTGTTCTATGCAGCTTTTCTCAGACTCCTACTGTTTGCTGTTTTTCTTTTTGAAGGCGATTTAATTTTTTTCAGCCCTTAATTTCTTTTTCAGACAGCGGGAGGTTGACACAGAGGCGCAAGAGAAACGTTCTGCACGGTCAGGACTCTATGAGCTACAATGATACACACCGGTGAAATTCAAAAGGAGCGGCTCCTTTGCAGTGGGATCATATTCCTACTTTGTACAAGTGATGAGAGAAGCACTGAGACATGGTAATAAACCAGGCTGTAGTCTTAGCTATGCTGAGGCCTTTTGCATAATGAACAGTATAATTATTTTCTGTTCCTGTACTGTATTGTGTTGGGTGTTAATCCTAACAGATGAGAGCTCAGGTGGACAGAAGGCAGTAAAGAGCGGAGAGGCTGGTGCAGGGTTTAGTATGCTGTGGCCTCAGCTGTAATGAAGCAGGTGGAAGCAGCGGAAGCAGAGGAGGGAGCTGTAATCTGGAAGGCTGTCTGCTTTATTACCCCACTGTCTTGTCATGAGGGCACCACACACACACACACACACACACACACACACATATATATATATATGAGGAAAAAGTGATAGAAGGGGAAAGAAAGAGAGAGAACAAATCTGAATGTGTGAAGTAGAGAACCAGAGGGGGAAGGAGGGAGGAAGGGGAAGCAATCAGTCGCCTGGTCCTAATCATGTTCCTCTCTCTTTCCTTTTCACTGAAACCCTGTTCCCAGCTCCGCATTTGGACGCATTAAGTTGCCAAAATTATTTCATAAGCATCTCGGCCTTCACCACCAGCGAAGGAGGAATGCAAGGGAATGATGTACAAGGCACTGATTAGACCTAATTATGAATCCTGATTAAGGCTTTTAATTAGTCGAGCCAGCACTTCAGCTGGAGAGGGCGGCAGAGATGGAGAAGACAGTGGGAGAGAAAGGGGGAGAAGGGTGGGGGATCTGAAGGAAAGTGGAAGAGGAAGAGTTTATGGAGGAGAGCGAGGTGAGGCGTAAAAGTGAGCAAATGCAAAAAGGGCAAAGGAGAGAGATGGAATACTGGAATATTAATATGATATTGTCAATACTGAATATTTTTTGAATAAATAATATCGAAAAGCAGAGAATAAATGTCATATGGGGAAGAAAAATCTGAGATGAGAGCTTGACAAGGCTTGATCTGATTGGAGGACAAAATATTTCAGGCTAAGCCAAAACTGAGATAGCAGGTCATAGTATTTTGTGAGTTCCTACTGTATTTTAAAATAGTTGACAACGACTTCTGAAAGATAATGAGAGAAATCTTGTTCAATAATACTAGCAAGCAATTACTGGATAGGGATGTGCAAAGGGTTGCTCAGTTCAATGTCAACCCAAATGAATGTAAAATATCATATTATGATACAGCTATTTTCATCAAACAGCTTTGGGAACTATTTTGGAATAGTGTAAGAATGAAAACTACACCACAGAGGAAACAGTTTAGCTATAGCAAAGCTCCCACTGAGAGAGCCCCAATTAAGGTAAAGCTATTTCAAAGCTGTAGCTTTTTGTTTAACTGCTGTGTATTGAAGCTGAGCCCATCAGTTCATTCTTGACCAACAAATCAGCAGCTGACAAAACAATCTTGACTCAAGCTCCACTTACTCATTCTAGGATTTCAACTGTATCCCATGGTCTTCATCGGCAGACAGCTGATAAGTTATCCAATTTTTCCAAAAAATGCCGTTTGATCGTAGTCAATGTTTGTTCATTTGTTCATTCACTGACAAGTCAATGTTACTGTAAACAGTCATATTACCTATATCCAGCATTTTTCCATAAATGGTGCAGAATATAAAAAGCAATGTTGCTCCATTTTGCCGAAGCAAAGACAACAGTAACCTCGTTGACTGATTGAGCATCAGGGCATGCAATGCATTTTAGGAAGGGCCCCCGGTGTAGTAAAAGTCACAGGCAGTCACACTCATACAAGAACATATGATTATACATTCAATATTTAATTCTATCACACTGGAAAAAGTAGTTCAAATTTGAAATAAAAAGCCTGTCAGAACCAGTCAATGTGGACCAGAAGCCCTAAAAGTGCTCAGACTAATGGAAAGTTTTAACATCTGCAGTTCTTTGACAACCGAGCAAACTGCAGCTGCTGATGAAGACCATAAAGTGAGTGAAGCTGGGCAGATGTTACACTTATATTCATCTTGTACTTTGTGTCAACTCACACAGAACCTGCAACTTTCATGCTCACAAAGTTTATTCAGACAAGACAACCACATCCTCAATGTTGAGTGCATGACTTTGTGCAGTTGTACTATGAATGGAAAATACAGAGATGCAGGTGTGCTGGACGACGCAGACAATACGGTCTGTCTCTACAGGGAAGTTTTATATCACAGCAGACTCAGTCAAGACTACAATTATAGCTACAACATGCAAAACACTACTCCAATTATATTACAAGTTCACTAGTTTATAACGGCTATTCCAGCAGCGCTCATGTGGTTAATCGGACTGTGGAAATCCATCTGAACACCAATCATTCAGGCAATTAATCAGGCATTGTGGACCCGTCTCAAACCGCACAGCAAACCACAACCAATCTGGCAGAAATTCAGCCTGATTTTAAAATTAGCCGATAGAAAATATGGAGCTCAAATTTGGCTGAATGCTTACGGTGTCTGTCTGGCTTCAGGGGGGTTTAAGTAAGAGCATTTTGTTAACCATACTGAAGCTAAACAGTGACTCCAACATAATGTTAATCTGGAAGAATTCAATAATAGTACTGGAATAAAAGAGAATGGACATATCCTTTTTGCATGTTATAAGCTATTTCTCCTATAATAATGAGCTTTCTCATGTTAATCTCTGTTTTTTAGATTATAAATAGTTGTAAGTGGTAGTAAATTAAACAGTTAATTAATATAAAAGCCAATTCCTGCTACTGGGGCCGTGAAAATTAATGAGTAGCTTCAATCGTTAAACCACCACATGTTACTGGAAATTGCAGCTAAACTACTAGCAACTCTGCTAATCCCCTGAACAGGGAATAGAAAAATCTATTCATAAAAGACAATCTTATCTCAGTCCTCATTTTGGAATGTATTTACTCGGGTTTTTAATCGGTTCCAGTACTTTTCAACCTGACCCGCCCTAGTCCATCAGATCTCGTAATCTCACAGGATTTTCTCTGCGGAGCGCAGGGACATATGTTAAGTATGAGAAACACATCTGCGCCTCTCGCCAGTGAAATTTCCCTTTGACTTTTCCACCAGTGTTTGCATCCATCCTTCTGATCTTCCTCTGTAGGAGAGCCCTGATTTGCCTCCGCGCTGTTGATCTTCACGTTTTGACAGATCCTCGTTACAAACATAACCTCTCAGATGTTACGTTCTTCGCCTCTCATCTTCCTCCTTTCCTCATTTTCTTGTGCTTTTCCTTTGTTCTGCTTCCCATCTGGCTTTTTTCTCAAAGTACTTCATGCACTCTTCCCGTCTCTCTCTCCCTCTCTCTCCTCTCCTCTCTCTACTGTAGACCATTTGGCACAAGCCTCATCTCTCCTCCTCTCATCCCTCGCTCTCACCTCAATTTTCGGCTGTTGCATAATTAATTAGCAGCACTGTTCACTATCAATGCAATTACTCCAGAGAATGGAGAAAGGGAGAGAGAGAAGGGGGGGTGGGGGGTAAAATGGGAGAACAGGGCCAAAATGGAGATGCCATGAAAAACATGGAATAAAAAGGAAGGGAGAGAGAAAAGCAGAATGATTTTAGCCCTTAAAGGGATGGAGTCAATATGGGCTGAAATCAAAGTGGTAATTTTGACAATGCAAAATCCATTTGGGCTCAGGGATCCAGATGGAGGCAACACAGGTCTGGTTCAAAATGGAATATGTTGCACATCCTCACATTAGAAACAGACTCTTGCAGGCAAGATTGTAGATTTGTGCAATGACACACACCTCGTTGCTATTTTTCTTGGGGCCAGATCCTTAAAAGACTCTGTAAATTCATGACTAAACATCTGCATAAGCACAAAAGTTGAAATATCTAATCATCACGGCAGATTTATACATCTGAGTCATTGCGAAAGCCTGACGCCCATTCCCAAAATTATTTATGTCAACACTCCGCTGTTTAATCTTGTTTGGACATAACCCAGACTCATTCCATTCATGATCTGGCACTGGCAAAGTCGACGGTGTTACACACAGCCATATGTATCACTATACTGTGTACTGCAATCCATAACAACCTACTAATAAGAATAATGATACGTAAGTAGGTCAAACTCATGATTATTTTTATTCCCACAACAGTATAATTTGGGCGGGTGACTATATACAGTCTGCACATGCTGGAATAAAGTCAAGCTTGTAGAAAGAGATATTTAGCCGCACAGCTATAAATGTTATCGAAACTGAGTTTAGGCTGCCGTTGAAAGCAATGATGTCATGAAAAAGCCTGTGGTTTCAAATGAATGTCACACAATGTGTCACACATGGTGTAAAGCACGCGTGAAGGTATGCACATTCTTCACAATACATACCAGATTCTGTGTGAAAAAGTATTTGCCTTTCGTCCACATACATCATTTATACATCTGGTCGCTGCTATTTATTTTTTTATATATATCACAGTGACTGGCCCGAAGGGAGGTTCTACGATTACAGGTCAAAACAAGGAGACATATTTGTTAATGATTGACCCAGATAAGTACGGCAGCATTTGCTGGAAATGACATTTCTGCTCTTGTCTGGTTTGTATCAGGTCTATCAGCTGCTATATTGCTACAACGGAGAAGGCTTTTCAATTTACTTGCAGTAAAACCTGCAGTATCACCGCCTGAAGATGACAAATTATTTATTGTGTCAACAGTACCATTTTCCACCCATGGCATTTACTAAAGCCCCTTGTAAAAAAAAAAGGAAGACTGAAGGTGAAAAATACCACCATAGCCCCTTGTTTCATTCCACGTGGGAACTTTGATCATTTACGTGCAAATGGCCTTTAGCTGAGATTTAGCCAAGACCCATCACTTACTCTGTGGCAATTAACACAAAGCCGGTGCATTCAAGGATCGATGCCATTTGTCTGTCATTAGTTTGTTAGCCCGACATCATATTACGCTGTCGGGATGCTGGAGTCCAGTATTTCATCCGTGACTGAGGGATCTGGGGAGTGTAATGCATATGGAGAGGCTCACCATACCAAATCACCAACAGAGAGAAGATGTTCTCTAGGGTCTGACAACCCGTAAATGACAGATGGACTAATACGACTTAATTCCTTCCGCCTGTAATTCTTTGTCCTGTTCTTAACAATGTAATTGCAATTCAAGGCTGGATGTATTTTCACATACAATGCAACTTGTGTCATTGCATGCTATTCTTGGCAGCCTGCCACATTTCATTTCCACGCTCTGTCATGAACTGTCTATTTGATTCAATACAGATACCAATCTTCTTTACACTGAAAATAAACAGGTCGAGTAAAGATAGACACACAGAGAAAGCTATTCCAATGTATCCTGTTTCCCTATTCATCTGCAGCCCATTCAGCCTCATTTGATTGTAGTTTCTATGGCTTTACTTTCAGACATCCATTACTGAAATAGCAATTCTATGAGCATTAATGAGAGAGTCACACAAAAGGCCAGCAACGTGGAAAGGAAAACAGTTTTAAAGGAATTTATTAAGACAACACGCGTATACAATGATTTGCATGCATATGCTCGCGCACACACATAGACACAGAAATAACCTAGAAGGTATTCCTAATTACAGGCAAATGTATTCATTGATATTGTTGCAGCACTTTATCATTGGAGGATGTGATTTGCATTGAAATGTTTTTTTGCCGTTGTGTTAATTGTTTACTGTGGGCTAATTAAAGCCCGCCTGTCATTAACGATGATCACTGCTCTCTGCAGATGGAGGCAATGGTGACAGACCCCGACAGAGGGAGGACAGGGAACAAAAGAGGCTGACAGAGGGAGAGGGAGAGAGAGGGAGGAAGGGTGGACATTGTAGAAGGATCCATGTGAGGGTTTTTTAAGCCATGCTAGCTGCTCTGGGGATGGAAATGTCAGTCCACTTGTCCATCTGTCTGTCTGTCTGTCCACCTCTTCGGTCCACACTGATATACCTCAACAACTATTGGATGGATTGAATTTGGTCATCCCCTGGTTTTTCATATAGTGCCACTAGCAGGTCAAAGTTTTCACTTATCCAGTGAAATATCTCATCATCTACTAGATGAATTAGTAGAAAATTAAGTGCAGATATTCATGGTTCCTTGATGATGTATCTGAATGGCTTTGGTGATCGTCTGATATTTTCTCTGGCACCACACTGAGCTTGACATTTGTGCTTTTGAGGGTCTAAACAACTTTTGAATGGACTGCCATGAAATTCAAATTGTAATGTTTTGCTTGCCCAATACAGCCTCAGTTGTACTTTATATTCAGTGATAATTAGTAAATGCTATCATTCTAACAAGCAAAACTAAGATGGTGCAGAGGGCAAACATCATATTTGCTAAACATCCGCATGTTAGCTTTGTTACTTTGAGCATGTTGCCACACTAGTTTTTTACCACTGTGCTTTGAGTTAAATGAAGTACTGCCTCAAAGTGCCACTGGCAAAGTAAACACAAAATAACAGAAAAAATATGAAACTGAAGTGAAAAAACATTAGTGTTGGGTTTACTCTTTAAAGACATTTATAGTCAGGGCCTTAAAGTAAAGTACAATTGCAATGTCGATATCGGGCCCTCCATACATGCATTCATAATACCATTATTGAGTAATTCATTGATTCATCATGTGGCATCACAGTGTACCTTTGATAACAAGGTTGTTTTTTCACCTTGCAATTTGCAGTTTTAGACATCACAGTCATACACTCATCATAATCATTGTGGAAAATGAGGTACAGCTAAAAGTCTACATATACAGAAAAACAGAGTGAGCGAGAAAGCACCAAAGCGTGTTTGTCTGGTGTATTATGACCTTGGAAGTCGTGTCTTGGCAAAACGTAACTCAGTGATCATCATCAAAGATTTGGCAGCAGTTGAAAAGGAAACTATGCATTTTTTTCTAACACAAAAAGTGTGATTGCAGCTGTTGTCATAAGATGTGCGGACTGTGTGTGTGCACACTGTGTGTGTCCTAATGCTGGTATGTTTCTGCATGTTGGACTGTTTGTGTGGGTGACTGTGTGTAAAAAACACAGGAGGCTTTGTGCAGGCTTGTGTCAATCACTGTTAGCTGGAGTGGATGTGTTTGTTAGTGCATGTCTTTCTCCATCACTGAGAGTCCATCCACATTAGATCCTATGGCAGGATTAAGTGGCACTGCTGGAGGTACATGGCGGCCAGGAGTGGTTATATCTTCATTTACCGATGGCAGCTGGTGATTTGTTCCTGTGCACATCTCACAGGTCTGTGTGTGTGTCTGTATGCATGCATACACACAGAGTCGGGAGTAAATGGGGAGTGAAGAGATTTCAACTCGAGCCGATCGACGATGTGTGTATCACATGTAGCGAGAGGTGTGTGTGCCTTTGCATGTGTGTGTGTGAGAGAGAGACAGAGAATAGATGGAGTGATAGATTGTAAATGTGAGGAGAAGGCTAATCTCTATTGATAAGGAGGACAGATCACAGGTGAAGGTTGCTGACAATCAGCAGAATGCAGACCAGGTTGGTTCTCTAAAAACAATCTAGGCTGGAGGCACTCGGGAATGCGACTTACAAATGAAATGAAATGAACTGCACAGTGGGGCAGAGTGTTGTACATTGGGTATGTGGACTGGTTTCGCCTTTTAAAACGTTAACACTCAACCGTGTCCCAACATAGCCCGACTTTTAGGACCTGGCATGGGCCAAGCTCCTAAAGAAGAAGAAGAAAACAAATAAGAGTACAGACTATTTCTTTAAGTTGTACATTGGTGGTTTGTTTTTAATACTATAAATAGGACTGGTTAGACTGGTGCCACCATCGTGTTACTGCAGTACAGATCTTCTCTGTCCAGGACTGGTTAAACCACTACGTTTTTTCTTGAAGGTTTTACTGCAACATATCCAACAAGACAAAACAGGCATACAAATGACTACACATGTTCCTTTACTGTGTGTGTGTGTGTGTGTGTGTGTGTGTGTGTGTGTGAGCATATGCACACTCTCATGTATCTCTTTAAGTGAGGTACATGAAGAGAGAAACAGGAAAGGATTGCTTTCAGCCATCTGCCAATTTTACCGTCCCACTGCAAAAACAAAATGACTGTATATAAAAAGTACAAAGGAATTAGACTCACTGATGTGGGATATAAATTACACAGTTTGCAGCAGGTGAGCCAACCCATGCTAATTTGGACCCAGCCATGCCTACCCATGTATGTCCTTCCTCGTCCAAGCTTACAATGCCAACTACCACCAGCACCTGCTTCGTCCCAGCTCTGGTCTGAACAAACACAAACACTTTCATATCAGCATCGAGTTGTGCTTGACTTTTCTTTTAAAGAACAAAAACAGTATGTAGCAAACACGAGGCTGATAGCAACGGCAAAAAACTTATCTTAAAAAACAATTTGCTGTGCAAAAAAAGGTGTTTAAACTTAATTTCCCCGACTTAAAAGCTGGGTAAACTATGTGTGTTTATCCTCCGACGGTGCCAAACAGCTCTTTGTCTATCTCGCTTCCCCTGGGGTCCTGGCCCATATGCCTGCCTGGTCGGCAAGCCTGGTCACACGGGTCAGGACCCTGCCAGCCTCACTGGGACACGAGACTGTGTGTCAAAGTGTGTGTGCGTCCATCTGTTACAATTGAGGTGGGTCGTGTGACAGATCACCCCTGACCCCATCCCTCTGGGAGAGAATGTATGTGTGCGGATTGCTCTAGTTACACACTACAGATGTAGAGTGTGTTCACATGCGTCCACCTATGAACATGTACATGTTCATGTGCTTGCATCAGGCCCCACATTTCTGTGTCTATCTTTATAAGCAATAGGCGTGCCTGACCCCCCCACCACCGACATCACGCCCCCCCCAATCTTTGTGTTCTGAACCAGATGGGGTGCCAGGGTCACCTCTGACCCCCCACCACACTGTGACTGATGGGACAGCCCAGCCCTGTCACCCCCCTCTATTGTACCCTGATGGGCATCTGACACTGCTTGGGCCCATTTATTAACAAGACTACCACCACGCACCTGAGCTTCTTAATAAGTCTGCCAATCAGTGTTATTCTATAGGCAATACGTTCCAATAACTCTTTGTTGTTGCAAATTTATCAGCGGGGTATAATCAGTCATTTGTCATGTGGCACCTGAGCTTTATAATAATGCTGACAATCAATGCATTAGGCATTAGAAAGCAACTGACCTGTAGTTAAAGGGTCGATTCACCCAAATGATAAAAAAAACATGTTCTCACTTATCTCTAGTGGTACTGAGCCATGCTGATAGTTTTGGTTTTGTTTGCCCAGCTTTATAAATATACATCTTTCTCTGAGATTTCTGTTTCCACCCCAACACCATGGGGGTGTATAAAGAATTGTTCGTGGTGCTAACAGCATTTAAAAGAATACATTTAAAACAATGTGTTTTTCAAGAAAAAGACTCTTAGTCACCCAAGGACAATCCGCAGAAGTATTTCTTTAGTAGAAAGTTGTTTCTTTGAAAGTAGTGATGTCTGTAGATCATCCACAGTATCCAAGACACTATATTCGGAAAGAGGAGCTGCTTTTTTTTACTATTATTATTGTCATATTTCATTCCTGTTAGCAACAGAAATGAAACTTCATTCACCTCTATTGTACTGGGCTGTAGTCAGAAATCTTAGAGGTATATATCTCAAAACCTTGGCACATGAAAGTAAAAGTATGTGCATGCCAGTAGAAGTGAGGAAATATGTTATTTCACCATTTCTGGAAACTGACACTTTAAACATAGTACCATCTAACACCTTCGTCTGCAGACGCTCAACATGGCCAGGTATGTATATAAGCACATTCATGACAGTTTCTGCCAAACATAAATACATTTTAATCAAAGGAATGCACATCCATTTGTCTTCATGTGCCCATGTGTCCGTCTCGTGAACTCTTGCTGGGAGGTGAAGCATTGCTATTTCTGCAGCGTAAAGTGTACATCAAGGCCATCAGGGCGTAAGTGGATGTTTGTCTCACGGAATCTGAGGGAATGCCTCACGATAACGCTCTGAGACAAATTAGCATACAGATTCAGCCATGGCTGTTGTAAATCCATTTTTCTCCTTGCAGATCAGTAATAAACACCTTCTTTGCTTATGAGAACTAGTTTTTTTCCCTTGCTATGATGGTTTTTTTCCACAGTGTAGAGAAATACATCTTACAGTATTATGTGATTGCTGCAGCATGCTGCAATATTAAGTGTAATGTGTTTTTTTTTTTCTTTGGATGATCCCTATCAGTGTATCGGATGAGATTGAAATCATATGGTTGCATGGGCCCAGTGGCGTGCAAATCTCTTTAGGGCAGAGGTGATAAGCCAAAAAAGTTATTTCCTCCAAAATGTCAGGGAGGGTTGAAGAGGTCAATCTGCTTCCCTAACCGAAAAAAACATGATTTTGAGAAAGAGATTGGAAAAGCACATTTAAAAAAAAAAAAAAAGTGTGTTAGTCTCCACGTGGACAGAACCAGCACACTATGTGCCCCGATTTTTCTTTTTTGATTATCTTGAACAGTGACAGCATTGATATTACAGGGAACACACACAGAAAACTACATGCACACACAAAATAGGACAAAATGCATGTGGCACAAACTGTCTGGGAAGCAGCACGACAATGTCACAGATGATTAAAAAAACTAAAACTATATGGAGCTATTTCCTTTAAGAATGATTGACCTCTTATGGGAACCACTGTCAATAAAGAAAACTGACTCATGAGTTTGAACAGTTAGTCTGCTTTCCATTTTGTCTTATTTTGAAAACAGTAGGTTACAAATCAAGTTTTAAACTGGACTGAGAGCATTGTGAAAAATCTAAATGAAAACAATCCAAAAAGCTATTTGCCATCTGCAATCTATATCCTTTGGGAAAATGTGCATATGCAACAGTGAAATAACTGAGGAAAAACCTTTTGGGGCTTTAAAGGTCAAATGTTGACTGTGAAGCGCTGTCCACACTCAAATGAGGCCCCTGGGGCCATGTTTTGAAGTGAGCGTTTAAAATGAGTACAGTGAATAGCACAACCAGTCACCTCTCACATTCTGAAGGTTACATTATTTAAAAAGGGCACCCTGTCCCAGAATGAAGGGCTTTCAGGACTGCATGCCACATACAGTAGTTCTGCATTTTGCCAAATGCAAGACCACAAGCAACTACTCTCAATCGAGGTGTCATTTCAGGCTGCTTCTTCAATTTGACCATCCTCAGGTACACTTTGGTGTTGACCGTCACATTTTAATATTGGTATGTACTGTATTTCAGCACACACGTTTTACTCATTAGAATGAAACATAAGCTTAGAAACTTGAAATGCATATGTAAGCTGTACAATACTCTAGACTAGTCTGACTGTAACATGCTACGTGAGTGGCTAGAGTTGGAACTGCAGGGATCCTTTCACAATATAATCCATCACAGATTACTGATTTCATGCCAAAAATGCTAATCAGCATCCAGTGGACAATTTCTCTGATCTCAGTAATATTTGGACTGCTCTGCTGTATTACTTTCCCTCGAACTTAAATTTTCATCTGCAGCATAATATGATTTCTTACCACATGTTTGATTTTGCTTCATTTGCACTGGCGGACCTGGGGACCTCATATGATTTAGGAATCTAATCCACATCTGTGGTTCATGTGTTGCCTTTCCACCAGATAAACAAAGTCAGTGTTTCACTCTAATTTAATCCCAAGAATTATCTCTGGAGACAACAGAAGCATAATGGGTCTTCATGGTGAGTAGCTAGATGAGCCTCCTGAATTTGCACCCAAATTACTATCAAGCTTTTGGAATTTCCACAGCAGCCTCCATACTTTGCTAAGCCAAAAGTGAAAGAAAAAAAGTGTGGAAAAAAGGGAACCTTTATGGAAAATCAAATGGCCCTAATTTTGATGAGATGCAGATTCACACCGGACAAATTATCAAATGATGACTGTATTTGGCAAAACAGCAATTTATGATGAAATTTTATAATAGTAATCTTCATGAATAGAGCATTTTTTAAAATCCACGTTGCAAAGTGCTTTACAAAGGTAGCAAAATAAAACAGACAAGTCATAAAATAATCAGGTTTTAAAGGAAAACATAAAAAACATTTTGTTGTATAAAAACCAGTACAGCAAAGGTATAGTCTAGACCTGCTCTGTATGTAAAGTGCCTTGATATGACTTTTGTTGTGATTTTGCGTTATACAAATAAAATTGAATTGAATTGAAGGAAAAGGTAAGCGTAGGAAAAGGAAAATATTTTTAAAGGAATTAAAAGACAGTTCTCAGGAAATTAAAACACGTAAGATCATGAAAGGCTCTCCGATAAAAGTAGGTTTTAAGAAAGGACTTAAAGGGGATAACTGATTCAGCCGCCCTGATTTCCTTGGGCAGATCGTTCCAGAGCCTCAGGGCACTGACTGCAAGTCGACAGTAATTTAAAAAGACTGTTAAAATTGCGCTTTGGCGGTGGTGCCAACGTGGATAACAACACTTCTGGCGTGAGGATGTTCCTCCGAAGAGACAGGATTTGTTGTCCAAAATCTTGGCGCAGAGGAAGCAACACATTGCTGCCTATTTTAATTCAATGTTTCTCACTATGGAATTACTGATAATCAGTGAAGCTTGAGGAGGTTTGGAGGCCTGAACCTGAGAGCTGGTTACAGGGTGAGGCATGAACTACACACAGCAAGGTCGTGAAGAGGGGGCGTTTGAGAGCAACGGTCAAGAGGAGAGACTTGGACACAGCCGTAGAGAGTAGATGATGGGAGAATGTGGCGACCAGTGAGTGGGAGGAAATTTGTTGGTCAGCTAGTAGGCCTCCTGAGGTGGATGGGAACAACAGAGGAACCTTCCACCATGTTTACCTTAATGGGCAGGAGTCCATGGCTCTTTCTGGCAAGGAGTGGAGCTAACCAGGGCCTTGGGCTAAGCTGGATCCACTGATCTGCAGCCTGGCCAGCAGTGACATCCAAACATGGGACAATCAAGTCTAGTCCTCCAGCGGTTGTGGTGGTGACAGCAATGGCCATATGATCAAAGAGTCAAGGATCCGTTCTTCATCTTTGATCTGGTACACGATGAATATTCTCAAGCTCTGAGATTTTCTGGGTCAGGTGGAGGCAGCTATTGCATCCGGATGGTGAGGTGAGCACAGGTATGACTTATAGAGTTTGGTGGTGATTGCTGGGGAAAGCGAAATCAGTAAAAGGAGCCATGCCAGTGGTAAATACTACAGCCTTTGGTGTACTAGCAGGCTCAACACAGGACAAGACATGACAAGAGTACTCCACAATGGGAGCCCACTGTGAAAAGCAGACTTGTTGCATTACACACAGGAAGCCATACTGGAAACAAGACTTACTGACACAGGCTGAAAAACTGGGCCTGCTGCGATTGGATCAAACACCAGCAAATACACTTATCCCGACCGGGAAAATGAAAACTGAGCCTGATGTCCAATATAAAATCTTTTGCTATGACTTTTGCAAGATTAAACAACCAGCATCTAAAAGTGTAGCGTAAAAATGTGGCTTCAAACAGGATAAAAATGTTAATTTCTGATGGGCCGCAAAAAGGTAATTATTATGATGCTAAACAGACAACTTATTCCAAACAGATTAGTTTGAAGGCCATGATAATCTTTATCTACAGCCACAATTAACTTTTATTCAGGTTGTGTTTAATGAGTGCAACTCTAATCTGACAATCAAACGCCTTTGGTGCAGTGAGAAAATTGTTGCCTCAGTGACAATCAACCTCATTGTTTCATGTGGCCTGATTTGGATCTATTAAGACTTGACTTTGAGGCAAGGCAGGGGAAGGCAAGTTTATTTATATAGCACCATTCAGACACAAGGCGATTCAAAATGCTTTACATAAAACCTCTAGTTGTTCAGGAAAAGTAGTGAAAACTTTGACTGAAAGCCATTAATGAGGTCAGTAATTTCACAGTGATACAACAAAATGTGACACCAGTTTCCTTTTCAGTAAACCTAAAGCACCGAAGGCTTCCACACCTGTTTTATTACTTTTTCCCTGAGTAGTTTTTTGCTTCAGATAACTCTTAACTACCTTTCTAAATGTTTGCTCAGTGCGAGAGGGACGCACAATTAAAGCAGACATTGGCTGCTCCCACTGTACAACTCTGGATGACCTTAACAATATGTGCCTCATTCAATATTGCTAGAGAGCACTGCATTGATTTGTAAGTGCTGTTTGTAAGCACAGGCAGCATGTACAAATGGTTCTGGATATGAAGGGCTGACGGCCTCTGGCCAATTAATTAGTTGGTGTCACACATGTCATCAATCCTTACACACAAACTGACTCACAAACCCTGTTCTACAAGCTCTGGGGCCTCATGTAGTGTAGTGTGTATTAACATAATGAAATATTGAATGTGACATAGTGAGGTTGTCAATGTGTTATACACACAGGGGCATTAGCCAGTTTTACCCTTTTGCTACTTGTGTCCTTTGTGGTAAATGAGCTGCAGTGTTGGGATTCAACAAGCGTAAAGCGCTGAAGTTTATTGCTTTGTTTGGTGTTGTTGCAACACTTTTAAATCAAACTCTGGTGGCACTAAATAACCACAAAGATGCCATGCAAGTCACCTTCCAAGCAATCTTTGTTGCATTGCCTTGCTGCCCTCATTACACACAAAATGCGTTCTAGGTTGTTGGCCATGCTAAAAGGCTCTGGGATGGCAATGATAGTCTTTCGCTCAGTTGGTCACAAATGAACTATTTCAACAACTATTGGGCATTGATGAGGCCTAGATGATGAATCCTACTGCCTTCAGTGACTTTTCTTCTAGAGCCGCCAGCAGGTCAAATTTTCACTAACCCAGTACATTATGTACATCTAAAGATGAACATTCATGATTTCCAGACAATGTATTCTAATGTCTTCATAAACCCCTTGACTTTTCCTTAACATAAAAGAAAACAAAATGGAAACTACAGCGTGGACTGATGCTTGTATCAAGCTGTTTCTTCCTGTTTTCATACCTGGTGTCTCTGCCAAATAAGAACAAGCACAAGCACAGACAGGTCCATCACCACAAGCCAAAACCTCTGATTTATTGGGATGAGGGATTACTTATACTTCGTCCAAAAAAGAATCTACTAGTGTGTGCAACTTGCTTTCGGCAGGAGGAAGTTTTCACATTGTTCCTTAGCAAGGGGCATTAGTCTGTGGGTTTACTCTGGTGAATTAAAAGGGTGCTCTAAAAAGGAAGAGGTGTGTAATGTCTGTTTTGAAGCCACAGCTTACTGGTAATGAGGTACTGTCGACTGTTATGCCCCACCCTATGTGGAGAACAACACTTCACCGCTGACCAAAATCGACCACAAAAAGACATCTTTAAAACCACCAAATCCATGGGATATATTAACATAAAGACAAGCAAACAACCAAGACCCTAAATCAAGGGTGACAAAAGACACAAAGTCAAAACACAACATGCAACATGACACCCCAGGCTGAAAGGCAGCCAGACCAGTATTCCCCACACCAGAAGCCTCTCCTCTGATGCTGGCACAGGAGCCTTTAAGCGCTTCAGTCCCAGGTGAGGTGCACCTCATCCACCAATCACATGTAGCACACTGGGCGGAGCTAGGAAAGGGACAAACAGCGCAGGGAACGCACACAGCCGTCATATCGACTTTAACAAAACAAAACGAGGCAAACTTTCCTTCTGTTGTTCGGACTGTAGGTGTGATACTACCCTTGTTGCTTATTCCAAAGACAACAAAATCATGTATGTGCAACATGCAGAGCAGCAAACGCTTCTGCTCTTGACAGTATTTATTCGTATAGCCAATGCAATTTCCAAGTAAGGGACCGCCTGCGGCTCAAGAGCAGTAACAGCTCGTACTGATGATACAGCCTGTAGTCAATGAGATAGAGAAGTAGCTGGCCCGGACAATGATTTGACTCACTGTTTGTGCTCCAAAGACTTGCTATGGGAAATGTCCACTCTCCGCTTATTCCCACTCTGTGGCCATAAAAGCATTGTTTGTCTGCATTAGTCATCCTCTCGCCCTCTTTCCCTTAAACTCATACCTTTCCTTGGTGTCCTCGTTCACTATCTTGCCATGTCTGCTTTCTCCCAGGCGACCCCCGAAGTCCTCTTGATCCCAAACAAAGGTAGAGCTCTTGAATTGGCTTTAGGGGGAAAAGACTAAGAGAATGTAATGTATCTGTTTCAATCCAGGCAGCTAGTGGGAACAAATATTGACATGTAATTCTTTTTTCTCTCCCCTCTCTGTCTGTGGCCAAACCTTCACTTCCATTACAGCTGTGAGGGAGAGTGGGAGGGAGAGTCGGTGTCACCGGGGAGACCGACATGAATGATATATTTTCCGTTCTTTTTCTCCCGTTTCTGCCCGCTCCTTCTCTCCTCCCTTTCTTTTTCTGAGGCTGCTCGGCTTTTGCTCACATCCTGTTGTCGATCTCTCCGGTGAGAAAGCGGAGCCCTTTCCAACAAGGTAAATAACCATTAGCGGGTGAGTGAGTGGGAAAGAGGGCGAGACGGGAGACGGCGAGGCAAAGGCAGAGAATGAAACACACAGAACGAGAAAGACGGGGGGAAGAGATGAAACTTGGAGAAGGTCATTTGTTGCTTTTTCAATATCCTCAAGGCCCCCTGTCCCACCTTTTATTTTATCCAAGTGCCTATTTGTCTTTACCCGAATTGTGTCTTGACTAGAGCGAGACAGCGAGGGCCTTTTACTATTCACGACTTGTAATATAAGAACATAATGGCTGCTTCTCACAAGGTTGTAAGATTCCTCATTACATCTCTTTATTTATCTTGCCGGCTTAGAGACGCAGAGACAGGGATGAGCAGACAAAAAGACGGAGAGAGATGTGAAGAGAGGAAAAATAAGTGATTTATTGTATTATTTAAGGACAATATCCTGTTCCAGCAGGCATAGTATTTTGCTGTGGGTGGCAGTGATGTAACATATCCAAGGCCTGAGGCCGGCTGGCGCTCTGCTCCGCGTATCACACATTGGACGCATATTATTGATCACAGATGCTGCTGGTTGCCTTGGTTGCTTTAACTCGGTTTGCCCTCTGTCTTGCTGTCTGCCTTTCTTCCTCTTTGTGTCTACGTCTCCCATCCTCTCCGTTTCTTCTCCCCTCCATCCTTCTGCTTTCCCAAGCGCCCCACTTCTCATCTTCCTCCATCTGCCACCCCTCTCCGCATCCCCTTCTGCTACTACCATCCCTCTAACTCTGTCTCTTTCTCCATGGCAGCCCTCTCTCCTGTCAGGCATCCCTTCTCTCCTCCCTCCTCCTCCTCCGTCTCTCTGAGTGTCCTTAGGAGACACTTGTAGACAAGGCAGGGGCTCATATACTTGGAGGTTATGAAGGAGAAACAGTGAATCAAGTTCAGGGCTGTCCAAGTGTTTGCTCGGCATCCGAGCACCCTTGCTCGTTTGTGGATTTCATGAATAATTGATTAAATAATGGAAAATGTAATGAGGGAGATGTTTTAAAATTCAAATTCAAATCAAACAACTAGCCGTGGCATTCACCCGCTCTTCAATAAGCAGATCTCTCCGGTGATTGGCTGGAGGACGGGGCTGTGTGACTACGGTGTTCGTTGAGGCATGGAGGGAGGAGATTAATTTGAGGATATTTTGGGGAGTTGCAAACACAGGTGAGTTTGAGCGTGCACAAAAAAAGTTGCTCAAGTTCAAGCGAGTCAGCCCTAACATTTGTGTCTGCGCTGCTTCATCTTCGAGAGTAATTTTCAATGACATAACTGCCTCTTCCTATAGGTCTCCCACGACCATGATGCATGTGTTTATGCTCAGTGCGTCCTGTGCGTGAGCCTGTGAGGGAGAGTCTGTCTGTGCTCCTGTCAAAAAAGATTGCATTTGCATGTCTGTTAATACAGCGCCTCAGTGGTTCTGACTGGATGTGTGAATGACTATATGTTGGTGTATCTGCTCTCATGTGCCTGTTTGTACCATGCATGTCCATTAATGTCACGCTCCAGCGACGGTGAGCGACATGACAGATCAGAAGCCGGCGTTTGGCACGGCAGCGCGGAAGAGAAGCCGCATTAGGAAGCTGTACCATATGGAAAATGCATGTCACATCCGTGTTCACTCACTCTCCCTGCAGCGCCATCCTTCACTCTCCTGCACCGCTTCGTTCATTTATCGTCCCCTCGCTCTTTTTACACTTACTTTTCCGCTACTTCCTCTTTTTCCCCTTCCTCTGTCTTTCCCGGTTTCCTTCCCTCTCCATCACTCACTCCATAATTTCACCTGTGCTCTGTATCACTCCCTGGCTCTCTCTCGCTCAGACATTTCAGTCCCTCTCTCCGACACTGCCATGGCACAATGCAGGGATCATTAGTGGCTTAATGGAGGTAGCCATTTTCTGCAGGGGGGAATAACAATGGCAATGAGCAGTATCAACCACTCTTCTGCCCTCCTCTTCCTCTCTGCTTCCTTCCTTCCCATTTTTTACCCTTTTTCTCTCTTGTTGACTCTCTGCTTCCTCACCCTCTCTTCTCCTGCAGTGACAGTGACACTGAGTGCTGTGTGCACCCGGTGTAAGAGTGGTCCCCCTGTCTCATTTACACTGATATTGGACTGGGTATCAGGTATGTATATATGTGTGTGTGTGTGTGTGTGTGTGTGTGTGCGTGCGCATGTTTTGACATGGGAGCGACCATCACTGCCAAATAACTGCATAAGCGTACTGTGGTATGACACATCGGCAAGAACAAACGCAGGTGGGATGCTTACACACTCATACACACACACACATACACACATTTTCAGTTCATATTTCTTCATCTGAGCAACTCGCTGACAGTTTATTTTGGGTGATATTTTTGCATGGAGAGGGGGAGAAAGATGGTGATTCAGTGACACATAGCAGAGGCCTTATGGGAAAGAAACGGAAAATGCAATAAAATCCCACACATTTTCTATACACACACACACACACACACGCGCAAACAGATGTGCATCCTGCCTGACGTCGGCATTTTCAAATTGTGATCATCACCTCAGCAAAAGTTGGAATATAGGCTTTAACTGTTACTAATTGGCTGAGGGGCCTATAAAAAGTTCACTGATGGGTCATCTAATAAAAAACAGAAAGTTATGAATATTTTCACATAATAAAAGATGAATGCTATGTATGTACATGGAATTTCAGTTGGCTTTTAAAGGAGAAATATGTATAGTGATAAATACAAATGATGATAAAGAACATATTTTTTACTTCTATAAGTCTATGAATGGCTCAAATTTGTGAAAACAGGCCTGTGATTTCCAGAGTTGACATGAAAGAAACAATCATATCCTGCGATAAAACAGATGCAGTGTATTAAATGACTGACAGGTGACTCCTAAGCATTAATGTCCAACATGGCACAATGATCCCTTGTGAATAGAAACAAGTGACAACAGTCACTACTGATTTGGTTTTTTTTTTAAATTGCTTCTCTCATCTCAATGTTGAACACATCACATTGCTGATTAACAATTTAATCAAACTATTGCTCAGCCCTTACACACAGAAAGATAAAGACAAGACACAGATGCTTTTCTTATCTTCTAAAAGGACTCTCAGTGGAGTTTTTGATAGATTGTGAGGCTTCAAATACAGATGAGTGACAAATTAAAGGAATCCATGAGGAGAAGCACTGAAGCTATTCTGGAGCCTCATGGTGCAACAACATCTTACTAGACACTTCATGTTGGTTTAACCTCTAATTTGTTACCCATCTGTATATACCATAACTTTTCCAAAAGTCAAGTTTGAAAAAAAAAAAAGAAACGGTACACAATTTGCTCAAAGGAATTTGAATGTGCAAAAATAATGTGGAATTTTCTTGTCATATATAATAATAATTTAATCTGTACTGCACTTTTCATTCATAATGAAACAAAGTCTCAAAGTGCAAAAACATTAATAACATACAACACACAACAAAAAAAAACAGTAACAAGAGTTGAGATGACGAAGCTTTATCAATGGGCCACATTTCCTTGCATATAAATCTTGCGTTCTTATCAGTGATTTGAATTCAAACAGGTCATTACAGTTTGAATATGTACTTTTTCCAACGTTCAAGCAAATGTTCGAACAAATGTTTCAAATAAAAAGTGACTACCCTGGTCCATACACTCTCATACATACCAATTCCTTCACTAATTGTGCACATTGATATACACTGGGCACCCGGTCACAAATTGTTGGCATTAAATTTTCATTGTATAGATTTGGCTCATTAATATGAATGAGGTCTGCTGTGTGTTTGCAGCAGTCCATCTGTGAGAAGATTCACAGCGGAGCATGTGTGTGCGGAGCAGGCACACAAACACACACACTGCACTCACATGCATCATGTAGATTTACTGACTTAGCGCAGGTCTGTGCACACGTACACATCCACACACACACACACACACACACACACACACACACACACACACACACACACACACACACACTGGCACAATGTGTACAGCCTGACAAACTGCTACTACCCAACTCACATCCCTTTATTTACCCAGCGATGTGCCCTGTGTCCCTCCACGCCTCTCTCTCCATCCCTTCTTTTTCTTCCCCTCCGTTATTACAAGTCTACCCTACAGTTACCTCCTCCCCTATCACTGCCTGCTGCCACAAATCACAGCAGCAGAAAGACTGAAAGGACAGAGGGAGACATTAAAAAAGAGAGAAACAGAAAATGGTAAAGGGAGGGGAGGCATTAGTGGGGGTCTCTCTTTCTTTCTCTCCAACAAAAGACCAGTGGGCATCCATCTCAGGCCTATCTGTTGACACAGGGCCACAGAATGAGCAGCCAGCTGGCTGGATCAACATGGATGAAAAATAGTAGAGGCGCAGCAACAACAACAACCACAGAGGCGACAACTATGACAACAGTTGCTCCAACAAAAAACAACAAATATAAACAACCAAGACGTCTGCAAAAAAAAAAAAAAAAATGACCGCCAACAACTCCAGGCAACATTAATGGTGACAATCGCAACAATAAATCCAACAAGAAGAGGAATCACACCTACTGCTTTAACAAAAACAAAAACTTAACCATAATAACAACCACCTACACAACAGCACTACTACCAGCAAAGATACCAGCAAAAACAGCATAACTTGCAATAACTACGACCAGAGCAGCAGCAGCAGCGAGAACAACATCCCCAACCACCACCACCACCACCACCTCAACTGCAGTACCAGTGTTTGCTGCAACTATTATTATTTTTGCTAACACTCTGAGTTTTCTGTCAGTTTGTTATTTTTTTCTCACTTGTCCATTCTACTACCTCGTTTCTCTCCCCCATCTCTCTCCCTCATCCATTTCGCAGCTGCAGTGGTGTGAACATCTGAAAAACCCTAAATCCAAAATTTGTGCGCGGGGGCAAACAGCACCCCATCATTTCTCTGCCGCACCCGCTCATCTTCCCTCTCCATCTCGCCTCTTTCCTTCTCCCCTCACAGCCATCAACCACAGCAATCAACCAAGATCTTCTCCGAGAGCTGAAAGGGAGGGTGCAGAGAGCATGAAGAGGAGGAGGAGGAGGAGGAGAGAGGGAGGAAGATTAAGGAAATTGATGGTAGAGTGCAGCTGCTTGACATTTAAGACTAGAACTGACTGGACTTCATGGGCACTGATGGCACTGGCATTGATTTTGATTCAGGCTTATTTTACATATACAGGTCACAGCCTGACATTGTTAATGTAATAATCATTTTTTAAAAATCAATAATCACAGTTTCATGACAGATTTTCCATTTATTGTTCTACCAAAGGTGAAAAGAGGAGAGAGTTACTGGTGAAAGCATGACTTCATACTCAACCTCAGATTTGGTTAATTAAAATAAATTATGATCTCAGCAGTCAGAATTCATGTTGTGCCCGTGTTGTCAGATAATGCTTGCTCCCTCGATTTCAAAGCAAGCCAAAATATGCTCCTTACTCATATCAGTTATGATAACATTTTATAATATTTCACAGCTTAATTGCGAGGAGATGGAGAAACATGGACTTTATCTAAATTACTTTTTGGGACTGAAAAGGAAAGGTACAGTAAACGCATCTGAAAATGCTCATTATTAGTGCAAAATGTGAAAATACTTCAGGTCAAAACTAGCTTTCCAAAATCAAAACAAACAGTTGGGTAAATAATTTTAATGACCTTCTAATTTTACTTTCAAATATGTGATTTAGATAATGAAGCTGTTTAAATGTGTTATTATAGCTGATGGGATCTTCTTTAAAGTTTGGTTTTATGAAAGCTGCATCAACACATTTCTCTGGCAAATTGGGGGAAGCATTTGTGATGACCTGTTTTTGAACATTTTAACAAATTTACACATTCAGCAGACGTGGTGCAACATTACCTTTCATGCGGCGTTGTGTTTCTGTCCACCTGATGAATGGTCAGTCCAGTATTCACTGACCTTTAGCTCTGTTTGAATCTCTTAAACTTGCGAAAAGAAAGACACTGAAAGACACTAAAACGCTTTGTATAGCCGAAGGAAACTGCAGAGTTGGGTGATAATTCTCAGTCTTCACTACAAAAGGCCCCTTTCAAATTACACTCACTCATCTGATCCATTGTTGTGTTATGAAAATATTGATTGGTGTAACTTAAAAAACACACTCCAAGGTTCTTTTAAAATTCATAATAGCTTCCCAAAAAACAGTTTTTTCTCAAAACCCACTGTCATTGAGTTTTACATTTCTACTGTGTACTGTTTTGACCTCCAAACACCAACGAGAATTTCAAGGATTACCACTTAATTACCACTTTGTGAATTTCCCCACTGTGGGACGAATAAAGGTTTATCTTATCTTATCTTAAGAAATACTGCCATTAACAAAACATAAAAATGACCTTAATTCATTTTTATGTGTTTCATTTCGTTCAATTTTAGTCATGCATGAGGACCGCATGAGGCACTACCCTCGAGACAGGAACTAGCTGGATCAAAAATTTCTAGGCCGACTGTGTTGGTGGAGATGGGGGGGAAGGAGAGTGAGCGATGATGGAGCAAACACAAATCAGTAGAGGGAGTGAGGAGGTGCAGAGGGGAATGGAGAGGGAGGACTGAGATAAGACTGGTGAGGGAAGCAGAGAGGGCCAGAGCGGCGAGAAGTGACGAGAGCTGATCTCTATTGATCACCACAGACAGCTTCATTATCAGCACTTACTGGACACACGGTGAATTCACAACCACTTCCTTCTGTGTGTGGGTGGCTGTGTGTATGTGTACCTGAGAGTGTGTGTGTCTATGCAGTTTTGAGTACATTACTTTCTAAAATGTAGCCTGGTAGAGATTCTCAAGTTGACAGTGTCCATACATATATTGTGGGTTTGCTTCTCTCCAAAATCCACTCTATAAAGGAGATGACTTACTTCATTTTGAAAACTACTGAATGAAAGTGCTAGCTATTGTAATCAGATTACTCTAATCCCATTACAATGACATCCTTTTGTCCTAACCCTTAACGTTTGTGTGTGTTCCTATGATTATGTGTACCTGTGTTCGCTGAGGATGCCTCCCCGCGGTCCTTCACAACAGTGAGCACTTTCAGCACATTCATGAATTAATGAGCGCGGCTGTTGAGACATCTCTCTGAGAGAGCCGGAGAAAGTATTGAACGATCAAGGGGGAACGTGAGAGAATGAGGATGGAAAGAACAAGAAAACAAAATGGTGTTTTGTGAGCAATAACAGCAAGGGCCTCCCTCTGCTCCACACATTTGCAGGATGTTATTCTGAATGTTTTTCAAAGCCAATATCATTGTCAGAAAACCATGTTCCATATCTTAATATCTGACTATCTTTATTACAAAAATGCTTATTTTAGCATTGTGACAGTAAAAACCCATGGTGTAAAGTATATGTACACAATTACTGTTCTGTTCTTCTATTCTATTGATTTTTTTTTTAGTTTTCTGAAGTTTTTATACACAAAATAATTAATCAAACACTGTGGCTGATGATAACAACAACAGATCTTTTTCACAGCAGGCAGAAACATTAACAAAATGTGACTCACAAATAAAACTAGTCTGTTCTAGTCAAGTGTTCTACAAAGCCATGACAGTGTGACAGTGAGCCACAATGAACAATACCAGGACCCTGAAAGTGAAGCATGCTAAAATTAAATCAGTCGTCATTCATTTGATTATTTACACCTGTGCTTTTCCCTCTGTGACATGTTAAAATGTCTTTCATGAAAGAGGCCAACTGTTAGCTGTAAGTCAATATCAGCCATACTAACAATTAAGTAAAACATTTTTAATGGAAGACTTGCAAAACAGTATTTTGTATCTGAATATCGATAATAAGAAAATATCTGATGACTAAATATGTGGTATATAATAAAATAGGTAAAACCATAAAGTCCAATATACAGAATGAGAGCAAGGTTCACTCTAAGGACTGAAAGGCTTGTCGGTGAAGGCGGCATGCACTGCATTAGCTCTGTCTCTGTGTTTATGGGTTCCTCTCATTGGTTCCCTGCAATACAACCAGGGAACACTGTCCACTCCACATCCAACCATTACATCAATGAGTACACCATCTGAATGCATTGAATAGTCAATGGGATACAGCAGCAGATAATATGGCAGAGGGAAGGGAAGCAGGGTATAATGCATGTTCACTTCAAATCTTCTTTCTTTCCCTTTCAGAGCCACCCCCCCTCCCTCCCCCTCCACACCCCCTCCGCTTCATATCTTCCTTTCATTACCTGGAGAGGAGGCGGCGGGGGGGAGGAGGGAGGGGTTGAGATTGAAGGTAGTTAGTGGTTTGCTGGAGTTAGAAGTGTGTGTGTGTGTGTGTGTGTGTGTGTGTGTGTGTGTGTGTGTGTGTGTGTGTGTGGGTGGAGGTGGGGGGAGAAGGGAAGAAAGAATGAGCGAAGGTTGGTGAGGAGTTGCCTTGGCAACGGGGAGCGGGGCCCTCGTTAGCCCAGCAGGTGCTAATAGGGATAACGAGGGGGTGTTGAGGGGGGGAAGCGGGGACGCAGACGAGACCTTTACCTCTCCCAGCATCCTTTGCTCTTGTGCTCCCCGTCTGCTCCCATTCTTCCTTTGCATTAGACCTCGTCTCCTTCCCCTTTTTCCTCTTCTCTCCCTCCCTGTCCATCTCATGCTCCCTCTATTTCTTATTCTTCTTCTTCTTTTTTTTTTTTTTTTTTTTTTTTTTTTTACAGCTATTCCACTTTAAGCATCTCTTTCCATTTCAGCTGCACCGGTTGCACTCATTTCAACAACTACCGGCCCCATTTTTCCCTCCCTCTCTCTCCCTCTCTCTCTCTCTTGCCGTCTCTCCATTTCCACTTTTCTTCTCCAATTCATTTTTGCCTCCCTCTTAAAGCCTCGTCCTCTTTTCCACCCCTCTATCCTGTCCTCCATCCATCCTTACAGTACTTCAAGATGGATAGAAAATAAAGTCCTCCAGCGGCTCTCTAGATGGAAAAAAAGGCAGAGAGACAAGGAAATAAAAGCTGAGGGAATGGCGAGGGCAAAGGAGAGAAAAGGGGGAAGAGGGAGAGAAAGAGAGACATGGGAGGACATTTAAATCAATACTTGTGTTTGTCAGGTTGTATTTTTCTGCTGCCTCGTGTTTAGTCCTCCCCCTGCACTATTCTTTCTCTGTATCTTTCTTGCTAAACACACACACTCGTGCTCCGGCCGTGAACCCAGCAGCCGCCGCCATTTCAGGTTGTTTTCTCTTGCTCAAAGCTCTTTCTCCTTCAGCTGCCCTGGCCATTTTGTCGTCGCTGACAAAGCCTCTTCATAAGGCATTCGGCAAAAGGACGGATCTTACACCGTCATTTCATGCATTTCTCGAGTTCATACAACCTGATGCTAATTAAAATACAAGTGCCCAAGGCCTGGCCACTTATCAGCACAAAGAAAACACAGGGACTCTACTCAGCCACTCCACATCAATGCAGCCAGACATGTTCAATACGAGGAGCTCTGCGACAAATATGTTGGACATCTCGTGTTGCTGCATAACCTGATAGAATAACATTTCTGCCACATTTTCCCAAGGTCAGTTTTTCTGTTAAAGAAAGATTACTGTGCGATAGCGAACTGGTAGAAAGTAAGAAGACTGACCTTTTAGTAATTTAGTCTATCTGATGCAGACTGCACACACGGAACAGACAGGATAGCCCAAGGTACATGTGCACCTTTACCCAAATGCAAATCTGTCCCTTGCTCTATTTTTTTTAATGCAATAGCAGAAGCTCCCTCTATATACATACAACCTTGGCCTGGAAAGTGTCTCACCCAGTATTCTAAAAACCATTCCCACATGCCAGATACTCAGCCCCTTCTGCTGACATACCTGTCAAGTCTCGGTTTTTACCCATGAAACTCGCATTTTGTGTCTTAGCTGGAATTTCAAGGCCATGACAGGAAAATCTCATGGACCGTCACACTACCAAAAAAAAAAAAAAAAAAAGAAGCCTATGTTGTAATCTTGGTTCAGTATGCGATACTGTGTTGATGCACAGCGGAGCGAGCTTCCCGGCGTCAGTGTTCTCAGGAGAGGTGGCAATCACACTGGGAAGCAGTGTAGCAGGGTATCTTCCATCGTCTGCTTTGTTTCAGGCGTCATAGAGCTGACCTCGAAAGTGTTCTGCAGCAGAGCTGAGAGCGGCGTGTTAGTGCTGTGGTGCCTCAAGGACTGAAAGAGTCTGATCACAGGTTACACTGATTCCTAGAGGTTTTACATCACCCTACTCCCTATTTCCATTGCAGTTATGTTGACAGGTATTTGTTAAGTGGTAGTTAAAACGTTCAGTAAGCCATTAAAAGGAAGCATAAATTGATTGCTACCTCAAATTGTGAGCCAACTCATTTGATTTGATATTCTAAAATTGACTGGCTTTGTCCACAGTCACCTAGGTTTCTGCCATAACATAACAACTCTGCATAGGAGTCAGAGTCTCTTCTTCTGCTTGTTTAAATTCCAGCTTTGTTTGGTAGTTAGGCTGCTTAACTGCCAATAGAGAAGAGACAGCGGAAAGCAGGATGCAGACACAGAAAAGAGCTTAATGCTTCATGATTTATGATTAATATATTCTAATATGGAGCCCATAAAATGTGTTAAAAACAAAAAACGGCACATGGTGGAGATGTCCTTCAGAAATGGTAGCTGCTTTAGGTCACATCTGTCACGGCTGACAGTCCAGAAAAAGCCTGTTCCGACCACAGCCAGCACACTGGGAGCAACACAGTTCACACTACGGTTGTACGCATGGGAAAATCTCAATCATAAGACCATTAATATTGTACTTAGCTGACACATTTTCAAATATTTGCTGTAGCTGATATTCCTCACAAAAGCTCCACAGTCTTGAGGTAGTTTGCACAGACAGTAATTTGAATTTCAGCTCACCAGTGGAGACTGACAACATGCTACATATTTCAATTTGCAATTACTTTGGTGTCTTTCCTGCATTGTTAATAGAAGGAGGAGAAGTGAACAATAGCTGGGTGCACCTGGACAAACAGCTCTAGTTTAAGATGACAATAAATTTTAGATGATCCTTCACTTTTTTTGCAGATAGGCTTTATAAAATTCAAGCGATATAATTCAGAATCATGGTAAGTCTTCAAATCCCATTAACATTTTATCAGCCCCACCTCCAGTCTAACACTCACCTGTTGGCTCTGATTGTAGTTTCCCCTGAAGGTGGGAAATTTATTGTCACACCATATTCAAACTCAGGCAGGCTTAAAGTTATGCCTCAGGGAGTGATGAGGTCAGTGCTCTATTCACAAATTAAAACAACCTTTCCATATTGTGTAGTCGGCTATACGCATCCGGCATAACCACTAAACACACATTTAAGATAATCATAATAGCCTATTATTACTGCCATGGCAGCTAGGCATGGTGCTCTGGAAGAACAGAGACAATATCATTTGCTAGGTAAATGATCAGCTGGATCTAAACTCCAATCCAACCTCCCAACAAAACTTAAATGTGTACCTACTCTGTCCTTCAAGCTGTAAATATCTAGATCTACATCATTGCGAATTTGTATACACTCATACTACTGCAAAGCACTTCAGATGAAAGTGTCCCACCAAATGGCATATTATGCATATATTGTGTATGCATGCAAGATAGAGGACACATAAGTAAGAGCAGTGATGCACAAACCAACAAGGACACGGAAGCGCACACACACACACACACACACACTTATGCAGCAGATCCTGAATGAATAAACCAATGATGCAGAGGACTAACTCAAGGACTACCGCTCTCTGTTTTGTCTTTGTCTCTCTCTGTCTCTCTCTGTCTCTCTCCGCAAAAATAAACCAGGTGTGCATCTGGCATTCCCTCCTCCCTCTACCTGTCACCTCAGGGATGAAGGAATGAGTGAGAGAGAGGGGAAGGAAGAGAACAGGGTGAGAGAAGAGGAAATTCCCAGAAGAGTAGACAGGAGTAGACATTCCTGGGGTGTGAATTGTAACAACCCCTCCCTTTTATCCCGCCCTAGTAGAATCAGGTCCAAAATGCCTAGGGGCAGATATGACCCTGAAACGTACACACACACACACAAATAGTACAAAGTCTTCTGAAACAGCTGGATAAAGACATCATCTGTCATGGTTGTCAGCTTACACCCCTCACTTCTCAACAACACCAAAATGCACATGTACGCCAGCGCGTGCACAGGCACCCCCAAACACACACTGGCTGTGGTGTGTGTGTGTGTGTGTGTGTGTGTGTGTGTGTGTGATGGTTGAAAGCCACCCTCCTACCTCCAGTAAATCACATGGACAAACACACATTCGTCCTTCGCTCTCATCTCTCTATAATGGTAGGATAGAGACGTCATCTGTCACACTCAACTGTCAACTGTCCAAACAAAGCCGCCCAGCCGTCCACACACACATACATACCCAAAACATGCACGCACGCACACACGCACACAGACTACACAGATGCAACCGCATCCCCTCACACATCATAACATTTGTGTCTGTAAACACGGCATTTACCTAAGAGCAGCATGGGGTCTGGGGGGAAATTGCTGCTTCATTATCATAGCAGTTATTATGTTAGCCCACGTGTCAGAGTCATGGCCACACACACATATGTAATGACGGGGTCACGCTACAAGGCTGACAGCACTTCCATAGGTGGACAGAGGAGATCATTATAGCAAAACACATGCATTTAATATGAGAAGGAAAACACATGTGCATGATAATAGGTATTTTAGCTGTACAAATACAAAACAAAGTGTGTGTGTGTGTGTGTGTGTGTGTGTGTATTTGTTTATGAATCCCACTTCATATGGGAACATACTTGCAGACTTGCAGTGAAACAAGCTGCTTCCATTTTGAACAAAACCAATTTCAGTCTAACAGTCACAGGTGCTTGTACAACAGCAACCCTTCTCTGTAATGTATTGTCCAATATTCTGTAACTATGTTAAAGACCAGCTCTAGAGTGGCTAAGCTATTACTGCTAAGTGGCTAAGTGCTTTCCTAATACACTTCATCCTGTGTGCTGGTTGTTTAGAAAGACAAATCAAAGTAAGTAAAGGAAAGCGGCTTCAAAAAGATAATGGCAATTCAAGAATTGTGGCTAACAGCTGGTGGACTGTTTTCTATCACTGTTGGATGCTGGGAGTTTTTAGTCTTGTTCAAATACTGACAAATGCTGGAGCTCTTCAATTCTTTTTTATGATTAAAAAAATACTGTGCTGCCTTTTTTTGTATTTTCTAGCCAGAACATTCACAGCCTCTTCATTAAATCCTGGACACCTGTGTCTGGTCACTGCAGGTTCAAGAGAGGACAGTTTCCCAGAGACTGTGCTCATAAAACAGGCAGTTTTGGACACCTCCCTGTACCGTGATTGGCCGCAGAAATGTACTCCTTTATTCCCACTTGACAATGACTTTCACTTGTGCTGGCGCAGCGTTCTAAAAGGAAGTGAAATTGAGTGTAGAGAGAGCTATGGCTCAGCAAGATCTACTTTTGAGGGGTGTTTAGCCCTCTCTGACGGTGTTGGCTCTGTCGTCCAGTCAACGGATTTAGCAGGCCAGACACACATTCAATAACATCCTGATCACCGTCCAACCCTAATATGGGCTCTATAAAATGCTCCACTGCCAGCCCAGCTCATAACGTTCAACATCGCCACCGGGAGGACCGAGGAACGCAGGGATCACATATTTTCATAGTCCCCTGACCTTGACGATTGAAAGTTATTTGTTTTAGGATAATTCTCAAGTGTATTAACAGGCCCAGTGTTTCACGAGGCTGGCGGTATAAACACAAGCTGTGTTTAGGTTTGAATGGGCCTGAGCATTCCTGAATGACAGGGAAAGGCAAATAGCGTGGTCAAAGCTGCTGGCAAGTGAGACAGTAGAATAGAATATTGAATCTGCCCAAATATGGAAACAGCCATAAAACAATCACATCAACAGCAGGACTCTTTCAGGACAAGCGTTTTTGTGGGCATCCAAGTGAGGGGATTGAAATGGCACGCATGCTTGTACTCGCACACACACTCATTTACACAGGCACACACGCACACACAGAGTTGGACAGTATCTCCATTTAAACAGGGGAGTAGAGGGAGAAAGCACATAATGGCAAAACAAAAAGCACCAGAGAGACAATTAGCTCTTGCATATAAAGTCACAATGGAGAATGTGTGTGTTTGTGTGCATGTACTCATGCGTGTTTATGCGGCTGTTTGTATAAGTGTGCATACATGTGCCAAACTGTGCGTGTGTCTGACTGTGCATGCATTGCAGCCGGCTGTATGTATGCACGCCAGTCTGCTTGTTTGCTTACCAATCAAACACACGCCACTTGTGTGTGCATTGTAGCCGTCACTCTTCTCCTGCCCAAAACACACTTAGGCACGCATGCGCACACATACACATACAGACACGTGCGTGTGCACACACACATAAATACACACACAAACACACTGGTTGGCATCTGGGTTGGCATTTGCATTGGCAGCATGGCACCCATGTCTGGTATCCACACAAAGAGGCAGAGAGCTGTAATCCAGACCCAGCCCTGAGTGAGTTTGTGGGTTTGTGTGTGCCTGTATGTGTGTCATCAAGAGACTCAGTCGTCGTCCTTAGTGGGTTGCGTAACAGCGCTTCAGCCTCGCTTTCCTCTGTCTTTGGCACAACATGCCACAGTGACAGCCAGACACCGCGCACAGGCCTGGAGAGGTGCGCCTGGCCGGGACTGTGTGTGTGTGTGTGTATGAGTGTGTGTCTGCATAGCTGTGGTGTGTGTATGTCTAGTTTTTTATGTGATTGGGTGTGTAGCAATGTGGCATATGAGTCTGAAATCCTCCCAGGTGTGTATAATGTGTTCCAGCTCAGACTGTGTGATATCACACACAGATACACACAGTAACCACTGTTGCACAGGTGTTGCAGTGCTGATATGCTTTTGTGTTCATACACAAGGACAGATTTACACAAGTTACATATCTTTCACACCTTAAACGACTCACTATGCGATCACTGTGTGTGTGATTGTGTGCAATTGTATATGTGTGTGTGTGGAAGACTCAGGTGTGGATTAGCAGGCTGGGGCTCAGGGATCGAGCTCAGCACAGAGCCACTCCTGGGGGGGTTGGGTGGGGTGAAGGGGGTTAATTAACAACAGATACACCCCTACATACACACACACACAAACACATCTACACACCATTGACTAAAGCAGGAGACCTGTTTGTTGGTTCATCCCCAGCAGAGAATAGGTGTAGGTTTAAGGAAGGCATGTGTGAATGTGAAGGTGTGTGATTGGATGGTACAGAAACAGAAAGTAAATTGGAGTCAGACAGACGGGAGAAGAGGTAAGAGGACAACATGGAAGACAGATGAGCAGACAGACAGAAAGCAAAGGTCAATAAACAGAGAGTAAGAACGGCAGAAGGCAAACAGACAAACAGGCAGAGGAGCAAATACGCCAAACTAGATTGAAACTAGAGAAAAAAAGATGGAAACTTCAAGGCTCGAGATATCATGAGATACTGCTGAGCTGATACCAAACTAACATGGGTAATCAGTAACAGGAACAAGTAACATCAAAAACGTCACCCTCTGCTAAGGTCAGACTGAATTTTGGTTTGATACCTGAGTCAGTCCTTTCAGTTGCATCTTTATCTTAAGCTGATGCAATGTGATTGATTAGATATCTGAATAATTGATTACACATTGGTATTGATGGGAACAACATTGTCAAGTCAGGTTTAGTTTTACAGCCTACTATCCCATTCAGTGTCTTAATGGGATTCATACATTATATTGATTTGATATAAAAAAATTTTGAACTTCTTAGAAAAACTTAAGGATTATATCTTCCTCCCTGAGTTGGAAAAAATCTCCTGCTTTGTCAACTAAATAAACCATACATAATCCAGTGGATTATCTGAAAACTGCACTGGCACAAAGCTGAAAGCAGGCATGTTTTTCTTAGCTCATAAAAAGCTGTTTTGGAGAAGTGTGGTTTGCAAAGGACAGCAATGATATTGATTATAACATATGCCTAAAAATATGTGCAAATATATGCACAAAAAACACACTTCATTCATATGCAGTTTATGACATTTATGCTCAGATATATCACAGCATGTCCATAATGTATTATAAGATAGTACGCACTGAACATCATACATATTAACGAAAAACAAGACCAAATAAATAACAGTATATTATACTGAAGTTCAATAAACCATAGAATTAGAAAAATTACATAACAAAAGTAAGAAATATTACTAAATCTCTTGATAAATAATGATTAAGTATCAATATTAAACTGTTATTTAAGTCCACCAATTTAGCATTGTATTATTGGACTCCTGGACCATGTACAGCAGTACAAAAAAGAAAAGAAAATCAATGCAGCATAATCAGATATATCATCTTCTTTTATTCAATTTGTTCCTCTTTCTTGTAAAAACCAGCCACCTACATTACCCACAATGCAATAAGTGCTGACAGTTCGGTTGGAGGGTTGGGTGTGTTATGCTAAGAGCGATTATTGTTGCCTCAAGTTGTTAGTCTCGATCAGCGATGAGGAGCAGGCTACAGAGGTCTGGTAAGCTCACTTTTGTCTTACTCCACACCCCCACATTTTTTTCATTTTCAAATTTGCAGCAACACAGGACTGAATGGAGTATGAGAAGACCAGGGAAACCTTTGAAAAAAATTGGAATAAACCTCTGGAGAAGGCCTTCATCCATTCAGAGTGATAAAGATTCCAATCACAAATTCTTTAAATGTGCATGAATTAATTATTATTATGATTCCCAGGATCAGTGGATTTAGTGTAAAAGGTTTCACTGGACCATATATAATGCTGCATCAGAGGCATTTCCAGTCTGGTAAAGTTCCGAGGGAAACTCTGAATATTGATTGGATTTAAAGTAGTGAATATACAAATTATAAGCTATTGGCTGCTTTGGTATTGGCCATTTAAAACAGCAGTTCAACCCTGCTCTCTCTTTTTTTATATTCAATCATTGATGAAGAACTATTGATTCCTTTCCATCCAGTGACGCCAGACTAACAGTCTGTGTCTGTAAAGGTCAGTAAATGTAATGAATTGATCAGAGCTCATTATCAGTAGAGACAGAGCGAGGGGCTAGACAGCCGGCCTGAGTGAAAGACAGACTTACTGTATAAACAGGAAGGCCAGTGTACGTTCGCACAGCATAAATATGGGAGGTGGACATACTATATTGAGGTCATGGCGACAAAATGGAGGTGATGCAGGCATACCATCTCATATAGGAGAGCAGAGATAGAGGGAGAGAGCAGGGGAAAGCACAGACAGGCAGATAGCAGACAGTCAGTGGGGAAATTACTGAGGGGTGCAGAGCGAGAGATGCCGGCCGGCACTGAGAGAACGGTAAAATGTCAACTCAACACACACATTATGAAACACACAGATAGAGGGAGGGAGGAAAAAAATGTGGGGGGTTTGCATAAATGTGTGTATGCACTTATACGTACATCACAGTCATCCCTGCTAAGGTAAAGTTATATGCTAAAGCCATATATTTAAGTTATGGGGGTGTGCCTAATGTGAAGCGTCGGTCAAGGCATAGCACACACACACGCTGCGTGTATACACACACAGTGACAAACACACGCTGTAATGGCAGCTCCAGGCACTGCAAATGACAACGTCAAGAGCGCCCAATTACCACAGCGACTGATCTGACTACCATTTTGCCTGCCTCTGTCAAATGCGCTCTGTCACACAGCCACCTCCCTCAACATCAAACACACACATCCGTGCTCACACACACACACACACACACACACACACACACACACACACACACACACACACACACTCACACACACACAGAAATGCACAAACACCCAGAGATGCACAATGCATAATGAAAAAGACATGCAAAGATACATCCATATGCAGCAGATCTCTCCTTCTTTCCCCTCGCCTGGCAGACACACACTCACACACACACACATACACAGATGCACACACACACAGAGGAAACCCTTCTCCCTCTTTCCGCCCACCGCAGCAGCCTTGGCATGCCGTAGAGAGAGGCAGGAGGCCACATTTAGAAAACAGAAGGGGGCTGTTGCTCTGCTTCGATGGAGAGCTCACACCCAAATTTTGCCAAAATTCCACTTCTCTTTTCTTCTTCTTCTCTTTCCCATATCATAGTGCGCTGCTTAGGGGCTTTCTGTTGTAAACAGAGCTGAGGAGTGCTGTGTTACATAGAAAGGCACAACATTTTGGCAAGCAGCTCTTGTCCTGATTAGATTGGTAATACATGATATCTTTGTTTTGTTTTTTCAACATTTTCTCCATCTTTGGCACTAAAATAAACAACGCTGTGTTGTTTTGGCATTACATTTCCTCCTCGTCAGTCAAACAGTGCTGGCAGTAACCTACCGCCATGTCTTTTTCCTTGGAGTTTCTGTTCATTAAATTTGATTTTCCGTAGCAGACATTCTTTCCTTGTTTGCTGTTCAGCCACGGCATTTATCACCCCTCATGTTTACTGACCGCTTTTTTCATGTTTATTCCAAACTAACCGCTGCTGCATTATTTCCATCATGTCTAAAAACAATACACAAGAAAGGAATTCTACAAAGAGCAAGGGAAAAAGCTCAAAGTAGCATAAAGCGGCTATAGGCTGAATCAACAGGTGTTACTTACAGAAAATTTGTGGACAATTCCTTGAAGGCCAATTCGGGATGTTTTATGCCTCTAAACCAGCACAACTGTTGCGGTGAATGGAATTTCATTTGTGGCACTAACAGCAGTAAACACTAACATTTAAAAAGGTCAAGAGTATCAATCTCTTTCCAAAAAACAATGTCTCTGTTCCTCTGTCTAATCCACAGAAAACACTGTCAACTCTTTTCCTAGGAACTGTTTCTTTGGTAAAAATCCATTTATCTTCATTGTATTTAGGTGGAGGCAGAAATCTCAGAGACTTATATCTCAAAATTTGGACAATTTCAACTGAAACGATCTGTGTGGTTCAGCACGATTTGTGGTTAAGTGAGAAAATATGTTTTTGTAATCTGAGTGAACTGACCCTTTAACTGCGCTCTTCTCTGCATGCACAAATGGGCAATCCATACAGAATTCTCACTTGATATAGCACTTATCACAAAAAAATAAATGGATGAGGTGAAACTATGAGCCAGTCTCCTGGCAAATATCAACATCCAAAACTAATATATTGGGGTTTTTCATAATCAAAATAAAGGCTTTTCCAGGTTATTGTGAATGGGATTTGATGCTTATGTGAGCCAACTCCCAAACTTACACACTACTTGGATTTCTTGAATATTAACAAGATGTTGGTGTGTGTGCAAACTCCGTGAGCATTGTTATGAAGTTGGTGCAGGAGTAAAATGCGAACATATGGAGAGTTAGAAAATATGCCAGAGACCAGAGAATAAAGTGGACTTAATAACGGCCAGGGGTGTCATTTGAGACACACACAACCCTCCAAGCCCACCTCTATCCCCGCACACACACACACACATCTACACGCCCGCACGCACAAACAAATGCGAACGCTCATTTACACACAAACATTTCGGCTGGCCTCATTTCAGTTGCTCGCCACTTTCTCTCTTTTTCCTCTGTCTCCCTCTCTCCCTCTCTCTCTCTCTCACACACACACTCACAGCACACATCTCTCTTCTCTGGCCAGGCAGTCGAAGCGGGGTCAGAGTTCAAATCGGTAATGGAGTCTCTCCCACCTGGCGGTGTCAGGTAATACACAGAGGGGGAGGTGTGTGATTGCATGCATGTGTGTGTGTGTGTGTGTGTGTGCGTGCGTGTGTGTGTCTGTGCAGGGTGGCTGAAATGGGGCCGAGCTGAATGACCCAAATTGTGGCGGCAACCTTGAAGAGCTCAGGTGGTACGCGATGAAAAATAAAAAGCAGGAGTTAGAGGGAGAAGGGGAGAGAGGAAGAGCATGCATGAGAGAGAGAGTGAGGAAGGGGGAGAACGGGTGAGGAGGAGGGAGGCACACAAGGAGCGCTGTGGTAATACGTGTCCTTAAACTGATTTCAGTTGTTTTCAGAACGAGGTGTGGTCCTCTCATCTCTGCATGGCACTGCTGCTGATTGGAGGCTGTTAGAGGTCTGCGCAAGTGTGTGTGTGTGTGTGTGTGTGTGTGTGTGTGTGTGTGTGTGTGACAAACACACAGAGAAAAAGTAAGAAAGAGTATGTGCGTAAATGTCTTTTGTGTGTGCACAAACGCATACATCATGGGCATTATACTTGCTTCCTTACCTAGATGCAATCACACTTTTTTGGCTCTCTGTGTGTATTCTGCTCCACTCTTGTGTGTGTGTATGTGTGTCTGCAGAGGCTGTGATAGGCTGAGCAGCTGGCTGTTTCTCAGAGTCTCTGATTAGTAATCAGTCAGCATTGTGCCTGAATGCAGATTGTTAACAGGGCTGGATGGCGAGGTGGCCTTAACACTATGAACCTCATCAGAGCCCCAATCTAGCCTTTATTTGGCCTTTTACATTTCTGCTTGAGTGTATTCAAATAGATTCTAATAGGAGGTCGCATGGTTGGTCAACGGACATCAAAATCATCTGCATGTGTTTCTGGTTTAGATCAAGTCATCTATGCGGACAGTTAAGCTTACACTTTAATGAGCCATTGTTCAAACACTGAATATTGAAAGTGATTTTGATACATCAAATCTTGTTGTGGAAATGAATAAAAAGACAATGTCTGGTGCAAACATAACATCTACTGACAAGATGTACACATGAGGTTTTGTGGTCCAGGTCCAAAAAGTGCTTTATGAAGGGTAAGGTAATCCAACCTGTCCGAACTGTCTTAGGATAGAGACTGTTGTACGGACTATAAAGCTCTTTGTGAAAGGCAAATTTGTGATTGTGGCTTAGTTTATAACAATAATATTGACTTGACCTGACTTGAGCAATATAGTGATGCTAACAATACGCTGCAACTGAGCAACAGGTTTATTTTGAAGCCATTATAGTTTACCCAGCTGCAACATTGGCAGTATTGATTCTTTAGATATACTGAATTGTTTGATATTCTCTAACATACTGTTTCCAGATGCCAAATTTTTTTGTCTGCCCTGAATCCTCATGAATAATTCTGGTTTATTATAACTTGGGTCTTACTGTCATAGTTTTTGCCATAAAAGAGGGTGATGATTTCACTGTTTACCTTGGTTTTCTTTTCCAAATACATCTGTCTGACCTGGAGATTTCTTAATTGTCTGGCTGCTCATGTTTCTTACCCTGTCAGATCTTTTTAGCAATGTCACCACATTACCAGATCTAAGCAATTAACTTGGTGCCAACAATATTGTTATTATAGCTAGGAAGGATGGAAAAAAACTACAACCATCATGTAATAAACTATCCTTTAAAGAGTATATCCTCCACAAACCTTGTATTCCCTATAAAAGCACAGCTTTAAACGACGTGAAGCAGCTCTCTGCACCATCCGTAACATATTGCAACTCTCAGTGTAGATTTGTTTTGAGTGTACATAAAACAGAACACAGCAATATGAAACACAAAGTATATGGCTTCCCACTGCCAGAAACAGTCATCTCCAAATTGGGCTGTGATGAAGTTTTTCAAACATTTGTCATGCGTGTTTGCTTTGAATACGTTTTGGTCCATTATTCTGGCATTTTTCACTGTTGAAAAACATATGGCCATATTGATGAATAGGACCTATTGTTGGAGGTATTATTTGTCATTCTGACTCTCTCACAGTGATGGATGTGCGTGTGTGTGTGAATGAGATTTATGGCACCGGGGTTAGTATATGGTGGTGTGAGCGAGTATGTGTGAGAAAACAAAAGTCTATTAAGATGACCTTGAGAGGAACTCCCAGAACCGCTTGTACATAAAATAACAATGAAAAGCTGACAGAGTGTGTTTATGTGTCTATTTGTGTGTGTGTGTGTAATGTCTGGCAAGGTGTTATGCTAGGTGATATTGTGCTCTGGATGTTGTGATACCTCATACTGTTGCAGTGATAAGGAGACCTGCAATCATAATGTTGTAATTTAGACATTGACTATGGACACTGCCTCCCTTTGTCTGTATGCAAGTCAGTGTGTTTATATATGGGCTAAACTGAGTAATTGTATTTCTGCTTAGCTTTCATCATGTATATTTATTTTTCTTTGACTTGCTTTTTTTTCCTTTTCAGTCATTATACTCTCTGTTCCTCCCATTCTTTACATCTGTCGCCCTCCTCCTTGTCTATCTGTCTGTAATATGCGCTCTTTGTATTTTGCCCGAGGAGGTCTGTCCATTAACCACTGATCGCCCGGTAATAAACACACTTCATTAAACCACAGACTCCCATTCATCAGTTGCCTTCTAACCTCCTCTATAGAAGCCTGTCTCAGACACACACCAATCATTTACCGCTGGATGTGTGCGGCTTCCTCCTGGTGGGACGTCTGGGCCCAACTTGATGATTTATTTACAATTCTGACCATGTGCTTCCTTGGTAAATGCTTGACTTTGAAGGGAAGGATTACTTTCTGAAGAAAGGGCACTGGGCAACAAGCCTGGGTGTGACTTGGAAAATGTTAGAAGTCATTGTGGAGTGCATAAGAGATGATGGAGAAAGCATCATTTACATTTTTTTCTTCTTTATTGCCAGTTAATTTGACAAATAACCAATCTACATGGTATTAAAATATTAGTCTGGGAATATGAATGTTCCTGGTGCTGGAGAGATTTAGGTTTTTCTTCAATTTTCCATGTTTTTCTTTTTGTTAAGTTTGGTTCAATATGTTATTACTCAGAAGCCAAACACTTTAAATACACACACATTTTTATGCTGTATCTAAAACACAATAAAGACGTCTAAAAACAATGTTCGTTCCCACAGAAATGCCTTCCACAGAGGCCACTAAAACAACCCAAAGCACAAACTCGCAGTGAATGACAAAAATAAATTACCTTAAAGGAACAGCAAAACTTTTCCATGAATAATACAGCAGCCACTCAGAGCACACAGATGGATTATGAGCTTGAGATTGACAAGGACGCCTCTCAGAGGGGTTATTAGCTTAAAAGACCATACTGGCAGTTTTGCACACTTTAGTCCATTAACTACAAATCACATATACTTCACATCAGTGCTGACCATTTTCCAATGCACGCTGTAAGTTTGAAGATTGATTTCCCACCTTTCTACTAATGCAGTTGTGAGTAGGTCTGCTTTCATAATTCTCCCCTGTTAGTGCATTCAGGCAAACTTTGACAATGGAAATTTGAGTGTCGGTGACCAAACAGCAAGACACTTCATATGTTCATATGGACTTATTGTTTGTTTGTTGGGGTTTGATTTTTGACAACATAGCTTATGAACATTAAGATTTTCATACAGTTGACTCTTGAAGGGACAGCTAGCAAAATCACTAGGGGCTACAACTAGCAATTATTTCTGTTATTGATTAATCTGCAGATTGTTTTCTCACTTAATCAAATAATTGTTTTGGCTAGAAAATGTCAGACAATAGTGAAAAGAAAATCCTATTATAATTTCCCGCAGTCCAAGATGATGTCTTTAAATGCCTTTTTGTCCCAACAATAGTCCAAAACTCAAAGATATTAGAGTTAAGCGGCAAATTCTCACATCTGAGAAGCTGGAACAAGCAAATCTTTGGCATTTTTGCTTTAAAGAAAATGACTAAATCAATTATTTCATTATAATAATAAGAACTGCAGAATATTTTTTTATCGATTAACTCACTATATTGCAGCTGAACTTTAGCTTAGTCTATCATTGAAACTTGTGTAATTAATGTCCCTTTCAGGCATCTCATTAAGTAAATGTGAGGGCAATTTCACTGGTCTCGTGTCTGAATAGCATCTTATAAGGCTGGACCTGATAACATTTCTGTAACACTCTTAACATGTCTGAATTGAGTGTCCTCAGATGTAAAGGCAGCAGCAGCACAAGGTTAAATACAGGAATGAAAGAGAGTTTAAACACCTCGAGTATGTCTGGATGACAAAAAGCCATCACTTCAGCAGACAGATGAAGTCAGTGCTTTAGAAACAGCTTCATTGTAAAAAATGATGCAATATAGCAAATATGAGCTGCTGCTGTACAGGCATGTAGATGCTGTAAGCTGTGCTTGGAAATACTTTGTGCCTGTTAGTGCACAGTTTATAATTGCTCTATTAAAGGGTTGTTTTTTTTTACTGTGTTGGAGTTGTTTCAGGTATATAACATCTGTATCTGCTGTTCAGATCTCTAATCAACCTTGTAATCTGTCTGTACAGAGGTTTGGACTTGTCTACGCAAACCAGGCTTTCTACACCATCCTCATCCTGACGTGAAGCATAGGCCTGCTTTGATTGGGTAAAATCTGCCTGAATGGCGTCATTGATCGGGTGGGAAGATGGATGGCGGTCAGACAGCCATTAAACGTGACCCCCCACCCCATTCCCCTCCCCAACCCGTGTCAGAGTCAGAGCCCATGGTAAATCACAGACTCCACTGAAGGCAGCATAGATCACTGCTAACAACACTGCATCAACAAGTAGACAAGCGCAGAATAAATACCAGAGGAGACAGGGAGCAACTTTAATAAACATGTTTTTCTTTTTTGATATCTCACAGCAGAAATGTCAGTTTCTAAAAGGTCATCTAATGTTTGGATGAAGATTGTTTTACTTTCTTTTCAGGTTTTCTGTTCTGCTCTTAAGAGTTTTACTTGAATCAAATTAACATATCTAAAAAAACTGTGTCTCAGAAAGAGACTTTGAACAAAACCCTGGTTTAATATTAATGTAGTTTTCTTTGCTGTTTCTTAGACTACAGTCCATTCTATAAGCACTGGAGTTCTGTAATCTCTGCTTACTGACTGACGAATCCCATTTTAAAATTTTTATATGTGTTCCAAGCATGCTGCATCTGTGTAAAACATTTTTTGTCCACCATAATAAAACATTATTCAGAGAAAACATCCCTGGGGTTGTCAAAGATGACGAACTGTAGTCAAAATCAATACTGGTTATGCTCCATCATGTTTTGTCTATCGAAAGTCAAAAAAGGATAATCAAATCATATTGTAAAGGGGTGGCTTTTAAAACCTAACTGATTGAATTACATCCCTTTTAGTTTGTTCTCAGCAACATGGGAGCCAGACTGCAAGAGCCTCTTCCTAATACAAGCCAAAGCTACTCATATGAGACAATGGCATCAAATGCTGCCACTCATCCATGATGCTAGTGAGAAAGCCTGAGAGAGCGTAAAAGGAATATTTAGCAGAGGGTTTCTTTTTGTTTAACCAGAGTAGGTTTCCATTCCGTTCTCTTGGAAGGCAATAAAAACAAACTGTGGATGTTAGTGGGCGGGGGAGCCCCATCAATTTATCTTGTTTATGGAAGCGACAGGAGACCGCTCAGCTATTGTGTCTGCCTCTCTGCCACAATTGGTACAATACTCAGGACAAGGATTTAACCAGCTCCATCTGCCTCCTCCTGCACTCCACTCTGTCTCACTCTCCAACTCCCCATCCGAATCATTTCTTCAATCCCGCATGGGCATGAGTGTATGCTCTAAGTTTATGCTTTTCTGCATTCATTCTCTCTTTCTCTCCCTCTCATCCATCCTCTTCTCGATATTCATCTCTTTTGGATTCTTACAGCACCAACTCTATCCTGTCCTCCCCCTTCCACTGTTCCTCTTCCCTTCATTGACTCCAGTGGCTCCATCATTGACTTCTCTGACCCTCTGACAGCCTTAACTTGACATTCAGACATCGTGTTCATCTCCTGTTTGTCTCCGTCAACACAGCCTGGGGTGTTTGATCCATGCACAGACTGTCAATAGGCAACACAGCGCGGCCTGTCCACCTCTGCAGACGCTCTCTGGAAGACAGCTATACTTTAAACAGGCAAGAACTTAAACCCCTTTTCTTACAGCTGCGAGCTGCTGCGGCTTGTTCTCTATGTCAGAGGCTCACTTTTGTACACAGAGCTTTCCATAAGCACCGGCTGCCAGCCAAACAGCCATTACTCCATTGCTCATTTAAGTCCAGCCAGCTACATTATTATATCAATTTTTGATTGTTAAAACAGATTGGATTAACAATTGCATTTCGCTATGGATGTACATTTTACAACCACTAGCCTCCGCTTCAAAACAATGCAACCATGATGACAGAGAAACATGCCTGTCTCTCAGTCCTGCCCCCACATGCACTATCTGAATGTGTGTGTGTGTGTGTGTGTGTGTGTGTGTGCACTCAGCTGAGAGGTTGTGTCCTGCTGAGTAGAGGGTGGAGAGTTGGCTTCAGTGTTTGACAACTATTAGCAAAATAAATGATGACAAAACATTAGAAATAGCATTAATTGCACAGACAGGGGACATCCTCATTAGATGGGCTACTCTGGAATCACTGATGGCAGCAACTTGACGATTGCGCAGTAAGCATTAAAAAGTACACTGAAAGTGCTGCATTTCCAATATACTCCACACAGACGTTTATGGGCTTAGTATATGAATGAAAGAATGAATATTGTTTATTTACATTATGCTTTTTACAGCAGAGCCATCTCCAATGACCCATTGCAAAACACAAATAAATAAATAAAATAAGTTCAAGGAGGCAAACATGGAATAATTAAGATCAGTGTAAGTGCCATCACTTACACTGGTACACTTACACTTACATAATGAATAGTAGCATTAGGTGTCAGAGGCAATGCAATTAGGGCCAAAATTCTTCTCCAAGGGGCCCCCAAACCTCCCTAGCTGGCTAAACCACATCCATTTGGAAAGTCCTGTACACAGCTACAAGCCAAAGCAACGGTTTGAACTCAAAGCTGTGCCTGTGTCAGCTTCTGTGACTTGATATCTAGTGGAGGCTAAACCCACCAAAGTCAACTGACTTTTCTTATGCAGAACATAGTTTACCCAGCTTTTAAGGAAAATACACAAGTAGGGGTGGACAATAATTCAATATCAAAAAGTATCACAATATAATTCAACAGAATCATATTATTAAGTTGTTCTACATACTTCTGTTGACCAAATTAATGGTTCCATACAAGCTGGAACTGGGAGTTGTATGAGGAAACATCTTTAGAATAATAGTGTTTTTGTGAATGTAGTTTTCTGAAAATCATTTTGTAATAAAAGTTTTCTTTCTTTTTTTGCCTTCCTTTCCCATTACTTTTTATTACCATTACCTCACCACTATTGGTGAGTATGGTGCACTGTAGTTAACTATTTATTGCAAACTCCAGTGTCAGCCAGAAGTCACAAATGATAGCGTTGAATAGCAAAAGGTAACAGGTTGCAACACGTGCCACGCTCTTGGCTTTCACCTTTTGCCATAATATCCAGAGGGGATCACGTCTCCTGGTGAAATGTTGTGTGTGAGTGGTGAGAAAGACAGACAGTTAATCATGGCAGACGGACAGGCAGCCAGGCTAATGCTTCAATCCCATTCTTATCCCATACTTATTGACTAACTGTTGGAATGACCAACCCTGCCGCCATGCATTCGTCTGCTGTGCCTGATCGCTTTTTTCACACTGAAAGCATGTGCATATATAGAAAGATAGACTTAACATTGACAAAGAAGCCACATATTTTCAGAATTACAGTGGCAGGGTGAATGCTAAGCAGAAACCTCAAGCTTTAAAAAATGTTGTAAAATGATGTCAGTGAGTTATTTAGGCCAAGATTTAACAAAACAATGCAGACAGCAGCCAAGATCTCAACCTTTATTTTTCCATTCAACATTAGTTCAGCTTGTCAGATTTATATTTATTCCACATGAAAATATTTGCTGGGAAACACTGCTGTGTCAACAACTAATCTCCAACAAGTAGCTGCGACAAAATAACACGCATGATAATTATTAGCATTATTAAAACTAAAAATATCTCTTCAAATGCAGTAAAACCAAAGCTCAGGTGGTGTTTATACCTCCTGAATGTAGATGTGAGCCACACTTCCAAGCAAGGAGCTTGTACTCTATCTGCTGTCTTTCCCATACAATAAAACATGGCATGATAAACACATCGGCTCGCTGACTGACACGGCAGATCAGTGGCAAGACGAAGAGGAGACATTTCTGCCAAACAGCCATGAGAGCTACAGGTAAATACACCCGAGATAACAACCTCTTTCTTTCTTCCTTTCTTTATTGCCACCTACTCTACCTCCTCCTTTCTCCCATCTCTGCCTCAGTGTCGCCATACCCCCCCCACACACACACACACATACACACCTCCCTGTGTGTTGTCGTGGCAACGCAGCGGCCACCCCATTATAATGCCTGCGTGTTTGTAAGTGGAGTTGCTGCTTTGCCGCCGTTGGTTTCTCCCTTTTTCTCTCTTTGTCCCTTTGAAATAGAGAATAAAAAACGGGGGCCGACAGACAGGGGAGAGGAGGAGGAGGAGGAGAAGAAGAGGAGGAGGTAAGGGAGGTAGGCTTGTAGGAGGGTGGGGTGGGGGTGGGGGGTGGGGGGTTGATGCAGGAGCTCTAGCAATCATTTAGCACTTCCCTCTCCTGCTTTTATCTGTCCTTAGAGCTGCTTTCTACATTTCCTTTTGTCTCTGAGGTCGGAGGCTGCTCGCCGCTCTTGTAAAAGTGGCTGTGTGAGAGAGCAGCCGTGAAGTTTATTAGGTTGATCACGCACACACACTTTTTTCTCTCTTGTACATATTTCCTGTCCCCTCTTTCTCTCTCAAGCACACGTACATACTTTGAAACACACAAACACACTCACCATTTCAGAGAGACAGTGTGTATGGAGCTATTAGATGCATTGATGAGGACGCCCGAATCAAAGGGAATCCACAATGAGAACAAACATACAGCAGATGAAACACCTCCTTTGTGTTTGGCTCCGGGAGCACAACACCTTCTAATGAGGAGGTGCATGAAGAGGTGCGTGCACGCGCATGTGTGTGATTAGTAGATTTCTTGTCATATATTTGTTTTCGGTACACAGCGAGCTCCTATCTGCTCAAAGTTGTGTCTGGAAGTGTGTCTACACAAGCAGACTGACAGGTGTGTGTGTGCATGTGTGCGTGTGTGTGCGTGTATGTGTGTGTGAGTGTGTGAGTGTGTAATCTCCCAGATAAGGTAGGCAGATAGAGCGAGCAGATAGACAGGGGTGTTGGGGATGAGATTGCAGGGGGGGCTTAAAGCTGAAGCTGTAAATCACTTAACCTGGGGCTAATGGGCTTATAGGCTGTACTACAGTACACACACACACACTGATACAAACACAAACTCAATCTCAGTTGCCCTTCCAAACACACACACACAGACACACACAAAATAACTAAATTTCTGCAATGTTGGGCCCCAAGGCCTCAATAAGTCTTATCTGAAATGTTAACTATTAAATCATGTCCATGCAGAATGTCAAATTAAAAACGGACTAATTTAGAGGATGTGTGTGCCGGTGATGTATTGCCTCACTATGTTTTTAATCAACTTAGTTTGTGTGATGTACGTTTTGGTGTGTGTGTGTGTGTGTGTAGGTACGCTGTTTTCTTCTTGTTGTCCCACATGTTTATTCATCGTGGTTTGCATTGATGTTGCGTCACAACGTGTGTGTTTCTGAGTGTGTGTGTGTGTGCGTGTGCCTGCATATGTGTGGGCGCTTCACATGAATATGCAATGTAAGCTTTCGTCTGACGTACATATGAATCACTACAAAAGTGAAAAGTTCTGTTGGAGAAAAATAAAGTCGGACCTGATGTATTACTCAGTGTTTTTTTGGGACCGACACACGACTCATCAAATTCTTCCTATGGCACGCTTGAATCATTTGTGGGGCGTTCATCCATAGTCGCTTTAAAACCTGAGAGTCCAGCTAGCGGCTGGTGCAGACGCCAAGAGGGAACACATGCACAAGCGAGCCATCACTTGCCTTTCATTTAGACACGCCCACACACACACATGCACACACACACACACACACACACACAAATAAGGTACACAAACACATCCTTCCTTCATGCGGGGTCACATATGGTGGGCCATTCTCCTGGTCAGTAGCTCATTACATTTCTCATTATGTCTTTACACACATTTGGCCGATCCTCTGCACCTGTTGAGGTGTGATATAGCGGCTCTCTGTTCACACCTGCTCCTTCTCCTCCTCCTCCTGTTCCTCCCTCTATTGCTCCATCTCACCCTCCTGCCCTCCATCTCACACTTCTCTCCCTATCACTCCATCTGTCTACCTGTCTCCCCCGCCTGCCCGCCTCATCATCCTCGCCGTTTATCCGACGGAGACCACGCTGTTGCCAAGGCTACCGCAGCCATTGTGTACCCGGTTGCCAGGTGACTGGTCGCCGTGGCGATGATCAAGAATTCTGAAGCGCCGCCGCTGCCGCCGTTCCTCCTCCTCCCCCTCCCCCTCCCCTCGATAAATAAATCTTCACTGTCCCCCCCTCCTTCTTTCTCCACTCCGCCGTTGTCCTTCCCTCCCTCCTGTCGACACTGGTAGAAGAAAAGCACAGCGACCTTTAAGGGGAACTGAGCAACAATGGAGGGATGGGATGGATGATGGCTTGTTTGTTTTCATTTCCTATGTCTCTCTCTCTTTCTCTCTCTCTCTCTCTCTCTGTTCTCAACTCTATTTTTCTTTTCCCTTCATCCATCTCGTCTCAAGCTGTCCAGCCTGCCCAGTTTAATAATGAATTGTCTCTGCTTTCCTTCTCATTTCCCTCTCTGCCCGCTTGTTTGATCACCCCTCCTAACTCTTCATCTCACTCCTTCTACATCCTTGTGTTTTATTTCGCCAAACAGCAGACCATGAATGGCCCTCGCTTGGACTCTCTCCTCCTCGTCTTTGTTCCTTCTAGCACTCGGGGTAATTCAACCTTCATCTGTCTCGTACCTCCTCCTCCTCACCCTTTTGCCCACCCCCCTTATTCATTTTTACAGCATTCACCTTTTCACATCCTCTCTGCTCCCTCTTTCCTTTTTCTCTCCCCATCACTGGACAATTTTGTCGGGCTTCTAGTGATGCTCTTATCCTTTTAATATGCTTACTCTAATGTGATAGTTAATTCCTGTTCCCCATCACAAAGAAAGATGATGGCAGATAAAATTGGTGTGCAGCAGGGTTTGAACATTATGGGTTTTTTTGAAAAAAAAAAAAGACTGGTGAGCATTTTTTTTTGGCATTTCCATTTCCATTAGACATGTATTTGGGCTGAAATTCATTTTACATTTGACAGTCTTCAGGCCAAAAAAGATAAGAAGTATCCAGTTTTTGCTTGCAGAATTTTATTTGTGGCTTGAAGATGATGTGACACTAACCTCTATTGCAAGGAAAGATGATGGTGAAGAAGAAGAAAAAGAAGACATATCCACACATGTGGAGACTAATTAAACTGTGAACCATATCTCATTTTCCATCAAAGCCCTGAATTGGTTCTCAGCAAGCTGATGCACTTGTTCAACCCAAGTGGGTATCAAACAGAACGATGAGGGCAGATACAGCAATACTTGAAACGAAAAGTGTATTTACTGCATACACAGGCGGGCTTTCATGGCAGGGCTCATAAGGCAAAGCTAAAAGAAGGTCAGTAGTGTGTGCACTGTATATTAAATACAATAAGCTAAGAGAATCAAATTTACACTTGATAGCCAAATGTATGTGGACACACAAACATTACGCCAAAAATGTGATGGTTGAACACGTCAATCATTTGCTCCCATTCAGCAACAAGAGGATTAGTGAGGTTGGGCACAGATGTTGGGAAATAAGGCCTGACTGGCAGTCAGCATTGCAACAAGACACTGCATGAGAGAAATGTCATGTTGAAACAGGAACTCCTTCAACTGCTGTCACAAAGTTGGGCGCACACTGTTGTCTAAAATATCACCGTATGATGTAGAATTGAGATTTCTCATAATTCCTCTATTAGTTTGATATTGTGAGAAATACAATTTCTTGCCAAGAGTTAGATGAGAACACTGATTCTACTCTCATGTCTATACATGCATTGTGAAACTTGATTGATTGAATGAGTTGATTGAGCTTAGTTTAGCATGGATACTGGAAACAAGGAGAAATGGCGAGCCTGGCTTTGTACCAAAGGTTAATAGAAATAGTCTCACACATAACGCCTCCTAACAGCACAACTTGTCTTTTTAACACATAGTTTCTTCTACAAATGAAATATAACGTAAACTTTAGAGGTGCTGGGAGGCACATTTTGTGACCTTTGGACAGAGCCAGGGTAGCTACAGCCACTTGTTTCCAGCTTAATGCTAAGCTAAGTTAACTGGCTACTAACTGTTGCTTCAAATTGGGGGAACAGATATGAGAGTGACATCGGTCTCTAAAACTCTGTGAATTGCCCAAAATTGTTCCTTTAATTGGGCCTTTACAAAAACATTATGAAAATAATAGGAGTACTTCAGATATATAGTGTACGTGACTCTAATTGGGTTATCTTAACAGTTTAATTAAATGGAATCTTTTACAAATTTGAGGTTTTCACGCAGTAATCAGTGCAGCAGATTTTACTGTCAAAGTAACCTTGTCTGTTCACCCATCCTCTAGATGTGCTATCTTCAGCCAGCTGGCTGTGTGTGTTCGAGTGTGTGCGCCGTAGTGTAAAGGGCAGGTGATTGCGGTTTCCTGTGCCTGCATGTCGTGATGTGATGTGATGTGTGTGTGTGTGTGTGTGTGTGTGTGTGTGCGCGCGCAGCTTCATCGCGTGTGTGACCAGGCTTGTCCCCTGATGTGTCCCCGAGCTTAGCCTGACGCTCCATTGATTTGTATGGAAATACTGCCTGTTCACACAGCAGGTCGAACGCCCTCACTCTCTCTGTCATCAGTGCCCAGCTGTGGGATGCTCGCTGTGTTCTTACATTTGATTGTGTGTGTGTGTGTGTGTGTGTGTGTGTGTGTGTGTGTGTGTGTGTGTGTGTGTGAGCGCATGTGTGTGTGAGAGTGAGAGATCCGTGTGATTGGGTGAGGGTTACAGTATGTGGCTGAAAGCATGAGAGCACAAGATTGTGTGAATGGCATGTGAGCTCATCAATTGTGTGTACATAGTATACTGTATGTGTGTGTGTCAGACAGATCCAATGTGTTGATGGTTCAATATAAGTGTGTGAACTCACATCTGTCTCTTGATGATACTGTTGATCAGTCTTGATAATTCAATTCCCAGACACCATCTCTTTCTCATACATACATACATACATACACACACACACACACACACACACACACACACGCACACACACACTCTCTGGCTTGCCCTGACAGAATCCATGGAGTGAAATATAATGACCAGAAGCACCATTCAACATCCTCCTATCAACACCATCCGTCCTTTTGTTTACCACCCATTCTTCCTCTGGTCCTCCTCTTCCTCCCTCGCAGGATGAGTCAGTCCTGCCATTTTCCCTCGTTGTATCCTCCTCTCCATCCTTCTGTCCTATCTCTCCACCCTCTCCATCTTTTCCCCATCTAAATCTTCTTCTGTCTTCCCCTTTTCCTCTCATCCCATCTTTCTCTCCCTCCCTCTTACAGCTTCTCCTCTACCTCCATCCTCCTTTCTCTCCATCTTTCCTTCCATCCTTCTCTTCTCTCCCCCTCCTTTTCTCTGTTTCTCTCAGTATTCTGTTGAAGTCACGACCCTATTCTGTTCACGTGCTCATCACTAAATGACAAACCAGAGACAGCTTCCGCCTCTTAAAGGCCAAAGCGAGATGTGTGCAAATCTATCTCTCCCTCTCTATCTCTCAGCCCTTTTACCACTCATACAATATGTGTTTTTTGAGCCACCCCGGGCTTCACTCTGTCTAAAACTACGAGTAATGGCACTATTCACGTCAAGAGAAGACCACACAGAAAGAAAAGGTCTGGTTGTTGCCTGCATGTTTGCTTTCTTTTACTTCATTTTCCACGTTAAAATGTTGACCGGCAGCGTGTTTTCTCCTTTGTGGCAGCGGCGGGGTGGCAGCCATTTTCAGCTTTTGATACATGTTGTACACATCAAAATGAAACCCAGCTAATCTCAGCGTACACCTTCTTATTTGCAGAATAGAGTTTACTCGCCTTCAGAGGCTGACATAAATATTTATGGGATAAATTTGTCGTCTACATCATAGTGAGTATCATCAAACAGAGGCAAGTTATATGAAGATAGGCTGCTTTAAGGGAGAGGAAGAAGAAGAAGAAATTGAATTTTGTTTACATTGGTTGTTGTTAGTCTCACGATATCCAGACTTTTCCATTTTCCACTACATCACTGCATAAATCATGTTATAAAAACTCGACTTTAATGTCGGTTTGTTTTTTCAGTGAACAATATGATTCCCTTTCAAAAATAACATGAGCCAATAATTTTTTCTTCCCTCGTAAAAACCAATCCAAGTGCTGATTCCTTCAAAAATATTTACATGAGCGCTCCATAAAAGGACCAGATGCGGTGTCCTGTCTACCTGCTCCACAGTAGGTAATCAGAAAAAAAAAAAGCTTCTCATTTGCGATTGTTGTTTCCAGCCATTCACTGCAGGCAAACCTTTGAAGAGGATGGACCTGTACAAAGTGTTTGTAACTATTATTGGTTTACTGCTGTGCTTTGTGCTGAAGCAACAGTTTGATCTGAATGTACAACTACTCCTGCAGTTATGAAACGGGAGAAGGTGAGCTCTCACTGTGATTCAGAATCTTGTGGAATCGACACACACAGAGCTTTGATCGATTAGGATATGAAAGATGAGATAATTAGCTCCTGCTGGTGGCATCACCTCCTGAAGCCATCATGACATCACCACAAAATGATGCCCTTCAAATTCCCCCTGCAGCAACACCCTAACTACATTTTCTGTGTTTTCTGTGCAGCTGCATGCAAACATATTTATGACTATGCATGATGACACCAGAGAAAGATTCGCTTTATTGCTCAATTTTATGCTACTCCTCCTCTACAAACTGTGAAATGTATGAAGCATAAGACAAATATGACCTTACGTGGAGCTGTGTGTGGCTGCGCATGGAACTGCGGCATAAATCGAACCATCGTAAATTTTGTTTATTGTGCTGTGTCTGTGTATGTTTGTGTAAGTGTGAGTGGACTTGGTTTTTACTATCCTGTGACGCCAAAAATGCCCCCATGGGAATAGATAATGCTAAAAAAGTGGTCGCCTGAGAGTCATTTATCCTGCAGTTTATTAGAAAAATGTCTGTTTTTAGGGTTGAGAGTACAGGTTTAGGGTGAGGATAGTCCTTACTAGTAAATTAAAATGTGCGTGTTTACTTTAGTTAAACAGAAACACATGAGGTTCAACCATTTGATCCAAAATGGAAAAGAACAACTTCACTTTCACTCTGAACTTCAGTGTGAGAGTGTGTGAGTGTGTGTGTGAGTGTGTCTAGTATTAGCCGGGACTAGCTGGCAGCCATGTAGCTCAATAGTGGAATTAGGGTGATATTGGATATTGGATGGACTGCAACACATTACACCACTTCACTGTCATGGACAGCAGAGTGCTTATAGCAAACATCACTTATTGCACACACTCCAATGTGCACTCTCTTAAACACACACACACACACACACACACACACACACACACAGCCTGACACATGATAACATCCTTTTAACACACACACACGCTTTTTATGATATTTGGAGCTTGAAAATGAACGACAAAAGAGGAGGACGTTTAAGGAAATGTTTTTTTGAGGAGATTTAGGGAAGGAAAGTGCGTGCCACACATTAAGCATGTTCTTTCCTTTATGCAAGCGTGCATAAAGCTCTTTTATATCATTTTAGATAATTTCTTGCTCGTACAGGCTCCAGCTAAAGCATATTTCTCTCCTTTTATCAGCTTTTTTTATCGCTCCATCCTCTTAACAAGCATTTTCCTGTCTCCTTTTGCTAAGTACAGTCTTTTTTCACAGCCTCTCTCCCTTTTTGTCAATCTTCCCATTTTGCCAACTCTCATTCGCAGTCATCGCATACGTTCTTTTTGTCTTTTCTTTCATCAGTCAGTCCAGTTCTCTCTCACCATTTATGTACTTATACACTTTGCATTGCAGACATGATATAGAATAGGTGTAGCACACTATCTTGAATCAATCCTGACCTTTGGAGTGCATAATATAATCTTTCTGATGTTTTTATATGTTTTTAATGCATTCCTGCAGTTATTGCTGCCTGGGGAGGAACAGTGTTGATTGAATTGTAATGTTTGAAATTGAATCTCCTCTCTGTTTGTCTTCCCATCCTCTTTCTCAGCCCTCCATCTGTCTCTTGAGACTCCTATCTCCTTTTTGTCTGATTTTGTCTTTCTCTTTCACGGTCTCAGTCTCCTCTTTTCTTCATGATTGCATCTTTACTCTCAATGCCATCTTGATTCACCTTTCTATAGGGCCAAGTTCAGATAACTGGTTCTATTTTGGATCTGGTTCAATATTGGCAAAATACTGTGTGTAGATTTGTAAACCTCCAAGGATAACAAAGTAATATTTAATGGTTCCTTGGTATTTTTTACTAGCAAAGCAAAAAGCACAAAATATTCAGATACCCGGCTTCTCATTTTTTTGCTGGCCCTGACCATCGCTTTCACAGGTTAAAATGACAAATGTAGCAGGTGGCAGATTATTTCTGCTGCAGCTAATTAACATTATTCTCTAAGTAACTTGACGAAAGGCCAAAATGAAACTCTTAGCTGCTGTTTCAATCGTATTGCCAGAAAAGAATGGTGATAAAGGACCATCCTGCAAAACCTGAGATAAGTTTTTTTTAAATCCAAAGCCAATTTACTTTTTTAAATTTTTGCTTTCCACAATACCTGCAAATGGCAAGTATGGGAAGCCTAAGGTTACAAAATTGAGCTTGTGGTTGCAGTTGATAAACAGGCTAATGTTAATTGTCTATGATGGGACACAATATTTGATTTTAGGGAAGTCACACCTTCTGCACGCCCATACACCAACTGGACTTCCACACCCTGACTTTCTCCTTCGCAACATAAAATGCACACGACTTCCTGCATTGGCACTGAAAGTTGCCACTGGACTTGAATCAAAAGTGCATAGATGTTCCGGTGTGGATGTAATTCCCAGACACCAGTTTCACCAGTTTTATGTAAACTGGTGTCTGCACTCGACCAAAAGATTGTTTGTTTGAGAATGAATCACCAGTGTACGATCAAGAGTGGAATGAGCATTTTTGCAGCTCATTCAGACCAACAGAGTGATGACTCTTCACTCAAACATTCATACATATCGATCATTTAAGCTGATCAACTTAAAAGGACGTTGAGTGTTTGGGGAAAGTGGCTTGTGAAAAACAAGGTGTGCAAACATAAGTGGGTTACAGCTATTTATTTGATGTGTCAAATTCATATTCAATCACTGTTTCACATCTTTTGCTTTTCATATTTTTCACTGTAGCTTTCTGACTTCTCAACCAACCAAGGCTGCCTGCATATCTCATTTGAATCTTTCATTTTTAGTTCTATTTTATTGAAGTTACTTACAAACGTTTAAAGCTACGTCTAAGTGGATTTGATAAGGGATTCAAACAGATTTGGATTCGATAAGCAGGTTCGATAACAGATTCAGATTGACTAAAATGCCCCCCCTCACCTCCACCCCCTTCTCCCCTCCATCATATCTGAAGGAAGAGGAAGAAATGGGGCAGACACTGCATACATTTACCGTACTGGCACACACCCATAAATACACACAGGAAGTGACAGACAAGGGAAGTATGGCCACAAGGGATGGGGAGAGAGAGAGCTATGAGAGCAACACCAATATGGTGTTCTATTTGTATGTTCATAGTGGTAAACACCACCTCATCTGGCTTTAACGCTGTTTTCACGGTGACACCCTGAGCATAATTATGACACATTGTCCTGCTTCTTGCCATTTTTCTTCAGCAGGTACCACATGCTCATCATTTGTGCACACACACAAATACACACAAACATACACACCTAGTGGATGGTGTAGCAAATCTGTACGCAGACACACTTTGATAGAGATGCAAGTGCAAACACACACACAAACACAGGCACACACCTAAACAAACAGTCACACACTCACACACAATGACTCAAACACACAAGCGCGTCACACTTGTCTTGCATTGTGTTTGCTTACTGGCTTTGTTCCATCCATCACACCATGACAGCTAGTCGCTGTTGATTAGAGCCATGTCAGCCTCGACAGAGAAATCAATGGTGAAATATATAAATAAGAACACAATTAAAGCAATTGAGTGGAGGGGAGGCAACAAGTGGCCCGTTGAAGTGAGGCTTCCTGACAGCAGAGGGCGCTGATGAGCTTCCCAGCCTCAGTGGAGGGAGAGAGGAGGGTGGTCTGAGGTTTCCTTTGTTAGTTCTCCATCATTTTCCCCACTGCCTCAATGCAATATGTGTACGACTGTAGGGAAATATGCACGTAGATGTGTTGGCAGTCCATCCACTTCATAATGACTTCACCCTTGCAAATTATTTTCATCTGAACTTGAAAATAGTTCAAGAGCGTCCGTTACACAAAAACACGTCCCTGTTTCTCACCATCGATCACTGCACAGAACTCAAAACGCACAGCTGGCCCTTGGAGCACCCAGCAGTGTCATTCAGAGGCCTGTCTGATCATGAATAAAAATGATGCATGTGTTTTGAGGTTGGTGAACAGTGAAGCACCCGGCCTTGGAACTCAGGGGAAAACAGTGAGTTTTTCCATCAGGCAAAAAAAAAAGAAGAAAGAAATAAAGTCAGGAACAGAGCACAAGATGGGCAGACAGTGAGGATATAAACTGAGAAATGCACAAATGAATGCAGGAAACTAAAAATAGAGAAATAGACTCATCAAGAGGCAACTAGAGTGGCCTGAAAAAGGAGAGAAAAGAAAAGGAAAAAGAGAGAAAAAGCCGCCAGCTGCTCCTGATTCTTCAGCGGAGGAGTTGAGTGGCATTTTTATGAAGAAAAGGCACGCAAGCCAGGACGTCGAACTGCGCCCACTTCACGACAGCCTGGCACACACACACACTCTGGGGTAAAACGGCCTGCATCATAGCACACACTACAACTGCTCTGTGGATGTGTGCTTGTGCAACTAGGAGCAGGAATGCACTCAAAAATGCTAATGCAAACCACATCTCCATAACCTGCATTTGTGTGTGTCTGCGAGTGTGTGTGTGCGTGTGTGTGTGTGTGTGTGTGTGTTTATTTTTGCTTCTGGCATTTCAAAGCTTCTTGTTTATGGCTCTTAACAAGTCACTTTCATGTCAAATCTCAAACGGACACACACATACGCTCACTAAGTAACACCCCAGCGTGGTGTTGCTAATAGCACTAATTAATAGGCTAAATTCTGCTAATTGAACTCGCTTATGCTGAACCTCTCTCTTCCTCCTACTCCTCCACTCCTCTTTCATTCTCTCCGGACTTCAAGACCATGCTGTTAGCTTTAATTTAAATTTGCATGGTGATTACATTACTGTTCCATAGACTAATGCAATCTCTGTTCTTTCATCATTACTGTAAATAATTCCTCAACACTAATCCCACATTCACCTATTTTCAACCTTCTCTCATTTTCAGCATCTGCTCTCCCTATCTTTATGCCTCAATATCACCCCCTCCAACACACAAACACACACGCACAAGCTTCTGTTTGAAGCCTCAAGGAGGAGAGAAGAGCAGAAGAAGAAGAAGAAGAAGAGGCAGTGTTCAGTTGAATGAGCAGAGTGTGGAGGAGAGAACGGGATCTGGGAGGGACGTGGGGAGGGACAGCCATTAGCCACGCCAGCTGTTTCCCTTGCATATTAATACACAAGCAGGCAGGCAAACACACACACACACACACACACAAACACCATGCCAGCAAACATGCAACATGCAAACTCATACTGTGAAGACAAAGCCTAGCGAGACAAGCAGAAAAATCTGACATACTGTACTGTCCATTACACATCAAAGTTGCGCAAGAGATTTACAATAGAGACATATAATGCAGATTCGTGACATTTATGTGGGCATGTGTGCGTGCACACACACAAACACTCACACTATATAGGTGAGTCAAAATCTGGAATGCATAACAGAGATAAAAGTAAATGCATTAGATTTAGAACGGTTATGTTCACATTCGTGAGAAATTCACTTGCATCCCACACACACACACACACACACACACAGTAAAGGTGAATGGAAATCAGAAATGCATAACAGAGAGATAAAAGTACATGCATCAGATTTCTAAGTTATGTTCATATTCGTAAGAAATTCACTCGCATGCCACAGCAAACGAGCATGCGCACGGGCACACACACACACACACACACACACACACACACACAGAAGCTATAAAGACTAAAAACAGATGCACGAGATTTACAATGTCGAGACATGCCACTCTGATTCATGACAGACAGCGGAACACACGCACGCACACACAAACAAACCCAAGCTATCAAGAAAAGCATAGAAATCAGACATCTAAAATATATATGCATAAAACCCAAGGAACACACTCACACAGGAGACACATGCTGTGCAGATACATAGCAGATGTGGCAGCACACACGCACACACATACAGGAGTCTGAAAGAGGAGGAAGAAAGCAAGCAGTGCAGTATGATGGGGGCAGAGAGGAAGAGAAACAAAGAGAGAAGGAGAGAGAGGGCAGAGGGTGGCGATGATTGTGGCTGTGGCTCAAAGAATTCCCCGAGTGAGCATTATATATTGAAAAGGGGGATAAAGTGCAGAATTGCTTCTTCCCTTTTTCTCTCTGTTGTGTTTCCGCCAGAACGAACAAACACTGTCACATTCCTGACAGCTTTTCACAATGTTATGTGCTATATACTCCTATGCAATATTATGTACTACACATAATATTACATTGTAGTATATAGGACATACAGTAACATTTGAACACTGTATAGTAACTTGCATTGAGTGGAGTTTGTAGTGCTGTTTAAAAATACTACTTTGTACCAAAAGGCGCCTCTAATATTTTGTATACCCAATACATATGATTGGAGCTGGACAAAATATTAGAAACAAAGCTTTTACAATGCAATATGATTTAACAGCAGCACAACTTACAGCCAGAATCAACAAGTTCAACAAAAACATAATAAATTTCATGAAAGTAGGATTTATTGTACAGCTGTTGTACTACACTGCATTAGTTTCAGCTAGGTGTATCTAATTAAGTGTCTAACATACGTAAAAGTATATATGGTGTACAAAGCAGCTTCTACAATAATTAAGACTGCTAAGATGACTCTACACATAATGATGCAATTAAACATTTGGATAGGAAGCCAGGAAAATCTCACTACCGCCATCTGCTATGTCGCCAAGAAACAAAATAAGTATGCTAAGTTTTGATCATTTCATTATAATTAGAGCTAAAATGATTAAACAATATATCAATTAGCTGAGCCACAGAAATTCATTCAGCAACATTTCATAATTGATAATTCAAGTAATTGTTTTCTGCAAATGTCTAGTTTTCTCATTCTTTTATGATAATAAATATTTGTTTTTTGAACTGTTGGTTAGACAAAGCAAGACATCACCAGGAGCTCTGGGAACTTGGGCATTTTTCACTATTTTTTTAGATTTTACAGACCAAATAATAAAAGAATTATTAAAAGAAAAGAAAACAATCGTTAGTTATGTATTAATTATTTAGTTTGGACAAAAATGTTTCTCTGTTCAAGGAACAAGATGTTGAACTTGTTAACCATGGAAGTAAAAATGGATCATTTTAAATTTAGTTGAAGCAGTTGGCTGGCCAGGACTTTGACTCCAGAGATACAGACGCAGCAGGTTTGGGCAGGGACAGGAGATGCATGAAGACTGAGTTTGTAGCAAATTATCATCCATCGATATCAAGTCCATTACCCAGTTATTTATTCACGTTATGAATTACGAGACTTGTGTAAGGTGATAGAAATTACACAAAATGTTCGGTCTCCTTGCTGAATGTGTTCCAACACATTCAGAATCATGAAACGTTACTGATTTTGCTGTTAGCATTGTAGTCGACCGGTGGCTTGCTTCGCTTGGGCCCAAAATAATACAGATTTAGATAAATAGGTTAAATGATAAACGTGTGACGACCAGTCGACTGAAAACTTAAGCTAGGAAAATCTTTCGTCGGGGGCAGCTGTAGATGCATTCTCTTGCATCTACAATGAACTAGTACTGTTAACAATTCATTCTTCAGTCTTGCATAGTAAAGGCAATAGAGGCAGATAAGTATATTGAAATATGAAACTGAAGCTTTTCTTAGCCTCCTATCAGACTATTCCCTGTGTCCTTCTGACAGCTGAAAAGGGAGAAAAGCTTGTTTTTACCAAGCAAGCACTCATGGGGATGGCACAAAAGTGCAGCATTAGTCCAGATATCACACGGCAGATAGCATCAAGGCCTTGGAGACTGTACGCCCTAATGGCAGGGATACCTGGGCAAAACAACTGGATAAAAGACAAAAATGGGGAAAGATAGACAGATAAATATGGAAAAATAATGTGTCGTCCTCCCCCAGACAATAAGCAGACAGGCTTATGAAACAAAGGACAAACAGAGTGACAGAGAGAGGAATTCAAAGGTACACATATTCAGAGACTCCGAGTATGTTCTGAGACAGATGCACGCAAACACACACACACACAAACATGTACGCACACGCTGCAGAAAGTAATAAGTGTTGTGACATAGACACTGAAAGACTGAGACAGGGAGAGAGATGATTGTAGTGTTAGCAGTTGCACACACACACACACGTCTCTAGTGTTAGCTTGACTTATGAAATCCTAACTGCGGCTCAACATCGCAATATTGTCTGAAAATGTCAAGGCTTCGATGGAAGCCCCACTGGGACAAAATGTACTGTCAACACACACAGGGCTCAATCTGTTCTCGCAAAGACATATGGCTTTCATTTATCACATTCTATGCTGAGACAAATTGTTTTCCCAAAACCTCCATCTGCAACACAACAAGAATGGTAAAGATGAGGTAAAGACGACATGTCACAACGAGGGAAAGGAGAGCGAAGAGTAGAGTGAGATTCTGCAAGACCAATATATAAAGGTATGTTCTCAGACCATGCTGCACCTTAACACAAAGCATGCTTAAAGGTGCACCAGACTGGAATTTTCAGACAGACATGATCATATTATAGTTGGGGTTTTTTTTTAAGTGCTTTATTTTGGTAAAAACTGCCTAGTGCCAGGTGAACAAGGTTCAACAACAATTAAAAACAACACAGACTAAATATCTGATCTAAAAGACTTGTGGTAACTTCCTACTAGGTTGTATATTTGGCCCTTGGGGGATGAAAAACAAATCTGATTCTAGTCCCTTAAACTTCAGCTTAACATAATGGGTTTGCGCTCTTATAATTAACCTTCTCTGCTACAAAAAAACAGTTAAAAATACATACAAAAATAGAATCTGAGCATCAGCCCAGACTGCATCTGCCCCCGGTTATTTTTTTCTGTTATGCTTTCCAAGCATCAGTGACTTGGCTTTAAGACGTTATAATCTGTCTCCATATACCCATAAACCCTTGCGTTCCAGAGCAATTTCCTGTTCAGATTATGTTCTTACTCCTACCACAACATGCTGCAGTTGTCTGGGAAGAGGAGAGAGAGAGCTGCATTTTAAAGTATCCCTGAAACGTCGAATGCTTCATTCCCACCTGGCCAGGCGAATGAAACACATAAGGGTTCAAATAAACTGCTGCAAACATGTTTGAAGTGAACACAGCCCAAATCATCCTAGTGATTCATCCAATCTGAAAATGAGGGTTTAGGCTTACTCAACAACAGGAAATCCTTCAGTTTATTACATACAGAAGACATGTGGAGTGTGAACGAAAAACTGTTGAACATATGCAGCACATTACCACTGACAGCAGTGATAGCTTTACCTGAAACACCTCAGGGATTCAGACATACAGTACCTACTGTGAGCAAAACACACTCACATACACCATATGTGCAACACACACGTCTTGATCCCCAACTTTAATTACATTTGCCTATATTTTTCTACTGTTTCACACTAATTAGACAGAAGTGGTCTGTCGCGAGATAAACGGTCCCATGTGGCACCCTTATTTTGACTTTTATCACACCCACACATGCACAGACAAACGCAATACGCACAATAAAAATACAGCAGTCAGAGTGTGCATCTATGCAAGTGTGAACACATGCATGCTGGTCAGACATACAGATGCATACTGGGCATGTACATACACATGCACACAGACTCAAATATGCATACGTACAGTGGATGCTAATTAGGACGTGCTGGTTTTGATGTTTATAAAAAGAAAAAAAAATCCATCAGCAAAACCTCAGTTTCCTGGCTGTTGGATGTAAAAAAACGTCTTTACAGGCTTTCATGGCAGGGAGGTGCGACACGCTGGGTGCATGACGCCAGGCTCGTAAGGCTCACCGCGGCGCTGCCACTGTCGCCACCAGCCTGTAACCTGTACCTTCTTCCCCTCCACACACCACCCCAATGCTGGCCGCAGGACCGCACCCTACACAGGGCCTCTATGTGTGTGTATGTGTGTGTAAAAGCTTTCACTCTCTTTCTCTGACGCACAGTCTCAGATTGTGACTCCCACCTTATGAAAACCTGCGGTGTGGCAGGCGGGCCACCAGAGACCCAGAAATGGCCCTGGCACTCAGATTTTATTTGCCCTCAAATTGATCCAAGATGGCAGTGAAGATTCCTGACTAACAATGCAGATGTGGGCCACTGTTTTTATTAGGAGAGGCCATATTAGTTTAGCCTCAGGTTGACGCACAAGGGATGACGAGGGATATTAACTTTGGGCTCCTTTTCTGCGAGGTCTTAACCTTCTTCCACCTCCATCTCTCTTCTCCGTATTCTATTCTTCCCTTTCTCCTGACCTCTCCCTTTGCCAGTTTCAGTTCACTTGACCCCTGACCCGTCAGCTCCACCCAGCCGACATTAGGGTCCTCCGTGTCAAACACCGTCTGTGAAAACACTGGTCAGATAAGCTATAGAGAGAGCCGGGCCAAACAGGAGACAGCATTCAGACGTAGCAAACTGCAGCAGGGTTCAGAGACCCAGCAGGCCTCCTCTAATGTGGACAACACAATGAGATAAGCCTAGTGAAGTATCAACACTGTGTCAAAACTGATTCAATTTTGAGAAAACATTGCACTGAGATAAGATGAACAAACTACCACACATTATGACTGTGTTTATTTCCAAGTCGCAGATAACAAGATGCTGCTGGCTGGAAGATAAGCTGGTGCAAGTAGTCAGGCAAACATATAGCTCAGAGGCTGTATGCATAAACAGGGTACAGTAGAGCGCTGCAGGAGAAGCTCTGGGCCAGTCACATGATAAGATACACTTCATTACAGGGCTTAATCAACATTTTCAATTTCAGCTGTTACTTAAATCAGATTTGGCAAACTGGGATGAGGAAATGTTTCTACATTGGGCTTTGGTTTGATGTTGCAAAAGTACAAGCCTGAAAGTACATCCTCCCTGACAGTGCTGTATCCTGCTATGTAATGTTGAAACTAATTATAATTTTATTGACAAATCAATCTAACCACAGGGTCCATTAGTAGCTAATGTGGAACTTTCAATTGGTCACATGATCTTCATCAGCATACAAATTAGATGTAGGCATTCAAATTTCCATTCTTGTGAGGATTTACTTCCCATCCCCATTTCAAAGATGACTTTTATTATGAATTACTACTTTGATTATTTTTCCAAGTAACTCATTAAGAATTCTGTTAATAAAATGTCAAGAGCCCAAGATGTTGTCTTGATCTTGTATATTCTTTCATTTGTACTGAAGTATATTAGTACAGTACCGCAGCAGTTTCTCATTTCAGATATTAGATTGAAGCTGAATTATCATTCTCTTCATTTTCTTCAGAATTACCAGTTGAACTCCTCTGCTGGGTTCTCTTAAAACTGAAATAAAAAAATATCCCTACAAGGTTGTACAGGGAAAAGGAATATTATCACTTTTGAAATGAGCAAACAGAATGAGTCATGTGTCACTTTTTCAGATTTACAAGCCCAACGCTGCTCCCTGCAATCCCCTTTAAAAGGAAAATGTCCAACTCTTTCATTCTGAATAAGGAGACTCCAACAGGTTTCTGTCACTGGGATGAAAAACCAAAGCCCAGACACTCACCGCTCTCAAATAGAGAGCCTTTTAAATCCTCTGACAATGAGCGAGACAGATAAGGAGAGAGAGAGGAGAGTGAGAGAAAGGGAGACACACACAAACAGAGAGAGAGAAAGATAGAAAGGTGTAAAATGGAGAGGATAACGAATGAGTGCGCCGCTGAGAGGGAGCCTTAATGATGTCAATGTGATAAGTCTAAAACGAGGTGAAAATTGAAATGAGTGCTGCCACGGCGGTGGTCGGCGGGGAGAGTGAATAGGAGTTGTGCCGCCACCGTCGCTGCATTCATTCGCTTAGATTAGCTGGGGGAGAAAATAGAGAAGAGGTGAGAAAGAAGTGAGAAGGAGGAAGGAGGAGAGGAGGTGGAGAGATCTGTGAACCTGTAAACGGAAAAGCAAAATGAAAAAGCAGGTGATGAGCAGGGGACAAAGGGAGAACCAGGTAGAGAGGGACAGAAGGTAAAAATGCAGAAAGTCCATAGATGAAAGAAAGAAAGAAAAAAAGAAAGAAAGAAAGAAAGAAAAAACATGGGTGAGACAAAGGGAGAGTGGGAGTTCAAGCCAAAGTCAATTGAACAACTAATGTGAATCGATTTGTTGCCTCTGCTTTTGCTCTTTCGGGAGTGAGTGACATTTTAAAGGCATATTTTATTATTGGGAGGAGGCGGGGCTGTTTGCCTGGCAACTGAACACACTGACAGCCTGCTGACAGCTGGACAGAATACACTGAATAGAAGAATACTGCAAATGGCCTGTGTGTGCTCGGGGATCCATTGTGTGACTGCTGAAGTGTGTGTATGTGTGTGTAATGTGTCAGATAACATGCAGAGGGAACATGGGAGTGTGTGGGAGTGCGCACTTGCTTCTGTATGTAGGTTTGTGTACATTCTTGCATAAGTACTGTGCGGCTATGTGTTTGCCCACATGATAAATACTGTAAATGGCCCGTGCTTTACTGGATGCATTGCATCATTAGTAAGCATGATGCGTACGTGTGTGTGCATGTGCAATGGTCATATTTTATTAGGCAGGTGAGCACACTTGTCTCCATATGTCCACTGTGGGTTTCATGCTTCCTCCGTGTGTGCGTTCTTCCATGTGTGTGTTTGTGTACAGGCATGTAGTTGTGTGTATGCGGGTGTGAGCATGTTCTGTGAGAATAATTCATGGCAGTGAGTGAGTGAAATGTGGTGGCCGTCCACAGGCAGCCTGGAGTTCTGCCAGTATGGAGGGCCAGCATTAATAATTAAAAACACTTTTACAGGGAGGATCTCTGCGGCGTCTGTTGTCGGCTGCTCTCTTCAAGGGCACATTCAGGACAATCACACAGAGAAAAAGTTTGGAAACACTGCACAGAAAAAATCCAGAAGATAGCACCGTGTTATACAGAGAGGTCATCACAGGGCATGGCTGCAAAACATCCATAAAAACAATTTCTAGTGTTTTTTTTTCTCCACGGTTATCTGAAACGGGATCATCCAGCTTCCTTATTTTGTCTTTCTAATTGATTCAAGGTGTTTAGTCTGTTCCTTTCCACCAAGCATATGATCATTTTTGGTTCAGGACAATGCAAAGTCAAAGAAGCGTCTCAGGAATTCACTCAGTCGCAAGGACCTACATTCAAAAGCAGGGCGCCAAAATAAATAATTGAATCGGAGAAGCCTTAGCAGACCTCAGCAGACCTCTGTCAGCAGTCTTTGGTCAGAATCCAGTGAGTGTAGTAAACTGCTTTTCATGGTATATGTAATCCTGGGTAAAGTCTTCCAAACAGCATGCTGTTCTGGGGAGAGGATCAAAACAAACAAACCAACATAGCTGTTCACCAGCATGGCTACGCTCCAACCCAAAGGAGTCATCCTTAAGCCCGAATGGCTGGCCAAGTATCTGCACTGGGCCGTTCCACGGTTTATTGGAAACACTAATGACCAGCAAGGGAAATCAGCTTTCGCATTTTGCAAATTCTGAACCACACACTTTATAGCACATTGTGGACGCTTGCACATTATTTTTTGATATGCAGCTAATCAAAAATTAGGACATATTTTCCTTAAAGTCACAAGCTTTTCAGCAGTATCTTGCTTCTGTAATTCAACAGGGCCTCCATCTGTAACAAGATCTTGGGGGCAAGACATAATGTGGATGTCTCCTTAAAGTTGCAAATTAGTACATAGAAAATATTAGAAGTGACTTAGAACTTTGCAGAAAATCTATCCTGACCCTGACCCTATCTATGATGAATTAAACAACTAGGTCAATGTAAGACACAAATGTCAGCCATTCCTTTATTGTCAAAAGCCCACCAAGCCATATTAACTTTGTAGAACCACTCTCAAGCTCACTGAGGTATGGAGACAAGACCATACAGAGTTACTTTAATAGGTACTATTAAGTACTACTAATAGTACTAAGTACTATTAACTGCAATTAAAGTTTAATTCATTAGATTTTAATGCTGGGACATTTTAGATGGAACAGAGAAGCTTTTAGTTTCAACAGCCTACATTATATGCATATCCACATCTACACATTCCCACAGCAGCATGTTATATTCAACGCATCACTCTCCATACATCTATTTGCTACTGGAGCTGGTGTGTGCTGCTGCTGCTGACTCTCCAGTGACTGCCGCTGCATTAAAAACTGAAACACACTACGCTCCATTCAAGCCTTCGGTCATACTGTGTATTATTCAGTTTAAAGTACTACAGCTGCAAATCACATTTGCTGATGAATGCACACTAGCCACTGGTTAGCAAACATGGCTGTCATGCATCACAAGCTGAAAAAAATCCATCCACAACCCACACCTTCAGCCATGATATTCCATTTATGATGATACCTCTGCTGCTGTTGCTAACTGCTGTTGTGGCTGCCAACCACTAAAAGCTGATTCACCTAACTTTATTTGACCTCATCACTATTTCCTCATGAACTATGCTGTCAAAAATAACAACAGTGTCTTTTACCCCTTGAGATTTGCGCTTCCGTGTTGCCAAGAAAAGTATAGCCTTCTGATTTGACAGTCAAACTGCTTTGAATGGAGTGACTGCACCAAGGTGAACTGTGTTGCCATGATGATAAACTGATATTTTGGACTGAAAGAACACTTGTGTTTGTTGCTTTCATGACAAAATTAGGTTTAGATGGAAACTGGGCTATGCATGGAGCAAATTCAATGTTCCCACTTGGACATGAGACAGGTGAACACCACCCTTCTCTAACCAACTCTAACCCGACAGAAGTGGCTAAATGAGTCTACATATTGACTTACTGCTATCGACACATCAGTAAAAGTCAAAACTGTGCCAGTGCCTTAGTACATCATGGCTCCTAATAATGAAAAAAAGCAAAAGAAACCAACTCTGTCAGGCCTCTTAGTTGTGTGTGCGTTTGGTAATAGGCACAGATGTTTGTCGAATGTGGATCTCGGGAAAAGACAAAAAAAAAAAACATGCCAACATGTCAGTGCTCAGAGGGGTGTGATAGAAAAGCTGAAAATGAATCCCTTTTGCACACACACACATGTGCACACACACACACATCCATTACCCGCCGCCCCAGCCTCCCTCCCCCCATTCTCGTGGGTGTCGGAGTGAGAAATTAAATTTTTCTGATGAGAAAGTTTTTCCTGCCCCCATTCCTCTCCTCCCTCTCTCTCCTCCCATCCATTCTTTAATTTATTCGCTTATTTATGAACTATTAATTTATGCACTGAGAGAGAAATTAACAGTTGTGCAGTCAAGTGTTCGGGCTGCTGCCACGCTCACAATAGATGATCATCACCCAGGGACTGGCATGAGTCACGCACACACTCACATCTACAGAAACACATGACACCATACACTCAGTCAAAGGGAAAGCAAGACAGGTGCTACATATCGTCTGGTACTAAAATAACTGTCCATCAGTTCTGCGTAGGAAACAACAAACTTCTATTTGGTTTTAATTGTTACATCTCAGCCTGAGCACTCACAACCATTATTCTGACAATGTGAGAACAGGAGGTGTGTAACATGTCAGTGTGGCAAAAATTAATTGAATAAACTGTTTCTCCTACACTGATGTATAGAATTCTGCTGACAATCACTGATCACACTTAAGTCAGAGTACTGCAAAAAAATTAACTTATTAATTAAAATAAACACTGAGGAAACAGACAGCTTTGGGTCTTATAACATTCATAACTATTAAATTTGCTAAATCCTCTTTGCCCATTGCCATGAAAACTGAGTATTTTCTGAATTTTTATTTTCTGAAGCTATAAAAAAATGATATTTTAATTGGACAGAATGAATTTCAGGAAGGGTTTAATGAGTTGGAGCATTTAAGAAAAGTTAGTCCCACAACAAAACTCTGCTTCCCTATAGGAATGTTGAGGAAATATTAAATGGAGACTGCAAAATATCATAAGGAAAGAAGTTGGTATATAGGGAGCAAAAGGCCACAACTCAACAATGACAAAATACTACAAATCCGTACAGGAATATCAAAAGGCCCGGTCTTTCACAGCTACAGCGCCGCTATCCCTCAGTTCCCACTCCAGTCTACACCCACATGCTTCGCTTCAAGTTCCCACGCCCACGCTATCCCAGCATGCTTCATGTTTATCCAGTCAGTCATCCACACGGTCAGTCAGTAATTCAGTCAGTCAATTAGGCGAGGCAGTCCATCAGGCAGTCAGCGTGGGTGGAAATAAAACTGACATGCAGACAGGTCGACCGGCCCCGTGGGGGCAGCGGAACACGACATGACCCATGCCACCTCATTAGTAGGTTAACTGGCACGTGTGGGCGGCCAGTGACTGTGTTTCCATGTATACGTCCGTGTGTAGGAAGGCAGAGCGAATGGGCGGAGCTACAAGTGAGTGACAGCGGCGTGGGCGGTGGGCTGTGTTTCCATGGCCGGAGAGCACCCCGGGGAAGGTGGCGGTGTGTGTTTAAGTGTGTGTGTCTGTGTAAAATTGAGTGTGTGGCAATGCGGTCAGCTGCGGTGGCGTCTACAAGGTTCTCGATGAAAAACGCCCGTGGGTGGACAGGCTGTTTGTCGAACACTCTGTTTCCATTTAGCTTGGACAAGCGGACCACACAGGGCACCAAAATGCCCACTAGGACTGAGTGCTGACCCCCCTGTGACATTTGCACCATTCAGTCTGACTGTGTATAGTCAAAAGCCTCTGTTGCCTTTGTTGGAATTATTGTGAAAAACACTCTTCAGAAACATAATATTCCCAATTGAATTTGGCTCTTTTCTTTTATGCAAGACTGAAATTCTTTACTACTGGGCTAAGAATGTTTAAATGTTAGACCTTAGAGGAGTAGACAGTAGTAAAGCTAAATATTTAATCTAATTGAGACGTATTTGATTTTAGGCTGCCAGACAATACATTGCACCTAGCATTTAAATCAGTGCCACTTTTACAATAATACTGACACTTCCTGTCACCAAACAAGATGCTGCTTTTCATCTGCCTCACTGTCGCTCAACCTTGGGTTTGTTTTGAAGAGCAAAGAAAAAAATAAGATTTGATAACGGCCCCACTTCAGAGAGTGAAGACAGATTCTGACAAGTTATGTCGCTGCGGAGCTAAAGATAGGCAGGTAGGACAGTGGAGCAGGAGTTTAATGTTATTTGAAATTATGATAATAATTTGGTTTGTGAGCTAAAGCAGTCTTGCAAATTTAAATCTGATGCCACGCACCTTGTGTCTTAATGATATATTGATGTGAAAATATTATACTTTGCACTTTTGAACTCCCTCAAAAGTGGACATATCACCTGTGGGATAATGAAACACAAGGCTTTGTTGTGTTTTGTTAAGTATTCATAACGTACAAAGAGGCTGTTTTCATTATTTAATGTCTTTTATCCACTTTATAAAGCTGCAGGTGGTCGTCTAATGGTTCTTTTGTTCCAACCGTTCCAATTACTGGACCACATGGGAAAATCTGAATGATAAAATGCTCTAACCTCCCTCCACAATTAATGTCAAAGTGCCCTTGAGCACAGCAGTTAACCTAACATTCAGTGGTAGGGGAATGTGGTCATACTGGGTAGTGACATCATTCAGCCTGTGTGTGTATGTCTGTGTTTTCCCAGTGACCTAAAAGGCAAATTAGTGTGTTTCTTAAATTATCATACCTGGTTAAATCTGAAAAAAATCGATCTGACTTCAGGATTATTGACATTGACCGACCTGCTCATATTGGCGTGCCATTATTGGCGGGGATAACAAGGAACATGAACTAATTGGTACTCGCACACACACATGCACAAGGCAGATGGACCAAGCCGACACATTATAGCTCATCCGCATAAACACACACACACGAACATAAGCCCCCTCCAGCGTCCTAGATAGGCTCTGCCAGACTGGACCTGTCCACACTTTGATGATTGACGGCTTGGCCTAAATGAACTGCTGCAGAGCTCTGTGCATCTGTGTGTGTTTGACTGTGTGTGTGTGTGTGCGTGCAAAGCTGTAGGGGGCTACCTAAGTCAGTTATTGATCCACGGGGCCCCTTAAGGCCACTAATCAAATGAGGCGGACGCTGAGGGGACACAAGAGGCACTTGAAAGTTTCTCAAGTTTCTTAAGACTTGTACAGCACCAGCACACACACACACACACGGAAGCAAACTGAACAACAGATTGACGGACTGCCTCTGTGTGTGTGTGTGTGTGTGTGTGTGTGTGTGTGTGTGTGTGTGTGTGTGTGTGTGTGTCTACATGTACCCCAACAACCTCCCTGTCTGTCTCAGCCATCCATCAGCCTCAGTGACTGATGGGTTAACTCCAGCAAGCCCAGCTCTGCAGATGGACTTTTCCCTGCCGCTGAAGCCCACAGGGAAAGGCCTTCACCAGGCCAGGCCTTTTCAGAGAGGCTGGGTGTCTGGATAGAAGCCCTGGAGCTTTGGGGGGTGACAGAGAGAAGGATCAATGGTAGACTTGAAGGTTTTCAGGCCTAATAGAATAGATGTGATGTGTGTTTTCTTGTGTGTATATGGGGGATGGTTGATGATGGATGGGAATATGGTATGATGGAAGTGTAGGATGGATAGATAGATAACTGATGTTGAACAATACCAGCTAACAGAGGACTACAGCACATCCCAAATACTTTATAGGATCAAATTTAGCTCATGACTCAGTTCCGTGCCATTCCATTTCTCCAAACTCTCGGCTGCTGAATAAAGAAGAAAAGATTTACATTAATCTTCAGAAAGAATAGCAAATTGCAGCTATTTGGAAAAGACTGCCCTGTGTGTTGCAATATGCCGGGGTGCAGACCAACAATACAGCACAATCACTGTTCCCACATCTGTCGCCAGGGTTAATCAATGACTATACAGTGACAGCGAATAGACCGCTGATTCCATATGCCCGGCAAAGAATAGACAATCATTGACTAATCAGAACTTGATAGAAGCCACATAGGGTGGAGAACAGCTGCTGTGCCCAGTGAGCCCGACTGTAATCACATTATATATTATTGATCTGCTAAACTGAGGATTATGGGCTCTGATATTTCAACTGGGAATGAGAGCAGTCACAATTTTCAAGGTCATTGTTGCAGTGCTGGGACTGAACCAGCAATCTTTGGGATTATTATCAGCCTGTAGTTAGATCCTTGATATAAAATATAAACAGCTACATAAATTTCTGTCAGGCATCATGAAGGAGGCCAGTTCTAATAACTTTATGACTTTTCTCTCACACACATATTTAAGTACCAAACCTTGTGGCAAACACACACACACAAAGATAGACACTCTGCCATTCGCATATTTGAGGTGATGCTTCAGGCATAAGAAGTGTAGCTGCAAACTGTCCACACTGCACTGCAGAGATATTGATGTCTTAATACAATAAAAAGCAAAATAAACATTATTATCCTGATCGTTATAATTATCTTCAGCCCAGAGGCTCAAACTGAATTATTCATAGAGTGCTTAATTAAATGGGTAGACTAGGCTGTGAGTGCGAGTGTGTGAGTTTGTGTATATGTGTGTCTCTGTTGCTCGATGTCTTTTGGACAACACATAACATTAAATGAGAGTAAATATTCAATCATTCTGGAGGGACTTGGAAAGAAAAAGATGATGCTGTGACAGACACTGGCGGGGGGTGAGAAAGGGAGAGAGAGAAAGAGAGAGGGGGAATGGATTACACACGCATCCTCGTTCGCCCTTCACTGTGGTCCCTGTCGAGGAAAAAGAGGACAGACAGCCGTTTAACGTTTGAGAGCGACGGGGCTTTTCTATGCACTTCTTATATTTAACTAGAGGCACAATAAGCAACCAGTCCCTGCGCTACACAGCACTCTTCATAAGGCTAGAGCACACACACACACACACACACACACACACACACACACACACACACAAGTGTGTAACAAAGCTGAATGTGACGCCACTAATGCAGTCAATAGTGAAGTCAAGGCCACAGTAGTTTAATGGCAGCATAGTAGACAGTTATTACTTCTCCCTCACTGTGATTACTGTATCAACCACTGAATGAAAGCACTTCCTTTGATCCTGCCATTGATATTACTCTTGGAAGATGTAGATGGAGTCACAGAGCCAATTTGCAGACACACATACAGTATGCACACACACTCAAGGAGATGTGCACACACACACACACACACACACACACACACACACACACACACACAACTTGGATATAAAAGAACTTGCATACATGCTCAAAGTACACTCACGTGCAACTACTGTATGATATTTGCATATTATCACACACATATACACACAGATACAGCATGCCCACAAACACTGGCCTTCATGCAGATCATGCGAGATCTCTAACACAATTAAACGGTCCTACTCACTCTTTCCTCTTTCTCTCCCTAACACACGCATACACTACACATGTTGGCATTCTGTCAGCGCGAACCCTGTTTCCGTCATCTTTTCCTCAGACTTTTGATGTAGGGCCGCTACACACACATGCATACAAACCAACGAAGTGCTGATGTGCCAACAGGCGTAGTCTGGACACTGCGGTAATGTAGCAGCCCATTCACTTTATTATGCATTAGTACCAGTAAGGCTGCTTTTTCATTACACCCTAATGACATTTGGTAGGGTCCACTAATCAGCCTCATGGGACCCCTGCTGACTCCCTAAAACTATTACACATGCACACCCACAGACATATACATACATATTATATATACACACACTGTACATTCAAGCACACATACATATTTCTGCACAGACAAATATATACTTAAACATATGCTGCCTATGTCTTCGTAGGCATAAAAGGACACACATAAAGACCTGCATTTAAAGTGTAAAACATATAGCTATTTCAAACAAGAAGCAATTTGAACTGTCCTTCCAAGGCTAAAGTGCACATACTATATACAATGAACAGACACACACAGCAGGAGGGTGAGGGTGAGGGGGCTTGAGATGGTTGGGCCCCCTGGGCTTGAGTCATTATTCAGGCCCAACATATACCATGAAATGATACATTACAAGTGCTCCATAAGAGAAATGCCAACAGGATCACAGAAAAGCTATGTTACTGCTAAAAGAAGTACAGAGCAGAAGGAGACAGACAGAGACACACAGAGAGAGAGAGAGAGTATCTAAACTAAAACATCAGGATCTGAGATTATGAGCAAGGAAAGACAAACTTATCATGCCTCACAGCACAACTGGAGGATGCTCATGATCAAGTAATCCCTCAGCAAATCATCTACAATATGTCAAATCCTTAAAAAAAACAGTCCACTGGGTGACAGTCTGATCCTCCAAAGTGTGAGAGATGGTGAGAGAGACAGAGGGAGCTCAGTGAAGAGAGGATGTCTGTGTGTCCTCAGACAGAGGCAGGATGACAACAAACAAAACGAGGAGACAAACCCCTCAAACACACAACAGAAACACCGTTTAACACAACCTAACCCTGTCTGCAAGTGGAAAACAGCACTCAGCATCATTGTTCAAGTCGGTAATATGGACCAGAAACACAGCAGCAGGCCAAATAATGTCCATAAAAATCAGCCTCTTACCTCTTTGACGTTTTCTGTTAGCAGCTAAAACTTTCTGCTAGCTAGCTCCTCTCAAGCACATCAGTCACTTTTTCTTCCAGCGTCACAACCAGTGAAGCAAAGAAATATATAAAAATAAAAATATTCCAATCAGTTTTAGTCGTTATTTTTCGCGAGTCATTTCCACATTCATATAGTTTTATAGTTGTTTTGTATCTTGCTCCGGGGTAATATTTTTCATTGTCCGCCATGTTGGCAAGAGCTCGATGACACACCTGATGACCTTTGCCCTTTGATTGGCAAACCTCAACCAATAAGAGTAAACACGCGCGACGTCAAAAATTATTACTTTTTTTTAAAAGTCATTTTTATTATTTTTACTATCTTGTTTGCAGCATATGCGTATAATAATAATAATAATAATAATAATAATAATAATAATAATAAAAAACCGAACTTTAAACACTTCTCCAATCTGAAAATGGCACCCCAATTACAAAAACAAGAAGATATTGTATTTTTGTTAATTATGGCATCAGCTCATAGTGTAATAATTTAATTTATTTCTGTTTTTATTTCTTTCTCTTTTTTTTGACTATCTATTCTTATATCACTGGTATATTCAACTTTGTTTGTGGCAATATGTTGGGTGCTTTGTTGTGATAATAGAGGTTAAAAAAGTTTCAAAAGAGCGTTTTAAAATTTGTGTTTTCCACCCACAGATGAAGATCATATACAGACACATACAGTGTTTTACCCATAGGAAAGCGCACGCAGTCACGCCTCACTACACCATAGCTCTAATAACTTCACACAAGAGTGGGAGAGCTCCTCGATTGTGTATTCAAAGGTACAGGGCATCTGCTTCTATACAAACATGCACACAAACACACACACCTACACACACAGGAAAGAAATGTGCGGAGGGATTAGGTTGGTACTGTAGAGTGCAGGAGTGTTGCCTCCACTGAATACTGAGTGATTAGTTTTAGAGTTTCAACCTTGGGGCAACAGTGGGCAGGGAGCATAGGAGTGTGTGTGTGTGTGTGTGTGTGTGTGTGTGGTGCCAGAGGCCAGAAGTGTTATTGTACTCGGGCTGGGTGTATTGTTTCAACCCTGAAGTGTTTCTGTACAAAGGGATCTGCTGACCGCTACCTGAAAGCTCTTAAAATTGTTTTCAGCACCAACACTTTGGCACGCTTTCCCGTAATCATCTGGAGAGAATGCATCATTTTGAGGGCAATTTCACCAACAGAGAGGCCCAAGGATGTTCTTTTATTACACTTTTATGTCTCTTCTGCCCGCTTTGTTTTTGTTGTCATTAATTTTGTCTCTGTTACTAATGCCCATGCCCACTGACAGTAATATTAACTATAATATATTGTCTCTTAACTTTGTTACCTTACTACTTACTTTAAATGAACATCACTAATTACCTCTATCTCACCTCTATCAGCTATTAACTTTATTACCTTTTCTCAATAATGTAGTGGTTAATAAAAAAGCAGATAACCAACAACATTTAGTTGGCAATCATGAGGCAAAAACACACAGCTTCTACTAATGACTGCTTTTTTACAGCACCAGGAATCTTTTAACTGTTAATGTGTATTATGAATTACAATCAAGGCATAAAAATAATTTATGCATCACTGCAAAATTTGCTGTTACTTTTTTTCTGTATTTTTGTATACACAATATACTGGCAGTTGAACTACATTTTGCTGGGTCCTCACAGCTCTTATTATTACATTTTTTTTTTTTTTTTTTTTTCCACCAAAATGTTCCCTCAAAAACATAAATAATACCAGTAAATTCAGTTGTGCTTCAACAGAGCGGAGACAACAGCCACCACAGAGTCGATATAATCTCTTGCTTTCCAATCTGCCCAGACTGTCCTTTCTTATTTTACTCACATAGTGCTATAGAGCTAATCTAATATTAGCTCTGCTCAATGGAGGTAGATGACCTTTGAGTCAGGGTACTTTTAAGTCCGCCATGGCCTGATCAGCTAATGGTGTATGTATAGTCTCAGCAAGCAGCCACAGACAGCTTCATTGGCTACTTAATGGTGGCTGTTTAATCGAATTCTTTCTTCCCCCCTCTTAATTCGTTGTGTCTTTTTTTTTATTGGTAATGTTTTTCAAAGGGAAGAATCCACTCAGTGTGTGGAGAAGAAGGTGGAGGTGGGAACCAGATGTACACTGTGTGTGTGTGTGTGTATGTGTGTTTGTGTATGGGCCCCCATGGCTCAAAGGATAAGACATGGATAAGACAATGGTGTTTGCTGCTGGCAGTAAAGGCTCATCATGGGCGGCCCCTCCTCAGCTGACACACACAAACACAAACATGTACACTAAGAGAAATACACACTCCAGCTGGGACGGTACCCAGTGACAGGCACTAGTACTCACAGATGCCCAGGTGGTGCAGGAAGCCCTGGAGCTATGCCCGGGCTGGCATAGGAGAGACTGCCTACACACTTAAAAGAAATTAGCACACACACACTCATATAGAAATGCACACATATACAGTTACAACGGCTTACACACACCTATGAAGCTGAACCCGTGGACTGACACACACACAAAAGCACACCCTTGCTCACTCCCCACCTTCTCGCAATTAACACTGCTCCTATAGCTTGAGGCACAGAGGAAATGAGGTTTTGGTTGTGTGACCGTGTGTGTGTGTGAGAGGGAGAGAGGGAGAGCGAGTTGTAAGCAGTAGAAGGATTAAGGAGGAGGTGGGTGGAGGGTTATGGTTGGCGAAGGAAATATAATGTGTGGCATGGAACTATGTACTCAGGGTACGGTAATGACTGTGCACAAGAGGTTGGTGTGTGTCGGCGTATACGTGCGCCCGGATGTGTGCACGCCCGTGTGTGTGCATACGTGTGCCCACATTAAGTCGTTCCCACCCATTCCCTCTCTAAGTATCATGTTCAGAGGCTGCAGTTCATTCCTGTCTGTCTGATTGTGTTGTTGTGCAGTCATGGCTAATTACCTTGATAGTCTGTTGACAGCGCTGAGACAATTAAACAGCCAAATGGAAAACAGGAGGGGGAACTTGTCTGAAATGTCCTCTCTGAGAGTTGAACTAAAGAGTGATTCATCTCCAACATGTGTTTATAATAGGAAATCGTTTACAGGCAAAAGGGATGGAGTTTGTTTAGCAAATTGTAGGATGCCTGCTCCGATGTTAGCTTCAGAGCCAAAGCGATTACGGTTTTGTTTGTCTTACTCTTGAGACATCTCGACGTATACATCTCAAGCTCGCGGGAGGACAATTTATTCGTCGTTATCATGCACTCCTGCAAATCTTAAGTTATCCATTACATTTTACCCTGTATACTTGACAACCAGATGAGTAGACACAGGCTAGTTTAAGACAAGCCGACGCTTGTTTAGGCAGGTTCACGGCATCCAGTTTGCCTAAAGGTGACTTTTAACATACAAAAACATCTGTGAACACAAGCTAAATTAAATCAAAAGTCTGTTTGTTTTATATGGACTAACATGCACAGGCAATTCATTTTAGCATTCCAAGCATTTATTTAGGAATTATTTGAGGCTTTCATTTCAGTATGAAATTGTATGTCATTCCATCTGTTTCTGATCATATGTTAAATGATATTATGATATTACGGACAGTTGTTTGAATGTTTTGATCCCTTTTTTGCAGTTCTGCCATATATTCTTTACCTTTTATTCTTTCGGGTTTTTTGTCTGGCTATGACTGTATGGATGGAAACATTGGTCTGTCCATTATTCCACCCTTATTGTTAAGAGCTTTTGGATGGATTGCCATGGAATTTGGTCAAGACATTCATGGTCCCAAGAAGATTAATCCTATTTACTTTGGTGATGAGTTTTGATCCAGCACCGCAGGCAAAAAGTCAAAAGATTCGCTTATTGAGTAAAAGATCTACTCAGATGGATTTGTCCAATTCATTGTTTTGTAACCAAATACCTGCAAATTTAACATTTAGTTGATGACATTCTTATCAGCCTTAACTGGACTTTGGTCTTATTATTGTAAAATTAGTCTTTATTTATGCAAAGACTCAACACATTGAGCTCTTTTCCACACCACCATTTGATATCTTTGTGTAAAAAAGCTAATGTGCGTGATAGCAATGCTTTAACCGAATATTTTGGAGTATGATTACTTTGCCAACCTATCTTTAAATATGAATCTACACAGCACCCCAGGTTACAGTACAGTCTTTACATAATCAGATTTAGAGGCCTAGCTTGTCTGAAGTATAAAAAACCCCCACATTTCTCCCATCTGCAGACTCCATATATAATCTTTATCAGCCTTCCTGTAATAGAGAACCCTGCATATATATCAGGCTGGTCTGTCCCATAGGTGATAGCAGCATCCATTATGTACGTACGTTACATACAAATGGAATTTGCATAAACATGATTAGGGAATTAAGAGGGTGAGGGGTTAGTGCTGCTTGGAGGCAGGGGGCTGGGCTGAGAAGAGGTCTAAAGATGCATTAGGGGATTTCTAACAATGATTTTTGAGGCATTTCTAGCAAGATAGCATGTATTTGAGAAAAACCAAGAGAGGGGATGACATGCAACAAAGGTTGAGAGCAGAGTTTAAATCTACACCATCAGCTGTAAATGGTACAACATGTGTCGGCTGAATCACCACTTCACTCTTGGGAGTAAATAAACCGCGGGTATGTACACACAGATTCTCCAAGGCTCATGGTTGCCTATGGAAAACAATCTCTTCACAACTTACTGCTCCCAGCATTATACAAGCGAATTGATTTTGCTCCAGTGTTTCAGAAGAATACAAATATTCTCAAACGATCCACGGCTTCAAAATGCATTTCAACCTCTAAGCAGTGCGATGTGCGATCAGTCTTTGTGTTGAGAGCTCAGTCATCCCACGTCTCTAACTCAGTGAAATATACACGAGCAGGGCCGGCAGCAGGGCGAGCTTGGCACCAGAGTTGTCGCTGTACGCTGATTCCAGATTGGGTCTTCAGGGGTTGTGGGGGGCGAGGGTGGATGGGTGGTGTTGGTGGTGGCGGTGGGGGTACAGTTGGCAGGGCTGTTCACACACTTAGGGCCAGGCCTGGGGGTGTGTGTGCATGTGTGTGTGTCTGGCTCCTGGTGTGTGTTGGCAGGATGTGTGCTGGCAGCACCCGCGTCTGACACCACTACAGTTGGTCCCCTCTGGATATCCACAGCACCCCCTGCTCTCCTGCTCAACCTGCCTCCCTCCCCCTCCTCCTTCTCTCTTCCGGGGAGGAGGCCGGGGTGCCTTCTTCCCACTTTTCATCTCCTTCTACTGTTACTCCTCCTCCTGCATCTCTTCCTCCATTGCCTGTCCGTATCATATTTTCCATTATCTCTAAACCTGATTCTGCATATATGAGAAGGCCAGAACTGTTATTTTGCGACTAAAGATGTCCAGTCTTTTGTGTGGATGTAGCTGGCATTTAAATGCTAAATTAATTCAGAAAAATATAACTGAACAATCAAATAATGAAACATAGTCTGCACAGAAAATAAAACTTTATTGCAGTTTTTACAGGCTGTTTTCAGGCAGCTTTGGTCAGAGAGTAACTGCCATCATATTGGCAGTGGATGCCAATATATGATATGTAATAAAAAAGCAATAACTGCTCAATTTAACTGCAGATCATATATCTGCCTAACTATAACCAGACAAATCCACCGTCCCTGTTATTGTGTCTGTTTGGGGGCTACGCCTGGGCACCAAAAAGTTTCCATGAAACATCCATGAAGCCAAATTTCCTTTCGACCGTAACAGATTTTCTATTAATATTACAAGTTTCCACATTGAAGAAAACCTCATATCTCCAAAACTAAGAAAACAAGCACAGTTTTCAGATTAAAAACCATGTTTTCTTTTCATTTAACAGTTTTTAATGATTTGCTAAGTTTAAATAAACTAATTTAATACAACGAGCAGAAATAATAATTAAAAAGAAATCACCAAAAGTGGAGATGCAAGTTTTTACATGGCAACAGCAAGTTTCTCCTTCCCCCATCGGCCTTCCCTTGCCTCTGATGTCTCTGTTCCTCATCTGTTCTACATTCAGGACAGTAGTCAGCCTGCTTCCCTGAATATTTTCTTTATTTACCATAGGAAGCCTGAGACGGCTCCAGGTTTAAGGAGACAGCAGAGAGGAGGATTCTGGATAGATCAGCCCCAGGCTAACAGGAGTACATTTTGTTCCTGAGGTGTGTGTGTTTGTGTGAGTGTGTGTTGTGTTGGTAAGGAGGGAAGAATATGGAGAAAGAACAGATAGGGGGGGTCTAAAACCACTAAAACTTCTCTGGGCACCAAAGAGCACATCTGTGCAAAAGTGAAGTAAAATTTACCGTGAAGACACATTCTTTCTTTCCTCTGTTCTGTCCTAAGTTGCTCTGGTGCCCCACCCCCCTCACAGCACTTACTTACCCCACCCACCCCAAATCTAATCTCCCCCTCCTTCAAGACACCCCCACCCTTGTCCCCTCCCTCTGTGCCTCTCTGTGGCAGATGGGCACTGTGTGTGACAGCAGGGTCATTGGGTCACATCCACATGGGGTAGGGCTCTCCTTTTGTGTGTGTATGTGTGCGTGTTTGTAATTTGACCTTTTGCATGCACACATGTATTTGTGTGTTTTTGTGTGTTATTTTTCATGTGTATGTGTGTGTATGCTAAGGCACATGTTTGTATATATGCACAAGTACTCAGACTTTGTGCTACTTTCTACTGTGTTTTCTATGGGTTTTATGTGTCATTTCATATATTTCTATGTGTCACTATACTGTGGCAGCTCCTGTGAATGTGTATATCTCCAGCTGTTTGTGTTTGTGTGTGTGTGTGTCAAGGGGTATCCAGTGCAGCCACGTACAAGGGAATTGGGGGAAATGGTTTGTAACCCCTGAAATGGTTTGTAACCCTAAGCAGCCCCCTTTAGCCCCACTCACACAAGCTCACACACACACACACACACACACACACATACACACACACTCCCCCACCATGCCTCCAGTCTCAGACATGATATGCGTGACTGTGTCTGTGTGGCACAGTCACGCATGTTTTCATGAGTGTCTGAGCATGTATGTGTCTGAGTGTGTGTGTGGGTGAAAGAGACACAGACTGCATGGATGAGAGTATTTATATGCGTGAGTGTGTGTGACAGAGACAGAGTGTTTGTGTGTGTGTGTGTGTGTGTGTGTGTGAGTTCTATTGTGTGTGAGACAGAAGCCTGAGGGCATGCTCATCAGCAGAGAGACATAGATTTGCATAATGAAATTCCCTCTATCGCACTGCCGCAGAGGACAAAATAAAACAAGACCCTTAACACACCCTTTAAACACCTAGGTGAATACAACAAAAGTACACACATGCACATACACTTATCCTTCAGAGCCTCGATTGTACCTCAAGCCTCACAAGAGGCACTGAAAGTTTGTTACTATAGGTACCATCGCTCTTGTGTGTGTTTTGAGTGTGTCCCTTCTCTTCTGTGTGACACTTGTTTTGCCCAACATGACAATACCAACAACACTGTTCTGCTTTGCAATCATTGTCTTCTCCAGAACTGTATGTGAATAGCCTTTGTGGTGTGTGTATGTTTCATTATCCAGGGAGACCCGTGGAATCAGGAGCACATCCGACCTTTCGAAAAAAAAAAAAAATCTCATCACTTTGACCAGGTCATTCATTGAAGAATCTGCTCTCGAATGCACATCATGTGAACAACCCAGTCATCACTGTCTGTCATGCAGTCCCAGTGTGTGTGTGTGTGTGTGTGTGTGTGTGTGTGTGTGTGAGAGAGAGAGAGAGAGAGAGAGAGAGAGAGAGAGAGAGACAGAGAGAGAGCGAGAGAGAAAGAAAATCTGTGCTTTCGTGCACCACGGTGTGATCAGTGTATCTGTCAGACGAGATGATAAAGGCAACCTGGGACCTTCACATGTGCACGCCTGGCAGACAGGAAATCTCCCATCACCACTGTCCTCTGCCTGCCTGTCTGCCTGCATGTAATGTGGTACACGCTTCAAATGCAGAGAGAGGAAGACAGAGCAGGGAATGGTTGAGGTAGTGGGGGAGTAACTGGTCGATAGAGGAGGGGAGGTGAGGGCACAGACGGAGGCTGAGTGAAGGAGGAGGAGAGAGAAATGAGTTGTTTTGGACAAGCATCATTTTTCCTCAAAAGGACACTGGCAGCTGTTGTGTGTAATGGTGAGGGGTGATAAGGGGGGGTGGGTGGGTAGAATGAGAGGAGAAGAGAGAATGGGGGAGACGGGGATGCCGTGAAAGCATCGGGGAGGAAAAGCATCCTTTAGCTATTATGGAGAAAACCTAAAGGGAGCAGGAGCGCGTGTGTGTGTGTCGGAGAAGGAGGGGGGGTGGGCTGTCGGATCTATACAGAGACCACCTGTTTCATCAGAGGAAAAAACAAAAACATAGATCGAGCATGTCGGCAAACAAGGACAGAAGCAGCAGAGGATTTCACAGGTCTTAAGGATGTTATTCCTTTCTGTGCCGATTTAACTACCGCTGGCAGCAGGTCTGTCGAACGAGGCCTTCTATACATGCTCAGCTGGCATTACAGCTCCTAAAACAGCGCTTTTCCAAAACACCCTCTGCAGCGGATAAACTGGGAGAAACAGAGCTTTTTGAAAACACCGATGTTAGGCTGTCAACTTTTACACGACACGATCAGGTACTTGTGCGGCAACAACGTTAAGCCGGGTTTCTGTCACCTCCAAATGTCTCCATTATGGCTCATTCTGTAAGTCAATACCAGTCTTCATGCCTGCCTTCAAAAAAAAAAACAAAAAACAGTAGCCCTGTGTGAAAAAATGTAGCCCCTTCAGTTTAAGGCCTCTGGGTTCACACAGCAGGGGGTGCAGGCGCAGAGGGCTCCGGTGAAAAGAATGCAGTCTGTCCGGCAAAAAGAGTTGAAACGGGCCCAACCTTTGCCGCAGCATCTTTTTGCAATGCAGCTAATCAAATACATGAAAGTGCACATTCCTGGTAGATTTCATTAGAAAGGCAACACAGTGTTTCTACTGTTTACCTGGAGATCATTTCAATCAAAGATAAAATGAAAGACTGTAAACTCAAACTCATGAATCCATTCCTCTCCCTGAGTGGGATGTCCTTACCGGTACTTAAAACAATACACCCACAGACGTACAAACAACAAATCCTCAATTGCATTCTTTAAACACACAACTTATTTCAGTGTGATTGCCCACTAAGTCTGGGTTAACCTAGTATTTAGGACCAAACAATCTCATGCTCATCTAATGCCAAAAACAAAAGATCTGCTGTTATGCTGAAACAGAAGCAAGCAGTCTAGAAGAATTTTTTGTGTGCGTTATCTCAATTTCCACCATTAGATCAAATGAAAATTAAAGGTCTCAAAATCGCTATATTATTTCGGTGCCGTTCTCGTGTGCATCAGCCAGCAGGAAGTCAGCTCGCTCACAAAGACTCTAATGTGCTATAAGCCCAAAATTGCAGAAGCCTGATGAGCTGAATTAATAATGAATTGAATGAATTAACAGGGCACCACCCTTGAACAGGGTATCCGGTTCTCTTAATGCATCTGTGGTTTTAATGTTAATGGGGAGCTTTTATAAAAGATGTGGTAATTCTAGTGGTAGTATTTTTAGATTTTTCAGGCCTGGTCCTTTATGTCTCTGAAGGACGTATGTGTCACTTTCACACATTCTGGATGTGTAAAATCTACTTGTGTGTGTCTTGTATGCAATTTGCTCGAGGACCTGTATGTGCATAATGTGTCTGTCAACATGGTAGCATGTATGAGCATGTGCACACTTTACCACCACGTGTGTGTGCAGGTGTGTGTGGGTAATTGTGTAAGTGCTTTGTCCTAAGTGTCTGTGTAATGTCTTCATGTTTTTGCATAATGCATTTGATAACACAACAGCATAATAGCCCCTTGCTTTAACTGTGTAGTTTGTGTGTGCAGTCTTACATGTTGTACTTGAGTGTGTGTCTGTGTTCACCAGCACCCAAGTGTACTTGCCTGTGTGTTTCGTGTTTAAGTATGCGTAAGGACTTTGTGGAGGTGTGTGTGTGTATAAGTGTTCTTGATGTCTTCGTGTTGGTGCATAATGTGCTGCATGTATGATGTATGCACGAAAGTATATGTGGAATTAAGGCGTGTACATTACTGCATGTGTGTGTTCACAGGACATGTGTGTTAAAGTGCATGTTTTTCCAGCGTCATATATGTACCTATTCTGTGTGTGCGTACAATAAACCTGCCTGTGGAGATGCTTTTTTTCCCACTGGTTTTAGTGGTTTTTCAAATCTCTCTTCATTTAGAGATACTGGAGTATTTTTTGACCCCCGTCCATCTCATCCCATCAACGCTGGCCCCATCCCCGAGATAAAAACTCTACCCAGCAGCCAAACTTCTTAACCTGCACCACTTCACAAAACTCTTCTCCTGCTATTACCAACCACTTACCACACCTCACACACCAGCTAGAAAATCAATACTTTTACTGTGTGTGTGAGGTGGTGGGGGCTTGCCGTCCTCCCAGTTTGCTTTCAAAGCAAAATACCCTATCATTGAACCCCCCCGTTCCCACACACACACACACACACACACACACACACATTCAAAGTCTCAAAGTCTCCACTCAACCACCCTCACCCCCGCTCTCTCTTCCGCCCCTGCAACTGTTCAAACACTCACACACACACTCACGCACCCTCGCGCCCGCATCTTTGAAACAAAGTGCGATGAACACCTTTGTCTGCAGCCAGCTGCACAGTGTGTAGTCTGAAATGTGCGTAGTTTGAACACAGGGCACGCACACACCATGACACACACACACATACACACACCCGTGCAGATAAACTTAATGAGGACTTAGTGAATGTAAAGCGCTAACCATACTGATGTCATTGGTACAGTGAGGAGCAAGGCCCCTTTGGTATGCTGGCCACACACACACACACACACACACACACACACACACACACACACACACACGGCCCGATACTGGGCCTTGTGTTCTGTTTCCTTTGGCAACGGAAGTTCAGTATTTAAGAGTGCTGCTAGACAAAACAAACACCCTTCTGCACTCCTCTGTGTCTCACTCCCTCTCTCCCATCATTCTCCCTCTCGTTCTCACCCCCCCTTTCCCCCGTCTCCCTTAAGTCTCTGTATGTCTTTCTCTATCTCATCATCTTCCTTTTCCCTCCATAGTCCTCTCATCTAGTTTCAATCTCCATCATTTGTCTTTCTCCTCTCTCCCCTTCCTCCTATTCTCCCTCTTTCTTCTGCCCCCTCTCTGCCCGGTTCGCACACTAACACGGCTCACTGCCTCCCTGGACACACACCATTCTCCATGCTTATTGTTCCCCCTGACAGCTTTTGTAGTAGGGAGAAAAAGCGACCTCTCCCCTCCTCCCTTCTCCCTCTCTCTCCCAAATTCACCAACCCCCCCCTCCCCATTTCTCCTCTCTCCTCCCTGCCTGCCTTCACCCATCTACTCCCCTTTACCATCGGCCCTCACCACCACTGGTCCGCGCACGCACACACAGACACACATTCCACAAGCATAAAGGTCAAAGGGTGCAGCTGCCTCAATAAAGAGATGGGGGAGGGAGAAAGGGGGAGAAAGAGAGAGGGAGGCGAGTGACTCATTCACTTTCCTCCCTTTCGGCAGTGGGCAGAAAGAGAGAGGAGCATCAGGATTGGGGGTATTTCGGGGGGTGTTGGTGGGGGTTTGAGGATGGAGGGGCGGTTGGCTTGTTTTCTGGCTTGTGTTGCAGCGTTTGTAATAGCGGCTGTTGTACCTCTTTCTCACTCTGTTTACTCTCTTTGGCTGCAGCAGATGTAAACACAAACGGTTGGTTACAGCTATTTACCAGAAAGGATCCTTGGCCGTGTCTTCTTTGTATTTATGACGACCAACATGCTGGATCTGCTGTTGGCTGACGGACAAAATCCTCCACTGCTGGGTGTGTTTTTAGAAGCTGGAATGATTTGTGGGGCTGATATTGGCTTTTGTTTGTGTCATATCAGATAGCAGCCAGTCATGTCATCCACCTCTGATATGAAGAAGATTTCTATCTGACTGCAACTGCTTGAGAAACCTAAAACCTGCAATCTCTATTTTATTTATGACTTCATCCCCTAAATACAGGAGTGCATATTTATCTATAATGAAACTGATATGATGGGTCTCTTTTTTTAAGGGTCTAGTAACTAGCAGAATTTCATTAGTTGCTGTTTAGTTTTAGATTAGCAGTGATACGTAGTTGGAGGACTGTCTTGTTCTGTGAAACATAGAGAGAGCATCAGACTTTCTCAGAGACTCTCTCAGAGGCTTTGGAGGCCACTGAAAAATGGACAGAAGCACGATGTAACTTAGCCACAGGCCTTTTTCCACAGAAGACACTTTGACACGTCACACAGTCGGAAAAGCACAGGTGTAAATAATAGAATTAATCATGGCTGAATTCCATTTCCCTGATTCAGTTTCAGGGTCCTGGTATTGTTCATGCCGGCTCACTGTCACACTGTCATGGCTTACTGGGACACTTGAATAGAACAGGGCCATTGTAAATGTTATTGGAAACACCTGTGCTTCTCCTACTGTGAAAAGTCAAAACGTGTGCTGTGAAAAAGGGTCTGTTGCACGACTGACCCTATCATATTCAATGTGTGCCCTTCTTTTTCGGATTCTTGAATATTTTGAGAGATGTTTCGGAGACTTTTCAACCCTGATGAACACACGGGTTTGGAGAAAACACTGCGTGAATGAAAATTTGAAGCATGGATCTTTAGAGGATACTGACAATATTCAGATTAACATGTGTAATCATAGTGGCCTCCAGCAACCATGACTGTACCCTAGTGTGTTCTTATGTGGCCATATAACTAAGCTGTCTTGCAGGTTCATGTTGTGTGGTAGACATTTTGAAAAATGCAGTTGTAAGACCGACATGACGATGTGCCTGTTTGTCCCTCATTAGTGAGCCCTGATCCCTGGGGTGAAAAGCTTTGACTCACCTGTAGCTGCAGGACTGGACTCATCATCCAAGCGAGGGAACGTCCTTCTACAAGATCGGTGGTGACAGTGCCTTCTCTTCTCTTGATATAAGCAGTTCAGATTTTGCTTAATGGGAAAAAGAATGGTTGACAAAGCCCTTGGATTGTTACACATAATCCTCTTGGTGTGGTACAAACAAAACATCTCCACCAGTGCTCTCCTCAAATCTCCCAGGTGTGTTGCATCAACGCCTAATTACAAGTCAGCCCCTTCCCCAAATGCACGATATCAGGTCTGACCCTCCAATCTCTTCCTCCACATTCCCTGCTCAAACATCAAAGTATTCTTAAAAAGGAAAGTAATCTCTCTGTAATGCATAACTGCAGGTTGCATCATTTGGGATCGACGCTATAGTATTTATCCCAAAAGCTTTTTTTTTTTTTTTTTATTCACTGAAAGTCGCTGTAATATTCCTGCAGGAACAGTTTGTCTGGGGTTGTTTGAAAATGACACATTAACCTTTCCAAAACTGCTGCTCGCGTGATATATTTAATATCAAAAACATAATGGCGTGCTGCTGAAAGTAAAATATATTTGATTTAATATCTTTTAAAAAAAAACACCCAGGTGTGAATCACACTCGTTGTCCGAGGACTGTCAGTTCCAAAATCAGCGAATGAGCCAGAGAACTGTGAAGAGAGAAAGACTGGCGTTTTGAATAAAATTTTGCTCTCACGGACTACTACTACCTGCAAAAGCTAATGGGAGGCTGCCACAGCACAAGTGGTGTGAAATCCTTCTTGATGGATTGAAAAGTGTCTTTAGGGATCCAAAGCAGCTCGCCTTCTCGAGCATCTCAAAGGGTGTGGTGCTAACCAGGATGACTTTGGCATGATCACATTTAGACTTGACTGAGTGAAAATTAAATCAGATTTCCTTTGAACAGAATTCGCTTTGAACTCTGCCCGGCATCATTTAGAGAAAGGTCTCATGACACAATTTGATCGTGGAAATGTGTGCAGGTAGAAATCCGCCTCCCTGTGGTTAGTCCTAAACTTTGAACTTAACATGAAAAACTTCCCGGCTCTTCATGCAACCTCTCATCTTGTCATGCACACACTTCCTCGCGGCAATGATGATGCATTAAAGACTTGAAATAGGTGTGACATGCACCAATTGGTATGATGAAAACTGGTCTGTATCTTGCATGTTGCACACCTCTTTGTAAAACAGAACAAGCCTTTCATTGTTAATTAGTTTGGCTTTACAGCGCATAAAGTTCCAGCACATTCCTATCAAATTCCTGAGATACTTGAAATTAAATACAGAACAGATACAGCAGGTGATTGTGGTAAAGAAAGTTTGTCTTTTCTTCCTCCTCTGCAGGAAGGGCAGAAATCAGGTTCTGCTACAGAACAGTGAACCCAGCTGGTAGAGATTCACATCCAGAATCACCAAGAATGCTCTGCGAGGGCTATCTGCATATTTTTTGCGCTTCAGTAGCTTGAACTATAAGTGGAGATTTTTCATCTCAGTCTTAGAAATGTATGCAAATCAAGTTGTGGCACAAACAAGCCCTAGAAGACGAGTACTGCTCATCCAAAAAGCCCCCTTCATCACCAATCGAGCAAACTGCGTGCTTCAGCTGTTAAGACTAATCCAGCAAGCCTGGCACCCGTACACCCTAAAGCCCCGACGTAACTGGAGCTTTTTCTGATCTGATTTAAGAATCTAAGATGGGAAAAAAAAAAACTTTCCAAGGCTCCTGCTGCTATTTCTGATGTAGGTTTAGAACGAGAAGAGCGATTTTGAATGGTCAAATTGCACGAGGGATTTCAGGCCATTTTTGCAGAAACCTGTGGAAGAAATATAGAAATGTGGTGTTTGAGAATGTAACCTTGAGTCTCGATTATCTCACATATAAATAACTTAGAGGTGGAAAGTCGCTAAGCACATTTTTAGTAAGCACTTTTTTGGCCATTTTTTAAAAGGTATTTTTCAATGTTTCCATATTATGAGACTTTGATTTAATCCACTGCATCGCAGAGGGAAATTGAACTTTTCACTCTACAACATTTATCTAACAGCGTTTTTTAAAATATACAATGAGCTTTTACAATACAAAACATTATTGTGTAGGCAGTATGACAGACAGAATTGTGTTGGCTTCAAAGGACTTTCACTGTAATATAATGTTTTTCTGTTTCATGGGAATGCTCAGTTAGTAATACAAATGTGTATTTTTGTCCATTAAATCTTTAACTGTGCTCAATATGCAGTGATTGTTTCATCATTACTTGACTGGCAGTGCCTTGGGCTTTGTGTCCCTTCACATAAACATCCTCCTTTTAAAGAGGCAGTGGTGTGTGGAGCAGTTAGACCAACTAGAAGTACTTCTCACACAGGTATGTGCAATAGTCACGTAACAGTGTGAAAGAAAGCAGTTTTCACAACAGATGCAAATACGTCCATACTCACCAATTGGGTCATTTTGTGCATTTCCTCCTTGCACAAAACTGTCAGTGACTCCAGGTTCCCATGTCTTGCCCAAGGACACTTCAGCAGGGTAGATGCTTGCGAACAAAGAACCCGCACTCCTTCAGCTGTGGGACTCTTTAACCACAAGACCACCCTGACGCCAGCAACACGGCGTCTTTGTCAGAGAGCATTCCTCCGGTTTCACAATGAACTTGAAATCTCGGTAGATTTTTTTTTACAAATAAGGTTCCTGGTAAACTGGCAGATGAAACAATGGAAGGGTGTTTTGGAAATAAACTTCAATCATGACACACCCGCACATCAGTACATAGGGATGTTTTGTTGGGTTAGATTGGAATGTCTCTGAGAACGCGGTTTATGTAAAGTCTGCTTGGGTTTGTTTATCTGCCCTGGGTGTCTGTGTGTGAGCGTGGAATGTGTTTGCGCCCAATATCCTGTTGTGTTGAATTGGTGTATTGTTCTCGTGTGTGAATGAGAAAGTGACGCCCGGAAAAGTACTTATAAGTGTAATCTCTTACATTACATAGGTGGATAAAAAGGTAATCAGTGAGATAATCTACTGGTGTTAGGTGTTATAATCAGATTACTTTTTCGGTTAGAATTTGAATCCTCCACACCACAAGCTAAAATTAATTAATCCCACAGCAAAAAACTACATTGTGAAGTGCCATCATTGCATAAAACCACAAAACACATTACTCTTATGTAAATGTACTAAATTATGATTACTTTTAGCATTTAGCATTATATTCAGCATTTAGGTTAATTTACTGTACGCTTATCCCGGCGCCCCCTTGAGCGACTGTCAAGCTTTCCGTTCTTGCGTGACACAGTTTACAATAACAGGCAGATTTAGAACTCATTTTTTTTAAACAATGGCTCCCTGATTTCACACAGCAGCAGACAAAAGCAGGCTTCTTATTTTGAGCTGGCGACCGACAATTTTAAGGAAAATTACAGCTGTTGCTTGCAGATTTTAACAGCTGTGGCTCAGTTGTTAAAAAGCCTTGAATATGCAACTGATGGACACTTGTTCGTTATCATGCTGCAAGATGTTTGATGTGAGAGGTCGGCCAGGTAAAAAGTCGGCATCTTCACCCGTGAAGATATAAAGGGGCAGCTTTTTCTTGTTCTGCAGGGTAGATCTAATTAGCCCAAGTGTTGTAGCGCAGTATGATAAGGAAAATGGAAGATAAGGCTCAACTCGATCCCCAGCCACTTAAATTACCGTAAGAAAACACACTTGGACAAGCAGGTTTGATTTATGTATTTTGGGTTAGGGGTTAGGGTGAGTTTGGCTGTGGTTACTGCTGTGTCAGGTTTCCCAAACCCAATAAAAAGCAGTAAAGAGCTGTCACCATGAACTCAGGTATAGTGTAGCATCCAGGACGAGCCTCCACACAACTCACAGTTTAATCCATTCTATACAGTTTCGCAGTTATGTTTTTAGTTTTGGATGAGCAATTCATGACATCCAAAGCTTGACAGGCCTGCTGTGCCTTTGGTTGCTCAGTTATGATTGGACAATCACTGCTCGGGGGAGGGGATAAAGAAATGGTCAATTTGAATTAGTCATTCCTCTCAGGAACATTTCATTATGGCAGTTGGACTCTTTAAAGCTATGTGCAAAGAGAGGGAAAAAAAACCTAAAAGCAGTCAGGAAGAATGATGAGATCTTTCTAAAGCAGCTGAGGATCAAATTCAGAGGCAATGTTTTTTAATTGAATACAACCTACATTGTTTATTTCCTGCGGCTTCAGTTGCGTGTATGCATAATGGTTGGTTGTGTGTGTGTGTGTGTGTGTGTGGTACGGGGGGTGGGGGACATTGGGGGAGCTGTTTGCATGACAAGCAGAGGCGTTACAGAACTTTTGCTTGTCTCCAAAAACAAGGGCTGCAGTGGTGCTATACACTCAGGAATATTAACAAGTTAATCATCTGAAATTAATGCTGTTATATCCTCAAGCCAAACGCATAATGTACAACATCTCCCTCCACCCCCCCCCCCCCACTGTGCAACCAAGCTATTTTCTAACCGTTTTCCCATCCCTCCCTCTCTCCCTCTTTCTCTGACTCTCTCCATCAGCTCTGCATTTGCAGATCGCAGCTGCACTTGTCATCAGGCCTGTTATTAACATTTTTCTCACTCTGAGATGGAGGGAAAGGTACAGAAAGATTCGGGGAGGTGCGGAGAGAGAGCAGGAGCAGGAGGGGGGGAAGACAAAAGACGAGTGAGAGTCAGGTGGTGAAAGTGGAAAGAGATTGTGTTAGACAGAGAGCAGAGGATGGTGGAGGGGGAGGGCAGTGTGAGCAGTCTTGAGGCGAAGAGAAAAAGCTGCCAGCATCAGTACTGTAAAATCAGGGATTTTCTACTGATAATTCCTCCTCTGCTGAGGTTTAATTACTCTCTGCCAGAGCTAGCTGTCCGCCTCCAGGTCTGGCCACACACAGAAAGGCCTTGGCATCCAATCAAACAGCTTGACCTTTTAACCCTTCATCTCTTCTCCAATCATGACATGACATTTCAGCTCTGTCAGGTGCGAGTCATCCCTGCTCTCCTCCTCAGGGTGTTAAGGCGCTGCACTACATTAATCACAGTGACATTGTAATCACGGCAGTTTTACCCTGATTCAGTATGCAGATTCCTGGGTATGTTTCTTTGATTTAGAGTGTTGCCTCCCTCTCTCCCCACTTCTTGCTCACTCTCCTCTTATCCTTGACCTTCGCTCATTCCCATGGTAACTGCGTCTTACTTGAGGATTGTTTCGTTGGTAAGTCAAGTGGGCCAATCCTTGGGTTTTAAGTTGCGCATCAGCGGCGAAGCTTTTCAAAATCTAATTTAGGGGATTATCTCTCTATTGATTTCACTTAAAACTGATTCTTTTCTCTTTCCATCCTTCTGCTCCTGTGATAAAGTATCAGGGAAGGAAGCGGTGCGTGTGTCTCCGTGTGTGTGCGCGACGTATCAAGCCTCCCTTCCTCCACGGAGTTGAAGAGGAGGCTCAGCCGTCTCACTTGGCAAAGCACAGAGAGCACGCAAGAGTGTGCGTGTTCCTCTTTGTGTGCTTGCGCGTGTGCCGTTCCAACTTTTGGCGCCTATCTGCATCTGTCTGTGTGTGTTCATGCGGCACACACATACACACACACACACACACACGGCTATCATCCTCCATGGCATTAATATTCATCTGTGTGTGCATTGAGCAGAACAGATTAGCAAGGAGTAATGATGAGCATGTAATGATAAGGGGACCACAGCAGTCCCGATAGTCTAAACAGGCCTCCTTTAAACCCGACTGGAAAGAAGCAAGCAAACTCATTACGGCTTAACAGCCATTAGATTAGCATTAGTTCCTCTTTGAAGGAATATTGCTGCTGGTTTCCATGGATTAGCAACAGTGGTGAGCCATTCAAGGAACATTATCACTACTGGTTTGGCATTAGAGTTAGTGATTTGTTGGCAGCTACTTGCTTCTTTATTGTTAGCCATTTCGTGTTACTATCCAGCGAGGGTTGGTTCTTGCAGATTAGAAACACACACCAATCACCCAGGTGGTCTACAGGTAGAACTAATCGACTACTAACCAACTGGCATTTTTTCTGATTACAGGAAGGTCATGGCAATATCACGGGACAGAAATGAACCAAATAAGATTACTAGTATAAGATAATAATAAGATTACTTCTATATGTGTAGTACAAGCCTTAAACTCATACACTCATTACAGTTATACACATAGAAATATAAGGGTTATATACTGTATTTAATGATGCATCACTTTTCAGAACAGGACTACTTTTTGGCCACTTAAATTAAAGCACCAGCTTCAGTATCCTCATCTAAAAGACACAAGCAGGAAAGAAGATTGAAATAATTCTAGCAGTTTCACTTGCACTGTCAGTCGCACTTATTTAATTGTACAAAAAGACTGGAAAAGTACATCCTGTTGCATTAGGCCCTACAGACCAGAGTTATTGTAGTTTTGTATTTTTTGTTTTTTATTTCTCATGTTTTTCATGTTGTTTGTTGTCAGTGTGGGTTTGCTCATTTCAGCTTAGTTTTTGTTGTTAGTTTAGTTTAGTTTTTATCAGATTCAATATTCATTTTAGGTGTTTGTTATTACAATATGGGGAGTAAGTATCACCATACAAACCCAACTGATTCACAGTCGCAATCGACTCACAGTCATCCCAGTCTCAATAAACACATGCACCGATGCCTCCTTGTGCATCCTGAAGCCTCACACTGAAAAGCACAGGTGTAAATAATAAAATGAATCATGGCTGAATTCCATTGAGCTGCTTCAGTCTCAGGGTCCTGGTATTATGTGTGCTGACTGGCTGTCACACCGTCATGACTTACTTGGACAGTTGAACAGAACAGAACCATCGTTAATGTTATTAGCAACACTTGTGCTTTTCCTGCTGTGACAAATTGAAATGTCTGCTGCAAAAAAAAAAAAGGCCTACAGACACTGCAGGAAGTGACAGGAACCGGTTTATATTTGGCACAGGTCTAATTAGAAACCAGTTCACATTTCCAAGCCTTAGTCAGAGTAAATAACCTGTTTTGTTTATAAGCAGGTTATGATTATGGCTTATGAGATTATGGTTGAAAACCTACTGCTGAAGTGCATTTAAAAAGCGGAGGAAAGGGAAGGAAAACGACAAAATTGCTGCAGAAGGGAGTTGTGATACTGACTGAAGGGGTTTGGTAGATTAGCAGCTTTAGCAGGTTTGCTGGTGAATTGATGTTTACTGTTTGCCAACCTTCATTGTACTTGGCCTCAGTTACAGTGACAGGTTGTCATGGCAGAGGCAGTGACAAGTGTCTACCAGGATCAATGCCGGTGTGTGTTTGTGTGTGTGCGGCATAAGATTGTATACGGATGCATGCGTTGGTGTTTGCGTAGTCGGGGTCAGTAATTGTGCGTGCATGTCCGCGTGTGTGGCATGTGAGCTACTCTCACACGCCGCAGATCAAAGGCTAAAGGCAGCTGCCCGGTCATCTCAGCCTGGGCCACCCTGGTGGCACACCGCGCTCTGGAAGGGCCTTAAACACACACAGATACAAACACACGACCGGATGAAGCAAATTTTGGAGGGGAGCAAAAGACGCTAACAATTACCACAGAAACGAGCCACAAAGCTGGGGGGGGGAGGAAGAGGGGGACAGAGGATGAAATCAGCTCTGTCAATACACTGCCAAGCAACCCTCAACACTAACGAAGCCGGGTTTGATAACTTGTTGATAACACTAGTGGGAGAGCCAGCGTGTGTGTGTGTGTCTGAAATGGCAGTGTTATTAGCAGAGGTAGTGAAAGAGCCCCTGCTGAGACAAGCCCAAAGCAGAGATAAGGGGAGAGACCTTCTATTAAAGGCAGGGTTACCAGTGGGCCTCAGGAACTCTCTCTCTCTCACACACACACACACACACACACACACAGCAGCAGAACAAAAGACTTCAGCAGACCCTCACACAATAATGAATCACACAACAGGACCAAAAAAGTGGTGCTTAAACATTTTTGTTTGTTTTTTTTATTCAACCTTTTTTTCCAAACCAGGAATGTACTAGTTTTTTTCCTCTCTTTAGAGGTGTGTTGGGGGAGGGGGAAAGGGAACGGGGGAGGAGGGGAGGTCCAGGGGTCGTCGTGATGAGTAGACAAGGGGGTAAGGAGGAGAGAAGAAGAGGAGGAGAGGACACAAAAAAACCCTTCTCACACAGAGGTGTCCCAAATACAAAGTCTCAACACGTTACATACGAGAGCCATCTCGCTCCGCGGCCTCCGCTCGCTGTCTATTGGCACAAAGATACACACACTCACACACGTGTACACACACATACACACACACTTTCACCAACGGAGAGGTGAGGGAGCTCGGCGGTGGCTGATTCTTTTTTTTCTTTTTTTTTTAAATCACTCTCTCTGCCCCGTTCTATAGAAACAGCACTTTCTTCTTTCTCTTTTCAACATGACAACCAGTGGCCGTGTCCGTGGTTTTTAGAAAAAGCCAACACGTCGGGTCGACCAGTCAAACACAAACAGTGAGAGCCAGAGACACAACTTTGAAATAACATCGACATGAAAATCAAACAATAAAAACAAAACAAAACAAAACAAAAAAAGTCCAAGAGATACTTGACATTCTGCTGAGAGGGAGGGGGGTAAGGGAGCGAAACGGACTGAAAACAGGGCAGTGGCTTCTTTGTCGGAGTCGATGCCGTAAAGTCCGAGAAGTTTTGTTCTCCCCCTCGCGGCAGCAGCCATTTTTGAACAGAATACTGTCATTTTGGATTGGAGTGCTCCAAAGAGTTGCAGAAGTTGTTGAAGAGAGAGAGAAACAGACACTTCATTTGGCTTGGAGGATATTTTAGGTACTCTGAGCATGTTTAAATAGACACAGACTTAACAGCATACATAAAAAAAACACAAGTCGGTAGTTGTACAAAAAGAAGAATTTGAGGTGTTCTCCTCTCATTTCATCTTCGAAATCAATTTCGATACAGTCAAATACAATCCGAACTCATTCATGGTATAAAAACATATCTGAACATCATCAGCATGTGTTGAATAAAGTCATTTCAGACGAATGTGACACTTTATGAAAGATATCTCATTATATGATGTTAGATACTGATACAAAACACAGTTGAGAAATGTCGTAAGGGCCAGATTTAGCACTGGCTGCACGCAGAAAACATGGCTACATCACTGGAGGCCTTGTGTGTGTGTGTGTGTGTGTGTGTGTGTGTGTGTGTGTGTGTGTGTGTGTGTGTGTGTGTGTGTGTGTGTGTGTGTGTGTGTGTCTGGAAAAAAAAGAAGCTTAAGCTCTCCACTGCCACCCAGTTTACACATAAGCCATAAACATGTTTGAGCAACACAAAACAGCTTTTTTTAGTATGCACATGTGAACATATTGCACCTCTGAACACAGCGTTGTGTTATTGCCCTCTGGGTCGAGGTGCTGGGCACTAGCGTGTTTGCGTGAGTGTGTGTGTGTGTGTGTGTGTGCAAAGGAGAGGAGAAAACACACCGCACACAAACGCTCTTTTCATCCCTCCCATGTCCATCGGGTTAGTCTTAATCACAGAAATACAGAGTCATATGAAAGCAATCAGCATTTTTGTCGAGTGTGGGTGAAAGTGTGTGTGAATGTGTTTGAGAGAGAGCGCAACCGGGAGTGAGAGAGAATGTATGTCACTCAATGCAATCAGTAGGCATTTGTGACAGTCATTAAAAGGTGTGAAATTTGTGTTGGGTTGTGTGGGAGGGTGTGTGTGTGTGTGTGTGTGTGTGTGTGTGTGTGTGTGTCAAACAGAGTGTGTGCCTTAATGAGAGTGTGTGTGTGTGATACACAGAGATGCATTTCAACACAAATTTTGGCGGAAAAGAGGAGTAAATCTGAAATGTACCACCTCACGTTAACATAACATGTGACCCGGTGTGTGTGTGTGTGTGTGTGATGACATCTCTCCTTTCCGTGGTTAAAGTTCAACTGATCCGAAATCCGTTTTTTGGCTGTTGGTCCACCGCCTCCGTTCAGGAGGCTCAGACCCTCCGTTCAAAGAAAATGTTTCTCTCCTTCGCCAGCCACTCTTTCATCTGCTCTCTCCATCCTTCCTTCCTTGGGATCCTTCATCTCTCACTCCTGCTGCTCCCATCCTCCCCTCCCCTCAGCTTCTTTTTCTTTAGTGTGCAATTCCTTCACAGTCTTTTCTTTCCTCGTCTCCCTCCCTTCCTCCCTTTCTCTTTTTTTTTTTAAAGTTCTGCATTCAGATGCCGCTTTATTCCTCCTCCCCAGACAGCACTCTCTCTCGCCCTGTTCTTTTTCCTTTATTCTTCTTTTTCATTTCATCCCCTCTCGCCCCCTTCCCCACCATCGCCGCCCCCCACCCCCGCCCCTCACTTCTTTTCACTTCTGCGTTTCAAAAAAAAGCGTTTGAAAAAAAAAAAACTTTCATAGATGGTTCTACCTCAACACTTCCACAAACGAGGTCTAAACTTCAAAACTACAGCATAGTACAAGGAGCTATAAAAATATACACAGAGTTCAGAGACCCTAGAGGGGTGGGAGGGGGAGGAGGAGGGAGGGAAGGAGGGAGTGAATGAGGGAGGGAAGAGAGGAAGAGAGACACAACCTCTGTTCGCCGGGAAAATTAAAAAAGGGATTAAATTAATATACAACGCAAAGGGGAAAGGAAGGAAACAAGGTCATTCTAAGTTGTGAAAAACAAAAACAGCAGATAAAAAATCTAGCAACAGAAGTGTAGTTTAACAGAGTGGGTAAAAATAATAAAGCAATAGAAAACAGAAAAAAAACCAGCTAGAAATTATTTACTGGATATTCATATATATAATCTATAAGTGTTGATAGCGATAAAAAATCTCACTTTTTTGATATTCGCTCACTATTTTGTGTTTTGGTATTTAAGACAAGTCTAAAGAACGCACGCGTACGCACAGTCACTCACACACAAAGCGTACACACACACACAAACTAAACCCCACGCACGCATAAACTCATATGCAAACTTGCTGTACTGAAGCACACTAACTGCACACACACGTCTAATGTGGAGCAGCAGCGCCATAATTATTATCCAAGTCGTATGCACACTCGCACGGTCACACACACACATTATTAAAATATACAAGATTCTGAGTGTCACCGATTGGTCAGACCTCCTCCGGCCTGGGCCTGGTCATGTGACCGCCGCCCGGGCTTGCTGATTGGGTGAGTCCGAGGCCCCCATTTTCTCAGGAGAAACAAACACAAACAAACTAGTATCCTATTGGTGAGTTAGTGGCAGGGGCCGGTCTCTGGTTGGCTGATGGTGCTCTGAGGGGTGGGGCAGTGAGCTAGGCAGGTATGGCCTCTGGGAATCAGAGTTCTCCGGCGCTAAGTGGGATCAGGGGTGTAGTTTTTTTTTAGTCATAGTCCTTTTCTTTCTCTTTTTTTCTTTTGTAAAACATCTCAAGTCCCAACGCCAGGTCCATACTCCCAGAAATAAAGTGTGTTGCCACACACACACACAAACTGGCGTTACAGGGACGACTCTTCAATTCAGCACGGTTGGGGCTCGTTTAGCTCTGAGTTAACAAGAAGGGGGCACTCAGAGGCTCTCGCCCATTCGTGAGGGCCTTGTCAAGAAGGGCTATGTGCGAATACGACATTGCCCTTAACACACACTTGGTGGCCCAATTGTGTGAGAATGGGGTGGGGTGGTTTATTCAGCTAGAAACACAACTGTGGCCGGGCTCACGGGGCAGTGAGTGGGGGGTCCATGGGACAATACTGGTAGTACTGATGGGGTTCAGGGTCGGAGCTGTGATGGCGAGCTTTGCTGTGGCTTCATTTGGAGCAGGGGATTGGTTGGTAATGGGTAGAGGGAGGTGGATGCGTCCAGTCGGCCGGAGCAGCGGCCGTCTCATACTTTGTAGTAGATGTTGGCCGGGCTCTGAGGCGGCATCTCCTGGACGATGTAGACGGGGTGTCCGTAATCTCCACTCACCTTCTCGTAGTGCGGGCAGTAGGCTGAGTCCGACGTCCGCAGGGGGATGATGATGTCGCTGGGTTCGGAACCGTTGTTGTTGGAGCTGGAGATGCCTCCGCCCCCTCCCCTCTTGGGGCTGGTGAGCGACGACAGCGACAGTGGAGGGTGGTGGGTGTCCGAGTGCTTGGCGTGCCGCCGCCTGTAGCACACCACGCAGATCACGGCAGTCACCAGCAGGAGGAAGGCAGAGCCTCCCGCAGCACCGGCAATGAGGGCGATGTTGGAGGGCTGGAGGGGTCCGTTCTCGCCTCCGCCATCGCCCCCAAAGTTGTTGGTTCCTCGAGACTGAGTGGAGTTCCCTGCGCCGCCTGAAACAAATCAGAGAGCAATCTCACTCCAATATCCACAGGATCACAAGCTGCTTTCGGTGTTTCCATTTGATTTATATATGCATATTAATCATCACGAATATACCGGAGCAATAACACAGCTTGCTTTCACAATTTGTGTTTTCATGAGCTTTTAAATAAACATACCAATCCTTATGGCTCTGTACCACAATAACATGAGTAATGGTGCTGGATTTTAACTCTGCTAGTGAAGGCTGCAGAGACTAAACCCAGTGGAATGCAGTAAGTATGCAGCAAATCTCACAGACGCTTATATGCGGTCTCTTTATTGATGCAATGAAGTGGACAGCAATGCATATAAAATGGAGAGGAGTGTCCGTAGTCTCTGTGTGTGAGTGTGAGAGCGCTGTACTGTATATACTCTTGTGGACAGCCTGGCTTAACCACAGTGTGTATCAAGGTAACACACTCTATTTCCCTAACCTTAACAACTGTATTTACTTAGCATTATAGCCAGCCACATGAAGAGAGCCTCCCCGCTCTGCTCCTACCACCAGACCACACACTCCGCCTGCCTGCTGGCCTTCCTGCCTGCCTGTCTGTCTTTTTTATCTGTCTGTCTGTTTATCAAACTGTCTGTCATGCTATCTTTCTGTTTGTCAGACGATCGCTCCCTCCGTCTGTTGTGCGTCTGCCTGAAACCTAAGATCTTGTGAGCCTCGGAGCTCGCAGTTTTCTCTGCAGGAGGTCGGGTCAGAACAGGAGGCGGTCAGGACAGGTGGATGATGGTCTGTATGCATGTACGAGCGTGTGCATCTTTGTGTGTGTGTATATGTTTATAGAGTGGAGGGAGGGGGGGGCGACAGCTCTGGCACCGGACCGTGTGAATGTGTGTGGCGAGCTGGTTAAGGCCGGTAATATGAGTCCCTGCTATATACAGCCTTTGGATTGGTCTATCATTATTCTTGGCACACAACCTTTTCTTTTCTCCCTGTCTGTCTCTCTCCTGCGTCTCCTCTGCTTCCTCGCCCTCCCTCGCTCCGTGGTTCTCTCTATCTTCGGGTTATTGTAGCCGTAATGACCTACCTTGCTCTGAGCTCAGTGCCCGGCGACACACACTAAGATATGGACATACACAACCACGCAGGAGAACACATGCAAACACACCTCATCCCCCGGCTGCTAGGCCCCCCGTCGCGCTGGACTGACTGGGAGCAAAGCGCTAATGCCGGACGTCGATTACACTCCCTTCTCCTCCTCCCGCTTTCTTCCTCCCTCCATTAACCCAACATCCCTCATTCTCCATCTCCATTATGATGGCCGCCTTTCACCGGCTCTCTTTATTATATCCTCTTCCTTCACCTCTCCTCCCACGCCTTCTCTCCTCGCTCCCCACTTCTTACTCCCTTCTGTGTTTCCTTTTTTATTACACAAGTTCTGACTTTGGCGCCTTCTTTGCCCCTTGTCTCCCTCTTTTTTTTTTATTTCATTAGTGAATTTCACCTTGGAGAGAGACATCCAACAGGTCAGACAAAAAAGAAAAAACAGGTCAAGGTGATAACATAGTCCTATAGCCAGCTGTCCTTCCCCCTTTATATAATTTAAGTATAATTCACATTTCAAGAAGTCGCTTGTCTTATACAATTTTTTTTAACATATTTTTGAAAGTGTTGGAAGTGTTTTATGTCGAAATTTTGTCAAAATGAAGTGTGAATCACTGTGTGTTTCCATTAACAACCTTTATATGAATACATTTAAGAGGATGTGAAAATAATGCATAATTAATGGAGCACCAGTAACTCTGATGCATCATGGCATGTCACTGCTATTTCCTGTTTCTTTAATAAGTTAATTTGTCTCTCCCTATCCATGTGCAGCGGTGTTTTATCAACCACAATGGTGATACAGAGGCGGCTTGATGTTCACCGAGGCCTGGATGTGCACCAGGGAATTTGCAGTCGATGTACCTTTGCTCTTTCTATTCTGCCTTTTTCTGTTTGATTGCTAATGAAGTGACAGCACGTTTTACAATAGAAGAATTAGAAAAATGTGTTTCCACCTTTTTCAATAATGTTAAAAAATATATTTCCGGTGGTTTCACTCAGGTTGTTTTTATTGCACAAACTCAAAATGGGCAGGAAAGGAGGTGAATACGGTGCCATTAACACTGGCAACAGGCGCTAAAATTCAGATTGCCATGACCAGTGACGGTGTCATGTAGGTGGATTCGGGTTGTAAATGCAAAGCTACTATCAAATCGCATCTATCGTATCTGTTTATTTCACACAAATATCTATATTCAGGTTTAAACTGGAGGTGGGTGGAAGCTGTTAAAAAACCATTAGATTGCTTCATTTGCCGTGTTAAACCTATCTACTGTCATTTATATTACTGTCCTATTACTGTCAAATTGCGCACAGTGCCAGGCTTCAATATCAGATCATGAGGTAAAAATAACACCTGTGCAACAACAGCCAGCTTTATCCTGCACTGTTCAACTAATCTGGTGAAAACTGATGAAAAGTTATTGTGAATAAACCTTGTGAGTGTCAAAATATTGAATCCAAAAATATGTGTGTTTTGATTCATGACTCTGAGAAGAAGGAGTGTAGTTTGCAGTGAGTTGTGTCAGCTGGTTGACAGACTGGCAAAAAAAAATCAGATGCTGTGCATATCAGTCCAGAAAGAGATTATCTGTTCATATCCCAATAATGTATTTGTATACATCCCCAGAGGGGATCAGATTTGACAAACAAATAAAATGAGCCACTGTGAATAACCAGCAATATTCCAGTTATTAGCTGAGATGATTTCGAGTGTATTCACACGAGGATTAGAAATCCTGGCACAACTGTTGTGTCAGGAGTCAAAACAATCATTTCAGATAAGTGTGTGCTAATATGTCCTTATGTGAGCATCAAAAATGTGTAAAATCCCACATTATGTGTGTGATGTAAATCAGTCTTGTCATGTGTCCGGTGTTATCTGTCTAGTAAACACAATGCACACTATTGTTGCTTCCTTCACACATGCAGTTCTCACCTATGTGAAGTATGGACGAGTGATTGGACAATGTGTGAATGCCCCAATTCACACGTTTGGTATAGTACACAATTTCACCACCAAAAGAAAAGGAAAAAAAGAGAGAGAAATGAACACAACTGATGTTCTTTCTCCTTCACTGAATGACTGTGAGGTAGAGCATGAATCTAAGCCTCTCTCCATTTCCATCTCCTTGTTCTATTCCCTTCTCCTCTTTGCTTTTCAATTATTCTTTTCTTTCTCCTCCTTATGTGCCTCCCACTTCGACCCACTCTGTTCCATCACTCCCCTATGTCTCCTCTTCTCTCTCCCCTCATCTTTCCGTAATTCTCATTTCTTTCTTTCCCTCTCTAGACGGAACTACCAAATCCAGGCCACCCAAACTAATGACAATAATAATTCTCTGAAATGTCGCCGCCGGTCTGACCCTCTCTCCCTTTCTCCTCCTGCCTCTTTCTTCCTCCCTCTCTTTTTCTTGTCCTTCTCCCAAGGTAGCTATTAGCCATCCATTCCCCGCCTGCAGCACTTAGCTCGGAGGGCCGGGCACGGAGACGAGGAGGAGAAGGATAGAGAGCAGGGGAGAGAGAGCGAGAGAGCGAGAGAGAAAGATATGGAATTAAATAGAGAGATCCACAGATGTCACCGCTGCACATTCTCCATCTGTCGCCTCCTCCCTCCCTCTCCCCGCTGCTTTTCTCTTTATCTACCAGTCTTTGCTTATTCCCTCCATCCATTTTATGTACGGATCCGCCGAGGATTATCTTCATTTGGTCTCCTGCTTACCTGGGTTTCTGTTGGTGGTGCGTCCCGCTGGTGGCTCCTTCTTTGGAGGCAGCCCGTATGGGCCTGTGGAGGAAAAAATAAGGGGTGGATTATGAGTGGAATGACAGAAATACCGAAACAGCCTCTAACTGCTGCAGCAGCCAAGGCTCGCAGGATTGGAACCAATAAGTGACATTAGCAAACAGAGAGTCAGCCAGAGAGAGAAATAGAGACAGAGGAGCTTTAGTAAAGGCTTCCCTCCCTTCAATTCCCATTATAGGAGAGCACATATTGATTGGGCCTCCATGTGCCGTGTATGAGCACTTTTCCATTTGTTTGAATGGGAAACTAAAGAGAGGCCGTTTGTTGTTTTGGCCAGAGTGAATTTACACAAGGCCATAACGGCTTGTAATCTGTAGTCGCTAAATCAGGCCATCTGTCTAGCAAGCCCTCAGTAATGGTGATGGCATTAAAGTGCGTTTATGTGACACATGCAAACACACACACACACACACACATTTACACACACATACACGTGCACACACGCACAGATGCAGCTATTGTAGAAGTGCCACTCCTCACCGCTGAAAGAGACGGTTCAGAAAATACTAATTTTGTTTGCTTCTGAGCCATCTGGCCAACAGTAGGCTGCAAGAATAGAGTTTTACATCAGGATATGACTGTTCATCTCTGTAGTTTATGCAGCATTTTAAAAAGAAAGTCTGTTATTGGTCATTGCAGCAGAGAGCAAAGTGATACGACCATGGGGTGCTTATGGGTGAAACTGTACAGTGAATCCACAAAGACACAAAAGCCATGCACAAAGTGGTGAATGTGTTTGCGCACGCACAGCCATCAACCTATACATACTGACATTTAGAGACGTGTAAGACTATTGGCTGGCAGCTCCCTCATGACAGTCAACCAAACAGAAGTTAGGGGCGGTGCTGTCTGGATCAATAGAAACTTCTGTGTGGTCAGCAGGGGCTAGTGGAGGGAGGTTCAGAGAGTATGTGTGTATATGCATGTGTGTGAGTATGTGTGTGTGTGACAGAGACAGAGAGCAAGCAAGATAGATAAAGAATAAAATAAGAGAAGACAGGTCAATGTATGTGTGTGGGGCAAAGGTACAAGTGTGTGTTTCGTGAGTGTGTGTGTGTTCCTCGGAGCGGAGCAGAGCGCCATATCTCATCAGAGATCACCATGAAGCGGCACGCCGCTTATTTAGATGACAAACAACACAGACGTGACCTTTCAGCCACATAGCAGATAAGACAGAAAGACAGAGGAAGAGTGAAAATAACAGAGAGGGGGATTGAGAGGGAGAGTTGTAAGAGAGGTGACTAGCATGCAAAATGAAAGGGAAGTGATGAGGACGGGGAAAAGGGGAATTTGAAAAGGAAGCGAGCAATGTTGCTTGAATGAAAAGGGGTTAAAAAAGAAAAAAGGCAAATGCAGAGGGAATACAGAAGGCATGGAGAAAGGACAGAGGAGAAAAAGACAGAAGAGGAAGCAGGGACAGAAAGAAAGATGTGAATAAAAAGTGTGTGTGTCTCACAACCTCATAGAGTTGTGTAGAAGTGACAGAGGGGTTTGTATGTGCGTTTGAGGGAGGTAGCATTTTCATTGCCCATGTGGTGAAAAAAACAGGGGAAAAAAGTGTGTGTGTGGTGGTATTTCTATTGAGCTGAGCTGACTATGCTGATGTTACGGGCTGATAGAGCCACAGCAGCGCCACTTGGCTCTTTGATGAAGAGCACCTACAATACACAAGGCCTGATAACACAGGATAGCCTAAAGAAATAGAAATAGGCATGTGTGTGCGAGGGGGGTCGTGTGAAGGACAGGTGCCTATTATGTGTAGGAATGCGCAGGTCAGTGAAAATGCTTAAATGGGCCTTTTTTTCCGTAGTTTTTTTTCCCTTCTGAAAAGCCCGCATGTGAGGGTCATTACCTGTGAATATTTTCCAAACAAATTAGAAGTGTGTGCAGCCACGAGTCATTAAAAATCACTGACTGTGTGCTTTAACACTGAATGGAGTCATTTTGTTATCGCGCTTTAGCTGGCAGGTCTGCTGTGTGGCGAAATGTGTGTGTTCTCGTGTGTGTACGTGTGTGTCCAAATGCCTGCAAGGATGCTTCAGCTCGGGTGTCTGCACCCGTACACCTGCATGCGCTCGTCCCCTTGCACGTGTGAGCTAATGTTTATGCCTGTAATGTATATCCTGCACAGGGATAAGCTAGTTTCAATGTGTGTGTTTGAGTGTGTGTGTGTCCAGCATGACTCAGTAGTAGTTAAAAGGCAGAGTGAGAGGGGAGTCAACAGGGCTCATTAGAGCTGACTGATCCCACACTTCTCCGCTGTTCTCACCACTTAACGAGACCTAATACGCTCAGTGAGAACACACACACAAAAAGAAATGATGTAAGTGTGTGTGTGTGTGTGCGCACGTTTTGCATGTGTGTGTAAGAAAGAGGAAGATAAGAGAGATGGTTAAAAAGTGGAAGAGGCTGCATGTCAGATAAAGTGCAGTAATGAACGTGTAGCGCTCTGTACTGTACAGATGGGAGATGATGTGAGATGCGGTGGACTGGAGCCAATGTGTGTTAGTCACACTGTGTGTTAAGTAAGCGATTGTGTGTGATGCATGAATAACAACGTGTGTGTTATGAGCAAGAGAGTGCAAAAAAAAAAAAAAAAAATTCCATGTGTGGTGTGGACTTTGGGAGCTCTACATATGGGAGCGATCACGTGTATGTGTGTGTGCGCGTGTGTGTGTGCATGTGAGAGATAATAATGTATGAAGAGAGAGGTGAGAAGACTTACTCTGCCCCACTTTCAGCACCACCTTCATGCCTTGCGTGGCACACACTCCGCCTCTCATGCTATCCAGGCCTTGACGCGTCCCATCTGACGTAGCTGGAGGGATGGAAACAAAAAAATTACACAATTAGTCAAGAAGCAGGGTGGTGTATACACACACAAACACACATACACACACACACACACACAGTGTAAAGCCATCTGTTAAAACCACACAAATTCACCCTCTCTCAATCTATAGCTGATGCCAACAATAGCTCCTATTCATATGGTCAGCCATTCCAGGGAGTCAGCGAGTGACATTTGCAGAGGCAGCGATTTAAAACTCCACCAGAAGCTCTGAAATGTCAAACTACGAGGCGGCAGCACTTTAATAAGTCCTCATTTAACACCCCCGCCGCACCGCATGGACTCAACCGCATTCAGTCAACTGCAATCGCTGCTCGGGCTGGAGAAATAGCAGGAGAGGGGGGTAATTTAGAGAGGCATAGGCTGGCTGATGGAAAAATGGGGATGGTAATCCAATCAAGGGTGCATATGAAGTAAAATGGAGCCCCTGAGACACAAAACACAGTGTGCAGAGAGAAACTGGACCTGATTGGTTGGAAAACAAACTGTGATGAATGAGTTAAAGCTCCAGTTGGTAGGGGCCCCATTACTGCCATTACATCACTGCTTCTGTCTTCATTAAGTGAATTAAAGAACATTTTCGATTTAAAACTGAAGGACTGGTGCGTTAATATGGACAGTGAGGGATTTAATATGTATTTTGAGGATTGCTTATGCAAAAAAAAAAAAAAAAAAAAAAATTCAACAATTCAATCAAAAAAAAAGCACAGAAACAAGATTTCGAAATCAGCATCCTAACCTGTTCTGGAATCAAACAAGTTTCTTTCTACTGCAGCCAGGAAGGAGGCCAAGGGAGGTCAAGCGGTACTGACAGAGTGCACAGGCGAGAGAGTGTGTGAGCATGAATCCTTGTAACACTCTAACACTTCTTGTTACATAAAGCATGTCAGTGAATGCATTAAAGATCACTCATCTGCAGGTCTCAGAGGCTGAAGGAGGAGGAGGAGGAGGAGGAGGAGGAAGAGGAGGGAACACACAGAGAGAATCAGGATGGAGGGATCAAGCAGTAAAAGTGGAGGGATAAAGATATGAGGATGCAGAGAGAGTGTAATCTATAATTTTGTCATATTTTGTCCATATCCCTCCTCCGTTGCCCTTCCTGAGGTATCTTCCTTTTTTTTTTCTCCTTGTTAAATTTTTCCGGGACTCTACCTTTTCAGAATCGAGGGTCTAAGAATAGAGAGTGCTTGTATGCTGCAGATTTTAAAGCCCCTTGAGGCAAATTTATAATTTGTGATTTTGGTCTACATAAATAAACTTCAGCAGACAAAAGAAAGGAGGATGGAAAGAGGAGGTGAGGGGAGGGAGAGATGAGAGAGGCCTTCAAAATGACTGAGCTGCAATCAGTCATTTGTATATAAATGTTCACTCATTATTCCAACTCACAGCTTTTCCATCGGTTTTGAAAAAACTGCTCTCGTTTTGAGAACTTGAAACCATCCCTGCCTTTAAAGTTTAACTTGATACAGGGACTGATGTGTAGCCACAGTGGCCAGTAAAAAAGACAGTAAACATATTCTTCCTCTTTCCACCAACCGGCCCAAACACCCACGCACACACCACCCGTCTATCCTTATTTTCCCTGTTATAGCCCGTGGGCTAACCCTCACCTTGTCTCCTTAAAGAAATATAAAAAATAATTTTCCCCCCGCCACTTGGCTTCAGGCTATAGATTAGCCTGTCTGAAGCGAAGCAGAAAGGGAGGGATGGTGGATGGCTCCGGAGAGAGAGAGAGAGAGAGATGGAGAGAGAGAGGGAGGTGTGAAAAAGAGGCAGCTTTGCTTCTAACACCTCCCTCTCTCTCTCTCCCTCCGTCCCTGCAGGATGCAGGAGTGTGAAAGCAGAGGAGGAGAGAAGCAGGCGGAGGTCAAGGCGAACAGCAGTATGGTGGGAAATCCAGCAGACAGGGATGGATGAAGGGATATATATATAAAGACGGTTTAAATAAAGTGCTGTGAAAAAGTTTATACATTCCTCAGGTCTTTCTACTATTTGTTGTGTTACCAAATCATTTTAAATCAACACTGCTTTTTCTGTCTGAGACGTGTGTAATGTAGGAGGAAAATGTAATTTATTTCAGAGAAGTTGAAATAAATGGGAATAAGCAAAGTGTGCCAACTTAAGTACAGCTCTAGTTTCATCGTTAATTGTGCCATTGGAAAATAGATTTTTTTTCTATCTTTGGCGGCTCAGATGTCATATCCAGGTTGTAGCAACATTATTCAGAGATACTCAGAGGAGTTTCAGATCCAGAAAAGACTAACGCAAAAAACACTCGTATGAACAAATTTGTTCTTAAGTTGCACAATTTTTCTCGTACAGTTATAAAAATTATTTACAAGTGGACCACGCCTGTTGTATAATCCATGCAAGGGAAGCTTTTGAAAGATATTTTCTGACATCAAACCTCATGTCAAACAGTTTGCTCTTCGTGTCTGCTCTGATCACTCATTAGCAGTGGTACCATTACCGCGGTCGACTCCTTTCTGGTGGTTTTGTTTTCCTCTGCTGATTTCTGACAGCAGGACTCGAGGCACTGCGCTGTGAAATTCTTTTGTTTACTCTTGGGTACCATTTTGGTGAATCAAACTTGCCAACAATCATGAACAGGTGGCACTCATCAAGTTGAAACAAGCCGTTTACAACAGGTCTGTGCAGTTAAGAGAGTTTGGTGAGTGTTACTTGGAACAAGCAAACCTCAAAGAAAATAGTACCAGAGGTTGGGGATAGAAATACTAAAACGTTTTCGCATGAGTGTTGAAAATTAAACCGGTTGAAACAACACACAGAACAAAAAGTAAAAATGCTCCAACATCTCCATTTATGCCCCTTCTAAGGAGATTTATTAAAAGAAATGCAATTTTCTAATCACTTCAGTTTCTGAGAGACCATTATGTAGGTTTCATACAAATATAATATAATCACTCTGAAATCATATTAAAGCACAACAAATTGGACACTTAAGGGAATTAAAATTTTGTACTGGTTACTCAATGCAGTGGGTGAAAGTGAGATATACCCAAAAGTGCTACCCACATGAGAATTGTATTTATATTTTATATTATGAGACATACAGAAAATATATTCATTTGCAGTATTTTCTGCAACTGCTGTTAAATTCCGCTTGTGGATTTTGACAATGACAATTTCTAAGTAGGGCTGTGTCCCTTACAAGCAGAAAGAAATGCCAGGATTTAGTAGATTGAGCCTTCAGATTCTGGGCAAAAAAGAATTTTGAATTGCATTCTGTAAACCGGTATAATCATTTAACAAACTAATTAAATGCAACGGCACTAAATCATATTTATTTATAATAATTTACTTTTATGTAATAATGTTTGTTTTTTTAACAATATTAATTACATATTCTTGTCCAGAGGCACAGTGCATGAAAACAAAATTATTAAATGATGAATTGAATGATTTAAAATGTATAATCTGTCTTAATTTTCTTAAAGCTAGGAAACATGATTTTACCCTCTCCTTCCCAAGGCGGTGGGTTACAGAACGCGATAAAGACGGGCTGTAGGGCAAAAAGAGTGTAGCAGCTCTGATTAAAGCCGTGGACGGAGGATGGAGTAAATAGCCTCAACTGGTCGGAGAGAGAAGGGCGGAGTGATTTCTGAGAGTAATAACTCCTGACACACGAAGGAGGACAAGAAGGTGACGGGAGACGAGGGAGGTGAGGAAGACGAGGGCGAGGAGAGGAGGAGGAGGAGGAGGAGGAGGAGGAGGAGGCCGCGCAGGGAAGCGAGGCAGGGAGACTGATTGCCTGTGACAAGCTGTTGGGTGATATGATGGGGACAGGAGACTATGTGAGACGATAGAGATGACCCAGAGCCCAGTGGACACAGGAAGGAGGAGGGAGGAAGACAAGATTCATAGAAAGAGGGAAGCGGTAGAACAGAGAAAAAGGAGAGAAGTTAAAAACAGAAAGTAAGGAAAGAGTTTAAATGGCATGATAGATAGCAGAGAGGTAAAAGACTCTAATGTCTCCATTATGGAAAAGTGGAGCGGTAATGGATACAAAGAAGAGGGAGACACAGAGAGAGACAGACACTGAGAGCGAGGGAGCCAAATTGATCCAGGAGAGCCTCCACAAATGTGATTTTGCAAATGCAAGTTATTTTTTTTAACATCATAATCAACAGGTCGCAAATATCACAAAGGCAATTTTTGTTAAAACAGTGAACTGTATCAGGACAAATCCTCTTAAATCCATTAGACTGTTACAGGTGCCACTATTTCTGCGAATGTCAATTTCACAGGAACAAAGCGAACAAAGAGATCAGAGCTGCTTTGTCCTTGGATCGAAAACATTCCCCCGCCCGATCTCGGTTGCTCAACGCCGAAGATGCTGAAAATTTCCTCGCACTTGAGGAGGGGGGAGATATCACTGAATCAAGGTAGAAATAATCACAGAACATCTGTGAATTCCTGATGACAGACAGAGATGCAGGAATGGCGTGTGCCAAATCTTTCCCACCTCCACTTTGGGAGGACGGAGAGAGGAAAAGAGAAAGTGGAGGAGGAGTGCATTGAGCTATTTAGGATGAGATAAGAGGAGAAAGGAGGAAGAACGGCGAGAAAGGAAGAGGGAGACAAGGGGAGGGAGAGGAGGGATGAGTAATTGAGACAATGATCAGCAGTGATGGGGGGGATGCGAAGCGCCAGAGGACAGAGGAGAGGAAGGGCGTCGCTCCGCCACCCTCATTCGATGGGAAGACAGGAGGGAGAGGCGGAGGAAGTGGAAAAACTTAATTAATGAAATAATACCGCAGTCAACCTCAATCAGACTGCACAGCACCGGGGCTCTGCACACAAGGAGGGAGACAGCCAGGCAGGCCGGGGGAGGGAGTGTGTATCTAGTCCATAGAAAAGATCACAGAGTGGACGAGAGTCTTTCTCCGTGTCTCTCATGTTATTACCAAGGTCAGCACTGGGCCAAGCTTCTTCTCTGCCTCCATTATCCCTGTTGAAGTTGGCCCACCGTGTCGTAAAAGTGGAAGCCGACTCCATAGGAATCGCGTCTCACGTGGTTCATTCATTCAGGGGACGAAAACGCGTCCAGCTCTATATCGACTGTCGCCCGCTGCAGTGGACTACGCAAAGCTACTTCATTTGCATTAAGACGCAGGCCGGACCTCAATGTTTGCCCTCCAACTCTATTCCTTTGCCCTCCTGTGGTGTGTTTTGCAGCCCTGGTTATATATTCCACACATGCTGAGTGACAGCCAGCCTCCCGCAGCAAAACACTTGCTCCTATGTGAGTGATGTGAATTTGTGTACATGCTGATGTTGTTATTTCCATCACGTCCTCCTGCCTGCTTTGGGACACCGCTCACATTTCACTTTGCTCAAAAGTCACAAGAAGTGCTGTTATATTGCCTGATTTCATGTATTTCTGGTTCCAGCTTTTAGTTCAATGTGCTTTTTTTAGGAAATGGAAAAAGAGCTTTTTGGATATTTAAACCCAAAATGCACCGCTGAATCCGAGACTGGATTATCAACCAGACCCCAGGGCCCCAAAGTTGTTAAAAATTGTTTAAGAATATCCACGACGAAAGTATAGTAATGAAAACATAACTGGCCAAATCTTATGGTCCTGTCTTGTTGAGGGTCCCTATGCCCATGGGCGTAGGCTTGATTTTAGAGGCAGGAGTAAGCATATGAAGTCAGAGTTTGTTTGGGATTTCCAATTAAAGGGTAGTCTAATAAAACCAGAGAAACATTTGTAGTACTTTTTACATCCTATGTAGTGCCTGCAGTCTTCCTCAGGCTGCAGCTTGGACAGCAACCTGTCTGTAGCCTGAAAGGCACAACCTGGGGCAAAATTGCAAAAATCATATGTGTAAAGCTTAAAACTGTGAGCGTATAAGTAAAAGTGACCATGATGAGGAGTATTTCAGCAAAGTATTTAATATGTATGATATGATATGCACTGAGAGGAAGGGGGGGCAGAGGGGCCCCGAGGCAGATTAATGTCACTCATGTCAAGTTGTGGGTTTTCTATGAGTAAGAACTGCTGTAGTGCATAAATACTGTACAGTACGTGCGCCAAGATATTGTAACAGTCCGAGCTAGCTACTGTACCACACGCAATCAAATTACACACACATGCTTTGAGTGTGGAGTGGGAACATCTTTTCCGATGACAGCTAGATTAAAGGGAGCAAAAACGGGAATGTGGCGTGCAGCGAAAGAGCAGAATAAACAGCAAATGGAATGAATAAACAAGCAAACGCGGGTCAGGGAGGAACAAAGCTCTCTCGCTCGTGCCGTCTCACGTTCGGCAAGCACAGCGGCGCCCCCGCTAGCCTCTGGTGTGTGATGGCGTGTGAGCCGCGTCATGAGTGTGTCAGGTTAAGGAACGCAATAATCACGGATGCAAATGCAACGTGAGCGACACCAACACAAGTGGGTGTTTTGCATTGCTCGGGGCACAGTGGTGCATGCTAAAGCTTGACTGGTTTGAGTGTGTATGTCCCCGTGTGTGTTTGTGTCTGTGTGTGTGTGTGTGTGTGCAAAGTGTTCCCATCTGTGCAAATCAACCTAAAACCAATGTGTTGCTTCACAGCAGCTTTGCCTTTAAAATCCTCCTTTTAGTTCCACTTGTTTGGCTTTTGGACCACATTCCCCAAAAACAACCACGAAACTAAGTTTGTCACTCGGATGGACTGAGAAGTGTGTGTGTGTGTGCGTGTGTGTGTGGGTGCAGAGGGGACTTGGGGGTGGGATTTACAGTTGCCTTCCTGTTTAAATTTGTAGGCCCCACTCTCCAGAGGCTCTATGAGCTCCATGTGTGTCATCTAGATGATGAAGAGCATATAACCTGATCCCCTCTCCCTGGAGGCGAAGCTGAAGGATTCATTCTCCCTCTCGCTCTCTCCTTCTCCACACGTCCCAGCTCCCTCCAAAAAAAAAAAAAAAATCCTGGATCTCGCCATTGAAATTTCCTGTAACTAAAAACGTCTTCATAAATCTCCTATGGCGCTTTTATAACCTGGCTATGACGCATTAACGAAGCTATCACAAGCCATTACCTTGCGGCGGCGGCAAGGAGGGGAAAAGGCATTAAGTTGTGTACTGAAACAGAACGGGCATTATTTTAGCTCCCCCCTCGAAAAAACACGCCAGCCGAGTATTATTTTCACATTCCATCTCCAAATACACAACACACCATTACTTCCAACATAGCATGAGGTTTTTGAAACTTTTTTCTGCGAAGAGAGCAGGTTTTTTTGTTCTATTGTTGCAGACAAAGGCCCACTGTTGACTGTGTTGTGGTAGCACTTGATCCATAAATGGGACCAGCTACAAACAAGGACAGCACAGAGACGTCTACATGTTTGGCGCCGCTGCTGCACGATGACATGATGGTGTGGATGTGGTTTGGAGACAGGACATGAATATGTGTTTGTCACATGAGGTAATGCAAGAGTGGGAAGCGATTTGTGCTGATAAAGACCGATGCTGTTGAAATGTTGGCTTGTTAAATACATAAAGCACCCACTTTTTCCTATTCATGACCAAATTTTGGTTAAAGTACGTCTTATACCAACCATTATTAACTCCGATTCCACAAAAGTTGCCATGCTGTGTAAAACACAAGTAAAAACAGGATGCAATCATTTGCAAACGAACTGTGTTTGCTGATGGTTTAACTCAGTGTTCCCAAGCCCATGTAGTAATCTCCTTTATACAGTCATGTGTTTAACAAAGTGGTGAACCTCTCTCCATCCTTGCTTGTGAACGACTGAATCTTTCCAGGATGAACCTTTCATACCCAATCATGATACTATCACCTGTTACCAATGAACCTGTTTACCTGTGGAATGATCCAAACAGGTGTTTTCAATCAGTCCACAACTTTCACAGTCTTTTGTTGCTCCTGTCCCAACTTGTTGTGTGTTGCTGCCATCAAATTCAGAATAAGCAGATATTTACACAAATCAATGAAGTTGATGAGGTCAAACATTAAATATATTGTCTTTGTACTGCTTTCAATTGAATTTATGTCAAAAATGATTAGCAAATTATCACATTCTGTTTTATTTACACGGTTTTACACAGCATCCCAACTTTTTAGGAATTGTGGTTGTATGGCATTTAAGGATACTAATGACTGTTTAAAAATCTAATTTGTTCATTGCTTCTTCGTTACAGAAGAGAACATTGTAATTGACCCATGCAATATTGAAAGGGTAAGATAAATCAAATTACTTTACTACCTAAAGTGCATCAACAAATTAAAGCCATATTTCTCTTGCTGGCAACCAAATTGGCTGGTTTCTGATGGGAACTCTCCATAATTTGTATTTTGTAATAATGTGATTTAAAATTAATATGACAGTTTGACAAATGTGACATTCATACTTGTATGAACTTGTAAAAAAAAAAAAAAAAAGTAAACTTACTAATCCAATCGGTGCCTTTCTAACCTGTTTCTCGCACGCTTCAGCACATGTGCTTGTGTGAGAGAGAGAACCAGAGGCGATGGGATCTGTACAGGCCAACGTTTGGAGCCAAGTCACGGTCACAGGTTGAACTCACATGATGTGTCACATGCCGACCAAAAAGACGTATAATCACAGAGAAGAATCTCACGCAAACCACCGATTTCACACATGCCTCGTCCACAGAGGAGACGACATTACCTCAAAACCTGGACGTCAACTCACACACGCAACTTGCATGCACACACAATTCAACAGGGGGAAATGATCTCAGTGTCTTTGCTTGCGTGCGGTTGATCTCTCCTCTGTGCTCGATGACATTTTAATTCTCAGCAGTTATTCGCTTTCCATCCATCCTGTTCTATTACAATCATCCCCCCCTTCTCCGCCTCTTTATTCGCCCTCTCTCTCTCCCCTCCCTCCCTCTGTCTCTCCGTCTTTCGATGTCCCGTGTGCTTGGAGGGTGGGCGACTCAGAATCACATCGTATTAACCTCCAGCACCAAAACACACACAACAAACTGGGCCACGGCACAGCGGCCTCCACCCTCCCTCCTCCTCCTCCTCCCGCCCAACACAGCTCCGAACAGGAGGACTAGAGTGAGGAACGCACCTGATCTCTACATCTGACAAACACACACATGCACGCACGGCGCTGAGAGGAAGTCTGATTGCTTGTGACAGATCCGCTGCCATTTTACGGTTTAGTTCTGAGGCAGTGAGTAAAAAACATTGTTGGAGGCCTGAAAAATGCAGCTGTTTTCTGTCACGTTGTTCTCCGCTGACTAAATCCATATCATGATTTATTAGACAGCACTGCTTGTGCCATACTGATAATCCAGCTGGGTAGTGTCGTGCTGTATGTGTGTGTGACCTTACTTGTGCGTATGTCTTAATATTTAATGTGCTTTATGTGTGCAAAGGTTATGAATGTTTATGTACATCGCTGTGCATGTGTGTGTGTATGTATGAGAGATGCTCCAGTTCTTAATCTGGTTTGATGCACAACGGGTTAATGATGGCTGTCGACTCTACATTAACACAGTACGGTCACTGTGTCTGTGCGCATCAATAAACAATCTGCACACAACCTCCTAAAGCTGTTTATGGCCTCTATAGGAGATATATATAGGGACGAGAGGGGGGAGGAGGGGGATCATTATCACTGTCAGGGGGCGGGGGGCATAAATAAGGTCATCAGTAGGCACAAACATAGATGCCGTTTCTTCTATTCATTCTTGTTAATTAAATGACAAGAAACAAACCTAATGAGTCTGACTGCCCAATTTGGAAAATAATCCACGCCACATAAATGTGACCGCCAGAGCATAGACGTGCATAATGGACCAAAAGAAAGACGGACCGGGCACAAAGCGAGGTAGGAAAAAGCGAAAGAAAAGAGGGAGCAGAGCCATTAAAAAGAGGCCGAGCGACTGGGTGGATGAGCCTTGTGTAACGTCAGTAAAGTGCTAGTCATGTAGGACAGTCACGACCAATGTTCCTTACAACTGGGTCAATGTTCCCGTCCTGGGGCAGCGAGGGCATTCTGCATGGTTTTCTGTATCTGTCCGTTAACTTCCACAAACCTGCTAGAAACTGCTATCCCTGCAATGCCTGTCAAGTGCACCTCTGAGTGGACCTCCATGCATATTGAATGAATACTTCAATGACTACTTATCAATACTTAATGAATACTTATCAGTGAATCCCTGAGTGACTTCTACAGCACTGATTTTTTTTTTTTTTTTTTTTTTTTTTTTTTAAAGGCTCTTAAAAGGCACTGCGAAGCCTTTTTAGATGCGGCTCAGTACGTAACGCAGCCCGACGCCGGTGGGGCAGAAGAGAGGAGGCTGAGCAGGCCGGCGAGTTCATGGTCGCGTTTGAATGTCTGAATGTGATATTTTCCAGTGCCGGCTGAGGTGATGCCGGATTCGCCACAGTCGCACAGAATGAGAAGTAACACTTGACAATATCTCGGGGAATCTGGCTGCCTACAGAGCTCAGTGTGCGTGCATGTCTGCGTGTGTCCTTGTCTGCCGGTGTCTGGCAGCATGTGTCCGTCTTAAGGTTTGTGTGTGCATGTGGGTAGCCGTTCTGCATTATATCAGCCACTAGATTGGAGGCCTGGAGAAATGGGTCAGCGCCAGCCTCGTCGTTCCCTCTCACTGTCTCTCCTGCTCTGTGCTCATGCTTTTTTTTTTCCCAGCCTTTTCTTATTCCCAAGTCGCTCCCAGAATAAAAACGAAACACCTCCGGTTGTCCACTCCTCCTGCGGCTGCCTGGATCTGGGTTAAACCAGCCAAGTCCATCACTCACTCCCTCTTTCCCCTCCTTCTTTTCTCTTTTTCTTTACTCTCTGTTGAATGAAGAAACTCTAAGAAGTCTCCCCTTGTGTATCTTAATAATCTCGAGCGAGGAAGAGGACACATACAGTCTACTGATATGGATCTTCAGGAGAGGAAATGAGACATCAGAACTGTGGAGTAAACAAAGCATGCTTCCATGTATGGTGAAAGACTTGCCTGACATTTAGATTGAAGATTCAATCATCTTATGATCAACAATCACGATTTTGATAACCACTAATGTCTTATAGTGACATGTCTCAATTGAAAACACGCCACAGTAAATTTCCACCTCACTTGGTGTCTTTGTGACTTTGATCTATCTAGCTCAAGGCCCCCCCCACACACACACACTGTTGCACAACCAGTCGGTGGGGGAGAGACACAACACAGGTAACAGGATACCATAGTAATGACTAATAGCACTGGAGGGATGTCTCCCGCTCCCTCTCTTACATTAATGCCCCCATCATTCATCCTGTTGTCTTTTTTGGGCCAGTAAGTTGCCCCCAAACCCCCTCCCCCTCCCCTCTCCACCCGCATACTCGCATAATACGGGGGATTGCACATTGACACACCTGTGTGAGCACACAATCACTAAATAAAAGCCCTCAGTCTCACATTAGCCTGATTTACTGTCTCAATTTAAGCATGAATTCTGTGCAGTGAAGAGGAAAACAGGAGACAACTACACCTAACTCGCAGTTCCACGTCTCCTGTCACTTTGTCATACTTTGATCACGGGGGAGTGGGGGGGAAAAAAAGAGCCGTCTGTTGCAGCAATCACTCTCTCCTCCACTTGCTCTTGCTTTCCCTCCTCTCCAACATTTCCCTCTCCCTCTCCTTTTAATTATTGCCTTTATGTTTCCAGCCTTCCTGCCGTCCCCTTCTTTGTAGGGGCTTCCTCTCAGGCAGAGCCTAGCTGTGACATTGTCTGTCATTGCAGGATTACAGCACTGGCGCCTCGCCACAAACATGCCAAAGACGCGGAGGAGGCGACCCTCGCCGCATGCGTTCTGCTCTGCCATGGGGTAGAAACCCTTTGACTAAAATAACAACTCACAAGAAAACGTATGTATCTGAAGCCCAAACTTCCCTCTGGGACACCGAGTTGTCACATTTCCTTAATGGAAGTGACTTTGAGTCAACTTTGTAGCTCATGGTGACTTTTAGACAATAGAGATATTGCTGAAAAATTGGCATGATACAGTTTGGGGAGTGCTGAGCATCCAGTTTGACCCTCGTGGTTATTAAAGGCTTGTACGACTATTTTTGGATTCATTTACTGGCTGATATTTTATGATACTATTTTGTGCCTTTCTATTTCTTCTTCTAAAATCAAAACGAATCTCAGGATTCAGTGTTCCCTTGAAATGCTATGCCTGACAACAGCAGGAAAAAACGTTTAAAACAACACTTTGAGCTGTCCAAATGTCCAACCAATGCTGGCTAATATCCATTTTTAATCACATCAATCACACAAAATATAAAGAAAACCTAAATAAAACACCATCACGTTGAAACATCAAAGGCCAAGTCATTTTGAGATAATATAAAAGCTCTCTGAAGGACAGGCGGTCAAATAACGTCGGGCCTATTTCTCGCTTTTTGAGTTTTTATGTAGGTTACACTTCTTTTGGTAAACCAGAAATTGGCAGAGCAGGCGAAGAGGAAGGGGAGAAGTTGCTCGAGTGAAGGACAAACGTCTGGTAAAACAGGAAGCTAGGAACAATGCAAAAAAGAGGGAAGTGGGTCAACGGTCTGAAGGGAGGAACGTGACAGCGATCTGTGACATGTAGCAGGAGAGAAAGAAAGCGAAAGCGAGTGGGAAGATGGCGGCGGGGAGAGGGGAGGGGTTTCTAAATTAAGAAGAAGGGAAGCAGAAGGGTGTGAAGGAGGAGGAGGCGGAAGAGTGAGGGTGAAAATGTGAGAGAAAGATGGGAGAAGGCAGAGTCCATGGGAGGCAGGAGCTGTTAGAGAAAAGGGCCTCATAAATGTCACTCCTTTCTGGGTGATATTAATGGCAAATGTCAAAGACCCAGAACTTACAGGGGGTTAGGTCTCCTAAATACACACAAACACATGTATGAACACTCTCAAACACACTGAGGTTTTCCCTCCAGACAATGACTTTTGAAAGGAGGCAGTGAAGGAGTGGGCCTGCAGAGGAGCTGTACATCTTAAAGACTGTAATTACACATAACTGTCAGTCTAATTAAGGCTTTTAATGAACTCCATGAGAGCTCAGAAAGGACAAAAACCGCCAGCCGCTGGAAAACGTGCGTGTTTGTTTGCGCGCGTACGTGTGTGATAAATGATGCGCTCAAGGAAGAACGTGCGCATAAACGCCGACACAATCAAACATTTTAATGAGCCTGAGTGCAACTTTAAGGTCCACCATCTAATAAACATGCATGCCTGTAAGTGTCTCTCATCTCCTATTGTAACACACACACACACACACACACACACACACACACACACACAAAACACACAAAACTAATTGTTGCTGTCATTCCCTCTCTATGGTGATAAAGTGTTAAAGCCCTGCCCACTCCAGAAGTGCCACTGGACCTATAGGAAAGACCTTTGAAACAATTGGATTTGCCATTAAGGAAAACTTTATTTAAAATTTAGTTAAGAAACAGGAGGCTAATCTACATTACACATCATTAAGCTCGGCTAAAACTCTTGGCTGCACTCTCCTGCTGGCGGGCCAGGTATAGGAAAATAGATTGTACTCAAGGGCTGGAAAAATGTTAGGTCTTGATCTAGTGGCAGATACAGAGCAATAGCCTCCTGAATCAAATCTTGTTTGATTTTACATAATGATGGCACAGAGAAAACTCTCTGTTTAGTTTCTAAAGGGTCAGTTCACCCAAATTACACCCTGGTCAGGTGGGAAAAGTGGAGCTAAATCTTAAAGATAAATGTTCAAATCTGGTCATTTGTGCATAATCATTATGTACTCATTGTAGCAGCAGTATTAGTCCCTGCAGAAAAGTACTCACAGTAGTATTATTAACAATGTAGTGTTAAGGAATAGCGACATTACATGTAATAACACTACTAGTTTAACAAAAGTTTCAAAGTAGCTCCCCATTGACTAACAACCAAGTCAAACTCTCTTTTCCTCACATAAAGAAGATCTGTTAAAAGAACTCTGACTACTTTTATCTTTCTATTACTCTTAATTTTGCCATTACTAATATTTCTTTCCACGTCAGGGGCCACTGCCACCATTCATTTTAGGGCCCCAACTTATAGACCAAGAAACACTGAACTGAGACACAGAAAACAGTCTCTCTTTTCTTTCTCTCTTAAGTTTACTTCTTTCATTGCATGCCATTCTTTCAACCGGTGGCTGTGTCACAGGCTGTAGACACTGTTACACACACACACACACACACACACACACACACACACAGAAGCACTTTAAACCTGGCTCAGTTTTAGTGTTTAAATGCACCAGCCAAGACTCTGCTATTACACAATCCTGACGAGCATGGAGGTCCTTCTAATGGATCAACACAGATTCAATACAATGCGGCAGTGTGTGTGTGTGTGTGTGTGTATTCTTGCCTTAAATGTCCTTGAACCATGACTGTAGTACTTGAATACTGAGTCGAGCATTGGTGTGTGTGTGTGTGTGCTCTTTGTAATGTATGCTTTCATATACGTTGGAATTCAGAAATGTTTTACTCATTTTTACCAGTGCAGCCCCCTTTCCTCTTACTCACCACCCCCCAACCCCACCGTTACTCTTGTTTCCAAAAGAGGAAAGCAGGAGAAACACACACACACACACACAGGCATGTACAGAACATGGGAGCCAGCCAGCCGAAATAATACATCTTGACATCTGTGCCTGCATACTGCTCGAGGGAGAGATTGGAGAGAGAGAGAGAAAGTGGAAAGAAGAAGGGTGAGATACAGTAAGAAGGGGAAGATGATGGACAGCGGAAAGCATAGGGCAATTATATACTGTTTGTGTGTGTGTGTGCGTGTATAGTGAGTGTGTGTGTGAATGTATATCTCTATATGTGTGGAACAGTGAGAGAAAGACAGTGATGACAGTTGTGTTTGTTTAGCTCTGTGTGATTAAAGCAGCCTGCTAGAAGCTGTGTGCTTAGCTGTATGGCAGTCTGTCTGTTTTTTAGTGTGCGTGCGTTTATGAGTGTGTGTGTGTGCGTACACGTGCCCGTGTTCGCCTCTGCTTTTCAGAAATGTGGGTGTGCACGCACTTCGTATGTGTCAGTCTGTCTTAGGTTTTGAAGCGTGCTTATGTGTGTCTTAAATCTTATTTGCACGTCACGAGTGCATCTTGGGGTTCATGCATGTGAGCGCGTGTGTGTGTACGTGTGTGTCACAGTCTGTCTACGACTACCTCCCCAAATGTGCGTTTTAGCCTCTAATCTCCTGGTCTCGTTTGCTTAAGTGAAATCATCCACGGATGTCTGGTGCATGCGGGACTGGAAAAACCTGTGTGTGCAGCTGCGCGTGTGCTCATTAGTACAAGGTTTCTCTCGGCGCTGTCCTGAGGTTTGTTTGCATTCTTGTTTGATGTGGAGTTCATTTCATCTGACAGCTGAAAGATATCTGTCTGTCTCTTTCAGTCACCTTAGTTTTCAAGTTCAACGAGCTTTATTAGCCTGATAAGATCATTCTCAGACTGGCAGAGCAAAGCACACAGCAGCGAGTCTGTCAAAGTAGATAAAAAACAAGCGTGTGAAACAAACTTGTGCAGCTTCTTTCACTGTAAATGTTACATTAGTTCAGCAACATTCCTATATGTCAAAAACATTTTATGCGTATGTGTTTGTTAAATAAATGATTCCTGAGGTACTTTGAGTCAGCTTGATTATAAGCAACACATTTAATTCATTTGGTTTGATCCACGTCCAATTAAAGGGTCCTTAGGGAGACATGCCCACACACCATTAAAATAAAAACACCTGCTAAACACATCAATGATAATATTAACATGATGCTTCATTGATTACTGGGCTTTTATTTTGCTGAAAACGACTGAGTGTTTCACTCAAGGGCACTTCAGCAGGGCGAATGCCTGTATCTCTTTCTTCCAAGTCAACCATCTCACACACAGGTTTGTTTGTCAAACATCAAAAGAGTGGTATTAAAAAGCACTTGACCAGAATGTGTTATTTAATGAAAGAAAACAGATTTTTATTTTTTACAGCCAATATTCTTTCATAACTCTACTTTTCAACCGTGTTTTGTTGATTCAAAATTATCATTACGTCCTGATCTGGAAACCTATAGCGAAACTTTTCATTTTCTGATTTCATCTTTTGACTCATGCATGTGAAATTTGCAAGAGGAAAAGTCATTATTCTGCTAGATCTGATAGCAAAAGGAATGTATGTATCTCTTCACAGCTCACTTTTCCACGCTGTCTTCGGCTTACAGCAGGGAACTGAAAGAGGGGAGAGAGCATCTAAAAGAGTAATAAGTTTGCCGTGCAGAGAGAGAGCTGGAGTGACAGACATGCAGAATGACAGAAAGAGGGAATTAGAGGGAGCTGCAGAGGAGAGAAAGAGAGTTTCCCCACCTGAGTGAAACTTTTAACAGGGTCAAATGTGGGGTTGTGGTGTAAAAACAGCTCGGGCTAATTCATATTTTAAACATGCCATTCACACACAGCACTGACAGCACACACATGAACACACCCAGCTCCCGCAGGATCACAAGCCCACTGCTTTTACCTCCAAGGGCCGCTAGCAGCTCTTTTAAAGGCCCGGTTAAAAAAAAAAAAAAAGCTGTCATAGCACGCCAAAACATGGCAGATGGGGAGACATTTTCCACTCACAAACTGACTGACAAAATCTCACATAACAAGAACTGATTTGCTGGTGTAAGGATTGATATGTGTGATGTACTCTCTACACTCGGGGAGCAAAAAGAGTGCACTTCAACGTCAGTGTCTTCAGTGAGGGGTACTTAGCTATAAATATCAGTTCCACAGGAGTACTCAGTGATAAAAAAAGGTAGCACAAATCCCAGCAAATAGGCAGAATCGTGTTAGCATCTCATATAATGCACCAGCCCTAAATAAACTATGACTAATTTGTCACACGGTGTCATATTTGTGGGTTGAGCGACCTTTTTCTTCCCGAGCGCCGCCGCCAAAACTTCTTCGATTACTTTATCAGTAATCCGTTTAAAGCGCTGTGCTCCAAGTGCTGTAAATCTGTCCCGCTCCTCTAATCTTCAATTCATCACACATTTCCTAATCACGCTCCAAAAATAACAAACCTGGTATTACTTACTCTCCTCTTTCTGTACGACGCGAGCTGAGCCAAGTGCGAGCTATCAAAAGGTTTACGGCGTGCGTATGAATCACTAAAGACTAACAAACTACCCTGTTCATCTTGTTATGTTGTAAAATAAAAGAAAAAAAAATAGGATTTTATTCTTAATTAAAGCTTCAAATAATTTGAAATGGACCTGCAATAATGTAATAGTGCTTTCTTGGCAAGGTCAAGCTTGTAAAAACAGTTCTAAATCTTCAAAAGGGACAAACCTGGATAAATAAAGGTTAAACCAATAAAACAGACCGGCCATTCTCCATTAAAGCTTGTCTTTCCTCCCAGCCGGCCGGCTTCCAGAAGCAATGACAGCAGAACTGTTGCTACAGATGAGGTAAGTTGCTATTTGCCACAACGGGGCCCTCTTCTCTTGCAGCGTCACCAAGAGAGCAACCGAGCGAGGCTGGAGGTGCCAATGAATTAGTTCACTGTTTTCACTCATTATACCGAACTGGCTGCCTCACTTTTTCTCTGTCTTTATTTACACCCTTTTCTTCATCTCCGACTTCTCTGGCTCCGCACACACACAGCCAACAAAGACCCCGCTCATAATGAGGGCATAGCGGTGTCTGAGTGTGTGTTGTTCTTTGTGTGGTTTGTGTGTGTGTGTGTGTACTTGTGCATCTATCTCTGTGAGAACCAGTTTGAGTTTTAGACCTTGGGAGTGAGGACATTTTTGGAAAGTGAGGACAGACCTTCAAATGGCTGCTTGAGGGTTCAGACTTGGTTTTAAGGTTTCATTTGGAATTAGACGTAGGTCGGGGTTATGGTAAGGGTTAGGGTTCGACATTTTGATGTGACTGTTGAGGTTAGGGTAAGGGGTTGAGGAATGCATTATGTCAATGAGGGCCCTCACAAGTATAGGAGTACAAACGTGTGTGTGTGTGTGTGTGTGTGGAGGGAGGGGGATTATGGCAGTTCCAAAGCTGTGAATAGGGGCCAGGCTGGGCCTTGGCCCTGGCTGAATTAATTACTCTAATTAGCTTCTTAATTGCATATATTAAACCAGTGGTTAGCGGGGCTGGAGCCGTGGTTAGGGCCTGGATCTAAAGCTGGAGCTGGGGGTGGGTAAAGGCGAACAAAAGGGTATTACACACAAACACGCACACACACATACACAGGGAAGTGGCAAACCAGCTCCACCTTCCCCCACCCTCTTGACGTAGTCTGAAGTGGAGAAACGAGACCAAGCGCTCCCCCTCCATGATGAGGGTATTCAATTATCCAACCCCCCAGCCCCCGCCCCCGCCCCCGCCGCCACCCCCTCATCAATATATAATCAGCACATACAGCAGCAGCAGATGTGTGGTACTAATATGGACGATAAGCCCCCCAGAGGGAACAGAGAGGATTAATATTAGAACTACAGGGACTACTTGAAACAGTCTTCATCTGAAACTCTTTACTGTATCACTTACTCAGTGCTCCGCTCCGCTGTGACATTCAAGACGCCAAACCCGGCCACTGATTTGCGACCATCGAGCCTCGCCCCGTCTGGCCCCTGCAGCGCGTCACGCAGACTCGCATAGACCATGACAACATCAGAACCATTAGTTCCAGCGCTCGGTCCACTTCCCAGCCTTTTTGGCTTGAACGTTTTGCGCATTCTAAACAATTATCAAAACCCTTGGCTCTCCAGAGCGAACAACATGCATCAAATTAAGCTTTTTTTGGCTTGAGTTGACCCGAGAGAAAAAAAAATTAAACAGGCTGAGAGAGAGAGAGAGAGAGAGAGAGAGAGAGAGAGAGAGAGAGAGATCTCCCAGCCAATAAAGGTGGAGGGTGTGTGTGTGTGTGTTGGGGGGATTTGGGCTCAGATGGCGGGGGGTAAAAATTGCCGAAAATGCCTTGTTGTATCTGTGAAATGCACCCAAAGTATCTCCCAACAATGACGATTAGTCAAGAACAAGTAAACAGCCAGTTCGCTAATGAATCTCTCTTCAATAAACAAGTGGAGCACACGTGCACGCATGCACACAGCGTGCACGAGCGCGGAGTGATAATGATGTTCTTTGTGGAGGTTTTTTTTGGGGGTAATTAGGACCGCTTAAATGGTGGTTAAAAAGGATTTGCAGCTGATTGTTTGTCCTTGTGTCTTTGAGCCGTGGGCCCTCTTGCTCCACTGAGTGTCAACACTATCTTCTACTGTCTCCTCACAGTGCACAAAAATCCTCTTTCATCAGCCCGTCCACAGCCAGCCCTTCCTCTGCTTCCCTCCATTCCTCCGTCTCTCCTTTCGCAGGCTCAAATTATTCTAGCTCGTCTGTTTCCCTGTAATTTACTCTTTCTCTCACTTTTCCTCCTCCTGCTCCTCCTCTTCCTCTCCATCTTCTTCCACCGAGCAGCTGTCGACTCCGAGAACACCATAATCTCCCTCACACATGGCAGAGATCATGCCTGTTACTTCTAAACAAACTGCTCCCATAAAAAGCACCGGCAGTGTGCAAGTGATTTCTTTTTCTGGAAAGAAAAGTTCAACATTACGGAAAATACGCTCCTTTGTTTTCTTCCTGGAAGTCAGATGAGGAGACTGATACAAATTTCATGTCTGTGCACTAAATACGGATTTGGAGTTTGGGTGTGGAAGCAAAGGATGCAGCTATTCTGACTCTGTCCAAAATTCAAACCTACCAACATCTCTATAACCAACCAAAACTTGTGCTCACTACTGAATCACAAGTTGTTGTTTCTACATTTCTATTCATGTACAGGTTACACAAACTAGATAAGTTTTTGGTAGGTGTCATTTTTCAATTTGAACAGTCAAATTTGCTGTTGTCTCTACTTCGAGTTGTTATGATAATATCATATAATATGATATTGTAAATGTTCAGTCTTAATGCTAAGCTATGTCCTTACTCTGGTCATTTTTCATTCCACTCTCAGAAAGAAAGAAAATAAAATTCAACTAAAAGGGACAGATGGTTTGTCGAGAAAAGTTTCAACACAAACTTTGCCCGTGTGTGTGTGTAAGCAAACACACACATACACATCATGTCTACGAGGCTGTGTGTGGGGCTGCGCATCTGTCTGTGTGAATGTGTTCATTATGTTGATCAGGGGTCATGTTTGCGTGAACCTGGACACTAAATCAAAGCTATATTAGTAGGCTAATGCATTCTCCTGATGGCAGAGGTCAGCAGAGAGGTGCGCTTGTTTTAAACTGCCCTATGTCTGATTGCCGGGAAACACATCCTTCTGCAAAAGGTTCCTTGGCAGAAGGCAGCAGCACAATGATGCCTTTGTCTGTCAAGCTGTGATGGGCAATGAGAAAAGTTTGCCTGTGTGTGTGTATGTTTTGTGTGAGACAGACAGTGTAGGAAGGTTAAATGAATCATACGATGTTAACCAGGCCCAATCCAATTAGGGAGGGATTCTTCTTGTCTGACCTTTAACAGGAGCAACGTATTCACACTCACTCACGCAATCAACCCCCACCCCACCAACACAACTACATACACCCACAAAAACAGACCGACAGACACACAAACGTGACACTCACGCAAGCACACACCAAGGCCCACGAAGGCACCCTCCATCCACATACACACATAAGCGCTCAACCAACATCACACACATACCAAAACACACACACACACAGCCAATCTCACAGACAGTAGCGCGGCTCTGATTGCTGACCTAAATCGGCCAGGCGATCTGTCACTTTCTCTTACTCACACTCAGCACACATCTTTTTTTCATCTTTTTCTTCCCCTTTCTCTTCCTCCTCTCTCTTCTTTTTTTTTTCGTGCCCAAATATCCCTCACTCTCTCCCAGTGTCACTTTACATCAGCTCATTCCCACCCCTCTCCTCTGCCCTATTATCTTTAGCAGAAATGCCTGGGCCTCATTTGTATCCCACAATATAGGTGACAACGGACAGTATGTTGCGTGTTTACTGTGGTGTCGCACTGATCTGTATCCTGTATTAGCGTATGTGCTCGTGTCCTCGTGCATATAATGAGAATACATTCGGTGAACCTGTTCAGTTCCTTAACCTTTATCAGGCAAGATTTATCGCCTTTGACTTATGATTACACCCTTAACAAGCAGTCACCCTAATACCTCATTTAAGACAGCATCTGGTTATCTGGCACATTCTCATGTGAAAACCATTCTACAAAAGATGGCAGAAATTTTTTTTTTATCATTTTTTCCTTTTTTTTGTTAAAGCATCAGTTGGACTAATTTTGTCTGTTTAATAGAAAGCTCCAAAGAGATGCCGTTCACGAGTGCCCAGGAGTTCAAGAACAGTGGCTATTTTATTTTGGGTATGTAATTTTCAAGCTAGTGCACAAAAAAGAAGCCACTTGTTAAGGTTTTAAAGCATTAAACGCCATTAAAATAATGAGAGAGTATATACTTTTCAGGTGTATAAGCACTTTTCCAACAGGTATTTAAGCTTATCTCTCTTTATCTATGACAGAAGTAAAGATGGGATATAAACTGCTGCACAAGCGTTTTGATTCCAGTGGAAATATTCTATATAAAACAACCCTGACCCCAGCCTTAAGCCCCTCACTGTGGTCATCGTTTCTCCCTCCCTCATCCTCTCTTCTCTCTCTCTCTCCTTCCTGCAGCTCTTCCTCTTCTCTCCCCTGTGTCCGTGCTTGCTTTAGAGCCTGACAGGAGGCTCAAATCAGAGGGCTTAAACTTGATCAAATATTCAGCAGATATAGATTTCTCAGAGTCCCTGGATTCCCCACCTCTTCCACCCAGCCGCTTTCCATCGCTCCCTCAGCCCGGCCTTTCCTTGAATCCCTCACTTTGGCTCTCTTCGCTGTGGTCACAAACAAAGTTGTGTGCTGCACACAAACAATATACACACTCACGCAGGCAGCCACGCATGTATGCACATGGGGAATCATAAACTAACACGGAGTGGCGGAGAGGTGCAGCTCATTTAGGCTGCAGTGCAGTGTTTCTCTCGCTTGCTCTCCTCCTTTGTCTTTTGTCTCGCCTCGATTTCACTCTCTGCGTTGTCGTCGTTCCCCATCTTCCTCTCTCTTCGCTCTTTTCCTCCCCTCTTTCTGTCCTACCTCCCTCTCCCCATCTGGATTCTGTGTCATTTATTTCAGCTTAACCCTGATAAATAAACCAGTGAGTACCTCTGCATTATTGAACACTTCGACATTGCTGTCTGCACGCGCTGCGCCGGCCCTGTGCTGTCCGACAATTAGACCACACACACACACACACACACACACACACACACACACACACACACACACACACACACACACACACACACACGTAGCCCCACCCTGTCCCAACTTGCACACAGAAACATCAACCAAAACTTGCCGTTAAAGACTGAAAGGGTTACACACAAATTCATACACACACACACACACACACACACACACACACAATGAGACAGAGGAGGAAAGGAGACAGATGGACAGACAAGAAAGATAAACAGACAGACAGAGTAGAGGAAAACAATACCACGTCAAAGAGAGGGAAAATAAAGTTTGCAGAAAAGAGACTAAGACACCGTGGAATGCAAATGACTACCAGACAAGCGCACACACACCAACACAACATTAACTTTGCCCCAAAACTCATAAACTTACCCAAAGACACACACACACGCACACATGCACAAACACACAGATTTATTCTTCTAGGTGTTCGTGCTCCAGTCAGCTCTTCTATTATTCATATTAGCGGGGGGTTGTTTATCTCTGCCATTGTGTGACGGCAAGCACCGGGCTCTCCGCAAAGCCCCGGGGGCCCTGCTCCCTAAACACACCGCTGGGAGTCATTCACGTACACGCACAGAAAAGTACCTTCACGTCGGTCCCACATATCCATACACGCACGCGCTGGCCGCATAATCGCACACACACAACACGGACACACAATTTCATACCTGCATCTGTGCACACACACTGGCCCACATACACACTGCCATCTGTCTCAGTACGCAACAACAACAACACTGCAGTCCCACAGCGACTGACCCGTTCACCACAACACATCTGACCGATCTTTGTGTGTGTCTTTTTGGGTGTGTGTGTGTGTGGGCTATTTTCAGACTGTTTTGTGTGTGTTTACAACCACAAGCCCACTTGTATGCCAGTGTGTGTGTGAGTGCATATATTTATGAGAAAGCCCCAGTGTATGGCGATGTGAGCATGCATATGTTAGTGTGAGCACCAAGGAAAATAATTCTGTGTGGTGTGTGTGTGTGTGTGTGTGTGAAAGAGAGAGAGAGAGACAGAAAGAGGGAGAGCGAAGGAGATCACTCGCATATGAGGTCATATGTATGTTGACTGTGGGCCTGCAATCATTCACTGCTGGTGTGCGACGTGGTGTGTGTTTAAACATGTATGCGTTGTGTGCATCCATTCATGTGTGTGAGTGTGCGTGTCCCATTCCCCTGAGAGCAGCAGCGGTGATTGAAAGTGACCGCGTTGTTTCAGTGTCACCCTGCAGATGAGATGCCATGTCTGTGAGTTAACTGACACTCACATCCCATTCGCATCAGCCGCATGCACAAAGACAGACCCCACTCTGTCTGTCGTCATCTTCTTCTATCCATCTTTCGCACTTTTTTTCTTTCTCTTTCCTCCCCCCTTTTTCCCCCCTTTCATCTCAGTACATGCATCTTTTAACTATTTCTTACTCTTCTCCCACGTCCTCCACCCTCTCTCCTCCCTGTTGTGACTCAGCCTCGATATGCCTTCACTTCCATCACTCAATCTCCAGAGGGAAAGACATCGGTTTGACGGCTAGCCAGGACGATTACTTCTAAAGTTATGTTTTAGCCCATTTTAATACAAGTTGGGTGGTGTTGGCCACTTTGGACCATTAACTGAACAAGATTAATATTAGAAAATTATAGAAAGGTATGTTCAAGCGTAATTTAATAACACTTAAAGCCATTTTGTTTCGAGTTACCCACTTAACAAATTTTCTGATCATTTTTCTTCCCTCGTTTTTCTTCCCTCATCCTGGTCTGCAAATTTATTTTAATATCACATAATGTTGTTTTTGGAGAAATATGAAAAAATAACTCCGGCTGCCCCTTGTGACTGAAAATTAATCTCTGAAAAGCTGCATGTTTAAGAAGATGTTGACCAAATTACAAAAAAAAAAAAAACCCTCAGGATAATCCACAGACCTCAGTGAACTGTTTTTATCTGAAGAAAGAGTCCCTATAAAACATGATGACGACATGTATTGCGGATTATCCAGAATGACAACGACATTGTTTCTGCAGATGTTGCTGATTTATAACGATGAAATATCTCAAAACCCGAGCAAATGAAACCAAATCTATCTGCATGACTTGATACCACAAGAAGTAAATGAGAAAAGATGCTTTTCTCCAGCTGATCCTGGACCTGTTTTAACAACAACTCTTCTATTCTCCTCATGTGCACGCTGTCCTTCAAGTTGCAAACCAGATCAGCTGCCTGGAGGTGGTTTCCTCCAGCAGTTCTCATTAAGAAAGACACGTCATCAAGACCGCACACTGATTGTGAATGTGCGTGAGCATGTGTGTGTGCTTGTGCATGCATGCAAGGAGTGTGTGTTACACAAGGCCCTGGCGCCTGCTTTCAAAGGATTCATTAAAAGCAGTGAAAGGCTTGATCTGTGGTTTGGGTTGATGTACTGAGCATGTCTCTCTCTCCCTCTGTGTGTGTGTGTGGTGGGGTTTGAATGGTGAAAGGAAGGAGGAGAGAGGAGAAACTAAAGGGTGGAGAGACTGAGGGAGAGACACAGACAAAACAGATGGAGAAAGGGAGAGTGTGACTGAGAAATGGGTTTACATAAACCCTGACCTCATGTTATGAATGAAAACATCAATCAATGAGTATAACTAATCAATTTTCCCACTCTTTCTCGCCTCTCCACAGGGTGCGGAAGTAAAGAATTACATTTAATGGGATTCATGTAATCTGATTACAAAAGAGTGGCATCTGTCCTGCATTAGTGACAGCAAAAATCAAGCAAACTTTGGGTTTTTTCTGACTGTTTGCCAGATTTACTCAAGACACAAACATTATTTTGTCTAGAAATAATCAATAATACCACTTGTTGATGATGCCAACACAAATCATGGTGTGGAAATGAAATCCTAAAGAGTTTTTGGTGTCATCCACTGTGCACCATAGTGGCAAACTGCAAAGGAAAACTGATTACCCAGTGGACTTTAAACAAGTTACTGGTAATCTGTAATGGGTTTAACTTTGAAATTAACCTCCACTGCCTTTTTCCCTCTTGCTGTTCCACCACCCGCCCGCTCCACATCACCACACACACACTTTCCATGTGTGCCTGCATGGTCTGCAGCGCGCAAAATTAAATCACGCTATGCTATAGGTTAATTAAAACAAGATTTCCCTGAGGCTTGCGCATACATTGGTGCCCTTACACACATGCACAACATGCATTTAGTGTAACTAAATATAGGGACCAACCGGTCCACTGTGAATCCAGGATGCATGAAATCCAGCCAGCGAGCACACACGAGCTGCAGCCGATATGTGGCTCTAAATGAGCGGCAGGATTAATGGTTATTAATTATCTCACAGCCTCATTAAGTACACAGAAGCTCTGGTGAGAGACTAAATACAATTCTTCATTAAGAACACATGATCAAAGACACACTGCACGCTATACACAAGCTCTCCGCTGACGTTATCAATAAGTTATCAGCACCAAATGCTCTCTGCGATCAGCTACTCCCGTTTCTACACCTCTCCGACTCTCTCTCTCTCTCTCTTCAAATGTGTCAGTACACGTGTGGGTGTGTGTGCGTGTGTGACCTTGTGTGGCAGCCGTCATTGATTAGGCTGGAGCTGTCAATCGATCAGTCTGGTCTGTGTGTGGAGATAAAGGTGTTTCTATCTCTGGACACTCCAGTTGCCAGGTGGGAGTAGAGCAGAGAGGTTGGCAAAATAGAGACCGTGGGCCACATTTGGCCCTTTGCATCCATCTTTTCAGCCTCGCAAAGAGTTTTATGACTGTTTTTACTTTGCTGCAATGTAATAAAATTCAACTTTAGGACAGATATATATTATTTATTGATGGAGGTTCTGCAGCGGGCACTGGCTTTGTGCACCATAAGCACTCGACTGGGTGTATTGATGCATAATCAGTACGTGTAACCATGCGAGAAATTTTAACCTGGGTAGCTTTGAATATCGTACTGAACACCAAATATGAAAACAAACTAGGACAGTTAAGATCTTGTGGCGAAAGTGCATGACTGGTATGTTGCTGATTACCTGCTTGGCTTGCCACATGACAGTCAAAATATGTTTTTGATAAAGGCCTCCAATTAGTTCCGGCAATACTAACACAATGTCTGAATGATATACTTAGCTCCAAACCTGTTGTGTGATACTGTATTTTATAAATTATGGATGCCCAGAGCAGATTTCTGTACTTCTAGTCTGACACTGTGTTTTTGTTTTGCTCTGCAGAAGTCTGGACTGCGTGAAGTCTGAATATGGACACCAAAATCTGGCAACTTCAAATATTTATAACTTAGTTTATCTCTACTTAAGTTTTGTGAAATTTTGAGTGCACAGTGGACACAATGTAATGAAATGTACTGTCAGGTTTGATGCATGTTCTCCTCCTTTATAGTACATCATATTGCACTTGAAGTGCGAGCACACTTGGATAATTTTACAATGCTAATTTAAAGATATTTTAAAAACACAATCTTTTAACATATGTACTTAGATGGATTTAAAATCAAGAGATTAATTTAGTTATCAGTTTGTCCTTTCAGTGTCAGTTTCTTACAGCCATATTTGCTATGGCTGTTCAGGGTCTGCTGTTCAACATCTGTCAGTCATTGAATCAGGTAGCAACAGGTATCAGATTGCATTAATTTTCCTCCCTACTTATCGGGCCAAAATTCCTGTATCATTGGGTCCCTGGGTGCACCAATACACACACACACATACATATATGGTGGCTTACTGCACCACTGCATGCTATCTCACCCCCTCATATCTAATCTGAGAGAAATACTTGTATGTTGATAATGATGCAGAGTGCAGGAGAAATATGCCCAGTGCCTCACCTCTCTTCACAAACACGCCGGGTACGAGGACTGATAGCGAAAAACCGAGTGCACCTGAAACCGTCGAACAAATACAGAACACAAAGAGACATGAGGGACTTCACAGACTTCGAGAGATCTTATATTCTCTTTGTTTGTTTCTGTCTCTCCATCTCTGTCCCAGCTTCCTCCTCCTCCTGGCTCTGCTCGTTCCATCTTTTTTAGGGGTTTTTTTTCTACCCGCAGATGAAAAGAAGTGAAAAGAGCATTTGCACACCTGAGTGAATAGAGCTTGCAGGTGCGTGGGAGGAGAGCTATGGGAATCGAACAGGGTCTCTCTCTCTCTCTTTGTCTATCCTGCTCACTCTCTCACTCCTGAGGTGTTTTTACAGTGCTTGTGTTTGTATTGGAAACTTGTGTGTGCATACATGCGCATGAGTGCATGTGTTTTGTGTGTGTTGCGTGCATTGCTCCAATTGTGAGAGCTGAATGCTCTTGGCTCCTGGTCTGTATTTAAAAACAACCCACAGGTTTCGGTTGACGCGACCTTTACTTGCAGATTGTTCCGTCCGATACAAACGCTTGGCCTGGCTCGCCTTGATGACCTCATCAGGTCTTCACACAGCCTAGCTCCAAACAAACCTTCTGAATAAACCAAAACAAACTGTGCTTCGCCATTTGCGGTCACTGCAAGGCTGGCAGTAACAATAAACAGGCCCGAGGCCAGCACAGCAGCCGAGCAGGACAAAGACATAGCAATGACAGACACACACATGTACACACAGCCTTGTGTCAAATGTAACCATACTTGACTAAACACAAAATCCCACACAAGTGGCGAAGAAGGACAAATTGAGGGACACACTGCAAAAAAATGAAAAGAACAGAAAGTAGTTTTTTTTTTTTTTTGCTTAAAAAAGAAACACTACCTGAAGTGTGTTTAATCCCACAAAGGTGAAACACATGACATTAATTAAAGTTAGTCAAATAACCTAAAGTTACAGCAAAAAAAAAAAACACCCTGAAATATCCTGAAAACTACAGGCTTGTCTGGTCATTTTTTGCAGTGTATGTCCTGTACTGTATCCACCCGCGGACCGGATCACACACAATTCTCAAACCTAATTACTCTAAACACACCCGCCCAATCATCACCATCATCACTGAAATAAACAAACACACTCAGGCACAATCAGAAATCAGCCATGCAATCATAACAACCCCACCATCAGCCCCCACACACACTGTGATAAAGCTCAACACACACATGCCCATAAACACACACACGCACGCGCGCGCTCTCTCCATCCCCTAATCTCCAGTGTTTGTTCCACTTCCTCGACTCACCGATGATGTAGTAGTCGTGCATGCTCTTGAACTCGTGGCCCCAGAGGTTGGGCGAGAACTCCTGGAACTTGATGGTGAAGCGACGCTCGCGGGTGGGCTCGTCGCAGGTCAGCACGATGTTGGGCGTGCCGCTCACCTCACAGCGGTCCGCCTGCTCCCGCGACGACACGAGGTAGAGCTTGTAGAACTCGTACTCTGGCGTGGACCTGGCGGTGTCCAGCGGAGGGCAGATGAGGTCCAGCCGGTCCCCGATCTGAGGGTACAGAACGTAACCCTTATCGTCCCTGAACCTGGAGGGGGGGAAGAAGAGGTGAGAAAGAAAGGCAGAGATTCATTAATTAAAGTCTTTTGCTTCCTTCAACGGCAGTATGAACCAGTTCAGAGCCACCTGTCCTTGCTGCTGAATGAGCAACAGATGGGTCCTTTACCTCTCTTATTTCTCCTACTTCTTTCTTATTTTCTCTCCTTTCACAGGAAACAGGTGCCTTTACAGAGAAACTGCTGTGCACTCAACTGCAAAAACACATTTTTACCACACAAGCTCGCTCAATCCCTTGTTGACCCTATGAGGCGGTGGAGGAAAGAAATTAGGGAAATATAACCGCCAGTTGATGATTCACAAAGGAGAAAAAAGAAACACTATTCTGAGGCCAAAGAGGATTTCGGTTATAAGAAAAGCATTCATTAATGCCTTTTTCTTGTGAACTACCCCACAGAAATGACCTTCAGTTCACGGATATTTTTGACTGAATCAAAATCTTGAACATTTTGAAACTAAATACATACTTAAGTAGTCAAATGTATGCAAAAGCAAACTTCAGGCGCTCACGAGTGGAGAAGCATGCAGCATTATCGCCTTTAAAATAAAAGGCTTGAGTTTGCTTGAGGCTACAAGAAAAAAAATATATTTAAAAGGAGACAAAAAGACTTGCGATGTATACACATGTGAATGTGTATGGGAAATGAAAGTGAAGTATTGCAAACAAAACAGCAGCGAAAAAACTGTTTCTTTTTTCTTTGCAATGCAAATTTTCTCGCAGAACTCGTCTTCTCTCTCCAGCCCTTATATTTGGAAGTGAGAACTGAGGCGCGTTCATAGATGAAGAAACAGGCAGACAACTATCGCCGCAGATCAGCCGAACAAAGCTGCCAAGCCAAATCTCAGGTATGTACAGTTAATTAGTTTGCTAATTAGCTGTTCTGATGTCGGCTTGTCATCCACTTCTGATATGAATGATGTGCGGTCTGTTTGTTTATATCCTAACCGGTGATTTGACACCTGTCATCTATGGGAAACCTGCAGCCTGAAGTGATTCTAATGCAACAGTTTGACTTGTATTCAAAAAAAATACGCTTGAGTATGGCTTATTATCAGCATCATTATAATTTACCACGGCTTTCAGTGAGCAGCTTTGATGTAACGTGCTCTTAATGTTGTTAAATGGCTTTCCTGGGGTAAACACCGAGCAGGTTTTTAGGAAAATGCTTCTCATGAAAATTGATATTAATTCTCAATATCAACCCAAATTTGTCAAAACCCAGTTAGAAACTGACGTGAAAAGTATTTTTTGTAGTAAAGCTATGGAGGGCTGTGTAGCTTTCAGAGGTCTTTCCGGAGCAGAGAACATGAAACACAGCAGTAAGAGGGGCATAAACTCACCGAATGACTCAGACTCTGTCATCCCCCTCTCAGCACAGGGCCATCTACTGCTGATAAGGCCAAATACTATGAATTATCAACTTAGCTCCTGAGGCCTGTGATGACTTTAAGAATCCATGCTGGCAGTGGGAAAACAGAAAGTAGTCTGTGCACACCCTTAGTGACTTTATCTCAGGTTAAAACAAATGACACTGCTGACAGAATGAAGGAAAGTGTTTATAGTAGTAAAAGATGAAAAGGAGGAGGAGATTTGCTGGATTTTCTCTTCTGTTAGCATTCTCACAGAATTTTAAGTGACACTTTGATGTGGAAGTGGGAGGAAGCAAATGCCTGTAATGTTAAGAAACCCATTTTCTGTTACCTCTGACTCAGACGTTGTTTCTGTTTCCAACTAATCCACACGAACGCTCTGGGAGTCACAGCGCTCAAACCTGCTTAATTATTCTCTCTGTTCTGCCGTCAGACAACTGTTTGACCATTACAAAATAAACAGCACAGGATCACAAAGCATGAACAGAACGACAATTATGTTGCATAACTTTATTGTTAAAAAGACTAAATAAATCCTAATAATGCCACGTTGGCAACAATTACACTTTCAGGCCTCGTGCCAATTAATTATTTACCATATTAAAGAGTAACAAAGGGGGGACTTTGGATGGATTTTTAGTGGATTTTTATTATAATAACTTCAGCTGGAAAAACATTATCTTTCTTTTCATACATGTTTTTCATTCTTTATGCAAATTTAAAGACTTGCCAGACACAGATTTTTCAACATAGTGGTCAGAATATCTTGACTTTTAGTCACTAGCGTGGGTCTACACTTCCCTTACTGCCTGCTAAATGCCCCCATCTGTAAAACTCCATTCCCCGAGTTTCAACACTGGCTTTTCATTCAAATATTGAGGTCTCCAAGCCCAAGCTGAGATAACCTCGATGGCATAACAATGACATCATGGCTTTAGAAATCTCCCTCCGGAGCCACAAAAGACGTAAAACTGTATTCACAGGCTTTGTAGCACTAACCATGAGAAGTAAACTGATCCTCATGTGAAAAAAAAAAAAAATCAGTGGAATGCACTTTTAAAAATACATGTCAAACTTGCAAAACACCAAAATTTTTATACATAAAAGACACAAAGCTCCCCCACAATATTGACTTTGAATGAGAGCGAAAGATGATTAATTTGGCTGTCCAAATAAATCTTACTAACCTGAAGCTTGACAGCCTCTCTAGTATCAGATCATCCTTGTATTTATTTCCACATCAATCAGATTCATTCAACTTTTGGCTCCACATTTTTCAACCTGGTCATGCATGCCGCCCCTGCAATGGCTCTACAACTCCCCAAGGAAGCTTTTGCCCCACATTTTGAGATCTACTGTCCTAAATAACGCTCGGGATGTTAACACACTGACAATGACTGTTTTGGTGGGTGAAGATTATCCAGTTAGTAAATTTTAGAGCTGCTGGATAACACTATATTTGTTCTCTAAAATCCTCATTATGTGATAAAGGAATATATTATGGTTATGCATTTATTAGAGCTTCAAGAGACAGAGGGATTTCGTGAGTCTCCTTTGTTGTACCTGCATCTTTCTGGCCACATCCTGCCCTTCCATGCAGGCTACATCTACCTCTGAGCACTGTGAGCTTACAGCCTCACACCTGCTATAAATTGAGACGTAAGCTTTATCTGTTGGCGTGTTTGGCTGGCGGCGTACACCAGAGGGGAACTTGAGAAAGCAGACTGAACGGCGGAGGAGCTTTAGCTGAGGCGGGCCCAGAGGCCTGCTGGGAAGTCACTGTTCCACTTCTCATTACCCAGGTCACTCGGGGTTATCAGGCAATACTTAGACTGGAGAGGTAGGCACTCAGCTTCACTCATCACGTACACACACACGTGCGCGCACACACATATTTCACCTTCCTGTCCTGCCTCAGACGGGCGAGCACATGCACTCGCACCATTTATAGAGTATGAACTGTAAACATGGTGGTGGTTCCTGAGGCTTCTGCAGCAAAGCCTAAACAGAAAAATCTATTCAACACACACACACACACACACACACACACACACACACACAAGCCCATACAAATGCCCCCCTGCTAAACACAAAAGGTTTGCCCAAACACATCCACCCACGTCCAAACACACAGGTCTAGTTTTCCCTTAACATGAACGTTGGAACGCACACACACACACACACACACACACTTTTCTAAAAACAAGCACCTTTTGCTTCCTGCATGACGCATTCTGTGAGTGGTATCTGATGGTACCCTGAGTCACAGTCGAGCTGCATTGCAGAATGGCAGAGCAAGCGCACACACACACACACACACACAGAGGATGGGATGAGTGTTAAGGTAAAATGCCACCGGGCAGGTGCAGTGCTCGAAAAAGAAAGAAAGAAAGAGGGAGAAATCAGTGAAGTGAGAGAGAGAGAGAGAGAGGGAGGGGAGTGGAAAAATATTGAACATGTCAGGCAAGGTATGTAGCAACAACAAAGAAATGTGGTGAACAAGCAGAAAGGAAACACGGAGACAAAGGGGAAACACTCGACAGGAGGAGAAGACTTAAAATACAACACGAGGGTGAGGAAAAGACAAAAAAGAAGATGAGAGGAAGAAAGTAGGGAAGAAGGAAAGATAGAAATTGATGCTGAATTCCAACACATTCCTGCGACAGAACTCAATTTTCTGATAGGCTCCATGTTCAGGGTGTCAGATTTGCAGTTAACCGCGGTTAACCCAGTGTGTGTGTGTGTGTGTGAATGATGGTGTGTGTGTGCACTGCAAACAGGACAGGGCAGAGAGACCTCGTCCCAATCTAATCATGTGGTAGAGCAAGAAATATAGTGTGTATTTATCTCAGAATTCACACTTTGCCTCTCCTCCGTGCGACATCCTCAGTGTCAACAAACCTGGGCTGCATTCAAACAGCAAGTGTGGCGATAAACAATCACTCAAATACACTTTTTCTCTGTAACTGGATGTATTAAATGCGCCTTAAAAGTCCGGTGTAAAAGTGCAGGACAGTTTGTGAGCCTTGTGAATCCCTGTCAGAGACCATACGATGCTGTGAAACGCACTTCCAGTGGCGAAGAGCAGAAGAGAGCAGGGAAAAGTGAAGTGAGGTGAACTTATAAACAGCTTTATGGAGTTCGTCTGTGACCGCATCTAAATAAATCATCCCATTCAGACACAGCCCTGAGCAGCATTACATTTTCCCTTTACTCTTTTCTCTTTGGCCACATTTTGCTCTGAGAGAGACACTCTTTCTGTCTCTGAGTGTCTGGGGTTTTTTTTTTTTCCTCCACTCCTCTCTCACTCTCCCTCATCTCTTTTGCTGTCCACTCTCTCCCTCTCTCTCCTTCCCTTTTTCTCAGCCGTTAACAATAGAGCCATTCATGTGGCCACACTTTGAAACATGGCGTGGGGGGTTGGAGTGGGCCAGAGGTGACACTGAGGAGGAGGGGGGGAGAGGAGAAAGAGTAGGAGGGGGAGGAAGAGGGATGGAGGGAGTGGGAGGAGGGGGAGCTTTCCTCTCTTTTCTTCTCCTCAGCTCTTTTATGAGGGCAGAAACATCATTTTCTCAACCCAAGCGTCGCCCCGCCACGACCCCTGAGCTGAGCTGAGAAGACTCAAGTGTCAGTCTGCCTGACCTCCCCCTCCGACCTCTTACACCTCCTGATTCTCACTGTTCACTCCTCCCCCACCTACTCTTCCACTCCACTCTCTCGCATTCTTTCAATGCAGTTGTCAACATATAAAACTTAAATTTTATGCCACTAAGAGAAAAAAAACTTAAAAAAAAAAAAGTACCGCTCATGTAGTTATGCAAGAGTTTTAAAAGCCAGCAATGGCATCCTAGATACAGTGTGTGCTTTATCTGTGAGTTTCGTGTGTGTGTGTGTGTTTCTGTCTGTTCTCCCGTCCATCCTCATGTTGTCTGCTGTTGTACCTGCTTTGGGCGGCGTATCGGACAGCTCGAACATTTCCCAGATTCCACAGCGGCAACCTGAGCCGTGTCCGGACCAAAGCCGGGCACACAGGTGCAGCCGACGAGGGGGGAGACAAGGGAGGGTGTGTGTTTGTGCGCGAGTGTATGTCTGTGCGAACATGAGAATATGAAGGGGAGGCGGGGTGAGGGAGGGCAGGCGAGTGCGAGGGCCAAGTCCGTGAGAGAAAAAAATCCCAAAAACAAAGATGGCGAGATGGAGAGAATGAGGCGCGAGACAAAAGAGAAAGGTGGGATTCAAAGTGATAAAGCATCACAACAAACACATAAGGACAAAGAGAGAGCAAGAAGCTGGACAGATTGCAACTGAACATAATGTGGAAAAATTAACTCCGGTGCAAAAAACGGACAGAAGGAGGATGGAGAAAAGGGAGAGGGAAGGACACTGAAGTTGGCAGAGAGCGCAAAATAAACGAAAATGAAATCAGCGTGGAGGATTTACTCAAAACTCCACATCAACTTTGACCTCCTCTATCCTCTGGGGGGGTGGGGTTGTCCTTGAGCTAACCACAACCTGGTGCGAGCGGGAAGCCAAGGAGAGACAGCAAAGGGCCGATCTATTAGGGAATAATAAACGATGGCGGTATTCGGTTCTGTGGCGGGGGAGATTTATGACGGGCCCTGCGCATAAAGCTGTCTGCACTAATCTCATGGTATACACAGCGTAATCACACACACAGGGGCCGTGATTGCCCTCCCCCCCCTCCTTCTTTTAATGTACACACGCTGTCAGACGCACAGCAGGGCAGCACGCACGCTAAAGAGTAGCAAACCGATCGGCTACGGGAGGAACACACACTCTATAGGACAAGCGAGCTCGCACACACACCCGCTGAGCTGCAACACCTGCAGGCCATCTAGTAGCTGTCTAAAGTAAATCCGCTGGGTCTCATTTGCCAGAGAGGTGCCTTCCAAAGAATGCCACAATGAGCAAACACACACACACACAGTGGAAAACGTCCATTTTGAACATGTCATTTAAGCCCACATGGAATCTTTAAACCTCACTTCTGAGGTGACTATTTCAGCCAATACTCTCCTAATTTACTTTATTCCAACGCACGTTCATTTGCTTTAATGAATTTCCTTTCAGACGAGTGTTAAAGTCTCGAAAGAATTTTTTTTTTAAAAAAAGGGCTCTTCTAGTATGAAGAAAATGATTCAAGAGATTTTGGAAATGTAAAATTATCTCACTCTACTGACAGACTGTTTTACCTACTTTAAGAAAAATATTATTTCAAGCCTCAGCGCTGGATTAAATCACTTGCTACGATGGAGATTTTTTGCAGAGCACACACACAGAGAAGGGACTGGTGTGGCTATCATTTTCCACTATTCTGCTGTAGCAATCAGTACCCCGTATGCTGTGCAGCTCAGAAACACCAACTATATATAATGCAAAACATATGGCTGGCAGTGTATACGGTAAAACATGAATTCACCTAATGCACAATCTGTCTTGGGCACAGTGTTTGTAGGAGCTGCGGCTTCATCAAATTGACCCGCCTCACCTACATCTTCTGCCCGCTGCTCCATCTGATATGTTGACAATAAAAAATTCAAGAGCTTTCAAATTTTACTCGTGTTGTGTTCTTTTATCTTGACCTCATCTTTGATCAGCTCTGTAACCGAAAAGGGCTTTTTCAATGCTGGCACGAGCCTTTTTGAAGCCCCATTTTGCAAGTTGAACTTGGGGCCTTGCATCAAAAAATACTATTATCATCTGTAGCTGTATCAGTGTGTGAGGTCATCCCATGAAATATTAGTGAATTAATACTATATTTATGTTTTTATATAATTACTTAGCCGCACATCTGTCGGAGTATTAAATTGCTCATAAAAAATCCATAAGGCACCTTAGATCCTCACTGTAGCTTCATGCAACACTCAAGTTAAAGGAAATTATTTAATACCTGTATTATCTTTGACACAATATTTGTCATCTTAAATTAATAATCAATGATCATAATTTAGTTATTTGGAAATCAGCATCATCTGACAGGACCTTTTGCAAGCAGACACTGCAGCTTCTGCTTCCATCAGCGCACAGGGCAGACAGACCGTTTTAAAATATCCATAATCATTATTACTGTCTTCATTAAAGAACCATATACCCTGGAGAAGAGCTGCAGAAAGTGGTCTTTGACTGTGTGTATAGAGCTGGAGAGAAATAGAGATACATTTGTATGAGCTAGAAGGAGACAGAGAGGGGTAAGGAAGAGACAGAGAGGGGGGAAGAGAGAGCTATAATGTAAATTGATGAGTGTTTGAGTCTCTCTAGAAGGCATGGCCCAGATACCTCCGAACATTTCTATTATGGATGAAATGGAGGAATGGATGTGAGTTCGACGGGGGACAGGGAGAGGGAGAAGGAAAGTTACAAGCTGGGTTTCCGTCCAAGAACTTTTGTTTTGCAAATTATAATCCGTTTAGTTCGAAAAGGGTGGATGTGAGCAGCAAATTTTCATCGACTTTCTTCTGTTCTGCAAAACAAGCTTGCCCTCTTCAACCCCACTGTCCCACTGGTGGGTCGGTCAGCACAAACTTATGCTGCGCAGCCAAACTCAAACCCACAGAATTTTATTTTAAATTTCAGTAGAGATGCCAAACATGTCAGGCGGAATTTGGGGGGGGGTGGATGTGTATAAAATGAAACACAAAACATGAAGAACATCACCATTTGATGGACTGCTGCCGCCATAAAAAGCACGGACATTTTGGTTTGATCATCATATCCTGCAGCTTCAATGAGGAGCATCTATAATACTGCTGAACCCACAGTGAACGATTCATAACTCTGCATTTAGCTCCACAGAGCCTTTTAGCATCTTGTTTTGGTTTCCCAGCCCACAAACTCTGCTCTCGCCAACCTCATTTCCAGCCCCAAACTAGCAGACTAGCTATTGAACATAGTGGAGCATCTAACAGCTACAGAGCCACATATTTCCCTCAGGAGGTGCTGGACCAGAACAGAGCTAACAAGAGTTAATATTGGATTTATATTGATCAGGTGGACACAAAAACAACATGATTAAATTTGCAATAGTTTTGCGAACATATTCACCATAACAACAAAGTGATAATATTTCAGTGTTGTGTTTTCACTTTGTTCTGTTGCCTCCAAGTGGGTCAAAAAAAAAAAAAAAAAAAAATCAATTCATGCAGCTGTAAAACTACCTATGTGGAAATAAAAGAGGAATCTGGATGTTAAAGGGTTAAGTAGAAAAAGTGGAGGGAAAGAAGGAAGGATAAGCCGACTATGAAGAGCAGTGTGAACAAGGAGAGAGGAGCACAAGGTTGATGTAAAGTCGGTGAGCTCTGGAAAGCCCTCAGGAATGTTGGTGGTGAGAAACGACAACGGCGGTAATAGTTTCCATATGGTGAGAAAGGGAGGGAGGAGAGGAAAAGAGGTGGTGGAGGGAAAGGTAGAGAGACACTGACGATGTCTAGGAGAGGGGGAGAGAGAAGGGAGGTGGCAGCAGGTAGGGATGCAGAGCCTTGTTTGAATAGTTTCTTGGCATCATGGGACTTTGAAGGTAACAGCGTCCTTGTCATCGCACACACACACACATTCACACACATACTCGTCCTCCTGTCCGGAGGCGGTCCAGAATGCTGCAGCGTCGGTGTCACATCCAGTACATATCACACCCGGCATAACCACCGAGACGCGGGATGGAGGCACGCTGGATGCCTCGCCATTTGCAAAGAGCACGTACGCACACGCGGAGACGCACACTGTGTTTGTCTCTCCTATAAACACACACACACACTCGCACCCTTCATCTCCCTCGTTGCCGCACTCCCGCTGCGTTCAATACGTTCCATATGATACAATGCAGCAGATGAGCGTATCGCATTAAGTTGAAACTTGTAGCTGCGCCATGAAGAGAAACTAGAGCTAACTAACCAAGTGTGGAGAAAGACTTCTTCTCCTCTTTGAACAAAGCTGAACGACGCAGCTATATTCAGGTCAACAGAAACTTTTCTCGAGCAAACATCTCCCTCTTTCTTTTTCCTCATCTCTCTCTCATTTGCATCCTTGTTCCTGTGTTTCTTTTTTTTTTTTTCATGTTTCTGCTCCTGCATCTCCAGCTCAGAACTTTTGTTCGTGGCTTCTTTTGACTCTTCCAAACATTCGCTAGAAGTGAGTTCTAGACACTGCTCTATATTCAATCTCTGGTGTCTCACTGAGCCTCCCCTTTGCTCCATTTCTCATTTCTCCACCTCTCTATACCTTCCTTCATTCCCGTCTTTCTTTTCGCTCCAGCCAGTCACCTCACTTCTTCACAGCTTTCTTTGTTCACACTTTAGTGGTACAGAAACTGAATAATGCAAAAACAACCACATCTAACCATTAGCCAGGAAAATGGGATTTTAAAAAACCAAATGGTTCAATAATTATATGTTCATTTACAATGCACTTTAAAATCCACAGTATGGCACCCTTGGGGTATTTAGAAAGAAGCTTTTGAGTGTCAGTCGTGGATTTGCTTCAACTGAGTGATGTCTATTTTTACTTAGTTTTAATATTTATTTTGAATGATTATTAATATTCTGCTGTGTATTATGTTTCGTATTACACCTTGCTACTTTTACTCTATTCTAATGCATATTACTGTTACCGATTACTCAGTATTTCATAGTATTCTTACATTTACATGCCTATTTGAGATGGAATCTGATTGAATAAAAGGCTGTCTGTGAAAACCATGTATCTCTGCATCAACTTTTCATGAATTAATACAAACAGCTCTGTTCTCAGCTTCAGCTTCCAGAAATTGATTTTTCATTAAATGTTTAAATGCTTAGAGATATATGGTTTTCAGTGGACAGCAATGATATATTAATCCCTAAATCAATAGTCAGTTTCTCCCATGCCTGCAACTATCAATAATGATTATTTTAATTATTGATGGATCTGTTGATTATTTTAATCTGTTAGTCAATAAAATGACAGAAAATAGTGATAAATGTCCGTCAAATTTTCCCAGAAGCCGATGTAACATCTTTAAATGTCTGACCAACAATCCAGAAGCCATGATGTTATTTCATATTTAATTTACAATGATATCAAGCAGGGAGACCTCAGATTTTAGAAGGTGCAAGTAAGCAAATATCTGTCATTTTCCCTTCATGCAATCAATTATCAATTATGTTCCTGTTGAAGGTTAAATTGTGGCACTTTGTCTTTCTCCTTGAATATATTTTTTTTGACAGAGTCGGTTAAATTTACAGTATTTCATGCTTCCGTCTGAAAATGAACATGATGACATGCACTAACCAGCAGCCGTAAAGCCACAGTGGAAGGAATTGCTCCACAGTGAAAGTGAACCGTTCCTCTGGGGGATCATACAAAGTTAAAATCATACTTTGGACGTCCTTCCTTGTAGCTACAGTATTTGCCATCTCTGTCTTTGTCTGTCCTCACTCCTGAACCTTCTCTAACCACCATTTCTTCCTGTTCCTGTGTCTCTTTTCCTCTCACCTGCCCCCCCTCCCCCCTCCCAGTCTCCCTCTTTCCTCCGTTTTCAACATGTACTCTGGATGATTTGCAGCAGTCTGGATTAGTCCCATTAAGGTGGTCTAGAGGAGGTGTGTGGTGATCGAGCACTGCGGGTCCTGACAGCTCTGTGTGTGTGTATGTGTGTGTGAGAGAGGATAAGATTGAGAGGGCCCCCCCTCCAGTTCACAAATGGATACACCGAAGCATGTGAACCCCTCAACAGAGGCTGAAGGAGACCCTTGAGACACACACACAAACACATGATACAGACCCCCTAAAACTCCCAGTGAGGTCTTTACTGTGTTTAAGTATATAGCTTACGATGACATATATACACACACACATACATAGATAGTGGCAGCTGGTGTTTATGCCTGGTGTGTGAAAAGTCTTTGAGCTTCAACTCATTCCCCCAACCACCTCACTAATTTAATTAGGTCACCCTGGGCTCTGGAGGAATGAAGGTTATAATGCATGCAGTGGCTCTCATTCTCATTCTTTATGCTTCACACACACACGCACGCGCGCGCAGAAAGAGAACCATCCAAGAGTCGTCCCTCTGGGAGTGAAGGAGTGAGGTGAGACGCCGACCTGCCACAGTGTGGGTCACCTACATTTCCAACGTGCCCCATATGTGTGTTTGAGTGCATCCACATGCGTTCATGCATGTAGGCATTCTCAAGAGGGTCCCCTCTCCCCATCTGTGACCTGGGCGGGCCAGTTGTGTGTTTGTGTGTGTGTGTGTGTGTGTGTGTGTGTGTGTGTGTGTGTGTGTGTGAGGCTCAACTTTGCTCTGGAGAGGCCACAGGGTGCAGGGAGTCTGAAACTTTAGCTACAGGCGACTCAACTTAAGCTCAGTCAGGCCACGGTGTCAGGAGAGCAGTGTAATCCATAGGGGGTCCCCAGGGGCCACCAAGAATGTAGGGCTCCTAGGACATATCTTTTTTCTTTTTTTTCCCCCCAAGCTGCTGAGTGACAGAGCATGCAACTAGTGTATCCGTGTTTATTTGTGTGAGGATCTTACCTTAAAAGATAAGGCTAGTGTTATTCTATGTTTTTCTGAATGTCAACATGAAAAGACCAAAACCAACAACGTGTTCGTCTTTGTGTTTCCAACTAAAAGATCCCAACAACCCTCCCCTTTCCACTCAGCTCCAAATCCTACCGAAGACATTGACATTGTTTGTTAGTTTGTTTTTATTTTGCTTTTTAAAAAAGGCTAAATGATTTCAGACAATACTTGTTATAGAAAATAGAATATTTATCCTGTGAGGCTTTTTAAGGTTTGAGGTCAAATAGGAGCAAAATGAAAACATGTTATATCTTTACTTATTACTTACAGAATATTTTGACAATTTGGGAAAGATGCTTATTCATGTTCTTGCCGAGAGTTGGATGAAAAGACTGATACCACTCTCATGTCTCAAGTATGAAACTAGAGCATATTTCCCGAAATTAAAACCACAGCTATTCCTTTTAATGTTTTTGTAAGTTGGGGCTATTTGATTCTATCCTCATTTTTTATCTTACATTCAATCTTACAAATAAAATAAGAAATATCTATATGTTTATGTTGAGAATGAGGTTAGGTTATAGTAAGGGAATTATTACACTCCAAAGGAGGTCTTCATGAGGATATAAGTCCAATGATATGTGTGTGTGTTTGCCATGTGTATCCCAACAGGGGCCTTGTGTATCTGCAGCAGTGCTTAATCCGCCATTTGAAATGGGAACCTGGCTTCCATTCGGTTTCCCCACAGGCTCCGAGCAGCGCTACCCGACTCCCTGACTCTCAGCAACTCCGACTCCAGTGGAACGCATCTTGAAGCGATTTGGGGCTCAAACCCTTTGCTGCTCCCTCTCTTTTTTTCCCCCTCCTCTTTGGCTCTCCAGCCTCTCCCCCACCCGAACGCCTCCTCCCGTTCTCAGCTGAAGGAAGCTTTAAGGGCTTAGGGGAAAGCGCTGGAGCGGCAGTCCCGGCTCGACCCAGGGGTTGTGGAGCCCCGCGGTAAAATCAACAGTTAGCCTGCTGCATGAGCAGGGAGGCCGAGGAGTTAGGGAGGGAGGGATGCGTCCATGAAAGTAGGACAGACAGGGTCTAGGGCTCGCTGCCTCAATTGCAAACAGACACACATAAGTGCAATCACAGGCACAGGCACACGCGCACACACAAACACACACACACACACACACACACACACACACACATGCCTGCACACAAACATGCTGAAAGAGAAAGCCTCCAGGTCATCAAAAATCCTATTCACTCCTGTCAGGATATTGAAGTGTGTCATGCCAATATTTCAGCGCTGATAGCTTTGCCAGAATGTGTGTGTGTCTGAATGTGTGCGAGTGCGAGAGTGCCCGGCTGTGTGTGGGTGTGTGCTTGAGCACGTCCGTGCGTGTAGCTCGCCACTTCTCTCCCACTTTACTTTGTAAAGAGTGGCTTTTTCAAAAGTCGCCCGGGTATTTTCAAGGGGCCTGTCTAATTCATGCAGGTGAAGTGTTTTAAAGTTCCATTCCCCGTTTACCTGCGGGGCCTGAAGAACACACAACAGAGGTGCCGAAATAACACCTCCTCCCCTCCCCTCCCTCCTTCTCCCTCACTTTTATCACAACTTCTATCCTTTTGTCCTTCACTTTCCTCCTGTCCCTCCACACCTGCCTCCCCTCGCTGCACTCCTTCTCTTTCTTTCCATCTTTTTCTTATCCCTCCTTCACTTCCCTGCTCCCCCCGCTCTCTTTTTACCTCATCCATCCGTCATCCTCTCTCTCTCTCTCTGCCTCTCATAGTGTTTGAAGCAGAGTGTTTGTCTCTGGGGCTGGATGATTGACAGCTGAGAGAGAGCCAGGCAGCTCTCTGGTGACAGATAAGGACTTTGGCTCTATTACTCACTGGGTCCCACAGACACACACACACAAACACACACACATATAAACTCACCCATCCTCCCACATGCACACGGATTCACTTACTCGCTTGCACACACACACATAGAGAAACACACACTCCGGATCCCATGCTGCTCCCACAGTTCGGCAGGGAGCAGACAAACCTATTTGCATTAGGAAGCAGCGTGTAAAATAAATAAAGAATCGGATGAATCGAGGAATAAATAGACAGGAGGCACGGCTGGGGATGAGTATGACTGATTTGCAGGGTGTGTGTGTGTGCGCGCGCATGTGTGTGTGCGTGCTCTCTTTTTCAACCTCTGGGCTCCCGAGTGGATCGAGCGGCAGTGCAGCAAAAGAAACACCCTGCACACCCTGTTGAGCACACACAAACACAAACACACACACAGTCAAATATACATGAAAAGATTCTACAAAGCCCAAATCATTATGGTAATGAAAAATGAAAGGGTCTAAAAATACTGTTTTATTCCTCCCTTTGTTTCGGGGGAACTCCGGAGAGACCACTGGCTGACAATGAGAGAGGGAAAGAGTGAGACAGAGAAAAAGAAGGAAAGAGAAATAGTTTTCCTCCTATCTGCTTTTCCACGAACATCTCCCTCTACAGCCACCCAAATCTCTGGATTGCAACACTCTACTTTCTTCAAAGAGAGAAATTGGATTGAGTGCAACTGGTTCAAATTGGGTGCATGTTTATGTTCTTGGCAGAAAAAAAGAAACCTCAGTCACTTGTTGATTGACAGCTTAAAGTGAGAGGAAGATGGCGAGGAGGAGAGGCAGCAGGCGCACAAACAGGTGCAACATCAGATACGGAGAGGAAAAACAGAACGAGTACAGGAAAAGAGAGCAAACGCGGAATTAGAGGAAAAACACGGGGAGCTCAGTACTTACGTAAGTTTGTGCAAGAGTAAAAAATAGGCTGACAATTCGGGGGCAAAAAAGGGAAAACGGAGATGCAGAGAGAGTCATGAGCAGAAGGAGGGACGGATGAAAGACTGCGAGGTGTCATGCTGAGATACAGGTGTGTGTGTCAGAGAGCGATAGGGGAGAAAATGAAGGGAGAGATGGCGAAAAAAGATGAGGAATAATTAGGCCGACCCCCGGCAGAGGAGCGAGGCAGGTGAAAGGACGAAACAGAGCGAGAGCGAGGGGGGGAGGGGGGGGATGGATGGACGGTGGGGGAGATGAAGAAGCGAAGGGTTGAAGGCAAGGACGCGGTGACATAGCAGGGGAACGCGGAAAAGAAAGGGAAAGGCTAAGGCATGACTAAAGAGATGGCAGGCTCAGCGTGAGAGAGGGAGGGAAGAAAGGAGAGGAGAGCAGCCTGGAGGACAGAGGTTTAAAAGTGAGAGGAGAGAAGCAGGAGGAGGAGAAGGAGGAGGTGATGGAGATAGGCGCAGAGCATGAAAATGGCCTTTGTCATCTCTTCTCAAACACAGAGCCGGAAGACAAAGGGAGCGTGAGCGCGAGCTGCTTTTTCCAGCATCTCTCAGATGACAATAGCTATTTGTCTCCTCATCAGAGAGAGAGGAGAGGAGAGAGAAGAAAAGTACACTGCACACTGTTCTTCATGTCTCTTCCCCTTCGCTCGCTGCTGATCTCCGTCCTCCTCCATCGCGCTTTTTACCCCCCTCTCCCTCCACGCCACAGACACACAAACACCCTTAAACATAGTTCCTGTCCCTCTGCGTGCCATGGATCTAAAATGCTCTAGCGCTCTGTTAATGGGTGTCTGGGGGGGTACGGGGGACCACAACACCCCATCCTCCCTTATTTGAGGTTAGAGGTTAAGGGTCACGCTTGAGTGCTGATGGTGCATCCTGCCAGACAAAGCAGATTAACACACACACATACACATACACACACAGGGCGAGCAGTGGTATGTCACCCCTCTAACCCCCCGCCCAGCTTGTTCCCAAGCCTCGGCCTCATTGGGTGCGATAGTATCATAAGTTGCAGGTCGCACCAATGAGAGGTCAAGGCCTCGATTGTGCGTGCGGTCAGCGGTCAAACCACCTCTTGCCACGGGCGGTGATGTCACTGCCGAGCCCGTATTCACAGCGAACAAATTGCAGATAAACACTGGGCCTCGTTTGGTGTTGTGGCTTGGACTTTTTGTTTGTTCTGTGCATTCCTCCTCATCTCAGACTGTCATGTTTGCCTTTAAGCAGATGCTTCTATCCACCAAATACACATTTAACTTATTATCCATATTTAATGTAGCACAGCTGGAAGCTGAATCCTATGCTGGTGCTCCACTCGCTGATCTATAAGATCAACTCGAGCCAGTCTCTAAACTCATTAAGAATCAGAAGAATACTATCTGGGCAGTGTTTAACTCTTAATTAATTTCATTTACTCATCTAGTCTGACCCCGCTCTGGCAGGGAATTTAAGATAAGATTAAAAAATTGCTTAATATGCAAACTCAATTCATTTTATCATCTTAAATAATGCAATATTTTAAATATCCTCGGTGGGAAATTGTCCTATGGGCTCATCAACCTGCACTTCAAGGACAGTTTCTCTAACCACAAGGACTTAATGTTGTGCCACAAAAACTCTATATTATTATACGCAACTCAGGATTATTTAATTTTTGATGAACATTTAGTCTATAAAACATCAAAAATGCCCGTTACAATTTCTCAGAGCCCAAGATGACTCATTCTGACCAATCAACAAAAACCAAAATCCAGAGATTATACATTCACAGTGAAATAAAAACAGAAAAGTCCAAAATCGCTACATTTGAGAAGCTGAATCTAGAAAGTGTTCAGCATTTGTCCTTAATCATCAATGAAAGATGAATTTCTCATCAAAATTGTTGCATTCATTTTCCGTTAATTCACTACTCATATAGTCAACGAAATGTTTTCAATTCAAAGCATCAATCCTTCTGTCAACCAAATAATCTCACCTCAAGGTCCATTTAGTAGCTATTCTGGAGCTTTTCATCAAATCATATTATCTTTATCGGTATACGAAATGTACCCATTAAATTAAAATTTCCATTTCAAACAAGTTTAAAAATTTTGCCTTTTTAATTTTATGGTTTCTTTTTTTGGGGAGAAAAAAAAATCATCAAATTGGAACCAAGTAATTTCCATCTAAACTGGGTCCTTAAACCCTCTACGATCTGCAAGTGCAATAAGAAAATTTCAGCCTATTTCCAGTTGGAGTCAACTTTTGTATCTTGAAAAGTTGCTGCATTCGAATCAAGAAAAACAAGACTTGATTTTGGAAAATGAACAAAACAAGCTGATTTTTATTGGAAACCATTTGAAATAATCTTGCTGCACCGACACAGTTTAAAACTTGCTGAAAAAAAGTACAACTTTAAGGACTTGATTGCAGACAAATATGACTTGAGAAGAACAGCTTTTGCTGTGTAAAAAAAAAAGTGTAAAAGAAACCTGCAGCCCAAGAAAGAATGTGAAACAACAACAGATCAATTTTTTTGTCCTTCACTCCACTGTGGATCTGTGTGTGAGGTCTTCCTTCTGATCTGGCATCAGTGGGCAGCTCTGCCAGTGTGTTTAGAAGTGTTAAATGGCCCCCTGACCTGCTGCAGTCTGTTATTAGGCCTACCGACTGCCATGCCTGCTAACTCATACTGGCATCAACGCCCATGCCAGGCAACACACACACATTGGTCAGATACACAAACTCACATGTGCAAACACTTAGTAGCAAACATGTTGCGTAGACACACACACACAAATGCCGGGCACTCAGCAGAGGGTGAATAGCCAGTGATCCGCCTCCTTCTTCCGCCTTATCAGTGAGTTGCGTTCCGCCTTAGCCGTGCATACTGTACAGTCATTAATCATGATTCTCATTAATTATCTATGCACCAGGCTGGCTAATTAACACATCAGCTCAAGCAGAACTAATGCTGCATGCTAGTTCACCTCCCATTCACACCCAACACTCCCCAACCCACACACACACACACACACACCCTACAACTCCAGCCCTGCTTCTCCCAAACTTCAGTTCCTGTCAGCTGCGAGGAGACAGACTTGTGAGAAAGAGCTTTAATGTGACAATATAGTCGGAGGAGGGAATGAAGACGAACCACAAGCTGCAGATTAAAGGACCATTCTGTTGTATATTACCAGCCTGTGATGCTTAATGTCATGTTGTGTTGTCATTTATTTTCGGTGTACCTCTGTTTGCTCTTCTTGTCATGTCAAGATAAGTTAGCGGTTTGTGCCAGTCTATTTCCCACATGTATTTAGGCAGCCCTCAACAATGGCCATAAGACTGTATTTGTCATTTGTGTGCAGGTGAACACAGTCATGCGAGCATTACGAAAGCATAGTACAGGAATGAACTAGAAAACTAGAAATACACCGACCTTATGTTCCCTTCTACAGCTGACTTTCTCTGCTGTGCAGCCATGATACTGAATGCATAAAGGCCCAGTGACACCAGCGTTTAAAAAGAAGGTGAAATTCACTCATGAGGGAAAAGTAAAACCATGAGTCTTTTGTGCTGACTTCAACTTTGGTGACACGCAAGTTTGCTGTTGACCTTTATAAAAACCGTTTTGACAGTGCTGATCCTTGAGGGAACAGCGAGCCAGAGAAAAACATATAAATCTAATGTACTTTTCTGGCTGTGTTGCATCATCCACTTTTAAATAGCCCTGCTCCGCTGGAGTTTAGACCGCCTCACAAAAAAAAAAGCTTCAGAAAGTCGTGAGGCAGGAGAATGATTCTATAGATGCAGGATGCTCCTTAAATAAACTGTGTATTATTATTGTCCTGTCTCGCTTGAAGCACGACTGTAGCGGTTGGCCAGGGATGCCGACTCTCACACTTTTGGTGTGACACACCAGCTCTCGGGCTCTGTCTCACACTGCGACACTGCCCAAACACATCTCACATCAAATAAGAGGAAGCCTTAAAGACACTCCTTCATGAAAAAAATACAGTTATGTCCCTCAAATAGGTTTTCTCTGCAGAAAGACATCAGACATTTCAGCAACAATATTACATCCTAAACAACAATGGAGAAAGACAAAACACCTTTCATGTATGTTGAGTTTTGCCTCATTCTCTTAACTGTTTCTGCAACTGAGACAGAGGCTGTAACAGGTTGGATTAATGAGGCTCACCAATAATGTCTCCTCATCCCACTGAATGTAATCCAGGTGTTGCCACAACCTTTAAAGGGCAGCTGAAGCTTTGTTTGTTGCTTTCAGCTGTTTGTACGATTCTTTCATCTGACTTTATTAAATACCTGTAGCTATCGTACGGCAGCAGGATCGATGTGATAATGATATCTCCAAAGCGAGAGAGGTGTTGTGAGCTTTTACGCAAGCGGCACAACGGCGGTAACTTGATTAAATATTTATTGTTAAAGTTGAAGTTACTGCAGTTGGAGAAACCATCTTTACACATGGGCAGGATTTTCAGTGCTTCAGAAAGTTATTATCAACTAAGAAAAAGATTTTGTCAACAGCACAGACAGCATATGCGTAGTGACGTGTATTCATAATTTGGGGTTTTATTGTGTTGTTGGACTCTTTTCAGAACTAATACAATGGATATGAATGGATAATCCACAGAATTAACTGTCTACAATTTTCCTAAACAACGTGGTTTCTAATATTACTAATTATAGATCCAAAAATTGAACGCTAAATTTCGCATTGGAGATCTTTACTAAAGGAGACCGAGAACGACCAATGCGAGGAGAGACGCTGACAGTAAATAACATCCCAGTATGTAGACCCTGCAGTGATTAAACTGGATGAATTGGAACCTCTCCAGTCTTTACTCTGTGGGAAGTGCAGGCTTTGACCACATGACCCCAATCACCACCTGGTTTTAATATGGCCATTTCTTCTCGGTAAGAGCATACGGGGAGCAGGCCGAGATAACAAGCAGTGAGGTGGATTCAAACCGACTCCATTCAGAGTACAGTTGAGGTGCCACATCCTGCTGGGATATCTGGCCACTCCATGTGGTTTATATGCTGGTCCAGCTTCCATAGTATTTACTCCCTTTAATCTCCCATGAGGCCTTGGGCTAGAGTGAGATATGTGCCTGGGGGGAAAACGGAGGGTAATTCACACTCAGACATGGAATTATAATGTTTCCATGCATGAAGCCTCTGAATAATTTACAGCTTTCAATGGCTTAACATTACTCATCCCGTGAACACACACACACACACAGGTCTGGAACCACACAGGCTGTGCTGCAGATTTAGTCATCGCCCTTGCCTCACCAATCTCTCACTGGTGCAACACTAAATACAGCCCCCCTCATCTCATTCTTTCTGGAAGCCTGTGCAGCATATAATTATGTCCCCCCTGAAACCAGGGCAGTAATCTCACACACTTGTCTGGCCATTATTATGGATGCTCTGGCTTCTACTGTGCACGCACCCTGCCTTCCCTCAACCTCTCTCATCCGCCACTTGCTCTTTCAGCCGAGCTCTGATTTCTCCATCTCTACTTCTCCGTATCTCACTCTCTCTTTCCCTCTATGGGCCGAAAGCCTGAATGAGAGAAAGAATGAGAGAGAGAGAGAGAGAGAGAGAAAGAGGCACTCTGACATTAACGAGATTGCTCGTTAAGAAAGGAGGGAGGGGGGAGAAGGAGAGAGGAAGGGAGGTGGAAAATGGAGTGGCTGTAATTGGGAGGTTTTTGAAAAGGAGAGAAAGAAAAGACAGAATTAGGTTTCCATCCAGGGCCTGTCTGAAAGAGTGTGTGTGTGTGAAGCAGATATGGAAGGGACTAAATATAAGGTGAGAGAATGACTTGTTGGATTCCTGAAGAGGTGCTAAAGGTCAGACACACCTATCAATCAGGTTCATACAAAGGGCCGGGTCTAGCTCCCCCCCCCCTGCAGCCCTCCTTCCTCCTCCCACCAGCTCCCTCCATCTCTCTTCGGAGACAAAGAAACACTTTACAGTAACAGGCTTCTGGAGACTATTTCCTCCCAGTGCTTGTAGCTGCTGCACTGTCAGCAGGCCCATTACAGAAATGCATTTCATTGGCATTTCACTTCTTGTTGGGCAGGGAGGCTAGAAAGCTGCTTCACCACGCCAGACACATCCTGCCGAGACAGCTCGGTTTATAGCAACATAAAGAAGTGTCGACTTTTCGCTGCATGTGGATAAAAATATTTACTCTTTCTGCAACATATTAAGCCTCAAGGAGTGATGTACACTGCCTTTTGTGGGTTTATATTTTCATTTTTGAGGGACTGAACTCCTCTTGGGACTTTTTCAGCACATAATACTTGCTAATAAATTTTGAGAAACTGATATCCCAGTGTCTGAATGAGCGAGCCACCCCATATAAGTCCGTGTGTGGCTGAAAGCGTGGGGCTTTGCATTTCTTAATGTGCAAATATGTGCCAATAAATGTGTGTATGTGTGTGTGTGTAAGTCGGTGTAATCCCTCGCTATGGGACGCCCTCCCTTCTTCCTGTGCCAGATGAGGAGATATTCTGCCAAGTTCGATGGGCAAGTGGGCTGCCAACTGCGAACATACACTCTCAATCGCGCACCGAAATCATACACTGACATGTGACGCATGCATATAGGACACAAAGAGCAGTGTGTGTGTGTGCAGAAACACACACACACACGCTTAGCTGGGTGTGGGCAGGTTTATTCTAGTCTATAGGTCTGGAAGAAATGTTGGAGGATTAGGGAGAGAGCCCACAGAGAGGTAGATGGAGGAGCTACGGGAGGGATGGAAGGATGGAGATGAAGAGGGAGAAGGAGAAAAAAAGATAGAGTTTAAGTAAATGAAAGATAGCAAAGAAAGGAGAGACGGAAATTAGATTGAGGGGCATGATGACTGAGGAATAAAAGCCGGTGCTATGAAACAGTTAACTCCATGGTTTATACAGCAGGATGGATTATCTCTACCTCTCTGTTTCTGCCCCCCTCCTGCTCCAATCTCTCCATTGTGTGCCACTATAGAGCTCTATGGAAGCAGCGGTGTAGGGGGAGGGATTGAAAGAAATTCCCTCTCTTTCTCTTTCTCCAGCTAAATTAATAATATGAAGCTCTCTATCCCTCTCAGTCTGCTTTATCCTTTTATTCGCCCCCCTTCTCCGCTTTATCTCAGAGCATTCCTTGATTCTATTATTCCCTTGGCTGTATGCTAGAGTTATACGAGTATATGCTGGTGTGTGTGCGTGTGTGTGTGTGTGTGTGTGTGTGTGTGTGTGTGTGTGTGTGCGCATTCAAAGCAAGCTTGACAGGCTGCACACCAAACTGAGCATGAGAAGTTTTTTTGCTGGTGAGAGACTGCAGGGTATGAAAGAGAAAAAGGGTGAGAAATAGCGAGAGATAGATACAAGTGTGACAAAGGGAAAACGGAGGAAGAGAGGGAGAGAACTGGAGAGGATGGGAGAGAGAGGGAGAGAGTGGGGAAGAAAAGGAGTGAGAGAGAAAGTGACGTGCAAAGGCGGCGGTGTGAGATGAGACCAAATAGATCAGAGTCACAGTTTCTAATAAGAGGTATGACACATTCTCATCTTTTACCTTTCTTCTTCTTTCTCTTTTTTTATTATCAACCCGCCCCCCTTCTCTCTCTCCCTCTCTCTCTCTCTTCATCTCCGCTCTCCGTCTTTGCTCTTCATCAGTGCTTGAGCTGGAGTGAAAAAAAAGCTGCCAGTGCTCTTAACCAGCCGCACATGCAGCGAATTGTGAATTATGTGCAAGAATTATTCATTTTAAAGGCAATGAGTTGCTAATTCATAATACAAAACACTACAAGTACTTCATGCGCTCAAATTACCTGCTGGGCTCTGTACATGCTATTTACGGCCAGAGGATTTTGGAGGCACTGGCAGAAATCTGAGCTTTTACCCGCTAACTAGACCACATATTGTAGCTCACACCTCCGGTCACCTCTCGCCTTTCACCTCTCGTGGCTTGTTTGAGCAGGAAACGAGCCTATTTTGGCCCACGCATGTACTGTTTTTCCATGGGCCCCGGTGTTGGCCCGCTTTAATTGCACCAAAACGTGCCAATTTGTGAACGCATGTGTTTCCACTACGGCCTGCTGCAGCAGAGGACGGCCAACGCTGCCGAGGTCCTGCCCGGTAGCAGGGCTGACCAACCCGTGGCGATCTCCCCCTCAAACAAGCTGCGTCTCGCAATAAACCGGTGGCTCGAACGCGCGTGTGGCTTTCCTGATGACTAAAGTGAAAAGTCTCGGTGCTTTTGTTGCTTCTAGCTGCAGCCTTATTTTACTGTTTCCTGACAGCTTTACATCCGCATCCCAAGCTGTTTTAAGTTACTGCTAATGCAAACTGAACTTTTCCTGCTGCTGCTGCTTCACATTAAAAGTTTTACACCAGTGAACCATTGGGAGCCTTCTACTGCGAGGCATCCATGGGAAATGTATTTGTTGTCGGGTTAACTGAACCTCACTGGCGGTGCCGTTCTTGAATAAAATAAGGTCTACAAAATAAGATATGAACATACTCAGCAGCATAAAAACAGCTACAAGTACCTATGTGCACCCATTAGTGCTTCGCCAGTACTCCGTCTCAGTGAGCTCTGCTCCTCGCTACTCCCCCCCTTCCTCACCCTTCTTTCTCATTTCTCTCCCTCCCTCTGTCTCCACATCTCTGCCAGTGGATGTCTTTAATCAGAGCGTCAATCAGAGTGCGGCGCGTGCAAGAGAATGAAGCTTAATCCAATATAAGATACACAAGATAATACAGCTGTTAAAACCATCAGCTGCCTGCTAGATAACGACCCTGTCACCCACATTAAGTCTCGCTCCCTCGTCTCCCCTCTCCCTCACTTTCGTAGTCGAAATCTCTTAATGGTGAAATGAATGGCTGTTAAATCTCTCCATCAATTTGTTGTGTGTGTGTGTGTTTTTTTTTTAAATTGAAGTCTCTTTGCATCATAGACTCCTTCAGGGTTATTATTGTTAACAAGATGTCTTAAATCTAGCCATGAAATACACTTTTGGATGAACTGAAATGAGATTTCAAATCGTAGTAGGAAAAAAAGTAAATCAGTTTCACTTTTGGCCGTGAAGAAATAAAATAAAATAATACTTTTTTTTGCCAAGGGAAAATGAATGGAGTGCACTTTTACATACATTTTTACACAGAGAAATAACTTTAAAATCCTGAAACTTACATTAAAAGAGACGAAAACTAAAACTTTTACAAAAATAACTACTGACCTAAAAATGTGAGTCCATAATACCGACCAGAAATCAAACAGAACTTTAATTAAAAGTTGCTGTGAAACTGTAAAAACCTTGCCCCTTCAATCTCTCTTTCACTACCAACAGAAAGACAAATCTTTCCTCCGATGCAGGGCCGACTGCTGATGTTGGATTAAAGCAGTGAGATTATTCATAGGATTGGGGCAGATTAACCAGTTAATGTGACCTACTGGGCAAACCGGTCAGATAATCAGTGAGCAGAGAAAAAGAGAAAGAGAGATAGAGCACATGCAAAATAAAGAGCGAGGTTAAAAACAACAGGAGACAGTGAGATGATAAAACAGGACCACAGGTGGGCGGACCGGTTATAGGAGGTGAAGAGTGAAAGCCCGTCTGAGCACTGGCAGACGTTTAAGCTAAACAGACATTTAACAGACGGATAGATGGAGAGATAGTCGACGAGGAAAAATGGGGAATTAATGACTGCGGGAGGAGGGGCTTCTGTCACCGCCTGCAGGAGGCGACGGAAGCAGTGGTTGGATTTAAAAAAGCGTAGTTAAGGATGGAGAGATAAGATAGGCCTGCGAGCTATTCATCACGTTCATAGAAGATGTGACATTTAGCCACAGGACAGCTTGCTGCATGTGTGTTTTGCCATATTTCCCTTGTTGGGTAAACAGGCAAGATGCATACGTGACGATAAAAATCTGCGACTCATGTGCTCATCTGTCCTTGTTTTTCCAGTTCTTTCTTTTGTGTGTAGGTGCAGGGCCAATTTCCTCAGTCTCAGAGTATGGGACACCTGTCACCTAAAAACACACACAGACATATACACACACAAACACCTGTCCCTTGTCTAGGTGAGCAATAACGCACGGGTGGGACGAAGAGATAGAGAAAGAGCGAGAGGGGCTTTGGAGAGAGAGAAACAGGGCTTACGGAGGACAGAGGGAGGACGGATGGAAAGCTGAAGATAAACTAAGCTTCAGACAGCGAAGCAAAATGTGTGCTGGGAGAAAGACACACTTTGTTGTGAGAGGACAGTGGACAAGGGGACTGACAGGCAGGTTTGAAGGTGGGAAACAGGGGCAGGATGCAAGAGATGGCCTGGGAGAAAGAGGGGGAAATGAATGGGGAGAAGAAGAGAGGGGGAAAAGGCAATGGGAGGAGAAAAAGAGAGGGGTGAGGGAGAGAGGAGGGAGGGTCCGTGGGTTCATAATCCCCTTACAGACAGCTTTGTTGAGTGATTGACAGCCCAGCGCGCCACGTTAGAGCCCGAGCACACGGGGGCCGCCGTGACTGGAGGGATTATCTCTCCCCTGGCTTACAACCACCCCCACACCACCTCATCACCACCTCATCACCCCCCCCTCGATAGGGTCAAGTGGTACAGGCCAGTTTCTGTTGTTTTCACTCTCTCTTTTCATGCTCGCCCAGAAACCTTGCTTTGTCTCACATGATTGTGTTGTTTTGCAAATAATGCTTAATGCGATGATGGAGGGGTGGTGGGGGGTGCTAAGCAGTGTGTGTGTGTGTGTGTGTGTGTGTGTGTGTTGGGGGGTACACAAACCCACGCAGGGCATGCACACAAGCGCACGCACCCACGCATGACGCATGCCTGACATCCACACAATCATACTTGCACACAAGCAAGCGCACGCACACACAAAACTCGCTCTATTCAGCATGCAAGGGCATCATGAGGGTACAGAAGCACTTAAACAAGACCTTGAGTGAATTCTTTTGTTCTAGCTAAGTACCACCATAATAGAGTTAGCTCGCCCATCACAAGAGTGATTACATTTAAGAAGAAACATAAGGAGAAAGCAAAGGTTTTGATTAAAAGGAGATAACATTAAAAATACAGTTGAATTACAGCACTTATGCACGGCAGTGGCATTGTTTGGCCACTCTGAAGCAGCTATATTAAGGCTATAAGAAATCAGATAACGTGCGCGATTAACCAAGCGCCAGAACACACACCTCAGAGACTGAACGTGTTGCAATGCTCAGCTGTGTACACACATGCCACACACATACAGTATATGACGGCCACCCAGGACTAAGGCACCAGATGGGCTGGGCCTAACTGGGACCAGTGGCTTTACTGAAACACACAAAACGGGGAACCAAATACAAACACCACAGCAGCTGTGTGTGTTAGCCAGCAAAGACAGACACACGTCCTTTTCAAAACCCAACACCGTGCTGCCAGAGAGTTATCAGCGCCGCGTAACAGAAATAAGCATCACATGCAAATATGCATGCACACACACGAGGTACATGACTGCATATGTTCGGCACAGTGACCCACAGTCGTGCCACCCATCCATCAACCGAAAACCAAAGAACACAAGAGAGAGGCTGTCGAAAAGGAAGGCTTTTGTCCCATCTCCCCCCCTCTTCCCCCTCCGTGCACCAGCATTCTTCTGGCTTGATTTTCTTTGTGGGGAAGGAGGGAGAGAGGGAAGAAAGAAAGGAAGGATGAAAGAAAGGAAGAAAGGAGGGCGCTCCATCTGTTTTTTTTCCCCCTCCTGTGGCTGGGGACCTGCAATACAGCTGCACCCCGATGGAGAGCAAGACTGATAGTGAATAAGAAAGACAGCAAGATTTTTGGAAGGGAGGCTAAAGACGGGATGGCTAATGAGGGAATGGGTTCCTAATTTCCAGGGAATGTTGAGGGAGTGGTACATCTGCTCACGCATGTACGTGTGTGTGTGTGTACAACTATCTTTGTGTGAACCAATTTGAGTTTCAGACCTTGGGAGTGAGCACATTTTTGGAGACAGACAGACCTTCAAAGGGCTGTTTGAGGGTTCAGACGTGGTTTTAGAGTTTAGATTTAGAACTATGTTTAGGTTCAGGTTAGACGTGTAGTTGTAATGGTTAAAGTTAGGGCAAGGGGTTGGGGAATGCGTTATGTCAATGGTCCTCACAAGCATAGAAGTACAAACATGGGAGTGTGTGCGCGTAGGCCGAGCTCTGGTCCACAGTCACTCCCAAATTACTTTGACACCGCAGTGATAGGCAATCATGATTATTCATCCTGTCTTCACTACAGAGGATACACTATTTACTGCCTGACGGTGATGAGCGACTGAGGAGAAACAGAGACTACACATCAAAAACCACCCACAAAGGCGAAGAGAGACAAAAAAGGACCAGATTTGGGAAAAAGGGGGGGGGGAGAGAAAAAGATGAGAGCAATTTAAAATAAGAGGGAATAAATTTTACTGTCTGCCAACTAGCTGTAACACGATAACGGCTTGGATACGTAGAGAAGGAAATTTACACTGGTGGCAAGCCAGGCACCGAGAGAGAAAGTGAAAGAAAAGACAAAAGAAATGAAGGGGGGATTAGTACGGAGAAGTGGACTGGTTTTACAGACGACGAGAGGGGTAAGAGTGCGTGTGGGAGAGTGCGAAGCTGGAGAGCCGCGTGTGTGTGAGGGCTTTCAGTGGAAGTGCTGGGGGGGGGCTTTTGTTCACGGGGAGCAGAGGGAGGAGGGTGAAGTGAAGGAGGGAGAGAGAGTCGAAAAGGAGGAGTGGAAGGAAGGAGTGAGGGATATGCTACCGACAGAGAGGAGGGGGTGTACCTCTGAAGAAATTCAACCCCGCCACTTGGACTTTTTCCAGCACCGAGAGCAATAACATTTTTCATCTGTGCATGCATGTGTGTGTGTATATACAAGCTCTCCACTGTGTGCATGCATGCCTGGCTGTGTGTATGTCAGTGTATACGAATGCTGGTGTGTGTTAACGCTGACTGCAAACCATGAGGACAAAGGACAGAGAGAGAGAGAGAGAAAGAGAGCAAAGGAGGGTAAAACCGCTAAAAAGCAACTCTGAGTCGTGTATTATAGCCAGTGCCGGGGTATCAAATGATGGCATGTGGACGGGGCAACAACAATCCACTTCACCGCTCTTTCTATACAAGATGGATCTTGTTAGAGTTACTTGTCCTAGACAACAAAGCACTGTGCTGCGCTGTGTATGCTGCACAAAAAAAAAAAAACCTCGACCATTTGGAGGCAGTCAGCTAGTTTACTTTTGTACTTGGCCTTAAATCATCGCTTCAGGTTGAAATACTTTTATCGGCAAAATGTCCGCCTTTCAGGAAGCGGGAGAAACAAGCCTTGTTTTAGTTTGACAACCATGTATTTCTGAGTTTATACAATGCACGTTTGAAAAAGGTTCATAAACCCAGAAGGCTGGATTGTCTCATTCCAAAGACACCGATGTAACCCTTCAACGGATGTCAAAGGCAGACTAACTTTTAAAAAAAATGTAGCAAATTTTTATTCTTACAAATGAAAAGTTATTTTTATGAGATACAAAACAGATTTTGCTGCTACTACTTTATTCAGTCTGACATGACCATTAACCAGGGCTACCAACTTTTGACTTCAGCCCGCACCCTGAGCTCGCCGATGCCTCGCAGATGCCAGAAATATATAAGCAGGCTAAATATCTGGTTGGGGATGCGTCAGGGAGCCATGCAACGAGCTACAGCTGATCAAGCCAAGAAGGCGAGACGGAAGAGCACACCAGAGCAGCACCCAGAAACTACATCCAGACCACAACTATTTGTTTTTCTCCTTGTTTTTTTGCTGCAAATCAATGCAACAACTTGGACCGTGCATTTCTTGTCAACATCCATTTTTGAAGAAAAAAAAAAATCCTGTCCTGTGCATGGTATCGTGGAATTTCCTGTGTCACTTTGTTTTCGTGACAAAATGTAGTTTGGAGACCAGACAGACTCGTCGGGATCCTCCTGATGAAAGATCTTGTAATGTGTGACCCCCTGACGCAGATCAGATATGTAGTGTGACAGAAAGTTGTGCAGCGCGAACAGTACAGCAATCTGATGACCTGATGACCAAGGCCTCACCCTAACTAGGGATGTGCGCGATTAGTCAAGTTGATTCATCGTTGCCAGCCTCGCTAGTTGGCGTCAGAAACTAAATAAAAAATGCTGTGATAATAGTTAAATCTTATTTTTAAGTCAGCTCCATGCTAAATGCAAAGAGCGGTATTGATTTTCCCATTTAATACTTGGCAAGAAAGTGAATAAATATATTTTCCAAAATGTTGAATTGTTCTTTTAAAAGAAAAATATACTGAGGGTAATGTTGAGACTGATATTAATATATATATATATATTGTAAAAGCTGTTGTTTTTACAGTTTGTTCTATTCTCAACATCAGTGAAACATAAAAGCAGGAAACCTTGAGACAGAAGTCGCCTGTGCTCACCCACGTGTGAGAAGTTTTTAAATCACAAAAGCAATCTAAATGGAAACACTGGGCATATGCTACCTTCTATCTCAGTATGTGATCTCTATTAAATGAAAGCAGCTATTCTACCCCACATGAAGCCCAAACCCTCTGCATCCCAAAGTCAAAGAATTAATCATAATCTCACATTTCAATCTTAATCTCGCATTTTTAACGTCATTCCTGCTTAAATTATATTTAATGCAGAACCAAGGAAATGGAGCATGATTTTTTCCTGCACAGCTAGCCAAGGTCAGCTTCCCCATAGACTGTTAGACTGATGGGCTAATGCCAAAGCCAGATGGACTACGCTCACTGTACGGTCTTTTACCTCCTAATTAGAACTATGCATATGTGCACACACACAGTCACAAGCATCTGAGGAGAAGAAAGCGTCAAGCCTGGAAAAATAATCAAGGTGCTGGGTGTCAGTGATGGAGAACATTACAAAAGATCTGAGGCAGAGAAGCAGGCCTGTGCTCATATGTGGTAATAAATGTGCTTGTTTATTAGCAAGCCAAGTTCCAAGATGACTGGTTGTTACTTGCAGAGCAGGACAGGGTTCCCCACCAAAGCCTCTTAGCATGAGGATCATCGCTGACCCATTGTAAGTCAATGGGCAAAGATTATCTTAAAGCTAAGATGCTTTGGTGTAACAGGTCTCCACATCTCCCACACAAGAGACCAAACATCTACTGCAACAGCCAGGAGGATCCACACCCCCTCCAACCAGCCCCCACACAAATAAAAGCCACGTATCGTTTTGTACTTGAGCAGCGAATAGTTGCTCTGCTTTGTTACCAGGCTCCTTGCAGGCAGAGTGATTCATGTATGCTTACTTTTGCGGCTCTGTGTGTTTCTGCAAATCTCTGGATAACAGCTTCTCATGCCAAAAATATAAATGCAAAATTAGGTATTTTAAAGAAAACGCCACCTGTAACCACTTTATCACTTACACGCGCTGCTACCGGCTGGGTGCCTTGTATTTCTGGGTCCATTTCCATGTTTGACAGTGTATTTTTTGTTATTCCCGACGTGACTTATAGAGACTGTGTTCCAGTTCAGCTACAGTGGTGTAGAATGAAAGGGAAGCATAGAGGCAAACGTCAGGTTTTGGAGTGTATTTTGCAGAATCAAAGAGCAAGGACTCTGAGACTCACCAAGAATCGCACAGGATGAAATCCATCAAAGACGAGGCAGAGGCACCATTTGACTGTAGCCTCAACAGACCAGAATGAAAGTTGGCTTTTGAATAGGAAGCATGCCTCTTATGCTGTCTCAGAAAAATTTGGTGTCTTGCATTCACTGTGTTATTATCCCTCTTTCCACCTACAAGCAACACAACTGATGATTCTCCCTGAATATGAAATGCAAAAAGAAAGGGAAATAGGAGCAGGCGGAAAAAAAGGTGGATTCCCTAATAAATGTAAAATACTTCATCCTGTAGTGCAATGAACTTACATATTGATTATACAGTGAACAGTGCTTTCTTTTAAAAGGAATTGATTCAGCTTTTGGCAAATTAAGTCTATCAACACATTGGTCTGCTACGAGGCATTTGGCATCATTTCCGCCTCTGTGATTCCTGCATACTGTGTGTGAATTTTAAGCGCAGTGTGTGTTTACAGCATCTCATCTGATCATATGAACTGTAGTAAATACAGAGAGGGGGAAACAGCTGCCAGTCTCTTAATCGCTCCACGCCAAGTTGATCAAAGAGCTCATTCTGCCCAAAAACTCAATGAATTCCTTTAAAGCTTACCAGGTTTCATGCTGGACTTCACAGGGATAAATATTATGGGACGTGTCAGTAATGAGGAATGAGGGGCTGGCTTGGTTGTATGCGAGCAGGAAGCAGCTAGTCATGGTGGTGACCTATGGCTCATCAGTCACTCTCCCTGTCTGGGCTGTGTCACATCAGCCGGTACCACTGTCAAAGCCGGCTGCGCTCCCAAACCATCCATCTCTCTCGTAACTCGCCTTCCCTCACTGTCTTTCATGCTTTTTGTGTCCTTCTCTGACCCTGCCAGCTCTCTGCTCTGCTCCCGTCTCCTCCATCTTTCCCTCATCTCACCCTGACAACACCCACTTCTTCTATTCCTGCCCTCTTGCTCCTATCAGTCGAAAAATGTTTGCCAAAACTTCAGCTGTGACAAGGCACAGCTGTCCAGTAGAAAACCCGCTCGTTTGTCTCTCTTGTACAGACACACACACTCGCTCTCTTTAACATTCAGCTACAAAACCATTTTGGGCCGGCGTCCAATCAAAGCTCCGCGCTGACGTCCACGGGCAGACGACAAGAGCAGAGTGATGGAGTTTTGGTTTGAAAGTGACGGGACGCAAAGGCTGAAACTGGAATGAACTTGGGCTGCTGAGCAAGCGAGTGGGAGATAAGAGGACAAAACATTTGTCTTTTGTTTTGCATTTTACAATTTCTGCATAACCATAGTAGGTGTATGCAAAAGAGGACTCCACCTTGATGCTGCTTTAGGGGAGAGCAGGTGTGAAAACACCTAACACACTCCAACACACACACGCATTGCAAAAAAACACCATATACTTAAGTCTTTTCTGCCTTAAAATAGTCTTTATATCCATACCTTCTTCAAAAAGGAGAAAAATTCTGCCTAAACTGAATGTTTCAACTTTTCCCTATGAAAATCTTTTTCAAGCATTTTCCAAAATTGAGTATCTGTAACTTGAACTAGAAAATACTTGCATCAAGTTGATTTCAATTGGAAACCGGTTGAAATATGGAATTCTGATTCTTATCTTATTGCACTGGCAGATCTTTTATTTGTTTTCAGAAAATAAGGCTTTATGACTCAATTAGAGACCAAAAAAAAGAGTATGAGGAGACTTTTTGGAATACAAGTGCATGGCATACATCAGAACAGCTTGCAGCTTGGAGATCTTAACACACAATTTAGTATTCATAGCACAAGCTCGCACATGCCAGCACGTCCTCTGTCACAAACCAGAATCCACACACACACACACAAGAAATGACAACAGCGTCAACTCCCTCCCGCTGCTATCCCATTTATCTGGAATGATGCCGAAGCCACTGCTGCAATACGAGCCCAACCCAATGTTGAGATGAGCGGAGCAGCAGCAGAGCTCGGAGTCTCGTGATACTGAACCTAAACAAAACTAAAGAGCTAGGAGGGGAGGACGGAAGCATGACGGAGGAGGAGGCAGGGGAAAGGGCTAAGAGCTAAGAGACTGGAACGTGAGTAAAAGAAAGGCTAAAGAAGGTGATGAACAGTGTGACAGAGGTTGCTTCTGCGTTGCACACCCCTCTGGCCTCCACACACACACACACACACACACACACACACACACACACACACACACACAGAGTCGTAGCGGCTTCACATCCCACCGGTCCGCTTCTCTGTGTCACCCGGGGGAGGAGGATTGACCTGGCCCAGTCCAAATGCTGCCAGGAGGATTGGATGATCCTGCTTAGGCAGGGTGTGCTGTGAAGCAAGCTAATGAGAGGCCAGTGTGTGTGTGTGTGTGTGTGTGTGTGTGTGTGTGTGTGTGTTGGCTGGCTTTGCTAAGGGGCTCTGGGTTCAGCCACCCAGGGCAATCTGCCCAGTGATGCTGGGACACATGTGACCCCTTCAGACCTACGGCCTGGATTACTGTTACCACTACTTCCATTGTGAATGTGTGAGCGTGCGTGTTGGTGTGCATGCATGTTTCCAGGGAAGAAAGTTGCTTGTTTCTGCATGTGTTCCAACATTGCGAACTAGCTCAGCCAACCACACGCTTTTAATCTCCTTCATCCTAATCATCAGCACTTTTAACAATTACCAAAATCCCAAAGTCACTTCTAAAGCCCCCGGGACTGGGGAAGTAAATTAGTTCTTTAGCTAACCCCAGCATATTTACAACACCGCTTTATAGCTGTTATGATGTTGATGAATGTGCACTGCCCCTGCCAAATAAACTTATAATCGAGTGATAAAATAATGAATGAATTCCGAGTGGAACAACAGTCCGTGACGCCTGCCAATTTCCTCACCTCTCCCGTGTGTGTGTGTATGTCCGTATATGTGTGTGTGTGTGCATCTGCCCTCTCTGCGTTTACTGTCTGGTTGTGGCACCATGTGTTTAATGCTCACTTGCACATGCAACAAAGGAGATACATTAGGACCACACACACTCTTTACACACGTGTCCGACATAGATGGGAGGGGAGGTCAAGCCCCCCGGGGGTCATTTACATGTATGTGTGCAAGCATCTGCAGAAAACGTGCGGCTGCAATAGATCTGTCTGTTCACGTCTGGATTTTCACAGTCCAGCTGCATACCTGTGTGTCCATCTGCCTGCCTGCAATGCCCAAAGAAAAAAAAAAAGAAAAAGGAAGAAAGATAAAGATTTCAGCCGCTGGCCGCATTGGCTGCCTTCTCCATCTCCTTCCCCTGGCCTTTCCATTCTGCCACATCAGCCGAAACCTCTTTTCACAGCTCCTGTTGCTCTCAGCTCGTAAACTTACACACACTCCTCTTTTTCACCAAGGGAGAGGGAGGTAGAAGAGAAAGAGAGTGAGAGAGAAGGAGGGGGGCCGCTGCCTGCTTGCTTTAACAGCAGCTCGAGCAATATGGTTCGTATTCTTTCCTTCTCTCATTCTCTCCACTACATTCCTTCTCTTGTTTTTACACCCCCTCGCTCCTAAAATTAAAAAAAAAAAAAACTACCCAGTGGATATTCTCTAATCATTTAGCTTAAGGATGCGTGTAGGCTTACCAGGCTCCTGCTTACTTATCCACACAGCCCAGAAAAGCCTCGGTGCATGCATGCATTATTCATGAATGGGAAACCTACGAGTGTGGAGGGGGGGGTGAAACCGGGTGTGGAGTTTCGAACACACAAACGATCAATAAACGGGTGTTGGAATGCTGCTCCTTTGCTGTGACACCCCGTTTGACCCACTAACACTTATTCCAGTCTCCGCGCTCACTCCCAGAATGCCCTCGCCAAGAAGATTTCCAGTGATTTTTTTTTGAGTCTTTTCTCTGGTTTTTTTGTACTTGAAACACTTAGCCTAGTTAGCTAGTCTTTTATCCGGCGCCAATTAGCCGGCGATTAATGAATTATTGAGAAATGGGAAGGGGGGATTAAATTTTAATGTGGATCTTAGGGGGAATAGTTGTATTACAAGTCACCGGGAGCGCCGAGCGGGGAGACGCCCACCCTCAGCAGCCGTTTACAATAATCTACAGCCGTTTACTAAAAGTATGGAAAGAGAGAGAGAGGGGAAGAGAGAAAGTGTGAGCAGAGGGAGGGGTGAACGAGAGGTTTTGGCCTTAAGAACAGACGCTGAAATCGAGCTTGTGAAAGGGCCAAAAACTACAAAACTCCATATGCTGTGATCAGAGGAGTGACCAAAGCCAACATTCTCTCCACTTGAATTCATTTGTGTGTGTGTGTCCATCGATGTGACCTACAGCCTTTGATCCCATGTGTGGGTCACCTGCCATCCCAGCACCCACTACGCTTCAACCGCCGCCCCCAAACTCCTGAGCAGTAATGTAAGATTCGATCTTTCATTAGGGCGGCCGTGTAAGACCGATAATAGGAGATGCTGAGATAAGGATAATGTATGTCCGAGGGGTAAGCTCTTCCCAAGGTGATCGTTCTGGTTCAGTTCTCTCTTCCTCAAGCAGAACCTGTATTGGCACTTGAGACTTAACTGGTATTGATTTACTTAGGGTTAGGACTGTCTCTACCCCCACTCTGCTCTCTCTGCCGCTCCTTCTGCTTCTCATTCACCTTCTGGCACCTGTCTGTTTATATTCCTCCCTGTACAACTCTGTCTCTTTTCTTTCTGCCGGGTCGGAGTAATTTCAAGTGACGGAGCAGTCAATAAAAAAGGGTGGATGCAGCACTTGACGGGCATTTTGATGCTATATTTTATTGTAACTTATGGCAGCCCGATCTTTTTATTTATCATGTATCCCAGGAATTAATCTCAGGCATGTGTATCCTCTGCTATACCCATGGGTGCCTCCTTTTCCTCTTCACCTCTGTCACTCCTAACACATCTTTGAGTGCATCAGTGGCTGCTGTAGCGCTATAATTAGTGGCTGGATGTGACACATGTTTCCAATTTGCTACGTCTGGTCACTGCACTGGAGGGGGGGGGTGGAGTGGTGATGGAGCGAGGTAGAGATAGAGACAGACGGGAAAATGACAGGAGGAAAAAAGATGCTGAGATGCGAGGGGGTGGCGGAGGAAGCCGGGAGAGAGGGAGGGCATTGAGAACAGAGGCAGCGTGAGAGGGAGAAAAATGGAAGAAAGAGGGTGAAAGGTGCGCGAGAGAGCAGGGAGGAGAGGGCGAGGAAGAGAGGGAGCTGGAGATTGCTCACAGAGGCGGAAAGAAGGATGGGAGGAGAGGTGGAGGGAAGCTGCAGGTGGACGGTCTAAACTTCAAAGCAGCACATCCTGCAGAGGTCTAGAGGTTAACAACGTGACAGCCCATTTGTTGCACAGACAAGATGTGAACCATACATGCGCTCCTGCACCTGATTGATACAGACTACTGCTTCTGCTTACTTTTCGCCTCATTTCAGGAGTACAAACCAGATGTGTGTGGGCTCCGGACTTTGTCCTTGGAAGATGTGCACTATTTGGACAAGCAGGGCCTCTTAACATTTTTCAGCCCAGGGCCAAAACCTATTTTGCCCCGAGGCAGCTGAAACTAAAGTAGTGCTCTTGTCATGTAGAGACTGAGGAGAAACAAGTACATGGAAGTATGTAAAAGGGCCAAGAAAATAAACAGGAGGAATGACTAAGCTGATTAACTATGAATAGTAAGCTTCACGAATAAGCCCCATAGTATACAATAGGCTTTGTATTTTGAATATATGAGTGAGCAAATCTGTGGAAATGAATATGGAGTCTGGCGTCAAAGCCACCACCCCTCTAATTGCCAGCCAGGCCCATTCACTAAGCCCTGACACCCACCTAACACTAAACTCCATTAGGAGACAATGGCGTGGAGTCACCTGTAAGGCCTCAAAAGCCCGGGCTGTTAGCTTCTCACTGAAAATTACCCTCCCATGTCCAACTCTGCTCCCTGATGGGTGAATCCACCCACTGCTGACAAAAAGCCCTCATTAAGGGCTTCATGCCTGGCTCCACAGCGGGGGCCCACGCACAGTCACATCTGTGGCGAGGGGAGAAACCGGGCAGGCCGTAGCCCACAGCACATAGACGCATTAAAAACCTGTTAGTCTCTGAAAAAGCCTCTGGCATGGGCGTGAGCTGGGGACAGCAAGGTTTGGCACTAAATTTACTTTTGTAGTTTTTTGCATCATAAAGTGAGAAATGTAGGCAAAATCACAAGAAATGGAAGCTACTCTGGACCAGTGTTCCCATCAAGCTGATACTCCAGTGGCCTACATTATTCTATTTATTAAGCTGAAAAATATCATTGTCCCACTTTGTCCCCAGCATTGTAGTCAGGATTTGCAGGACTGAAGCCTGGTGTCACCTCCATACAAGCCACCTTGTTATTCTCCAGCCCCCCCCCTCATCATCGCCACTGGGCGTCTATTCAGACACTGGGAAATTGGCAGAGGTGTGAGAAAAGTGGACGGCCGAGAGGTGTTTAAAATGACATTTCCTCAGCTAATGCCTGACACCTTCTCCAGAGGAAAGAAAAAAATGCAAATGAGCGTGGCCGGGTGGGCAGACGGGGGTGTTGGAGAGGCCTGCAGGCCAGGGCCTAGACTTGAATCAAGGTCATCCAGCAACAGCAATTAGAGCATCACACGCGTCTTTATTATCCAACACACAGCTTCTATCTGTTCCAGCTTACAGGGGACTTTACCAATAAGGAGAACTGCAGCTGGATTATCCCCAATAATCAATGTGAGTGTGACAAATTCAGAACAGCTGTGAAACAGAGGAGCCTGTCTCAGCTCAAAGTGTACACATTTATCAAATTACACTGTTTATATTGGACCCCTGTTAGATTGTAAACAATAAGGATGGAATGATTCTGAAGAAAGTATAAGAACTTTGAAAAATAGGGCTGAAAAGAAAAGAATACTCTCAAAGGGATTGTGCTGCTGTAGGCCTGGTGAATCTTGAACTTTATAGTGTTTCTTATGTGATGGTGCACGTCTGCCAGACACTTCTTAAAGAGTTGCTTGCGTTCTTTAAATGTTGCCTAAATCTTTTCAGCACATTTCAAACATGCAATCAAACCAAAAATTTAATCAGGGGTTTCCCCCCTTCAAACCTGCAAAGAAGCAACCAAGATTTGAAGGTCTGCATGTGAGAGCTGCTCCTACCTTTCGTTCAGGGAATTCCAGTAGATGGGCTCCATATTGCTGGCCGTCGTCCCCAGTAAATCCAGAAAGAATATGAGCAGGATCCCCAATCCATTCCCACTCCCACGACACGCCATCTCAACCCTGACACCCAGCATATGCAGCCCCATCTACAAAAAAAAAAGAACCGGGCGAGATTTTTTTTTTCTTGTCTTGTGTTTTCAATGCTGTTGCAGGGCGACTCTCAAAAAACAATGGATGTGCGACCGCTGGGGTTGAAGGCAGTCAAAGTGTGAAGTGAAAGCACAACCTCATGGATCCACTGGTGCTGGATCATGAACCGAGAACCGGGAGAAACTTGATCCAAAAAAAACCCCGGCTTTATTTCAATCCCATGACTTTCCCATTAATTTGTCATTAGTCCTCGTTTTTTTTTTCCAAACCAGTGCTCCTCGACTGAAATCCAACTCCGCCGATTCAAACCTATCGCCACCCAGGAGCTATTTCTGCTGCCGGTCCGCGCGCCCTGATTGTCTTTTTCCGAACAATGTTCCCTTGTTCTGTGCGCGTGCTTTCTCTCCCATTACCTACATCCACCTCCCGACATGTCAGAGAGAAGAAACACTGTCAGCGTGTCGGGGAAGGAAGAAGCAGCCGAGGATGACGGTTCTACAAGGGAAAAGATGCCACTCGTGTCCACAGCTCCATCCTCATTAACACGGTGGGCTTCGCATCCTTATTCTCCTCTTTTGGGAAACGCACAGGTTGTAAATCCAACAAAAAAACAAAACAATGAGCTCCTTGAAAAAAAAATAAGTCCGACAATCAATTCAAGCTAGGAAAACTCAAAAAGAAAGCTAAAAAAGCATCCCCGGTCTAACAAAGAAAAACTTGTGATTTCAAAAAAAAAAAAAAAATGCAGGTGCCACTTGTGCGCGTGAGCGTCGGAAAGCCTGTGGTTGCGGGAGCCGGACGCGTCGCTGCTCGGCCGGAGGAGGAGAAGCGCCTCTTCATTCGTTATCTCATCCGTCTCTCTGCCTCGAAATCCCACTGCTTTGACTTGCCCTAATGCTCGCAGCGCATTGACAGAGCGACTGGCTCGTTTGAGGGAGGGAGGAGGGAAAAAGGGGACGTGGATGAATGGGGAAAAAAATCCCCATCCTACGACTGGCAGGCAGGCGGGCAGGCAGGCAGGCAGGGGCGCACTGACGGAGCGCAATTCAGGCTTTTTGGGGGGAGGGGGGCGGTATTGAGTCCCTTTCAGCACCTCCTCTCTCCTCCTCCTCCTCTCTGAGTTTAAGCCCCCCCTCGACTCGGACCTCTGGACTCCCCGGCGCTCTATTCTGCCTCCTTTCTCCAGACGCTGCGCCCTCCTCTGCTCCGCGCCATGTCGGAAGAGCACGAGCGCCCCCCGCGCACGGAGCCGGCATCGCACCGGTGGAAGCTTACATTGAAGCAATCCAGCTGAAATTTTAGAAGGATATTATACAAATGTCACAGCAATGCTATAACTCCCCGTAGGAGTATTTAGATTTTATTAGAGGTGGAATTATGCCTCGAGGTTCAGCGTGAGCTCATTCCAGATGTATTAAAGGTATATTATGACAAGATTTTATAAGATAAAGTAGAATTCCACACTGTGAGGAGCTTGCCTGTTTTTGGAAGGCATTGCTGCACATAAGAAAAATACTTCCCTGAAAAGAATGATGTCATGCACGATCATTGGACTGGATTCACTTCATAAGTCTGCAGCCCAGTCTAAACAAAAAGAATCACATTTTTCTCTGTGTGGGAGGATGTGGCCCTCTCTCCCTCTCCCTCTCTGTCTGTCTCTCTCTGCGTCCTCCCGTTGACAGGACAAGGGAAGAGCCCCAGCATCCAGCACCAGCACTTCAAAGTGGGCCGTTCAGCTCGATGAGGTGCAGGACGAGGCGGGTGACAGGCCCCGCTGAGGGCCACACACACCAGTGTTTACACGGAGGCCCCGGACGCCAGGAACACTGACACTGATTCACTTAAACACTATTCCGCACAGAAACATGCATGAGATGGGGAATGGAGGGCTGTCAAACCTGTGGCTGGACTGCCCCCATGTGGTAGATACAGTGCATGGACCTGACTGCACTGGATGTCAGAGTGATGGCGTAACCTGCCATTCAACCCAATCAACTATATGTCCTACAGTGTTCGACTCTTTCTGTGATCTTATCGTTTTCCAGAGCGGTAATTGAGAACCAACAGACATGTTCCACTGCTGTCACACACTTTTCAGTTGGAAGCCAGTGAGACAACTGAAACAAATTTAGATGGAGCAGTTGAGAAATTTAGAGGAGCACAGCACCAGTGTTACACATATAGTTTAGTTTATTTATCAAGTACTCCTCAATCTGTAAAAAATATCTGTATGAAATTTTTGTGGCTCTGAATTTCAAAAAAAAAAAAGAAAAGAGATAATGTCTTAGTGATGTCGCCGGGGTTATCATGACTTTGTGCTTCAGACTTGACCAATTTAAGAGTGAGCCTTCTTAACAAATTGAAGTTGTGGGATTCAAAAGAAGTGGGCTACTGAATTACATTTTGGGAATTGTAGGAGTTTTGGAGTTTGACCAATGCTGGAAACTAGAAGTCAGCTTCTGCTGCTCCGATTTTGACCAATAATTTTTTGATCTGTACTCATGAGTCTCCTAAATTTATGGAAGAGCAATACTAAATTGGAGTACCCCTTTTAAAAACTAGAACATTAATTGACAGAAACATTATTTTTATGCCAAGTTAAGAAGGTGAAACTCTTTCTCAGACTTTGTAATTTTACTGTCTAAATGTGAATGGTGCCCACGTGGCACTTTCAACAAGGAAATTCATCCTGTGCAAAAGCTTTGCACCCAACCCTGTCTGCAATGCTTCAGAACAGAAATCCACAAATTCCCCAAACTGTAGCTGCAGCACAACACACTTCCAGAAACACAGAGACAGAGAGAGAGAAACAAAGAGGGGAAGAGACCTTTAATACGATGCACCACGATCCACCTCCTGCTGTTCCTGCACAGCCAGGGAGAGAAAGGAAATGAAAGTGAGACAGAGAGGGAGGAGAGCACAGGGAGGGAGGAACAGAAATGATGGAAAAGTCAGGTCTATGAGAGCAGCAGACCTGACGCTGGCAAGGCTTTAGTGTCTAGCTCAAAGGCACTTCAGCAGAGCAGACGAGTGATCTTACAGGGGATCACACCAGGGTCTGCAGGCTGAAGGATAATCTGCAAGCAAGACAAAAGTGCAGACATTTCCTCTGCAATGCAAAATTACAGCATGCTTTCAACAAAAATTGTAATTGCAGGTTATGAGATCCAAACAAGTAACAAATACAGCAGGGAGATTTTATAGAGCTGGTCAGAGAGAGAAAGAAGAAAAAAAAAAAGAGAGCAGAGATGGAGCCGTTTCTGTTGCGCTGACCTCTCGAAACCTTGGCAGGCCAGATGACAGAGCTAAATGTAGTGGAGGAAGACAGACTGGTTTAGAGACAACAGTAGTTCAGAGGTGGAGCTGGCATGAAAAACAAACCTTCTGCTCTGTCTGGGAATCTATCTGTGTGGGAAAACTGGCTGGTTTGTGGCCCTCGCTCTCGCTTGCGTGTGTGGCGGAGATGACTCAGTTTTAAAAACTGCAGAGCTATAAGATACCACCTACACCAGATCTGTCATAGTGCTGAATAACTGAATGTACTTTCTGGAGTGATATGAGAGTGGAAGGAAGGAGTTTGAAGATGTATTTCGATGCTTAATATACACTCATAGCTCATATGTCGGTGTTTATTACAGCTTATTTATTCATGCTGACCTCATTTACTGCACCGACCTTCAACTCTTCTTCATAACCGCATCCTCTCCCTGGTGACTCTGGCTACAGTCTGCTCCAGCTGCCAGACCACCACACACACACACACACACACACACACACACACACACACACACACACACACACACACAGTGTATTCTAAATACACACACAGACACGCATGCATACACACAAAAATCAAGCATCACTTTCACACAGCATGCATAGCAGCAAACATAAGCAATTACAGTAAGTGCATGGTTAACATTGTGCATGTTAGTGGTAAGGGTTAAGGTTAAGGATAGACACATGCACATCCACAAACACACAAACAGACACCCACGGTGGTGGCAACACAAAGACCTCAGACAGGAAAACATGCACCCTGATGGGAATGAAATTCACACCGAGGGTGGTACAGAAATGTGTGTGCGTGAGGATGTGGGTCGTTGTCAGAGCATGGCACCCTCGCCCGCCTTGCAGTTGATAGATCTCAGCTGCACGTCTTTATCCTTCAGCATCTGTCTGTCCCTGTGAGCTTCCTCCTCCTCCTCACACATACACACAGTGCTGCAGCAAACACTTCTCTGCTGCCAACACACACACACACACACACACACTCACACACGCACACATCCTCGGATCTTCCTGTGACAGAGGGAGATGGGGCGGGGGTTGTGGGGGATTAAATGAGGAGAGGTGAGGGGTTGTGCAACATGTGATGTGCAGATCACACATATGGATCGTACAGAGTGACTCGCTGATTCTGCACCAGTAAACAATTTGTACCTGACAGTTGATCTCCCTCACACACTCACCCACATTTGCATGCCTAAGCAGTCTGTGTGTGTTTGTGCTTCTTCAGCCATATTTATGAGGATTTTCCTTTGGCTGCAATCATTCTTTAACCTCTGATGACAGCCCTCCTCCTAATTTACCTAAACCTACCTCTAATTCTACTCTTAACCTTTAAACTTAAAATACAAAATAAATGTAACCTTGCAGCTGCACAATTCAAAATGAAACTGCATGACTTGCAGGAGCAATATGAATGTGTTACTGTGTGGTGACATCATGTGACACTTGGGTAGGCAGGACAGCAGGAACACAAGGGATTGGACCCAAATGGAGACGAGGGCTGCAGCAGATCGATGATTTGTTAACAAAAAGACAATGCACAAAAGGGTCGCTGTATAGTGAGGCACGCAAGGGTCATAACCAGATAAGGCAGCCAAACAGGCACACACATCCAAATAGGAGCACAAATTTAAGCCTACAAACAGGTGAGGTCCATAGAAACTAAGCAAAATCCAAAAACTCTAGGAGAACACAAGGAACATTAAGAAATGGGCTGAACACTGAGACATGGGACTAAGACAAAGTGGCACACACACACTAAAAGCACTTGGAGGGGAGGATCACAGGTGACACTAATCAAGGCATGGCAGACAATCACATTGGTAGATAACACACGAAGGCAGGAAGTAAAGTACCAGAAACGCACCTGAGGACATCATCATAAAACAGGAAATAACTAAACTAAAATCCAAACCATGACACGTCACGACTCATTGTCAGTCCTAGCCTAACTTTAATGCTTACCTTAACCTACATGTACTTCTGAGCTGTGTGCCAATTCCATACAACATACAAATAGTAAAGAGATTCTGAGAGTGCTGTGTATTTACAGAAAATTAAGTGTACTCAAAGACAAGCACACTAAAACGGCTTGATTTTTGAGTGTGCCATAGGACACTATTCTGCCACAATGCATTGCAAAGAAATTGAGAAGCTGCTCACAGCTGCAGGAAATTACACAAACTTTCTTGTTTTTTGTGGCAAAACACCACAGAACACAAGAAAGTATGAAATATTTGGATAAAAAGTTTGCTTACTCTTTGTGTAATTTAACTGAACGTGGCTTTCCAAAATCGCAGTTTCACAGACGTCCATCAGTACGAGTCTGGTACTTGTTTTCTTGTATCTTTCTCTTCTGGGAAAGGATCAAAGTCATCAACCAGGAGTCACTGGAGGGCTGGAGAAAAATCAAGGAGGCCATTTACACCAGACGTCAGAGACCATTCAACAGAGACATGTGTGACCACCTGTTATCTAAATTCCATACTGAGGTCACATGATAACAAACTAAACCATCTCTGACAACTGAGCAACTCCATCCACTGGGGAAGACCACAAAATGTGGCGGAAAGCTTTGGAGACATCGAGTAAGTGGATCTTGTTGTGCCAAAAACGTCTGGTATCTTTTTTGATTAGTAAAAAAAACAATCTGGTACATTGGTATCTTGTGTAGTAACTTTAAAAAGGGAGATGAAAATGACTTTCCTGTTTGGCAACCCCTCACAGGCTGAACACAGTATCTACGAGTTGTAAGCACTTAATCCAAAGAGTGATTTTAGTTTCACCTCAATAATTGTTAGGGGCCTAAAGAGAGAAAAAAAAATCTATCTAGTATTTCACTATAAAGCAAAGATTAGAGTCAGAAAAATAATCTAAATTGAATTAGCAGAACACATTTTTTCTTCTGTCCTCTCTGTCATCTTCCAACTCAGGTTTATCTTGTGATCCTTGGAAGGATCCCAAACCTCCAGGTGCTCTCCTGCTGCAAACTACAATAGTATGGAGCTGGGACACAGCACTGATTTTGAGTCGTGTCAGACATTAACAGCAATTGCAGCCAGCTGTATCCATCTTGTGTCCCAGGAGTGAAACCAGGTACTAAATGACTGGTCCTAAAATCACAGGCTTGACTTAACCTATTTATTACCTTTAATCCCTAAATCCCAACCCTAAAATGACCTCTTATGCGGTGCAGGCCACCCACAATGTGTCTACTCTGGAGGATTTTCCTCTCCTTACTATCTTCATGACGACATTTGCTGCAAGAACACACTCACACACAAATCTTTCCTTGGTCTTTAGCTTTCATATCCTCTGTGTGTCTTCACCCCCTCTCTGCTGCCTCCCTTTTCATTTTATCAACGGGGTGCCTCCTTCCTCCTCCTAATCTCCTCCTCCATCTGTCTCCTCAGTTCCTAGCAGAGCTCTTCTGACCTGGCCCACTGCTCCACCTGCTACCCCCCCCTCCCGACACCACTCTGCCTCCAGCCCTCTCTCAACCGCTGACTCCTCTATAAACCTCCCCTCCAGCCACTGTGGAGAGGGCAACGAGGGAGGGAGAGAAGGTGGTTGCGGAAAGGTGGAAAGAATGGACGGGAGCATGGGGCAAGAGTTGTCCACGTAGCCTGAGGGCAGGTTAGAAGGATGGATTTCGGACCTACTGCTCTACCTTTCCCCAGAGTGCAATTACGCAAGCAATTACTCTCCCTGGGCATCACACACCCAGCTAAACCGCCAAGATCACATCCAATCTGTCAGGGCCCGGCTGGGATACTGGATGCTTAACGTATTTCAATAGGCTCACCCTCATGATAACTAGCTACGGGGATCGCCAGAGGGAATGTGTGGAGAGCAGGATGAGATGATGAGAAGAGGATGAGGTGAAGGATAGAGGGACGGCAGAGGCACGCATGCAAGTACATATCTTAAGTTGATGGTCTACATGTATTAGGTCTTATGTATTCGTGAGAGAAATATCAATGCAGAGCTACTCATCTCTACCTGTCAGCAACAGTAGAACATGATGATATGACACATCTTTCTCCGTATTAATCTTCCCAGCTCTTTCAGATAGATGTCCATGCGTGTGCCTCCACATCTGGAGTGAATAGAAGAGGATCAGACTCCACGGTGAAATGAAACCTCTGGTGCTGAGCTTTTCCCTGGCTTCAGAGCATGTGCAGGAATACAGGTGCCAATTATTTTCACATCTAATGTAAACCAGAGAACAAGGACACGTCAATCACCGCTGCTGCCTTTTGGAATGGAAATGGGACGTATTCATAGGAACGCGGCTATTTTGGCGGCTGATGAAATGGGTTGGGAGGGACTTATAAAAATATCCCTGCAGATTCAGGCTTTGTAAGGAAAACCTCAAGTCATCTGAGCTTCAGACTGGTCCATCTATAATGAGCAGAAAATGTGGCGATGTGAAAATTACTTCGACTGCCTACTGTGAACAATAAGGGGTTTCACTTTTGATGCATGCTCAGGAAGACATTCACTATTTCGGGATGTGGCTGCGACTAACTGGTGTTAACAGAGCTCATTGATCATGTGCAGGTAGGAAACACATGTAGCCCGACACTACAGAAATGCAAAGGACAAGAAGACACTGCTGAGAAAAAGACTGTCTGCAGCCTGCTAGTGACTCTGGAAGGCTGTACTTTTGAACTAATCCTAACATCAGGATACAAAGATGCTCACATTGACAATGCTAACATGTCAAGAAGAATGTAAGTTAAGCAAGTGTGTTTGTTTGATTAGTTTTGCAGGCCTTTGGTCTAAATAAAACCTAAGTTACTTAAATGTTTACAACTCATCCTGAAGGGAACATGAATCTGTACCAAATTTTACAGAAAATCCATTCAATAGTGAACCCAAATACACAAATGTCAACCTGAAGGTGGCGCTTGAGGAAAAGGATCCCCAAAGCCATTAGGAGTCATTCTCTGGGCCCCATGAAAAAATGCCATGGTAATCTGATGTTGTCATCTCAAGAGCCAATAGCACGACAAAATGTTATTCTACAAGTAAAAGTCCTGAATTCCTAATTATACTCGAGTAGAAATATTATCAGCCAAATGTAATTAAAGTGTCAAAATGAAATACTCAGACATTGGAATAATTTGTGAGTGTCTCACATATTACTGGTACTGGTGCTACTAATATTATAATGATTCATCACTCCATAAAGAGCATTCTAATTTTGGACTGATTGTTGATTTTTACACGAAATTTGATTTTGCAAAAGTGTAACTATAGCAGATGTAGTGCAGAAAACAGTGCACTTTTTCCTGTTGGAAAAACTCAAAGTACAAATACCTCAACACTATACTTCAGTGCAGTACATGAGTAAATGCACTTTGGTACATTTCATCACTGTAAAAGTCAGGATGCTTCTTTTTCCTACTCTGTCTTTACCTCGTCCCTCAACTTTGTGAGAGTGCAGTCCGAAAATGCTGGAGTGCTCTAAAAGCCGCCCTGTGTTACCCCTCACGCTGCTCTGACTGGGGTCAAACAGGTCGGAAACCTGCCTCGTGTCTGGGGTTTCAGGAGCTAACACAGGAAGATAATCCTTCCTCTTTTTGGTGTCGGAAATAGGACCAGGACGACGACTGATGAAGTGATAGCGAGGTCGAGCCCAATATTGCTGTCAGCACAACCTAATCTGGGAAGGTGGGTTCAACATGGGATTTTTTTCGCATGCAAAGATTTTTTTTTGATGGTACATCTTCGTTTTAAATCTTGTCCCCCTGCAGCTGAAATCTGATCAGGTTGAGATCTGTCTGCACGCGCTGTGTGAGAGGTGTACCAAATAATGTGGCAGCTGTGAATATGCAGCACATAACCTATTAAGCCTGAAGAAAACTGGATGTAACAAGTCTACTCCACTGGTGTGTCAGAGCCAGGTCAGAGTGAAGCCCTGTGCTAAGCGCCTGCCAAACACATCCAAAGTCTCTCCGAGATAAAGGAGCCGTCCCTTTGACATTTTCAGAAATGCCATGTATGACAACCTCTAAAAGCTACAGCAAATCTGTTCTCTCTGCTTCATGTTCTAAAAAGCCTTTTTCCTTTCAAAGGCAGCATGAGAGTGACAAACCAGAGAGCAGTCTAGACATTTTAGCATCTTGAACTTCAGAGCTGCGCGCTCCTCTTTTCCTCCATGCTAATTCAGCCAGGGGTCACGCCGCTGAGTGTTTGCTTGAGTGCTTCACTGTGGGATTAGGAGATTCAACAGGCAGACAGCCATTTGAATAATTGTTTTCAAATGTCTTTCTTAATATCAAGATCCCATTACTTACTATTCTGCATGCTCGCTGGTGATGACCGCTGGGACTGTTAAGTTTGTGTGTGTGTGCCTGTCTAATGGAAGGCACTTATGCAAGGCCACGGAGACTCACTCAGGATGCGACATAAATGGAAGCACAGAACACAGAAACACAGAACACTTGACGTGGATTGGCTCATTAACTGCACAAGTGGAAAGACTACGCTGCAGCCACCTTGGGATGAAGATAATGGCTCCGCTGGTATCTGTGTGACGGCGCTAAGGTTTGGCTGCAATGGCTCCTGAAGGCAGCTCAGATACACACACAGTACAAATAACATATTGACAGGTGTTTATAAAATTAAAATTGTTCAATGTAACTTTTCATTGTTGGCAGGGTGGATTAACCTCTGATGAATCATTTGACAATGGATCTTGAACACTGAAAGCCACTACATGTAATATTGAAATCAGTACCTATTATAAGCAATTAGTGTGGTTTTAGAGTAGGGGGAAATTATTTGGCAATCAGAATACAAGCTCAATGTAATATTTAGGAACATTTCAGAGGTATGCAGCAATTGCTTCAGCATGATAGACCTGATGTGGCTTTGCTGAATGTGGTTTCTCATGTGATTCATAATTCTTTCAGAACTTGGTGGCTAAAAAAATAAAAATAAAATGTAAAACAGGGGGCTAAAGATCATGGCAAAAATGAAAAGTCTGAATGTGCAGTGGATTAGCCTTGAGGAAAGGAATCTGATTGCAACCAAACTTTGTAGCTAGCCATAAATATAGCCTTTTTCCCCACAATTTGTTACAGGCTGAAAGTCAATTCATTTTTGTTATCAATCCACACTGTGTATCTCTCAATATAATGATGATCAAAAAAGTTGCCTGTTTACAAGTGAAAAGTTGCCTGTTTACACATCCAGCAGATACAAAGCAACATTAGCATTGATTTGGAAACATGTCTGCCTATCTGACAAATTTTAGCTTTGTGCTCTTATTAAAGTCTAGTTGCTAAATTGTAACTGTAACTGTAACTGTTGTGGGCCATAAAACCAAAACAAGTTAAAAGACGCTAAAACGGTTTGTGGAGCTGCAGGGGGGTGAACTTCATTGCAATCAGCTTTAATTTAATTTTATCCTTTGTTTATATAGGAAATTTCATTGCAGCAGCTTTAAAATTCACATACAGTAACACTTCATTTTGTATGTATTCAGACCTCTTGCTCTGACACTTAGGTGAATCGTGGTTCCTTTGATCATTGCTGAATCAAGTGACTGGACATGATTCTTTTGATCCCTGCCAAGTTCTACCGGCGAGATACGATGTAGAAAAGCTCACATCTGTCTGTAAAAGGTCTCACAGTTCGTCCAACGTGACGGAGCATAAACATAAAAGTCCAAGGAAGTGTCTATGTATATACATCAACTTGATTTAGGGGGCCAGCGTCTTTGTGTCATAACCACTTTCTATCCCTAATGGCCAACGGCAGACACTCAGAGGTGATAAGGACCAACATCTCACTCATCAACACACACACTTCACTCCCTGGTTCGAGTCCAGACCATCAGAGAAACAAGTAGCAATCACTCCACCACTGGATTATCTATTACACTTGTTTGCCTTTTTTTTTCTTTCCTCTCTGCCCCCAATTTTCCTTCCTGTCGTCTTGCTACCTACTTTCCTCTCCCAAGGCGGAGACGGTCGCTAAGCAACGTGCACAACACAACAGTGCAGCTCTCCAACTTGGCTCTCTGCTTGGTGCGCCCCTGTGGTTTCAGACAATCAAATACATGAGTGTGTGTGCATTCATACAGAATGTGTGTGGGGAAGGTGAAAGCTATGAATAGTTTCCATCTCATGTGCGAAAGCCAAAAGTCCCTTTAGTTTTAAGAGCTGCCTCTTGACTCGAGTGTAACATCATCTTGCATTCATTGGGGATTTATTACAGGGCGCGCAACTCTGGACTGCCTGAAACAGAAAAGGACAAAAATGAATAAGACCACGAACCTGTGAAGAGATATGTTTTTAATTCACTTCACCTTGAATAAAACCACCAGAAATCCACCTGTTGCAGACACAGCCATCCATCTAGAGACTTATGTGACATCAAGGCCGACATGGTTCCTAATGTTTCCTGGTAGGGCAAATTTGTGTAGTATTGTGTGATAGTAGCTACACGATTGTAACTATTATTACTTGGCAACAAATTTGAGTTCCAAGAAGGGAAACCTGGATCAGCACAGGCTACAAAATGAAAAGATTCCTCAGTGTCTAAAGGTACAAGGCTTAGGTTGGAGAAACCCTACAGCAAAGCACATCCCACTGATGGCAACATGAGCATTGAGCAAATCACTGCAGTACACTGTCATTGCAATTATACAAATACAATGTTTTGTGCTGCCACATCACCACTCACACAGGTACAAATGTAATCAGAGCACAGCACTGTAGAAAAAATGAGTAAGACATCACTCGTTTTCCAGGTGCACCCACTAAAAGACTTTCACAGATTGTTATGAGGTGACAGCAATCAAGCTAGCTGCTTACAGAGTATACATTCGGAAAATGAGAATGATCATCATGACTTTACAAAAATATACATTTGTGGGCATGCACTGAGCGACGCAACGCTTGGTGCGTCCAACAGTTTAAAAAAGAAGGTAAAAACAGGAGATCCCATCAGCTTACAAAAGCAAAGCTCAAGAACAAATGGCACTTACTGTAACTATAGCAGTTAGGAATCTCTGGGGCAGCATTACAGCCACACACACGTAAACAAACACTCCCACAGTTACAACTCAGGCTGGAGGTGCGATCAGTAGACAGACACTGGGCCGTTTCACACCACAGTCAATTCAACCGAATTCATCCAATTCAGGAAATAGATCCCAATTAAAAAAAAAAAAAAAGGTGAACAAAAGTTTCATAAAAGACTAATATCATCCTGACGAAAAAAAGTTGTCTCACTAATTAAATAACAAAATTGAGAAAAATATCGGGCTCCGATCCACTCCTTATGCAACCCACATCTTGTCTCAACCTGAGTAAGGTTTCAAAGAAAACCTCCTTGGTTTTAGCATCGACCACTGTCTTGGCATAGAGTTCCAATTCATGTCTACCACACTGGCATTATAACAATGAAGTCTTCAAACACGAAACCCTGAAAATCTGTTCTGCATTGACCTGATGCGCAATGATTCATAATCCTTTAACGTTAACTCTGCAGGTGAGAGTACTGTGGTCTGTAAATGCTGTAAACTTGCAGGTGATATGTTGAGAAATTTATTTGGACTGTAAATATGTAAATAAAAGAAATGCTTTTCCACCTCAGGACTTCGTGTTGCTGATGGCAAATGAGTGACCCATATTTAGCTTTATCTACGCCAAACATTCCTGAAATAAATATCACATGGCAGGTGTAACTCAATTTGTGTCAGCTGGCTGAACTAACGGAGCTTTAGGCCTCCAGCACTGCTGCACTCTGCCCCTGGTTCCCCTCTGCGGCAGGGCCAAGCGGCCCGGCCCACCACAGACTCAGGGTGTTGTCTTGTCGGATCTCCTGCGGTGACATCACGGCTTCATCGCCGTCTGAGGCGGAGTCACCCTCGCTGTCGCCAGGCCACGGGAACTGACGCTGCCCGCTGGAGGTCGCCAACAATGGCATGAAGGGATGAATACTGGAGAAGAGAAGGATTGAGGAACAGAGAAAATGAAGTGACGAGGGTGTAATGCAAAAAAAAAAAATTAATATGTGTTTTTGTAGGGATTATTCAAGATTCAATTCATTTTGCATGTTAACAATAAGAAAATATATGATGCAGCTCACAGACCTAAAACAACTGAATTAACTGAGGTTTAAGTCCAGATTCTAGACATAATTGTAGCACATTCACAGTCATGACACATCATTCTTAGTTCAGTCACTTCATCTCTTCTACAAAGAACACACCAGCATTAGATTACATGAATTGCTACTAAGCAACAGAGCCATTTAATGGACTTTTCATAAATGCACAGAGAAGCTGTAGTCATTGCTCTCTGCTTCCACAAAGCAGTAATACTGAATGTTGTGTTATATTACAGCTCTGAAATTGGAAGCGGTTTCTTCTCCTATCCAAAATATTTTGGATGATTCGTTTGCATCTCATATCCTTTTGTGCGAATGATTGCGGGACCCAAACAGTATAACAAAGCAGGACAATCAGGCAGGAAACCAGCAACACAGTCGCTGAACATGATTGAAGGACCTAAATTTGATGATTACTCACTTTCTACCTCCTCTTCACAGTTGGTGTTCTGTTTGTACTGAAGTCCAATAAGATCTGTCTCTATCAGGATTCTGTGTTTGTGATTGTTTGTATCATTTTAACTTGGAGCTAGTTAGTAGAACACAGCATGACCTTGACAACTGAGAAGCTTTGGTTTGTACCTTTTATAGGATTCATTTTGCACAAATCATGGTAATGGGATCTTTTTACCCCTTAACTCCATGACAAGTATTTATGACAACAACAAACTTGGTGATGGCAGTCAGGCGAAGTTTTGGGAATGGTCAACTTCATTCTGATAATCTATCTGTACTGTCATTACTACTGCACCTAAAACAATAATGTGCTACATTAAACAGTGGGCTGGATTAGATTTTTTTGGCAATCATACCTGATGCCGTTGGTGCAGTCCCAATGGGCCTGGAACCTGAGCTGAGGTTGCAGTAGCTCCTCGTTACCATCAGGAGGCGCTGTCTGGGTGTCCCACACTGACACCACTCCCTCTGTGTCACCACTCAGCAAGTACCTGCCTGACCTATACAGGAAAAAAACAACCAAAAAAGGGTCACAGGTCACAGGCGATTACTGATCATTTATACACCTGTGTGAAAGTTCAACAAAACAGTCAGCATAAACAGACAGGATGCAGAAAAACTGGACTAACACTTAAATACTGTATATTATGTGGTCTTTAGTTCGACACAGTTCACACACATATCACAGAGTACAGTTCTATTTAGTGAAGTAAACCTACGAGTCCAGGTCAAAGTAGATGCGCTGGTTTGTGGCCACGTTCCTCTTAAGTGAAAACACAACCTTGCCTGGCTCTCTTAGGTCCCAGCATAGGATTTCTGGATCCTACACAGACACACACACACAGTCACAAGTATGTACCTCTTGTTAAGATACATACAATCTTTGATCTGTATCATTACACCAAACTACAACTGAAACTAAAAACTAAATTATGGAAGAAACCAAAGGTGAATATCTGGTGGGGGGAAAAAACTTTAAGCAAAGCTCTAAGAACCCACAACAAAAACTGGAAATACACATATACAAGCTTTTTATTGATAACGATTATTTCCAAGACAACATCAAATTTACATTCAGACCTTCCATTTGTATGGCTAATGATGACTTGATATTGCTTTCACAAAGAACTGCAGTTAATCTGTTCTTTTGACCCTCTAACTAAATTGTAACTTAACAGTAAAATAAAATTAACTAATGAATTAACACTGGGATGCTTAACTAGTGTCTATTTAATCTGAACACGGTGACATTAAATAACAGGTATGAATGGAGGGCATTGAATCACACAGAGGTTGATGGTTATCGAGTCTCTGCACTGTGTTGTCAAACTAGGAGAAGACTCCAGACATGAAAAGCTGTCATTCATACTAAATTTATGGTGGTGTCTTAACTTGTTTTACTGTTACTTAGTGGGCAATAATTTGCATTCTGCAACAATTCTGCAGAACCCTTGTGAAACACTTTTGACTTTCACTTGTGGGGGGATGCCACAGTGCCTAATCAGATTCATTACATGCTGACTCATGTCATCAAGACAGGAACTTAGCATATAAAACTCTTATCCAAGAGGTTTGATAATGCTTGTGTAAACCAATTTCCCAACGCAGTAAAGCAAAGTCATTTGTTACCTGCCCAACACACAAAGCCTACTGATGGTGTGTGATCATTCAAATGAAGCAGCATTATTACCCTCAGGTCTCTTCTCTGCATGCTACGGTATGCAAGCGTGTGCATTCATGTGTTCACCTTGCGCCCGCCAGTGTACAGGTAGTTGCCGTCAGGGGAGAAGAGCAGATGGGTGAGGCCTCCGTGGTGGCGGGTCGGCAGCAGAGCCAGCAGGGTGCCGTCTTGGCAGGAGTAGAGGCCAGCGCAGCGGGAGTAAGAGCCACAGGCGTAAACAGACTGGCAGGGGCTGAAGCCAAAGCTGGAGATGATGCCACTTTGGCCCTGCTTCTTCACTGCAGTGAAGACAAGAGAGCGGCATTTGGCAAGGCTTTCAGCCTTTTAAAAAGGTTCACAAGACACAGCTCGCAATCAGTTCTACTCAAAGTTGACTTTTTGGCAGCTCATTCATTCCTCATTACATCTCCAAGAGGAAAATATTTCTCAACAATGCACGCATAAACACACACTGGATCATCGGTTTCTTTTTATGTTTTAATCTATTCCAAATCATCCTTTCTCACTCTTTCAAAGATTCTTAGCACGTTTTTGGCACAATAGTTATTATCAAACAGAGCTAATAGAGCCAAACGGACAAGAAACCATAGAAAGCAGTGATCTACCAGAGGAAGATGTCAGGTTGCCAGTGTAGCAGAGTAGTTAAGGTTTACTTATTTTCTAAAAAGAAATTCTTACTTCACATTTTGCATGTGTTACCCAGCTTGTTTGTTGCCACCTGAAATGCACTGGATGCAATTAATAATTAAAAAAAAAAATGATGAAGGACATGATAATGCAACTCTTGAGTTGAATAATAAAACCTATTTGTTGATTTTCAGGGATCCTTTTGGTGCTTCAGAATATTACAAAAACCAGCCAACTTGTTTGAAGTAAGTGACAGAGATGAGGAATTCATCACAGTAAACATTTAGTTCCCCTTATTTTTTCCCAGAAGTACATAATAAAAACTGTGGTGCTTGGTTTGTTCAAGGAGACTTCAGACTGTGATGTGACAGCCAGCTGTCAGACAGCAACTTCTTGAATACAAGAAACAACTGACTTCACATTATCCTTTTCACAATGTCCCTGTTAACTTACTGTTTGTCTTGTGGGTTTGATTTTACAAGAACAGAGCTTGTGAATGCAATTCTTTTTGTCAACTGTTCTTGACTCTTGCGTCCTTGAACAACAGGGAAAGTTTTCAAAACAGTCCGTTCTCAATAATACACTTTACTCTTAATTCATTATTTGTTACAACAAATATTATTCATAACAACTAATTACAATTAAAATAAACTCCATCTTAGTTCCATGTGGATCCTTCCCACTCACCACTGTGGTTTACTCTGAAGCGCAATGAATGGGTTAGAGAAGAGCCACTGAATTAAAAGCCGTTGCTTTCGCCTCCATGTAGTGAACTCCCGTAGGCTATGACTGCGGGTATTTTCAGTGGTGTATCTGGGAAAATGGGCATTCTTGTCATCATAGGAAAAGATCAGAAGATTGTGATGCTTATTGCACCTTTGGCAATATCTGCTTACACACAGCTCCGCTCGCTCACCGGATCAGTCTGTGCCTGTCTGTGGCACAGTAGCCTTCAGTGTTGACAGGCTATTACTCATGATGTATAACCAATCAGATAGTGCTGTGGGTAGGACACTGAGCCAGACAACAGAGTGGTCAATAAAAACAGGGAGAGGTGGCTACATCAGACCCAAAGTGGCGCATTCTATATTAATTTAACCCTAAGCTTTTTTTTCCATTTCGCTGATCAGAAAAATGATTGGATTTTGATGACTCAAAATCTTGATACGATCCAAAACGGTGAGTTTTGTGATCCATTACACGCCTAATCTTAGTGCACGGCTTTCAAGAAGCATTTAACATTAACAGACAACAATGTGAGAACATGGTTTAGATTGTTATCAACTTTTCATGTAAAGAACCACAATCAATATGTATTAAGACCACATCTTTATACTGTAAAGTTTACATGATTTGTACTTAATCAGCAAAATCACGCAAAAAACCCACCAGTATTATGCTTTAAGCTGAAAGTTTGAGGGCAGCTGATAACTGACCTACAGTGGGCCGCTCCTCACAGTCTCTTCCAGGGCGCTCAGTGTGGAAGACCCGGACAGTTTTGTCAAAGCCACAGTAGAGCTGTGTTCCATCGGGCGAAAAGCAGAGGGAGTGGGCTGCTGTCAGCTCATCCAGGTGATTGTAGGGTCGGAAACTGGCTCGCACCTCCCCGTAAAATGCATCCCAGACGTGGACCGGGTTGTCGCGGCTACTGCTGGCTAGGCTGTGGAAGGGGAGTGAAAGGCCAGACAATGAGAATGGCACATAGAGGAAGAGAGTTACTTATTAAAACACATAGGAAAAGTACACAACAGGGACTAGAGAGTGAATGATGCAAATTATGAAACGAGGGTGAATAAATGCTGAGAATACTTAATGGGAATTAATCTTTATTGTCCCTGAGGGCATTTTTTTTTGCAGCTAGCAATTAAGAAATGACTAATTTTAGACTTCCAACACATAAGAACATATTTAGTGTGCAGTGAATGAACACAATGTGATAATCAGTGTTTGTCTATAACGCACATGAACAAAATACGACCCTGAGGCTGTAACAGGCCTGTAAACAATCTCACTCTGGCCCGCAACATATTCAAACAAAAACACAGTTGACTTTGAGTGGCACAAATATATGCCAAGCATTTTTCAATGCTTGGATGTGCCACCCTAACACACCAACAGTGATTTCCACATTGAGTTCAACCAGTGTTTCTCTGACTCCGCTGAGATTGAAGGAGAACTGGAGCTGGTGTCAAGTCCCCTTTCTTTCCACAGCGACAAAGAGAGGTGACTTCCTCAATTGTTCCTATTAGGCTATATTACATGGGTAGGCGATGCTATTCATGTTGTCATACATATCTCAGTTACAACTCATTACAGTTACTCTTATAAAAGTGAACAGAAATCAATTAATGCATCCATGTTTGAGGCAATGCATTTGCTCATAAATAGTATACATTAGCCTAAATTTTTCTTTATTCAGTGATGCACGTCTGTACTACAATAGTATCAAAGTTTGCGTTTACACAAGTCTCACACAGTAACACATGTAATAACAGAACAGAAAAGTGTTTACGCCTGTGTTTCTGTGTTTCTTAACATTTTCTTCATTCATTGATGCAGGTATGTACTCTAAAGGTAAATATTACATTTTAATTTTATTTTTTGTCTGTCTGACCTCTAATTCCACATCCACCTGACTGTATCAAAACAAATACACAGCATTGTGCTATGCCTCATTATGGAGACAAGACCACCGCACATTCTTATTGATTCAAATCAGGGCCAAAGACTGAGCCATGCCTTTTTAACTCTAATTACTGGGCGCTGAACAAATGCCGAAACATCACTGTGGCTCAATTAGACAAAGGAAATTAGCCCTTACCGCTGCCGCCGTGTTCTGTTATGGCCCCTCTGAGCCGCAGCTTTATTCCAGAGCAGGGAAATGCCCAATTATAATGCTAGACTGCTGCTAGCTTGGAGCAATGCCTAGAACTCAGCGCAACTTAACCGAGCCATAACAGGGGCCCTTATTCCCTCTCTACAGGAGGGGCATCAACAACACACGGCTTTTGGCAGACGGAGGGTTCAAGGAGCGCAGGGGGAGGAATGAGAAACAAAATGGGAGATGTGAAAAGAGAGGGAGATGGAAGGAGGAGGGAGACAGACAAGGCACTAGAAAAATAGGTTTGCTGTAAATGCGTTTAATAATCACAACCATAACCTTTTATCTGGCTGCCTCAGCCCTTAACAGTTCACTCTGAGCTTGTCTGACCACCTGGCTGTGCCCTGCAGGAGCTCCTCTCTGATATGCCGCAGTGATCTGAAGAAGATGAAGTATTCCTGTCATCATCTCCTACTGGCATCCTCGTCCTCATGACAGACAGGTCTTTGCGCGGCTTTGGCAGATACGCACAGGCCTCTCAAGTGCTTCATTGTCCACATGAGTCGTTTGTTGATCATTGTGCTGTTTACAAAACTCTCATCTTTGGACATGCAGCTCCTGACCCTCACCCCCCCTCCTCTTACACAGTGAAGGTTGTCTGGTGTTGGGGTGGAGCAGTGCCAATGCTGGGCCTTGATCAGAGGGAGCTGTCGGAGGGTGGAGGCTGTAAAGTGGAGGATGATGGGAGCTGGGGGAGGAGGTATATACGCAGTGAAAACTGTTGGCAACTTGACCTCAGCTCGTTAGCACGGCCCTACCTCTCTCGCCACAGACGATACGCATTCTCCACAGTGACGGCTGGGTGTTACTGATGTTGGCTCTGCTTCACAGCGCACACACAAACACACAGTGATGTCATAATGACCACATTTTAAAAGCCAGTTGGAGCGCGCGCCTGCACACACATGGGGAAAAGAAAAAAGGAAAAAAAAAAAGAGAGAACGAGATGAAAAGAGAAGCCCCAAGTCAGGGAATCATGAGGCCCTTTAGGTGTTGTCTGGACTCGCGAGAGCTGTTAGTGGGCTGAATCATGCTGAAAAGCACCGTGGGCCTCAAACAGCCGAGCGGATTGAGACGGAGGCAGAGGCAGACAAGACGAAGGCCAACTCTTCACTCATAATGAGAGACATCACAAAGCTTTTACAGCTTCTCTCAACGCTGGCAGCCAGCTCCCACAACGAGTGCAAATACCACAGGGATCAAAGAATGAGTCACAAGCACACAACAATATCTTCTATATTCGGATAGTCGATTAGACAGGCTCAAGCACACAGAAAATCTTACTCACACACACACAAAAGGACCATCTACTCTAACCATCCGAGAGCTAGATTAAAAACACCAATCACTGGCTGACACCAGCCTCAATAAACAACACAGTACCTTTTCTGTGAATACATCCTTCACCATCTGGCAGGTTGACCTTCAAAGTGAACTTTAAATGTCTCATCTATCCAGCTGTTAAGAGCTGGGGCTCAGGGCGTGGTCTGGCAAAGACTGAGTTGAACTCACAAGCATGTGTCCGGGTCCAGAGAGTTCATCTTGGGGTACCAGCAGTAGTCGTAGATGGTGTCTCCCTCTGCCATCCTCAGCACTGGACTCTGCCACAGGATGAAAGAAAGGAAAAGAGGCGGTCAGGAATGTAAGGACGGAAACGCACAGAATTTACAAATTGACCAATGGGATCAATCACTGCTGATACTGATACTGCATAGGTGGATAGAAATTCAATATCAAAAGCCAGTGGCACCATTTGAGACATGGAGCATTTAAAGCTCAATTTTCTACCCTTTCCACAAACGGTCTGAGATCTCTGTAATGGAAGAAAATGGATTATAATTTCAATTATTTTTGTTCAGTGATCCCAATCTACCAGCCTGTAATACAATTAGACGATTGGCTCAGCACTTGATATTTCCAAAAACCTAAATGACAGAAAACCTCTTTCATTCTAACTGCTAAATCTTCAGTCACACATTTTCTCAAGCTGCTGCCTTAAATCGATTGAAATGTTTTATTTGTTCATAGTTAATTATAACACAACATACAGGCAGAAATCATGTTCAACAACAACACAATGACAGCCTTGGTATAAAAAGGTCAGATAACACACAGATTGATGACCTTTTCTTTCCTGGAAATATCTCCCATTTAGACTGTGTTTAAAAGAAATTGAAATCGAAAAGAAAGCGATTAAAGCAATAAAAACCAATGAATTTGTCTTTTTTGCCATCACAAACTAGATGACTCCATCTCCAAGATGCTATTTGTTAGCTCTAAATTTCAAAGTGAGTCTGTTTCAAGGTTGGGGATGTGGGGATGATGTGTGTGCATTCTTTATTGAGTATATTAGTATTTTGTGGTCAGTTATTGTCAAAATTTCTTACCATTTTATTATTTTACTTGTGTGCCCACAGACGATGGGTGAAAAATGGCATTTTACTAATCGACTATTTTACTACATTATATCTCTCCTTGTTTTATATAAGGTTATTATTCTTTGTGCTATGTAAAAAATCTAACCATAAAACAAAAACAAAACAGGCTATGATATGTGAATTTTAAATGCAGTAATGTACTCAGTAAAAGAATTAATGGGACTGAATCAAAAGTAAATTAGGTTTTCAAGTTGGAATCCTCAGACAAGTAGTAAGTTGGTTCAATACCATTTAACTGAATTACACTTTATCAATTACACCCAAGTTCCAAGAATGAGAAATGGCTTTTCCAATTGAAAAACCATAATAAAGGCATTTTAAAAATACTCTAGTTCACAAGATTGAATCAACTTTGTGGACGAGGTAAAAGAGGAGTTTTTGATCATGATTTGTTTCATTTACAGAAACTGATTAGAATGCATTTGTTGGACTCAATGGAGAAAAGGTTTTCCCTTGTGTGCAAAGGCTCCAGTGTTAAAGCCAAAAAGTGACCTCGACCTGGGCCTCATGGGGGCACTAGAGGAACTGTTTCAAATTTGTATACAGGCACATTGAAGGTTTATGTATCTACTGTGCAATTTCAGTCAAGACTGTAAGGTCAGTATTGGTCAAGGTAAAAACCAAAGAATGCTGCACACTGTCCATCCCTTAAACTCACTTTATTAACAAGTTGTCTCTAAAAAACACGATAAAGTTCAACATTTTTGCTCACATATGAAATTTAAGGTTCTTAGTATGTTGCCAAAATTCCTTTAATCAGCTACCTCTGCACAACCATTTAGGGAAACCCCTGATGTTAAGCTATCTGTGTGCTCACCATCTCAGGAAGCATGTCCCAGTTGTAGCTGTAAATCTCTGGAGGAAGGTTGTACACACGGAGCACATTGTCTGCACTGTTGGTCAGGATACAGGAACCATCAGGGGCCCTAGTTTAGAAGAGAACGGGGGATGAGAAAAAGATGGTGGTGTATTAACAGCGCTGATCTTGGAACATGTACACAGGTTGGTTCTATAGCACATCCTGCAGGCAGTTTGGATTAAAGATGATGTTTATAGCATTCTTTAGCATAAAATGTCATAATTGCACTCGACTGGGGTATTGATTTATCTTGACATTAAGACTGTTACCAGCAGCCTTCCTCATAACAAATGTACTGTCTGCATTAGTGTTCCCACTACGACCTGCGAATGACAAACAAGGATATCATTTTCTCAGTAATTCAGAACATAAATATCTGTCCTTGATATCTGCCCTGAGCACTAAATTTACAAATGTAATAGTCTGATTCATTTACGTTAATCATACCAGTGACTCACAAATTCGATAATGATGTAAACCTTTTATACATAGCACCTTCAAAACCTCACCCCCATGGTGGATTATGTGTCATGTTAAATTTAGAAGCGATTACCATTTGCAGCCTTTGAGGTAATTCTCTGCAAGGTTGGAGTATTCAGTCCAGGAACCAGTGAGCATCTGGGGGTTCTGGGTAAAATCTAGGCCAAGGCTGGAAGCAAGATAGAGACAAGGGCAGGTCCTGAGTTAATGAGCTTAAGAGACATGAATGAAACTATGACACCACAAAGTGACAGATCATTTCCCATCTTGCTAATGTTGAGGGCATAAAGTTACCAGAATGAACGTGACCACAACCTTAATTTGCGACTTAGTTCTGCTTAGAATTTGTATAATTAAGTTGAATATCATCTGATGGATTTCCTAGGCTGGGACGATTGCTGTGTATAAACCATGGAGTCAATTTGCAAAAAGCCAACAGGTGAATTTGACCATTTCGTTGGCAAGGACTGAGCTGCTCCATTTAATCACAGAGCCACTACACGGTGGAGGGGATTGCTGATTATATTTCACACCTCTATAGGTTAATTCCATCGTTTTTCATCCTGTGTCATTGTCTCCAAATTTTGCCATTGTGATGACTGATAGCGTTAAATATTTAATCAGTTAATGCTGTGGTGCTTTTTGCTGCCCCACTTCAAAATGAGTGCTATTATAAAATGCAGAGCAACATCTAACACTCACAGGCAATTACAACCCTCATTCCAAAAATGCTGGCATGCTGTGGAAAACATAAATAAAACAGAATGTGATCATTTACTCATGCTTTTTGACATCTTCCCAAATGAAAACAGCACAAAGACAACATATTGAATGTTTGAACTCATCAGCTTCATTGATTTTTGTAAATATCTGCTTATTCTGAATTTGCCAGCAACATGTTTCAAAGAAGTTGGGACAGGAGCAACAAAAGACTGTGAAAGTTGTGGACTGATTGAAAACACCTGTTTGGATCCTTCCACAGGTAAACAGGTTCATTGGTAACAGGTGATAGTATCATGATTGGGTATGAAAGGTTCATCCTGGAAAGACTCAGTCGTTCGCAAGTGAGGATGGAGAGAGGTTCACCACTTTGTCAGACACATGATTGTATAAAGGAGATTACTAGATGGGCTCGGGAACAGTTTGTAAACCCGTTGTCGGTAAACACGGGTTGTTTGCAAAAGATTGCATTCCGTTTTTTAATTATGGTTTACACATCATCCCAACTTTCTTTGAATCAGGGATGTACACATGTTCAAATAGCTGTGACTGCACAATTTTGATCAATACTGGGATTACAGGAAGTTGCTCACACACTTCCTAACAATCTCCTGCTTTGCTTTGGCCAAAGAAACTGGAAACAGGATCTAATCACCTAGGTTGACTGTGTCCTTTACATGTTTTACTTGTTTCAAGGCCCAACACAGCACAGATTTACAAATGGGTAGAAAAATAAGCCACAAATGTTTGTGGTGGTGGACACACGTGAAGGTCATGAAAGCATGTGATCAAAAAAGACTGGCATTTTGCAGCGCTTAATTGAGATTTTTTTTCAGACTACATGGTCATCTTGCAGTTCTTCTTCTTTCTTCTTTCTCTGCAATACATGCACTTAATATTATCTCCGTATTTCAAAAACATATGTGTTTAACACTCTTCATAAGCATGATATAACATCTCAAGCTCTCCTGACAAAATCCTGCTTAAAATAGCTCACTTGATGGCATGTCAACTGTATCTTTACCCCTAGTTATGTGGAAACATAGGTTAAAAATAAACCTGACTTCTTCCTCCACTTACTGCTGTCCTTCACTGGGGCTGTCTGCAGATCTGTTACCGTTGTGCTCCTCCTCTCGTTTCGTCTCTCCTTCTTCTAAGGGGTCATCGTGCCCTCCATCTCCATTCTGATGACATTCTTCCTCACCTCCCTCACGGACAGGCACCTCTTCCCCTTCTTGAACTTCTTCTTCACATTGTAGTGGTTGTCCTGTACCAAGCATAAAGAGTACATTTGGGCAGGTTAACCAATTAATCTTCAAGTTAATCCTAAATCGTAATGTCTGACAGACTAAAATCATAACTTGAATAAACAGACCCCCTCCTTATATTTAATTTGATACATGCAGCTGCAGATACTCTACTTTGTGCTGGTGGGGTTGTGTCTTCCTGCAGCAAGCCAGCCTGTGCAGGGGTTTCTCCAAGCATGTTGACGGGCTTTGCGTCCTGCTCCAGCTCCTCCTCACTCATTCTGGGCCGTTTGGCAGATGGAGGCGCCCCATCCTCTGAGGTCTCCCCTACCTCTAAGCCGTCGCCATCAGGTAAAGGTGGTGCCTGTTGAGGGGGCTCATTGTCCGCTTCTGTGTCCTGCCCTGCACCTGCTACACCTCCACTTTCACCTCCTCCAGCTGAGTCAGACATCTCTCTTTGTTTATCAATCCCTCCTGTCAAGTCCTCTACCTGGCGTCCAAGTGCCCTGTGTCTGGTGATTGGCTGTCAAACGTGGGTGAGGTAAGTGCTACTGGGATAGTGCTTCTTCCTGCAGTGTGGGTATTTGAGTCTGCTGGGGGTCGAGGACATCACAGCACCCACTAGCCTAGAAGAAGGTGAGGCGGGCAAAGATGAAGGTAGGTGAGACCAAGACAATGGAACACATGTCAAACATGAGGGCACTTTTGTGGACACCTAAAACATGTGTCAATTCAGAGACGTACACGTGACGGTTTTTGATTAGAGGAATAAATAATGAACGCCAGGCGGCACATGCAAACACCTGTGGCTAGTCGTGACGTGCCACAAACTCCAAACTAGCATTAATGTTCATTTTGCAAATTTAACGCATAGGAGGTACAAATTACATGACAAAACCTTACACATTTTACTCCATGAATGCTCTGCTGTTGTCTTATGAGTCGAATGATGGTGGCAAATAATGCGAAATGCTTGAATTTCCCTTAACCGTCGGTCCACAACACAAACAGCAATCTCCTCCCGTTAGCTCATGTTAGCATTAGCATATGCTAACAGTCGGATGCTACCTACCTGGCCTTTGGTTTTGCTCGCAGTTTGGCTTTAAACACTTTTCCGCCTCGACGGTGTCAAAGTTTCACCTAAAGCCGAAGACTACGAACAGGATGCAAGACTATTCGACGTCCTTCTACTTCAGGGCTCTGTTTCTAATCACCACTTCATTACGAGAAGTTGTAAACACTGTAGGCGGCCATGTGTTTCAAACTATCGCGAGAGTTACGCTGCTGTAGTCTCATGGAGGTCTCCTCATTTCCATGTAAACACAGCAGTGGGTTTACATTCTGGATGATGTTCAAACCTTTCCATTTATGCACTCACTAACAAATCCATTTTATAGATAATACAAAATCAATAAGAAACAGAGTCAGTCACTGCTAAATGCTATTTATTTAGTATTTATTTTGTTCTTCAAACAAACAAAAGCCAAACTATTTACACATCTTTCAGTTGTTCTTTTTCATCAGTTTCATTACATGTATGCTGTTATTTTAACAACATTCAAAGACTCATTAAGCAAAGGAGCTGAGCTGACTGGGACACATCTTTCATTATATCTTTTAAGTGACTACTGTTGGAAACACTGTTACCAGAGCTAAAATAAACCAAATCATCAACTCCATACCGCCAAGCAGACAGGCCGTGACAGGATCTTTAAAAAAGGCTGCAACCAAACATCCACGGTTGTTTGTTTTTTTGTAGTTTATCTAATCATAAAAGCATGGGTAGGGCAGTAAAATAAACTGCAAACAACTTTGATTTAATCTGTTAAGACAGACTGACTGGCCAACAACTAACACCACACAATATGAGCTTTTTAAAATGTCAAACATAGGTATTTTTAAAGTCATTCACAAATAAGAGACTTGATAGTATACTCATATGGTTAAAGTCAATTTCTTTCTATTGGCAACTGATTACAAGAACATTAAACTTAGTAACCATTTAGTATTAATTCAGTATCAATTCAACAGTTGTTCCATACATACTGGAGCCTTCTGTGGCTACCTCAGTTTACACAGTTAGCTATAGCAGGCTGATGGGATTCAACAAGTATCAGTTGCCATTTGGATTAAAATTTGCATAGTGTTTAGTTATCAAGGATACGAAAAAACTACTGGTCGACTAAAAGCATTAACCTCTCAAATCCAATTAGATATACATACATGGAACAAGACACTTTCCAAATCTTCGGCACATGGAATTTCCTTTCGGATAACACAACTGACCGCTCGATTCCTCATCTATTCAGTGCCATCAGAGATGGTCAACAGTACTACCAGGTGCGCAGACAAAGCAGAGGCAATCTGGGCCAAGCTGTGACCCCCTCCCTCATGGTTTAGTGTCATAACCCACAAATATTACAAATCATGCAAGCTTGCTCTTATAATCATGTTTTGAATACAAGCCTGATTTGAAATCTCAAAAACTGTAAAAAGTACCTAGTAGGTTTCAAACCATTTAAGTCTCCTGGAGTGTAAAAAATGAACCAAAAAGCCCCAACTTGTATCTAAATCGGAGGCGGACCTGTCACTCTGGTTCACTTTTGCCTAGAGCAGTATATCCAACAATAGTTATGGCACAGCAACAAGCCTGTGCTTTAAGCCAATCCTGTGTATTCCACCCAGTCAGCTCAGCTCCAGACAGTACAGACTTCAGCCCTTTATTAAGCCTGCACCTTCAGCATTAATCTAAACAGGAAATCTGAACAAATCCACTCTTCATTTTAAGGAAACCAAAAGGGCAACAAAAGCCAACCACCAGCAAAATCAGCTGCTCTATTCTGTAGCTAACTAGTAAATATCATGGTGGTACATGTATCAGGTTAATACAGAACAGACGGTTCTGTTAGCGAACAGAAAACTTGTCTTGTAGAAAGCTCTTTTCTTTCTTTGACTTTAGAGGACAGTCAACAAGGTGATTTCCAACTTAAATTCGTCATTTAGAGAACATTTTCAGTTAGCCGTTCAGGACTGAACTATACAATTTAAGGCATGTTGAACAGAGAAATAAAGCAAAACCCACTATGAGAGAAAAATCAAACCACAAACTTTTACATTATTTACAAAGCTCAGCGTTTATACTGATGAGCGTTGATGCTTGTGTGTGTCTGTATCTGTGTGATTTGATATTAATGTAGGCCTGGTATGTGTGCAGATGTGGTTCCAGAGGAGAGCCAATGTAACTGAGTACACGTTGCTTTTGCTGTAGGTATGCATGTAGTGTCTGCAACTCCTTTGGACTCTAGAATCTATGTGACATGTAGTTACGTGTTTGTGTTTTGTCATGTTTCAAAGTCTTTTTGTACAATTCTTTCAGTTCATCCAGTTCTACAGCTGCAGGGATTTCTCGTGGCTTAGATGTAATCCAGCCACGTCCGCCGTGACCCAACCCAGCTCTCAGTCTCTGACGTCTGGGCAGGAGGGCAGGTCTTCTGTCCTGCTGGTTAGAAGACCTCTATGCAGCCACCTGAGAGTTTCAGGCCGAGGTGGGCGATGACATCTGGGCAGTAAGTGCCTCTTTATCCTCTTCCTCGCCAGAGAGCGCCTGATCAAATCCCGAACCTAACACTTCCAACACAGATGGGATCCATGGTCGATAAACCTGTAACTTCATCTGGTAACTGTCCAACTGATAATGCCAATGGCCTGCCCAGTCCGAGGTCAAGACAGAAAAGTTTCTTAGGGTTTAAGTTCAAAAAAGGACATGTTTAGGGTTTACTGGTTCATGGGTTGGCTGTAGATTAGATCCTCCTTGCAGAGGGCAGCAAATAAAGCACAGCCAGACTCCTGTGAGAAAACAGAGAGAAATCGCACAAGATCATCATCACCTCACTGTCCAAACAACTGTTTGGAACAGAAGAAACAAAGTGCCATAAGATTAACCAGGAGTAAAAAGATCAAATGAAGTCATTAGATTACAGCACCAAGGGGAAATTAAGCAAGAATATCTTACCAATGCCAAGGATTTGTCCTGCAGTCACTTTACAGCTCTCAAGGCAGTCATCAGGTTGGGAGATGAAGTGGAAGCGTCCTTGCCAACAGCTTGTCAAACCTATGTCTGCCTCTTTCACTGTGCATGTTGATCAAACACTCTTGGTGGGGCTCTTTGTAGCGACTGCAACATCCATTTTGATAAGTAACTATCAGTCAGTCTTTGAGCCACATGTCCAACACCTCGGTCCATGTCCATGTGGGTTTCCCTTCCATCCCCCTGATCATTTCAGGGTTACTGGCAAACTAAGGGAAACTCACAGTGAGTCTATCTCAAACTATATTCAAAAAGATTGGTTTTCTCGAAGAACATTCACTCCATATGATCAATGTCTCATGAATTTTCCTTCATCCATTTGCAAATTTTTCTTTCTACTCTGAAAGGTAATACAAAAATATGGTTATATACAGGAGGTGGGAGAAGACGTGCTTCTCGAGTCATTTCTTTCAGTTTGGGAATATCTTTTCAGTGACTTTGTCAAAGTCGTAGCAATCCTCCTGTTGTAATTGTGCTCCCATCCCCAAAATGGTACCTCACAGCTTGAATGAACAAAAGTGCATAGGTGAGTTGGTGAGGGCAGGGTGTGAGTGCTCATGAGGGTTGAGGTGAAGACAAGTGCACTAACCAGGTGTACTCATATCGCCCTCTCAGTTCCCTCTAGGGTTATGCAGCCCTGCACTCCGTTCTCCACAAAACAGAGCCCATCCTTGATTTTCACGCCTCCGCTCCATGGCTGATCGAGTCTCAGGATCCACGACCACACACAACGGTCCAGTTAGAGGATCTTGTCCATGCTGTTGTGATGCCTGCAACTCTTCCTCAAACCAACACCACTCAATGTCCATATGGCAGAAGCGCACTTGCAAACCCCACCCGTCTTTATGTGGGAACACAAAAAAAAAAAAAAAAAAAAAAAAACAAACAAACAAAAACTGCACCCACAGATATCCATGTGGTTTGTAAACAACCAAAGCTCCAGTATGGAATAGAAAGAGTCCTTTCTTTTAATTCTTAGTCACTATTTGTACGACCAGAATTGTAGAGGCAGTGTGTTCAACTGTATCCATCCAGAGTTTTTTTTCTTCTCCACTGTGTAAATAAAAAAGTCCTCACTAAACTCTTTGAAGCTTTTTTGTATTTTGTTTCCATTTTTGAAATCTTCTGAGGAAAAAAAAATATATCTGTATCAGCACGGGTTTCTTGTCATTTTTTTGGAATACATTCAATATTTTCTTAAGAAAGAAATAATACACACACTTCACATGGCGATAATGAAACAAAAATGAAAAACAAATTAAGGAAAAAAAAAAATTAAAACACACAACAAAAATAGCAGCCCCAAGTGCTCATTATCTTAGTCCAAATACTTTTTAAACTTTGTATATAATGTATATATTCATATATATTTTTCATTAAAAAAAGAAAACTCGTCATTATCAAATTGCAACAACGAATAAGTAACACAATATGCTAACATTTCATGCACCGTTCTGTGCGCTTGCACATTAAGATGCTGTATTTTTTTTTTTCAGAGTCAGAAACTCGACACCTTTCATTCACAAGTTCGAGAGCTGACAAAAGGCAACGTGATCACACCCCAGGAAAACAGACTGGACTAACCTTCCGATGGATCACCCCTAGACTGAACTAGAAATATTTACGATATAAACTTACATACTTTACATACACTGTGCTGAGCACTGACACACGTCACACTCGCTCTCAAAAAAGAGTTAATGTCTCAATGGCCACGCACCCTATCCAAGTTCTTAGGCACAAATGTGCATTCATACACATACAAAAAAAAGCACATGTATTCAAAATGAGTACCTGTAGTCTTAACTCATTTCTATGAACAGTAAATGAACATGCACACTGAAAACACACTCACACACACTAACATCCACAAAGTCTCATTCTGATGCACACACAGTAATGTCCCTTATGATTTGCCCTGTCTGCTAGTCCTCACAGGTCTAGAGACAGCTCCCCATGTGGAGAAGCTAAGGGAAATAAACTAGTGGTGGTCATCATGTGATGAGCGCAAAGCTAACATTTACAAATGTATGCATTTCTATTTCGTCTATCTGGGGATGAAGAGCTGGTGAGAGAAAGGATGTGTTGTGCAATTGCCCTCTCTCTCTCTCTCATTCATTCATTCCATTCATTCACTCGCTCAAAACATACAGATCAAGTCCCTGTTTGGAGAAGGGATATGCACACACATGCACGCGCGCGCACACACACACACACACACACACACATGCACGCACACTCTAAACATGAGAATACAAAATTACCATTTGAACAAAAAAAAAAAAAAAAAAAAAAGGACAAAAATGGCCTCTTATGTTTCATACGTCTTGGTAAGCAACAAAAGAAAAAAATAAACATTGTGCAGACTGGTATATTACTGACATAAACCAACCATCACACATCAGTCACTCTCACAGTCACTCAGACACATTCGCAAAAATATTCACTTCTATAACTAACCCCATTTGTTTGATTTTTTTTGTTGTTTTTGTTATTTCTTTTTTAGGCAAGTGCAAATCTTCAAGTTTTTTTATAATCCATTTTTCAATAGCTTTACTTTTTATATAAACGTAAAAAAATGCTAAACAAGAGAAATATCAACAGTGTTTGTCTTTCGAGAAAGGATTTGCTCTCTGATAAGGTTTCAACTAAAGGTCCCCCTGACTTTGAAAACCTAACAGCCCGACCATTCACCCCACCGACTGTTTCACCGTCCCCCTTCCAGTTCCGATGCACATGCACACAGATAGTGTGTATGCGCACTGATTCCCAACACACACACACACACAAAAAGAAAAAAAAAACTATTCAAATCCCATCTCAATAAAGTGCATTAGTTCAGTATAAGGTGCTTAATCTTTTGAGTGCCAGAGGATACCCATCTTCCTTTTAACCTCACCCCTCTTCACCCCTGCTCAAGTGATCAACAGGTGCAGCAGGGAGCCCTTTTTTTCTTGCCAGAGGGAAGGAAAGAGTGGGAGGCGCAGATCCAGGCGCCTCCACCTTGCACCTCCCCTCATGCTCGCTCCCTTCCTACCCCTACCCCCACCCCCCGGTTCCCCCAGCAGTGCACATTCGTCATCAGGTTTGTCTGATTAAAAGACAGAAGGCCTCAGGTAGCTATTGCTGCTGCGCTGCGTCACATCAGTAATCCTCCACCATCTCCATCTCATTCAGGCTCAGACACTCGCCCGCATTGTGGAATGAGTACCCTGCAGGGAGGGAGGGGGTGCGGGGCGGGGGCAAGGAGGGCAGAGAGGAGACACGGAGAAAGCAGAATAAGATCAGAGGAGGACGGTACATGGGGGAATTAGAAGAGCTGGCTTAGATGGTCTGTGCAGGGGGGCAAAGACACAAGCCAGCAATAATTTATAATAAGTCCTATGTTCTGGAAAGGTTAAACCTTCTTTGTAAATGATAAAACAATGAAAATTACATTTACGTTTGTGTACTTTTTAATAAATGATGGTAGAGAAAGTAGATAGTGGTCACATCTAAGCCAAGTAGGTAGCATGCATAGGTCAAAATCGGTGTTACAGTGCAAAATGAGGGACAGTGTGCACACTGAATTTTACAAGCTCCCAAATACTAAATTTAATGTTTCAACTAGCACAATTTTCATAAGGCAAATTGGTGGGCTTTATAATCAATTAACTCTTGGAGAGTTTGTGAAATTCAGTGTGTGGACAACCTATTTTCCCTCCACTGTTTTTATTCATTTTAAAATATGAACAGAATAATGAGGCTGCGTCTATGCCACAGATTACAATATCCATTTTAACCTGCATCACATTTGTTTGGCTACCTGTTTACATCTACTTCAAGAGTGAGCCACATCCCATCCTGGTGTTTATGCACCAAACAGCTCACGGGCACACAAATAAACCTCAGACATAAGCCCACCCTATGAGCACATCCTACTCACCACCTGGAGACAAGTCATCAAGAAGATGCAACACTTTCTGCTGCTGCCTGAGAAAGCTTTGCTGCTTTTGTTAGGCTCCATCTGATGCCAGATGATGAATACGTTTTCTATTTTGGCTTGTTTTGTCTATTAACCCTAACTCTGATGAAGTGTGTAGCTGGTGTATTTGTTGACAGCTAGTGTTTTGTATAAGCACAATGCTGATCTGGGGCTAAGCTATTTAAAGCCGGCTATTTATAGCTTTAGACAATTTAAAGATAAAGGAAGTCAAAAGGAAGAAATATTAAATTCTGGTCAGGTCACGTACCTAAGATGCTGGGGTCAGAGTGCAGCATCATGGGCTGTTTCTTCTTCATCTTTCCCCCCTGGTTGTCATAGAGCCCAGCCTTGCCCATGTGGTTGGCTTGAAACATGGACTGCAGGGTGCTTGGATTCATACCTCGCATTGAGTCCTGAAAAGGAAAGAAAAGTCAAGATGATCACACAAATATCTGGATTATCTATCTATTATCTTATCTTATCTATATCTTATCTATTCTTGATAGTCCCTCCGAATATTTTTCTAACCAGCTATGAAAAAATGAAAGCAATCCATCTATTTGTATCATAAATAACATAATTTTCAATCCAGGAGCATCCATCCTTTTACGAAAACATGAATCACCTTTTTTCCCCCATTGCCTTCAGTTACTGCTACTGCTTTAATGTTGAGTCTTGCACGCATGACATATTGAGAGTTGCTTGGCAGGAACGTGTCTCCCCATGAATGATGTACAAAATGTGGGTTTTTGTTAAGATATTTGAAGGTGCAGGCCCAGGTTTGATATTCAGAAGCAAAAGACTATTTTGGAGGAGTCACACAGAGGGCTGTTGTTGTAGCAGCAGGAGACACAAAGACAATCACTGCTGTCCTCTCTACAACAACTTAACTCCATCAGTGTTTGCATGTACAGTAAAGAAGCGTATCTGCATTTACCTGCAGAGGGAAGTTCATGTTCAATCCAGCCACTTCCTTTGATAACTGGGACACATAAGGAGGAAAAAAGGAGGAATTTACAATGGCCACAATGAAATAACTCACTCTTACAGCCATTTTTAGCCTGTTAATTTTTTTTAACATTTATTATGGTGTATTACAACCTTCATATAAAAACATTAACAATTGTGTGTATGCTTAGTGGACATAGTCACTCCTTTTTCAATACAGAGAGAAGGAAAGTCTATGTCAGAGTTTTAGCCAGTAAGAGGCCATTTTCTTTAACTTGTTTAGTTTTGGATCCTGCACTGATGGAGGGTGTATCCAACTGGTTATGTTTTTGACATATGCTGTGCCCAACTTAAAAGACCTTTCGAACTCAGGCCTACCTGCTGCTGCTGTCTCTGTTGGTTGGCTTTCTGTTTGGCACGTCGCTCCAGAAACTGTTTGGCGAACTCTTTGGCTTCCACTGTGTCCCCTAGGTAGGACCGGATGAAGTCCAGCACTGCATAGGGAGACTCCACCTCCTTCAGGTATGCCACAATTGTAGCAACTTAATGAAAGACATGAATTTAAAAATTAGTAATGCTAAAAATAATGGGAGAAATATTGACATAAATTTAATTACTTTGCTTACTACAAGTACATGAATCGTAATTTTTGTGTTGTATTTTAACTCTCTAAGTTGAGGATGAATAATTCTCACCCTTGACATTTCTAAATACGTAAAAGCAGAGCAGCCTACCATCTAGAGAGGAGGAGGAGTTGTTGGCAGAGGTGTTGAGAGCGTGCAGCATCTGTTCACACCAGGTGGTGAAGCCATCCTGAGGCTTCATGCCCTGCAGCAGCTTCAGCAGCTTCTCCTCATCCTCCGTCCGCTTACGACGCATCATATACTGATCACTGCAGAGGAAACACAGGGTTCAATGCATATTAAATCTGTTCACCGACCTAAAGATATACACATAGAGCTGAAAGTTAGAATGTTATCTGCCACAGTAGGTGGTTGTGGGCGAAGGTACAGTATGTTCAACAGCCCATCCAATATTCCTTTGGTGTGCATAAATATTCATTTGACTTTATTTAGCCTAGTCTCACGTACCCGAGTGAAGGGCTGCTGCGGCTGTTCTTCAAGCCCATGTTGTTGTTGCTGTTGCCACGCAGGCCGGCCTGGTTCTTCACAGCCTCGTCCCACATGCCCATGCTACCTGAAGAGCCTCCACTGCCACTCTTACCCTCCATGCCTCCAGGCCCGCCCCACATGCCAACACCATCCGCCCACTGCCCTCCCATGGAGGAGCTCCCCATCGACATGGAGTGCTGGAAACAGATTGAGAAACCATTGTAATAAAAGACATGTAATTTTCAAATCTCTGCAGTGGACAATCCAAATAAAACCAGAGAAACATGATTTAAGTTGCAGAAACTCACGCGGTCTCTCTGCTGCTGGGCTCTCTGTTGCTGCTGCTGCTTCAGGAGCCTCTCTGCTTCCTGTTGCATTTCGAGCAGAGCCAGCGCCTGGGGCTTTCCTGCCTTGGCAAGCCCAGAGGAGGGAGCCCCGCTCCAGCCTGAGCCACCTGCCCCAGGACCCTGCTGTTGGGGGGCCTGCTGCAGCAACTTCATGATCAGTTCCTGTTGCTGACGACACTACAGGAAGACATGACAAGGGTCAAAACTTTGAATGTTGTTCACCAAGTAATAAATTAGCATTACCTCTACAAAGTCACTGCAGCCATTCTTATCACATTCATCTTCCATCTGTTATATTCAGCATGATGAGAACCAATTGTGATCTCTAACTTGATGAGACCAAACATATGTAAAACTCAAAACTGAAGCATAATTATAGCTAGAATATTTCAGTTTTAATTAGCCAAGCCTTTAACAATGAAGATTAAACACTTTTTGTTAGTAAAATTTTTTCTTTGTACAAAAGTGGAAAAAACTGGTCTCAATATTTGTAGCCCAGGGCAACAGACGAGGGGAAAAGGAAATGCAAAAATATCTCCTTCCTTCATCCCACCTGCTTGCGTCTGAAGAGCTCCTCCTCCTCCCTCCTCTTCTGCTCCTCCTGTTGTCTCCTCTTCTCCTCCCTCCTCTTACGCTGCTCCTCCTCCTCACGCTTCGCCCTGAGTTCAGCGTCTCGCCTCTCCTGCTGGAGCTGAAGGGAAAACATCCAAAGTGAAAGGCACAAAGTGAGATTAGAACAAGCAAAAAATAAATCCTGGTGTTGTATTTGACACAATCAACTTTGACTGAAGTTACAGTGAAGACAATGAGATGCAAGAAAACTGATATGACTGACCATGTAAAACAAAAAATACAGATGGTATATTCATGTTCTAAGGCTGAAAATCTCATGACTGGACCCACCTTTTGAAGCTGTTCGAGAGTTGGACCCTGAGTAGAAGGATTCATTGTTATGTCCCAAAGACTGGCTTCACCGCCTACATGGAAATAAAATTGGGTTAGCATCCTTGGGTACAGTGTTCATGTTTTGTTGGTGCATGCACTTGCACAGTGAGTCTCAAACGTACCTGACGGCTGTGAAGCTGAGGTATGCATGTCCCACATGGACCCTGTATCTGGCACTGACATCGACCTGTTCATCGAAGGCATCATACCCTGCTCACTGCACCTGGAACACACAAAGCAAGTCCAAAGTCAAAATCTCCGCTGATGAAAATGACACTAGTCATTTGATGAAAAATGACACTAGTCCGGACATGTGAGGTGAAACCTACGTCACCCCCACAGACCTACCTGTTAATGAGCTGGAATAGCTGCTGCTGTTGGAGCTGCTGATAAAGAGCTGCTGCCGCCAGCTCCTGTTGCTTTTTCAGGCGCTCCTGGTCCAGGTTTCCCTGAAAAGAAGAAAGCGGTCACCAGTCAATATAATGCACCTTCAAACTCAAGAGACCAAAACACACATATTCATGCACAGTGGGCTAAGTCTAAGAAAGAATTGTAGTGGGTCTTTACAATTGTATTTTTACATGCAGCCATCAGGGAACTGTCCATTCTTTTCAACCACAGACTGTGCCCAAACAAAATAGTCTGGGTGTCTCCAGCATAAAGAGATATGTTACAAATTGACCATATAGGAAATATCTTTATCTCAACTACATGTATGAGTAGTATTGTATTATTATCATTAAATGCTGGTATGGAACCTGCCCCGTTGTGCTCCACTAATGAAGCTTACATGCAACCAGTGAGTTTTACTGGAGGCCACTGCATAATAGGGTTTTTGTGACTATGGTTTGAAAATGGATATCTCTGTCCCACTTTCTACAGGAGGGAATTAAGATATTACTTGTAACACAATTAAAATGACAATATAAAGTTTTGAGTCTCAAAATCAAGTGGGGGTCATTTCACAAACTTTCAAATGGAACCCGTCATGTTATACTGAATTTGAATTAATTGTTGGTCTTTTACCGTGACCTGTCTATCAATCTTCCCTCTCCTCTGCATCCTCCCTTCCCCATCCTCTACGTTGGCTGAGCTCTGACTCACAGTCCCGGCGGGCCCCCGGGTGGGCTGCGGGCGCTGCGTTGGTGGTGGCTGTCTCACCAGCAGGGGCGGCGGGGAGGGCCCTGGGGCGAAGGGCACACGGCCCCACATCTTGATGACGTCCCCCAGGGGTTGGAAGCCCTCGTCGCAGCCCCGCTTCACCAGCAGGGTCATGGTGAAATAGCCGGCCTGGAACCACTCGCACATCTCAACTGTGGTGAATGGGCCTGGAAGAGGGTAGGGGCGAGAGAAAGAGAAAGAGAAAGAGAGAGAGAGAGAGAGAGAGAGAGAGATGAGTTTACAATAAAAACTCTGTGATTATGTAGCTGACTTTGTATGCGTGCATGTATGACGGTGCAGGTGACTGAACGCCTCAGTGTGTGAGGGTACCCTGGATCTCTCCCTGTGGGTCCTTGTAGAACCACTTCATGGCGGCCTCATGTGACAGCGGGAGAGCAGCTGCTGTGTTCCTGCTCTCCTGCTGCTGCTGCAGGGCCTGGGTGAAACACTCCTCCTCCAAAGAAGTGTCCTGCAGTGAAGCCACCATCTTCTCTGCCTCCTACACACACACACACACACACACACACACACACAGTTAAAATGTGTTTCCTGTTACAATTATATAATATTTCTGAGACAGCTGGTTGAAATGTGCCTCCGGTTGTTCCTACCTGCTGCAGGTGCTTCATGCCCTCATCGTCCTCGGTGTCTCCTCCAGATGGAGGGAGGGGAGGAGCAGCAGAGGAAGGGGGTGGGGGAGGCAGACTGGAGGTGGTGGCGGCACTGGGGCTCAGCTGGGTCTTGGAGCCCCCTACTGGAGCCATGTCTGACACAAAAACAACAACAACAAGAATCATTAGTAAAACAATGGGCCCTATTTTTAGTAATTCTATTTATGGGAGAATGATGTTGGATGTGGGGGGCAGAGCCACCTACTGGCTCTGTATCTGATACAGCATAACAGCGGGTTCAGTAAACAAGATATTAAATGACTCGGGATAAACATATTGTGTATCAAACCAAAATATCAACGTGGCTGAATTTCCTCCCACGTACTCACCGTCCTGGGACTCAAAGAGCTTGGCTGAATAAAGGAAGCCAAAAGCTCTTAAGTTACAGAGCCAGGACAAGACTTTAACTTAACATCGCTTCAAATAAGACTTTTGTAATTCCATGATATATAGTGCTGGTTGCTCGAGTGCTTCTGAAAAGGATTATAAGGTTGAGAATAGATTTTCCACTTTATTTTTTATTGGTCAATGTAAGATTCATATAGGCACCAGGGGCATCATTAGACAAACTTCCTAAGTCTAAAATTATGGCTCCTGTTGCTACGACATTAGGATTTCTTAAGTTAAAATATGAGGTTTGCGATACAACTATGAGCCATGAGTTTGGGAATTGCTTCTGTAATAATAAGATTGGACTTCTTCTATCTTTGAAACTTAAGCTGAAATAGGACAAGCAGTTAGGACATTTTTCTGTAATGAGGCAACAGCTCTTGCCCATGTTTTCATGGAATCTATTCCTCCCTTTCAATTCTTCAACCTGATCTACTGATATAAAGTGAGAGTTTGACAACATTCTATCAACAGTATTTACTTTTCAGTAGTTCATTCAACATTTTGTATTTGTCAAAGTGGCTGTTCCACCGTTGAAACCTTAGCACTGCTGATAGTCTGACAAAAGCAGGCTTTGAATAGTGGTGGTATTACTGTAAAGCTTTCACTGTAACACAAACGCAAGCAGCACGTGATACACTACTACACTAACACTAAAGACTTCAGTGAGCTGAATTCAAACTCATTGCTCAATAAAAAGCTGGTCTAAACCTGGATTAATTTCAGAACATAATGTTATTAAACCTATACTAGATACTCATACGTTTTCTGGCGATGTACACTGTTACAAACTTCAAAATTGATTTCGTGCAAACAAGTCATCTTCGGTCTATACTATAGCCAGAGATCAAAACCACATACATCTCTGTATCACATATCATACTTTTTGTATTTTCTCCACAACAAGGCTAAACTGAAATATAATATAATATAATAAAATATAAATATAATAAATACGCCTCCTTACAATATCTTGGGCTCAGGAAAAAACTGAAAAGGCCTAAATAGATAAACAAGTACATAACACTGCTGCTAACTGAACCTATCTTTGTATTGTTGGTAGCACAACACTAAAACACAAGAAGACATGGAATAAGGCACACCTTCACTGGCTGTGCTGCCGGCCTTGACAGGGTGGCTGTTGTTCAGTTGAGGGTTGTCCACCACTGGGACAGCATTGCTGGGCCGAGGCTCCAGGAACGGAGGGGTACAGTGGACTGGAGGAGAGGAGGAGGGTGATGCTGGCTTTGTCTCACCGTCCGCTACAGCAGAGCCAGCTTCTTTACTCTCTGTGAGGGAAGGAATGGAAGGAAAATAAAAATCACTAAGTGGGATGCCATAATCATTAGTAATGAATTCCTCCTGGGTCTGTAATCAACTAGGAAAAACTGCATGGACAAAGTGCAAACAAGTAGCTGTTTTGCACATTTAGGATGCAAAAGGCTCATATATTGTAGTCTATTTATCAAGTTTGGCCAGCACAGAAACATATCCCACCTATAGGTGATCAGTAAAACTGCATTGTTTGACAGTTATATGAGAGTAATAATGAGATTGTGGAATTTTTAAAAAATCCAATTACAGAAATAATTTTTTTAGGCTTTGGGAAATGTCACCATTATCTGACAGACAAAAAAAAACATGAATAACAAAATATAACCCTAAAATCCTCTAATAAAAAAAGACAAAGTCTTTCCTCACCCTTGTCTTTGTCTCCTTCAGCACTGTTCCTCTCTGTGTCAGCAAGGCTCTCCTCTTCTTCCTCCTCTTCTATCCCCTTAAACTCCAGCTCCTCCTCCAGGATTGTCTCCTTGCCACCCTTCTGACAGAGGAAGACCAGGAAAAGTTGAGGAAATGTAGTACTAAATGCTCATGGACATTCATGATAGCTGACAATAAAAGAATTATCAAACAGTTAAAATACAACACAACCTCTACACCATTTCCATATAAAGACTTAAGTGCAAACAGACCTTCATAGGCATGAAAGCTCCAGATGAGTCAAAAGTGCCCATCTCCCCGTCCTCCTCGTCTGTACACCACTCTGGCAGGCCGTCCCTGTCATCCTCTAGTCCGTCACTGCCTGCCCGCCGGCGGCCACCACCATGACCCTCAGAGTCCCGGAAGTCGAAATCGAACTTCCGACGACGACTCTCACCTGGACCAGCATGGTCCCGCCAGCCTGCTGAGCGAGGACCGCCATCTGGAACAAGGTTTCATAAGACAAACACAAGTTAAAGCAGCTGCCCAGACAATCATGTGGCTATGTCTGGGGATGTGTCATATCGCATTAATCTGTCATTAATCAGCTTCCGTTGAGAGTTTAAGATGAGCTTAAAAGTGTTGTTAGGAAAAGATCATGTGGTACCTTATCCTGAATGTTAGGTCCTCAGAAACTATGCAGCTCTGTTTCAGCCAAAACCCAGCTACTGTGTCTTGTACAGTTCACTCCACTGCCACTAGATGTCACTATATCTACTGTTAAAGTTAGACCTGCTGCACACATTTCCACAACTGAGGTTTAATGGCATGTAGTAAGAAGAAGTGGACCATAAATCACTGTCTTCTACTCTGGCCATTTTAATATTATCAGCTTCCACCATGTACCCACCACAGGCAACACATTGCGTAATTACACTAATTTGAACGGTCACATCTGTCTTTGTATTTAAAAGCCAAGGAGTAACATTGCTAACATTGCATTGCTATTGTAACAGGCTTGAGCAAAAATGACCTTTGGTCTTATGGGATTTAAGTTGTTCAATACAAAGCAACCATGTAATCCACATATGAATCACTCAGTCACCTGAAGCCACAGTATATATTGTGAGAAAAACTGCAGGTACTTTTTGTAATGTTATAGTAAGGGCAAACTGTGTGGGAAAATATAATATGTAACACAACATTCTTAAGTCAGTGAGTCAAAAGCCTGTAACAGTTAAAATTACTGTTTTTCAATGTTAATCCAATTTTCAGGCTTTATTTAGCAAATAGTCTAGAACTAAACTGCAAAATTTTACTTCCACTTTAGCTGCGTTTCAGGTGAATTGACGCTTGTTTCAATAGAGCAATTGCACTAAAATTAGTGTCAAACCCTTGAAAGCGCTAATTTAATAAACCCATTCTAAACTGCTGCTAAACTAAGCTAATAGCATTAGTCTCTCTATACTGGTGAATGGAATTATATCAAAGGTGTGTGGACTGCCATTCGTGTGTTTTAAAAGGAAAATAAGTGATGAGGCCTTTGCCTTTTCTCATGTACAGCTGTATGTTCACTTTAAACACAAACAAGAGTTAGAGGCAGCACTACAATAAATCCATTAATGTTTGTATTTATCATACCATCCCTGCGGGGCCCAGTAAGTCTCCAGCTGCTGCCCGGCTCCCCCTCGTCCTCGTCCTGCTCCTCTCGGAGGGTGCGCCAGTTATCGCTGTCAGCCCTTGTGTACTCCTTCCTCCCCGGACCCCCGGGACCTGCAGACTCTTCAAAGCCAGGGCGCCCCACCTCCCGCCGCAGCGGCTTCTCAAAACGACGCTCACCCCTGAGGAAAAGAGGGAAATTGAGAAAATAACATCAGTTAAGCGATAAACAGAGGAAAACAAGCCTAAAACATGAACTACTTTTTATCCTAGAGAAATATGTCCGGCCAAAACTTGCATCTTGCCACCACAGACACCATTTTAAACAAGCCCATGAAGTAAAACTAGTGAAGAAATGCGACAGAAAGATGCTTTAATTCTGGCAGATAAGAGAAGACACCAGCAAAAGTGAGATAAATCATCCCGCGAGACAAAAATCTACAGAGGGATTATTGAGTTTATTACACTCGATGACAGCCTCTATCAGCAGTGAGCATATACACCTTTACTATGCATGGAGCCATGATTTATTTGACCTTCAGTTTGTGTGTGCTGGGTTTTTCTTACCGATCATCCCAGCTCTGGCTGCGGTGTATCTCTCGGACGCTGCGGCCGAAACCCACCTCCGCATCTTCAATACTTCTTTGGTAGAATCCACCTTCACCACGACCTCGTCCTGTTAATACACACACAAAGAAGGCGGTTGTGATATTTAATACTATAATCATGTTGTTAATAATTTAACAAATGCTTTTATAACTTAACAAAATGCCTTCTATCCCTATTTAGTTAGCCTGTATCCATTTAAGCTGCAGACAGCCACACACACCAGCACATGCACACAAATGATGAAACCCACACAGCATCATTCTTCTAAGTTGTTTCCTTGGCTGTCCTGAACCGGACGGCTAGTGTTTACATTGGCCATTCACATGTGCAGAGTGCGGTGTGTGCGCAAGGTGAGTTCATAAGCCCCAGTGGTTTTAGACAGGTGCGGCTGGACAAAAGGAGGGCTATTTAGACAGGCCAAGAGGAAGTGTGCTGCATCAAGATGGTGGAAGAAAAAGGGGAAATAAAAACTTCAGTGGCTGGCTTGAATAAACTGCCTTACTTTTGTTGGATAACAGCCATCGTCGTTTCAGTCAAGGGTTTTGGGCAGCATTTATGTTACTGTTGGACTCATGTTCGCTTTAGCACAACTGGTTGTGGATTTATCATGAGTGCACTTGGGCTGAATCAATGCTTTACTTTATTTGTTGCCGTTTTTCTTTTCTAATGGGTGTCTAGGAAATTGTCTTTTTGGCTTTTAGTTTTTACCTCGACCGCCTCGTGTGGCCCCTCGTCCTCGGACCACTCCAGCTGGGGCGGCCCCACCCACCCCTTTTCCCATGAGCCTCAGCACTGCCACACTGTTCACAGACATGGAGAAGTTCCTCTGCGGAGTGAGAGAGAGAATGGAAAGAGCAAAAGAGAGGAATGTGAGGAATGTGAGCTCACAGCCACATTTGTCAACCAACAGAAGAGCTCGCTTTGGAAGTGAGATTGTATCATGTTGAGTTGTCACATGACAAGCTGAAATGGTTGAACATTTACAGGTATTAGTGTATTTGTGAGTGTGTGGTGGTGGCAGACCTGCTCCTCCTCAGTGAGAGGCACCAGTGCCAGTGGCTGCATGGGCTCATCTTGCAGAATAGCAGCAAACTCCTTATCCTGCATGTCCTCTGGGACCTAAAACAACAACAATGGGCAAAACCATCCTTCAGCATGACTTCCTAAAAACTGACCCACGAACAGGCTGTCATTTTTGAGAATAGAAAGGTAAAAGGAAGTTTAAAAGCAATATACATGCTGGTGTTTAGAATGTGCTTAATTGCTTTTAGCACAAATGATTTCCTAAAGGATTGCTTGACATTCAAGATCATTTTTCATAACTTCGTGACTCATTCAGTCCTGAGAGAGACTTTGGAGAGTTTTCCCACCAACCTTGTTGTCTTTGATATAAAGTGCTAACATCTCCTCTCGGCCGTAGCGGTAATCGGCCAGCTTGTACTTTGGCATGGCGGGGGAAGGAGGGGGGGACGTCACACTCCCCCCACTGGACAGTGCACGGAGCCTGCATGAGGAAGAGCACAGGAAACACAAGGAATTAGGTTAATGTATTATTTAAGATGAATATTTCTCATATGAATCTCAGATCAACATCTCAGTATTGGATTTGAGATGTAGGAATGTTTGTTGCAACTTGTGATATCTAACAGTGTCAAACACACAAGAAATCCCTGTTGGCACAGAAAACAAAAAAATGAGAGCTATTGTGCAATCGTGATAGAATTCCTTTTAATTTCAAGTGAAGAAAAATATCTAATAACATCCATCTTGCAGCAGGGAAAAAGGAATTTACTAAATGCTCTGTAACAAATCAAGCATCCTCCTACGCAGGTCCCCCTGAATACACTTGGCTCAACACAGATGATATATTAGCTTTCCAATCTCAAGATTTCATTTTAAAAAGCTATTACTAGCAGGCCAGATTCCAAGGCCTGCTGTTTAACAATGGCTCCATTCACATGCCTCTACAAAGTGTGCCATTGACTCACAGCTCCACATCAAAACCATATGCAACTCTGAGAGGTATAGAGGTGGGTGTGGGGTGTGAGAGCTAAAGGAGAGCATCATGAAAGGCCAGTTGGTAGCATGTGGCATATCAAAGAGGGTACAAAATAAGTGGAGCGGCGACTAATATGCATAACAAGAGGAGAGCTAGGGAAACATGCCAGTGGGTGGGGTATGAAGAAATATTTTTGCATGATTGTATCCATTTCACCTTAGCAAAATGTAGCTTCCCTCCCCAAAAGGACAAAGCATGAAATCTAAAAGATCTTCCACACACTTGAATCGATAGTCATAATCCTTTGTGAGAGTCTTACAGAGCAATGGTTGGTCTAAAATTTTTTGCATAAATCTAAATACGAGGCAGAAGGTTTTCACTTTGAATTCGACCAAAATGACTATCAGCATACTTGCTGGCTCTTCTGCCAACAAAACCTCAAACAGTCTAAATAATTTTGTGACACTGATGGGCATTAAAAGACTTGTAAACATGCTGGCCAGACAGCTGTATGTGGTGAGCACATGAACTGACCACTACATAGCGTTATTTAAAGGGTACAAGGATAAAAGTGGGCTAGAAGGGCCACCGAGAGGAAAGCAGCTGCAGATGTGTAAAGAGAGAAATATTCTGCAAGCCTGGCATTGCACCAAGAATGCACACAGCAGTCACAGGCCGTTAGAGATGGAGTGCTACCAGACTGGAGACTACGCCCCCCCATTAATCGTTACACAAACACACACTGAAGAGAAGGAGGAGAATCAGCAGAGGCACACAGACAGAGACGGACAGGACACCACTGTGACAACACCTACGTTTTGACTTCAGGGAGAAGCTGTTGTGCCACAGTTAGTGATTATGAGTGAAAATACTCTGAAAGCCTCAACTGTAAACATTAAATTGCACATATAAACCGACCGAACCAAAGTGGATAGTTATAGTGATTTACTACTCCACATTTCTTTCCCCTTGACGGTGGGACATAAAGACAGCGATGCTGGTTGGTCTCTTCCAGAGCACTAGACTATGTTCATTAACGATAAATCTGCACAATATTTTCTTGGTTAATGACTGTGTTTATAAATTGCCAGGAAAAAGTGAAAAATCACAATTTTGCAGAGCCCAAGGTGACGTCTTTAAGTAGCTTGTTTTGTCCAACCGACAGTCCAAAACCCAAAGATGTTCAGTTTAAAATCATATAAGACGAAGAGAAGACATAAGACGAAGAGCAAATCTATACATTAAATTTTTCAAGCACAAATGTCAAGAGCTAGATCTAGCAAATAAATGGCATATTGCTTTAAAATGACTCAAAACAAGTAATTGCTCATCGAATTGATTAATTGACAGGTCGACTAATTTTTTCAGCTCTAATCTCCACATGATATTGAGTATGGACAATCCTGGTCCCCAGAGGATGGAGTCAAATAAAAAAAAACAAAATAAAACAAAACACATTTCACTTCATTAAATCTTCCAATAATTACACATTGATGCAAAAATCTGATCATTATGACAGGAATCACATTCACTCTGTGTATTTAAAGGTAGTTTAAAAACTGAAATAATGTAAAGAAATCAAATCAGTTACCATTCTGGGCCGAAGTTAAGAGTCTCAGCAGTCATATTCCTCACGTCCACACAGAACTGAGTATCTGAGGGGGGGAAAAAAGTTTTATTTTCTGCAGAAAAAAAGGTAACACATAGAAATTGTATAAGCAAAGGAATAAATGTGTCCCAAAATGCCTTACCCTGTCCAGATGATCGGAGCAGGCTGGACTAGGCTGGACCAGGCTAGAGCTGGCTTGCTTTTAGTTAGGCTTAGGTGACTAGAAGGCTGAGTGGTGCTTAAGCTGTGGTCACAGAGCTCCCCAAACACACAGACACAAAGAGAATAGCTGCCAGTTTCAGGTGCTTGAGGAATACCAGGTTATCAGGTCCTAACTAGGTAAGGAAGGGGGTTCGACGATAGTTTGGAGAATGGAAGCTCCTGCTACTCACAGCCGAAAAAGGTTGTTAAACATAAAAAAAGAAACAAAAAGAACCTTGGAAATCAACAATGGAACAAAATAAAACACTCTTGCTAGTAATAATGTTTTTTTTTTTTTAAACAGCAGTTATATCTCACATTAAAGTTAAAAATATGAACTGATTCATCAAAAAAGGTAACGCAGGAACGAAATAACAGCCAAAACAATGAAACAGGCTGCTGGAACAGCTGCCAAGAGCAGACGCGACTCGCACTCCTCTTCTCCTTTCTCTCTCTCTCCCTCCGTGCCTTTTTCTCTCGCTCCAACTGAAATGTGGATTGACGGAGACCCTCCAGGTAACTCCTTTGTTTCCTGTCCTCCTCCCTTTGCACCACTGGAAATAAAGCAGAGTTTGAGAGAGGGGATCAGAAAAAATGAACGATTGAAAGGGAGATGGAAAAAATAGCGTTAGAAGTGGACACTTAATGAATTAGCTGCCGGTGAGATGCATTTTCACAGCTTGGCAGTCCGCCTATTTTGTCATAGGAAAGGAGGTGTAATTTGATTTTCCGTTGTGTAGCCATGACACATTATTTTCGCAGTGTGCCTTGGCCCATTGAAAGGTACCGGCCCAATTTGATCAATCCGTTACAGCACACTGAGCTGAGAGAACAACACGGTGGTATTCCTACATGAATAAATTAAACAGCAAACTATTTGTAGTCTAGTGCTCTATCGTGGCCCAGTGTTGCTGCTGCTCAGAGGAAATTTTCCATCCAGAAATCTAGGGAGTCTATTTCAGTGATGTTGTGAACAAGCTGTTTCTAAAACCAAGCAGCTGGTTGGGGAAAGTTCCTGAAAATGTCATGGCGACTAAACCAATAAGCAGGCAGCTAAATTTCAACAGTTAATGCTCATACATAGTCAGTGTGTCTCTATGACATGAACGAAGATCCTTACAATTAAACATTTTGAACGTCTTCCTATTATCTTCATGATACAGAAGTATGCAACCTTGCTTTAAGTAAAACTTTATTCACGTTATACCAATGTTTATGACAGTAACTGTGGTTATCTTAAGTGCAGACCTTATTTTTCTACTCGTTACCATCATGCAGATCCTTACTTTTCACATTCCATTTGCATGGAGCACTGCTCTCTAATACACACCCACCAGGCCAACATTATCTCAACTAGCTGAATTCAAGATGTGATTTAACACATATCCTGTAAACACTGCACGGGTGGGCGATGCGCCATCATATGCAAGGACAATGATTATATTTCACCTGCACCATCTAGCATTGGCTGATGCTGTTGTTCAGAGTTCTGGTGTGTTTCTGAATGAGAGCTTTTAATATTATTTCTATAATCTGCTTTAGTTGCTGAAAAAGCAGTAAAAAAAAAAAAAAAAAAGTACCCGAATAAAATTAAGACTGGCTTTTATCAAGCAAGATGTGAGTAGGGGTTTTTCTTCTGCAAATGAAACACATTTATGAAGAACAATCTGACACTATAAATTCAAAAGAAGGCAGTCTAAACCACAAATGAATCGTAAAACAAGCAAGTAGAGCACATGTTCACATGAATTTGAACTTATGCATCTTTGTCCTTTGGATCAATGTTCACATGGTATCAGGAGACCATCAATTCCAGTGACTTAAATAAAACATGACCAGCAGATTTTATCAGCTGTAGTCCATTACAATCACTCTGTAAGTTGATAAAACAATCCATTGCATCTGGGTTAATATACAATATGAGACGACAGGAATTTATTTACAGTCAGTCATTTTATTTACTGTTTATATGAAAGTATCGATCTCTTTAATATCTCTGGCTGCATTAACCCACTGTTTGCAATGCTAAAAGATTTGCAGTACTCCTTACGGCTATATTGTACTTGCACAATTTTTGCATCAATGGGATGGCATATCCTGATTGCATCTATATCTTCACCTTGAGTTTTAGCCATCGGCATACAGTCAAAGTCTCTTAGGACCTGTTGCTGACAAAATACGATTTATTTAAGAGTACTAAAAGTTGTAAAATTATAATCCAGTACATGTGAAAATATGGACAGAAATCACCAGGAAAGTTTCAGCTTTTCAGAAAGAAAGAAACTCAATGAAATCCTCCAGAGGAACAGAGGCTAGTTAAGCAAGGGGGGCAGTACTACCCTGGCACCCCTGGTGGCACAAAGTTAAACTGCATGATGTAAATTTAAGTTGATGCACATTGATAACATGGCAGTTCAGTTTAAAGAAATGTAAATATTAATAACCAGTTAACTTTGTCCAGGTGTTTATATTTTTAAGAGTTACATGACTTTCCAACCCACAATTCAGTTTCACCTTCCTGCAGCTGTATAGTACATGAACAAGCCCATTGCACTTCCATGTCGGCCAAGTACCATTTTCAGCTTTTTAATCATGTAGAAATATGTAGTTTTATGTATCTGATGTTTGCGGTAGGAACAAGCTTGGGAATCACTTTAACAGAAATGGCATTCAACTCTTGTGCCCGATTAATGGTTCCTCAAAGCATCAGATCAACAAATATGTAATTCTGAATGACCCACATGTAACACAGTAGTGCATGCTTAAAAATAGTGTCCAATGTCAACAGAGTCAAAATGTCTGAAAATATTGAGACACTGTTTGCACATATCGCAGGCTTCGCAGGCTATCTTATTAAGCAAACCAAGGTTATTGTGACACAGGAATTGTAATACAAAATTTCATACTTTTTTTTTTTTTAGCTTTGCCAACATATCCCTGTTTACCTAACTGGAAAGGTCCTTTGATATGTTGAAAGAAGTGGAAAAACAAGCTTTTGATGTATGTGTGAAACTAATCAGCATTTTGTAGGTACACTAGTTACATCAAATAATTTATAAATCCAATACAAATCAACAACAAAAGATGTATTTAAAAATTGTGAATGAAGCAGGCAGTCTTGTGCCATTTACTGATAGTGTTGGAACTTCTGCAACTTATTATGCCTCGTTGCTATTGGTCAACACTATGTAACTACAGGAAATTCAACACGATTGCAGTACTTTAACAGTCTGCTTTCCCAGTGGCCTTTTAATAACATGATTAATACTGCAATATACACAAGTCTAAGGCAACAGACAATTGGAAAATTGGATGCTGACAGGAACATTTTACATCTGACTGCAGCATAGTAGACATCAACATCTCAAACATCTGCAGCTGATGTGTGTGTGTGTGTGTGTGTGTGAGATTGAGAGAGAGAGACAGAGAGAGAGCAAGAACTAAAGGCATGTCAACCTCTTTAGTAACTTCAGTGAAATAATATAATCTTCATTGTGGTATATCAGGGAAAAGGCCAATTTGAAAGATGAATTTCCCCACTCTGGGACGAATAAAGGTATATCTTATCTTATTTCCATCATACCTCTGCTTGCAAAAACTGTTGGATGATCTCCTCTCAGCTATTGATGTGAATATCTCATACCTGGGTATTATGTGATACTAGTGTTATTAATTATTTATACTAATCACACTCAAAATAATATAATAGTAGTATAATTAGTGAGCATTGTGACTTTAAACACAGGCACTTTGCAATTATTTATCAGTGAAAAGGCAACAAAATAAGAAAACATTTATCACCAAGATTCATTTATATCACTCATTCTTGAAAGTCACACAATTACAGTGAGATGAGTCAATCAGCAGGAAAGGTTAGAGAATGACAATAATTTAACAGAATGCTTAAAGCTTAACCTCTTTAGGCCGCTTGCAGTTACTGTGATATCAAAATGCTGACATCTTTACCCTGTAGCACTAACTTTGCATTGAGAAAACTGCAGCAAGGTCACGCAGGAACCACGTCGCTTGCAGAATAATAAATCTCACACGCGTTTGAATATGTGCAAATATTGTGCACTTCAAAACGTGGCGGGTAACGAGCTCAAGCTGCGGGGATGCAGGCTGTAAAGCTATGCTAACGCTAGCACCCAGCGTACACCAATCCGTAACTTTAACAATCCGAACAATGCTAAATTGTTTGGTGTAAAGATGGCTAACGTGTAGGCAAAATAGCTTGAGTTGACATTAGCTACCGTCAGTGGTTACGAGCTACGTTAGCACACACATTGTTCGTATTTCAAGCTAATTAACTTGAACTTACAGCAGATCGATTTGTGGGAAAATGAAGCTAAATCAATCGTTACAGCAGAATTTGCTCCACAATATCATATTACTGTTGCATAACATACATGGATTAGCTAGCTTGCTACCTAACCTAGCAGAAGGTATGCGTTGATCGTAAAGGCCTTCGCTTGTGGGTTCAAATGACACCAGATATGATGGCGGAGGGGGGCGGAGTGTTCAGCTCGGACTCCCCGGCCTGCTCCGCCAATGTGCGGACGACCACCTCCACTCCGCTGTCGGTGTTAAGCTAGTGTTAACGCCATGTAAACAAAACAAACACAATGGCAGAAACAAGGGAGCTTCAGCCGTAAAAGAGCTGAGCGCAAACGCCCTTCTGGCGGCAGATAAATCCAACCCGTCCGAGCTGCAGAAGCCGAGGTTAGCTTGTTAGCTCCCGTTAGCCAGCTAGCTAAAAGACAAGCTGCAAAGAGGAACCATGGCTTACCTTCACTGTTATAGCTACCAGACTGGTTGTCTGCACGGCGTGTCTACAGCCAATCTATCGCATGCATTGGTCTCTTTAAACACTGTAAACGTATTCATTCGACAGAATCGTACTTTCAGAAAGTCGCGCTCTGTGTTTTATTTATTATTTTTCCCTCTCCTCCAACGGTCGCAGCTGCGTATCAGTATGTGTCTGCTGGCTCCTGCTCGCTGCTCTTCTTGTTGTTTGTGTTTCGGAAACATGGCCGTCCGTGTGATACCACGTGACTGGACATTGACAAGCGGCTAACCAATGCTGTAGCAGAGCAAACACACCCCTGTTTACCAGCCTGGATGTGCCGATGTTTTAGCGCACTTTTGCGACGGCGTGTTCGAGCGCAGGTCGTGTTAGCTGGACGGGTTTAATGAGGCAGAAATCGGAGGCGTGAGGCCAACTTTAGCGTGATATCGTGTTGAAGGCATGAGCAGCTTGATACACGGGCAGTAACGTGTGGTCACAGAACAGCGAAATTAACTTCTGACAAAGTTGTTTCACAAACTCTGCATTCAATAGCATCATGATTGAAATGCATATTAAGATCGTTTTAGTGATTAGCTATCAACAGCTTTGAAAGTGAACTGAATGACTAACAGTGAGTAGCATTGTGTACGAACTGCGCATGTGCAATACGTTGTGGACGGCAGTATAGGGTTTAGTCAGCAGAGGGTGCTGTTCAGTAAGCGTGGCATTATCTAAATACACAGTACTAAATGATTTTGGACATGTGCACATGGTCTATTGTGAAATAGAGACATTCTTCACATATTAGATATAGAAGACTAATTTAGCACTTACAGTGTGTTTCATACACCCTCCAAAAGGTGGGCGAAAATGGATGGCAAACATATTAAGGAAATGCAGACATATATATATATATAAAACCTTCATTGTTGCAAAAGTGTATCATCTGGAGATATTTGATCTGAAGTGGAAATTAATACCTCAAATGTAACAACATTAATAGTTATTGTCTTTCATTGCATGCATGCATGTTTGAACCTGCTTGTGATCCAACTAGCTGCACACAAGGAGCCACAGTAAACTAACATCACAGACATAGATATAAAGAAGGATGAAGCAAGCAAATCACAACAAATTAAACTGCAGCATGACATTTCAATAGACGATTAAATGAGATGTTTTTAATTAAAATGACGAGATAAAAAAAACAGTAAATAAGTGAAACAGGAAAATAAAGGCTAATACAATTTAATTAAAAACTGCATATTATTATTGTGAGTATAGGAGCATGAGAGTGTAAATAATTACTAATCTTAATAAGATCCCAGAGCCCCAGGTTGTCTGTGTGTCAATTGGGTTGTAATAATTTTATTAGGTGCAATGTAACTCTAAAACCAAGTGAAATGATAGCAGCCTTAGGCCAGATCCTGAATCATTACCCAAATTAATCTTGAGGCCCTGAGGGATCCTATGTAAAAATTTTCAAACCGTTATTGTTTTTTATTTATATTATTTCTATACCTAGGTGGTGCATAATCCAAAATAAACTGGATATTAAATGAATTTACCTCAAACTAAATGACAACCTGGACAATGTACAGACAGCTGTATGAAATTGTTTAACATGGTATTATATTGTTTGTTATAATAAAAAAAATACATGACTATTAATAACTGTATTAGTAGCTCTAATTATAGTAATAATGATGATTATCAGTATTAATATTTATAAATGATGTGGAGTTGTTCAAAATGACCACGAGAGGGCAACAAACACTCATCAGTTGTATATTTGATGGCTGAATAACTAGGTACTGAGAACTACTACTGAAAAGTTTATATGTGCTTAAAACAATTTTATTGTGTTTTGAAAAGCATCATCAAACACATACATGCCATGTGCAAAAGGGCTGAATGGCTTGTAAATGTTTATTATGGGGTAGTTTGGGCTAATCTTTATAGTTGGTAAAGGTTCCTAATTTACTTTTCCCTGTGTCTCCCAAAACTGATGTCCAGATGTACACAAAACAGATGTGCCAGTGTATTTCTTTACTGTCTTAAATGAGGTAAACACAGTGAACAGAGTGAATTCATGAGATACATTACAACATGTGACCTGCCTGACAGAAGCCTGTGCAGAGGTGCAGGGCTGCACAGACATTGCAGGAGCAGATAAGCCAACCATTCAGCCAATAGACCCACTCTGAGCTGCTGCTGCTTTGCATACTGAGTCTCTGTCCAACAGCCATTATACTTTACTTGATTATGACAGCAACACATGACATATCAAACACAATATCTCATCACCACATGGAATTTCTTCATTCATAGTGATTTGTGACAGGACACGTCAAACCCCTGATGATGAGGAAATTACCTGATTTCATGTTATTTTCATCTAGTCCAGCCGTGTGACGATGCATCTGTTCTGCACCTGCGTCCTATCCTTCCCCCTGCTGATGGCGTCCCACCTGGTGAGTGCCAGCGTGTCAAACAGCTTCAAAGCCTGCAGCCATTTTTTCTACATGCAGACACCACCTGCAGGGATGAAGGGAACCAGCCTGAGCAGGATCTGTCAGAAGTATGCAGACAAACTGCGCTATGCCACACTGTATGACAGCAGTCGCCGCCTCCCCCTCTACTCAGCCTACATCTTTAAGAAGTCTGATGGGAAGAGGAGGATGGACACACCATGGATGTATGAACCACAGGTAGAGAGAGCAGCACCAATGTATCAGGAAAAAAGAAATTTAGATTAGATTTGAGAATAGAAGGTGGAATTTTTACATTACAGTCACAGATTACATTAGTGATACTGCATTTTAAGGCTTTTTTGCATTGGCTTAAGTGATTGTATTGACCTTTGAATACAGTTGGTGGAAAACAACACACTTCTTTCATTTCTTTTCCCTGCAGTTGGTTTCAGATGATGAGAGTGGCAACATGAGAGCACTTCCCCTGATTGAAGACACCCCCCCTCTGATAGAGGACAGCCAGGCTGTGTTGGAGGACTACACAGATGCTGTAGAATACAGACGTGGCCCATTGAATCCTGACCTGCACCAATCAGAGCTGGATGACAAATCCTCCACATACACTATGACCAATGTAGTTCCATTAATTACGGACTTCTTGGATGCTTCCTGGAGCCCATACTTGGACATCATCCGCCGTCGCCTCAACAACTTCTGCCACGACAAATCTTTCATGGTGACAGGGGTGACTGTGTCTGGGTCGACCATCCAGCGTGATAAAAGGGAGCGCCTGGCAATTCCAAAATACATATGGCTGGCTTACTGCTGCCCACGCTTTGACCGTAACTCTCCATATGAGGTGAGGTATATGTTCCCTAGTTATGGGGGTTACGCACTGAATGAACAAACTGACCACAGTGTGGTGGAAGTCCCTCTGAAGACTCTGGAGAGCTTCTTGAAGAGCCAGACAGACATATACAGTGACCTGACTATTTTCTACAAGGGCTGTGTGTCAGAAAACACCTTCAAAAAGAAGAGAGAACTGGCCAATGTTTCAGTATGATGGGACATCTCGAACTGGATGCACAGTCATGGATCAACCTATGATGAAATGCAGCTACTTTATAAACAGGACTAAACTTTAATAGAAGCAGTGTTAAATAGTCCTGGCTTGACATGTTTTGAAATAAATGAAATTGAAATTACATTAAGGAGAGAAAGAACTCATTTCATGATTAACACAGCCCTCAATTCACCCTTAAATGGGGCAGGTTTCGATTCAGATTGAAGGGCTTTTTTTAAAGTGTAGTATGGGAGACGACCAATTAGCATCACCAAAGGAAATAAAGTGTAACTGCATAGTAAAGCTTGGAAACATAGAAGAAAACAGATTATAAAAAGAAAGAAAAATTGAAGCAGCAGACCCTGAGATGTCTACTTACTTACCTACTTACTATCAAGCATTAACCAAACGCTCCGAACCCTACATCCATTTCCCATCATTCAACTCTAATTCATACATGTATATGATGCGTAAGAGAAAAAACTCATGCAGGCCAAGTTGGTTATCTGGATTTCACAGTCCAGAGGTTCAAAGCAAATTGAAACCATGTTGCTGATATACTCTACCTCATTTTTGGCTCTATGTGGCTTATTGCTTCTAAGACACACCGGTCCCTGTATGTATGGCAGTGCTGAAAAGACGAAGCTTCAATATGTAAGGAATATCTATGAGAAATATGTACCGTCGCCAACACAGATAGGGTATACTGTGGGTGGAAATAGGTGTTGAAACTTACAAAACCATGCAGCACCAACAGGCCAGAAGAAGGTATGAAAAAAACCTGTGAAAACATTTTCAGCTGTAAAAATAATTCAGTGGTCTGAACATAAGTACCTCTGACATTCTGTAGTTTACCCTGCATTGTCATTCTTGTGCATTTCACAGGAAGATCAGTGGATGCAATTTATCACACAAGAAGCCATCTCTCCCGAACCCTGGCAGTGCCAGTACCTTCAGTGTTAAAAATATGTTGGTGAAGGAACGTTCCTGTTTGTGAATGAATTCGAAATTACTTACACTTAAAACAGGCTATTACTTTTACTGTGGATATGTTTTTTTTTCGATCTTTACTTAAATTGTAAAATTGTAAATAAATATCACTGATTACTGACGATGTTTTAGATCAATAACACGTCTGTAAAAAGAAATGAATAAAATACAATAAAATAAAAACCAAATCTATAGAGTCTCTAGTGTTCAGACAGGAAAGCACAGGAGAGACAAGGAATAATTGGAGGTATGTGACTTGTTTTTGTTTTCATAAGTAACCTGTAAAATTATGTTTTGCTACTTAGTTAAATTTCTCCTGATTTCCTCATAGTTATATTACAAGTTGTACTTGAGAAGGAGATTATTTCCAATGCATTACCCAAATGTTTCTATAACAGCAGGCCAAGCATTTGGACAAGTTAGTGACTGCAAAGAAATAGTTTATATCCCTCTGTGAGCAATTTTACAGCTCCTTCACTGTTTGAATAAGATTAGTCAAATACTATATGGGGCCACCTGAACCCTGACCAGCCCCAGCCCAGCTCTATACTCTGTGTTCCTGGTGTATTCACAGGCATGAAAGTAAGTGACAGTCACAGAGTTTATACTTACAGACTGACAGGACACATGCCATTAAAGTTTAACATCCCTGGTTTGAATTTGGACGGAGACCATTACTGCATGTCATACCTCTCTTTCTCTTTATGTTTCCTGCCACTGCCTCCTGTTCAATAAAGGCAATTTTATGTGCAAGCAGATTTTTTTCTTCTTCTTTGTAATCTTTGCAATGTCTAAACGTAAAATTCTCTCCTTCAAATGAATCTTAACTCTAATAAATTCACACACTGTTCACGATAATATCAGTATTTTCTGTAATTGCTTATTCCAGTTCTTCATTAGAGCTATATGACATGTGCAATGAGTGCTAATCCAAGATGCTCGTATTTTGAAAAAAATTCTCAAGGTCAAATGCACAACAAGGAGTATTTGACTGCAGGGGTGTGTGGATTTGAAGAGATTAAGAAGAGGTAAGATGACTTTTTCTACCTTCACTGATGTCTTTGCTATATATTTGCAGCTGGTCCTCTAGCTGTGGGTGGATCTGCTCAGGTGTATTGTTTTGCATATTGAGTCCTGATTAGAGAGAACAGAGTGTGAAACCTTAGCAGCTGTTTTACTGAGCTCCACGCGCAGATACAGAGACACATTCACATCATTTGTAGAAGCTCACAGAAACACACTTGACTTCATTTTTACAGCTTTGACCTCTCGCCAGAGCGACATCAAAGCCCTCCTGACTATGGCGTTTTGGGTGGCTTTCCTGCTTGTCAACATAATAACATCAGCTGTAAGAGGGAGAGTGGAAAAAGAGCTGTCTCCAGAGTGCAGACAATTCCTCTACATGGCAACAACACCGACGGGGCTGGAGCACCACTCGCTCCAGTTCATCTGCCAGCGTTACAACAAGAAGCCACGCTACGTGACGCTGTACAACACTGTGGACCACATACCCGTCTACTCTGCATACACTTTCAAACGCTCAGATGGGGAGAAATGCGTGGATGTCCCATGGATGTATGAGCCCCAGGTAAAGGAAAAAAAGAGAAAGTATTTTAACATGAATAGAATGCTATAATTTTTCTGTACTGAAATCATGTTAGTATCCTTGCGCCAAAGCTTCAATGAATATAGATATTGTGTAATCACATTGTATAATCCTGTCCTCATCCTCTCATTTGCACTGGATCCGTCTGTCTGTCTACACAGCTATCCACGTCCTCTGACACAGATGAGATGCAGCCTTTCCCACGTGGTTACATGCACAAGAATTTTGAAGATGCCCAAGCCGTTCTGGACGATTACACGAACGCCATCCTTTACGAGCGTGGTACCCTCAACCCTGACGTCCATCAGGACGAACTTGATGACAAGGCCTCCACCTACACCCTCACCAATGTCGTGCCTGTTGTGCCTGGCTTCAACAACAGAGTCTGGGACAAACAGGAGCACGTCATCCGCAAACGGCTTAACAACTACTGTCATGGAACAGCTTACATTGTCACAGGTATCACCACCTCTGGGAAAATGATCCGCCGGCAAAACACTAACCGCATTGCAGTGCCCACATACTTGTGGTCTGCTTATTGCTGTGTTGACTATGACCACAACGCTCCTTATAATGAGCGCTATAAGTTCCCATCTTTTGCTCACTACGGCCTCAACGAAGAAGGGGACAACGAGGTGGTGGAAATCTCCGTTCAGAAGCTGAAGGAGTTCCTCAGGAGGACAACCTTTGTAGAGCAGAACTTTCAGATCTTTGTAGGTGACTGTGTCCCACCGGCGTCCAGTTAAACTGAATAGGCAAATATTATATAAAGGCCGCTATGTAGCATTTGCCTCAGCTATCTTGGTCATGTCCTGTTTGTTCTTCTCCACAAGGCCTTTTTCACAGCAGACGTTTTTACTTGTCATAGTAAGAAAAGCTCAGGTGTAACATTAAAGGTGGTTCTGTTCTATTCATGTGTCCCAATAAGTCACAACAGTGTGACGGTAAGCCAGCACGCACAAAACCCTGAAACTGAAGCAATGAAATGGACTTCAGCCATGATTCATTTTATTATTTACACTTTTACACGCTTGTTATATGTCATGATGTCTTATGTGACAAAGGTCTTTAGCCTATTGGAGAAAACATGGCCTTTGTGTCATTAGTAACAACACACACTTAAAGAGGGAAGAGTACTTTCACTGTATTTTCAAGATTTGATTTAGAAATAACTGGACATTAGTCTCAATGAAAATGTAACAAAAATGTACCTGCTTTGTCTGATTTGCAGTAAAAAAATAAACCAATTAAACTGTCTTTGAAGTTTTATTCTGACAGATTCAAGAACATTTCTGATATTAACACAAGTAACACATTTACATGAAAACTGCTAGAATACTCTAAAAGTTAAATGACACTTTACAGCCTTTAATGGCATTAATTTGACCTCTCACCTTATATTTTTATCTTTTTCCTATTGGCCTACATGAAAAAATAACATAATACAGCACCAGCATTATAATTGATCTCACAAAGCTTTTCATGGGGTCACTGCTGTTGTAGTCCTTGTTGTAGACATATTGTACAGACTATAGCTCATTGGTAGTCATACTGGGTGAAGAGAGTGGATTCAGAGAGTTGAGAATGCTCTGCAGAGATTCTATAGTTTTGTTTTTCCCCTCCAAAGCCACAGCTGAAACAGACGGCTTTGCTTTGCATTTGTGTAAAAGGACATTAGTGTAAATAAGAGATCTGATCTCCTTCTCTCCTCTGACACATAGACTGAAATTGCAGTACCTTCAATTTCATCCGGACCTACATTTTTTACTTTGTCTCCCATTTCAGTGCAAAAGCTATTTGTGCACAACATGAAGGAAAGGTCTCATTTTTCATATGAAGTATGAAGTCAGCATCATTTTTTTCTCTGCAGTTCACAGTAATAAAATGTTCTCGATGCTTGATAACATTCACTGCTTTTGAATGTCTGCTACAACACTTGTGGTACTTTGAATATATGGAAAAGACTTTACAATGGAAGACCAGTTTACTGTACAGATGAGGCAAGAAGGGAAGAGTCCGATAGAGCTGGGATAGAGGCTGTACTTGTTATACAGTAGTGGATTTGCAGTGGTGTGTTACAGGTGAGAAAGAGGCATACAGGTGGTCTGAAAGGACATAGAAGTTGATTGAAGGACAGAGACCATTCATCATGATACCTACATCAGGAAACTTACCCCTGGCAGCTGTTGTGCTGACCTGTGTGTTGCTGCAGGGGGCCCAGGCGGGAGTGGTGGCCGACTTCAACCATGCCGAGCGCTGTAAGGACTCTCTGTACATGGGCACTCCACCCCGAGGCTACCTGGGAAACTCCTTTAAGAAGATATGTCAGCGGTACGAGGATAAACCCCGATATGTCACCCTTTACGACCCCCACAAACACATCCCCATCTACTCTGCCTATACGTTCAAGAAGTCGGACGGGGAGAAGAAGGTGGACTTCCCTTGGATGTTTGAGCCCCAGGTGAGTGTTCTTTTAAGCTTAAGAGGGGCAAGCTTAGATTTATCACAAGTCTGTATTCAGTCTGAATGTCAATCCAAACCAATTGAAGGTAAGTGTGCTTTCCCTTCGCGATAACATTAAAATATCTATGTTATGTTGTGCTATATTATAGTTTGATAACATACCACATGTACATCTATTTGAGACATGTCTTACGTCTATATTTCATATTTACATCTAACAAGCAGTTTAGAGCGCTGCTGCAAAGTAGCTTGAGATAAGCTACTTTATTGGCTATGAATGGTATTTGAGATACTGTTACCATGACCATTTATGCTTTGTATGTAGTCATGCAAATCTGACACCTTCAAAGGTTTTTTGTGAGTGTGGCAAATTGTCCAAAAGTGAAAATGTCTCCACGTGATGAGTTAACAGTTATTTTATTCTTTAATTTTTTTAGAAGTAATAAGATGTGCAGTAATGTGCTTTACCTTTTCTCTCTCTCTCCCTCTATAGTTGGCTTCAGAAAAGAGCAGCAGTAACATGGAGCCCTTCCCCCAATCTTCCAGCATGCATATGAACTTTGAGGACACCCAGGCAGTCCTGGAGGACTACGCCGACGTGGTTCAGTATGAACGTGGCCAGCTAAATCCTGACGAGCATCAGGCTGACCCTCTGGACAAAGCCTCCACCTACAGCTTGACAAATGTGGTACCCCAGATCAGGGAGTTCAACTTGGGTCCTTGGGCAGAACACCAGGACCTCATCCGCAAACGTCTCAACAACTACTGCCGCGGCAAGGCCTTTGTTGTCACTGGGGTCACCACCTCTGGGCACACCATCCGTCGCAACAACCTGGACCGGGTGGCTGTACCGGAATACATGTGGTCGGCCTATTGCTGCACTGAGTTTGACCAAAATGCACCGTACTTTGTGCGCTACAAGTTCCCTGTGTTTGCATCTTATGGGCTGAATGATCGGGTCAACAACCACATGGTGGAAGTTCCTCTCAAGAACCTGGAGAAATTTCTCAAGGGGAGGATGGATGTGGACAAGAACTTTCAGATTTTCTATAATGACTGTGTGCCAGAGAGCTGAGATAAAGTGGGTGTGATCTCTGTTCTAATTCAAGTTTAAAGTGTGTTAACACTGTTGAAAGGTTTGGGGTTGTTATGGCTCAAAATATACCTGGAACAGAACTAAGATGTGATGTCAAATTAGATTATATACTGTAAGCAATAAAATGGGGAATTGATTGAAGTGTGTCTTATTAAGTCCAAATGCCAATTTAACGATTTTCATTATAAATTACTCTGCAGATTGGATTCTGTAAAATATCAAGAAACAGTGAAAAGCTATCCATCACAGTAGCTCAGAAACCAAAGGGAACATCAACAAATGATAAAAAAAATTACTACATCTACATCTATCTACAATCACATGAGATAAAGAGAAGCCACAAATCTTCATATCTGAGATGCTGGAAACATATAATCATTAGTATTCTTGGTTGAAAAATTATTAACTGTCAAAAGTCCAATAAAATCCAGTGTTAATTGATAATGATGAATTAATTTTCTCATAAATAATATTCACATTAGTTGTGAATTGATAGCATGTAGTACTGCTCTCACTAAACCAATCATGTTCCATTTAAATCCTAATCAAGAATTTTTGATCTAGCTTAATTTGCATATTCACACCAAGGAAAGAATGTGATGCAATACAAATGAATACAAAGCATTTACTTTCAAAGTGTGAAAAGAAACCACTGAGGTAAATATTTAATATAGGACCAAGAAGATTTGACATTTAATAGGAGTTTAATGGAGAATAATGTAGAAATTTTGAAAAACTTGTTTTGAGTTTGTTCTTCAAATGCATTGTAATTATTGACTTCACCCACAGGATGGTACTACAGCTCCTTTAAATTATACATTATAATTATTAAAAAATATATTAGTTCCTTATAAATGCAGAACAACTGTGTCCCACCAAAACACTGCATCTAAAAATCCCACAATCCATCTGCACAAATAATAATTCATTTGTAAGTGTGAAACAGAAATAGTTCTGTCACTTATTTTATGTTCACTTTTTGGCAGTCTGAGGCATACACATATTATAAAATGAAGACTGATCCAGAGATGATACTCTTTTCCATGCCACCCACCCCCGCCCCTGCAGCTCTGTCTTCTCCAGCTCACATCCATAGTAGTGAGGGTCAACGATTAGCAAGTAGCTCCCCTTGTCTCCGGTGCACACCCCGAATATCCCTTTAGAAGAGTTGTCCCTGTCCCCTCCCATCATGACTGGAGATCCGTGCTTCTCAAAGTGCTGATGGAGCTCTTTCACTGCAACATGCTCCAGCTCTCCTCCTCCACCTCTAACATGCACCACCTTACAGGTAACATCATAAAAATAGTCAAGCACCAGGCAGGCTTCAAATGTTCCTATCCACTCCCTGGAGCATGAGAATGAGCTTGGTTTGTCCCCCATAGTGACCAAGGCTTGTTGGATTTCTGGCAGGCTTGGTGGAGATCTGTGTTTGTCCTTCAGTGGAAACCAAAGCCAGGAAGCCATGGTCTGAACAGTGCGGTAGCCACATCCCCAGCCTCTGTCATCCAGTCCATCACAGCCATAATGGAAGTAGAGATAGTCTCCTCTTATCAGAGAACATTTCCCAGGACCTGTTAATGGATTAGGAAGACCAGTGTGGACATTCTTTGATAAAGTCCTCATAATCTTCCCCTCTTCAGCTCCGCTTCCTCCCCAATCAGTCTCCTCAGATTCTGCTGCTACAAGCTTTTTATCCATGTTTCAAAATGTGCCTCTCCCGAGCACACATTTAACTTAAAATGTTTCCAGCAGTTCATAACATGCATTAATCCGGAAGTCGTCTGGTGCAACAGCAACAACTCTCCGTCCGAGGGACTTGCACTAACACGTCAGTTCCGCCTTAACATTGTTCCCACCGACGATGGTGCCTTCAGGGACTTTTTGTCAGCTGCGTTTCATGCCTGCAAATAAAACTTTACTCGTTTGACAGTGCATTAATTTTCATTCAGTCATCTTGGAAAAATTCTGCATATGTGTGAGCTGTTTAATAATGGAAACAAAGTGGTATAGAGATGCAATAATAAGGAGCAGAAAATACACACCGGTAAATTTAGCTTGAATGAATAGTTTTTGTGGCATTTTTTTTTTATTAAATCATATTATTTAAAATATTTCATTGTTTCTAAGATTCAGCTGATAGTAATTAATTTTATATTTAATTTAATTATTTAATATTTAATTGTTTTTCTAATTGTGTTTAGCAGCACACCTGGCTGTCATTTATTTTAAGCTAATTAATAAAAGCTAGCTTGTTTGTTTTTTTCCATCAAAAATGGCGACTCGGGTAAAAAGAACCCAGTTCTTCTTCTTCTTCTTCTTCGCGGTGCTGTCATGTGTGTGCGGCCTTTCTTTGGCTGTCGGACTTGATATAAAATGCGGAGAAGTCGAAGTGAGAATAACCGTAAAGCGACGGTTTTTCGAGGAGAGACGAGTTCCGTTCAAACCGGAGCATCTCCGGCTGGGAGCGGACTCCACCCGGCAGAGGAGGTGCGGACCGCAGGGACCGACGTCCGCGTCTGAAATGGTCATTTCTGCCGGACTGCGGGAGTGTGGGACTGAGTCCAGTGTAAGAGATGGAGGGAGGACGTGAGAAGTTAGCGAGGACATTTCAGCAATTTCTGTGGTGTTTAGAGAGCTACACACTCCTTTGAAAAAAATCTACCAGACATGAAAGGTTCAATATTGAATAACATCCTTATTGTATTCATGTGCTTATTTCATGCTGAAAATATAATGTAGTCTGGTATTGCACCACAGAGCATTATTAGATCTTCTTACAGTGGCAGCAAAAACTTTGGTCAACATTTCTGTTACTCTGAATAGTTAGTTATGTTTTTAAAGCAAGATTACATTTTTATCTATTTTTTCCCACAATTTTAAATAACAAAACGGGCCTGAAACAAAGGATTGGGCACCCTGCACAGTCAGTAGTGAGTAACACCTGCTTTGGCAAGACCCACAGTCACAGTCTCGCAAGCCTTTCAGTTCTTCTTTAGGTTTTTTCACTGATTCTTCATTGCAAAAGCCTTTGAATTCGCTGAGATTACTGAACTTTCTTGTATATACTGCTCTTTTGAGGTCTATCCACAGATTTTTGATGGGAATGACGATCTGGGGATTGTGAGGGAAAACCTTCAGCTTGCACCTCTTGGCGTAGTCCTCTGTGGATTCTGAGGTGCATTTAGAATCATAGTCCTGCTGTAGAAACCATCCTCTTTTCATCCTTTCATTTTTTACAGATGGAGTGATGCCTGCTTCCAGAATATGTTGCTATTTAATTGAATTGATTCTTCCTCTACCAGTGAAATGTTCCCTGTACCACTGGCTGCAACGCAAGCTCAAAGCATGATCGATCCACCCTCATACATAACGGCTAAATAGGTGTTCTTTTCCTGACATTTTGCCTCCTTTTGTCTCCAAACATACCTTTGCTCATTACGGCCCCTATTTTAATTTCTTCAGTCCACAGAACTTGTTTCCAAAATGCATCAGGTTTGTTTGGATGTTCCTTTGAAAACTTAAGAATTAAATTCATGCAACCCTTTTTAACGTTCTTTTGCAGTCATAATAGCAAAAATAGAAAGTACTTGCAGTGAATCCAAGGCACTTTTGTTTTTGTCATTCATGGCCTCATTCTTTTCTTTACGACTGCTACTATCCAGGTGCATGGTGAGTGGATTGTGTATTCCAACCAGCTGGTACTGTTTCCTGCTGTGGTTCCCACCTCTACAGGCAGTGTCATAGTTAGAGGGACAACTACTGTCATACCTGTTGAGTGCCATTATAAGAGGTAACGGAGATGCCATATCATTGTATGAATCTGCATGTTTGTAGCTACAGAGTACAGTTTTTTTCTTGGTTCCAGTTTCTTATGCTGCATAATATTTTATAGGAACAAAGTGACAAAGAATTGCAGTTAGCTGGCATCAACACTTTGTAAATTTATAACCCAGCCTTATCTTTGCGTGAGCACAGAAAGCAGACAGTGAATGGAGAACCATTAACCCCAACCTGGATACCCATGACATCCACTGTCAGTGTCTTTGGCCTTCTGCACTTCTCCCTTCATACCATGGCAGGTGAAACCACTATCTCATTGAATCCAGACTGTATCAGTGGAAGATCTTTCTGACAACAGTGATATGTGGCACTATTGTTTCTATCTGGAATCCAAATGAAATTGGGATTGTTCTTTTGCAGATGGCTGTACCTCTCTACGTAGTTCCTCAGTGTATCAGCAGGGGGAAGCAGTGTTTTTGGAGGCCAGCGTGGAGGCCCCACTGCACCCTCCTCTTACTCTTTATGTCGACTACTGTGTCGCTACACTGAAGCCTGACCCTCTCTCCTTGCCAAGCTACAAGTTTATCACTGAGCATGGGTAAATCTGTCCTTCTGGCTAAAAAAAATCTACTTAAAATAATATTTCAACTTTTGTTTCTGAACTTTCAATATTTATCTTACTAGGTTGGAAGGAAAGTTAGGATGGACTCATCATGTCTAAATTTGATGCCATTCATGAAATCATTTCAGCATGTGTTGCTTCTCCATTGCAGATGTCTTATGGACAGTATTTTGCCCAGGTCTTCATCTAAATTCCTCCCTAGGAAGCAAAATAGTAGACTGTGCTTCAGTGTCCAAGCCTTCCGCTTCAACCAGGAGTCTGGGGCACAGGTAACAACACCTCATTGGACAGTAACTGATTCGTTACTTTCTGAATGATTATTGTCATTGGACAGGGTGCTATTTGTGTAATTTAATGCACCTATAGTGTATTTTTTATCACGCGATTAACATATGCATTTGTAATTGATTAAGGCCTAAAGATATTTATGATATTGCTGAAATGAATCCTGGATCAAACTTACTTTATTGTTACGGCTTTCCTCTTCTAGATGTTCATCAGCTGCCACCTTCGGGCCACTCTGAAAGAAAAGTCACATAGCCACCTTAATAAAGCCTGCTTCTTCCACAGACCCACATTCAGGTTAGGCTGCCAGACTGTTGTTGACCTTCAGCTGTTGAATCAGTTCATCTTGATTTGGTCTTACAAGTGATTTTCAGTTTCAGCCTGTAACATCTGCTGATGCAAGGTGTAATTTATTAGCTGGGGTATCACCGCTGAGGTGTATCATCAGGATGTTTCTGTCATTCAGCTGGTGTGCCACTGAGGGAGACCCTGCTCTGTGTGAGTGCTGTGACTCTCATGACTGCTTCAGACAGACTGAAGAGGAGAGCAGTGACCACACTGGACACACATCTCAACCAGACTCAGGTTGCTCAGGCCTACACAATCTACAATCTGCAATCTACACTATTTTAGTGGTTAATATTACCAGTTGTGCTGAATGCAAATGATACTATGATCATTGCAACTTCTGCATTTGATGGATACAATACATGGTCACTAAGCCAGTTGTTTATGTACTTTTGACAGAAAAGAAGCATGAGGCTCACAAGAGAGTTGGGCCACTTCACACCTCGCCACCCTCGCATTGGACAGGCCGTCTATCAATCAATCACTAAGGAACCTGTTTCCAACTTTACAATTAGGTGGGTTCAGGGACTGTCCAAACCAAAACCAGGTGTCTGATAATAAAGCATCCAACACATCTTGTTTTTCTCATGAATCATCATAAAAGTTGGAATTTGGATTATAAAAAAGTATAGTTGGAAGCCACAAATAGCCATGAAAGCTATAGCACTGGCCGAACAGATTTATATGGAGGCACCTACAAAACCCATTTAAAGCTCCTACATGTGGGATTTATTTTTTGATTACTTTGAACCCTGGAGGCCGTTTGCAGCCGTATTTCACTGTAGCCATCACAAAAGCTCCTGCATACACCACTGCCAACTACAGACAGAAAATGTTGGCAGAGGAAATGAAACTGCCATAATATAAACTGAGTAATAGACCTGAATAAACCTTCATAAGGGGGGGAATTATTTTTCTTTCTGGCAAAAGACATGTTCATCATCTCAGACGGTGTCTGTTAAATGATGCCTAAATTTGTTTCTGTAAATGTTTGTAATTCCAACTACAATATCACTCTGCAGACTGTCTGAACTCTGTGTCTGTATGTACTGTAAGACTTCCGTGCTGTGTGCCAGCACAGTGAGCCAGTGCTGTTTCTGTTTTGACTGAGGATGCTCCCAAACCAAAACAAGCCACTCAGTAATGCATTCGCTGAGGAAGTTGTACCTGACTGTGGGAGAAACAAACAAAACAACAACAACAAGCACTTTTTCAAAGTGACAGTTTTCTACATTATACTATAAACATTAATTTTTCAATTATATGTTAAAGTTACTATTATACATGTGAAGTATAATAACCTATTTTTCTTTCATTATCGCAACACTTTCAAATGTCTTTGAGATGAAGACAGAAATCCTGTTTATAAAAGTGTGTCTCGTCTGAGACAGATCAGGTAGTTTCATCATGACTGAAGAATGGGTGGTTTTTCATTCAGCCACGAAAATTGATAGCCATGAAAACAAACCCATGAGGAATTTCCACAAAGAGGTCGAAGAACTACAATGGAACCTAAAATATCTCTGAGGCAACAAGCAAACTAGAATAAACAGACACTGGAGTAAGAATGGGACAGCTACGCAGCCATGCACTGTATGTGCTTTACATCCCCTGTCTGCAGTAGAAACGCTTGTCTAGTCCCGTGAGAGGAAACGTGACAGACCTAATGGGAAACCTGGTAGATTTCAGGACTACAATACTTCTTGACATGTAAAATCCCTGAAAATAAGCCATTTTCGGTAATGTAACTAACGTCATCATTTTCTGGACCTCAAGCATGCTGGCCTTTCTCTCATCCAAAATACTTTTCTTAAAATTGCTCCACAGATGGGCTAAAAATAATGTTATTCTCTTGTATAGCAGGAATTTTGTGAATGGAATAGTTGAAACTGAGCAGTTACATTAACTTCTGCAGTGTTAGGCTTGTAGTAAAACGTTGTAAGGTTGAGGTTTGAACAGCCATGTGACTCTAGTTATATTTAGACAATGCAAAAGTAGAGTGAAGTGCATGCATGGATGCAAATACACATGTCCAGTTCAAATGATTGGTAGCTTTCATGGCAAATGTCTGATTGTGCCATTATATTTTTGATTATGCTCAACATTCAAATGGAACTTATTTGAAGTTATCCCACATATTTCAAGTGGAGATGAATTGCATGCAGCCAGTTTAGGTCATTGATCGTAATGTGAAGGGCCTGTTACAGAGCTTTTCATGCAGATAAAAGCAATTCTAGTTTTAGTATTCTGTCAGCTGTGCCTCCCATGAGTGGTCAATAGAAATGGTTATTAATAAATCATTTCTTAATCATATTTCAGGCATTGGGCAAGTTTACCTACCCCCTAACCCCTTGTATCACTTGTATTAGTTATGTGGTTAGTGCTTTTCTCTGTTGTTTTATCAAATGTTGTGACTAATGTGTTAGACTGGGGTATGTGATGCAAGTGTTAGTCTTGGCATAGCCACTCAGATAATGTTTTATGTTTGTAGTTTGATGTCTCCCTTAGTTGGCGCCTCTCAACATAGAAAGGGAAACGTTCCAACATTAAGGTCCTGTCCTTTCTTTATTATTTATGGGACAAGCCATGGGACAGACTAACAGCCTCAGATGCATTCGAATCCCCTGCAAACTGCCCCAGTGTTCAAGAGAGATCTTGCCCTAGTTCTACAAGGATGAAATAAACAAACATAAAATCTTAACATCATTGAACTGGATACCATTCAGATTTTGGCTGTGCTATTAGATCCCATTTATGTGCCACAAAGAGGAGCAGCTGACTTTAACGGTCGCCTTAGACAAGATTAAATCGCTGTTTAGGATGTAAACACAGTTTTGTCTTGTAACTACAAAGGGATCAATCGTGCACTAATCCAGAGTTACCCAGGAGTTTGGGGTTAATGTTGCCAAATTGCCATATTGACCATTGTTTATGTTCAGAAAAAGGCAACCATGTCTCATCGAAATTACTTTTATATACTATTATTTTTCAATGACAAACACGTCACCTGGATCACATTTTTTTATCAACATAATGAGAGATTAATATTCAGCAAGTGGCAAAATGTCACTAATAAATGTATTCATTGACGATGCATTTCATTTGTTTTCCCTACAATACCTGCTCTCTGAATACAAAATCCACATGCAGCAACTAAAATTAAAATTCTTCATGGTTATGCTTATGGCACTCACTGCACAATATTTTGGGAAAGATCCAGATCTTGGTTAAATATTAAAACACTCAAACGTGACAGAAAGCATGAGCTGTGCCGAGTTTGCTTTATCAACATTTAACCAAAACCAGGACTGTGGAACCAAAGTGCTGTTGTTGTTATTTTGACTGTCACCACATGCAGCACTCAGGATGTGAATCCCCGTCACTGCTGTCATGTCTACCGTCCACACCAATAACAATGTAACACTTCCTTCAATCAGAAAAACACTGCCACTGAACATAATCCAAGGATCCAATTATTTTTTCTTCAAAATGTATTTGGCAAAACAAATGGGCAGTACATAAACATAATTTTTAGGAGACAGTGTTGGCAAAGTCTTTCGTCACACACAACACTTGAGTTCTTCCAGTCATTGCCACTGTGAGCATTGAGGTATGTTAAGATTCTCTCATCCAGGTTGGTCAAACTGGACTTGTTTAGGTTAATTAAGACATTTTGCTTCTCATCCAAAAAACATTTTCAGTTCTGACTGACTTGTGGGACCTGGAATTTAACAATTGTCAGGATGGTAACACCTTCAGTGTGGTTTGGATTCTGAACAATACGTAGGTTGAACCCAATGGTGAGGTTGCATTATTGTTTTCGATTGTTGCAAATAGAAAACCGTAAATTAGAGCAAGGTACAAGGGAGATGTTGAGCCTCGAATAATGCCTTAGTGTTTTTACTCAACCTCCTCTGGCTTTAAATTTTGAAAGCACACATATACGAGAGTAATCAGATTATCACCTGATGTTAGACAATTGTCCCATTGTCTATCAGGCTTACATTGCCAGTAAGCTGTCAGGTCTTTTTTGTTGAACACAAAGGTGTAAATGACCCAAGCAGACGAACTAAGAGAGTCAAAATCATGCACGTGTCAGGAGACATTCTTTGTATCATATATTTATACCCACATAGAATGGAGGTGAAAGATTAAGGTGGAATGTAAAGCTTGCAGTTTCAAGCGGTACAGGGAGTACAGTCAGGGCCAGCAACTCAGGGAAATAGCAGACAGGACAGCCAGCCAAAAGAGGGGAGAAGAGCGTGTAGTGGAAATGGCAACCGATAAGAGGCCCATTGGATAAGAGAGGGTGTGAGGCTAGGGGCAGCTGATAAAAATACCACACAAGGCAGCTTGGCACTGAAGAGAATATCAGATACAACCCAAATTCCAAAAAAGTTAGGACGCTGTATAAAACATAAATAAAACAGAATGTGATCATTTGCTAATCCCTCCTAAAATCCTAAACAGTACCAAGACAATATTTTTAATTTTTGACCTCATCAACTTGATTGATTTTTGTAAACATCTGCTTATTCTGAATTTGCCAGCAACATGTTTCAAGCAAGTTGGGACAGGAGCAACAAAAGACTGTGAAAGTTGTGGACCGATCCAAAAACACCTGTTTGGATCATTCCACAGGTAAACGGGTTCATTGGTAACAGGTGATAGTATCATGATGGAGTCTAACATTTGGCTGGACTTCCTTGAAAGTTGGTGCAGACATTTCCCTGTCAGGATGATTTTTAATAACTTTTGTCATCCTGTCTGGCTTTAGGTGTTGCACAACTGAACCATTATACCTGCTAAACATCCACAACACTTGTGGCCATCATCATGGGATCATAGTAAGTTCAATAGAGGGATAAGATTCTTGTCACTGTGGATACCGGTAAGCTCAAACAATAACTTCCAACCTCGTCAGTGTCTACTCTCCTGGCTCCTGCCATGGCTCCTGTGTCCCTCACAGTCAGTCCCCCCATTCTTTTATGTCAGCTTCCTGTCTTGTGTCGCGCCAGAGGAGTAGACCTTGCTGGCTGCGAGCCAAAACCTGGATGAGAAAGCGAAACGCACACACATAGACACACTCCAACGTAACAGCATTGCACTGCCTTCATATTCTTTGGTTATTTGCATCACCTCTGGCCGTCTTTCTTTATTAACGAGTGTAAGTGAGTCACGGGACGATCATTTAGGTTCATCCCCAACTTTTACATCACCCCTCCCCTTTTAAATCATCCTAAATTCAATAACTGTGTCTCATTCCAACCGAGGAGTCACTGTGACTGGACTCCACTGCCCCCGCACTCCCCACACACCCCTCACCTCCCACCCCAGTCCCCTGCTCTGGCCACGAAGCATGGCTCGCAGCACGTACCTTGTCTCCCACTCCTCTCTGTCTCTCTCTCATGTTGGCTCAGACAAAAGCAAACAGCACTTTGAGCAAACAGTGCAACAATCTGTCAACATTGTCTTCAGCTCAACACTGTGGTGACCATGTAGTATTAAAGCTGACTCATAAGAGAAAGAGTATGGATATACAGTAAATATGTGAACTTATAAAAGAATGTCTCAAAAATGACCCTCAATTATGAGGAGAATATGTCAATACCTAAAAAACAGGGAGGGGTCAATAAATTAATTCTTAATTCTGACATCAGACACGATATAATACTGTTGTGCACACATGCATGCGTGTGTGTGCCGTACATGCACCTTACATAGGCCTCTGTAATCGTAAACATGCAAACGTGTGAGCCCTGGTATGTTTTATCAGCATTTCCAAGTATTTGTGTGAGTGAAGCTATGTGTGTCACTCGACGTGTGCACGTTAAAGCATATGCAAACATACTTTCTTCCTGTCTGATGGAAAAGCCTCTTGTAGCCCCTGGGAGACACCCTCCTCCTCCATGACACACAGAGGGGATTTCAGGAAATTTCAATATATTTCCTTGACTCTGGCTCCAAAGGGGGTTTCAGGGGTCAGAGTGAGGACATGGGGCATAAGCACGTGCGCTGAATAGAATTGCTGTGTGACATCTTTTAACACATCTGCACTGAACCCAGCAAATGTTCTAATTGTATATTTAGAATTAACATAATAGTGTCAACTTTTAATGGAATGATATCTAACCACATCTATAAGCACAAAAAAAAAATGCACTTAATATTGTGCACTTAGACAGTAATGCCATCTTGGCTCCAGTGATTCTAGGCCCATTTGTTTCATTGTATCACAAGTCAGCTATATTGAGAGAAAGCTATTCTAAGAATGCTACCATGGATGAACTCCAACACTCACACACTGTACATGGACAGATTGCTGGAAATAGCCTGCATCTTCCTGTAGCAGATACTTTGTTTTTGATGATGGCACAGATAAGTCATACTACTGTCCACCACGGGAGGACTGAGAGAAATATTCGTGGGGTGGCAAGGAGACTTTAAGGAGTGGCAGAAATACATAAATGCCGATTTAATTGCAAAAAATAACAATATTTTCTTGGAAAAGGATATTTTAACTCAAAACATTACATTATTGTGGCATGAGTAACGCACTGAATAGAAATATCTAAGGGTGGCATTAGAAATCAAAAAATGATCATTTTCCAAATACATGTCTTTTGTCATTGAATATAAGCCTATCACCGATCTTTAAATTATATACTTCTTTACACATGTTATACAGTATATATTGTATGTCGCTTATACACTGTGACGCTGCACATTTAGTGTTGCCAGCAATCCAAGATATTCAGTAATGCTGATTAAATAGCAAAAGTCCTTTTCTCTGAGCTTCAATTGGAAAATGTGGTCAAAGTGCAAACTCACAGGTCCTAAACTTTGAATGAACTATCCCTGCATTACTGACTAATGTGGTACTGCTTAAACGGGATGCTTTTGTATGTTATGAAATAAACAGCTTGCTTTTGCTATTGCACCCAGGTGATTTTGCCAGCATAACTGCTCTCCACCAGACTAAAGTGATCGTGCATGACGCCATCTTAGCTATGCACACGGTCCAGTCACATGAGACAAATATGTGAACCGAGTCTCTAATGTGACAAGAAAGTAGAATAAATTGCATAGACAAAACACGTCTATAGTAAACATGGGCACGTACATATCTATTACAGCCACGTGTATATATGTACAATATATACACAAACATAATAGTGTATATAGTTTTGCATAAAACTAGATCCAATAGTGTAAGGTGAGAGCAAATGAACATTACCAGAAAAAAACAATACATATCTAACATACAGAGACCATACAGGTGACATGTAGGACACAGAGGATGTAAATGACAAGTGGTAGGGAGGCACAAGAAGGAAATGTACATTTCCTCATTGAGGCCCTTGGGTGACGTAGTGTCTAGAATGTAGATCCTGAGTAGCTGGACATGATTTATTCCAGTGTAAGTGACAGATGCAACAGTGTGGTTCATGAGATTAAAGTAGTTGGCTAAAGGGCTCTTTTGGTCATGGTTTCTGATGGTACCTCTGTGTTCTGAGATTCTGTTCTTGAGGGGTCTGGAGTTCCACAGGGGCATTTGAGCTCATACATCACATTGTTTGGTTTTACATGAGGTGATACCTTTTGCAGCGAACACTTTCCCTGTGTGTGGTTCATGGAATGTATTGGTTTTGTGAATGACACTTACCACATTTGTAGATGGCTGGTTCCACAGGTGGGGTTGGGGGGGTTAGGTGGAGAATCTGCCCTCACCAGCATGTTTCTGAGGTTTTGGGGTCTTTTGAACTCGATCCGTTGTGGGGTGACCAGGTGTCCTTTTAGGGCCGTGGCTCCAACATATCAATGTATGGCACAAAGTCACCCTGAATTCACACAAAGTTGTGAACAGCTCCTGTTGGGAGAAGGTTAGAAACTAGGAGTCTGCAGGAGAGTTTTAGAAAGTTTTAAAAGAGTGGGTGGGGACTTAGTAATGAATTAATTGTAAATGTAATTGTTTAGAACATTTTTGGTCTCAGATTTTTTAAGCTAGACTGCAGTTCCTCTGACATATTTCTCTAAAGGCACTGTCATCAGCTGAAATGTGTTATATATTGAGAGCCTAACATCTTGTGAAAAAATTGAGGAAGTCCAATTTTCACTTCAATACAGTTGAAGTGTTCTTTGAGCCAGTGTCTGTTGGCCAGCTAGATGTTGTAGGAGTTGTCTAGGACAGCTCTCATTATTTGTAAATTTCCCCACTGTGGGACGAATAAAGGTTTATCTTATCTTTTCTTATCTTATTTTATTTGGGCGTAATTTCCTTCTTAACAATTCAATCATCTGCCAATATATTATATATCAAGCAGGACTGATAATGATCAGGGGGTCCCAGAGGAGGTCATAGGAGGGAAGTGCTCACAACATCTCAATATTGATCCCGCTGATATGGGGAACCTGGAAAGAGAAAATCAGATTTTTAAAAAATCCAGTACAGCTCATTCTGAGATGTCCTGATCACAAGAGGACCCATTTCACTGCATTCAGCATCATCATCACTACTAATCTACTTTCTTTCTTGTTCTTTGTTCCTCAGCATCATTCTAGCTCTTGTCTAACTCCTGTTCTCTCACGTTTTCTTGCTGTTCTACTCTCTTCTGTCTGTCATGCAGTGATGATTCAGAGTGATCAGAGTGAGCATAAGTCTGTTAACAGAGTTGAGCTACTTTTCTCTCTTTTTAAAGTCGTCAGAGCAAACAGGTATCCTCTGTGTCTGGTTTCTTTTGTACTGTACACATTTTATGTTACATGTTTGAGCTCTCAAAGCCGGTTACAAAATTGTTTTTGTGTTATAACCAACACTGCAAGTGCTTAACTTTGCAAAACTTTTGAAAATCTGTACTCCTGGTCTTCAAAAATTGCCCAGGTGTACTCAGGTGTTCCCTGTTGTGAATTAATGTTTCACATGGTCTTCAAATTCTCAACTATTTGTTCTGCCAACATGTTGACTTCTCACATGCATGAATAGATTTGAATACTGTGTTTGTCTTTATCAACATTTGTTTCACTCCTTTTTTTCCAGTTTCAATTTGCGCAGCTGGTGTTCAACACAGCAGGAAGTACCGACTGGAACAGGTTAGTGAATCTGCATCTACTTTGTGCAATGTAATTACTCATACTACCTCTAACCACAGGTACAGAAGAAATCCACCAAGGAGGCCCCAGCAAGTCCGGAGGAAGCACGTTTATCTTCACTATTAGAACCTTAAGGAAAGGTGACAGATAAAAGTAAAAACCAAGATAAAGTCATAATAAGGTGTTGTTCCACCACAAGCCTTCAGAACAGCTTCACTGCTCCTTCTCTGAGATTTTCATTTTCATACACATCAAATCATTCAGCGAGCCCTCATGTCCTGCATAAAGAATCTGCATTCACTTTATTTAGGTTCTTCCTTTCATTCGTCACCAGTCAGCATGTCTAACTTATATATGAGTTCTTTTACAATTGAATTCACACAACATGAATGATAACAATACGAGACAGTTCAGTCTACTCTCCTCTCATCAACTGCTGTGTGCTAAATTGTGGGATCAATTTAAAATGAAAAATTGAATTTGTTCCCATCCACTTGTTCATACCCATGACTTCTCTGCGACTTACACGTCTTCTCCCACCATCAGCCATCATCATCTAGCACTGTCATTAACAGCTTTGTGGTCTGATGATGGCTGTAGGAACGACTGAAGTATTCTGGACTCCCTCCTCACTGTCTGACTCCTCTTTCTCTATGCCCTCTGACAGTCCCTTATTGTAGCTGCACACTGGCCCACGGGGACTTGTGGTCAGTGGGGACAAAACTGAGGTCCCCAGGGGTCCATGCTGCTTTTTGAGGGTTCAGACTTGGTTTGAAGGCTTAGGTCAGAAGGCATTCAGTTATGATGGTTAAGGTTGAGGTAAGGGCGTATGTGTGACTTCCAAGGTGACAGGAGTGCCACAACTAACACGTACACATGCTCACTGGTGCACGTTTTAAATCTAAAAGTCAAATTTCAGCCTGTGCAGGGGTTCAAGAATAACTTTGATTTCTGTCAAAGCTTGCATCACTGGACAGCTGTGGTCCCTGAATGCACCCTGGCACGTGACAGATATCAATGATAGTCTCATATTAGAAGCTTAATGACAATCAGCACGAAAATTGCACACGTGCTGTTTATTATAAATATTTACATGATCAGTTTTCTTAAAAACACACTTTCTGAAAACCATCTGAACAATGGATGGGAAGTGTGTGTGTTTTTTCTTATTTACTTTTTAGGACAAATGATTTATAAACCGGCTTTGCCCCATTATTTGGACAACAATGAAAGCAAACATTTCTCGCCTTAAGGGAGGAGGAAGCTCCGATTGTCATCGCGGAAACAATGATTTTCAAAGTCATCAATTAAAAAAAATCAAACAGGATCACTTTTTAGAAACACCTACCGGATAAGTGCAGGAGATCCACAAAAGAGCTTCGTTTCCAATTAATGGGCAATAGACGGACCTATGGGCCAAACCGCGAGGACCCTGTGAGGGGCTGTGCGGACACCAGTGATGGAGTTTCCCAGTGAGTTGTGGACATGCCTTCATGATCTTTTTTTTCCTCTCTACACTGCCTTTACTAGTTAGTCTATTTTCACGCTTTGCGCAAAGGGGGGACTGCATGCACGGGTTGATGTTTAACCGCTGCGTAAAAAAAGGCGCGTCCTTGCGGGCCATCACGTTATCGCTATATCCTTAGGGGAGGTAAATAAAAGGGCTTTTTTTTTCATAGCACAGCAGTGATGCAAAGTGCGGTAGGTCAGCAGCTCGGATCTCTGTGACTCGGACCTACACGCCGGCGGGACCTGCGCTTGGGACCGGTTGCATGCTGGACTTGACTCGCTGCCTTTTAAGTTGAGCCCTGGAGCTTGTGCACACATTGAATTCTTTCACAATGCTTTTGAAAGATGCGGCACCTGTTTGCGAATGTTGCAGAAAACGGGTAGAGGTAAGAAGAGCGCGTGTGCGGTGACTGAGTGCGGGTGCGTTCCTTTGTGTGCGTGACCCGTGCGGTGCACCGGTCTGTCATGCTCAGTGTTGATGAGGCAGCTATTCCCATATGTGTGTGTATGGGTGAATCCTGTAGAGATTATTTAAGGCATCTCTGGAGGCCTGGCTTTCTTTGAGCACTTATGTCTGTTTTCCTCCTACATGTTCTAAGAGCTGTCTCTGCATGCTTTATGGTTGAATTCATTCACTGCAGTTCATGGAAAATAGGTTGTGTAATGCCACTTCCTAGAAGGCTGCTGTACATTAAGCTATGCAGCAAAATGACAACCCTGATTCCAGAAAAGTTGGGACGCTGTGTGAATGAAAACAGAATCATTTGCAAACGACAACCGCTTTTAGTAATAGTAATCTCCTTTCTACAATCATGTGTTTGACAAAGTGTTGAACCTCGCCCCATCCTTGTGAACGACTGAGTCTTTCCAGGGTGAACCTTTCATACCCAATCATGATTCTATCACCTGTTACCAATGAACCTGTTTACCTGTGGAAGGATCCAAACAGGTGTTTTTGGATCAGTCCACAACTTTCACAGTCTTTTGTTGCTCCTGTCCCAATTTGTTTCAAATTCAGATTAAGCAGGCAGAGTAATCAGAGTATTTACAAAAATCGATCAAGTTGATGAGGTCAAACATTCAATATATTGTCTTTGTACTGTTTTCAATTAAGTATACGTCAAAAAGAATGAGTAAATAATCACATTCTGTTTCATCTGTTTTACACAGCGTCCCAACTTTTTTTGGAATCTGGGTTGTATAATCCTGACAGTAATAGCCACTAAAAGATTTACCTCTAAATAAAGCCAAATTGCTGTCAGGTGATGGAAACTGAACGCCTAATAATGGCAGGAAAAGACACTATTCAGTCTCAAAAAGACAAGGAACTAAATCTGTCGGAGCTGCTGGTTTGATTCCCACTCATGCTAAAGACGTAATATTTCCTGTTACTTTAAGCCGATGCAGATAAAATGTTCTGTTTTTCTGTCTTGTTCACAGGGAAAATACGTCTTCAGTCATTCTTCTCTAGCATGACACAGCAGACTCACACGTTAAGGGTACTGAATGTGAAAGCTGAATCAACAGTTTTTTGGCACAGTCATCACATACTTAGAAAAGAGCAAAAGGTTATCAAATACTGACAACTATAAGGGATTCCAGCAAAGTCGAACAGGAAATGATGTCACACCCAGTGTCATCTGATAGCTACTTATTTACAACTCTGCACTTTGTCACGGGGAAGACCCGTTCAAAATAGATAGGTCGCAGAGCTTTGAAAAGCAACCATCCCATCAGTGAAGTGTACTTTATAAAGTATGTCCTTATCAGCCCTCTGTGTCATTTAACCATTAGTACCATGCCAACTAGTTGGTTTAAATTGCTGAGCTCTTTCTGTGCACCTGTTTGACATGGTTACCTAAAATAGCACATGTCCAAGGCATCACCTCACGTGAGCATCCGGACACCTTTCCAAAGCATCTGTCACATACCTGGAGTGAAGCTTGCCATTATCCAAAGCACTGCCACTTGTGGACTACTGCTTCCAATTTTAAATAGCAACATGGTTTTGGCAGCTGATGTTGGCAGACAAAGCTGTTAACTTTTAGTTTGGCCGCAGTCCTGGACTGCAAATTCCACCACCTTGGGGTGAGAGAGAGACAGAGAGATAGATACAGAGAGAGAGAGAGAGAGAGAACACACAGTTGCAGTTTAGATTGATGCATTCTCACGTAGGCAATGGCCGAGGTGAAAGGGTCACAGATAATCCTGTGCCATTAGTTTCACTTAGCCTTTGAAACTGCTATATGAGTTGGTATATGTTAAGTACATTTGGGACCACATTGTTGATCTGAAGTTTTGCTCCAGAACGATAATGTAGACCTCCGGAGCTTGTATAAACTTCAAGTCTGACAGGAGGTCTGAGAAAGAGCATATGCACAAAGATTTAACGTTTGTGATTTACTTTGAAGTGGACAAATTTACCAGTGTCCAAGTAAAGTGGAGCAGCCACTTAACAGGATGAAAACAGGCCAGTGTAGTAGGATTTATTCCCTGTGTGCAGTGCTTTGTAATTAGTCCCATTCAGTATTCATTTCCTGCCATCTTACATCTTTTTCATTATGAGTAAATAATCATTTTCAATGAGCCTATGAATGACTCTTTGAAAATGCACATCTGTAAGTTGTAGGGAATGTTACACACCTGGTGACACCATTTATGAGCATGTCTGGGTGTATGTGCATTCATATTTAGTGGATTGCAAGTCTGCAGGGATTATGAATGCAGGCTCTTGGGGAAGAAAGAGGTTGCAATACTTTTACTAATGCGCACGGAGCAATTAGTAGCTTGTTAAGTTGTGGGTCACTGTGCACCACAATGCACATACAGTTTACAGAAGGTATGAGACAGACGTCCAGTTTTAGACATAGACTGATCCTGTGAGTCATTGACAGTCTCCTCCATGACATTGGAATCACAGAAAAGGGGGCATGGAGGTTAAGTTATGTTAGGTTGTGAATTTCCCCACTGTGGGACGAATAAATGTTTATCTTAAGCTGATTATACTATTGACCTCCTAAAGGACCACTGCTCATGTACTACTAGTAATGGTATTTTAATTCTTGACGTTATTTCCTATTATCCCTCAGTTGTAAAGTAGCAAACCCGCAATATTAGTGTGACCTTTTTTGTAGTTCAGCCTGTGTCTGACCTGTCTGCGTGGGAAGATCATCTGTATTTTCTATCATCCTTCTGCGTCACACATCCAGGCTGCTGTGAAAGAGTGCATTCAGCATGTGGCACAGAGGAACGAGGCTGGATGCCCACATGACCCACAACACTAGAACCGCTCTCGTTGCCAAGTATATCTGTAGAGTTCAAAGTCTGCTTTCAATGCATGTTAGAAGTAGCTTTCGTGGTCATTGAGAAAGGGATAGAATAGCTAGATTTTTGATTATGGCCCAATTATAGAACCACCCTGTTCCAAATAAGGGTTGAACAAGGAAACAGTCAATTCTGCATTGTCATATTTGCAGGTTTCTGTTCATAATCCAGAATATCACATGGTTTCTTAGGTATCATATGCAAGAATGAAAGTAAATGAATGAGTCTTAATGCTTAATCATGCTGAATCATGCTGCTTTTTATAATACAGCCCTTTTTATAATGCAGCCCATATCTACTGTCATGTTTATGAAAGACTGATCCTTAATTTATCCAGACAATGGTTATAAATGCAAGCAAGACACAGTATACATGCCAAGCCAAAGAGTATTGGTATTGATTAGTATTGATTGAGTCTTCTCCACAAAGATGCAAACCAGAGGGAGCATGTCTCTGAAGAATGGGGTAGTAGTTCTGAGTATCCAACTCCAGAGTAGGCAAAACACCCCCAGACTTAAATATTCCCACCACGTTTTACTATCTGTTTCATACACTGCAGTGTCTTTCTCTCTCCTGTTGGTCTCCTTACATACATCCTTCTGTTGATACCATAACTCTCAAACTTGGGTGGTCATCCATCCGTCCGGTCATCCATTGTGAAATGCTGGTCCATGCTAGTCCACCCCAAGCATTTGGCCTTGTTTCCCCTCCTGAGAAGAGGTTTAGAATCAGCTACTCGTCCTCTGAGATACTGCAAGACAGCCTTCTTTGGACATTACTTTGGTTGATTGGGGTCTTGCATTATTTATTTAGCAAATTCTGTATCTTTGATGAAGTTGCTTGCTTCTTTCAGGGAGCTAAGCTTGATGCATCGATGTTCTGATGGTGTGATCACCTTTGGTCTGCCTGATTGTGTTTTGGATACATTTGATCCAGTTTCTGCAAAGCAGAAACAGATGAGACAAAAGTTCAAACTACGACAGAATTTCACACCAGGACTTTGAGAAAGCATATTGTATCAGTAAATCAGTGTGACTTAGAGAAAAGCTAGTCCACATAAATATCTACAGCTCAAAGGGGGCCCAAATTTTGTCTCACTGCTGCTGCAAATCAGCATTGTTTTCATTCAGTTTCGATGTTCAGCAGCCTTTGAGTAACAGTCTTTTTGTATCTGTGATGGTAGGACTGCTTGCCTTGCTGTTGATTGTGTTGGAGTGGAGCCGGCCAGGCCTACCGTCCCCGCTGAGGCCAATCTGTGACCTGAGGGTCCTGAACCATTTCATTCAGGAAGCACGAGACGCAGAAGTCGCTATGGTGAGAGGAATGTATGCATGCACTAAGAGCAGACGAGGCTTGCTGCAGACATCCTGTGGTCCTGGAATCACCTATGCTGAACGTTTATGTACCATGGGATAAACATACTCCAAACACTGACATTATTGTGCTCTTGTTTTCTTAGAAGTCATGTCGAGAAGGATGTAGCCTGTCAGAGTCTGTCACTGTTCCCCAAACCAGAGTTGAATTTGATGTCTGGGAAAAGAAAAATGTAAGTAGCCACAGTTGAGTGTCAAATCAGGTGACAACAGTTATACAAGTTGCATGTTATACAAGTTATTAAGTTTGTAGCCATTTGCTGCTGTTCAGTGCATAATGCCGTTGATTTCTAATTGGAGAGCTGATTACCTGTTTGCTTCGTTCCTTATCGCTTCCGTAATTAGACTCTTCAACTCTTGCCTTCTTTGTTTTCTTGGAAAGGCATTGGAGCAAGCCCGGGAGGTGCAGTCTGGCTTATGGCTCTTACAACAGGCCCTAAGCTTGCTACGGACCTCAGTCACCAACACAGCACTGCACAGCCACATAGATAACTCCATCAGAAACCTACTCAGCATCAATGCTGTGCTGCGTAGCCTCAACATCCAGGTGAGTCACAGCAAGAGGTACAAATTCAAAAACAATGACAGCTGTGGGACTGGGAGCCATTTGTGACCTTAATAACATTAAAAGAGCCTAATTCCAGAATTGTAATTCACTTTAAATTGACAGTTTTTTAAATTCTTTTGAAAGATGAAAGTTTGCTCTTCCACTGCTTGTCTTGTGTGTGCTTGTCTTAAGTGTAGTCAACCACTCTGTGTGGCTTTTACTAGCTTTTGAGTGGCTTAAAAAAAGGCTGGATGTCTGTTCATTTTTTATCAGGAAGATATTTTGATAAACTCTGTTTCTTCAGAATAAAGAAGTGCAGTTATCCAATACTGCTAAATATCCAACACAAGTCGGATCTTCCAAAATTTTTCTGCATTCTTCTGATAACATACTGTGGATCTTATCCTACCATTTTATGTAGTTCTGAAGTATATAACAAGACATGTCTATCTAAATCATATTTGAGAGGAAAAATGGCCTAAGTAATCACAGCCAATGTGGTTGTTGCCTTCTGTTTAAGATATAGTGGTTATACTTAAGTTCAAGTTGAGTTTATTCCAATAAAGTAATGGTGTTTTTACCCATTAATAGAAACACTGAGGGGACATTCACTGAAAGTCTAACCACAAGTCTTTCGTGACGAGGTTGTGAGCACTGAAGCTGCTGTACAAACTTGGTTCTTAGACTGCTGAAGCTGTAGCAACACAGCCTTTGAAATGATCCAGGTCCAGAGGCCTTGTGAATAGACAAACTAAAGCTGAATGAGCAGCCTGTGTCTAGGCTCAAGGGTCACTGAAGTTATAGTTTCGTCATTTCAAACTGGGAACAGTTACCAGGGTCTTAACTTTCTAAAAAGAAACAAAGTCTTCCATGTCTGGAAGGGTTATACATTTATCTTGCCAACACCAAGACGTGATAAGAGTATTTTCAGTATTTCCAAGATAAGTAGCTATGGTGCGTTTGTGTGGATGTCATAAGCTTCATAAGCTGAAGAACCATGAAACTTGTCATTCAAATGCACTTATGAAGATTTGCCTACTCGTAGTTCAGCCTTTTGAGATTTTGTCAAAAGAGGAGGAAACACAAAAAAAGATTTTCCAAATTAAGACAAGAGCCACTTGTTTCATTGTATTCTCTTTCAGGAATATACCCCACCAGCAAGTGCAGCAGGGCTTGAGGGAACATGGCTGGTGTCCTCGTCAACAGATTTACTTCAGGTCCACGTCAACTTCCTGCGAGGCAAAGTGCGCCTCCTTCTTTTAGATGCCCAGGCTTGTCAGCAAGATGTCAGCTGATCAGCTGATGTCCCGACTCCTGGCAGAGCTAATTTGTGTTTCCGAAGGCAAGAGGAGGGACCTGACACTGCTGACCTGCACGCTGGCTGCTGGAATCGGTGTGGAAAGAGGGGAAGGTACAGCCATCCTCACTGAAGGGGAGGAAGCTGAAAGGAAAGGACAGTCCCAGCTAGGCTTTGGATGGACAGGAGATGATTGCACCTTGGAATGTAGATGCGAAACATGGACAGCGTAAAGCACACACTGACCAAAATGAGGCCTATGGGAAGCACTGCTCCAATAGCTGTTCTACTGGCACTCTCTTGCACTTTGTGTGTGGATGTACTTTTGTGTGTGTGAGTTCAGACAGCAAGTTTAAATCTGTATGTAGTGTGTATGTGTATTGTTTCCAGTGAGTTTGACCCTGACACTCAACTCTTTAGAGTGAATGGTGGAGTGCAACACCCAGAAAATATTGATTGCACCTGGAAATTGGAGGACTGCAAGGTTGCAACAGAGCATCCATTTCCAATACCACTGCAAAAAGGCAAAAATGAATGAGGCCTCACCCCACAAGCCTTTAACATTATATGACAACTATGCCTCACTGAAACATTAGTCTTTTCTCTTGGATTTTTTCAATGAATATTTTAATATATTTTTAAGAGTCGTGTAATTACTATTTATACAGATTTTCTACTTTTAAGCTCCAGTCTTTGTATATTTTTAGTGTCTGACCTTTAAGATTTTAGTTGGCCTCACGTTGACATGTTCTCTTGTTTAACACTGAACATATTTGCAAAGCTGTTTGTTGATATCATTTACAATGGCGCGCTGCTGTCTTCCTTTTTGTAACGATTGTTTGTAGATGTTAGCGACTAGCTGTTAGTTTCACATTGCATGCGCCTTCCATATAACAAAGGACTAAAAAGTTGATGCAGAGGTTCAGTTACAGTGAACGAGGAAACAGGCAAATGAGGAGGAGGGTGGAGGATTACATGAGAACTGTGAAGCTGTTTTGTCATTATCTGTGTTTTTGTTGCTGCCTAACCAACACTCAACCAGTTTCTACACACTGATAGCCAGACTGCCTGGGAAATTGTTGTTTGGCTCTTGAAATTAACATCCTGTGAGCCCGTAATTGCAAATATTTTTCCAGAATCTGACGCTCACACTGTCTTTTCCCTCCCTCTATTGTTCGTCATCAAACAGCAGGCAGGCAATCAGTTAGTCCTGGGAACTTGAGGCTTTCTATATAATGGATGCTCAACTATTTCAGACTAGTTAAGTGTTCTTCCTTGTTTTTTTTCCGTATTTTTAAATCTTGTTGTTGAAGCGCAAGATGTTTTTAAGGATGTTTGTACATGTTTTCTTTCCTGTTATTTTGTCCCATCACTGTATAATTTGCTATTTAAATACAAAATATTATTCTTGGATAAAGAAAGGATAGATGGAAACACAACAAGGGGAAGTCTGACCATTTCATTCATTATCTTTTCTGTGTTCACGTCAGTGGAGTTAACAATCTCCCGCAGTTCAGATGCTGAATACAAGCTGCTATTACAGACCTTACTGGTCTTAAAAGTGTGTCACTCATTCAAGTAACTTCCTGATCAAATTATCAGTTACAAATACATTCCAGTAAATTTTATTTTGTAAAGAAACCAAATACGTCGTCTTCCTGAAAACTGTCGATTACATATTCATTTTGAACATAAACACCACCCGCAGTTCAAGGATTTGAGACCAAATTTAAATACTACTACTGACACCTAGTGGACATTTACTTCAACAACACCTGCTTGAACTTAGGATTCCTCAGTTTTCTTTCAAAACATACAGACATGAAATTGTAAACACTTGCACAGACTCTTAGGCCTTAAAATTAAAGACACTTGTACATGTATATTTGGCGCAGCCATTTCTGCAACTATTCTGAAATTACAACGTTTCACTTGGCAAATACCACTGATGCTTCAGGACATGCAAACTGAAAAGGGAACAGCAATTTGCAACTTGACAAAACACAGGATTAAAGAGCATAATATAATTAATCAACTAAGGTTGTCCCAGTTGGAGTAGTCAACACAGTACACATACAGTCAATGCACTGTATGTTGTCTGCTCTATTTCACAGTCCTCTAGTGCTGTGATTGTAGGTCTCCACACACATAGTCCCACCATACAACAATGTTATTCTGTCTCCTGGTTTATGAGGGAACAAATGGGACTATTCGACACCCTCTATCCAACAAAGCTCTTTTAAGGTCACTGAGGGTCAGGGTAGAAAACCTTAATATGAATGGCGGAGTTGTTGCGTGTACGCGTCATGGGCTCCCCGGCTTCATCAGGATCTTCAGGCTCCAGATCATCCACCAGCTCCACCGTGGAGGTGTTGGCTGCCAGCTGCAGCACCCCCTGGCTGCTGGCCTGCAGCTGAAGGGCAATGTTGATAGCCCTGTTGATGGCCAGGCCCAGGCCGTGGACACAGATCTCCCTGTGCCCCCCACCTTCCAGCAGCTTCTGACAGCGTGCCAGCTGAGCCCGGAAATCAGTCTTCATGTTGACGTACACGTCATTCCGTCTCTTTGGGAGTTTCCGGGGGAGGCGCTTCCTAAGGGTGTACTCCACTGGATCCATCTCTACAGCTGGAGAGGTGGAGTCAGTGTGCACTGGGGCTGTCTGAGGAATAGAGGACATACCTGGGTTGCGTGGCTCTGTCATGTTCCTCAGTGGGTATACGTTCTGCAGCAGCTGGAGCCAAACAAGGAAGCTAAGAAAATAAAAGTTGGTAGACAGACGCTGATGAAATGTGGTAACGGTACATGATACCTTCCAGCAAACATACAGACAGCCTATCCAAGCTGTACTCACTTAATCTGATCATATTTATTCAATTACTCATTTGGTCTATAAAGTGAAGGGGAAAAAAATTCCCATTATGCATCATGCATCAGTCCAAAACCCACAGATATTCAGTTTAATATCCCATAAAACAAAGAAGAGCAACAAATCCTCACAATTAAGAACCAGTAAACTAAGATTCATCTATTCGCATATATGATAGTTATTGGTTCATTTTCTGTGAATTGGCTAATAGTTTCAGCTCTACATCCTAAATTCTGCAGTGAATCAGTCAATGAACACACAAATGGCTTGGGCTTTAGGAAATTGTGACGGGGACTTATCACTACTTTATAGACCAAACAATTAATCCAGAAAATAAACAACAGTTTGCTTGTTAGTTAAAATAGTTTATATCCGACAAAAAATGTGCCTGAATCTCGGGGTAACGTGCTGAGGTCACAAACGAGGATAGTCAATCATTAGCTAGCTAACGCTACAGAGCCCAGGAGCTAAGCTAGTTAACCGTTTCACCACGTTTACGGTTAAGCTTCAATACTCTGAATAGTTAAGCCATGTGATGAACAAACTTAACGTTACCTTCAGAAGATAATTACAAGTAACACACTTGTCTTATCTCATCGCCAACTTCTACGCAAAGTCTCACTCGTTTGGGCCAAACTAGCTGTTTATTTTCTGCATGGCCCGGAAGAGTTTCTTTTTCTGGACTAGCGAAGGCATGTCCCGCCCTACTCTGCCTCTCATTGGCTTTTCCTGATATTCTTACCTAACCCTGACCAATCGTACTCCTTATGCTTAAAACTAATCAACCTGACACGCGAAGGCAACGAATTAGTACCAATCAGAGGCGGCGTAGGGCGGGCTATGACTTCAATATCCTGGAAAACATCCCGAAAAGCAGGATATCGCATTTCATGTACTTTTACCAGCACGTATACAATAATTACAGCGAGGCAGTGGAATGCTTAGATCTCGGATCCCTCTGTGCTATTACAGATATGCATGAAAAACATGTGAAAGGAAAAATCATAAATGGAGCACTACATAGAAAAGAAGACAAAATAGCGCAACAGCTAAAATATAAGAATGAATTTTAAAGTAAACTGTAATACTGTGGTAGTACTATGTAGTATGTAGACTAGCCTAAAAAAATACAGTTGTGCAGCACAGATTTTCTGTCTAATGTCACCTAATCATATCCTATTAATAAAATGTGTGCTTGTTTGTGTAAGACAATGACAAAGTGGTTGTTATTTTTAATGAAATGTCATTGTGAAAAACCTTGATTTTAACCCTCAAGTTTATCATCATACTTAATTCTATGAGGGAAATGTGTAAATCAACATTGTGTGGTTCGAGCAAATTGTTTAAGAAACTGTCTTAGTTCTGCAGAGAAGCAGGGAAAACAACTTTTTGCACAAAGCCATCTGAGGGTTTTTTGTTTATTTATATATTTTTTTAAATCACGTTTTATGATGCCATTTATTGTAAACTGCATTTTCCTTTCCGGGAAATCAGCTGGTCATCAAAACCAAAAGTGAAAGTGGCTTCAGCCAGCAGAATAAAAGGAGGGCGTCTGCACTGGGGGACTGCATTGAGGTGTGCGGGGGCAGTGCAGTGCTTCATCTCCAGGACAGATTCTTTGCCAGTGAATCCTGTATTGCAGGAAAGAAAAACTCCTGGATAAAAGAATGGAATTTCGCCTTTTCACTTCTTCTACCAAGGTGAGTTTCAATATGCTTTTGCTTTGTCAGTGATTTTCCATTGTGTGCCAGATGGGAGGAGCTGAAAAACTAGTAACATAGCTACTTTATTATCTACACATATTTATGCATATGAATATAATATGAAACTGCAAATCTTTCAGAGATTCCACTGTAAACCTGGCATGTGGCAACCCCAGCAAGCTGTGTGCTGAATCAGGCAGCTTTTAAAAATAATGTAATCTTTGGGTTCTGCTGGGTCTGTCTTTGTTAGAAGTAGAACATTCTAGAAACCCTACACGCTGTCAAGTAGGCTGCATGTGTTACAGCTACTCCCACCTGATCTATTTACATTTATTCCCAGCTGCAGCCCATGACCAGTTAACCCTGTGTTTAAGCCACTCCATTACACTCACCCACTTCCAGATTGTCTCTCTTGCTCACTTGCTTTTTTGTTCCTGTTCAGCCTTTGCATTGAAAGCTTCCGTCTGCCTGTTACTGTGGCTTTTAGCATTCCCTGCACACAAGCCTGCATTGTCGGTCATTTCTCCGTGTTGCTTTGCCGTCAGTTGATATATTCCCTCCTGTTAACTTTAACCTTGTAAATAAAGCTCATTAACAAATTATCTCTGGTTGTGTGTGATGCAATTGGGTCCAACCACACCTTGTGACAGCATGGTATTTTAACCTTTATAGTATTATACTCTTTAAGGGAATAAAGCCTCATAGATTTCTCTCTCATTTCTTTCAGTGATGAGCTGTTTGAATAATCTGGATCACATGTGGGGGACTGAGACTGCACCCACAATGGAGGTAAACAGCTAGTTTGTACAACTTCAAAAGATCAATAAAATTAAAATGTTAATTAAAAGCTAAAGTTCAATTAAAAATGTGAGTGTGGCATAATGAATTGGTTCCTTAAATGGCATTATATTTTTTCTCATTTATCCAGGGAAACAGTGTTAATGATTCATTTGTTGAATTTTACTGTGAGGAAGTAGAGGACACTCCAACACCACCATGGTCTGACAGCAAGGGTGACTGTCAACAGACAACAGATGCAAGGGGTAAATGTCATCTTGATTCAATCTATTGTTCTGCATAAAGGCACTAAATGATGTGCAGTGTGCAAATAGCTTTAAGTGAAATTATCATTATCATTATCAACATTATTTCCACAGTGCCCTGCCCTCCTTTGAAGACAACAGTCCATCATGATAACAGCAAACAAGTGCCTGTTGCAACATCAGCAAACACAAGTGAGTAAAAGAACAAACATAGTTCTAACAAAAATGAAGCTGCAGATGCACTGACACTGCAAAGGGTTACAAAAGAACATTTCTTTGAAAGAGGAATACCATGAATATATATGTATACATGTACTTTTCAAGTAATATTGAGATTATACAAACATATACACATTTCTTATATTGTGAACTGGATATTAAACACAAACACAAAACATTTTCTGGGGGATTGTAGTCTATTTCAGCTTGAATGCAAAGGCAGGATGCAAAATTGTGCCCTGTGCAGCATTACCACACAATTCAGCTTACATGCATGACCTTATTCTACATGCCAATTAACATTGGATTCATGTTTTATCAAACACCTACGATTGGTTTGAAGTAACAAACCTCTTCATATCACAGAGACACAACTGGAGAGATTTTTGGAGGATCTGGGGTTGGAGCGGCACTACAAAGACAAGCTATCCCTGAGCACCACACTTCAAATTGATAAGAAGACCATTGCTGATGAACCTGCCAAGTGTAATTCAGATCTTCCATGGTATTTTCTAAAGAAACTGATGATGGTTAATGTGACAGCTAGGAATGTGAAATGTGCATCCGGATGTGAATCAGCCTGTGACGCTGCTTCAGGGAATACAGAGATCGATCTTGATGATCTGTTTGACAGTCAGGATTCAGCTGACATGCTAAATCCACTTGACATAATAACTGCTCTCTTTCTGTGTTCTGATGGTTTTGTACAGCAGGAAATGGCACTCAAAATGTCTATGTGCCAGTTTTCTGTGCCTCTACTGCTTCCTAATTGTGATACAAAGCAGTGCACACTCATGCTTTGGGCCATGAGAGACATTGTTAAAAAGTACAGGCCTCAGTCACTTTCAGAATCCAAGGGCTTTATTGAAAAAAGAATAGTTCTCTCTAAACTTCCAATGATATCTTTTGTGAGACTGGGTGAGTGCTCCATGTCCAAGTCTGCGATCCTCAACAAGCTCCTGAGCAATTCTCAGCAGTACCATGACACCTTTGTTCACCATCATATGGAGTGTGGTGACAGTCCAAGGAGAATATCTGATGGATTGGCTGAAATTACTTGGTACCTTCCTTGTGGGAACAAAAACATGGATATTTTCAGTGAGCCAGTAGCTGTAGCTAACCTTCGTGGGGACATTGCTTCCTTTGAAACACAATTTTCTTTTTTGTGTCACTCATCTGCAGCAATTTTCGTGTTCTTTGACAATTTGGACTCCGAGTGCAAGCTGCTTACCAACCAACACTGCAAGTCTCAGATCTTCTTGGTTGGTAATCATCAAAGCAAGCGCTTCAGTAAAGATGCTCTAAAGAAAGTTGCAACCAAGTTGGGCTTGACTAAAAACAACATCATTATTAAGACGAATCAGAAAAATGATGCAGACTTTGTCAAAATTTTGCGGACAACAGTCAGCAATGTAGTTGAGAACTCAACGATGAAGATGGGAATTGAGCAGATGGCTGGTGTTGCCCGTGAATTGGGAATCAGGGTTGATGAAGACTGTCGAGAGTGCCAGACTGCTAAGGAAAATGCAGATGCAATCACTGAAGAAATTCAAGACATCCCTAAATACAAGGAAGCTCAGCTGCCATTGCAAGGCCAAATATGGAAGGACCTGACTTGCTTAGAGAAGGAAGAATCTCGGCTTCGAAAAGTTGGGTCTGAAAATATAGAAGAGTACAAAAGTAAACTTCAGATACAGAAAAGACAACTTCGTGAAAGACAGAACTCTTATGACATGTCAAAGGCAATGTCAAGTTTCATCTGCGCACTATCAAACTCAGGGATAGAGAGGTGCTATTTCCTGAAATGGATGCGAATGAACCTTGAAAACCTGTCTCAAGAAAAACTGTCTAGCCTCAGGGAGCAGTACAAAAACAAATACAATTCCAAAAACAAAGAGGAGATCAAAGACATTGACATCCAACTTTCCAACAGCTCACTGGGGACCGAACACTTCTTCCGTGAAATGGGTCAAATCTATGAAGCTTCGGTTTCCCTTTCAGAAACAGACCAATCACGTCAACAATTGCAGCATCTTCCCAAAATATGTGCACGATTGTTGCTCGATGGATTTCCCCTTGAGCTTGTGGATGGAGATGCATCCAACATACCTCTAAGATGGGTGAGTGACGTTCTCTCTCAGCTCAATGACTTGGTGTCTCCTAAGAGCAAGATACTGGTAGTCACAGTTCTCGGCGTTCAGAGCACAGGAAAGTCTACTCTTCTCAACACCATGTTTGGAGTACAGTTTGCAGTCAGCAGTGGTCGATGCACTCGAGGTGCCTTTATGTTGCTCATCAAAATCAATGAAGATGATAAAAAAGTACTCAACTGTGACTTCATGATGATCATTGACACTGAGGGCCTGAAGTCACCAGAGCTCGCAGAACTGGACAATAGCCATGAGCACGACAATGAGCTTGCAACGCTTGTTGTAGGGCTGAGTGATATCACCATCATCAATATTGCAATGGAGAATTCAACCGATATGAAAGAGATCCTACAAATAGTTGTGCATGCTTTTCTCAGGATGAAAGAGGTGGGCAAAAAGCCCAAATGCCAATTTGTTCACCAGAATGTGTCAGATGTTTCTGCCCATGAGAATAACTTGCGAGACAGGAGATTGCTCTTGCAACAGTTAAACGAGATGACCCAAGCAGCAGCCAGAATGGAACAGAAAGAGGAGAACAAGAGCTTCACTGATGTGATGGAGTACAACCCAGACACCGGGAACTGGTACATTCCTGGACTCTGGAATGGAATCCCCCCAATGGCGCCAGTCAATGCAGGGTACAGTGAGGCTGTTTACGAGCTCAAGAAAAATATAATCCAAATTTTGGGAAGTTGTGAGTCATCTGCCAATAATATCTTGGAGTTTACAGAGTGGACGAAAAGCTTGTGGAAAGCAGTGAAGCATGAAAACTTCATCTTCAGCTTCAGAAACAGCTTAGTGGCTGATGCATACATGAGGCTGTGCGCACAATTCAACAAATGGGAATGGGATTTCAAAAAGGAAATGTACACATGGGTTACAGAAGCTGAAACAAACATTTCCAACTTTGGCACAGTTGCCGTGCAATCTGAGACATCTGACATGTCACAATTTCTCACTAATTTGAAAAGTGAAGCTTGCAAAAAGCTGACTGATTGGGAGACAGCACTTCTTAAAAATCTGGCAGAATACTTTGAGCAAACAGAGGGTCATGTCCATTTAGTTGAATCGTACAGACAGGACTTTGAAAACAGTGCAAAAAGTCTTCGACGAGAAACGGAGAGCTCCGTGTTCAATCAGCTCACGGCAGCAGCTGACATCAGAAAGGGTATGTCAAAAATTGACAAGATCAAGGACGACCACACAAAAGAATTAGAGGAGAGAGTGTGTGCATTGATTGAAAAATGTCGGGAGAAAAAAGTCAACATGACAGACAAGGAGCTGGATGAAGAATTTGACAAGATGTGGAATAAAACGGTGATGGAACTATCCTATTCTGGACTAAAGGTCACAGATGTCGAACAAAGTGTGAACTACTACCTGAGAGACAATCTAAAACATAAAGGGAGTCATGCATGGGAATTATTAAATCAAAAAAGTCTAAGAGATTGTGGAAACGAGCCTTTCAAATACACACTTGACAAGAAATGGAAACACAAACTCACCTGGTTTTACAACTATGAAGAACAAGCCATGGCTTTAAAAAACATGTCTGACAGCATCATAGATGAATGCACACAGTTTGTGAGTGAAAAAATAGAAAGAAAAAACAATTATCATGACACTTACATCCAGGAGCTCTTACACATGATTGATAAGAGGTTGCAAAACAGCCAGAATGTTAAGATAGAGATTGATTTCGAAGTTTCTCTAAAACAGCACATCTGTGGAGTCGCAGCCAGACGGTTTCAGAAGATGCATGAAGACTTCATACAAGCGAACGATCCCTTGAGATGTCTGAATCAAAACAAAGGAAAATTTCGTGCTGACTTTAAAGATGTGTTCAACAAACGAGACCAGTGCCAGAAGAAAGCAGAAGAATTCACTGACTGCTGCTTGAGGCCCGCAGTGGAAGACTTTGTCAACCGTTCCTTGGGTCCTGAAATCATTGGTGAAATGAAGACAAGCTTCGCGTTCAGCACACGAATGTTCTTCCAGTATTCAGTTTTACTGGATTTGCTAACAAAGCACAAATTTGAGAAGTATCAGAGCTATATTTGCTCATATGAGGATTATTCAAAGGAATGGGTATTTGACCGCATAGTGGAGCACTTCTCAAAGGGGTCTAAGACATTTGAGTTTCAGGATCAACTCCTCCAGTCAAGTATAAAGAACATAAATAATGCTATCCACGAAGCTAAAACAGAGAACAGTGGCAACTTGGAGACATTTGTTAAAGATGTCTGTCAGCATCTTGGTGGTAAACTGGTCATTCCCCGGGATGCTCTTGGTTCTTTCATGATCCTGAACAATGCAAACCAGGAACAGTTTGCTCACTGGCTCACTGAGTGTGTGAAGGACATGGCACAAGCTCTTAAAGAGGAGTTTGAAACAACAAAAATCTGAAGAAACTTCAAACTCTTCACCCGAAGCCTCAGAAGGAGCTTTTGGCCGCTATGATTGGATGTGGTAAACAGTGTCCATTCTGCAAAGCACCTTGTGAGGCAGGAGGACAAGAACATACTGAGCACTTCACTTCACTACATCGGCCAGAGGGTCTGGGTCGATTCACCTGGACAAAGACTGACAAACTTGTCACTGACATATGCACTTCCTCAGTGATCAGTGACGTGAGTTTTCGCTGCAATGCCACAAATGGTGAATACCACCCGTACAAGACTTACACCAAAATTTTCCCAGACTGGAAAATTGCTCCAGATGGAAGCCTTGAGGCTTCAGACTACTGGAAATATGTACTGGCAAAGTTTAACAATGAGTTTGCCAATGCATATGATGCAAAACCTGCTGATATTCCTCCAACTTGGGAATCTATTACAGACAAACAGGCAGAAAGGAGTCTCAAAACATCATTTAACGTCCATTGTCAATTACCAATACACTTATTTGCTTTGAAGCTACACAAGCTTTTTTCATAGATTTGTTGATCTTACTTGTTTGACATGATATAGAAGAGAATCACAAACAGTAAGATGCTATATTCAAGATGACAAGCTTAAAGATATTCTGAGTACACATTTTACTGCTACGGCTTACAATAAGGACATAAAAGAAAGTCACTGCAAATACTGCTCACCTCATGAGGATTAAAATAAATGTGTTTAATCAAAATAATATACTTTCACTGAATGTTAATGTTGACCTCATCAGCATTTGTAAGTGCTGCTTGATACTTTGAGCCACTGTGCATGAACATAAATGAAACAGAAAATGTGTTTGATTAAATCTGAGCTTAAATTTAAGATCTGTGTGACAGTGTCATTATATGGCAACTGAAAAGAAGTACACAGTTAATGACAAAAAGAAAGTAACAGTTGATGCTTTTTGTTTTCTTTTATCAAATACATGATATGCGATTTTTTGCTGACTACTTTTGTGACGTATCGGATTTGAAATATTTACATTTACTGGTTTAAGAGATTACTTTTATGTGGTATTGTCATAAATGGATAAATATTTTTGTTTGTCTGAAGTACCTGAAGCCAAATATTTACATGTTCATGTTACATTTTCTTTAACACATCGGTCAGTCTGCATGTGGTGTTGTAATAGGACAGAAAGTAAAAAAAAATATGATACTGTATATGATTATTTACATTATTTACTATGTTTTTGTGAAGTATCTGATTCCAAATATTTACATTTTTCAAAGAATTTAAAGGTTATTCTAGATGTGGTATTGTCAACATGCATGCATGAGGTACTCCTGTCAACTGATTCAATAAAGAGACAAAATTGACAGACTGGCTATGAATGTCTTTAATGTTTCCCAGATCAGAATCACAGCATACAGTGTATAATAACTTCTAAAGTAAACAGAAATATCATCACCTCATTTATTTATATAGTTTTACTATACTTTTTTTTAATAATCATCTTTTTTAAAATTCCATTATTTAACATTTTTCTTCATCTCAAGTCTTGGGTTTCTGAATTCAACAAAGAATGTAAAAACAAGACAACAGGTGCAACTTTGCAATGGAGACCAAGCTGAAGATTTATGTGAGTAAGTCTCACTGTCTTTGTGTATGTTTACCATTGTAGGCTGTTAACCATGTGCTTCCATGCACCACTGACCTGACACAGGATCTCTAAATAATCTTAGTGATATGAAGTCTTCTTGTTTTACTTGGCTTACTGCAGTTATCTGGCATATTGAATAAGAATAAACTGAAATCCAGCTCCAACTGTGTGAACCACAGGGCTGCAGTGAGTTACTCTATGACATAGACGAGGCTAAGTGTGCGTCCACATACATGCAGTCTGATCCACTGCTAAACACACATGCTCAGAGTCTGAAAGTGCACTGGGCTTTTTAGATTCTCTTAACATTTCATCCTCTCAACTGTTTAGAACATGAAACTCTTCACTGCTACATCACATCACGGCAAGGTCAACACAACCTCCATAACCACAATGCAACACAGTGTGTGGAAGGAAAAAGTCAGACCACCTGTGTGATCTCATTTCTCTATGAGGATGTGAGGCATCTTATGGTATCGAAGCCCTCAAGTCTGTCCCACATGTGATTAAGTGGCTACATGTAAACACTGCTACATGTGAGGTGAGCTAACATTGAATTGACTGCACTTTTAGTGTCCCACTTTAGAAGTCCTGACCCCGACTCAACAATCGACAGTTCCCTACATCATCCTTACATTAGTTAGCTGGACAAAGCTGGCTTTTATCGGTGCTCTTAGCCTCTCAGATGGTTCCATAAATACTCTGAGGTCACATGGATCAGGCAGAAGAGTCATCAGGAGTATAGTTGGATCATGATGTATTTCAAAATAAAAGCTTGCTAAAGCTTAAAAAAGACACAGAGTAGTTGATGCTTCTACTACAACCCCAGAACATGAGCAAAAACCACAGACTTGAACGATAGTGATCTAATTTTAAACTTAATATTTGTTGGAAACTAGCAAATGCTTAGGCCCTCTGCAGTGGAGATGAATTTCTGCTACAGTGACTTTCCTGGTTAGAAATCATGATGCTACAGGATGCCCACATAATAATGGGCAACATTATGAGACAAATATTTTTTCCCTAATGGTATGAAAAATCATTAATTTTAACTCACAAATGAACTTGAAATCTCAAGCTAGTGGCCATCTTTTTTCGTAAACTGCACCTGTTGTCTTTTGTTGTCACAAAATAAGCATTTCATTCATTCCCTCAAAAAAAAAAAGAAAAAGAAAAAAGGAAAACAAACAAGAAACTTAATATTTACAAATATTTTGTCTGTTTGATTCTTACACTTAAAAATGTACAGTTTTGATCCTCTTCCAGATGTTGTGTGTCTGTCTCTGTCCTGCCACCCAGTTTGGTATATTTCCAGTTTCCTCAGAGTGGGCAGACTGCAGTGAATCTGTCACAATGGCGCCCTCCAGTGTTAGCTTATAAAATAGACAAGGAAAAAGAACAGACCGAACTAAATACCTTGTTTCTGCTCTCACCTCCAGTGGTATCATTGTAGCTGTGTTGTGGTGAGGTTTTCCATCACGATCCCTCGCTGCCTCCTTATCCTCAGGAGCGAGTACAAAAGGGTTCATAAGGATCTGATCTGATATATCAGATCCTCTGTAGGACAGATTAGCAAGGTATCCTCCTGGCAAACATTGTGAGTAGAAAGATGACCATGCCATTGAATGTCCGTTGCTAGAGGTCAGTTCATCCTCTCTATTTTTTTATTTCTACATTTAAGGCTGTGAGTCTTTTTCCAATTTCCTCCCAAAGTCTCTTTTCCACAGCGTGCACCTTTTCTTACGCTACCGTCCATCATCTGTTCCAAGCCATTTATTCACCTGCAGCACACCCAAGTCAGTTGTTTTGTGTTTTACATTGTGCACATTTCCCTTCCAGTGGGCTTACAAAATCTCTGACAGGAGCAGCCAAGTATATCTCTCCCCTTCCAGCCCTCCCCCACCACCCAGTTAGGCAGTAATAAAATAGAAAACAAACAAACAGGCTAAAACTAGAGCACAAGCAAAGACAGCACCGGTGACTAACTTCTTCCATACTGGATGTCGGCTACCATGTGTTCCTGTGGGTTCAAGCAACAGCACATTAGTTCAGTTAACATATTGTATTAACCAGAGTATTAGCCGTGATTCATGTTTGAGATCTTTAGCAGAGAATCGGAGGGAGGGGGGGGCATCGCTGAGCTGTCGGCCTGCACATTCTCACCCGGAAGAAAAGAGCAGAATCAGAAACACCAGTTGTCAGCTGTGTTGCTTTTACCCTGTTTAGGAGATCTGAGCCCCCTTTTCATCTTATAGCTCTGCGCCGCAGGCCACGAACGCCCACCGGTTACCCTCAGTGTGCTTAGAGTTTAATTTACAAATGATGAGCTCACAAAAAGTTACAAGATCAGTGAATTAACCCTTGTGTGACGCTAATAGCGGAGCTGAACTGAGGTCAGAAATTGTGTAGAATGGCACTGACACAGTGAAGTCAGGTGTGTTGGACTTTTGTGGTCATTGCGGGGGAGATTTGCGTGATCACCGCAACATGGGTGTCATTTTTGAATACAAAGCAAGTGTACTGACAGAGAGAGGAGAAGGGAGGGGGCAAGTGATGTTGATACAGAGGGGTGTGTTTGGGCAGCAGGAAGGAGCTCGTTTTTGGAGTCTAAGTTTTGGGGGTGATCCTGCCTGTCTGCCTCTCTATCTCTTTGCTGTCTAATTAGGGCCCACCTCTGCCCATGTGAAGCAGCTCTGATAGCGCACGCACGCACGCACGCACTCTTTCTTTCACGGGCAAACATAAGACAAAATATGCACGTGCTGCAAATAGGGGCGCAGACAGGAGAAGGAAGGTGTACGTAAAAGAGCAAAGGCTGTCTGTCTCTGCTTTGTTTATCACCCTCACTGAAATACAAAAATAATTCTGTACAGACAAGCTACAACAGATTTGGTACCCGACGTACCCTAAGAAAACAATCATCCACAATAAGATGGAAAGGAAAAGTAGCTACTGTGGGATGATGGGCTTCCTGTTGGCTTGCTGCATTACCTGGTTGGAGAAATACCTCTAAATAACCTCATGACGGAGAGAATGAATGGGAGAGTATGTTCACAGTTGTTGCTTTGTTGAGCCTCACGTCTTCTGAGATTTGTGGCAATGACATTTTTTTCTATAAATGGGTGTTGGGAGGTGAAGAGGATTTGTTGGGTTACTACAAGATTTTTCGTGATGTTCTTGTTCTGTGAGGTAAAACAAAAAACAAAAAATCCAGAGTGGACCGATATGATTTGATTAGATTTGGGAAACGTGCATTGACAGATACAGTGTCCTTTCCCCCATCATCATCTTTAAAAATAATTCATGCATAGATCCCCACTGAGAAAACCCATTTATATACTTTCTCCTTTGTACACATTTATATATAACGATATATAATATCATTTCTCTATATCTATATTTTCAGCAAAAAATCTTTCCACAAAAACAACAATTAAACAAATGCTTGAAAAAAAAAAGAAACAGAAGATAACGGAAGAAAAAAACACAATCGAGGGCCAGTTTGGCACTTTGTCATGAGAACACACAGCTGTTAATTGACAGTAAATAGGAATAATCTAGAATTTTCTTTACTTTTTTTCTCCCTCGATGAGAAAGCAAACACAGTAGTACATACTTGGCACCAAGAATGCTGGTAGGATGAAAGTATCAGATATCAGTGTTTTCATAACTATATGATTACTGTATGTACTCTATGCCCCCTCTTACAGCTCAGTAGTTTATGAATCCTTAGAGCAAAGGAGCATTGGGAGAGGGAGAGAATCACATGTCGAATGAGAGGAACAAAGCAGGGATAAAACACAGATGTAGAAAAGAGAACGATATATGCACATAACACACCAGGGAGAGAAAAAAGAGAAGACACCAAAGTAAAAAAGGGAAAACAGCGAGGGGCGAAAAGCACTCGTCCCTTTGATAAATGTCAGGGGGCTTTAGTCTGGAAACAGCAGACCTCCTTTGAAAACAGTATCTTTGAAAGATCTAAATCACCCCCAAACTGATCATCTGCTGCCGTGCAGTTCAGTTGCTTCTCCACACGCCACCGGTGGAGCTGCAAAGTTTGACAGCACACGAGGAGGTGGAGTTGTTTTTGGAGAAACGAGAGAATAAGAGAACAGAACAAAGGCCCACATCCAGAGGCCTCCCCTCTAGATCAGTGGCAGAGCCAGTCTTCCTGGTCCTTAGGTGGCACTGTGTCGGGCCAGTCCCTACTATACCCTGGTGGTGGAGTGGGGATGGGGCAGGGTGTTGTTGTGGCCGGTGGAGGGGAAGGTGTTGAAGGCATGAAGAGGCTGCATGCTGGTGATAGTACTGGGGATCATGGTGATGGTGTTAGGTGTCATCAGCGGTACGTCGTCGGGGGCACGGCGCAGCGCCAGTGTGTAGTCAGGTGGGCAGGCGGGACGTAGGATGTCATGGGGCCGGAGTGGTTCCATGTCATGGTGAGCATCGTGCTCCGAATGCTTCATCTGCAGGGACATGATCTCCTCCTCCTGGCTGTGAGCCAGGTCGTTGGCAGGTCCACCCCGCTGAGGGGACAGCCGGTGTCGTCGCATCTCGTGCCGCTTGTCACGCTTGTAGTAAAGGGCGGCAAAGGCCAGGATGTTGAGAAAGAGGAGCGACGCCCCCACAGCAACTGTCACACTCAGCTCAGTGGAGTAGTCCCGGGTGTCTCCAGGGAAGAGGTCTTGGTGTGGACGCTCTGAACCCTCAGGCTCCGGATCAGAGGGGAAGGTAGGGTAGGGGTGACGAGTGGTACGAGGGCCAGGCGTTCTGGGCCAGGGTCTGTGGGTTCCTGGGCCAGGGCCTGGTGGTGAGCGGGTAGTGGTGGGGAAGAGCTCTTCATGCAGACTATGAAGGTGGGGTACTAGTTCCAGCCAGAAGGCCACCTTGTTGGCCCTGTAGTTGTCTCTAACACGAGGTTTTAAGCCAATGTGGAGGTACTGCTTGTCCTTTGAGTTGAACTTGGTCCAGATGACCTCTTCAAAGCGGTTGGGCTTAGTGTGAATGAATTTGGTGTCCTGAGGGACTGGCAGGTTGGGGTCCCTAGTGGAGGTCAGAGAGGACATCTCAGTTATAGGTTTCAAGTCAAGGTTTTAATCAATGTAGTTCAAAGATTTTTTCATCGAGTTGAAATCTAAACACCGAATACACCCTTTTAAGTTTTTACATATGAACTTACAGCAAACTGAGACAGTGCACTAAACTTTTAACAACTCTACCAACACATGGTTAGTGAGATAAGCCCCTAACCTCAGGTAGACTAGCTGGCTAATACTGCAGTCACACCACAGAGCAAAAAGAGAACAAATGAAATAAAATCATCAGTAAGACCTACCCAGTCTTGGCAAAGTTGGTCCAGTAAGTCATGACCACAGCACTGAGCATCACATCGTTCTTCGAGAAGTTACATGGGAACAGGTCTGTGGCACCGATCATGGGCACGCCGAACACGTACGGTATCTCATCACCATGGGCGGCATCGGCCCATTCGGGTCGTGTCTCGGTCTGGCAGTGATGGTAGAATGTGTAAAAGTAAACTGGGGACTGAAACTCAGCGTGGAGTTTGGCGGTTGCCACTGCTGGCGCCACCCACTGGTGGTCTGTAAACAGAGCTAAGAGGGTCTTCCGTCGCATGTCGCCATTGTCCCTGTCTGCCCAGTCTGTGTACATGAATTTAATGGTCTCCCTCAGGATGTCTTTGCCTAGAGGATAAGGCGTGGGAGGGGAGAAAGGACAAGGACAAAAGATAAAGGGAAAGGGAAAAAAGAGAAAATTGTGATAAGTTAAGTGGAAAGTAATGACAGGATAGAACATTTCAAGAGATGAGAGTGGTCCAGTGATGCGAAACAGAGGGTGGAAGAAGATAGAAGTGCACATTGCTAAGATGAACCGGAATGACAGCAATAAAAAATGAAAGAGGCATTTGTGTTTGTATGTGTTGTATATGTGAGAGGTATTGTTGAGAGAGAAACTGGAAGGACAGACTGAGCAACACAAAGGGCAAAAGAGAGAATATGCCTCTCAGAGAGCCAAATGAGTGACAGGCACTCGAGAGGGAGTGTGACTGCATTATCCAAATGTGTCTGTATTTTGACTGTGGCCTGCTGTGAGGGGTTTGCAGCCTGATCTGTTAGGAACAACAGCACTGTGATTGGGAGCTGGCTGCCTGGGGGATGATGAGAGACAGCATTAGTGCCCACAGAGCCTCAAAGGCCAAAGCCCAGACCCACCATGGTAAAAGATAATCTCGATGATAGGCAATCTGTTTAGTATGCCTGTCTTGGTTTATACACTTTGCTGGACTCACATTATAATGTGTTTAATACTGGCATTTCCACTGGGAGCTGCAGTATTGGATAAGTTGTTGTTGATTTATTTTTGTAGAAAGCACAAGATAATGTAAAATTTAAAAAAAAAAATGCATCTCTTTTTTTGTAGTGTGCAATGTCCCATCTAGCTTAGGTACAGGAACGTGTTTATATATTTATTATTATGTCCTATGCATGGAAATGTAAAGAGGTCAAAATTTCAGGTCACCTGCCACCATGGGAGTTTTTGGGCCATGAGTGGCCAGTTGAAATGTTCAGTGACCTGCCACAGTGGCAGGTGAGGAAAAAACTTAACTTCAGACTTTGGCTGTATGTATAGGTCACTATCGCATTGTGATAAAAATAACTTATTCTGTTTACTTTAATAACTATATGTTCTTTTTATTTTGAAGATGTTCCTTTAATTTCAGTCGTGTGTTTGTGTGGATCCAGGAAGATTTCATTTAATGGGGCTTCTAATAAGCATAAACAACAATGACTCACTGCAAAGTTCTGTCATCTGAGGGGCCGTAGAGGGCCTGAGGACTTGTAATAAGTATAATGCTGGCATGACTCACCCTCAGGGTAGCCATACAGGTTGTCTACAAAGTTAGAGATGGTGTAGTCGAACGCTGCAGCTGAAATGCCGTCATTGTCCTCACTGTCATCCACAAACTTCAGACCCTCTCCTTGGTTCACTCCTATGAGGATGTCATAGTTGAGGAACTCCCCCTGGTGGTGCAATAGGAGAAGAACATGTTGAGTGCTGAAATTGTATTCATGAGCAGGGTTTGTAGTGTTTGCTCATCTAAAATCACACCAGAGTGCTGATGATACAATTTTTGTTTTGAGTATTCATCTGTAAAGTCAAATGAGCTTTGTTCATATTTTGTATATGATATTTATGCCATGAAAAGTAAATTTGGAGGGTATCTTTTCTTTATCTTAATTAAACAAAAGCTATCAAAGTCTACTGTGTCAATTCATGCACAACAAGAGCTCAATGAAAGGCATTGGGATGTAGCTAACTTTTCCCATCAAATCAGCCAGAAACCTTATGAGGCTCACATTTGATTATTTCTCATAGATTATGAATTGTTTTGAAAATCCTAGCCTAACAACAAAGCAGCTGCAATCTCGTATTGCTCAGTATCTCTAATATCCAGGATAAATAACGTCACAGGATAAATTGCAGTTGATATTTTGTGATGAACTGTATTTCTTTTTGCCTACTTTCCTTCAGTTGGTGTCATTTTCTTCCCCTTATGTGAGAGATTCCCATTTTTTCCCACATAGGAACTTTTAAATTAAACATACTGACTTCAGCTATGAGTCATAAGAGCAGGTCAACTGACCCAATATGTGAATACAATATTAAGACAATGAAAGGTTTTTACGGTCAGGAAAAACTGAGTCATGTCCAAATAAAATGTGTCATGATTTGTGGCTGCACTGTGTTATATATATTACAATATATAATGTATAAGAAATAAGGACTATTCATCTTTTCTTTGTTCTTGTGAAATAATGTGTAGTTTAGCCCTTTGGGCTTCAGTTGAGTTGAGAAGAGAAAATCACAATCACAAACACAATCTTTGATTGACCTGCTCATAACCCAGACATGTCCCTGTAGCAAAGAGTTTGCATGTACACGTGTGTGTATGGGATCACAAGCAAAAACTGTTGTGAACCACCAGTCTAAAATATACCATAGAGGCAATGCACACTACCAACACCACAGCTGTTTGTCACTGTGTTACAGAGTTTCAGGGTGTGAGATCACACCAGCTTGTTAATGTCACCACCAGATCCTAATTCTATGGAAAGGTCACACTCACACCTGCTGCAAGTTCTTCATGTTCTCCTCTGTCTGGTGTGTCATCACAGCTCAACTCACTCTACTTGCGCCATAAAAATCCACAATAAATCTGCAGTGCCACCTTTGATATTGGTGCCAGACACTCACCTGCTGCATGAGGATCTCAGGATCGTCAGGCACCACGTCTCCATCCACCACAGGCCCAAAGGCAATGTGGTAACGAGCCGGCTGGATGTCCTGGTCCACCAGCTCCCTGAAGTTCTTGCGCCTCAAGCAGTCAACCAGGTCGGCCGTCTCCGTGTAGGTGCAGCCAACCTTCCGGGCCAGGATCTTGGTGTACTTGAGGGGCTGGTAGTTGACAGACCAGCTGGAGATGGCAGTTCCACTCTGGGCTATAGCCCTGTGGAACAGACCTGAAAGAACAGATGAAAAAGATTGGGTATTTCAATGACTGTACTGGGGGATAATTTGGCTTGATAACATATCTAAAAACATGGTAAAAGGTTTGCGATCTCATTAAATGTCACGTGCACTTTTGCAGGCAGGACGGAGCTCTGTGAAGTTGCTTGACTGAAGTTCAGTTTCGGGATAAGATAGGATGCAGAGAGACTACTTGAAGTGTAAATCGCATATCACTTTCTCTTTTTCACTTTATTAAACAAAAAAAACCCCTTCCAATTCTGACCTTTTTCATTTAACTATTCTCACTGGAGCAAAGCTGGCAGGCACAGGATGAGACTACAGACCCATAGCATCTCATATAGAGAATGCTACGGTGCTGTAGCTCCCACCCAAAAAAGAGAAAAAAGTCAGGAGTGGGAATAAGCTCATCTGAGATGTCAAAAGAGCCATTTTCCTCTGTCTTGTGCTGGCTGTTTCTTCTCCCAGACTCTCTCTCCTCTTTGTCTCTCTCTCTGACTCCTTAGTTCTGCCTGTCCTGTGCTGTTTGAACCACTCGAGTGGCTCGTTAAGGGGCCGTCTGCCTCACTCCTTTCCCCCCGTGCTCCTTTTCTCTCCCCTCTCCTGGGCTGAAGATTGGTCAGTTAATTATTAAGCAGAGCCGCAGAGCCCCCTTTCCCTGGGAAATCAATTAGAGTCAGAAGTAGCTTGGAAACAGCTACACCTACATATCCGCACTGAGAGGCAGAGGCGGAGAGACACATATAGAGAGAGAGAGGTGGGAGGTATTATTTCATTCGTCTTCAAAATCAGTTTCTTTGGCACTCCCTAAGTGCCTCTTGCCTTCCCTGCTCAGTACATTCCTGTATTCGGCTGCCTCTCTTTTCTGATGTGCCATGTCAGGGCATTTTCTTTCTGCTCCCTGTTTTCCTCCCTCAACAATGTTACCTCACCTCCTTCTACCTTAAACACTGTTAAAAGGACACCATGGACACTGTCTTCCCCTCTACACCCCCGACCCTTCATCATATCATTATCACTTACAACCCTTCCCTCCACCTGCCACTTCCACCCTGCCTCCCATTCGATACGCCTCTGCTGTCGGGCTTGATTTGTGACGCTGTGTTGTTGACATGAGTGGTGTCCCTTAAGGGTGGGGATGACAGACTCCTTACCTGGTATCCCTGGCAGGGAAGAGGGGGGAGTATGACAGACAGGCAGCGTCTAGAAGGCTGATGTTACGCCGTTAGATGCTGATGAAGATGAGGATGACGATGAAGGGGTGATGACAAAGTGGAGGCATGAGAGTGGACAGGTGGCAGTGTGAGGGGGTTGGTTGTCAGCAACAGGAGACACAGGGTTAATACAGGCTTTCCCCACCGTGAGGGTCCCTCTGCTGCTAAAGTGGGGCCTCCCTGAAAAATTAACGATTATGTTATGTTATGTCTATGTTAAGTGTGAACCTGGAGCTGTGAGGTAATTATCTCAGCTAAGCATAAAGACTGGAAGCAAGGGGAAACAGTCTCTCTATCCTGAAGTTCAAAAACACACATCTAAAGTTCACTAATATTTGTTTAATCCATGCATAAAGAGAAGGGGGGAGTCATGTCCTGCAAATATTTCTAGATGTGATGTGCAGGTCATGAACGAATCATTCGAAACAAATACACTTTTTAATGTCTCTGGAGTGAAAAGTCCTCATCTCCACAAACTCATTCACTGACTCCCCCCTTTGCAAGCTGCAAAGACAAGGCAGGACCACATGTCACTCACACATTGTGCAACTCTTATATTTACTGTATTTGTGAAAATGTATCAAGTTAAATAGGTCTGACTCGGGCTGCACCAATCACTCACCGACAAGGAACAGCACCAGGCTTTGAAGCCAATTTGACATAGTGGTTAAACCGTGTAATTACAACTTCCCAGTCTGACAGAGGCCCAAAAAGTATTTTTTCCCAAACTCAATCATGGGAAAAGGAGCAGCTGTAAAATGGTGGATTCCTTTTTTTTGAGCATCACAACCACTGCAAAATGACTCATTTGACTATCAGAATTTGATCCAATTGGTCTGATAGCATTTGAAAAGTCTTGCAGAGCAACATGATTGAATTATTTTATCCCACTCGAGATGGCTGGCGGTAGTCTCTGGTGCACTCTTTGCTTTCTTGGATTCACCAAGCTCTGGGTGACTGACTCGATGAATCGAGTGACTTGAAAACCGGACTCTCTTTAGTGAGTGACTCATGCAAACTCGAGTCAGTGAAAAGAGTTGAACCTCATTCTCTAATGCCAATCCTCAACAAGACTACACGCACTTAGGAACAGTCAACATGCTGTGTAATTGCACTTTATATAAGTCATAAGAATTCTGTGATGACTGTTATGATATTATAATGATATAAATATATAACAACTGGGATCTTAGGAGGTTTTAAACTGCTAAGTGGGTCACCTGTCAATAAGGGAAAAGGGTTGGGTATGCCTGGGTTGATATGAAGGGTTAATAGACATCAGTGATAATTACAGAGGATGTGTTACATGGAGACAGTGACATGGCAGCTGTGCACAGATGCTCACTCAAGCTTTGACGACACACATTTGTTCTCAAGGCACATCTACACAGACAGAATGAGTCAAAGTTAGAGATGCGTCAGATGTTGGCTTGGTGCTTCACACACACACACACACACACACACACACACACACACACACACACACACACACACACACACACACACACACACACACACACACACACAGAGCGGTGATTGAAACAGATGTGTGGTTGTGTGAACACGCTCTCTCTAATCTCTCTCTTTCTTTTCACCCACCGTATCTTCCCTGTTTCTGTCCTTTGCAGTTTGTGTGTGTGAGACGGAAAATGAATAGAGGAGAGAAATATTGAGGGAGAGTCCTCGAGCAGCGTAGAGAACAGAGACTTTAGGATCGGAGGAGGACAGCTTCAAGAACAGCATGATCAAAGGCAGCCAGTGCGTGACCATTTGGCTGCGGGTCGTCAGCCACACTGATCTCAATTCAGATCAAAGTCGATTGGTCCGTAGGCCTCTCTCTTTTGGTGGTGCAATGTTAACACTTAGCCCTCGGGGTGTGTTGTTGGTAATGGGGAGCATGAGATCAGATGGATGTAGGTTTTCGACAGAGGGAGAGCCTCTCTGCTGCAGAGCAGTGGACTGTTATCAGAGCCAGAAGCGCTCACCAGGTCAGGTAATGTGGGCTAATGGTGAAGCTGCAGTGTCATTTATACTCCATAGACATGAATGACATAACCTGGATCAAACCTGGACTTGCTCATTAGCCACATGACTGCTTAAATTCTTCAATTCACAGGGCAAGCAGTGTTTTCCTTTGAGGACAGAAGTGTCAAGTGAACATCACAGGACTTTTCTGAGCTGCATGCTGCTAGCTGAGTTTCCATCTGACCACACAGGGATAGCAGGACCTTGCAGCCATGATTACATTTTGGATTGTATAAAACATGGGTCATGACATAGCCAAAGGATAAATGAAGGTAAAAAATTTACTATATAAGACACTGATCATAACACACGTACAGTAAGTCCAGGAACAAATACGGGAGCATACGTTTTTGTTAAGAGTTTCAAATGTCGAATTGGCAGGTGTGCATCACCATCTGCTTCCAGCCAATATATTAAACAAATACACAGAGGTGATTGCTAAATATGAATTGTGGCTACTCAGGGATTAGTGAGTAATGTTCTAAGCTGAGGACTGAAACATTATTGGATCAGGTGGAATTCTGGTGAGCAGCCACAACCCATTAGTCGAGAAATGTGTGGTACATGAGTGATTCACAGGGCCGGATCCAGGACATTAGGAAACACAAAAGATTCATGATATTGCAGGTATTCCATGACCAGGCCATGACCAATATAATAAATGTATGTAAATTGTGAAGACTTTAATAAAAAGATGTTAAGTGTATTTTTAGGTGAAATTGACATTATCAATATATATTGACATGTGTGAGAAACATGCTGTCTTCACTTCGAGACTATATTTACAGAGGAGCACAGAGGACTGATAGAGAGCTTCATCACGTGGGGCAACGACAGTCACCTGAAGCTCAGGATCAGGAAAAAATACAATGAACTTGTGGTGGACTACAGCTAATTAGCGTCACCAATTATCTGACCAAATATGAAATATGGCCTCAAGCTCCTCTTCTGTTCCTGAGTTACGTTGTAGAATAAAGAAAGAGTGTTTTTGCAGAACATTTTGATGTCAAGTGAAGATGACCTTTGACCTTTTGGATTTAAAAAAACCATCACTATTTATCGTACAAAGCATTTGCGTGAAATTTTGTCATAATTAGAATAAGTTACGGCCAAGAACATGTTTCGTGAGGCCACAGTGATCTCTGACCACCAAATTCTAATCAGTTCTTCCTTGAGTCCAGATGGATGCTGTGTCTAGAAAACAAACAAGCAACACAATGCAACAGAGCCTTTAAATACCCTCTGAGTGGTGCGAGAGGATGAGGAGGTTGACGCAGGACGCCCCAGCTCCTGAGCCGAAGATGGTGATCCTCTCTGGGTCCCCACCGAAGTGGCCGATGTTCTCATTGAGCCAACGCAGGGCCTGAATCTGGTCCAGAAGGCCATAGTTCCCCTTAGCAGACTGATCACCGGTACTGAGGAAGCCTGGGTATTTGTAGAAACAAAGATGGATGTAGGAAGAAGGCGAGGGAGGATATTTAAGGGAGGGTAGGAGAGGCGTAAGGACAGGTGGGAAAAGAACAAAGGAAAGGAGGATATAGGGGAAGAATGGATGAAGAGACGAGAGGAGAATAAAAAGAGAAGACAAGATGACGTTAGTATCAGTAGCTGTAGTATTTAGCACCTGTCTGGCAAATGCTCCCTACTTTGGCCTGTAAATCAGCTTCTGACAGAGAGGGAATTGCATGACTGCAGAGAACAACTGTGTGTGTGTTTGAACGTGTGTGTGCGCAACACCCTCATTCATCAACAAAGAGTGACAGGAGGTACTCAGAGAAAGCAAAGGGAGTGAGGGACGGAATTGCTTTTTCAGCTCCTCTCTTAATGACGTTTACTCCGTCTAATGGCATTGAGCAGGGACTTCTACACAAAGCCACTTACAGTACAGCAGCCTGCACTCCGAGAAATGTAGGTGACCCTAATTTGAATCATCACCATAACTGGATTACAAGTGATGACACATGGTACTTGGAATTTAGGATTGTACAATGCCTTTCTTTTTTATTTTCTTTTTTGGAACAAAAAGCTGTCCTTCGTCAGTATCGTCATGGATGTGACATTTTGAGAAGCAGCAGAAGAAACCCTCACTTTAACAGCAGAAAATTTTACCTATAGGCTTTTGCACAGCAGACGCTTTCACTTGTCACAGCATAAAAAGTGTTACTAATAACATTAACTATGACTCTGTTCAAGCATCCCAGTAAACCAAGACAGTGTGACAGTGAGCCAGCATGAACAATACCGGGACCCTGACAATGAAGCAGCTAAATGGAATTTAGCCATCATTGATTTAATTATTTACACCTTCTAGGGTGGCATGTCAAAATGTCTCCCAGGAAAAAGGTCTATATTTAAGAGACCGATATGGTATTCTATTCCTTGTCCTATTGTGCTTGTCCTATATCATAAAGGAAAAGATGCGAATGAGCTGAGAAATGTGATCTGATTGGAAATGTATGTGAACCCCCCCGCTTATGATTTGCATATGTAATGTGGACTTGGATAACACCACACTCTTGCTTGACCTTATTGAGTTTATTCTTGCATTTCTTCACTGTAATGATCGTTGTTTTATGTGTTTGTAAGTGACACAGATTTCTCATCAAATTTCCTTTGTGGAATAATAAAATACTGTAATAAAGTACTTCCTCAAAGCTTCTCTTTGAGACAATCGTTCATTCACCAGAGTGTTGCGATAATAGCTCACCCTTTCTGTTGTTAGCTGACATTTGCCTCCCATGATTACTGCTGAGTATCTTCGATTGTTCCACCAAAGACCTAAATCTTTTCTATTTAAGTGCCCATTAACTGGCAGCCTCTCAGATTCTAATGGGACTCCTAATTAGAGCTTTATTAAAGGCAGGTGCACAGGAAAGGTCATCCATTAAGCCTATACAGTGGAGGTTAAACACTTGTATACAGCTCTGCTGTAACACACACCTGCAGTGTGTTGTCTGTTGTCTGAGCTCCAAATTAGTGTTCACGATCTTTTATCAAGATTTTTAATGAAACAAAATATCTAAATAAACTCACAGGCATTTCTCATTCCGTAACACATCTATTCCTTTGTTCAGTGGAAATTACATTGTAGTCGGTTTAAGGATGCAGTACAAGCTGCGAGTCTATGTGTGTGTGTGTGTGTGTGTGTGTGTGTGTGTGTGTGTAGCCTAGAAAAGAAACAGAAATTTAAATATAAATAAACAATATGTTATAGCAAAACTGCAATAATGCATAACTACAATAGAGAAATTCTATATATGCAATTCTAATCTAAATATAAATAAATAGCCAACTTAACAACTAACGATACTTGCAGGAGTTACAAAAATGATCATACCAGGATTATGAATGTTATACAAATGAGGAAATAAACTCTAATAATAATAAATATAATAATAATGAACTAACTGCTGGCTAGACCTCACTAAACACAAATCACAACACCTCTTAGCAAGAGCCAGCCTGCTTCTTTGGATAGGGATACAGTGCCACCTTGTGGCGACAACACAGCAGACGACCTGCACTCTCTGAATATTGTAGAAATGTTATAGAGCACATTTGGCTCAAGGCTGTAATGCCGAACAATAAATACACAAAGGCCGATGCATTTAATCATAGCATGAACATGTAGAGTCTGTAACTGTGGCTGGACACTGAGTTATTGCCACAACAGAAAGAAGTGCATGTAAGAATGGCAGAAAACCTGGATGACATTTACTCACTTAACGCTAGCCATTAACAACATGCACAAGGAGAAACAAGAGGTACACCTACTCACTGAAACAGCATCTTGAAACTATATAACTTCTTCACATTAACCACTGCTGAAAAAGGCTTTTTCTGCACCAGGATGGGGAAGTGGCTCATTACTAGCTAATTGAAACTGGGCCATAGAGAGTAAAGGAACATGAATATTATGTTGTGCATCTGATCACCCTTTTGCACATACATATTTATATTGAATTTACAATTACATTTGACTAAAAAAACACTATCTGCCTGTAATGGCCTTTGCTGCACTAAAGGGCTTATACCTACTGAGGTTCACAACATGACCCAATCATTTCTCTCTTCATCCTGCAAGTACAAACCAAATCAATCAATATTTATCACTTCAACTGATCCATAAAAACTAAAGGGATTGAAGAACATATCGGCGGGCACTTCATGCATTTACTGGTTTTTGTGCTGCTCTTGAAACACCACAAATACACACAAATAAGCTGCATGTTTGGGCGCATTAATTAAGCCAAGCACAAACAAGAGGCAAATAAGCTGCCTAATGCCTTATTGTAATCACCATTATATATGAAACATAACCAATTATGCTTATAAGGTCATTCGTTAAGGTAATTAATGCAATGCATTGCAATACTTCAATGTCAGCATATTCTCTTGCACAAAATATGGGAGGTGTTCATATCAAGTCATTAAAATGTGAAAATTTGGAAAAACAATTTTTCAAATTGCAAGTTTGTGAAGCGACATCATCTATTGCTATGCTTTGCTTTTCAGTTACTATTCTTACAAAAATGTGCACCGTGCCGATCGGACATGAAAACAGCAAAGCGACTAAGCACAGATCCAGCAGATATCCAAGATCCTAACGTTATCTTGTTACAGCCAAAGCCATTGTCTTTCCTGCACCTTCACGCTGTGTCCATCTGACTGTGAGTCAGTGCACAACAGCGGGCCACTTCACCCGTCCTCCCCTTCCTCTACAATCTGATAAAAGGCAAGAAAAAAACAGAGGAGCTGGTTAAAACGGCGCAATGCAAGATGAAAGCGCGGCTCTGCATGAATAGCCTTTAAAATGGCAGTGGTAAGGAATGGTGGTTAGAGGGGGAGAGAGAGAGAGAGAGAGAGAGAGAGAGAGAGAGAGAGAGAGAGAGAGAGAGAGAGAGAGAGAGCAAAGGAAAAGGAGAGAAGGATAGTGGGTGTTCTGTGAGTCCCGGATAGAGGCACAGTGTTTCATCCAGCCTCCAAGACACCAGGGGTTGGCACACACACACACACACACACACACACACAGGGACACTGATCAAAGGCTGACACTACAGAGAAGAGTGCCTCCTTTTCTCTCCATCTCCCTCTCCCTCTCTCTTCCACACGCACACACACACACACACACACACACACACACACACACACACACACACACACACACACACACACACAGGTCATACAGTATACGTGTGAGCACACAAAGGCAGAGGAATAATGTAAATACACACTCTCATCTTTTCTCTCCTCATTGCACATGTACTACACTTCCACACAAAGCCCATGTATAATCATTCGCAACATGCTAGCGCCCACACAGACCTGCCGCACCACCATTCTTTTTGTGTATTTGAGCAAACACTCTTTGGTGTATCTATCCTGGAGTCACAGCAGCAATGACCCTTTTTTATGTTCCATCAGAGAGGCATGAGATTATGCTCATGGAACCTTGTGCAGGCTTACCGTGTATATGTGGCCATATGTGCCGTAATGATTTGTGTGTGTACGCAGAGGTGCATGCATCTGTGACTCTGGGCGCAGCCATACATGTGATTATGATTTGTGTGTGAACAGTGAGGCTGCTGGATGACAAACAGCTCTTCTAACACACTAGATCCCACGTGAATTCATTGTTCGAGGTTGACATGGGTGCCAGGGCTCTCTGTGTGAGTGTGTGTGTGTGTGTTCTTGGCAGCAAAGTGATTATTGTCTATCAGAGGAGTGTGTGTGATCTCCAGAGGAATGAACAGATGTGCACGGTTCGAAGCATCTGAATAATGTATAGGACACACGCATTTTCAACATGACACGCACACAACTCAGGCTGTGCCCAGTTCTTTCGAAGGTGATGAAAGCCACCTGCCTGTTAGACAGGAGGCACGTTCCCAAATGGTGTCTAAGTGTATTATCACAATTACAGCAGGGTACCTCACTGTTTATGCCACCGCTGCCAAAGCTGGACCGCGCTACCATCCTGCTGCCACGCTAAACGCTTCGCCACTTCCAGAGAGGGTCACGCCAAATGATGCAAGGGAGGGGAAGAAGGATTCGGAAGTGGGAGGAAAGGGGAAATGAGAAACCCTTTTTTTTCAGCGAGCTTAAAAAGAGGCTTTTTTCCACAAACACCACTCTGGCTTAGACACAGCAATTGGCCTTGGGTGATTTGCTCCGCTCCTCTCTCTCGTTCTTATTGTGCTCTTTCTCTCTCTAAAGTTGTTATTACTATTGCCTGGCTGTGACAACCAAATTATCTGTGAAATTATTCTGATTTTATGCCCTCATACTGGGCAGGACACCTCTCAATGTGTGTGTGTGTGTGTGTGTGTGTGTGTGTGTGTGTGTGTGTGTGTGTGTGTGGAGATGTGTCTAATGTAAACCCTTTTCCGAGCAGAAAACAATGGCATTTTGAGATGTGAACAATCAGCCGAATGAAGGAGCTTGGTGTCAGTAGCAGTCAGCATCTCTCTCTAATCTCTTTCTCTCTTGCCATTTCCTATTTTTCTGCATTTTGAAAATCACTGTCTTGCTCTTTTTCTCTCTCCCTTATCTTCCACATCTTCTTTTCGTGTGACAGTCACCTTTGGCTTTGGGATCAGCAGAGGAAACAGCAGGGTGTTAATGATGCTGTGGTGACACCGCATCCTCTCAGTTTAAAAGTATGATCCTTAAAATGTTTGTGAACAAAAATCAAACCCTAATTTTGATACTATTTATGGTGGGCAGTTTATTAGCAACGTTGATTTTATGTTTTTACATTCTATAATTACTTCTATATGTAGTGCTTTTTATTGTTAGTGGCGGAGTCTGCCATTCCTGCAACATATTCAAATTACTTATCAATGCAAAAGCCATTCCCAGGAAATATTGCAGGCATGTAATCCAGTGTTACTTGATATTTTATCTCATTGATATGAGCTTGCTCTCCTAATGCCGTATGAGAGATGTATGAAGTTATTGCTCATGCTAACCCCAACATTTCCTGCTGCCGCTGCTTCACAATAAAAACATTCAATTGGCAAAATATGAGTGGGTTTTTTTTTATGAAGCAGTCACACGAAACGCAATGTTTATCCTCATGGTTAATAATGTTTAATTCAAGACAAAGTAGCTGTTCGACAATTACTTGCTGTAAAATTTCCGCACTCTTGCTGTTACCACCAGTAACTACAGGTGTCGCCAAATCAACCAGCACTGAAACCTTGAGGAATTCAACATTAAAGAAAATGCGCTGCTGTCCAATTTTAAACTGTCAAATATTCCTCAAGTTTTTGCACTATTTCCTCTCTCGTTCACTGCTTTTTCTTCTCATGGATGTCCCCTCATTTGCTCTTCATTCATTTATCTCCCTGGCCCCCTGTGGTTCAATCCTTCCATCTTTCAGGGACTGGTCTGAGGCTGCTCGTTTCTGAAGTCCTGTTTTGCATGTGAGTGTGTGTGTGTGTGTGTGCGTCTGGAGGTTAGTGGGTGGACTCTCTTTCAAGCCTTGTCACTGTCCCTCGCTTCCGCTTTAATGAAGTCGTAGGGCCAATTGTGTGTGCGCGTTTGTGTGCTTGCATCACTGCGTTTTTATGTCGTCTCAAGCTGTATGTTGTCGTACTATATGCTCTGTGTTTGTGTGGCACATCAACACAGAGATACTGCAGCAGCAAGAGAGAAAATGTGTGTGTGCGTGTTGTGTGTGTGTGTGCGTGCGCTGGTGAAAGAGAAACCAGGCCAGCTCCCAGTAGAGTACGATCATGTGCACACAAGTGTTTCTCAGAGCCTCAATCTCCACATGCGTGTTTATGTGTGTGTGTGTGCGTGTATGTGTGTGTGTGTTAAGCATGGAGGAGTGTGATTGCTCTGGTTTTTGTCATGGGCCAGTCCAAGTGTGTCAGAGGGATGTAGAAGAACACACACACACACTCACACACACACACTTGTACACAGAGGGAGGACAACAGAAAGGAAGAAGGATGAGAGCGGCTGACTGAGACAGAATGAACCACAAAGGGACAAACACAGTGAGAGGAAGTGAGATGACACATTGTCAGGTGTGTGTGTGTGTGTGTCCACAGGGACAAGTAGAAGGACCAGTATCTATTTCACTCTCTTTAACTAGAGCCTTTATAGAGTGGCGGTGTGTGTCTATCGATCAGGTTTTGTTGCCCTGTGAACACTTTTACAGCCCTGAGGAACAATAGCTCACCGGTCTGATCACACACTCCCATCATGAGCCTTTTCATGTGTGTGGTGTGCTCAGAATTGCAAAGCCGTCACCTCCCCTGTCTCCTTTTTTTTGTATTTTTCCCTCATCTCTTCCCTCCACTCCTGTTTATCCATCACTTGGCTCCCTTTGGTGTTGCTGTCAGGGGGTAATGGCGGGTGAAATAGGGGTGCCGTGGGCCAGATCGGACACGATGTATGGCATAATGTGTGTGGGTGCGTGGACAGCACTTATACAAAGCCACAGTAATTGTTTGAAGTCATCGCCGTGTTTGAAACCAAGTGAAAAGACTTCCTGTGACACTTTCATTGATATATTTGTAGTCATTATTGGAGTATGTGTGTGTTGTATCTTACCTGTGAGACTCATGGGGTCCTAAGTGAGAGTGGTTGACCTGTATAATACCATTACTTTAGTTCACAAGCCTGTTACTCAGGTACCACGCCTCACTGTTCAATGTCAGTGCAAGTGAACATAATTGTGATTTTTCTCTTGCTCTTGACAAATGTTTGTTTTTTAAATTTATTTTATCATTTATTTTTTTCCCTGGGCCAACTGTGCTGCCTCCACCAGCCGCTAGCTCTGATTCAGGTTGCTGGACTTTCATTAAAAGTTGGTTCTGGATTTGATTCAAAGATAACTGTGTGTGACGGGTCGGGTCTGCTACTGAGCTTTGCCAGCTCCTGGGCTTATTCAGGACTCTGCCACAAGCTGCTGGTATCTAATTTTTATTCCTCTGTATTTTAATTTGTCCCATTTCGGGGCAAAAAATTGATTCCTCATTTTTCAAAAAATTATTTAGTTGTTGTTTGCTGCTGTTGTTGTTATAAATCATTGTGTGAAACTGCAGGTATCAGATATCAGAATAATAAAAACATGTTCAGTATCTGAAAATTCTCCATTTATTTGACTTTTAAAGTCCCTGAAAACTTTTTTTCACTTTTTTATTATGAGCGATGTGGTCCCACAATATTGCAAAATTTTCTTCCAAAGTTAGAGTGACTGTTCTGTTTTAATGGTTTGCAATAGACGGGACTGGTAAAAGGTAATGCCACCTACTTCCATTTATCAATCACGATTCAGCAAAACTGGTAACATGGGCATGTTTTTGCTCATGTTACCACAAATAAAGCAGATCAGTGTTAAATTTTTAATAAATAACACCTGATGCTAGTTTTACAAACTAATACCTAACGTTAGAGAGAATTTGAAAGCAAGATTTTAGGGGTTTCAGAGGGGCCCTTCACTGATTTAATATTGCACTCCCCTAAAGTTATATGAGACAAACAAAATAAAAAAGGTCAAACCCAAAGCAGCAGAGGCTGAGACATCCTGACTCAAACAGTCCTAGAATGGGTCAAGCTCCAAAAACACCAGCTGATATTTTTGCATTAATTTAACCCAATAGCATTTTTTGTTAGACCCTCCTTGCCTTGTTGTACTATCCGAGTCCATTTACACAATGATTCGGAGCAAGGATGGAGGGAAAAAAAGAAGAGGGGGGGTGGGGGACAGAGCGAGGAAAACAAGAGCTAATGAATCCCCAAACTGCCGTCCTGCCTGCTCCAGCAGCAGCAGCTGTGCGGTGGTTAGGATTTACCGAGCAAAACAAACAAACAGCAAAAATAAATGGATAAACACTCATTGTGCGTCTGCAGGGGTGTGTGAAAGTGAGCGTATGTGCGTCTAGGAGTGGGCTTGTAGGCATACGGGTCTTTCAGCTGCACGTTTATGCGCAGATGTCGGTGTGTGTGCGTACAGTATGTGTGGGCCATCATCTTCATGTTTTCGCCTTCCATGGCTGCAAGAGGAATGAATGGCTGTTGTGTCTGTGCATCTCCGGAGCTAAAAGTAGACCTCTGCTATTCCACTACGCGCTGGCAAAATGCTGCAATACTTCAAACGGAGCCCATGCTGGGTTGGCCTAGATACTGTAACTCCTCCTCGCTCAGCACTCAGTTTGCATGGCACTGAACATAGGCAGCATGGTGCAGTTTAGCTGAGCATGGGCTTTGTTCAGCTGGCACTGTTCATACTTTTTTGGCGTCGTTTTTATTCGACCATTTGTCGTCGTTCATTACAAAAAACCTCGGAACAATTCTCGGTTTGCAACTTTAAAAACACGCGATAATGAAGCGTGGCTCTATTTTGGTTAACCGTCCTCTATTATGGTTCCATTGTAGATCAAAATGACCGCAGTGACAGCCCTTGTTAAACTGGGCTTTAAGTGACAGAAAGCCTAAGCGATACGAGTTTCATATCAAAACATGTTCAATGAAAGAGGAGGCTCCGCTGGAAAAGTGTTTGAATTCATTATTCAGCTGCTAACCTGCCTCTCAACTCAGAGGGTCGGCCTCACGCTGGGGGAGTGTCTGCGCCAAGTTGTCTCTCTGCTGCATGATTGATACCAAAGCTCAACGCCGCTAACTCACCACCTCGGTATGTGCATCATTCTCACTCACACACACACAAACACACACACACAACAAATCCTGTCCATCAAGTGCAAAATAACATAACAGACATTCATGGAGATGTCTGATGTTTTCCCCTTCCATGGCAGTGTAATTAAAATATGCAAATGATATGATAAAACGCATTTCACTCTGACGGTGACAATGTCAGTTATGTCAAACGCCTTCAGTATTGGAAGGGTATTGTCAGATAAGGCACATCAAAAGTGTAGATGATGTGCCTGTGTGTGCTTGTGTGTGTGTGTGTGTGTGTGTGTGTGTGTGTGTGTGTGTGACAAAGCGAATTCGGAGCTTTATCTCCAGCGCATACAGAAACCAATCTGACTCCTGCCTCAGAAGTGTGTGGAGGACAACTTCTCAAATCCCACTCGATGGCTCACCCTGAGCACACCCACCCCTACACACACACACACACACACACACACACACACAAAGCTTTCGATTATTCTGACCTTCCACTCGCATGTTTATTGGGTAAACAGTTTAAATAAACGATGTTTTGGAGAAATTGTGCACTGGCATTTCCTACACATTTGGTGTGTATTTGTGTGCGTGTTTGTCGAGTCATGCAGGTCACGATTTCAATGTTAACTAGTTGCTGACAGGGGCAAACCTTGGCTGGACAATAAAACTCACATGGATAAGCTGAGCTAAAGGGGGAAACACAGCAGAGTACACGCTTGTGACAAGGACACATAATATAATCAAAAGGTTTAGAATCTGGAGACATCTCAAGGCCAAAAACCACTGAATGCCTGCGACCTTTAATCCCTCAGGTGACACTGCATTCAAGCCCATTATTGTATCAAGGACATTATTACATAGGCTCAGGGAGACTAAACGCAGTTTGTAGCTGCATCTACAAATGCAAGTTAAGACTCTACCATGCAAACCGAAAACCATGTATCAACAACATCCAGAAATGCCGCCAACATCTCTGGGAGGAAAAGTACCATCCAGATGGTTACCAGTGTGGTAACTCGCACATCTGTCAAGGCACCATAAATGCTGAAATGTACGTAAAGGTTTTGGAGGAACATATGTTGTCATCCAGAAGGCATCTTTTCAGGGATGTCCAACACAAAAATGTCAAGCCACATTCTGCACGTGTTACAACAGCGTGGTTTCGTAGTAAAAGAGTGCAGGCACTAGTCTGGCCCGCCTGCAGTCTCCTGTCAAAAATATGAAACATGGTATGAAGCACAAAATACGACAACACAAACCTTGACTGTTGAGCAACTGAAGTCATGTATCAAGCAAGAACGGGAAAGAATTTCGCTTTCAAAAGTTCAAGAATTTCTGTCCTCAGTTCCCAAATGCTAACTGAGTGTTGTTCAAAGAAAAGGTGATGTAACACAGTGGTAAACTGTCCCAACTTTTTTTGGAATGCGTTGCAGGCATCACATTCAGAATGAGTGTATATTAACAAAAAACAATTTATCAGTTTGAACATGAACTAACTCATTGTACTTTATTCAATTGAATATTGGGCGAAAAGGATTTGCAAATCATTGCATTCTGTTTTAATTTACTTTTCACACAGTGCCCCAGCTTTTCAGGAATTGAATGGAAATACTGAAGTAAAGCACAAATACCTCAAATCTGTACTTAAGTACTAGAAAATTTGTAATAAGTTACATTCCACCACTAAAAACTAAAAACATACTTGGAATATGAAAGGCCCCATTACAGTGACAGGATGATACATGGTTGGTGACATATAGTGGTGGAGTAGCCAAAGGTTACTGGGCTATCATCTACTATTTCAGAATGCACTAAAAGGCAAACAAATAACCATGCTGAAGGCTTTTTCAGAGGTGGTGTTTTCTCTCTTCACACCATCACATACAAATGGAAAACACTGCTCCCGCATCGAAGCCAGATAACACTGTTTGTCAACCTTATGATTTGTGCCTGGGCCTTTGTCATATCACTCATTGTTCTGAATGCATGGAGGTAATGCCCTGAACGAAATCTCTCTGAAGAAGGAGAGGGAGGACGCACTCGTCTACAATACGATCGACTCACAAGACTCGTTTCTCTTGCGAGGGAAACCCAGTCTGTAAAATCGGTAACATTTCCTGCTTCAAACAGCAGGGCCCAGATTTATCAGCAGCCCGTATAAGAAGGACCAAAGTCACAAATAACGAGACAATTTAGAATTTACAGACAGAACAAACTGAGACTTTTCTGTCTGAACAGCCAGTATTGTACCACTTTAAAAATGCACTTCTGTGTAATGCAACATCTGCCAAGTCCTCAAACAGCATTTTGAACAAATTATAATCAGTGTCTCAGTGTTACCATTAACACAATTTAACTGCTGACCTGCAACCGTGATTTAAACTCTAATTGAGACAAATGTTCAATCACGCTTAAATGTAGTTTTATAGTAAAAACAATTGTGAGCCAAAGATACCACAATAAAGATAAGTGATAAGTAGATTAGTAGACAATAATATCGTATCTAAAGTTCCTTTTTGACCATCAGCTGTGGTGTGTGAGCAGGCCAGAGCTAACATACATTTACATACAATTCCAAGTACAAGTGCAATTTGATAAAACACACTGTTTAAGAATATAGCACTTCTACTATGTAGATAAAATATGCCCCTAGAGTCTACATCCTTATCCTATCTATTTCCTGTATGAAAGGAAAGTCATACATATGATATGATAACAAGCCAGTTATCATCCCAGCTGGGTGGTTACCAGGGGCAGCAGTGGCCAGGGACCGACAGAAACTGAACTCATCAGCAGAAAATTTGAGAAAAACTAATGAAAGCATCTTCTTGTCCCCACTGCTGACAGACTACAATGGAGAGAAGTGAACAATCTGCGGGGCGGACAGGCACAAAGAGAAAGCACCTGTCAGGCAGCAGTACGTGCTGTACCTTGATAGGCAGTCTGTATCTATTCCAGCAATTTTCCACCGGCCTCTCTCTCTCTGTTATCTGGTGTATCTGTCCCCTGCTGCCTCTCTTCTCTCCAATTCAGCCAGCTGTGCCTGGACAAGCCCATGTATTAATGGAAATTGGTGTGTGTGTCCCAGTACTGTATACGGTATAGTGGTATCTCAGAGACCGTCCCTGAGCCGCTGACATCACAACTCTGGTAACAAGACGGTAGAGGAGATTTCATCTCCTCTCTTCTTTCTCACCACACTGTCCATTGTTTGTCTCTGAGCCCGACTCAACTGAGCTGTACAGCTGCCCCTATGTGATGAGCGTCTAAGCTGCAACACAAGTACGTCATCTTATAAATGACGTGCGCTGATGTGTTGAGCAGAAAATTCAATTGGTGATGCAGAAAGAAATGATGCAAGTCTTTGCAAAAATAATGTCTCAAATAGTTAAAAAGCACAAGTGTACAAAATGGGAAGAACTTTCACATTGCAGCCAAAGTGCAGCTTTTGTAACACTGTAATTAGCTCAATTGATTGCTGGTTGAAGTTAGTTTTGCTGTTCACAGCAGAAACATATCTGGGATCCTTTCACTTTTTATTGGACTCGCACCCAGGGATGTACTAAGAGAACTGGATATCCATGCTCCAAAAAAAGTTCTTTGCACTTTTTTATTTCATTTCACATTTTATTTTGTATATTTATTGTTATTGGTCATAATGGTTAAAAGTAAACTGACGCATAGTTTCAGAGAGTACCTTTTCCGCTCTGTTGCTTTTGTAATAGTTTGTGACAGTCCATATTACAGTTTTTTTTCTCTGGTGTGCGTCAGGTATCATCCTGACCCAAATCATTAAGATATTTAAGTCAGATAGCAGTTAACAAGCAAACTGATGTATGTGTACTTCTGCTTGTGCACCCAAATATTTCAGTAAATTACATTAACAACACCAACCCAAGTTCCCTTATTCAAAACTACAATATAATATCTGGGTTTTTTTTAATAGGTACAATTTGTATTCATTTTCAAGATCAAGAAAAGGTATAAAGAAATGCAAAAAAAGAGTCTGAAAAAAATTTTGACTTGACTAATGCAAAAAATAAAGTTACACATCAATACAATACAAAGTAAGATAAGTAAACCACCTGCTATTGAAAAACAACAAAGTTTCAGTCCTATGGTATGAGGCACACACCCAGTCAGTCAGTGTCATTGCATAAGTCCAGAGCACCTCATGTGACCTTCAATTTTGACTGAGGCTACAGCACGAAAATCACAGTGCAGTCTGTGCTATTGGGGCTTGATTATATCTCTGGAAACTCAGAGACGCTTCCCTCATGTTTATGCTTCTCGGTCTCCTGTAATCTTATTGGATATGCTTGGAAGGCCAGCAGCAAACAGGGTTTAGGCTCATACTTTGAACTCTGAGCGCAGTGACTGGGTATAAAGCGCTCTAGAGTAAAACAATGGCTCAAAGTGGTGCAGAGATCTGGCACTGTGTCTGTGTTGCTGATAGAGTGAGGAAATGTCAGAAATAAGATGTACAGCCAAAGAAGCGTGTATAGAGTGTGTGGTTAAAGTATTGTAGTGAAATAGGCGAGATAGAGAGAGAAAGAGGGTGTGAAGTCAAAGTCAATTTGTATGTGTGTGTACTGTGAATCTACAGACAGACTGACATGAAAGATGTCCAGGGCCTTGATGAATAATTCATACCACAACATAAATAGATGCAAGGCAACCTGGAAAGCCTTCACTGTGTAACAGTTTCTTTACAACACATTTTATGCTTCTGTAAACCAGAAATGTCCATTTTTTCAGATGATTTCAAATCACCACAAAACATCCATCAACAACCAAGCTACGGAGTCTTTAAGTTTAGCAGACCATAAAAGAACCAAATTAACAAAAATGCATTTACAGATTCCACTCTGCTGCACTTGAGAGTTTGACAATTATTTACACTTCAACACAGAGCAGAGGGATTAAATTTTCTGACCCATCCAGAGTCACAGTTTGGCCAATCAATTTGCTTTTTGTTGTGCCTAGTGGAAGTTTTGCCGGCAAAGGCAGTGACATTGCTTCTGCTGGACCACCGTATGAACCAGACTGTAAATACGCATCATCTTTTCTGCTGACAGAGAGACCGCTGCACTTTGAACGTACACTGACTTTCGGCCCAACCTGCCGTATCTCAGAGCGAGGATACTTCCTGCATCCGGGCTGGACCAAGTTTTGTTCTTAAACTACAGCAGGGAGAATTCTCAGCGGGGAAAAAAACTTGAAAAAGAAGCTCACAATCCTTCTGTTTTCTTCTGCACACTTCCTTCGCAACCTTTGCTTTCTTGTTCTTAACCCCCACCTCACAGCCCGGACCAAACCCATCAGTCTTTTAGGCGAGCGGCAGTCTATCACTCTCCCACAGCATGGGACTATTAGACTTATCTTAGCCAGAGTTGCTCCTAATTTGGCAGCCTCAGAGCAGTGGGTGTAGTGTGTTGAAAGTTATCAGAGTGAGGCCAGCTCCCTATTTGGCAGGCAGAGGGGCAGTACCACCAATGTCTGTCTGCCAGGTTGATTAATAAGTAGTGGCAGAGCAGCTACGCTAACAGACTGGCCTGCCTGGGTGCTTCCAGAGCTCGGCTAAATTAATGCCACACAAACACACACACACACACACACAGGAGATGTGTTTACTCACACAGCTACACACACCGGTACTCCTTCTCTCTCTCATTCACACATGTGCACTCACACAAATGTGCACACACTCACAACCACAAGCAATAATGCAGCACAATTCAGGTTTGCTGATAACAAAGAACAGACATACTGAGTTGTAAATTAGCATAAACATGAGGGAACACATACATATACACACATCTGTTTCATCCCTTCCTGTCTCCTACCGGCCCCCCCCCACACACACAGAGACAGAATAAAACTGCCTCTTCCCCGTCATCCGTTTCAGCGGCGAGGTGTTTGAGTGACAGCTCATCAGAGCAGCGTTATCGCATTATTGTGAACGCACCATTTCTCTTAAGCAGAGCAGGCAGCCAGGCATAACAGAGCACTTCCTGCTTCTGTTGCCATTTGTTAGCGCCGACATGACCGAGGAGGGGCCCGGGCAAGCTAATGTGGAGACGAACATATAACAGCAGACGCGACACAGAAGGATGTAGGTGAAATAAAGCTGTTGAGAACACTGAGTTTGGTTCTGTCTGCTCTTGTTTTCGTCCCCCTGTGATGACATTGGGTCGTCTGTTCGTTTGTCTGTCGGTTTATCCATTCATCTGTCACACGGGATAGCTCAGACGGCACTGAGCGAATGAAACTTGTGGGAAAGGGGACGCGTGTCAGCATTCAAAAAAATTACAGGTCTGAGAAACTTGACATATTGGTAAATGACTGGCGACTGCAGGGGAGCAGAGCATTTATTTTCAGGGTGACATCCTCCCTGTTGCCTTGTTCATTTTCCTTCTGTGCTTCATTCGTTCTATTATCGCATTTCTATCTATATACAAATGACGTAATGTCATTTAATAAGTCCCCCTCCACTCAAAAATGTGTTTTGCTTATTCTTACCCTGGTTAGATGTTTGAGCTTCACTGTGCAGAATGACGTATGTGTAGACACTGGAAGGGTTTTCACATTCATCTGCTGGGGGAAGAAAGTTTCTCTGTGTTCACCTTAAATCTCAGTTGAACACGTGTATGTACGAGCAGGATTTTGAGGTCACAGCTAGTTTGGAGCCTATCGTGGTCCAATGGAAACTTAAAGCTTCTAGTACACATACACTGAGAACGGACTTTTCAGTGAAGTAGGAGACATCTTGTGTCTGAAATATTTACAATTTTTAACGACAATGAAGGAATAGTAGTAATTTCAAGATTTTAATGAGGAAAAACCATATCAGACACAAAGCATTATTCTGAACACATGTCTGCAGGGGATCTTTAAAGGATAGGATATTTATTCTATATTTAGGATATTTCTTATATGTTAAACATTTGTAAATCACAAATTACACCTTATACACCGTATATCTCTATATTTTAGACAAGAAATACTTTAAAAAAGCAGGTCCTAATCTACATTCTCTGAAAAGACCAAAAGCAGTAATGTGAGTCTGTCTCCCTCTATCGCTCTCTCTGTCGTGCCTGTTGCACTCGGCCCATTTGTTCATAAGCTTGTAAATCTTTAAAACTTATTTCTTTTTTAAGAAGAAGGGGGAAATCTTCAGCTATGGAATATTACACGTTTGGTGCACGAGTGAGAATGAGCCACAAAACCACCAAATTAGTTCATATGAAGATATTTTTGATGGAAAAAGAATTTGAATTCTTGCATTAAATGACTTATTGCTACTAAATGAAACTAATTAAAGTTGCTCAGCATGAAGTGTTGCTGCCTTTTGTTGACATAACAAAAGACATTTTGAGGAATGTCACATGCCTTCTAACGTTTCTTTCTCTTTCTACTCTGTAACCCTCATCTGCTGCTACTGATGCAGCAGCTGGAGGTCTTTTTTCTCCACTCCCACTCTGGGTGTTCAAGGTGTGTGTTTGTGTGTGAGTGTGTATATCAATAGTGGTATTACCATAAGCTACAGGTATAACCAGTGGTGGGTCTCTATCAAGGTGTTGCTTGGGGACTAAGAGGGAGCAAAACATAGGCAGGTGGGCTCACACGCGGTGGGATGCACAGATACTCACTTATTCATGGACACAGCATGAGACAGTGTGGAGTACAAACACACACACAACTACAAAATGCTGCCTCGCTGACATTAATGCCCACATTCCTGGAGTGGGCTACATGGAGTGTGTGTGCGTGCTTTTTTCTTCTTTTGGTGTGTGTGTGTGTCAGAGAGTGTGTACCATTCAGGTGGAGCCCGTGAGACGGCTGGAATTCTTGACACACACGTAACTACGCTGTTTTCTCTGTTCTCCCACTGGTAAAAGAGGAGTGCCCTCTTATTGACCTTGTGTGTGTCAGGGGGAAGGTTGTTTGACATTGGCTACCCACGATTCCTGGCTGCGACAGGAGAGCCACATCGACTCAACCTCGGCCGCTGTCAAGCACACCGTTGCCTGGCAACTGGCCAAAAGGTAGCACATTGCGGGAGATGGCGAGAGGGACAACGTCTTGTCTGTCTGTCCTAACCTGCTGTTTCGACCACTGTTAGTGATGTGAGGTCCAGTGCTCTTTGTGCCCATCTCTTCCTCCGTCCGCTTTCCTCACTTTGTTTGTAAAACATTGCTTGTGGGCTTTCAGAGTCATTCAGAAACCACAAAGGATTTGTCAAGTGTCAGTGCATTTAACTTATTTTTTCAGATCCTTTGTATATCACTTGTATATAACTGTCCAAGAGTGACCTTCACTTTTAAAACTGAATTCAGAACTTTTGAGAGAAAATTTGACTCCAGTTCATCTTCAATAAACTAGAACTTTTAGAAATGACTTTTGTTATCGTTCATGTATAATACAACACAGATTCCAAAAAAGTTGGGACGCAAACAAAAGTGTTCCAGAGCCCATCTACATTTCTACAATCATGTGTTTAACAAAGTGGTGAACCTCTCTCCATCCTTGCTTGTGAACGACTGAATCTTTCCAGGATGAACCTTTCACACCCAATCATGATACTATCACCTGTTACCAATGAACCTGTTTACCTGTGGAATGATCCAAACAGGTGTTTTCAATCAATCCACAACTTTCACAGTCTTTTGTTGCTCCTGTCCCAACTTGTTTGAAACCTGTTGCTGCCATCAAATTCAGAAAAAGCAGATATTTACAAAATGCAATGAAGTTGGCGAGGTAAAAAATTTAATATATATATATTGTCTTAGTACTGCTTTCAATTGAGTTTATGTCAAAAGGGATTAGCAAATTATCGGATTCTGTTTCATCTGTTTTACACATTGTCCTAACTTTTTTGGAATCGGAGTTGCAGATGTAAACTAAAGTATGACCCTGAGCCAGAGATGGGAGCAAGACATCCTGTCCTGGTATAAATTTGAACTTGGCTGCTATATTTGTTTACTGCTCTCTTATTATCCCTCCTCACTCCCTCTTTTTGCCATTCATAATTTTTTTTTCTCTCCTTCTTTTTCAAACACAAACAGAACCCTCTCCAACCTGTTTCATGCTCCACTTCCTTTCTCCTCGCTCCTTCCACAGCCCCGATACTCTTGTGACAGGTCTGCTGCTTGGGGAACAGCGGACTGAAGCTGGGTTTGCATTTAACTACTGTGACAAGAATCAGGATGAAATTTAGACGTGGTGAATGGAAATGACGTGTTCTGATAGCATTGGTTTAATGTAAATAACACTTTTCATGCTGGGTTGAGACACATCTGGCCACTATGAGCTATAGAATTTTAATACCAAAGAATAAAAGAAATCATCTTCCCTTAAACTTTTTTCTTTTTTATTGATACGTAACCAATCATAACTGTATTTCATTTCTACATGTGAGTGTTGTAAATTATTTTTTAAATTTTTCTATCTCATGAACAAGATCTGTATCATAAGCTATTCCCTGATAAAATAAAGGTAAAATAAAACAAAACAGAATACACATTTCATTTTTCATGTCCTCAGTTCCGAAAACAACACAAAGTATAAAGTAACATCACATTTCCTTCCTCTTTTTCTCATTTCCACTCTCCTCACTAAATCCTTTCTGGTTTCCTTGTTTCCTTCCCATCCTTCCTCTCTCCATGTTCCTTCTTCTTTTCTTTTTCTTCCCCACCCCTCTCTCCCCTCCTCTCTCCCCTGTCTTTCCCTCCACATCGTACAGACTTGACTCTCTGGATGCCTGGCTGTGTTTGTGCTGAGGGCAGCACTTTGTCACATCCCTCATCCATATGCAGCACGCACACACACCTCAGGTAAGACAGAAAGAGAGAGAATAGGGAAGTGAAAGAAAACTGAAGAGGGGTAATGAGGAGATGGAAAGGTAATGGAGGAAACAAATGGAGAAACGGAAAGGAAGGGCGCAGAGGGAGAAGACGATGGGGAGGATATATGGAGGTGAGGAAGATTAAGACGGAGAGAGCAAACATTTGACTAGGACAAAGAAATGACAGGGAAAAAGAGAGGGAGAGCAGGAGACAGAGAGAGATGGAGTGGACAGGAGTCAAAGCCATTAACCTGCAGGCTTGGTGCTGCTGCTACCGCTGCTGCTGTGTATATGTGTGTGTGTGTGTGTGGTCGGTAGGTGGATGGAGACGTAGCTGCATCCCGGGGGTCAGGCCAGCCAGGTCTGTTGTCAGCCTAACCCCTCCCGTGCTCTCCACCAACCAAGATGGATGGCCGGCAGTGCAGGCTAATCACGCGCTCCGCTGGCCGCAACACACGCACCTGAGGCCAATGGACACATGCAACTGTAACAGGTACTATACAGCCCTGAGGACTAGTGTGCACCATTCTGCACAGTTATGAGCACAACCTATAGTGCTTGTTGGTACTAAATACACTAATGCATTGAGACGGTAATGAATTCATGGATGCAGACCACTGGTAAGACCGATGATATTTGCAGTACTATAAACTACAGTATGTCCACTGGCAACTGTGCATGCACCTGCAGGAAAAAAAAAATCCAGTTGTGGTGTCTCTAAAAGTGGGTGAGTGTGTGGTGTTGCACTTGGTTATACAAATGAAAAGTGAAGAAGAAGCAGAAGTAGCTGCTGTACATTCTCACCTCCGCGCAACACGACGACAGCCATCATGTGCCGGGGTGTCCAAGTTTCAGTAATACTACCGTCTGTTCCCGGCTTTATTTGCAAAAGAAACTCCAGAAGAAGAAGCATTAATGCAAACACTCTGACAAAACGTGCCTGCTGTTCTACAAATATATCCACTCACACTCACACACTTGTCCCTTCCTCCCACCACCACAGAATAATATTGAGCTTGCTACTGATGTATCTGTTCTGAGAGCTTTCAGAAGAGGCTGATTTCCCCTCCTCCTCCTCCCTCTTCCTCTCATCCACGCAGATGAGAGATTCAAAGTCCCTCCATCCGTCTCTTATTTCAACGTGTCAGAACTTGGAGTTATTAGTCTGCTAATTACCTCTCAGAATCCCTCATTTACCCCCAGAATCCAATCACTCTCTGATTATAATGAGAAAATTATGATAGACCGCATTAAAGATAGAATATGGGATTGATTGGTCCGCAACGAGACCGGGGGCGATGAAAGAGCAGGAGAAGTGGAGGGGATGGAAACAGAGGCAGGGACAGAATGTTTCAGAAATAAAGGATGGAAGGGAGACAGAGACGGGGATGCTGAATGACTAAAGTAGTAGAAATTAGACCGTCCAGAGAGGAAGTGCTTAGAGAAAACAATGAGCATGTAGTTGCATCTTTCACCTCAGAGTAGAGTTTTTAGTGAAAGAACATAATGGAAGAAACAGAAATGATCAAGCACCATCCTAAAAAAAAAATCAACAATCATCAATATCCTTTTTAATAATGTGCCCATGGAAGGTGTGTTAAACCAACAGACAACACGTGTGTGTGAGAGAGAGAGTGTGTGTTCAAGCCTTGGGACTGAATGGTAGCAGTTGGGTTGTGGTGATTTAATCGCGGCTTGTAATTATAGAAAGTTTATTCACACACGGCTCGTTATCCTGGCCATTGGCGGGGCTTACACATTTACCATATTCATGAGGAGGGGCGCTACATGTACGCATGCACGTACACAAAAGAGACGCAAGAAACACACACAACCTGTCTTTATCTGATGGTCTCGGGCTAATGCATCGGCAGCTGAAGAACAGCCAGAATCACACACACTTGCGCACACACACCTTTCTCCCTGAAGTTATAGATTTCCCATATAGTAATGAGAGATTGCTATCTCTAAATTCTATAATTCATGCTGTAATCGTGTGTGCGTGCATATATGTGAGACTGGAAGGATATTAGTGTGTGTGTCTCTACACTGGGAGCAGGGAGGAAGATTAAGGTTTGTAATAGCCGCTTGGAGGACATTAATCACGTTTTAATGACAGTGTCCATGTTAGGGAAGGCGCCGTTGGTACAGTGGAAATTGATGAAGGTGATGCTGGTGGTGTTAATGGAAAAGGAAGCTTATGAGGTGTGTGTGTGAGATAGACAAAAGCATCAGGAATTGTATGTATGTATGTAAGTACGTATGCTGTCAGCCCTGAATCATGCAAAATAAACGTGACACCAGTGTTTCACATACATTAGTGTATTTGTGGTGGCCTGCCACAATATCAATACTGACCGCCACATATTGCTTTTCGATGTTCTTCACTATTTAAAATGGGTAAAATCTTATTTCATTGTAGAGCCGTATGCAGAGTATTGATTCGCTCTGCCTCTCTCTCTCTCTCTCTTAAACACACTGACAACAGAGCTGTACGTGAATAGCTCCTCCTCTCCGTGCACACTGTAAATCAAAACACCATCATGTGCAGGAAGAAGGATTGTTGTTGGCTTTTCCCCCCAACAGAAGACGGCTGGGTGAATTCCTGACGAAGTGCACAAATTTGTCCCAAACTGATGCATTCAAGTGAATTCTGATAAGTTAGTCTAACTATCTTCTTAACACGGCACTTGTAGCAATTAGTGCAGCAGGGCAGCAGATACAAAGGGATCAGAATGCAGACGCTGATGGCTGAGCGAGTGCAGTTCAAGGTTTATTAACAAAATCAAAGACCTGATGGATGGTCAGGCAGGCGAGGGTCGAAAACAGATAAGGTGATCCAAACAGGCAAACAAATCAAGACGGGAACAGGCAGGAGTCTAAAGTCCACAGATAGATCCAAGAAAACTAGGCAAGAAAATCCCAAAACTCTAGAGGAGCACGAGGAATAAACACCGCAAAGGGCTGGAACACTTGACACAAGGTACAAGGACGAACTGGAAAAGACAGCAGGGAACACACACACTAAGGATGTAATACACACTAATACACAAAGAGGAAAGGGAGGGGGGGGCGTCAGCTACCACCATAAATAGAATCTAATTCTGTGGGAAACACTGGACGTTATGAACTGTTCCCTGTTTAAGTTTGAGCTCACACAATATGCACATCGATCTCTCTCTTGCCATCCTGCTGAAGTCACCATGTTAACAGCAGCTGATAATGACGGGCAGATTGCCCCTCTTTCAGTCCCCCGCTCCACACCTCCTTTCCTCCCTCTCGCAGCCTCTATCACTCTCCCCCCGCCTCGCCATCTTATGATAAGCAAATCTCGAGCACATCTTGACCGCGTCGGGAAAACAAGAAAAACCGTCACGTCGACGTGCCGCCAAAAGCGGGACGGGCAGGCAGGCGGGGTGGATGGAAGTGAGACAACATTGAGATAACATTGGGGAGGTGCGAATGCGGCACGGGGGTTGTTTTTTTTGGGGACGGGTGGGCGGCGGAGGTGGTAATGCTGGATACTCGTCCTGACAAAAGGCTTTGTGCTCTCATTGTTTTCCTGGCAGGGCAAGCAGGGTGTCTGTGGAAAGGCTGATAAGAGCAAAATAAGCATGATTCCATTAAATAATATCCCTCTCCGACCGGAACTGGAGGTGGCATGTGTGTTCCTGCGTATGTATGTTTGTATGTGTGTGTGTGAGAGAAAGAGCGAGATGAGAGCATTAAGCCATCTTAATACTGTTGTCTTCTTTGGGGACTTTGCACCGATACAATGTACATCCACATTTCCATTAGCACATAAGCAGGATTAAGTGTTGTGTGGATGGTATGTCAGCACAGATAAGATGACTTGACTGGCATGTTTCATAGGATTACACCGTGTGCCAGCGTCAACCTTCAGATAACCACTGCTGCTCGTCTTACCGCTGCATTACAGTGTGTGTGAAGTTTCCTCCATACACACAGTCAGGCTCTAATTACAAACAACATGCTAAAATCATGCCAGTGCGTGATAGGTGATATACACTTTTTATTTCCTGCCCGCGAAATGATTTCCGGCGTGAGAACAGATATGCTCAGCGTGACCCTGTTGGTGAAATGATCAGATGGCTATTCAGCACTACGGCTGTTTAAAATTGGCCCGCACCGCGATGGCTATCAGCGGCGGATAACCACCGTGATTAAGATGCTAATGATAGCCTAGCCGTCTGTCGGCGATGGCCTGTGACAACACCCGTTAATCTTGTGCATCGCCAGACGAGCGTCCTTAATCCGCAACAGGTTGGGATGAAAGACTTCCTGTTATTGTGGCCTGACACTGTAGCAAGGAGTGATGACCTCACTGTATGGATTGCTTCACCGGGGTGTCTTGTGATGTTGAACAGAGCACGCTAACAGGAGGGAGAGGGTGCTGAGCCATCGAAAGGAGGCAAAGGCAGTCGATGCACCATTAGACTTGCTAATTGTTATTGTATCCAGGCCTGAGTTATACCACCAGCAGAAGAGCATAGAAGATCACACTTTAAACAGTGTGAATGTCTTTGTGTGTGTGTGTGTGTGTGTGAGGTTGTTTTTTCTCAAGCTAGGGGGATGAAAAAGTGTCTTTAAACCAGTGGTGGAAATTACAGTGCCAACACACTTTAGAAGGGTTCATGTTTAATTGTCTTACAACAATGAATCAAAGTAGATTTAATGTGGCTTTTTGACTCTGGTCAACTGAAAAAAGACCCTTTAATGTGCAGGTTTTGCTGCAACACTGACTCAACAAAGGACCTGCCAGATATAGGTGTACTGGTCCTACGACTGAATGAAACCCCTTAACGACGAACAGGTGATCTCCATTTAACATATTAAGTGACTCTGAAAAACTAGTCAGCTGCTGCAGAGATGATTTGGGTCGTATTAAAGAGGGTGGGAAAAAGCCACATTAAATCTACTTTTGATTCAATGTTGTAAAATAACAAAATTTTCCCTCTAAATCTCTCAGACAATTTCATTTAAATAACTGAGGTAAAATTATGTAATATTTTACAAAACAAGAAATGACCAGAGAAAGATTTATAACCTATTTATAACCTAAACCTGTCATGTAATAATATCAGTCACAGAGGCTAATTTTACCTTCGATACCTGAAGTATATTTTGTTGACTTCTGACCAGGACCTTTACTGGTAATGGAGTATTTTTGTTTCATTGTTATAATTGTATAATTATTTAAGTGATCTAAGTGCTTCTTCCACCACTGCTAAAAGTCAAGAGCCCTTGACAAGGATCATGGCTGAAAAATAAGAAAAGCTTTTTTTCGGAAGACACACACACACGCACACCAATTTATCCCTTTGAACAATGAATAACATCTTGGTCCTGGCAAGTTGGACTAGATAAAGTGATATGCAACAACACAGAGCCCCTCAATGTGCTAATTGCTTTTGTCGACTCGACTTGTCTACTCATTCCTTGCATCCGATCTGTCAGTGGAGGCCAATGGGGAGTACATGGGTTCTTAGGTGTTGTTTTATAAATGACAACAACACATAACAACATGCTTGGCCTCGGGAGGGAGAGAGACGGGGAGAGGCGATCAGGATGTGCCATCGACGAACAAGCAAAGTGAAATAAGGAGAACGTGTGTTAATGAGAGGACCTGCCACGGCGGGGGAAAAAAAAGCTTTCCGAGTCAAAGAGTTTAGAGGAAGAAACATAGTGGCGTCTCATTAAGAGAAGCTTCATCAGGTTCACAAAGAACAGAACAAGATGAGTCCGTGCTGAACATTGTCAACACCACACTCACATGGGATTAGAGAGTTTGGGCGGCAAAACAAAGGGTTTCAGACGCGGCACATCAGAGTGTTATACTGGATTGGGACTTAATTAGGAAAACACTTTGACCTGAAAAGGCTCTTTCCGATGTCAACTTTGGGAAACGCTGATGCCTAAGTTGTTGTAGTTTTTGTCGAACATTTTCTCTTTCCAAAATAACCATCATTTCCAAACCGAAAGGGACTTTTAGAGACTTGTCTCTAGGTGGTATTTTCATGATAGACATCAACTTCTCTGTAATAACCATCTCTAAAAGACTCTCTCTATTTGTCAAGTCAGGCAGCGCTGCTTAGGGTGACTTGAGGTTATCTAGCGTCTGGTTGCTGGATGTAGTGATTAAATTTTGACAGACAGCGCAGGCCGTTTCCCAATGGTGGAACGTAACTAAGTACATTTACTCAAATTTGAGGTACTTGTACTTCTACTCCACTACCATTAAGGGGGAAATATTGTGCTTTTTACTTCATTGCAAATATTTGACAGTTTTAGTTAGTTGCTAGTTACTCACAAATTAAGATTATACACAAAACATATGAAGAGCTTATAAAAGATGATGCATTACAAGATATTAAACTTCACAACAGTATACAGAAATTGAGCTTAGTTGATTCATAATTTTTTGAGAAAAAATATTCAGCAACTGCTTTGGTTACTGTTTAATGGTTTCAGTTTCTCAAATGTCAAGAGTTGCTGCTTTTCTTTGACTTAAATAACTAAATCGTTTTGAAGTTCGTACTATTGGTTGTGCAAAATAAACATTGTGAAGGTGTTGCTTTGGGGTCTGGTGAGTGTGACAGTTGTCCCTATATTGTTGTTTTTACAAAACTACATAATCAATTGTTTAATGGAGAACTTAATCAGCAGATGAATCCATAATGAAAATAATCATTAGTTACAGTCCAATACAAAATAATAAAGAATATTTCACCATAATTCCTGCTTAATAAAAATCTGATGATATAATAATTAACTGTATAGCAGTCGTAGGGGACATTTTTCAACACTGAGTACTTTAGTGCATTTTCCTGATTCTACTTAGATAGTTACCATTACCATTTACTCACATAGTACCAATTTCAATGCAGGACTTTTATGTGTAAGAGAGTATTTTTACAGTGTGGTATTAGTACTTTTACTTAAGTAAAAGATCTGAATATTTCCTCCACCGCTGGCGTTTCCCAGCCCAACCCATCCACACTCTGCCCTGATTATGAGGCAGTCACCTTGTCGAAGAACACACACACACACACACACACAGGCAAAATGTCAAAACGCACACTGCTCGTCATTGGTGAATTGAAGTGGACAAAGTGCAGCGCTTTGCCTCAATTTTGTTGATTACACCTCTTTCCTATATTCACTCCCCTGAAAGTGGGTCCCTGTGATGCTATTTTACCGGGGAACGAATGAGCCAGACACCTGGAGAAAGATAGGGGGAAAGAGTGGGTGGGAGAGAGAGAGAGAGAGAGAGAGTGTGTGTGTGTCACATGCCACTCAACCAACCAGTCAGTGGAAAGTTTTTTTATTAATTCATCAGTCCACGTTCCAAAATGAAGCAGCGGGCAAGGCTGAGGGCAAACAAATTCCACTCTCTCAGCAATATTATTATCATTACTAATAATGTGGGATAATTATAGCTATATACTGCTATATATCTCCGTCCCTCCAGCACCTCCTTTCCTCCTTCCCTCCACTCCCTGCTCATACCAGTAGCGACCTGAATTAATAAATGGAAAATTAAAACGTGGTGCTTCTGTAGGCGATGTCAACAGCTCAGGAGTTTGCCAGGTCTCTCCGCCGCCTGGCTGGATCGACAGTGGCAGCAGCTTCGCCCTGTTCATCCGGGGCCTGATTCATAATTAATGGAGGTTATAATTGCAAAGCGAGAGCATGAGAGACAGACAGCGAGTGAGAGAGAGGGAGAGATGGGAGCAATAATGAAAATTAAAAACACACACACACACACACACACACACACATACACAGTACATGTGCACAGTTGACATTTTACACGGCTTTCATTTAGCCATCCTTCCATTTCTTATATCATTAACATTTACACACACACACACACACATATAAACATGCACCCACACCGTTCACCGAATGGCTAATGAAATCACTGTCCTCTGCTCCTCTGTTTGAAGGTCTCTTAAGCAGTGGGTGAGGAGGTCATCCGCTGAGCGCAAAGTTTGAACTTTGTTCTCAAACTGAAGTTAAACACTAAATCTGCAACTCATTTCGCTGTCTTGGGTCAGAGAACTTTGTATTCCTAATAGGAAATGATTCCTGGGGATTTTTCTCCTCCCCGAATAGCCATATGTGAGAGGGACGTGATTATTTATAATTACATACACTTTTCCCCAGAATCTGATGATGTTGAATGGTTCAGTGTGAAAATACAGGATGTGATATCAGCCTGAGTGAACTACATGAACCTACCTATGAAAATAGCTGACCCTTTAGAGTGGACCTCCAAGTGGACCTCTAATCCATACAGAGTGACTAAGACTGAAAGAGTTTAACGAACGATCCATTAGTTGTTACTGTGGTAACAGCTATTCTTTCTCGTGTCCACAGGCAGAAAAAGTAATAAAATATATATTCTTAATACATCTTGGCTGGTGAGTGTGACCCCACTCCTTTAAAGAAACGTTGTACGGCCTATCAGTTGTCACACACTGAGCTTTGTTTCAAAAATCATTGTCATGTGCATACAGTGTGTGGTACGATCAACCCAGAGTGATATGATCTGGAATAAATGTAGGGTTCCCTATCAACTTGTATCTGAGGTGTATGTCTGTAAAGAAACAGCATGCCAGGGATTGCTGGTGCAGTAGAAAACCAACTTCCATCCGAGAAGTACTTTGTTTAAAGCAAACTAAAGCCCTTATCTCTTTATTTTAAAGTTTATAAAGTGGAAAGGTCAATGTTATTAAAGGCCTTTGGTAACCGTATTAATATTTATTCTATATCATCTTTTTTAACATTTTTTATACAAAACCCACAGACACACCATAATCTCAAGAAGATTACAAGAAAAAGTCACTGCTGTGACGACATGTTAAGACAAGAACAGTGTAGAATTGGTCAATTATCACCACTGGAGAAGGCGTCGTGAAATTGTGAACCTCCTGTTTAATCTTATTTAACAACGCTCAAGAACGTGAGCAATGGCACACAGGAACCCTGAGTCTTTTCTGAAAGTCAACAAACACAGCTCTTCAACCTCAGTCAGTCTCCTATTTGAGGCCAACACTTTGCATTCAGATTTCTCGGTGACTCACTCCATTATCTGCATCTGTATTTACTAAATGCCAGCAGGGAGAAAGCACAACAATAAAGTAACCTTCGTTTTCCTTGACTTTGCCGTCTTCACTCTCAATGAAAGCGAGGCGAGCTACTGAAGCTGGAGATATGTAGGACTTTGGTGAGGATATGAATTAGAGGGATTCATAATTCATTAGCAACCTTGAGCAGGGGAGACGGAGGTGATGGGAGGAACGAGAGAAAGGAAGACACAGTGAGGGAGTGAGGGGGAAGGAGCGGAGAGGGGCTACAAGACATTGATTTCCGTCATGTTAGGGTCAGCTGAACACGAACGTGACTCAGCCATGGCTGGTTTAGTTCACATCACAGCCTTGTCTTTGTGATTAGAAGTCGCAGTGGAACAAGGAGCCTGTGGTAGGGATGTAGATAGGATGTGTGTGTGTGGGAGATACAGTTTGAGCGCTGTGCCGCGACATTGACTGAGTGCCTCTCCGTGATTCCAAGACAAGGTAATCAGCAGGTACACATAATTGGGTCAATCTTTCCTCTTTACTGCACCCACTCTTAGTATGAAAGGCTGAACTTTGATTAAGAAGCACTTGGCGGCATGTCTGTCTGTCTGGCCTTCGCATTAAACAGGCAAACTCTAATCTGTTAGATCCTTTAGATTCCACAGCAATAAGCTGTATTTGCACTTGTAGGTAAGGGGTAATGGTGTAGCGCACATTACGTGTTGGTACTGAGGTGGCTATGGATGTAAGCCTGCAAGAACTGTCATTAGTCAGCTTGGGGCGGCTTGTGTTTCCTCCGACAAGTTTCCTTCCTGACCATTCTTGACCTGGGCAACAGCTGTCAGTCTCGCCATGAGTTCTACCCAGTAGCTTTCTGGAGCTTTCGATCACATCACATGATCTTCCTCAGCACACAGAGATGCCCAGGAAGACCATCTGTGGTTGAAACAACGTCGGTCATATCCACATAAAATCAAAGTGGCTGTTTTTATAGCTCAGTATCACAAACACATGACATCCTCTACCCTTATGCATTCAATTTGGATAAGGAAAAACTCCCCAAAAACTCCTACAGGGGAAAAAATGGAAGAGTCCTCAAGTCCTTGACATGCTGGCAATCTGTGATCATTGTCCCATCCTTCCACTTTACTGCTTTGAATTGTATTTGCTTTAAGTAATGACTTACATACACAAAGGTTGAGTGATTGATGGGTGGACAGATTGGCGCGTACGTGCATTTGGAAAAGGAGTGTCTGAGCATTCATTTACTGTCAACAACAACTGAACCAAGTCGAACACAAAACCCCTGCGCCCGGCTCATTCCCCTGAGTGGTCTGCAGAGAGACGGGGAGCCGGCGGAAGATATGACACTCCTTTGTATTCTTTGACAAGTGTCTGGAGCGGTTATCTTTCCGTCCTCCTACCCCTCTTCTCTCCCCTTCCCCGTAGATCGATCTTTCCCCTGGGACACCTGAGGCAATCAGGAGGCGTTGATTGGTGTCCCTTTCGCTTGCCTGATCCGTCTTTTCCATTCTCATCAACTCTGATACTTCGCATACACTCTCCAACTCTCCCACTCTCACTGCCATCCCATATCAACCCTCTTCCCTCTTTCCCTTTGCAATCACTCTCACTGATAACTCACTCCAATGCCCTCTTCTCTCTCTCTCTCTCGGTCTTTCTCTCCACTCTGGATTTCGTTATCCCTTTAGTGTGTGGTCTCGCACGTCCTGCTGTCTCACAACGCTCAAGGATCATTGAGCAACATTGACTCATGACACAAAACAGAGAGCTTCTTAGACCTTCTGCTGTTCCTCCACATGCTCAGTCAATTCATTTATAGTTACTGGAAAATCCTGGGATTACAAGAAACCTGCTTAACGCAGCTAGATCTCTCCTGGAGAAACATGACTTTTTGGCAAGGTATACGCTTATCTGGGTTTCTGGTGAGGTCTGTTGAGCACACAAGACTTCAGATATGTAGAGTGAGGAAAGGAATAATCTTGTGCCTCCTTGTTTCTAAAATAACGTAATATAAAGAACTCCTAAATAACTTATAATTTAGTAATGCAATAAATAATTACAGCTAAACTGTGAGTCATTTGTAAAATTCAGGAAACTCTGCCTTGCAATGCACAGTTCCATTTAAAAGACAATATTAGATTTGATGAGCTTCAATGGAGTTTAGAGTCACGGACACACACCACAATTGTTGCTTTTTTTCTTACCTCAAGAGAAAAATTTCACTCTTGCAAATATGTCTAAAAATAATAATAATAGACCAATCTGGTATTCAAAGCCAGATTTCCCACTGGCCTTTGTTCAGTGTCTAACTGCTCTATATTAGTATTAGTAGGTTTATTAAAATCCCAAGACATTTTGGCAAAAGAGACTCAATATAGTATTTGTTATCTCTCCTATCATCTTAAACAGGCGAAGACATATTATGACACTGAGCATGAGTCAGGTGTCAATTCTATTTTAGCCGCAGTAACACAGAAGCCCCAAAGCAAGCACGAAACAAAAATAACAATCAACAACCTTTGAACGTGATGGCCATGGAGTGTAGTCACGAGTGCACTCAATCTGGCAGCCACTGCATCACGACATGGAGACCAGAGACATGACCCAGAAACGCTGGATAAAAGATACACTCTCCTCCTGTGGGCTCACACCCAAACTCCATTGGTGGTTATTGATCCTGGGCGTGCGTCAGCGTGTGAGCACGTACATGTCTGCCCGCTTGTAGTAGCTGTCAAGAATACAATGAGACTTAGAGGGTAACTGATTCAATGTGTGCTCTATGGCTACATTCAGACTGCAGGCACAAAGCACAAATCCTATTTTTTACTTATATGTGGTCACTTTCATATGTGGTCCTAATCAGATACAGGTCTGTTTTCTTTTTGCAATGCAACCTCAGTCATATCAGTATTTATCATATCAAGAGACTTTTACGTCACATGCCTGAACCAGGTGTCTTGCAAAGTAAACAGCCAAACCAGTGTCACCAGTACAGCAAAACCAGGCCTCGGAATTGCTCAAAAAAACTTTTGCTTTTTGAGGTTTTGGGGCCAAATGTGTCATTATTATTCTGCACAATGGTCAGAAAGTCAGTGCATGAAGGGATAAGGAATCTAATATTGGTTGTTGTGTTAAATATCACATAAATGTAACGTGATCATATGATAATCTCAGTTTTGTATTACAACAGCAGTGACGTGTGTGCGTGTGTGTCATCTTCAAGTGTGGCCATTCTGCTTGGTGTGCCTTTGTGTGTGAGCTGGATGCCTAAGCAGAGTGAAATGTGCGCTGGTCTGTCGTCCTCCGAGTGCTTGGCTCTCCTCCACCCGGCTGCGCTGTCAGTCACAGTAATGGGAAGGGAAAGCCGGGGCTAAACAGCTGCTAATGGGAGATGACTAGGGAAACCTTAGCACTGTCCTCGCTAACCACTAATGCAAACCAATGAAGAGGGAAAACCTAGCACTGTCCCGACTGATGCTAACTGCTAATTCAATGTAATGAAGAGGGAAAACTCTGGTAATGCTAACGCAAACCGGGAAAGACAGAAAGATTAACAGAGTCACAGCGTATGTTAACCATTAATTTAAAGCAGGGAAAACGTGACACTTGTTAATGCTGGTGTGCAAACTAATGAGGCTGGAAAGATAACAGTAGCACTGTCCTTGATAATGGCTGCTGATGACACCAATTAGTATGATAACAATCATAATGTGATGTGTTATTGATTCCTCTAAGGAAAGGCTCTTTACTCTTGGCCTCTCCAACAAGAGGTCAGAGGTCAGGTTCAGGTAGAAAACAGTGCAATCTATTAAGTTACATCATTTTATCCAGAGGGTTACTTAAAGGGAGAGTGAAGGTAAGGCTTAATGCAGAGCAGCAAAAGACCTTTTAATTTTCTGAATAGACAATGTTAGGTAACTGGCAGCTGACGCATTTCCTAAGCTACTACGAACATGACGTATGTGGTTCTTTGACAAAAGACACATGCAGATGTAAATAGAAACAAAAGACGAAATGTTAATTATCGCATCAACATTTTGATATGAGTTCTCCAATCATGGAGTCTCACTTTCAGTTTCTCTGTGAATTTTGACAGAATTTGGCAACTGTGTCATCAATCAATCAAACATGATTTTGATTTTTCCAAGGTTCTGATTTGTGTCTTTCAGTAAGTTCTAATCTAAGACTCGTGTGGTTTAGTAGAGACATCCTCTGTGCCGATGTGGCAGAAAAAATATATAATTTCTAAGAAAGAATTGAAAATAATCTAACAAAAAAAAAATCTCAAATCTGTCTATTAAATATGAAGCTGGAGCCAGGAGATACTTAACTTAATGACTCTAATGAGTTTCTTTAATCTGTACAAAAAACAAAGTGTAAATAGAATAGTTATTTTTTTTCTTTTATGAGGGATTATATGCCAGAATACTTTCTGGTCAGGGGCACTTTATGCTATACGAACCATCTCCTGGCTCAAACGTCATAATCTACAGATCAACATGAGAGTGATCAATCTTTTAATCATAGAAAGTGAATAAGAATATTTACCAAGATGTCTACATATGCCTTTAAAACTGACTGTCGTAACATAATCCTATTGATTTGGTAAACTTTCCAAGAGTCGTCTGTGTTTCCATGTCAAGGGACAGTGAGAATATCATTAAAAGCAACATTTTAAATGGACATTGTTTCCTAGTGTTTTAAAGAATAATAGGCTATAGTTAATAAAGTATGCTCTCTACTGTTGGTTGCATTAAAAGCTCAGTGAGAAAGATTAAACATCTCCATGGGGAATATGTTGTAAGGCTTTTGCAAAGTGTATTGAATTCAGCTCAACAGTGATTCCATTCCATGTACTGTAAAAGCATTCTCTTTATTGGACGTAATTATTTGTGGGCCGATGCATTTTATTTTACAAGGCTTTATCCTCTCCCTTCATTAATTGCTGAAGGCTAAGCCCTTGTAGAAAGCATTAGTATTCAGCAGCTGCAAATAAACACGTACAGGTAAATCGATTGGGAATATATTTCAGATAGGAATGAGTTTAATCGGAGAAAGAGTGGTTTGAAGTTTGGAGCAGCTAGATATAGAGACAGGCAGATGATAGATAAGAGCGAGAAGGACAGGAGGAGTGCTAAAGATTAATGAACAGACGGGCCGCTTGTAACGCAAAAAAAATGAAGACGAACGATCCCCAGGTTCAGAACGAACAGATCTTTTCATTAGCAAAAGTACAAAAACAGGAGAGAATGGATGAAGAAAAAAAGATGAGGCAAGTGACGGATGAGGGACAGGGGAAGGGTGATGATGGTGGTGTGTGTGATGTGGTGCAAGAGGAGAGGAGAGGAGACAGATGAACTGATAGAGACGGAGACAGAGGGACAGCTATTAGGGTTTGAGACATATGCATGGCAACGAGAGAGGACAGGAAGAGCCGGTGATGGATGGGAGGGCCAACGCGGGGTTACAGGGGAGGAAGAGAAGATGACAACGGCTGGACGGGAGCATGAGATAGAAGTGGAAGAGGACAGTGAAGAGGGCAGGAGTGTGATCACGGAGGGAGAGTAAGGGTGGATCAGGAAGGACTGAGAGTTGAGAGGAGCTGCCTCTTAGAGAGACAGAGAAGAAGAAGGGTAGGAGGAAGAGGAGCAGGAGAGGAGAGGAAGGTGTATTCACTTGGACAGGCTGTCATAACAGGAGCTGACTGCTCACCCTGACGCTCTGAACTGGCCTGACCCACAGCGCTGAGGACGTGGGGGGGCGGTGGAATGAAAGGAGGGCATCGAGGGAGGGAAGAGGAGACGAAGATGGAGAAGAAGGGAAGGTAGGCATGGAGGAGGGAAGGCAAACTGTGAGAGAAAGGAGGAGGCTTCGCTTTGAACTGCTCTGAACTGCCCGGTTTAGGACAACCACAGAGATAGAAAGAAGTATGGAGCCGTGGATGGTTGAAGAAGTGGTGTAGGCTTGTCTGAACTGATCGACTTGTCTTGTGGCAGGGAGGGAGATCGAGAAATACAATGGAGGGAATTTTCATTTCTTGTTACTTATCAGTTGACATAAACGCCAATACAAATGTCCAGTATAATGATATTTGATAGGTTTTGTATCCTGTAACATCTCAAAGGCTGAATACGACAGCCTACATTGAGGCATCTCAGTTTTGTTGGGAAACATTGATTGGAGGGTTGGTTCTAGTACTATAGTCCACATATAGAGTTTCATTATGTAATAAGTCTGTTTGCAATGAAAACAATTTCAATAATAATATTCTTCCACTTAGGACTTTAACCTTAAATTATTGTTTTACTCTTAACTGAAAACATTAATTGAATTCAAAGTTTTATTGTTCATTTAACTGTACATTCATTAATCAAATAATAAATTTGTGATTTTTTTATTTGTAATCAGTGGCTGAATCTTTTCAAGAAATTTCCTACCAACATATTTCATCATCAAAGATGAACAAAGGTGCAGACGGTAGTTTAGCCGTCCAGTGGCTCATCATATTCAGATGAGTTTCATGCAGTGGGCCACAATTATATATATAATATATAACAGCAGTCAGTAGAGCCACTACTGGCTCTAATAATGGATGAAGGATAACAGGACATATAGGCGTAGTTATATACTTAGAAACTATAAGTGGTTGGTAAGAATAAAGTGCTAATTTGAGTGTGAAAGTTAACTTGATCTTTGGGATCTTTGGGCAGATTGAACAACACCTTACAAGACTGCGTGATGCAGTTGAAAGAGCTAGAAAGTGGATCCTTTTTTTTTTCATCATCAGCCATGTCAGCGTATTCGTTGGTCTCAGTAACACTAACTGCTCCTAATTATCAGTAAGAGCTGCAATACAGTAATTGTTACAAAAGAGTGGCATTTACCATTCAAATTTGCTGACAGTCCCCTCGTTTATCTTTAAATAACTCTGAAGCCATCCATGCCGTAAAAGCTGCTTCAGGAGTTTTGACATTGTTTTATTCGCCATTCATAGAAAAAATGTATTTAATCTGCCATCACTGACAAGTAACAACTACGTTGCTGTCATCTCTTCACTTGATAAAATCTATTTGGCACTACACTCCAAATTCAACTTGGAAGTTAACTTTTTTTGCTGCAAACAGCTCAGTCAACTGTGAGAACAATGACTCATTATAAGTGAATGAAATCAGAGGATGATCTTGGGATATGTTTGTTGGACTTTTCAAATTTTCATTTTCATTATAACTAATGACTAAGAAGTCATTGGACACGTGACAAAATGACAGAATTTGATTCAGTTTCTTCTTTCTGCAGAAAGAATTTGGAATTATTCATTTAACGCTGAAGTAAAATATGGAAAAATAGATGGGAATGGGAACTGGAGGTGGAGTTACTTAGCTACAGAAGAACGAATCGAGCAAGGAAGGAAGCAGATAGTTGAAGAGTTGGTAAAAGATAGAACGGTGTGAAATCACACTGAGGAATAACAAACAGGAGGAGGATGGATCGTGGGAGGCTGGGTGCAGGATGAAAAGCTGGGGTGGGGCCGACTGAAGCTTGGAATTGAAGGAATTCCCGGTGGAGCTCTCTGCAGTCCTGCAGTTCCTCACAACAGAGGAGAAGGAAGAAAGAGCCTTTCCTTCTCTGTCTTTCCTCACACACACACACACACACACACACACCTCTACCACAATGCAATATTCTCCAAGCGCGTGAATAGAGAATGGTACATTATCATAGTCTTAGCTAGCTACCCCCCCGACTCCTCCCACCCCACAGCTGTATCCATCTTCCCTGGGAGGGGTAGAGCAAAGAGCTGAGGGGGGGCGATCGAGAGCTCCCTGCTAGGAAATCAGTTTGGGAACCAAGATGTCCTTATAGCATGAATGTGAATTTGCACAAACACACACAAACACACGCACGGACACACACAGTCTATGAATAATGTTCAAGGTGTAGGGGCTCCTTGGAGTATTTCACGTCAGCCATATTCATGTCATGCATTATCCATCGTATATCTAATGCATAATTGAACAGTGTGTAGTACGCGGCAAGTGTAAGGAAGCAAAATGTACTGCATATGACACTTAAATGGTTTATGTCATGTTAGCTTTGAATGTGTGTGTGTGTGTGTGTTTTCACTGGTACAGTCTTCTGTACGGACAGTTAAGCTGTTCTGAAATGAAGGCAGGCAGTAAAACATCCTGTCTCCAATTAGCTGTCAAAAAAAGATTTCTCCAACTCCAAAGGTAGCAGTATTTTGAGGATCTGCTGACATCTACAAACCTGCGAGTGAGCCAAAGAGAGAGAGAGAGAAAAAAGAAATAAATAAACAAATCCCCTCATCTTTTTCCCATATTGGGCTACACTCAATTTACCGCACTCATATTGAGGACAGGATGTAAGAACACTGCCAAGTTGTCAGATCAGGTGCCAATTCCAATTTGCTTTTTCCACCACTCACATCTGCTCAAAGCCCACTCTCAGCCAGCTCATTTCCGCAAAGTCACCCAGACATCTCATGTTTACATGTGTAAGGCAACACCCGCTGTTTGATCCTATTCTATTTTCTAAAAAATACAACAAATAGTCTCAATGCTTTGTTCACATAAAAGGATCTCTCTTTTCTCCATGTGCAGAAGATAAAATATTTTATTCATCCAATTTCCCTCATCAGAAGTGAATGTGTTTGCCCTTCCTGTAGTCTTTTACTTTATTGTAGGCTCCATTAATGAGCACATTTGTTTCTTTCTAATTGAAAAACAGCTTGAGCAGGCAGGAAAACGTGCGAGGTGGCGAGGGAGGTCAGACGGAGTGAAGTAGGATGTGAGGAGGAATGAGAAGAAGACACGCTTTGCGAGCAAGAAAAACAATTAAAGAGATTTTGGGGGCCAATATGTATTCTGCAAACATAATTATACTCTCACCCCAAATTGCAAATGATAGCAATTTATCCTCCTGCATTGAAATAAAACAGAAGAGGCTTCTGAAAAAGGGCACGAGAGAGCCAACCAACTGTTTGCAGGCAGAGATCAAAGACTGAACATTGTTAAGAACATGTATCACAACACTTGTGTTCGTGATTCGTTCCCGTATCGCGCCGTACTTACGTTCTTCAAAACACACTTGACATTATAAAACACCACAGAGCAAATTAATCTCTTCCCACTTTTGGGTGCTCCAAATATTTCACAAACTTGTCCTTTAATCAGTGAAATTCCCACAGAGAGGCAAGCTGGTGCCGTTTCCTTGCTGGGTGGCGTGGGAGTCACTGGATCACACATCACAAAGTCTTCTCGTGGGCTGGACCCCAGGGTGCTGCAGCACTAATGCTTCAGACATCAATGCATATGGACGGTCACATGGCTGCAGGCTAGAATACATTACAGACAACTTTCCACTGTGTCTCAGTGGACAGCTGTGAATCACAAGACATGTATGGAAGAAGATATCCACTCAACTTGTGTGCTTGAATTTTTTAACACACACACATACGGCACAGAAAATTCACAACTTCGACAGCCAAGCCTTAGACCAGCTTAAGTCGCAGACACACGTTTTCATCAACCTACTACCTACTACACTGTTCTTCTGCCCCATCTTAGGTATTCACTGTTTAGCAAAAATTCCATTTTTTTAGTAAGAGTAACTGGAAAATTTAACCACATAACACAAGTTTGACTGGAGTTGCTGCAGTGCAGACAAACCAAGTAAAGAGCAGGACAGAGCTGTAATCATTACTCCAACCTTTGATATAGTAGCATCTTAGCTCCCATAGTGCACATGTGGCCCTGAAGAGGTATGTTTCTATACCTATAACTGCACAAAATAATGTAGTAGGCTAATGACATGGGATCACCCTCCAAACTCTTCCACTCACAAGCAAAAATACACACCAAAAACAAAGTGACTTCATAACTGTAATCATTACTAATTCAACAGTCAACCGTTACAGGCAGACTGTTGTATCTACAAACATTGACAAAAGGCTAAAGAGGGCACTCGAGAGGCCATAAGATGCTGTAGAGGGATATGCATGCAAACATGTGCGAATGCATGCACGCAAATCACAAACGCACACATTCCCTCCTTTCACTTTCAGACTGAGTGCTGCGAACATGGGCAAGTTCAGGGTTATATTCAAACGCGTTGCATCTACTTCATTAAAACGAAAGCTTGTAATAACTTTTGCATTTCATTCATATTCCACCAGATCACAGTAATTGCGCGGCCACAAGGCTTTGTGCAACAATTTCAAGCAGTCATTCATTTGGTGTGCTTTGAAATGTTGTTATGTTCCAGAAGTGCTCAGGAAATGGCCTCACACAGAGAAAAAAAAGGCACGTTTTGACACAGGAGCTCAAACTTGTGTGTGGCACCACTTTAGAGGTACCATCTGCCTCATTCAAAGCTCAACAGATTACAGGGCTTTCCATATGAAAACAGAAACTACTTTCAACGTGTCTGTGTGCGCGCCCACGCGCATCCGTCCACGAGACAGCACTGTCTGAGGCACAAATAAACGTTCATTATCATCAGCCCGTCTTTGTTTGAACGCAGCCGAGTGCGAGCAGGCATGTCAGGGTTGCGGAAAGCAAACGTCGCAAGTGGAGGAAAGATGCACAGCCCGGCGCAGTCTTCCCTTCAGGCTCGTGAACGTGGCTCGTTTAGACCCTGCTGATTGGCAAAGGGTTGGTTCCCTAGGATAGGATGGTTAATTAGTTAATTACCTCCAGCAGCTTCCTAATGAGATGCCTACACTGCTTCACCCTTGATCAGAGGAGGAGAGCTGCAGTAGCACAGGTGGATAACGCACACATACACACAGCACACAGCACACACACCTACGCCCACCTTGTACATACTCACACCCCTTCCATCACCACCACATAAACTGACACGTATACATAAATTCTTTATAATGTTGAACTGGGGAACATGTGCAAATGCACTTTCACACACACATTAAGCACCTTAGAGATGCATGTAAGGTTTTCAATTAATAGGCCAGGTGTTGTAACAGGTTGAGAGTGAAAGTGTGTGGAGGTTTTCAGGACAGCAGTTTATCAATATTAACATGGCATTTTAAGCTCTTAAATTCACAATCTGGCCTGAAGTAAATTCACAGGACCTTATTTGCATACATGCATACCTCTGAGAGTGTGAAGAGAGAAAACGTAATGGAGAGTCTTTCACTGTATGGGTGTGTGTCTGTGTGTGTTTGGGGTAAATGACTCTATAGTTTGGTCTCTGTGTGAAAGAAACCAGGTGGAGAAAAGGCACTGCTTGGAAAGTGGCCAGTCCGTGAGGAACTGCGGTGGCTCTCTGGGTCTGGATGTGGGGCCGTGCACCAGAAAGGAGGTGGAGCAGCAGCGGAGGAGAGCAGGTGTAGCCCGGCTCTCACACTGCTCACAGCATCTGTTACTGGGCCAGTGAGTTACCACGGCCAGCCTGTGTTTGGCATGTGTGTGAGTGGAGAAGAGTGAACTGCACACATGAGTGAACTCTATTTCTCTCACTCCACTCCTCGCTTTTCCTTTGTCCAACTCCCTCGGTCCTCTGCTGTCTCCTTTAATTATGCGCGTGCACATGCAAACTGTGTGTGTGTGTGCTAATGTCAGGTGTCCTATCGCCTCTGTCATTATCATGCTTTTCCTCCTGTCAGTCACAGGCGCCCTGGCCAACCATGTGGTTGACACCAGGCAGTCCCGTCCTTGACCTATAATGCAAATTACTTTTATTACCATTCATATTGCCTATGTGCATTTTTCTGTGTGTGTGTAAGGGATGAAAAGAGGTGAACACACATACACACACACACACACACACACACACACTTGGCCCCAGGTGCTGTGTTAGCCAGGCAGGATGGGTTAATGCAGTGGTGATGGCAGGGTGGAGATGTGTAGGAGTGAGGGTTAGTAGACATCTAGTGGAGAAGAGGGCAGATGGGCCACGGTGCCTGGCTGTGCCCCAGGAGGACCCGGTGTTTCTGGAACCAAAGGGATGTGGCAACAGAACGGCCTGGCATGGAGAGGCACAGGCTGGAGTAATGGGCTGAAGAAGTAGCAGTGAGGCAGCGAGGGGAACAATGAGGAAATGATGCGAATATAAGCAGGGATACTTTGTGCACTGTGGTGGAAGCCACAAAATGCTCAAGCAAGAAACTTCCAGCTATCAAATGACAAATATTGTCACAAGAGCTGTCCAGGGTGCTGAATCTGGAGCATTTCCCAGCATTCACGCCAGTGATGGGCAAAGATTGTTGACTGATGAGCCCACATATTTGCCTTGCTTGCCATGCTCACTATATATACCTTTTTGATTTAGGTCTTGGTTGCTGAATCTTGGAGTTGCCACACGTTAACCTCTATTTTGTTCTACCTCATTAAGAGAGTTATTAAGAGAGTTACTTGTTTAGTTAATGCTTTTGTCTGTCACTAGGTCAGTTGGTGTTCACCAGCCCATCAGGCAGCAGATTGTTTTTGTTTTTCATTGGCCTAAACAAAAAAAGAAAAATATGAAATCTGAATGATTTTTTTTTAGCAATATCACAAATTTGAAACATGTTACTACTGTTAAAGAGCTGCAATAATTAATAATAGCTGTATTGTTTCAGACAACCTTAGTGTAACTTAATGTTTGAAGTTTAAATCTTTTCCAGATAACTGACATTAAAAGGCGTCCATGGAAAAATAAAATCACATTCATCATACAGGATACACAAAAATAAAACAGACTCAATGTGACACAGCCTTTGGAAAAGTATGTCTAAAAATAACTATTACTTGCAGCACAATTGTAAATATTGTGGATTTAAAAACACACTGTAGCAACTCAAACAAGTCTAATGAGGAGACTGTTGAATTTGTACGCCCTCTCCACCGTAGGAGCTGCCTTTAGGGCCAAGATCATTTTTTGGCAGCTTTTAGCTTTGCTAGAATTTAATCTGCAGGAAATCACGAGAAAGGAGGAGAAAGCTGAAGTTAAAGAATAACCAGGAAGGTTGAGGCAAAGTGGATCCAGCAAAAAATTAATTGAAATACTTTCACATAAAATAACTCATCTTTACAGAGATTGTACCATTAATTGATGACATCTAATACTGTGAAAGTGTTTAGTGGTGGATTCATCTTTTACACCTGTGAGCTGTACGTGTTCACAGCAAACAATGCACACACATCTGCATGACTAACATCAAGAGAAACAAACAGCCTACAGTGCAGTGGAATATTAAATACTCAGCACTCTAGCATCCTGATGCCATATGTTGTTTATTATGTATGTGAGGCTGCATGCAAAGAGAACTCAAAGGCTGTGTTAGTTTTAGTCCACACAAACATCTCACGGCGTCACAGCAGATTCCAGAACAAATGCTGACTGCTTTTCTTTGCTTTGCATTTACACTCAGTAACAGCCCATCTTTATGAGTGTCAATCTGAATGTTAAGAAGCGTGCAATGCTATTTTGGCTCCCCAAACAATTCTGCCGTCCCCAAGGGAGAACTAAGTCTCCCAGTTAGCCCCGTAGCGCCGCGCGATGATTCAAACGCCTGTCATCCCTCAGTAATGATGATCCATCCCCGGCTATTACCGGCCCATGGTTCCTCACTTACAAAGCTGATTGTTTGACATGTGAAACATACATCAGCATAATCTGGCCCATAACTCAGTTTTAAAGAGAGGGTGAAGTGAAGATTAAATGAAAGAGAAGATGAGCAGGGGACAGGAGAGAGAGAGATGAAGGAACAAAGGGAGGGGAAGAGAGGGATGTTTGAGGAAAAGAAAGACAGGTAGGTAAATGTAAAACAAAGAGAGAACAAGAGATATTTATGGACAGAGACAGAGAGGCAGAGCTGTGGAAAGTGGAAAAGATACTTTTTTTGTAGATCTTCAGGGAACCAAACTGGAACACCTGGCAAATAATTAATTTCCCTGTCATTACGTCAGCTATGTCAACTTTAATGAACCAGACCTAACATTCTAAATATCACAAAAAGATCCATTTCACTTTCTTAGTGAAAGTGTGAAATGCTTAAAGATATATAAAGAGTACTGAATGAGGGTGTCAATCAAAATCTATTCTTTGTTCAACAACTCCAGAAGAAAAGTCGGAAAACAATAAGAAAGTAGTGCAATGATTTACTGTTTTCTGAAGAGCCCTGCCACATCTTGATGCAAGAGTCTTTTTTTAAGAGTTAAATGGGATCATAGTCATGACCTAAAAATCGTATTTTTTCCTTATTTGTTAAAGTAAAATTCAGATATTTTTAAACTCTTTTCATAATTGGGGCCATGCTAGATTTGCACTTCCCACCTCCGTTATGGGAATTTGAGACACTTGATTCAGTGAAAACAAGGGCAAATTCTGTAGCGTTAACCTCTAAAAGCTTTCTGAACAGTTTGATTGTCTGGCAAGTTGCCCCTGACTCAAAGACAAGCATTTGAAATGATTTATGTAAAACTGAAGGTTCCTTGGAAAGGAGGACCCCGAATACACTTGTTCTGAGACCCAGATTGAAAAATATGAATATTGCATTGGGCTGAACATCCATTCACCCTTAACTAGTAGGAATAATTTCCTCATAGGAATGAGGCCAATACTGACAGACAGAGACAGATAGCAGCGTTGCAGCATGTCTGACTGTACTCCACGAGTTCCTGAAGGTGTGAATCTCTAGGAGACTGTGGGAAAATAGAGGAGATAATAGAGGAAGGCAAAAAACCCCAAAAAAGCAGGCATGTCAGGTGAGAGAGCATCAAGGCCACGGACAAACAGAGGAGAAACAACGTCTGGGGAGCGATGAGAGGGAAGCCGCAAGAGCTGTCTGAATACATGTCCGTGACTGTGTTAATGTGTGTGTCAGTGCGGGAGGGCGTCTGTGTGCATCTCACCTGCCCATGGGAATGCGTGTCAGTCTGTGTGTTTGTGTGTGTGTGATGTGGGCCAGCTGAGGTGCTAATCCCTGCCCAGAAAATAGTGGACCAGCCTGTCCTCTTTCTCAAAGTCACACTCACACACCCAACACACACACTTAAGACACCACAGTCCCCCTCCCCCCCACAAAGAGTCAAGAGGACTTTGCTCATCAATTCTGCCGGAGGTTGCTATGGAGACTGAGAATAGTGTGTGTGTGTGTGTGTGTGTGTCTGGACAAGTGTTTGGGAGAGGTGTGTGCGTGTCTTAATATCTTCTCTGGTCCTGTCAGGTCGCCTTTCACACCGGTGTCTGGTCATGGGACAGCACACACACACACACACACACACACACACACAAAAAAAACACACACACACACGCACACACACAAACAAACACACTGAGGACCCCCTGCCGAAGCGTTGAGCGGGCATTTCTCACTCCACACTCCCTGAATACCAAATCACGAGTTTTACAAAGTAGCAGTGCATGAATGTGTGTGTGTGTGAGGCAGAACCATTTAAGGAGGATTCATCCGGAGTGCAAAACATTCGACTCTGCATGTGTCTGTGTATCCAGTCTATGCACTGAAGAAGTATAACGCAGAAGACGCCATATCTGCGTACATGTGCACAGACAACAGCGCAGAGCATATATAATTGTGCTCTAGATGAATGTCTGCTCCAGTGCACACTCAAAAGCGGCTCTGCAGGTTTTATTTTTAGCATCACAGGCAAATGCAGCCCCTCTCCCCCCTCTCTTCCTCCTCCCCCCCTCTGCCATCTCTCTCCCACTGTCACTTCTCTCATCTCTCAAAATCTCTCACCCTATTCTGTGTGTGCTTATCTTGGCCACGATGCACACACACACACACACACACACACACACACACACACACACACACACACACACACACACACAGCTCATGCGGCAGTATGCCGCCATGAGTGTTGCAGCACCAAAAACAACGACAACAAAAAAATGCTCGAAGCTTTGTGCAGCTCTGTTCCACCTCTCCACTCTCATCATCATTGTTAATGTCTGAATGAATGCATAGTCTCACTTTCATCTCTCTCTCCCACTCTTGTTCTCCCTCCCCGACTCTTGCATTGGCGGCGGAGGGATATAAAAAGCTCATTGGGGTGGAGGTGACGCATGTACTGTAAGCATGTCTGTCGCCAAGGCAGCCAAGGCAAGGTCAAGTGCTCAGTGGCCCGGTGAAGCTTTTCATTACATATTGAACTCTTCAGAATTCCCCGCAGAGACCCCGACGGAGACTGCCCGCTGCTTCCTCCTCCCCTCTGCTGCCGCCTCAGCCACGTCTGCTGCTGGAGAAACTCGCCTGTCTGGGTGCAGACAGGTAAATTTCCACATGAGCATACGGATGGAGTCAGGCGTGCTCTGCTATATGAATGATTCCACGGTGGTTTGCATTTGCGTAGCGCTGGCAGGGCTGAAGAGGCGGCTGTTAAATAAGGGTGTCAGTGGAGACAGAGGGAGAGAAAAGATCATGTCTCTCAATCAGCCAGCTGGAAAAAATAGAGAAGGTTGATCTCTCTTCCCTGACCTCTATTATTGCCATTCCTGTCTTTCTGTGCTTGATTTCCTTTTGGTTTTCTTAAATGCTCTCCCAAAAGCATAATGCACAGACACAAACGTACAGATAAGTCTTGAGAAGGGGGATAGCAAAGAGGGTGCAAAAGGCATAATTTACTTACGTAGTTTCCATATTATGTATATAATATACTGTATGTACAGTGATACCCCAATAACCCCAAATGCATTTGAGTCCTAAAGATTGTTGACTATTAAAAAACATGGGGCAAAAATAATAATAAAAAGCCAAGTAGAGAGATAGTTTGTCAAGACTGATTCCTTCTCTCAAGACATGATTCTTGGAGCTATTCGTACCGCAGGATATGAAGTAACTGTCTTGGCTGGGGCTGCAACTCGCCAAATGGAATGCTGTGAAGAGTTTAGAATGGATGGATTGATGGCCCAGTTGCCACAGGGAAAAGGGAGAGATCTATATGGACAGCAGAAGCAGCAAAGTACTGAGTGCAAAAAAGGAGTAGAGTTGAAGATGGGGATGAAGGAATAGTGGAGTAGCAGCAGACTTTGTTGTCCTGAATGGCAACAATCGGAGCTGTTGTTAAGAAAGCTTACAGAAAATTAATGACCCCCTCCAATGAAAATCAAGCTTTTGACATATGGACATATCAGGAGTGAAATAAGGAGTTAATATCATGGCTGAGCATTTCACCTTGGAACTGCAGTGCACCAATGACAACACAGATTCAGACAGCCAGGGTTTTGTAGGTAACATATGTAAGGAACTCATCAACCTGCTGGGTGGAGCTACAGTGAAACAGTGAGGTGTAGTAGTGAATCAGTACTTTGCGAGCTAACTGTCACTATTTTCAAAACGACGGCAGTGCGAGATCATGTTGGATGATGATTGATGATCATCACGTCAAATGCTGACAGGACATTTTATGAGGCTCGGGGGTGTTGAAGAAGAAAGTTACAGCAAATGTTACACAGAACAGTTCGTCAGATAGCTAAGCTGTTGAATTAAAGGAAGCTTGAGCAGAGCGGAATCTGTAGGTGAGCGGCGGAGGGGTGGCTGGAGATAGAGGCGGGGACTATTTTCATATTCATAGAGCAGCACATACTACATGAAGGCGAAGGTGTACTTCTAAGGCATGAATATGTGATTTTGATGAACAGACTTGAGTTTTTAGGGGTTTAATCAATGTCAAAGGAGGAACTTTAAGAAAAATGTTGTCTGCACTCTGGCATTCATCAGTATATAAATTCCTTCAATGCGCTCTGCTGTGTGCACATAGTCTGAGCCGTCCTGCATTCTATATGAAGGTCACATCGAATTGAGAATGTGTTTGTACAAAATAAGGTTCCCTTCATTTGCAACAATCCATCATTCATTTCACTTCAGAATTGAGACCGCATCAAGGATGTTTTGTCATCCAAAAGAGATTTTCTCTCACCTTCCTCCACTGTGAGGTCAGAAGTCAATTACAGGAGTTCTGTGATGTGCTCGAGAGCTCAAGAACACTTAAACAGAGGAGATACTCAATGGCGCAGAAGCCTGAACAAGGGTCCTCCACTTGCAACCTATGTAACCTTGCTAACATCTCTAACACACACATGAAAAGATGTTCTGTTCTTTTCTTGCTTTCACAAAACTCCTGTGAAAAGATCAAAAGCAACAATTAATTCATTCGGATATATCTTATTCTTCTCTACCTTCGTTGTTGTCCAAAAGCTCTTATAAATATATGAGACACATTGTTGTTCCTTCATTACGGTGAGTCACTGGTTAGACACAGACTTAGACCTTGGTTAACTTCCCCCAAACCAAAAAAGTCTGAGGTTCAAACCACACTTCAGTCAACATGCTTATTGATTCACATATATATTCCTACCACTGCTCTTTATGAATTCACTGGTCTTGCATTTCAAGCTGCCTGATTTCACACTTCTGAGCACACTCAAATTCTCTTCAATATTGTTTTCCCTTGTACTTTAACTTGTATTTCTGAACAAATAGGCTTCCTTCTTGTGTGAAGAGTACATGATTATAGTTCTGAAACATGTTTATGAGTTTCTACAAGTAAATTTCAGTTCTAGTGGCAGAGGACTCAGACTTTCTTTTTGCAATCTGTTGCTTTGCAGCTACAGTATGAGCAAGACACATTTTAAAAGGCCAGCTTTAAGTCTTAATTAGCAGCAGTGCATTCAAATTAACTCCAGCTGTAATCATTTATGTGATCACGGTTATTAAATACCCTGCTAAATTGAAAACATATGGCGAAGCAAAACTTTGCAACCCTCTAAGTAATTTGTGGTAGGCTTAGAAAACCAAGACCCCAAAATGGAACTTTTGCACTGCTGACTGAGGCCGCAAAACAGCATATCAATCAATTTACACCTACAACACCCAATCTGAGCAGGAGGGGTCTGACACAGACTGAAGATAATCTCATGCAAAGATAACCATTTCTGTCTGGCAGGCTCGCAGTGTCGAGTTTGCATTACACATGACCACATCTAGCTCCTGTATCAATAATTCCTGCTTTGCCCTTCCAAATCAGCTTGTCAGATTGCTGAAGCAAGAACACAAACACAGTAGGAACCTTCACAGTGTATCCACAGAGCAGACATTGATATGCATGAATGCATGCAGCTACACGTGCTCCACGCACACCACCTCTAAACACACAAATGCGCATTTCTAGCCCTCATACTGGCTTCTCTGTGTGTCCCTCCGTCAAAGGAAAACGCCATCCATCATATAGGATGCATGGGGTGAAGGATTACTCACATTTCTCCCAATCGTGGCCAAATTGCACTGGATGGCTCTCATATTTGGGAGATAGCAGCGGCGTTCTCTTTGCATACAAATGACAATGTCTCCCTCTCAATTTGCTTTCTCCTTGACTCAAAGAAGGTGATGAGAGTGTCACAGATAGGGCGCCGAAAGAAGAAAATGCAACACATGTCACAAAACTAGTGAAAAGAGAGACACTTAAAGATACTGGGATGCAATTTAAAAAGTCACACGAGGAGATAAGTAAGATCCAGTCCTACCTAATGCACGACCAGTGACAGGCAACAGTGACATAGTAATAATCTCAGAGAATCTAATAATATTATCTTGTTTCTTAGTTGAATCAAATTTAGTAAAAACTTGGAGTAGCTGCTGAAACTTGACTCATTTTATCCTCTTTGAAAACTAAACTTCTGTTAGTAATCCACTTATTTAAATTCCTTCTGAACAGGATTATTTTCGTCCATCTAAAACTCAACATACTAGGCTCAAGCTGGGATAAAAAGACTCTGCTACTAAGACAAACAAGTCTACAGTATGACTGAGTTGTGCCATAAGAAGGCCATTCTGTGGCAATTAGCAACTGTCACAAATGGATTAGATCATTGACTGATCTAATAACAAACAGAACAAATTCACATCAAAGGAATTTTCCACTTTATTTCAACTTGGGTCCTATTTTTGGTCATGATCAGTCATCATAACATTATACTGAATGTAAAAGCACAGTAATTCCTAGATATGAGATCTGTTTTCTATTTCAAAGCAAGGTTGGCTAAACTGGGACTTTGTTTGAAATGGTTTTTCTTTCAGAAATGTTACATTATTATTAATAGTGCTATTTTACAGATAGGAATGATAGCCAGCTACATAAAGAAGGTTGAAAAAATTACTAAATTGTCCTTTAACTCCTTACCACAGAAAAAGCAAAAACAAAGAAACACACTCCTGTCACACACTGGTTTCCGGCCAGCTTCATGGATCTCTAGTAATGGCCACACTTATTGCTTTTCAGGGTTGGCCCCTAATAGTTTATTAATGTGTTTTGGACTACAAGACTGTGATGTTAGACTGCGTTGAAATAAATGAACAAAGTCTCCTTGCTGGTTGTTCTCACACATTCCGAATCATTAACATTACTGCTTTTGCCATTAGCATTGTTGTTGATGGGCGACTTGCTTCGTGCACGCCTGAAAAAATATATATTCGCTAATATACTGATACATACATTGGCTAATGGCTTGAACTTATAACTACTAGTAGACTAAGAAAATCTTCAGTCGGGGGCAGCCCGATTGCATTTAGTTATCCACTTGTAGCGAAAATGCTGATGAACTGAATAAAGATGCACTGAAAAGCAAACACTTTAGGTAATTACATGCAAATGAAAATCTGTCATCATTGTAAAGGCTGTGTAAGTGCCCCGAAAAACAACACAGAAACGTCCGTTAAAAAAGAAACAAAACAAATCAAAGCGAGGCAGCCGATTTTGAAACAGCTTCCAGCAGCCCACTCTCTCTTCAGCTAATGAAATATCTAATGCACTTAGTTTCCTTTAGTTAGCACCTGCCTCCTTAGAGGCATGTTCCTCCTCTCCAAGCTAAATTACTTAGTCTCAATGGAGCAAGACAGGGCGCAGTGAGTAACAAAGAGGAGAAGTCGAGTGTATTTTCAGGAAAAAGGATGACGAGCTCATGCTGGAGAGCTGAGGTGACACATGATACTTTTTTTTTTTTGGCAAAGCTGGCTATGGCAGGATCTCACAGCGACCTGAGCAGACAGGTTACACTATACTTACTGCGCTGGGCCTGTAAAGCCACCTTAACTACTTTCCAAATCCCTCACTTTCACCGTGCTGTGTCTGGTAGTAACAGCTCAAAAGTGCATCATAACCATGCCTTCTCCTACCAAAACACTCTGTGAAGGCATTTTCATTTTTTTACAATCCTTGCTTTTGTGGAATGAATTACACAGCTGCGAAACAGACATCTAGAGGTTGGAGGCGCCGGGCGAGGGCATGCTGTTAAAATGAAGAATTGTGAGGTGCATTTCTGTGTCAGTAAAAATGCCAGATCTGTATCTGATTTGCATGCTTGGTCCCGTCTCTGCATTCTCTCTCATAAAGGCCTTTCTGTGAGAGTTACTGGCAGAGTGTGATTTGAGACAGGACTCAGTATCCAAATAACTAATAGAGTGGTAGTCACATGGTGAGAAGGTCAAAGACCATAAATCTATTTAATGTATAAGGATGTGGATTGACTTGATACGACTGCTAATACTGAAAGAAATACAGAACTCTCGCTGCTTGTAACAAGTAGATGCTGATGGCATTGTGTGACCTTCATCTAATTAAATTTCAATGATCATACAGTTACTTGGCAAGGTGTGAAAGGAGTATCGATAATTATTCACACCACAAACTAATTATTAGAATAATGACAAAAACAGAAAATGGTGAGTTTTTGTTTTCGCCCAAATCAAATTGATTAATTTCCTTTAATATTCCTCTACAGTAATTTTTCTTATCTGTGAACATTTCATGCAAAAACTGTTTTCAGTTGTAGTTGAGATAAAAAGAGAATAGATATCCACCAACAAACAAAAAAAAAATCATATCAAGATATTCTAAAAAGATATTTGTGGTGACAATAGTTATAGACAGAAAAAGACACTTTTTCAGAAATTAAATGCTACTTTTAAATGAGAGATTTACTGTTGTTTTGTTTGTGCAAAAATATTAGCGACATGAATACAGTGCTTTTACTGGTGGAGGAGGGTAGAAGTGTGTGTTTTTGACCTTTTCATGAAACCTCGGCTGTCAAAGGAAGCGAAACAATTACACAATCAGAGTGTTCAGACTGGAATAGTCAACAGAGGAAATCCACGAGAAAGTGAGCTCTCATGATAAACGCCTGCACTGGTTGTCATTAGATTGATGAATTCTGTCGATGTCATCCATCAGCGACTTAATCAATTCAGAAAATAGAAGAAGAGTCTGCTGAGTGAAATCGACTTGCATTTGTGCACAAATGACTGTTTTCTGTTCGGTAGGATTTCAGGGGATGAAAAGGAAAATGAGAAGATCTTAGATTGAATTATGATGCCTGATATCTTCGGAGTAACATGAGCGTCTTTTTGACTACCTACCAAACTGTGTGTGTGTGTGTGTCAGCATATGTCAGATGAAGAAGGTATCCAGCTCACTTACCGAGCACACCAAGCCTGTAGTTCATGGTCACCACAATCACGTTGCCGTACGCGGCCAGGACACTGGCATCAAACATGTTTCCGGTGCCTTCCATGTAGGAGCCTCCGTGAATAAACAGCATCACCGGCTTCTTCCTGCGGTCACGAATATCTACACACACGCACACACAAAGAGGAGAAAGCAGGGAATAGAGAGCAAAAGAGAAAAAAAAAGTCAATAACTGCATTCACGTCTCTCATAGTCTCTTTGATCACATATTGTGTTAGACAATAATATACTGAGCAAACAGCAAATTGCTCGGCTGGATGAAAACACAGAAGTGTAGCAGAGCCAAAGAACTGCACTTTTCCCTGCAGCTGGATATCAGCTCTTAAAAATGAGCTTGAGGTAATTTAGATTTCATGCAATGATTCTGGCAACAGGCAATAACAAGAGACACCACTACAAGGATCTAATCAAATGTTTCCTGGTGATTAAAGCAATAAGAAGCTAGAGAAAAATCACTGAGGAGTGTAGCATATTAGAGCTAACCTGTATATCACTGCCTCTGACTTTTTTTATTTCACACTGAGGCCCAGATTGACTAACACTGATGCAATCCCAAGCGCAGTACACAAGAAACCGTGTGCAACTGACCCCACCAGTGCAAGGTTGGTTACTAAATTAAAGCACAACAACAAGGGCAGACACAGGTAAATAGTTCCAGCTGAGATCGTTCAAATGTGACAACAAAACATGGCGCACAGCAGCTCTTATTTACTGTGAGAGCTCAAGTGTTGGTGTCAAAGCTCATCCCAAAGAGCTCTACGCTGCAAAGAAGGGATGTTTTCACAGTGTGTAAACTCTGACGGACAAAAAAAAAAAGCACCAGTATGACATGAGGAGCCATATTAATGCAAGTCTGCGAGGAGTAAAGCCAGTGTCTGAGGAACACTCTGTGCACAATCAACAGATAATAAAAGGCCACAGGCTCTTAATATATCATGTCTACTATGAATTTCCATAATTTCCTCATTTTATTTTGTACCTTGGAACTTGGAACTCCCATAAATGCAAATTGCATCTCACCCCGAGCTGCAGGGACAGCTATATCAACCTATTTCTAGGTCAATTCCCCTGTGGGGAATCTCTGGAAAACACTGTTTTCTTGCGTGCTATCATTTTGCACTGGCACAAATTGTTAGTGGATCCTGCCTTGAGGTAAAAAAAAAAAAAAAAAAAAAAATGGAAAGATAACTGAAAAGTTCCATGTAAAGTTGTCATCTCTCTCACAGGAAAACATGACATAAACTTTAGGTTTAGTTTTAGTTTCAGGGTTAGTTCTGCTAATACCTCTAGAAAGTACTTGTTTTTTAAGGTGATTTCAACTAAACTTGACTTCAAATCATCTGTTATTCTTTGTCATTTTCTTGATTCTATAATCAAGTTATTTTGCTTTTTAGATGCATTTTATTTATTCATTTTTTCTTGAACATGACTGAAAAGAGTTAAAACACGTTAGAATCCTTTTTTGACTTCAACGACTGTCTACTTAAAAAACTGAATTTCCTATCAAATACAAAAATATACAAACAATAAAATATGCATATTTTCTTATCCTTATTTTATTATATTATTTTGGGAGTTAGGGTTAGTTCAGTAACTGATTTATAAAAGTTATGCGGAATATTTTAGAATACTTAATAGAGTGCATCCAGTCAGTCAGTCTCATGCCTCAACATACACTACTACAGCGCTGTGTGCATGCAGGATGGTCCCTGATGGGCCCTCATTGGCCTTTGAACCAGTCTCCCAGCTGACTGGGAGCAACGATACTCCTGCCTGCCAGGAGCTTACGGTAGCATATGGCACACAAGAATTAGAACTGTGGCACAGTGACAGCCCCTGTTGGCTTCTGTGTGTGTGTGCGCGTAGGCTTGGGGATATGAGGGAGCAGTAGTGCAGAACAACCACATAAATAACCACTACAGCATCTGTTAGAAGGGAAGAGAGATGGAGGTTGTTTGGCTCCCTTTGAAACCTGAATATATGTATATGTACGTATGTGGTAAATGTGGTGTGTGTGTGTGTGTGTGTGTGTGAAATACCTGCTGAAACATGCATCAAATGTTTCACACAGAACACGCACCCTAAAACACCAGTGATACGCTGGGGTATCACACACACACACATGCAGTGTATATTTGATGCTGAAGCTGGGGCATCAGTCAGGCAGACACACTCGCACTGGGGGGAGAGAAATTTACAGGCAGCTGCAATGGAGAGTCACTATGGCAACTGCTTCACTTCCACTTGTTTCTGCCTCTCCTCTCTCTCTCTGAGTCTCCCCCTCTCTCTCCCTACACGAGCCACTCTCACGTGGACAAAGTCTCATTGACTGTTGCTGCGGCATATTGCTCTTGTGCATCTCTAACCCCGTGATGCCCTTCGCCACGTCTCTACCTGAATCTCATTTCATTAGCGGCAAATGAGCGCGCGCACACTTCCGAAGCACGCATCTCTGCATTCTGCATCAGGAGATGAAGACTGACAGCCACTGGCATCATGGGAGACAGAATGCAGATGCACTGATGTACCCACCCACACCCACATAAGAGACAAACACACACACCAAGCAGGCTGTCACAGTTGACCTGTAGACTCTGTGTCCATGGATCAGTTACAGGGCAAATCGTTCTGGCACAGTGACAGACAGGACTGAGGCCCTCAGGGGCTACAAGCCCTCTCTCTCTTTCTGTCTTCCCGTCTCAGGCTTTCTGTCTCTCTCTGCCTGTGGCTTTGTTGTGTTTCTACCACAACAAAAGTTTAGCATGCGATGCCCACAGATGGACGGGTGGTTAGGTTCCCAGCCTCAGGAGTCACTTGTGATCCCCATGTGGGATGAGCTCCTTACCAAAACACCAAGACACCAACGGCTCCACCCTCTGTCTCTGAAGAACATGAACATTCTGCAGCAAGGTGCTCCATAAAACTAATCAGATCATCAGCTCTGTACACCTGTGGTATATGTATAACATTTCAATCACGTGCTTTTGTACACAACATGTCTACAGACAAACAGAACAGGCGCTTACATGACAACATAACGCCCTGTAGACTACGTACTGTATCATAGAGACAGTTTGGGAAATAGGACAGTGTCCAGAATATACATACAAAGCCACAACAAATCCTGGGCATCCTATGCTAGATTATCGGCAGATGGTAAACACTTCCAAACAGACTTGAGCTGATGCTGTACAGGCAGAGGCATATTCATAGTGACGTGGCAGCGGAGGCACTGATTTGTGTTGCAAATCTATGACAAGGAAGAGCAGAACTATAGCAACAGGTCAACATCACCAAGGACATGACTGTGTGGTTTACTCTCTTTTTTCTCTACATGGTTTATGGTTTTTCAGGAATCTAATTTTTTTTAAATTTATTGTTGAATTAAACTTGTTTTGGTAGTCAGTGGTGGAAAGAAACACTTACTCAAGTACTGTACCTAAGTACAATTGCAATGCTGGAGCATGGGACTTATAAAGGAACGTCCTTTACAGGTGAGCCTTTGACAAACACGCTTGTAAAATGATGATTGATTTCACAGTATAGGTTTTAAAGTCTGAATGATTGAAAATGTGCATAAAAACAGATGGATGGAAAAGCACTGGTGGCGCTCTCACAGCTGCATTTTCAGTGTTACAATATTGAGTTACTTTCACTAGCCACCACCTCTGCTTCACAATAAAAGCCTTTTACACACAGTGACAGTATTTTTTTCCATTGTGGCATCACAACGTTTACTTGAGTAAAAGATCAGAATACTCCTCCCACCACTGCTGCTAGTAAACCGAGCAAAGAAAGATGTGAATTACTACTGACAAGAAATACATAATAGCTGACAGGCTGACAGAATTATAACAGCGCCTCAGCGACAACGGAAAACACTCAAGACTAAGGAGAAACAATGATTAACTAAAAAAACAAAATTGAATAGGTGAACAAAATCAAATAACCGAACAATGGCACTGCAAACCTCGGCTCTGCTCAGCAAACACAAACAACAACGACAAAGACAAAGCAAGATGGCAGAGAGCAGCTCAGGGCTGGTACCCTGAGGAGCTTAGCGTGGCTGCTGATCCTTTCAAGCAGAACGCAGACAATGAGGCGATTAGGCCTAAACTTGTGTCGAGTGTTCCAGTTTAGCACACCACCCACCGGTTGCCCTCACAGACGCCACCCTCTGGTCTCCTGGTGAGACGCGGAGTCCTTGGCCTCTGCCGAATTATCAACTGACTGATTAGTCACGGGGATGGAGCGTGATGTGTACGTCACTGTCTGGTGTTGATTTTCCGAGAACTGATGTCTGCTGTCAGCAATCAGTGACAGATCCAGCAGAGAGGAAAGACTGCTATGCACTTAAGTGGAACAACTGAAGGATAACAGATGAAAAGCCTTACATTAATATTTTTGTTGTTGATTTTGTCAGTAACAGCTGGGGGTAAACCAAGGATTAACATCAACCATATCCTGTCTAACTTGGTTTTCCTGGAAGCTATAAGAGCAGAGAGATGAGTGAAGGCTCCTGAAGGACACAGTGTTTAAAAAGCATATATTACTCCTTAACAGAGCAGAGAGCGCAGGAGCCTGCCGAGATATCATCTTCTCATACGTTAAACTGAGCATGGAGAGATGGAAGCGTAGGGCCCTCTCTTTACAGAGCCATAATTAAAAAGATACTGCATCACGTTGGAGCGAAGTGACACACAAAACGCTGCATGCAGAGTGTTATACCTTTGCCAAATTAGCATTTCCCCCATATGGGCTCAACTTTTTCCACCATTTCTATTTTCATTTTCATTAGCATGGAGCGGCAAGCAAGTGTGCACACACAAGCACATGTGGGTGTGAGGTGGAGATAAATATTGACCTTTTACGCTTAGGTTCCAAGCTGTAATAACAGGAAAATTGCTCACAGCAAATGATGAACTGTCATCTGTGCAAATATACAGAGGCTCTTTGTACTAGTGGTGCAATTAACAGAAAGGTTACAGAGTGGTGAAAATATTGTAACAGTGTAATGGAAGGAATACATTTGTGGATATTTTTGTAATTCTGAGACCTGTAAATTTAGCCATGATGGACTGGAATTATTACAATCAGCTTATCTTCTGTGTGCAAGTCATGCTGTTTAAACAGAGCATGGATATATGTCCCTTTCTTTACATGGCTGCATATATTCTGGAATGAGGCTTTTCTCTAAACACGCTGCACATCTTCCTCGTTAAGAAAACCTTGATTGAAAAAAAGCCTGAGACCAAAACCAAGCTGCAGCATATTCACACAAGTGCACATGTGCAACCACACCAAAGAGTGCAAGACAAAATTATGAAGACTGTGCAAAAAAATACTAAGACAGTGCAAAGTTAAAAACAGTTTTTTGAGTAGTTAAGAACTTTTTATGTAATTAAAACGTGCTGTAAATGTAAACATGAGCTGCTGTAGCTGTAAAAATAACTGCTGTGCAAACAGTGTAATGCTGTGCAAAATTACAGAGGATAGATCAATATAATAGATAAAAAGTGCTGTAAATGTCAACATGAGCTGCTGTGAATGTAAATATAACTGTAATTGTGATTTTAATCAAAAATCAAGCCAGCATCTTATACTGCAAACAGGGACTTGAGTAAGTTGTGAGTAACCTGAAGTGAACTACATTCAGAAATAAAAAAATAAAAAATAAAAAAAAGCACTTACAAACTGTACAGCAATCTGACTGTGTGGCTGTCTGTCTCAGATGAGTGTGTGAGTGTGTGTGTGTGTGTGTGGGGTCAGTAGGAGGTCAATGGCAGGCTGATGGGATAGAGGGCTGGAGGTGGATACAGACACAGGGTGATGAATGGGATGTGATGAGATGCACAGCAGCAGAGCTGGCCTATAGGCCACCGAGCAGGGCTAAGGCTTAATCGTTAGAGCACAATGGATCAAGGCAAAGGCCATGCTGATTGCATCTGGGACATGTGTGTGTGTCCATGCGCTGGTATTATAATACTTGCGAGAACCAGTCTTGAATACGAGGAATGAGCTTTTTCATGGAAAGGAAGCACATTTCACTGAAGTCTAACTTTAAAAAGAATCTAATGACATTTGAAGCGAGAATAAAATTACATCCTTTGTGTGTGCTTTTGCTTGTTTTTACTCATTAACAACGCCCATCAACACACAGACTGAGGGCGTGTGTGTGCTCTGTTGTAACTTCCATGCAGCCAGGTTTCATCTAACAGAGATGGACTGGCCATCGAGAGAAACCCCAGTGGGCCGGTCGCTCTGTGTGTCGATTGAGCCCATTATACAGAAAACAACGAGAGAGATTATGATTATGCAACAGCCCATATCATTCTCCCCAATTCTCCCCCACAGTCAGAGAACAGGAGCGTGCAGAAATAAAGTCCGTCCCTGCCATCTAGCTTTAGAAAGGTCACCCTGCCACTTCTTTTTATTCACCCTATCTATTTATTTTTTGTCCAACATACATTGTTGGTGCACAGACATATAGTTAATACCAGGTACTGCTTTAAAATCTCTTCCTTGATGGTGCATTCAAGTGCTCACAGGAAGCTTTGACATTCAAGACTTGAGAGTCAGCTGCTAGACAGTATTGCATTCATGAAATACGCTTTCAGAAAATGAAATCCAACATAAAAACGAAAGAAGCAAACGGGAACCTATCCTGGAGGATGCTGTGAATTTCTTGTACTTGAAGGTGGCTGCTTGGCAGCTGAGTCTCGAGTGTCAGTCCCAGTGTACTGCGAGCCTCTTAACACGCTGATTAAAGTGTGCATAATTATATGAAGATAATTAACAATTATACTGCCTTGTAAAAGATTATTGCAACCTTAAACTTTTTGCATCAAACAGGTCTATTGTAACGCTATTAAAAAGCCCTAAAAACACGTGTTTCGACACATTATTTGATGCTATTAGAGCCACTGAATGCATCTGTCCACTGCTTTCCATTAAGTGCAAGGACATATGGTATGTGCTTGTCTATTGAGGGTTCATAGGATAATCATATTAAGTGGAATAGAAACATGCACTGACAGAAAAGCTTTGTGTACACATGTAGATACCCACTGGACATATATATATATATACAGTACCTTTTCAGTGCAGCTAATTGCATAATCATATTAAATGGTTGCGATAGTGACAACTTAAAGACTTAAAATCGGTTTTGCTGATGGCACTGACAGTTACATATGTATACAAGGGGCTAATGCAAAGCAATGACACGGGCTTTGTATGTGTGGTATGTAAGCGTTAAAAGCATGAAAATAGAATTTTCTGTGCACGATGTTTGTCAGAAAAAATGCTCGTAATTCTGCAGAGAAAAAAAAAAGATATTTTTCATGGCGTTCATCAATTAAAAGCAATAAATCACAGAGAAACTAAAAGCTCCACCGCCTCCACACTGGTGGTGGTGCACAGGCTGAACGCACACACACACACACACACAGTCAGCACACACCAAGTGCTTCTCCTGTTGCCTCTGTTCTCTCTGTCTGCCTGAGCTTATAACACTGGGACTGTGGGGAGCAGCATGGAGTTTGGATGATCCTAGCTGCTGTTCTGTTTGTACTCTGTCTACACCAACTGCACTGCCTGCGACAGCGTGCAAACACACCACCTCGCAGCTCAATATGCTTCCAAAGATCAGACCAGCAACCCCTCCAGCCCAAAAATAAGCAAACAGCTAAAAGGTATCGGATGTGTCTACAATATCTATCCAGTACTGTACAACAATCATCACAACTATTATATATATAAATACTGGTTTTGGGCCTTTTTTTAATGTCAGGAAAGCACATTTCCAAACCTACAACCCTCTTTATCAAGCAATTAGATGTAGCGAGCTACTTATTATTGTGATTGTTGCAACGTGGCCAGACATCTGCACCGTTTAGTCTTTTTTTATTTTGAGCTCAACGCCTCCTGCGTCTACTTCCCTTTTCCCCAAATCAGACAGCAACGCTTGTTCTTTCCCTCAGCAGATTAAGTGTGGGCGAGGTAAAAAAGAAGCAGAGCGAGGGAGAGGAAAAAAAGACGAGTCGAGACCACTGGGAATAAGAATAGCCGCCCTGGCCGGTCTTACAACAACATGCTCTTATTAGACTCAATAACATCTCCAAAATCACTCTATAATTTTCTCTCGCTGTCCATCCATCGCTCTTGCTTCTCTCTCTCTCTACTCACCCCACCTCTTCGCCGCTCACTCCTGCTACCAGCAAGTGCTCTCTCCTCTCCCTATCTCGCTTCCTGTTGCTCTCCATCTATCTCACATTCTTTATCTTTCACTCTTCGCACTCCAGCAGCCGCCACCCTGGCCTCTCTCATCTTCTCCACTTGTTTGTTTTCTGATCTCCATTTTCTCTGCGATAGCCCCTTTCTTTTCATCTCTCGCTCGTTCTCCCTCTGTCTTAATCTACCACTGGCTCGCCTCTTGCTGTGAGAGTCTATTTGTAACCTCTCTCATACCTCGGCTCGGAGCCCAGCATGTTCGAGCTACTCGTTTTTATTCCAATTGCACTGAGTAGTCTTCCCTTATTTTTTCTTTCTTTGTTTCTCTCTCTCTCTCTATTTGTCTTCCTTTATCTTCTTCTCATCTCTCTGTCATAGGATTTTGTTGCACTTCCACTGTTAAATTATCTTTCTCACCCTCTCCTCTCTCCCATCAGTGTTATAAATAATGGTTGGATTAGGCTGACTTTTTGTTTTGCTCACTATTAGGGAGTGGATCAATTCCACAAATTGAGTGGATGGGGAAGCGAATACACACACACACACACACACACACACACATCCAGGCACACAGCCCCTCTGTCCTCCAAAATGCCACAGTGACAAGGATGACACAAACACAGGCATTGTCCTTGTTTTCCCACTGCTGCCTCTCTCTTTCCCCCTCACGACAGTCTTCTTCTCTCCTATTTTCCACATCCCTTTCTTTCAGCCTTAAGCCTTTTGGACTTCAGTTGACCCCTCTCCTCTTCCTTCCTTCCTCCTTTCCTTTCCTTGTGCTTTTCTTTATCTCCGCATTCTTTATGCTTGACTGGTAACCCTCATTTCTTTTTTGTTTTGTGAGCGTCCGTGTTTGTTTCACTGGGTTTATGTGTGTTTCAAGATAACAGAGTCTTAACAATTACTGAGTCTTGTTTGAAGTACAGTGTGAACGCAACACACTTAACAACACAATTTCTCATGAAAATATAAATACAACAGTCAAAACTCACTACTCTAATACCCTTTCTCACTGGACAAAAAACCCCAACTAACATTCACTAACATCTGGCTTTGGTCTTCAGTGGGAAAGGGTACAATCATTCGCCTTCATTCCCGGGGTCACGTGACTATGCATTAATCACAGGTGCAATGCTATGATACACGTTGAAGTTCTGGACACTGGTGTGTAAAAAGCCAGGAACATTATTACATTATTATATTTATTACAGTCTGGGAACATTGCGCAGCAGTAAATATCATTCAGTCGGCGTTGAGTTTGAAAGAGACACTAATATAGATATAAAAAGTCACTGCTGTAACTTTGTCACAGGCCTCTGTGCTGCTTCTATTGTTCCCTGTTTTCCGACAGGTTTGTGACGTTGAGTATGACTCACCAGAGAAAAAAAACAGAAAGTCTGCTAATTAGGGTTGACCTGTGTTTAAAAAAATATGTGTATACGTGCTAATTTTGGTATAAAATGAAAGTTATGTCACCTTTTCAAAATATTCAATATTCAAAATATTACAATTGGTGCATTTGTTGCAATTTCGCGCCTCTTTTGTGTCACACATCCTTAAAACTATCCGAGCTCCTTCGTGCATAAAAACTACCCTTACTTCTGGATATTCAAATACTTTCCTTACTGCTTTTTCCTGACAAGAATATAAAGAGAAAATACTCACAGTTCACAAGAACTGAAGTAGGTTGGGACTTGAATTAAGGATTAAATCTAAAATGAGCATTAGGATCTGGTAAGAAGTTGGAGTTAAGCTTACAGTGAAGATGTGTTTGTTCTCTCTATACATGGTACATTAGGTAGAAATAATCATGAACTGGTTCTCGGTTTAACACTCTTGTGTTGAATTACGTGAATCATTATTGATTTTTATATACTGCCTACTCTGCAGGTTATTTTACTGTAAGCAATGACTGTCAATGAAAGGCTCTCGAGCAATCATGCGTGTATATAAATGCATGTGCATTTCTCTGCCTTTCTACGTGCACCTTTGTGTCTATGAATAAAATGCAATCAACCGCGTTTCAGCGGTCCTCCTCGTCTCCCTCCCCATCTGTCCTCATGCAACTTCTCATTATCCCCAATCCACCTCCCTCCTTCCCCCTCTCTCGGCCTCTCTGCCCTCGCTCCTTCGCTTCCTCCTATAACGATCTGGCCATTACTGGGGCTGCCGTTCCAGCCCTGGTTTCACGGGGTGTCTGGGGTCTAATTGGAACTGAATGAGTGTGAGTGTGTGTGTTGCTGTGAGGCCTCATTGACACAGACTGGGATCCAGGGACATCCCCCCTATAGAGATGTACTATAGGGTCTTCACATACAAACACACACACTGAGGCCCGTTACAGCCACACTTAAATACATTTCCACTTATTGCACACAGTGCATTAAAGTGTTATTAGTGCATGTGCATGAAGGTTTTTGTCTAAACTGTAACTGTGCTTGCATTTTCTTTATTTTTACTTGTGAGTGAACTCAAACTATTTAGTTATCTTAATTTGATAAAAATTAGCCAATATATGTTTTGTATTGATCCTCCCATAGCTACAGCAGTATGAGAATGACGGCAAACTTAAGAACCCCTGGTTTCACAAAGACAGCACAAGAATGGACTTTGATGCCAGTAAATATTGGAGAACTCAACATCTTTTGTTCATTTGCTGAGCAACTTCATTAGTGAGCAGTTGTTGGAAGGTGATTGGTCTATATCTGATTAATTTCAGTTTAAGTTTGTTACCTCAAACATTTCAGAGGAGTGCGTGTTTTGAGCTTTTAAATTGTATGTGAGAGTTTAGGTTTGGACATCTTCGTCAAAGGCATCTTTCCAATGAATGAGTTGGATTCTGCTTAGAGCAATTGTGATGACCAGCGTGGCTTTAATGTTGATTTTCTAGTTCTAGTTCATCTCCCGTTACTCTGGCACTTTTGGACTTTGGGACTGGGCTACTTTTGGACTGTAAAGACAAAAAACAAGTATGGATTTTTACATTTTTGTTATATGTACTGTAAATGTAGTGTAAGACTCCTCACCTTGGAGACTGCCATTTCAATATTCTGGTTTAGGGGACTGCGGATGGAAATTAGTCTATTTCTGGCACATTAATTCACACACACTATATTCAGTGTTACACAAATTTGTATGGTTGTAATTTAATTTGTTTTAATTTATTGTTCATGTTTAATTACTTCTTCAGGGGTTTAAGAGTTTGTGTTTATTTTAATAATATAAGGACGTATGAGAGACACTTATATATAGAACTGTATATATGAGTATATTACCTTGTGGATGTAATGTTTTTTTTTCTATTTGTGAGTGTATGAGTTCCAGAAGGAGGCGCAGAGAAACAATAAATTGGGTGTAGATAGTCTCTGCTGTCGTCTCCATTCAGACACCAGCGTTCCCATTAAGTGATGCTGGCAGCTCTGCCACTACTCACCGCTTTCCATCTCATATATAACAATACCGCCTTAATTGGAATGCTACTCCGACAGTCACAATACAATCCAGGTGAAAACACACAAACACGACGAGTACAAAAGCCAGACAACACCCTAAAAAAAAACAAAAAACAGTGTTAGTCATTGTGAGCGGAAGTTTCGTAAGTCAAAGTAACTTTGCTCAGCATGTAACATTAAAGCTGCACATGTGTACAAGGGCTCATCTTTCCTGCTGTGTATGTCAATGCAATGTGAGAGCGTGCGTTTCCTCAGCAGGCACGCAGTCTGAGCTGTGATCTCTGGGATCTGCCTTACACATCGTTGCCAAGAGCCTGGCTTCGTTTCACCACAGGGGGTGCGTGCGCGCCTTGATGCGAATGTGCACGTGCGGTCGTTCATCTGTAATCAAACATTTCTGCACGCGTGGAGATCTTCCTGTTTGTGCTCCATGTCACCACAGGGGGGGATGTGGATTATCAGCAGCCATTTATCTCGTCTTGCCTGTCCTGACAGTTAATCTGATGGTGGAGTAGCAAATTCAGTTTCTGCTACAGAGCTGTCAGACCTTCAGCTCTGATTGGTTTCTGCACATCCAAATTTGTTTTTGGCAACTTCGCCACACCCCCATTTTCCCCGTATTCATGCAGCTAAACTAAACTGACTGCTGGAAAAATCAACATCTTGGAATTGAAAATGATCTTGGAATATGACTGATGGAAGTTTTCCACCTGTAGTCACACTTGATTGTATCTGTGAGTCCAACATTTACTTTTTGGCAGCTCATTAATAAATATACCTGGCAGGAATATTTCCACTGCCTCAACTGTTTATGTACATCACAAAATCACACCACTACATCAAACTGCATCACTTCCCGGGAGAGAATGTTTTCTTAATCCTGCTCCCAATAGATTTCTGATCATTACCCCAAAGTGTGTGTTTACCACGAGATTTGCGTTGTCTTGTTTAGAGTCATGTAAGAGGACTTGCTTAATGTCCAATGGTGTTCAATATTAATAAACCTGCACTTATAAGAGACTGTGTGATCACTGACTTACATGTAAAGGATTTAATTTCAAATTAACTCACAGCAAAGTTTAAACCGCCTGCTCCGGCAGGATTTGCATTGAGTCCTGCGGGACCCAATCCCAATTCCAATCATCAGATCATTTTCTAAATTGGGCCAATTAATTTTTTTTTTACTCATCAATTAATATTGGTTTAGTTAGTCAGATGCTAGAGCTGTTTTTGTAGGTGCAGCATATTATTATTGTTTTACTTTAATGACACCACAATTATTTCACACTGTTTTCTTTGATTATGTCAGCCACAAGAATTGTCAATCGTGATTCAGTGGGTGATTATTAAGATATGACTGAAGAAGCCAGGCATGTGTCCATTGCTGCATCCTGTTCTAAAGCCTCCTCCATCAAACACCTCTTCATCCATCCCACAACCCACACTAATAGAGCAAATATTCTCTCCACCAAGCTTGCAACCACATTTCCAATACAGCATTATGGGAATGGATAGATGTAGACATAAATAGTAGAGAGGTACCATTGAGGAGGTCAGCTGTGATGGATTATAACCTGTCCTCCAGCAATGCAGCAGATCTGCTCTTAATAAAGTACTTCAGTAGGTAGAACTAAACAGTATTTATATAATTTGTGTTACTGTTTCACAATGTGCACACTGGAATGAGAGTTACATATTGAAATGCACTCTTGTTCCTATCAACACAGTATGCTTGAATGTACATTTTAGCTTTCAAAGGCATGCATCATCCAAGCATTAACCGAGAGTATAACTCTGCAATACTTCCCCAATATTACTGATCTCACCAATGCCTGCTGGGAGGTCTTCTCTGCAATGTAATCTGACAATTCCAAACTTCATTTGTTTCAGTGAGCACTTTAAAGTTTATTGATTTGCATTAAATAGACCCGTAATAGCTCTTGGCTAGCTCAAAGCCAGCATTGGGTTATTCACTGAGTTCCAGGAGTGGAAGAGGAGCTGAGCCAGCTTTCACTGTTGCTTCCCTCAGTCCCTTATAGCCATTACACATAGCAATAAACCCAGCCAAGTGCGAAACAAAAAAACAAAACAAAAAAAAAAAGTGTGTTGAGCTTTTTTCCCAAGCGCTAAGCTAGCTGACAGGCGACGTGGCGCCAACTAGCTCTCTCTTTCCTCTGTCTCTTCCCTCCTCGCCCGCCGTCCCGCTCCATCTCCTCGCGATCCTTTTCATCTCCATCTTTCCCTCAGCCGCCCTCCGTTCACTCCTCTTCGCTTTCTTTGTCTTGTCAAAGGGTTTCAAGCTCAATAAAATACTATCTGTCAGCGTGCGACGGAGTAGGTGCGTTCGACATGATATTGACACAACCTTGACACGACGTGGGCCGAGCGTCGAGGTAATGGGAGCTTCAGCAAGCAAATAACCGACAGGCCCACGGAGAGACGGGGCGATAGAAAGAGACAAGAGATTGAGTCTCTGTAGTAATGTTAAAATGAAGTTGGTTTGACAGTACTGTTGATCCTTTCCTGCAGAAGACGCTTTTCTGTTGTGCGCTTGGCTCTTTTGTATTTTATCATTTGTCCCGCTATTGTGAGTGGTTTTCCGCACCCTGTTTTGTTGTTTTATTTAGCATTTGAACACGGCAAGCTGTTCAATTCTGCCCTCTTCTTCATCTCTCTGCTCCTTACTGTTTTTTCTATCCACCCTCCTTTCATCATTTTCCGATATATACTACTCAATCTTGTCCCTGTGCCACCTCATTCCATTAAAAAATCCTCTTATAAAGTAATTTGTACTCAGCGCACGAGAATGTAAAAATGGTGGAATAAATAATAGAATGGATGCCAGCCCCCACATTTTTCATTGCTGATTGCTCACAGCCTCCCTGTCCTTTTGTATTTCACAATTTAGAGATTTGGCTGTTAGAATATGTATTGTACAGTACATTGAGAATTACACTGTGTCTACGGTGAAAAGCCTACAGGAAATGGAGAGATTTAGCAGGAGAGCGTCTCCCTGGATGCTCTTAATTATATGAAAAAGATGAAACGTGCCAAGTCTCCATCCTTGCATGGCGCTGTTTTCCAAAATGAGGGATTGTGATAGGGAAGAAGTGTTTTAGAGCGAGTGTGTAAGTCTGAGAGCAGGAACAGCGAAGCCGATACGGAGAGATGCTGCATTGCCCAGAGGCCAGCATCTGTTAGCAGAGTTATAACCACAGTGGAAACACCACATAATACAGAGAGACAGAGAGAGGAGGCGGAGGAGGCGAGAGTAAGAGGCAAAAGAAAAAAAAAAAAAGAGAGAAGGAAATTGAGAAAAATACGTTGATGCAGACAAAACGGAGTGGAGACAAAAGCTCAGACAAACTCTTATTATTCCCCATACCATCTACCATCTCGCCATCCAGGAGAGAGCATCGCGAGTGTCTTGCATTGTCACCTGCTCAAGTGTCTCTGTGATAAAGCCACTCCGGCTCTCTGACGTCTTTCATCTAGCTCGCAATCAAGAAACACAAAGCATCGAGATGCGACTTCCTCCAGCGCTGCCATCGCTCCAACTAATGCCCCCTTTATGTCTTTTTGTCCATTTTTCTTGTCTTTCCATCTTCGACCACTACAGAACAATCTCCAGCAGCCAAGAATATACATTTTTCCTGAGAATGCCTCGTGACATCCAAGCCATTTTCGGCCATTATGCCACACATTCAATTAAAAGACACTGATTAAAAGCTGATTCAGTAAAGCGTACAGGCAGTGGATCAAAAGCCTGTTTGATACGGAGCCATTGTTTTGCTTTGAGAATACATGCGGTCAGCAGGGACAGTAACTTTTACAGATAAAGTTTAACAAGCGCTTGGCGCTCGGCCTGTATTAATTTCAGACCCTGCCTGCTGCGTAGCTAAGGATTCTGTTTCTGAATGTGCTGTTTACAATATCCTGGATGAGATAAATAATTTCCTTATTATGAGAAACACGAGAATGAATGCTGACAATGCTCTACTGGGCTGTAAACACTGACTCCCGGCCATTGTTGTTTAATTCATCTATAGTAATTTGACTCATTAGTGTTGGTGTGTACAGCAATATTTTGAAGCACAATATCATGTCATATCATATCACATCATAAATCATATCATAATATCAAAGCAGCTGGTGAGAGTGCTCAGACAATTAATTTAATGGCTCTGTTTCTTTCTTTCTTCCACATATTGCAGAGTTGTGTAACATTAATGCTGTGGGCTTTTGCTGCCTGTGCTGCACACATTCTTACTGGACTATTATTTTATTCTGTTAGACAGACTGTGCTGCCCTGCGCTGAGCTAATCTGGCCTCAAACACTGCATCTCTATACTACAGGACTCTGTTGTCCTGTGTGTAAATCAGAAGTAACTACTGTGTACTAATATAACATAGTCCTACCAATTCATTTTTGAATGAAAAACCACAGTATTATGGTTAAAACCACTGACAAAATGATGCCTAAAATTAGTAGTAGATAGGTCTCGAATGATTCAGTTTGAGGTCAGTAACCAATGTTTATCTGCAGCACTAATTCAAGTTTAAATGGCACAATGGCAGAATAAGTACAGCTGTAATTAAATATACCTCTTATTCGACTACATAAAGTTGATGTGTATTCTTATTCATCATTAATGAATTTGATTTAAAAATAAAAACTATTAAAGCTGCACCAATCAATATCTTTTATATGAACAATGGATCAAATTATCATATGACATATGACAGGTGTCACTCAAATCCCACAGATAATATTCACCCAACTTTTCCTCGGATCTGCAGAGCAGTTTAGCACCTTTGAGGTGATAGTTCTGGTTTCTGGCCCAATCCTCCAGTCACATCAACCTTGTTTTTCAGTCTAAGCAGGCAGCTATTTTTGGAGAAAAATGAAAAATGTGTTAGCCCTTCTATTAAAAGGACCTGTCAATCAATTTGAGATAGATATCAGGTTTAAATCTTATGTTTTGATTTTTGGTGGTGGTCTTTTGTTGACATTTGGATTAAGGACCGTCCCTTTAACAAAATAAAAAGAGGTATGACATTTGGTATCTACGTGCCAAATATAGATTAAAGATTTACACCACAGTCATGTTTGATTAAAGAAATGACTTCTACCTGCGTGCATCCTCCTCGTAATTTCCCTGTAAATCATCTATAATAAATAAGGTATGATTTCACCCACAATTTCAAATCTATATTATTGCACAACATCAATTCCCTTGTGTATTGGAAATCACAAGCATATTTGAAATTCATTACAGGTTATTATATTTCTCTCAAAGGAAAGTGCAAAAACACAGCCCACATAAAAAGCCAGTATTCTGTAGCCTTGATAGCCTATTCTATTTTAATTGTATTATGCATCTAGAGACAAAAGAAGGCTTCATTTGATCAATAAACTTCGTACCCTACTAATTAAACACTGTAAAATAAGAAATAAAATCAAGGATTCTGTAACTCTTGCAGTCTGGAGATGGAACAGCACCAATGCCATATTATCAGAAATGACTGCAGGTAAATCTGGAACTTTCAATGTTTTGTTTGATTAATGATACCCAATATTATACTTTAATTAAATACCCAGTTGGACGGTTCATATTCTTATCATCACTAGCCATGAAGAAAATTGACTGCATTATTGGAAAAAGCCAAAGCCTCCTTCGATCCATCACATCATTTACATGCTTCATGTTTGACAAATGAGCTTCATTTAGCCCTGAAAGGAGGCTAAACATTTCAATCAGGTATTGGACAGGATAATGAAAGAAATAATCTTTACAATATTAAAAGTAGAACAGAAAAGTAGCACAATCTTTTGTTTTCTACCTCCATCTTTTTCCTTATTTATTTTTTGTTTTGTTTTAGAGAGTGCCCAGAAAAAAGATGTTCATCATCACAGGGGAGTTCAAGGAGTTTGTCATTTTAGGAACCGAGCACATGAGGAGTCTTAAGTGACTGGCTGCAGATTGCAGATCATCAGAACCTAATGAAGTACTGCATAATGCTTGCCGCTCAAATACAAACCTCCTGTAGCTCTTCTCAATCTTCCCCTTTCCTCTTTTAAGAATAAAAATAATGGAGCAGTATAGAGCAGAATCCTCACAATGTGTGACTGTGTACGTCATTTTGACATTATTTGATAGTTTCGGACAGAACTTTTTTCTCAGAATTAAAACAAAGAATAAGACGTGCTCATTTTTAATTACACGTTTTACATACTTTTTCACGTCAGGGAGTAACATGTTAAATGTGATTACTTTTTTCAGTAACAAGTAGTGTAAGGGATTACAATTAGAAAATAAGCAATTACATTGCAGTTACTAATTCCTGTAACACTGTGACATTTTGGGGTTGGCTTGTTACATGGAGGGTTGATATTAGTTTGGTCTGCGTGTTCATTGGACAGCCTCGACCAGATGTGAGAAGAAATGAGACTCCCAGGTAATTCCAAACTTGTTTTACTCATATATTCTTGACTAGCTTGCGAGCGTTAGCCACGGGTACATCAACATTTAAGAATCATCCGGTTTAGTTCAGAGTTTGTGAAGTGGGCGGCTGAGGTCAGGACATCCAGAGGGGTGGTGAATACTCACTGCTCAGCAAAATGTCACAAGTTGAAGGGCTGCCTGCCTCAGTGTGTTGTTTTCTATTTCCACACGTTAAATATAGATGATGCAACACATGTGGAGGATTTGGAGTTGTTTAAAGGCAGCTGGGTTGACTAATGCATTTTGCAGCTGAGCATTAGTGAGTTATGCAGCTACTGTTTCAATGAGTAAGGTGTTATAAGTGTGACTGCAGTTTTCAAGTAACTGGTTAACACTGGTTATTACACCTTATGTTTTGTAGTAATAAAAAACAATGCTTATCTCATATATCATCTATCGGTATGATTTTTTTCTCCATTGATATAAATGGTAAAACATGTATGTCAATCTAAACAAGGGTAGGAGTTGTGGTAGTTGCTCTGCATTGCTGAATACAGTGATGTAAATTGTAATGCTATCAATTGTATTTCATCTGTATCTGTCAATTTGGCTTTGATGGAACATTTCCTTTTAAGGGTATGTCCATGTTTGTATTTTTTGGCCCTCTTTATATGGCTGTGTGTGTGTGTGTGTGTGTGTGTGTGTGTGTCAGAGAGAGGTGACACTGTTTTCTGACAGAAATATGTTCCAGGTTTGGGGCTCAGGTGGCTTTGGTTTGTCTCTGATCAGAGCTGACACACAGGATGGCACAGGAACACACTCTCCCTGTCTCGTTCTTGATTTAGCTCAATCGCTCTGGTTTGTAATCCCCCCCTCTCTCCACAAACACACACACACACACACCTATGCACAGAGCCGCGCTGTAAGCTCTATCAATCTTTCTGAACAGCGACACTGAGCAGCACTGCGGCCCAATAGCCTTTGCTCTCACACCTGATGCAGAGCAGAGAGCGAGCTGCTGCAGCTGAATGAAGTCATCTAGCTGGGTGGAGGATGCAGCTTTAATTCTTTGTTGCTCTTCTTCAGCGTACAGTATGTACTAACTTGAATAGAATAGCTTATGAATAGGTTTGTGCCTGGCCTAGAATATACTGCTTCAAAGCATGCCAAGTTTGAAAAGGCTGTTGACACACGGCTGAAAGAATGAGGACAAAATGGTGGACGAAATGGATGAACCGACTGTGCCGGCCGCTGCTGTTATCAGATAAAAGCTTGCTGTGTATTTTCAGGCTTCTTTCATTGAAAATTATCTGTCGTGTTAAGATGCTATTTTGTTGCTTAGGAAAACAATTAAGGAGGCAACTGAGGAGAGTTTTCTCCATGTTAATGTACAAGGATAACAACTTCTGCTCTCTGAATGTAGTTTCTTATGCCGACATTTTTATTCGTGCAACAATTCAAACCATTGAAGGTCTTTGACGGGTAACAGTTCGGTGCCTTAGTGCGGAGGATTGCACGTGTCAGGGCTTAGGAGCCACTTGGAATCAGACTGTACGTATCACAGGCTGGAGTATGTGCGTGAATCATTTCCACCAACCAAAAGGTCACACCGCTAACAACTGACCACTGTGCCGTATTACTGTAGCTTTACACAATGCAGCCATTGTACAGTAGCAGCACCACTTTTGCAAATGAAAATGCACTTTTTCTGCATTCAAATGAGCTGTTCTATAAAAAAAAAAAAAAATCTGCCCTATGTCTATTTTCAGATATTGCAAGTTACAAGTCATGCTCTGTTGAGACTTAGCTGAAAAACACTGGTGTTGTGTTTTTCAATATATTGATCTGCGTTCACTTTTACTACATGGCACATGGTGGGTTGTGGAGGCTGGTTCTGATTATTTTTTAGACTAAATATATTTAAAGTTCCCCTCAAGACTAAAAAAATACGCTGCTCTGAATAATAATTTATGACTGACATTAAACTTATTAAATATTCTCAAAATTACATCTACTTATTCTGCTTCACTGAAAAATCAAGAATCTATGAATATGCTAATTTTGTTTGTTTTAAAAGTTGAACTGCTGGACAAGAGATGTATCCTGCTGCACTGAAAAGTCCACCTTCAGTCTTTATTCACTGGAGCTTTACACATCACTTAACATAAGTTACATACCGGGCCATGATTGGGTTTTGCAGTGTCACAAAATCCTCAGGTTTGAGGTTTGAGCACAGAGAAACTTTCCTCATTGAGCAGACTGAGGTGAAACAGTCTTCTAGTGTCAAAGTCTGCATATATATCATTCCGCACAGTGAAGCTCAAACATCCAACTGAGGTAATAAGTAAAAGCAAAACAGGAAAATAATAATGTGATTCAGTATTTTTCCACTAGAATTACATCCCAGGAATGTGGAGAGGGCTTTGAAACAGCATTTAAACCATGTAGGAAGATACAGTTGAATTATACAGATAAATGAAAGAAGAAAATGAAATCAACAGAACATTTAACAGATTGGTTACTGATCTTTTTGGGTGACTTCATACACTTTCTCAATGGATGGAGCCTTTCGAGGATTCCCCTGTTGTGCCCCCTTTTACAAAAATCAATTAGGTTAATAAGGTCAAACATTAAATATATTGTCTTTGTACTGTTTCCAATTGAGTATGTGCCAAAAAGGATTAGCAAATGATCACATTCTGTTTTATTTATGTTTCACACAGAGTCCCAACTTTTTTGGGAATCAGGGTTGTAATTAACAGTACCTGACTTGACCTCATCCAAGCTATGTGTATCTGTAGTCTTCTGCAAAGGAAATTATCCAAAGCAAGTTATCTGTTTGTGTATTCTAGTTTTCTTAATATTTCTAACTGTATCCTTTTGGGCTCTGTTCAATGGATGACTCCAGTCTTTCCCCTGTACCTCAATTCCAGTCTGGCATCGCATTGTTGGGTTAGTGTAATGGGATTAGCACTTCTCAATCAAATGAGGTTAATTGTACATCATGATGAGGGATGAAAGACATATTTAGAGGAGGGGGGGTGGGGAGCGTCTTGACTGGGCTTGACTGCTTCCTGACTGTGGCAGCTCAAAAAGTTGTGTCTGTGCCAGCGCGTTTGATCACCAAGAAAATCCTCTTGTGTCAAACTTCCTCAGACTCCCAACTTCAAAAAATACCCCAAATCAAAGAGCATCACGGAGCAAGAAAAAGATTCACCCGCACAACCCTCAAAATAGCATAAAGAGAAATATGTATCAAAATATCATCAGTCATCTTTTTCTCCAAGAAACAAGTCCAAAAGAACAAGGGAGGAGGGGGGATGAAAGTGCAGATAAAATCACCTCCACAGTGTATGTGCTGCAGGTAGGAGATAAATTAACAGCAGTCTGTGAGTTCTGTGTCCTTATTGTAGCAGCCGATTAAACCCAAATCTTCCAAAGCGGGGCACAAGTGTCCTTGGATGTCCCCCTTTTTTTTTCCTTTCTTGATTTGATGTTATCATCATTGACTTGGAATAAGGCTAGATTAATATTTGTGTAGGTCCTTACTCAATAGCAATTTCATCCTTGAGCTGGGGATTGAGGCGCAATAATAATACACCTCATTGTGTAAGCGGGTCTCAATAGGTGCTTTGTTGTTCGGTGACAATGCTGTTAGTTGGCCAATGTATTTTTCAAGGGCACAGTGGTGACGATGATGTCCAAGGCTCTCTCTTGTGTGAGAGCCAGACAAGGACCTCTGGAAAACACACACAACTGCCTGTAGATGATTTTATAATGAGGGGTATCTGGGCTCCATTAGCCAGGCGCTATAATCATCCAAGGTTACATAAGGCTAATGATTTGCATAGGAAAGACAGCTTTTTAATTGCAACGGTCAGCACATACACTTACACCAACACATCGGTATGCATCTCATATCCAAAGTCCCACCTAAGAGATGTTTGACTTGTGTGTGTGTGTGTGTTTTCCACTCTACTGTATGTGTACACATCCCCCAAAAAGACTTCAAAACAAGAAAAAAGGAAAAACATGCAACAAAAATACCTTCGTCTCGAGGCTTGTTCATTGAAGATTCATCATGTTTTTTTGTGAGCGGACCTAGGGTTAAGAAAAAAAGGGGGGAAAAAGAGAAAAGAGAAAATTCAAAAAAGATTACTGGCAAAAACGGAAAAAAAAGAATATCAAAAAAAGAAAAGAAGAAAGAGCAAAAAGGACAAATCAGCAAGAGTTCATGGTTGCTTATTGCTTTGTTTTTTTTTCCTTTAAAAAGAGTACAAAAGCAAAAACAAAAGGCATCACAGACACAGATTTATCACAAGAAAAGACACAAGATCAAAGAAAACTGTTTTTGGATGTGATTTCCTTCTCTCCCCCTGCAGAAGAAAACGGCTGCCATTGTTTACGGTCCCCTCTTTCTCTCTCTCCTTGAAACCCTGTTTGTTCCCTGAGCCTAACGTTTATTGTGGGAGCTGGGTGGGTGGGTGGGTGGGGTTGGTGAAGAGGGGAAAAAGGGAATGCGGAAGTAATAAGGCCTCTGTGGTTTGAAGAACAGGACCCAGCCCTTTCCTCCCACCATATGACCAGAAAAAAAGACAGATTTTAAAAAAGAACAGGCAAAGAAGAGGACACCTATAGGAAGAATGGTGGCTTTGGGTCCTGATGCTCAAACCCCAAAATTGTAACGCCAACCTTTCTGGAGTGAATGCACACAGAACATTTTAAAGGGCTGCTGCACAACATGAGTCAATTAGACCTTTTAGACAGACACACTGAACACAGAGACACCTTTAATTAGACAGCCACTGGTAAGCAAATACACAATGACCCTGTAATGGTAAAAGGCATGTTAAACATGTTTCAGATAAAACAGGGCACAGGTGCTTCTGTGTTTTGGAGTGTGTGTGTGTGTGTGTGTGCATGTGTATTTGTCATTATTTATTGGTTAAACCAGAGAGCTATTCCCCAGGCGGGTAAATAATTACATAGCACAACAGCAGAGTGTCAATTTGAAATGACAAGTAAGCGTGACGCTAATTGCGCAGAGGAGTGCAGGTAAAAGGTGAATGTAATTTGATCCCCATCTGCCCACTGGCTGTTTTTGGTAAATTAAAAGAGTGGCGGAAAGAAAAGGAGAAGGAGAAGACGGCGAGAATGAGAGAGCAGGAGAGACGGGGAGAGAAAGAGAAAAATCACCTCCTCTTTCCTCCCTCCATCATCATCTCTACATTCAAGAAACCTGACTGTGACCAATTGGTTTCTGTGCTCCTGAGTGTTCCTAGACTTCTTTTCATAGAGTCATAATCGGGACGCGAGGCGTTTAATAAAAGCAAGACAAAACCAGCTTTGATCTTGGTTTTGTTTTATCTTCCTCACACCTGTCATTTTTCTTGTACGCCTCATTCATGTACAGATATCAACGAAAAGAGACAAGTCACCTTTGTGGATGTAACAAAAACTATATATGCACGCTGTTCGTCTCCTCTTTTCAGAGGGTGAATGTTAGTAGAAAACACTCTTCACCCCAGCTTTCAGAAAGTAAGTGCAAAAATAATCTTCACCTTTCATTGCTTTTCGCTTTCATCTGATAAATCCACTTTGGGAACTTGAGGTTTGGCAAATAAAAGTGGATTTTATTCACTTGAATCTGTGGGAAAAAAAAAAACTTATATAACATAACGCAAACTGACTTATTGGAAGAGTCTGCTATTCATCAGGGTGTTGTACGGAATGGGTGAAAGCATCGTCGACAAGATGGCCAAATATTTGTCAATTAGCCAGTGGCAACTAGACACATGAACAGCCAGCCTCTAATGGATGAGACACCTCCAACACAGACATTACAAAATAAATGGACACCACAAAATGTCTCACACAATATACAACAGTGACAAAAGTTAGTCTGTTGGTGTTGCATTTGGTCCTTTGGTATTACTTTGCACCTACTTGACTGGTGCCACCCTGTCCCCTTAAAATAAAGGTATAAACTACTAAATAAATTTTGCCAAATCTGGTTTTCCAATCCAGGATGTTTTACCTTCTTGCAACGCACAAAAATCAAAGGGAGGTGGTTGGGGTAGATGGCAGGTGTATAAAGAGCTTCAACATCAGACACGAGGGTCTGCATCCCTGAGATTGTGGTTTGGGTTTATTTTTGAACAAGACTAAGAATCATTGTGCATTTAGGCACAAAAGTGTTGTTGACTGCAAGAACCAACACCAAATTCTTCATCTACTCCAAACAACCGAGGATGTCAAGACCCAGTGGATTTATTTTTGATGGAAATGTTAACCTTTTTAATGGGACCTCTGACTCTTGTCACTATGGACTGCTTTCTTAATGAGGGCCAGGATAAAGCAGGATTAGCTTCACATCTGATACTCAAGGATGGATGGATGCAGACTTCAGACTTCAAATCTGTTTTGCCATTTTTTTTATGTTGCTTTACTGTTTATTTTGCAAATTTTGCAACTTGGTTTTAGCATGCTAATGTGGCCAACATCTATTGCAAACCCACACACTGGAAATATGTTGGCATACTATTGAGGGACAGCCTCATTTAAGCCTTTAAGCCTCATTTGAAGCCAATTAAATATCCAGAGTAGAGGGTTGGATGTCAGTATTTTTGCATTGCTTTTTGTGGAACTTCCTGCTGTAACAAGCTCAGCTGGCTTTGATGTTAGACGAAAACCTCCTCTGCTGTGTGATCGATGTTGGTGTGTCTCTCTGCCATATGTAAATGTACATGCCCCGTGGAACGCTGACTATTGTACTTATATAATATAGTTTGGGTTGTCTGCCAAATAACCGCTGTTGAGATTCCTAATCCTACCCCTTGTCTAATTCTGAGAGTGAGTCACATTATATTTACTAATTAACCCACATTATGGGGCAGGCTACTCCTCCCAAAACACATGTAGGCGTATACCTCAGTTTCATTCCTATTTGGAGCCATTAAACACATCCATTTTTTAGATCTTTCTTTTTTCTTTCTTAACATATGTTCCCTTACATTGCCAATAGAGTGAAAAAGAGGTACAATGATATTCTGAGTGGAGCATCCCTTTAATTTTGTATGATACTGTCACTGTAAAAAAACCCAAATACCTTGATATCAAATTTAGGTCATGTTGCCGAGCCCTAGATAGCATTTGCAAAAAAGGTAGCACAGAGCTGAGGCTGATGGGAATGTCATTAGTTCTGTCAACCTGTTGGTGGCCCAATAGGAAATGTTGGGACATCACCATAAGGGAACCACAAATGTCTGTACCAAATTGTGTGACATCAATCCATGAATCCATCAAGCACATGTGGTTATATTGCACTAATCAGTGATACATTTGACCTGCTGGTGGAATTGGGTGAAAAGTCAAAAGATCATAATCATCATTAGGCTCTATCCTCTGTGGCCCATGAACATCTGTACAAAATTTTATGGAAATCCATCAAACAGTTGGTGAAATCAGTCCGGAGAAAAATGGTGTCCTTCTGCTTGTGTAGCTAAAAATGACCAGACAGAAAGAAAAATACAATCAGGATAGAATTTAAGACCCATGTGAACACCCTGATGAAGACTTGCAAAGTACACACCTTCTCTTAGTTGAATTTGGATATAAAAGCAGACTCTCCTTCTGGATGCTTGGGCCTTTACATCTAGAAATAAACGCTGCATTCAGGTACCGAAATAATTAGCGGAATTACTTGACTGCTGGCTCAATGTAACACTTAACAACAAAATGACTTATGATGGCTAATGGAATGAAAACTTTTTACTTTGACAAGCAGTGAATTTATTACCTGAGGTTTACAATTTTTCAACATTTAAAAACTAGAAAGCAGAGTTTTGTAATTACAGCCTGAGGGCTGAGGTTTATGCTAGTTCTTAGAAAAATCAGGTGGAGAGTTGAGCGTGTCAGTTCATGTGGGAAGAGTAGTTTTAAAAAAATAAAAATCTGAGCTCAAGGTCCACTTACTCGCTTTTTATGGAGTGTTTTAATAGTCTTCCTGAGCAATGAAGACCTGAACTCATTTTGCTGAGCAAGACCGTGAGATGCAGTTGAAATCCAGGAAGAATCTGATAAATGGACCTTGAGTTGACATTTTTTCCTCAAACAAGCAAATGGAAGTAGGAGTTGTATATTTACTGTCTTAATGCAGCATAATTGTTTTACAGCTGAGACTCATGGGAGTAAAAGCTACATCATCTGCAGCACCTCATTAGCTAATTGATTATTACATAAGGCTTGTTGCATGTCAAAACTATTTACTGAAAAGTTTGTCAAGTCACAACAAAGTTTTAAATAGTAACCTGCCCATCAAAGCAGACTAACAATTTTTTGGGGGCGAAGGGAGAAAAATGGGGAGAGCAAAAATCAAGCAGCCATTACTGGCAACATGCTGAGAAACAGTGCAAAAACTGAGCTTGATTGACATCTTTTTGCAGCGAGCGGGCGAGGAGCCGAGCAGTGTGAATCAAGCCGGGGGAGAAAAAAAATAACTGGTTTTCTTGACATTTTAAGACTCTTTTCCCAATCAAAGGAGCGTGTGCGAGAACTATACCCCACTTCCCATCAACCCCCTCCACACCTTACACACACACATCTGTGGATGACAAAAATAACGACAAATGCAATTATAATGCACCCCGAATAGACAGTAGTAGTACATTCGGCTGATTTCTTCAGCACAGGACTAAAAAAAGGACACCCAGCAAAACATAATACATTACTGAGAACTGAAAAAATAAGCCTAATAAGAGCTGTGTGTTGCTTTTACCAATGTTGCAGCCAATCACCCCTGCTGCATTTTCAATGCTGAAGAATATTTTCGACCTAAAGTTGTTTACACCCTCTCTCCTCCTATAGCCTCTTCCTTTTATCCTCCTCTATGTGAAACTCCTCTCTTCTTTCTCTCCTTGCGTTTGGCCGTGTGTCTGTGTTGACGGCCGACTGTGGCTCACTTTGAAGCTGGTTACGTAAGGCTTCACTTCGGCTCCACTTCTCCCCACGGCCACACACACACGCACACACAGACACACACACACACACACATTCACGCATGAACATCACACTTAGACATCCTTATTCAACACAAATGCACACTAAACAGACATAGAAAACAGACTGGAGTGCAAGAGGTGTGGTGCTGCACGTTCACACACAAGGTTCAGCAAACAGAGAGACAGAGACAACAGAGAGACGAACGAGAGAATCGATACTTGTGGTATTTTTTGTTAATGCACCTATTGAACTATATTTGTGCACCTGTGCCTGACATCATGGGACAGACAAAAGCTGTTTTTTCCTTTACTGTCCTGCTGTGTGCTTCCATACAGTACAGTCTATGTTCTTAATAAGGTGTTGTGTCACCATGAGTCTACCAAAAACAGCCTCAGTTCTCCTTATCTACTGGTGGGATGAACACCATTTCTCCAAAACATATTTGGTGTTTTGATGGTGGTGGTGGACAGCAACATGTAACTGGGTTCAAATCAGGTGACTGCGATGAACAAATTCTCCATTCAATTATTCAGATTGTTCCTTTAGTTTGTCGCCTGTCTTTAAATATAATCTATACCCTTCATTTTTATCCACAGTCTATAATTATATTTTATTTTAAAGTAATATGTCTATAGCTGAGCATTAAGTGTATATTATAATTTATGTGATGGAATGATTCAGGCTGCAAATCACTTATATTCACTTTATTAAACATATTGGTGCTCAATACGTGAATCATAGTTATAAGTGAAGCAGCATACACACATACTGTATATATAGTATCTGACCTGGGAGGAGGCCCTTTAACTAAATTAAAAAACATTCTTTGTTTTTTTTTGTTATCTTTGAATATCTTCATTACTGTGAGTATTTGTTTTGTTTTTTTTTTCTCATAATGAGATTTAGGCAACACTGGCTGTATTCAAAGTGTCTAATCTATACTAAGTTTTTGCCAGGTCAGAGGTCAGATGTAGCAGCAGAACTCAGTTAACATTATTCTGATGGTCAGTTTGATTATTTTATATGGCGTTTTACACAATATCTGCCATATCTTGATGTACATATTGGAGACTGTTTGTAATAATATTGAGGTAATGATTTGAAACCATGTCATCCAACCCTACATCACTATTTGGATTCGTCTCATTTGGTACCATTATGTGATTTGAGGCAGAGAGTAGCCTATACCCAAAAAGAGGCTTATGTCTCTGTGTTTATGAACAAGACTGAGTGTGTGTTTGTGTGTAACAAATGTTTGTGCACAGGCACAACGGTAAGTAGGTGTTGAGTAGCTCATTTAGGCAAAGTGTGCCAGTCCGGCATGATCTACGAGGAAATGGAACTGCGTCTGACAGCTTGTGAGTGAGCGTCAACCATGAATGATGGACGCTCACTCGGAGCTGTACAAGGCAGTGTGTGTGTGTGTGTGTGTGTGTGTGAGGAGAGAGATGGGGACATTGTCTTTGTCCTAGAGCTAAAATATTGCAGCAGACATGCAGTGCATAACTCAATGAGATTTGTGCACGGGTATGTGTGTGTGTGGATATGAGAGAAGGTTGTAGATGAGTAACTGGGATGAACAAGAGGTGACCGGCACTCTGAGAGCTGTTCACGCACACATATGGTCTCTATTTAACGCACTGTAAGTAGAAGTTCTGGTGTGTGTGTCTGTGTGTGTGAGAGGGAAAGAGAGCAGTTAGACGTACAGACAATCAGGCAGGCAGACAAGCAGAACTACTATACTGCCAATCTACTGCTTCATTATCACACACCACTGCTCTCTCAGTCGCTAAACTGAGCATGTGTGTGCGCATGCATGTGTGTGAGCTGTGTGTGGGCAGGTCACAGATGAGTAGCTGAGATGAGTAATCTGCGACTCCACTACAAACAACTGTGAAGTTCATTTTCGGATGAATGGCAGTTAAAAAAGGATCCTGTGTGAGCCAGCGGAGCTTCTCTCCTTTCAGGTGATGTTCAACGTTCAGCCTTCAGAAATATTCTAAATGGGTTTATATAGTTGTCATTAGTCACCCTGTCACAATTAGTTTTCTGCTGCTCTTGTATCATTAAGTCTCAATTCAGTTTTCTCAATTAAATGACGCGATTTGCCCGACTGTTTATCAGACAATATTGCTGAAGCGGAATACAAAATGTGACCAAAACCCATCAAATGAGAGGCACTTTAAAATGGCACACGATTACATTTATGTGTAATGTTGGAGGACTGCAAAATGAATCATTTTAAAGCCAGGAAATATTACATGTGCCCTTGTGCATGGACTGTATATTTATCCCTCTATTCTTTTTAATCAAATTCTACAATGTTCTGGCTTACTTTGTGTGATCATATGAGGGCTACAGGGGGTTTCTCCTTCTGGTCTGTCCATCTCACTCAATACACAGTAACCTCGCCTGTAGCAGTATTAGGTGAATAATAGCATTTGGTGGGGAATTCAATGTTATAGGACAAAGACAGATGAGACTGTCATGACGCTGTCCCAGCTTGTTGGAGCAGCAGCTGCAAAATGACCACAACAACAAGTTTAGCAGCCTAACAGGTCTACCAGAGGGCCACAAAGGCATGATAGGGGCTAAATATCTAATAGTTGTGTGAAGTTTATTTATCACTTTCTGGGGGCTCTTGTTGTGTGGAGTCTTACGGATATTTGGCTCTTGCAGCCAACGTTGGAGGATTAAAAAGGAAAAGAATAGCAAGAGAAGTGAAGCCACATACATTAAAACATTGGTTACATCTACATATATCAGAAATGCTTGATAACTTTGGGATTATGCTGCTGATCTCCTAATTTCAAAAGTGCTAACTCAGTTCTGCTTCATTTCCATCCTTGTTTTGGGCTATAAGAAGTAGATCTGTCGTGGCTGAGCTAGCTTTGGCGTGCTTTAGTCTCATTCCACATTCTTCTCTGGGGAGCATATGCACATAAAAAAGGATAAATTAAATATGTGTGGAAGGTTCTGCAAATATATTGGATGTATTTCTATCTGTTTACCACAAGGATTCTTTTGGCTGCAAGAGATAACCAAAAATAAAACATTTCTGTAGATAAACAATGCTCCTGAGATTCTTAAGAGTCACATTGAGGCATGTGTTTGTAAGGGTGTTTAAGAATTAACAGCTGATTTTGAATATGTCATGTGTTGTTCCTGCAATGGTCAAAATTAGCAGTGACACTGAAAGTCCACCAGGCGCAGCAGCGTTGCATTTCAGCTGCATCTATTGACAGACTGACCTAAAATGAATATTTAGTGATGCATTTCAATTGTCCTTTTCTATGGACTGTTCACTTCTCCTCTGAAGTCTGTAGAGCACAAGGAATATTATAGTTTTGGCCCTGCTAATATATTCTACAGACAGAAAATAAAGAAAAGATGGCGTACTACAGCACCACGATTAAAATGAGTAAAGTATGTATATCTAAAGTATCATAAATCAGCTGCAGATATTAATATGCTCTTAATGCATGTAAAAATACTGCACTGTATTTACAGTAAAGGTGTCGGAACAACTTTTTCTTTCCGTATGTGTGCCAACCAATTAGAGTATAACATCACCAAGTGTTTTATTGCTTATTGACATTTATCATTGCTATTAAAATATCTATATATAATAATATAAAAAAGGGTTAGACAAAAGGACTTTGATTCAGTTAGCGTCAGCTGTGATCAAAATGTTTCTATTTAGCACTTAGGCTCTTTCTCATCCTTATTCTCTTTCTTTTCTCACCCTCTCTCCCTCCTTCTCTTTCTGTCTAGCTTTTTTCTACAATTTATCTTCCTTTCCCTTTTCCCACTACCACCCCCCGCCTTCTCAAGCTTCAGACTGAGAGCCTGAGAATTATTGTTCCAGCAAGGCTGAAGAGGGAGAATTAAGTAGACAGAATGAAAATGAAGGAAGTGAAAAGAGAAAGAAGGATGGACAGGATGCTGACATTGAGTTTTCGATATAAGGTGTGTATAGGAAGGAGAGAGAGGAGAGAGAGAGAGAGAGAGAGAGAGAAAAAGCAGTGTGTGCTTTAGAAAGGGACGATAAGATGAAGCCAGAGAGAAAATACAAAAGAGACTGTTATTTGCACAGGTATCAAGGTTGGGAGAGGAGAAAAATGAGAATAAAGTGTGGAGGAAAAGAACGTTGTGAACAGGAGGGGAGAGGAGAGAAGTGTGGCTAGGGGGTATTTTTAACGTCAGAGGAATGGGAGGTGAAAACAAGGTGGGAGAAAGAGTTCAAAGTGAGAAGAAAAAAGAGAAGGAAAGGGAGAAAAGGGGACATGGGAGGTAAGGAGGGAAAGAAAAGATTGGAGGGAAGAGGAGGAGAGAGAGGTATACCAAAACACCTAAAGATAAAGAGACGACAGTGAGAAACAGAAAGAGATAGAGAGATTATGTGAGGCAGAGAGAACGAGGTAAACAGAGATGTAGAGAGTGGCGGGGAGGCAGATGTAGTGACATTTACGGAATGGTGATGATCGAGTAGGCATGAAGGTTAAAGCCATTTTCTCTCCATGTAGCCAGACACACACACACACACACAGACACAAACAAACACAGACACACACACGCGCACACACGTAGGCTTATCTGCTCATGCATTCATGCATACACTACATTGACAAATGTGTGCTTTAGAGTTTAAATTCCAGTCTGTGTCGGGATTACTATACACTTTCTATGGAATTATTACAGGATTTTATTGCTATACAGGCATTATAAAATAATTATAAGATTGCCAGCCACCTTTCACACTGTCAACTATAAATCTCTACTCTTCTAAACCAAGAATACTGCGCATTATTTGAGACTGTGAGCTCCTGCATTAAAGACCCTCTCCAGTGAAAATCAAGTTTTAAAACCCTGTTAACATGTGTATATGGTGTTTTATATATACTATAAGACCTATCAAGAGATGAGCACTCTTGGAACCGCAGTGTACTAAATGACAGTCTCAGGAATATGGATATAGCCAGGGTTTCATAAGTCACAACTGTGAAAGGAGGGGTATCAGAACAGAAGCCAGGTGTAGCTAAGTATCGGTATTTTGCAAGCGTCACTTTTTTTAAAACGATGGCAGAGATGTGTTCTGTTGTCTGTTGCAAAGTTGCAAAATGAGAAACAGTGAGCTTTCATGTATTACACAAGGAAGCCAAAACTTCCAGAGAAGCCATTTCTCTATATGAACAATCAAGGTAATCACATCAGGTCAGTATCAAAAAGCAGCTTGCTTGGTAGCTTGTCGAGCATAACAGACAAATGGTGGATGTAGTTGTGGGTTTATGCACGTCACTGTAAAAGTTCAGTATCGAGGGCTAAATCTGTCAGCCTGTGACGCTAACATTAACGTTAGCTTAAGCAGCTGCAAAGCAGAGTTGCCAACACTACCATTCCAGTTTGTCAGTCAGATATCACAACATGATAAGACATGGCTTTGTCATCACTGCCACAAGTGGACAATTATTCAGTTGCTTTTGAATGTCATGATTATATTTGAATATTATTAATGTCAAGTATGCCCTACCACTGATGTAATATTCTGATAAAGAGTGAGTTAAACTGGTCAATTTTTCTACAGAAATCTATACATACTTTTTTTTGCTGACATTTGAACACTGAGACATCAAAAAGAAGCAACTACATTATTTATCTGATTCTATTCATATAGAAAGAAGGTCAGTTTGTGATCACTCTTGGTACAAACTTTGCTTGTTAAACACTGTGTAGACCACAAACAATCACAACTGAGCTTTTTCCCTCAATTTGCTGAGCCCTAGTGTCAGGATATGTGTGTGTGCATGTGCGTGTGTGCGCTGTGCCAGTCAATTCCCAGTCTCAATAGCACGATTCCTTCTGCTCCAGAGGTGATAGATTACTGGAGAGACTCTCACTCAATCTCCCATGATACCCTGGGTCTGTCAGAACAGGGCCTGCTGTTTGCCTCCCCATGTAAAAGATAAGGGGCAAGTTCAGAGAAGCCTGCTTTTTAACCATTTTGACATTTTCAGTTTTGTCAGCACAACTGTGTGTGCTCTTTATGGGGCTAACCTTTGAAGAGTCTTTATGTTGTCTGACATATGGGGAAGGTGGAGAAAGCAAAGGGAAACAGGAAAACTACGGTGGGAGGTTGTTACGTTGAGCTATCAAAATGCCGACAGGCTCAGCTGTTCTGTTGCCATTTCATGTTGTATTTCATCTCTGAGGTAATCTCTGCGGTATATTGTCTTGCTTTGCTTTTGTCCATGAGAAACACAGAGGAGCCAATCTGTGTTTGTGTGTTTGAACAGTCATTCAACCCCTGGGCAAATTCTGCCCTAAACAAAGGCTTGTTGGTGATCTGTGCAATAACCTTCCAGTATGATCCAAAATCACTGTCACAGTTTTTCTGTCCATGTGGGCTTTGAACTCTTCTAGCTGCTTTAACACCAAAGCAGCTTCTACCACATGTAACACAGAGGATCTCCCCTCCCTCCCTATCTCCTTTTCTCGGTTAAATAATTTAATATGCAATCATGCCAATAGTATCAGACACTGAACAGACATCAGGCAGAGTGTCTTTGTTGGACAATGTCTCTATATGCTAATAGCTTAATATGAAAAACTAAAGTGAAAATTGCTTGTGTTCCCCTTTTTTTCCATCTAGTTGCATCAAATCACTGTTTAAACATGTTTTTTAATTTTCAATTAGTTGATCAACAGAAAATTAAGTGATTCACTGAACCATCATGATAATCTGTTCAATTTGATTAAATGATTCAATTTATTTATAAAGCAAAAATTGCCAAATTGGTGCAATTCTATGTATTATATCACTACAAATTAAACATCTTTGTCTTTTGGACCGTTGGTCGGACAAATCATCTTAGGCTCTGGTCAGTGGAAACAGCAGTATCAGCGTGTCTCTATAAAAGAACCTGAATGTATATTGCAGGCTGGACTGGGAGCGTGGACACAAACAAGCGAAGCACAAAGCTTGTTCAGGGCAGACCCTTTGCCTTCCTTCCTCCCCGCCCCCATCTAAATCCATCTCCTCCTCTCAGGCCAGCCTTGTAAGAGCTTATTCCACCGCGGGCTGCAGCACTGGGACATTACTAACCAGTGAGCGGATGAGGCAGAGCTCCTAATGCTGACAGAGTGGAACACTGAGGGAGTGCCAAGATGGAGGACGGGAGTAATTTAGGTCAAAGGCCCAGGAGGGACACCAAGATGCAAACACATGCCCATAGAGTGTATTTTTTCAGTTTCTTTATGTTCTCTCTTGGCATCTGTCTGTATCCCTATGCGTATCAACTGTACATATTCCATGAAAGGAAAAGCGTGCTCTTAAAAACACCCACTAACAATGAGCTATGAAATCATGAAGAAATTTCCATTTATACTAATTTGACCCACTGAGGCAGGGATACTCGACTTGCTTTGCCTGGGGGCTACAAGGTCCAATTAAACAAACATTAATAATATTTAGCAGATTACATAAATAAACATTAAAAGGCCCACTTCTTTATTATATTAGAATTTATTTATTAAAATTTTATAATTATATTCAAATTAACTGACTGATTAACTTCAGCTATTACCTAAATGAATTGGGTACAAGGAAAGAGTTCACTAAACATAGCTTGAATCTCGTCCATCGTGCAATCACCCAAATTATTCATAAACATAAACCATGAACTGCTCCTACCAGGGACAGAATGAATAGCAATAGCATATTAAAGATCTTTCGGTCTGAAATTGAAATTATGGGATCAGAATCTTTTGTGAGTAACTTTTGCTCCTCTTCAGCTGATAGCTGTCCTCGCCTTCATAGCTCAGTCTGATCCTACTGCACACAAAGATCAGCCTTCTTTCTGTTACTAACAGCCTAATTTATCCCATCATACAAACCTGGCATATCTATACAGCCCTGACTAATTGGTATAAACAAACAAAAAAATTCCCAGTGTCAATCAATTGATTTTCATTGTGAATTGGAAAATGCTCGGAGGGCCGCCCTGTTGAGGATCACTGCACTAAGGTCTTCTAAAATGGGATAGAAATCCTGTTAAACTTGAACGCAAAAATAAAGGAGACTCCCGGGAAATAAGGCAGAACTGACAACAGTGATATAACAGAATACATGTTATTTTAATGCTTTTGGACAGTTCAATTGCCATCTCTCTCTCAAGCCACCTCATCTCCCTCGAGCTACATCATACCAAAACACCAACAGTGTAATCTGTTGTGTCACCTAGAGACTAAACCTGAAGCGATTGCATTTACTGTACAATCAAGTCAGGGCCAGCTCTGTGGACTTTTGATTGGATGTTTTCTTTAAAACTACTTTGATTAAGAATAAAAACTTTGAATAGATCTAGGACTTCATGTCCTTGTAGAATCACTTGAGTTCGTGTTGAAAATATGGCTCATTTTTGTCTATTACGCTAGATGGAAAACTTAACTGGACACTTTTAAGCTTTAGTTTTTAATTTTAATTAGTCTGCAACCTTGTAGTGTTGACTGAAGGTCTAGTGAGAATGATTACACTCACTTGTGAACACCTAAAACAAATCACTTTGCAACCCCTCATCACTGGATGCATGTCTACCAGTTATGACAAGTTTTTAAAAAAAAGCTGTATGAAAAGCTGCATTAAAAATGTGCAGTAATTCACAAGAAAGGAGCAAAAATTAAAGTAACGCATTATTAAGTATTATTTGAATTTGATTATGCCACAGAAATAGGTATTTTCCTGCTTCCCTTTACAATTAACCATCATCCAAAGCCTCAGGTTTCTTATAGAGACTCACAGTATTCCACGGTGTATCATAAAAAGTAGTGTACAGTTGTTGCTCAGCAAAAATTGAGCGAGTAAATTTACTGACTGGTTTATTCTTATTAGTAGAATATCCTATACAGTGAGTAGCACACAGTGAATGAGTAAATCAGAGCGTGTACATGTTTCAGACTGGCTCCTCTGATGCTGTCCATGGTCCTGAAATGTGAGTGCAGTCAACTCTGCTGTTCTTGGTTCTGGCCTCGTCTGAAAATACGGCACAGGCCAAATGAACCTTACATTATCCAACTGACTGCACAATGCATTATGGTAGTCAGTTCTGGGTTAGTGATCACTGACAGTACACTACTTTGACTGTGCACTGCAGAATTATTTGAGGACACACACGCAGTTCAATAAAAGCAGTGAATCTGTGGAACAGTCTTGAGGGTGATCTAAAACTGCGTGGTCCAATTCAAAATAATGAAATAGCTAAACACAAAATAATGATGTGGTATCTCATCAGGCTTTCTGCACTTTGTTTGTTGATACAATGAACCAGTGTGTGCATAACTAACATTTTCTTATTGTCTGGACTGCACAGTTCATAAATGCGCTTATTTTGTTTTGTGAGAAGAGTGGGCATAATAATCTACAGCTACTTTTTCTCATTGCTACAATCTCCTTTTGACATTGATTTATTGTTCTGTGGCTGGGTGCATTCTGTAAAGCGCTTGGGTATATTTGTTTCCAGTTTATATTTTTTTATATATATTTTAACTGATAGACCAAAAATAAAGACCAATCAAAAATCAAAAAAGTATTATATTGTATATTATATAATATTGTGAATCTATATCTGTCTTTGTTTATGCCTCTGTGTGACAGTCCTGCTGCGTGGAAGACACTTTGGTAGTCGTCTGTTTTTTAAGACTGTCACATGCTTCCTTTTAATAAAGATGTGATTCAGCCTGCACACGTCACTCAACATGTGTACTGTTTTTCTGTGTGCCTGTGTACATCAGCATATATATGCATATATTTGTTAAATCAAGTGTGTGTACGTGTTGCAGTGGCCCAGGTGTTAGAGCTGCACAGACGATGAAATCACAACTCCATGGATTAAACTGAACTTCCAGTCATTAATACAAGGCGTCAGCTCAAAGCCAGCAGCTACTCTCACTAACTAGTGATGAATTGCACCGTGGCGACACATCGACTGTTCCCATACGTGAACATATTAACAGATTTGTTCCACCAGAGGAGGAGCCCTCACCTCTGGATAACCTCTTCCTCTGTCTACTTCTTCACCCATCCTTTCTTTTAATACCTCCTCTTTCTCTTTCACTCTCTTTGCCCTCACCATCCAGTGCTGTGGGAGGCACTGTGAGCAGTGGGACCTGGAGAGAGGGAGCTGTGTGTATGTGTGTGTGTGTGTGTGTGTGTGTGTGTGTGTGTGTGTGTGTGTGTGTGTGTGTGCACAGGAGGGGTAATTTGCATTCACTGCCATTGGCCACCTCAGCTTCAGAGGCCCTGAAGAGATGGTCCTTTGAGTTGTATTGAAAGAGATAGAGTGTGTGTGTATGTGAGAGAGAGAGAGAGAGAGAGAGAGAGCGAGAGAGAGAGGCGAATGAGAGGTAAGTAAAGAATGAGAAAGGGCATCATACCCTGTAATGCAGAATGAGCAGTGTATGTGTATGTGCATGTGTCCTTCTGCCAACAAGTACATGTGTCTGTGACTAAGTGTGAATATGTACCAACAAGTGTTTGCCTCTGTGTGTGTGTGTGTGTGTGTGTGTGTTTGCATACATGTGCATCTTCAGTAACTTAGCCTTGAGGCAAACCAGAGTCATTATTAATCCCCAGACAGCTGAATTCTGCTTTTTGCTGCACGCGTCACAGATTGCTGAGTTCTTTGATCTTCCTATATCTTCTTTTCTCAAGATTACTCTCATAACAAGTACACTTAAACTCTGAGAACCCGAACTGTTTCCAATTTCCACGGAGAGAGGGAACAGAGGTAGATATGATCCTGTTAAAGGTTCGGACTGTGCAGTAATCCCTTATAAACTAGTAGTATTACTTGAATTTCTTCTTTCTCCACGTGGTTCTTCCACTAAAGGGAAATTGTTCATATCCAGTATAAATGAGAACAAATGATTCCTATTTAAAAATAAAATAAGATTGTGTAATATCAGTTTCACTCTGTTCAATACTGCAATTCTATAAATTCCTGCCATACTGCACTATCCTGTTTCTATACTCAAGCTTATCTCTACTTCACAGCACAACAACATGGAAACAGGAAAGCTTACTGCGCTGGCCTGAAATGGCCGACTCAGCAGTTCAGAATGTGAACTGTATCAATAAACTAGAGCATTAATTATAAAAGGCAAACAAACTGAGAGCTTGGGCAATTTATGGCTGTGCGTTCCTGCTATGCATTATATGACAAACCTGAATCCTGTTTATAATTATATAAGTGCAGAGTTAAAGCTAACTGAGGTCGTGCTGAAAAAGCATCACCACAGTACCACCAACATATTACCAGAAAACAAAATACATCTAGAAAAAATACTATTACGAGGAGAATTAGGAATAATATTTTCACAATTAGAAACCACATTGTCCCTCCAACATGCAAGTAAAGATCCAGCTAACATGAGAGTACAATTATGAGATAAGATATAAACCAAAACAATGAGCTAAAAAAGCCACAAAGCTCTGTCATTTTCCCCGAATTTATTAATAGAAAAATACTGATTAGAGCAACTTTAATAACACATCGCAGATTTTAGCTTTACAGGTTTGAGCTAACAAGTTTAACAGGTTTGATCAAATCTTTTTGAGTTATTTAAAGAGGAACTGGAAGAAAGAGTTCAAGAAGTATATTGTTTCAGAAACCTAGGTCAGAAGATGCCCGTGTTCCTTAGCATGACTCTGAACTGCTGCCCCAACCGTGGGTGGGAGCTTATCTGTAATGGAATGTTTAATTGATAGGACGGGGTATATCAGACTTCATCAAATCCCATTAGATCTACTTCATCAATCCCCGAGTTAAATCAGATGATATCCCAGATTGTGCTAGAGTGCTGCGACAGAAAATCAAGCCAAAAGAACATGGATAGTCAAAGCCTGAGAGCTTATTATTTAAGTACTGTTGTAAAGTCAATTCACTCTCCTGAGGCTAAAATGATCATTTAAATGGACTGTCTACAGCTAAATCCTATTTCTGCCTTCACTGCTCATCCAAAGCATATGGTGATGACTGGGACGCCGGGAGAATTTCATCCGGGAGGTGGGGGACACGCTTTGGGAGAAGGGCAGCGAGGCAAAATGGTGGGAATGTAAAGGGAAGAGAGGCTGGATGAAAACGGTGGCAATGCACAAAGAAGAGATCATACGAGCTGAATGAGAGGAACAGAAAGAATGATGGAGGGAGGACAGGAGAGTCGATCAAACCGATGACCCACATGTATGCGACAAAACGCGTAAGCACACACTGCAGAGATTATTAGGATCATGTGATGTGCATGCACATGCATACACATACGTACACACACCCACTGAATACTAAAACCAACCCACGCATGAATCCACATGCACACACACACACACACACACACTCCCTCCTCATTCCCTCTGTTTCTCTCCATCTCTCTGGCTTACAGGCTATAAATAGCTGGAACTGAGCCCTTGCTAATTCCTTCATTCAGAGTCTAGTGGAAAGGCAAAATGCACGCGGCCTTTGATGCGCGCCCTGTCAGGAAGAGAGAGGAAGTGGTGGATGGTTGCCAAGACAACCCCTCCACCCCGTTTCCCCCTTTCTTGTGTCTTCGATCTAAATTCTGCACTCCTCAAGCCCCCCCCCTATCCTTTCCTCCCTGGTTCTCATCCTCTCTTCATTTAAGTGTCTCTCACTAACTATGCCGTTGCTTCGCAGCCTCGTTCAGATGCTGACTGAAGGGTTCAAAATGTGATCAATATCATAATCCGGCAGTGGTCTCAGTCATGTAATTGCATTATAAAACCGCTGCATTCGATTGCATCCACAGTAAGTAAAACCACTGAGAGAAATATGCAACTGACTTCTGCATTTACAGTCATTATTGATATCTGCAGAGATTTTGTGTTAAACAGTTAACAGACTTCAAATGTTTCCAACATTTAAGGGACAAAGGCACATTCACGCAGAAATATGGTCAAGTCCAAGATTATTCCATGACCAGGTCAAAGTCCAACCCAAAAGGAGGTGAAGTATGCATCTAAACCCAAAATCAAAAACGCAATTCTCCCACAAAATCAAGCATGCTTCAATGTTCATGTTCATTGAAAGTTAAGCACAAGAATTCAGTTCACTGCACTGAAGCGCACACAGATACACATCAACCAATCATCTTGCAATAGTGTGAAGGATGGATTAAACTGTGTGTTTATCTGTTCTTACATAAGCTGCAATCGTTAGCCTCTCCTGCTGACCATCTTACCAGCTACAGAAGTAACCAATCACTTCCAAGGCCAGAGAGCTTTTTATTGAACTTTATTTAACTAAGTACATTACATTTTTGACAACGTAGTTTGAGTGTTTTATTTATTTTTGACTATTTGTTTTGTTAATTTTATTGGTTTACCATATAACTATTTTACTATATTATTTACATATCTTGCCTTTTAGCATGTTATCACAATATTGAGTGTTCTGGCCAAATACAGTCCGAGAGCTACAATCCAGTATGAAGACACTCTCTACTACTTCCCTAAGATCAGGAACTATTCAGAGGTGCTGTCAAGTTTCAAGGAGTGGGCAGAAATTTGGTAATGGTGCACTGTACTCGAAAAAAAAAAATTAAAATGACTCAACTGACTTTAATGAGGTGAAATCTCAGTCCAGACTTCAGATTTCACAACTTTTAAAAGCACAGCCAATTATATATTTGGACTGGATCCAACAAGGAGGAATTTCACAGATAATCTGCTCTCAAATCCAAACGCACCCTGCAAAATTTGAAAATAAATCCATCACACACTACACAATATTATGATGATGTATTCTTGACAGAGCTCTTTAATACCCACAGAAACACACGCTCACTTCCGTTCTCACGCCTGATACGAGGTCTCTTCAGCCCTTCTCTTTGTCTGCGCAGTTATGATTTGTCTTGTAAGACACGTCAGCCTCAGTAGTTCAAGACACATTTCGAATAACCTTTCCTCCACTTCAACAGTCCATCAAACCCACAGGCTACGCCAGCTTAACAGTCAGCAATTTAAAAAAATCTGCTCCTCTCCTCCTCTCAGCTCATGTCTCATATTGAATATTGTAGATCTGTGTTGAAAGGACTGATGTTACCATCCAGATTTTTGCAAATATTAAACATAGATAGAGTTTTGTCTTCCCTGGGGGACCATTCTGGCACATTTTTTTTTTTGGTTTTTGTGGATCTGAAAAATCAAACGAGAAATTAATACCGAAGAATATATCTAGAGGTACTACAACAAAGGAAATTGGTTTTGCTGTTTTAGTCCTGAAGATGTTTTTGCCACTCATCTAAGATGGTTCTTCAGTTCCCAGGGGTGTATGTAATCTGATTATCCTGGCTTAATATCAAGTCAGTCACATGTCATACAATACTGTTCAACAGAAAACTTCAGAAGACCCTCTTTCCTCTCACTCACCATTTTTATTTCAAATATGGATTTATATGTCTATTTTTGACAACTTTGTTAGCTGCTGGCAAACCAGATTTAATGCTCCAAATACTGTTAACAGCAATACTACCATACACTCATATTTACACAACCACAAACTCCAAAAATGGTTATCTACAGGTTTCCGAGAGCTAAATTTAATGCTTTTTTTAAAGACCTTTTACTTCTACTTTTAACTGGATTGAAGGCCAATTCAAAAACCAATTACAGACACTAAAACCAAATGAAAACACTTATGACTGAAAACTCTGGAAGTATAAATGGGGGTTACATGAAAAAAGATCCCAGGATGTCCAAGCAGATTTATTATAGTATGATGAATATAATATGTTTACGCATTTTGCTTTTTATGCAAAGGTAGCTCAATAATCAGACCGAATTTGTTTCACTTCATTCATTTCATTTAATAGTTGGAGTTTTTGTACATGAGCGTTTCCTGTCTCGATTTTTCATGAATGTCATTAGGTAGCTAACTAGCCAGCTATGTAGGAGGATGAGGTCCACATTCTTAACCCCACTTTTAAAGCTCAGACTGATTGCTTGTTTCTCCATCTTGTGCAATCAGCCATAAAAGAGCACAACTCCAAACCTCAATAAATCTGAGACGTGGGCAGTTCTGAGGAGAGGAGACCTCAGGAGAAGAAACAAGAGGAAACAACGCAACACCTAATTGCATTCATATATTACTATGAAACTATGTAATTCAAGTGAAATAAAATTCATTCTTTGATCGACAATCCAGTGCCATGGAAAAAGGAAGGGATCACTCATCTTTGAAGGCCCCAAGTTTTTCTTAATTTTAATCCTTGTCTGAGTTTTTAACAACTAGCAGACAAACTGTGTACTGTGGCTGTCAGTGGCCTTGTGTGGGTATATATAGGACTGTCCTAGATGAATGGAAAAGTTCAAAGCGAGTGAGTGGCTGATTTGATTCGCTCTTCACCCTCACCACTCCTCAGAGTAAGACAAAGCCTTAGACCCAGCAGGCCAGTTGCTGTATGAGTCCACAGTGCCTCAAGATAGAGCAGAGAGGAGGAGAGGGGGGGAGTGAAACATGAGAGGAGGCGCCAAAGCAAAGATGGACTCAGTTAGATTTGTAAGGGTTGGACCACAGGCTGGAAAAAGCCCTCTGTTCTGACCTCCATCTTTTCTGAAATGACAACTACCTCGAGATGCCTGACTTCAAATCTGACTGAAGTTCTCACTCTGTCCTTGTCTTTTTACCAAGGGCTCTGTTTTGTCTCCTTCAGTTCTGGTGAGCATGCTCACATCAAAGAAAACTTTTGGGTATGTGATAAAGGGTGTGTGCGTGTGTGTGTGTGTGTGTGTGTGACGGAGAGAAAGGCAGAGTTTCAGGAGTCTTTTGGAAAAGGGGAAGTGTATTCTGCCTGCAGAAATATGGTGATCTATTTTCCCCCTATTTTTGTTCTTTAGAGGGTATCAACCAGGGTTGGCAGGAGAAAGCGACAATATAAAGAAAGAATTGAGGCAAAATAATCAGGGGTTTTTCTGGCATCACAAGCAATGTAGTATATCATATTTCGACTGCAGCGTGCTGGCACCTTTCTCTCTCTCTCTTTCCATTATTTATGTTTGTTTTTATCTCTTTTATATATTTATTCATCTCGAGCCCTTTGGCAATGCCGGTGTCGCAGCGCAGCCCTCGGCCGCCGTGTGCAATATTGTGTTAGTATCGAACCCTTCTTGACGAATCTAGTCGGAAAATTGAAATATTGCAGAATGGGGGGATGTGGGAGTTTGAGTTTGATGCATGGAGATAGATGAAGTATTGGATGGAATAATTTATAAGGCCCCCAGCTTACACCCTGCAGCTCATCCCAGGAAGCATTGCACTGACAACGCTGAGGTTAGCGCTTCAAATCCTGGAGGAATATCTGGCAAACCCGATGTATAGCCTCCTCAAACAGGACTAATTGAATAGAACCAGCAGCTTAAAAGGCACTTTGTAACATCTTATCACGGTTAAACCTCAGCCTACCACCAATAAAGTTCTTCCAACTGTGGTGGAGTCTATCTTTGTTGAAGATCCATGCTTGTCTGGTGTAGACAGCATTTTAAGATCAATAATTCCTACATTAAGGATTGAATTCTAAAAAACATTCACAAGCAGGATTTCATGAGCAGCTCTGTCTCACAACTGTCTTGTGTCCACATCAGCTGCATTTTGGTCCCACGCTCCGATGCCTCAGAGAAGCCTAACAGTTTGTTGGACTGTTTCTTGTGGAAGTTGACCTATGGAAAAATGTCATCTGAATGCTTGTCTTGGGTTGTGGGACATGCATATTGACACTGTGGTTGGTTTAAGGGTAACTGAAGGGCAGCAGCAAATCACAGAAACTGGTTTGAAGGAAGAGAAAAAATTCCCTTCAGGAAATGGTACATCTCAAGTTTGTTTCCCCGTGTTGGAAAACAACCAAGGCAAAATATGGAAATGATAATACTCAGAAGGATAACCAATGGAAGACTGGGGTGAACTGATAAAGTAGTGAAATGCCTGTGGCACTGATGGGCTGTCGAGGGCTGAGGTGGCTGTGGTGTTGGAGTGGAGAGGCGAAAGGAAGGGTGTTGAGTTGTGAGGGGCTGAAAAAAAAGTCTAGTCAAGTGTTGTAAGTGCTGAAAGGGAGACCGAAATGTGTTAGAGTGAAGAAAATGTTCAGGGTGGAAAAAAGTACCTCATCACTGTACTGACATACACACTAGTGTGCACACATAGACAGTAAGACTCTACAGTACTGAGTCTACTGACGTGATAAAGTGGTAAAATGCCTGGTTGAGGAGGTTTTCAATTGGGCATTTACACATGCAAGTGGGAAACGGTTAGTTATGTTAAAGAGCTGAAGCTCAAGAAAAAGCGGTTCCGCAAGACACGACACAGTTGGTGTAGGCGTTACATGGCCAGTGTAGACGCTTCAGCAGGTGATGTGGGTCTACTGACGAGATAAGCCGTCTTCATAAGCCCAAAAGCTGTTTTTACTAACATCTGCTAACATGAAAGCGGTTTTCTCCATCGCTTCTGTGCCCTCTGCTGAACTGTACAAAGCACAGCCATATGAGATCCTGTATGTTGGTAAACAGCGAGTGTGCATTCTGGGGCTGCTGAGTCCATCTACTCCGACTTATTTACCATGAAGTCCTGCTCTGTGTTAACGGCTGCTGACTGCTGAGAGAAGCATGCGGTTTGTCTGTTGGCCTGAGGCAGCAGCAGCAGCAACCGGTCCTTCCCTCCCTTCCCCTCATCCATCGATCCACCGTGACTCTGCAGGAGCCAAATGAAAACCTCTCGCTATGATTTATGGGATGTCATCTCCAGGGGAACCGGCGGAGCCCCTCCCTTCCTGCATTTGGTGTGGGAGCAACCTGCCGGAGGGCAAACCAGTTCCCCTGGGTCCTAAGGCCTGACAAATACTACCACAGGCACAAGGAAACAAGCTGGGTTTATAGTAAACACTTTACATTATAGTGGTAATCCAATGACCATCAGTTTATTCTTATGAGGTTACTAGTAAATGAAAGTCAGAACCATCCTTCATCTAATTTAGGTGGTAACATGGAAAACTTTAATAAATATTTGTATAATATTTGCAGAACTTAATCAGTGAAAGGTTCACAAAGAGTATTGTGTATTTGGTATTTGCATGTTTTAGGAGTCACAATTAGTCGTATAAATAATGATTCATTCCATGTCTTGAGAACAATGTTAAAACTTAAGATTGATGAAGAAAGAACCAAGAAATATAATTCCAGACTGTAAAATATTCATATAACTAAAGTAATAAAATCTAAAAGCGCTAAAAATCCTCATTTGCATATTAGATTAAGCTTCTGCTAATCACATAGTAACAAGTGTAATTTTGTATTATTACTGTAAGGTGATTAGTTTCCTTTCTTGGTTTGTTCCCAAAGTATTACAAATTCCAAAACATATTTATTCTTGAGTGCCATGGAACTAATGAAAAAAAAAGACAACACGTGACTTGCTTCGCAATTTACTAAGTGCTTCACTATTAATTAAGAAGCCATGAGTAACCACCAAATGTTAGCGCATTTGTTTATCTATGAACAAACACACACACATCCATATCAGCGTGTCCCACTTTCCTCCATGATGGCGGCATTAAGAAGTAATTCTGGAAGCTTAATCCACTTAAAATTAGAGGAGGTTTTTAAGGATTCTGTCTTAAGGGTGCCCTAAAAAAAGGATACAAGTAAGAGGCCTCGGGAGACTGTGAGAGCTGCAGCATTCATGTTTTAAAAGTAAGAAGAATAGAAGTGGGATCAACGGCGAGGCAAGAGAAGATGGGAGAGGATGAGTGGGTATGTTACTATGTGAGCTTATTCAACTTTGTGTTGTGTGACGTTGAGTTGAGCTGACAGTCTCCATGGACAGTGAGCTGTGGCTGATTTTTGAGCTGCTGCCCAAATGCTTTCTCGCCTTCCTACTTTTCTTGTCTCCTTTCCTCTCTTCTTATTGTTCACCCTCCTCTACTCTCCTCTCTTCTCCTTGTTTACTCTCCTCTCCTTTCCTAGTTTCTTCCCTTATCCTCTCCTTGATTCCTCTTCCCTATCTACTCATTTCTTCCTCTCTTTTTCATCGTTTCCTCTCTCCTCTCCTTGTTTCCTCCCATCTCCTTGCCTCCTCTCCTCTGCTTGCTTCTCTCCACATCATGTTTCCTCTTCTATTTGTTTCCTCCCATTGCATAGTCTCATCTCATCTTCTTGCTCTCTCTCCTCCCCTTGCTTCCTCCCCTCTATTCTCTTTTCCTTGATTCCTCCAACTTCCTTATCTCATCTGCTTGCTTTCTCTCCTCCCCTTCCTTTCTTTGCCTCTCCTATCCTTGTTTCCTCCCTTCTCCTTCTCTTCTTCTTTCCTGGTTTCCTCTCCTCTACTCATCTCCTGTCTTTTGCTTTTCTTGTTTCCACTCATCTCCTCCCTCCCCAACATTCAAAAACTACGTAAAAATGACTTCAAATCAATGTAGGAGAAGAAGCAGGAGCAACAGAGGAGCAAAAAGAAAGACAACCCCGGGGCTGTTGGAGGAGTGCTGAGGCTAGCAATGTCATGCCTGACTTGACCGCCATAAATATATCAGGAATGATGATGAGGGATGAAATAAGTTCAGATGTTGTGAATACATGTTTTTAACCATAAATGAAGACATATTACTCCTAATTATACATATGTGTGAGCTTGGTACTATATTCTTAATTCATTAATCATCTGCCCACACCCTGACTGATACAGTGAAGTATTATGCTGACGATGTTTCATGGTGATAAATGAAGGTCATTATTGGACGGTATTTTACACCTGTGTGACATTTCCACACTGTGCACCGATGCAACAGTGGGTAAGCAGGTGGGTGGGATAGTGTGTATATGTCTCTGTGTTATGGCACTTGCATTTCCACCAAGTCGTACATCTCGGAAAACAGGAAAAAAAAAAACTAGCCCTGTGACAGTGTGAAATGAGTCAAGACCTGATGTATAGTGTTCTATATGTGCCCTAGGAGCTATAAGTGGCAATGACGGGGCTGTCGAGGGCCGAGGCTGCAGTGTTGAGAGTGGAGAGGCGGAAGGAAGGGTGTTGAGCTGTGAAGAGCTAAAAAAAAGTCCAGTCAAGTGCTGAAAGGGAGACTGAAATGTGTTAGAGTGAAGAAAAAGTTCAGAGTGGAAGTCGGTGCCTCATCACTATACTGACACACACAAAGCAAAGTGCACATATAGACAGTAAGAGAGACATAGATGAATACAAACATAAAGGCACACACACCCAGATATTGATATAGTCACAGTACATGATGGGGTATTTGTTTCTTGCGGAATTTTTATGTTCGTGTCTATATTTACATAGAAAAAAATACTATTTTATCTGCAATACACTGATTGTGTCGGTTAGATTCCACTTAAACGTAAAAAGCTTTCTGATGACCTCCAGTTGTTTGAAGTGCATGTTAAAAAACACTTTCTGCATGCGAACCTGCCAACATGACTCTCGCAGCAATTTTTCTGTGAAAGGTGCTGGCTTTGTGCAGCTTGTATTGGAGACAGAAAATGAAAAGACAAATGTGAAACATGTCTTACAATACCCTAGGCAAGGAGAGAGAGAGAGGGGTGATGGAAGTCTCTACTCTTCATATCATACCTGCCGACAAAATGGAAATATTTCTCTTTTATTGCTCACGCACCTAATAGTGCCCGGGCAGACAAAAACGTCCGCTGTAAGATCTGAGTTGAGAGAAGAGGGTTCTTGACGGTAGAAAAAAGTATGAAAAGTCAAATGTCACCTAATCCTTTTCTCATAAAGCACCTGGAAACTGCTTCAGTCCTGGCCTTTGTTCTCTTGCTTTATAACACCTTGAATGGGATGTACTGTAAAACCAGGGAAGGGTAATTGAAAAATTCTTTAACCCTCCATTGAATATTTTGCATATTGCTACTTTTTTTATGTAAGCCTTCACCCCACACACACATCCCATCATTCACTATTTACAAGAACCATATGCAATATTTATGCTGCTAAAAGTCGTGCATGAACCTAGAAAAGAATAAAAATATTCACAAGTTTTCCAGACATTTTTTCACATTTAGTGAACTTTCCTGGGCTCCTCTACCTTTTGAGTGGTTCTACTTGACCGTTCGCTAAACCCCTCTCCTGAACAGCGATCATTCAGTCATTGCTTAGCAATCATAAGCAGGCACGTCAGATCTGTCAAGCTTTGGATTTTTGTCTATATTTTGAAGCAGTGCACATGGGGTTGTAGTGAGAGCAATACTCTGTATATACAAGAAAAAGTGTGAATGGTGGTTTCTTTATTTTTTTTACTTTGTCCGAAACAAAAAATACAAGAGCAAAAGTATGAAACGTGGATTAAACTGTCTGTTTGTCTGCTCTAAGATAGGCTGCAATCATTATTCCAGCTAACTAGCAATCTAGCATATGTGCTATAGTAACCTGTGTTACTTCCAAGGCCAGCAGCATTGCACATATCTCACTTGGCGGGGCATATTTGCCCCCATTATCTCTGTAAACTGCATATGTACTGTGCTAGTACAGAAAGCAACGAAGGGAAAGGGGCTTAGCGAACAGTTAGTTCAGTTCATTGTCACCCACTAAATCTCTCATCTACCACCAGCCCTTTATTTAATACCGTTCACTCACCATCCTCTGTGGGCACGTATATATTGAGGTAGAGGCAGTCCTCGCTCTGGTTCTGGATGTAACCCGCTGCCACGTCCAGGTTGTCTGTGAACCACACGGGCAGCATAATCTCCGGGAGCACGCCGTGGACGTTCTGCGGGCACACGGGGGCGAACTGGGTGGCATTGCGGATCTCCTGCCAGGACGCCGGGGCTTCGGGCGGCTGAAAACGGTGGTCACCAATGGGCGCAGTGGCATAGGGGACGCCCAGGTACTGCTCTACAGGGCCAAGGATCTCATTGTTCAAGTCCTTCTTGATGCCTCGGAGCTTGCCGAAGTTGGTGGTTACTATGGGGTGTTTGGAAGGGTCTATCTTCTGGCTCGAGGCCAGGCTGAAGAGCAGGATGAGGCCTAGCACACCCATTAGGCACCAGTCTGTCATGAGACTAAGTGGGCGTGTCCTGGACAACAAGCCCCGTCGGCTTTGTTTACTTAGAGCAAGTGGATGGGGGTACATGACTGGATTCATACTGTTCAGCCACCTGCTTCTAGTCTGTTTTGGACTACGTCTGTCTTTTTATTAGAGAATGTGGCTTATAACCAACAGTCTGGAAGGTAAAGCATAAGAAGGGGATTAAAACCACAAAAGCAGGTGGACTCTGAAAGAATAAAAGGAGCTTTTTAGGAGGTCTGATCCAGATCAGGAGCGCTGAGTGAAGGTGAGATGGAGGACAAAACAGTTGTCGGGGTAAAGAAGGGTCCTTGGGGTACTGGAGAAGGAGGTCGGACCTCGGTGTGGGTGCCAGGTCAGTGTTGATTCTGAACAACAGCGATCCGAAACGCTTCCCCAGCCATGGTTCTGTTGCGTTCCATCCCTAATGGTCTTCTATAATCCAGATCATTTGTTCGAACAGCCACTGAATTCTGCAGAATGAGACAGAGAAGGAGGAAGGAGGAGGGAAGAGATTTAAAGGACAGTGATACATAGAGAGAAAAATAGAAAGAGAGAGAAGGGAGACGAGGGAGAGAGAAGGTTAAGAGAGATTACAGCTTATCTGAAACAGAAGCATGTCCCATTAAATGTTGTCAGTGCAACACTTTCCCTTCAACTGTTGCCAAGTGAAAAATATTTCCTGAAATGAAAGCAGTGGAAATGAAACAAGACTCTACAGACAGTATTGTTGAGATCAAGTCAATAGGCCTCATTCGGGAACATTTCATGTGGTGATCAATGTGCTTTGCTTCGCTTGATTACATCACAGGCTGAAAAACGCATTTCTCCAGCATGTAGAGGAACCTTATGATCACATTTTTACTTGCTCTGGTTTTGCAACATATTCTAGCCCACAGAAATCTCATGTATGCTCCATGTTGAGTGCACATTTCTACATGACGCTCCCTATCTATTATGGATGAAAACCCTAAATTGGACTTGTTCACGTTGTCCTGGTCTGACCTGTATGAGGAAATGCACCAAATCCCTTCTGGTGAACTGTGTTTAACCCACCAGCTTACTCCTAACATGCTCACATCTCGGCAGAGAGCTAATGTAGTGCAGCTGATGTAGTTACACCACTACATCAAGTCTTCCTCTGACAACACTGCTACTGATGCCTCAATATTTATGGTTATTAATTTCTTAAAGGCTCCAGTGCTGGTTCTGGAGATAAAAGTACAGTAGAGCGTGCAGACGAGGAGCAGAGGCTGGAGATTAGGGTGAGCCTTTCACTGCCCAGTAAGGTCAAAGGTCAGTAATGTGCGCCCGTAAGCAGCTTATAACAGCCTGGGACGCTTTTGGGCTACATGCAGAGCACAAAGACACACACATGCACGCAGTAAGCCTTAAATGACCCACACATGAATGAGTGCCCACACACTGTACGCTCATTCATGTAATCTACTGTGCAAATGTGCAAATCCTCATGTAACAGACCCAGTCAGAAATGCATGAGGCATGGAGGAGATTATACAGTCATAACATTGTTGGGTGGTGTTATGCAATGGTAGGGGGCACACACCATAGCAGTAATGAAGACTGTACAGGAAAAAGTGAGAAATCTCTTGTTCTTGCACACACGCACTCTATTTCAGTCTTATCTGATTTTTAAAATTCACCATTACCGCTTTCTCTCTTTCATGCTCTCTCTTGCTTTATCACCACGCCATAATTGTCCCATTTAAAGTCATCATTAACCGTATTATTGCATCGCCTGCACCCACTGAAGCACCACTGTGTTTTTGTTGTCTTTTTTTTCCCCTCCCACACTGCCAATAAAGCCATTTTAAATTGGAAAGTATGGGAGTTAAGTGTCCTGAGGCAAGACGGCAGATAATTAGACTATATAGGCTGATGAGCAGGCGAGCAGTCTCACTCACACTGATGTAAGACATACAAATTCATGTAATATTCATCTAATATTCATTCATGTAATAATAAAGTTTCTTATGTACAACAAGCTCTTAGAGGGGAGCACATACTCCAGCTTGTGGTGAAAACAGATTGGTGTTCTTCTTCAGAGAGCAGTAATTGCGAGTGAGTCCGTAGCGTCTGTAATCGCTCATTGTCTACTTTTGGTACAGTGCGTTCAGCCTAAATAGATTGGTGTCTGCCTTTGTTCCACTCTGTGTGGACTTGTGTTGTTCTGCCCACGCACCCGTGTGTGCATCTGGGAGCGTATCCTCTCACGGAGAAGCGGGCAGCACGATGTGTGCTCTAATTAAACCACGGAGAGTCTAGAGGCCGGCCTGCTTTGCACTGCACACAGGGACGAGCCCTCCACCCACACGCACAGCAATATCTACCATTCAGCTTTCATCCTGCAAAACACATAAAAGAGACTGGGAGATAGAGAGGCAGAGATGAAGAGGGAGTCGGAAAAAGGAGCAGGGATAGTTAGAGACAAATGAGAGATGAGAAGTGAGAATCCAGATGGAGAGGAAACAGGTCCCGGTGTTAATGAAAAGCTTCTCTCTGGTCAGCAGAGACCCTTCAGAGTCCTTGAGCAAAAGCGACGTGAGGCGCTGCTTCACTGACCCTGGAATCTCAGAGAAGTGGACATCTAATAGACCCACATCCAAAGGCCCAGGGAGGGGGCCAACAAGTCTCGCCCTAAACTTGCACCTCAAGCTTAAATCCCTGGTAAAAATCCAAGCCCTGGCAGGCGTGAGTGTGCCTGGAGGGACCTCCAGAATTTCGGGGTGCATCTGAGTGTTTAATTGCTAATTGGCTCAATTAGAGGGCCTAATAGGTCCAGCTTTTCTGTGAGCAGTGGGAGAGCTTAAGTGATTGATGAAGCAGAGAGGGAGAAACGAGGGGAGGGGGCGGGGGGACTGGTGGAAGGAGAGTGGAGCATGGCAACAGAGTCCTATAGGAGATATCCATGGGAGTGTGTGTATTTGGAATACAGGTAGCAAGCACTATCAATCTGAGGCCGGAGATAAACTTTCTTTTAACTACGTGTTTGTGTGCACATGAGGGCTGCCTCGTGTATCCTGCATTCAAATTCATGCTGTGCATATGCAAGATGCCATACGCACATAGACAGTAGGGGCGGTGTCGGGGCAGTATGGAGATGGTAGCAGATGCTTGCTGCTAGAAAACAGAAGGTGACCACTGCTGACCTGACTGATTCAGTGTGAGTGTTGTACAGCGGATTTCTTGTACTGGCAGAATGAGAAAAACATATTTGCCATTGACATGATGGGGATGCTGTCACTTTTTCTACCATGATCTCAGAATAGTAACCTCCTTGATTTTTGCCATGTTTATTGTTCACATCATGCAAATCCAGAAGTGTCATCCAATCGAAGTTTTGTTGTGCCCTCTAATGGTATCGTCCAGTAACATGCTTTGTACATCAGCAAGTATGCAAACAATTATGTTCATGCAGTTGGCTAGCCACACCAACGCGGCGTTAAAAAACAGTACAAGTACATCTCCAGCATTCCAGACACAGATTTAAAGGATCAGGATTTCCCAAAATACTGTATATTTCTGTGCATGCATGCAGTACTTTCACACACATACACACACACACACACACACTGATGCACACTCATCCATGATTCATGTCATCAGGAGAATGTTTTTCCTCAATCCCGGGAGGCAGAGAGAAGGAGGGGGACCACACAGGTCTTTCAACAGCAGACCATCGGTATAAACCTCATCTTCCCCTGCACCTTGCCTTCATCTCCCACTCCCTCACTTGGTATTTCTCATCTAAATGTGCACTGCCGAACACCCTCCGGAGGACAATACAATAGAAAAAAAAATTGTACTTTCAATCCTTGACCAGCCTGTCTACTGCAGGCTGTGTTGCTACAGGGCTGTGTGACTCTGTATCATTGTGGATAAGCAAAAAGATGCAAAACAATGGTAAAAATGTTTTCCATGACTAAACATTATTCAAATTGGGTACAAACTGGGCTTTTATCACACAGTTTTATCCACAGCAACATGCAATCTGCAAGCAGTGAAATGCTTGGCATCGTGCTTCAAGACTCAGTATTTATGGTCATAGGATTCAAACCTGCAACCTCTTGCACTCTTAGACTGCTGTGTGCTTCATCATTTAGAAGAGACGTGGTCAAACTAGGGCCAGAGGCTGTGGGCCAGAGCCTGCCTGTCAAACACTTTAATCTGACCCACAAATCTGTAAGTGATACAATTTTGCTGCTTAATTTGTTGACCTGAAATGTCTCCTGCCTGTTAATAAATTCCAATAAATGGTGCAGTAATGTTCTTATTATTAGGCTTTCAGTTAGGCTATAACAAAGTCACCATTGCTAAGTACAGTCAATATCCCTTCTACTGCTGCAAAAAAAAGAGAGAGGGCTGCGTAAAGCAGAAAGTCGACAGTGAATGCTGAGCATATAACACAGAACGGACAGCTAAATACTTTTCATTAAGGTGGAGAGGAAAGCAGAATGGCGGAGCTGTCAGGAGTCTGTTGAAGAGCACGACATCACACACCGTTTTTCCAGCATCTACACTAAAAAGGCCGTCTTGAAAGTAAAGGGAAAATAAGGCAGCTTAATGTCTCGAAAGCTTGCAAGCTCAGCAAGACAATGCATGTTTATAAAGCAATGTACAATTCAGGAGCAGGTAAACAATTCAAGACATATTTTTGCTCACACAACATCAAATCACAGAAAACAGTTCATTAAAGGGAAGCTTCAACATGACTTTAAGTTTGAGAAATAGTTTGGGAGCCCACTTTTAGAGTTTCACTTCAGCAAACAGTGGAGTCACTTGACAGATGACAAAAAGAACCTGACAATTTATCCACAAAGTCAATACTCCTTTAATTATTTTGCTTTAGATATATATATATATTCAAGGAAGTTTGCATTTTGGGAAACTCTAATTCTTCCTTACTGGTATTGAATTATGTCGTATCCGTACTCTACATAGGCCAAGATGGAGCCCTGCACATGACCACCCAAAAAACACAACTGACAAGATATAAAATGTTGACTGGTGATCTTTAGGGGTGTTGGTAGGTGGATTTTGTTACCTTTGGTGAGAAACAGGCCCTGTTTCCAGTCTTCATGCTAAGCTAACTGTCTTCAGGTTGTAGCTTCATATTTAAACCTGCAATATCTGTTTGGTTTTTTTTGTGCAGTGAAAACAATCTATGAACACAACATTATTATATATAACATATTATCTCCAGCTGAAAAAACACTTGTTCTGTTTTTGGTGTCCAGCAACCCCTGAGGGAAATATCTGGCTCTATGGTTGCTAGATTTTTCACTATGTTAATTATCTATTTGCTAACTTTGTGTGTGGTTTGGTGCTGACCAGGCAGCATGCAGTCATTTATCAAAACATTTTCACTGGAAACTGAAAGGCAAAAAATTGAAACAAAACAATGAGTTAGGGTTAGTCACTGCTCAATGTAACAATCAATTAACTCTGCTTTTGTTATATCAGAGGAATATTGCAGTGAGTTAATTATGCAGGGTTACATTTGACACGTTTGGAAAAAATGAGTCCTCAGTGGGGTAGTGTCACAACAAACGGGTCAACCGGCCTATCAGAGGGATATCAACTCTTGATGAAAATACAAGAAAGAGAAAGTGATTTTTCTTCACAGTGGCATTGATCAGGAAGCACTGTGAGGAGGTGTGCTGAAGCTTTGCCATGCTGTGAAGGTGTTTGTCTCGCTTATGAATTATATATTATATATAAATTGATTTAAATAACAAGAACACTTTGCAGTAATAAAATCCGATACAAGACCACAAACTGTGACTTCCAGGTGACAGTCCCAGCAAAAATAAAAAGCTTTACTATTTACTGAAGGGCTAATTAGATTGCAATATACTTTGCAGGTGGTGTTGTTATTGTGTCTTTCCCTTGTATATATGTGAGCAATTTTCCCCGTCATTAATTACAACAAGTCTCACCAGAGATCACATTGCACAAATTATTACTCGTCCTTTATTCTGCCGATCTCGACTTCAAAACTGACACCAGACTTTGATGTTGTCGCCATGAGGGGGAGAGCCGCTTCACAGCTCATATCAAGACAAGAATTACACCACGTGCTTATGATTTCATGTTTTTAACAGCAAGCCTACTTTGTTATCTTTAATTGCTGTGAGGAGTGTTCGGTGCCACTTTCATGAGAGGCCTCCTCCAATTAACCTGCCGTTAATCTTCCATATGAAGGTCATGTCTCCGCTCATGGTGACTGAAGTGTGATCAGTGGGTGTGATTGAAATTGCGCTGCATTTGGGAGGAAATAAGCATTATTCCTTTGTGTTTCTAAAGGCTGGATTAGACGAGGTCGTGTAATTGACTCATGTACACATCAAAAATGGTGATTTGCAGAACATGGTTTGAGGCTTGAGCCTTTTCATATTCTACTATACTCCTGTGTGTTTTAATTTTAGCTCTGTTTGACTTTGCAAAGTTGGTGATTTTAAGTGATTAATGAGTTCAGTGGTACTTATATTGAACTAAACTGAAACTTTTTTTGTTTAACAAAAAAAGCCAAATGGCAAATGTTGAAAAACAGAAGCCATACAAGAACAATACCTACATAAAATAGCCTAAAACTGGCAACATTTTTGATGGAAATTAGTTAATATTAAATCAAATAATTTTTTATATAATTACATAATTTATCATTTTCAACAGAACCCTGTTTTTCACTTAACGAAAGACAGCTCAAGTTCTCAAATGTTGAATTCTGTCAAAACATAGGCATTATACAAGAACCTTGTCTAAATAAAACAGCCTAAAATTGTCCACATTTTAATTAAAAAGCAGATACTATTTCAATAAATAAGGAGGATTGAGGGGTAGAAACATGACAAAATGTAAAGATCTTCATAATTCAAAGATTACATGGTCCAAAACAGAAGCACGAATAACCCACCAAACCTCAACCTGCAAAAATACTTTTAAAAAAGAGATTATCCAAAAGGTCAGTCAGTCAGAAGTAGTCTGAAATCTACCCAAGAATAACTGGACCCAAACAGAACCTATAACAGAACACTCCCGCAATCAAAGAGCTGCCAAGGTAAAAAAAAAAGCATCAATAGATATTTATTTTATGATTATGACACGTCACTTGACTATTGATTGGTTTTAGATATAGTAAACCTCTGACCAGAGATCAATGTCAATAAAACAGAACTCCACCGGGACCCAGTTACACTGAATAAAATTTGCACACGGCAATGCAACACATTTTGGACAGCAAGGTAAGGAAACTACTGAATCCTAACCGTACTGTTTACAAGATGAAAGTGAATTAGGCAGTTCTATGTTTTTCTCATTACACACATGGTTGTTCATTTGGTTCCACGAGTTCAATGTGGCTCTCTTGCTGAAAAGTTTCCCCCAGTTTATCCTCCTGTGGACAAATCGGCTCGGAGATCACAGTCTCAGAATCGAATCCATCACCATTCTGCCACATAGCTTACAGACTACAATCTAAATCCCACTAAAACCAATTCCATCCAATTCTACTCCAATACAGTCGCAGAACCACCCACTAAGACCTGTCCTGTAATTGCTTACCACCTCTCCCTCCGTGTTGTGTTGCCAGTCAGTCTGTCAGTACTCTGGGCTCAACTTAATGATAGATAATAACCTGACTTTGCCAGGCAGCTGGTGCAGGCTAATAGCCGGAACTCAATGTGTGAGGTTGCTGGACGGATGAGGTCAACAGGTGAAGACAAATGAAAGCAGTCGCATAAATGAAGTGAATCCGCGCAAAACATGTACAGTGCATTTGTCATGTGTGCAGCCGAGCATGATCCCAAGCACGGACCCAAGCACACAAATACATTATGCTCATTATCATCTCAAGGCTCTCAAAGGCTGACAGTATTTGAATCAGCACAGCTCATTTGTTTTCACATTTGCTAATTAATACATCAAGGCTGAGAAACGAAAATTGGACATTTGAAAGTCAATGTGTCCCCATGACTGCGTGTGTGTATGTGAGTCCATACATATATTTATCTGTGTATATAGATTTTCCAAAAACTGTGATGTTGTTTGGAGCTTCTGTATATCTGTGATGTGTGTGCTTTTATCTGCGTGACAGCAGTTTTGATGTGTTGATCGCAAAGTAATTTTGAGGGCATGGTAGAGTGGATAGCGAGCGGTTGAACAGAAAAGGGCAGCTTCATCTCTGCAGATGCCACATTAATGCCAGTAGATGGGGTGGACATAAGTGTGTGTGAGTGTTTGTGTTTGTATGTTTGCCGTCCTGCTGACAGCCTCTGTGTGGGCTCCGAATAGAAAAGAGCCAGCGGGCAGGTCAGTGCTCACTCAGGCTCCTGTCAATCCCTTATTTCCATTATTTTTCATCCCTATTTCTCTCTCTCTCTCTCTCTCTCTGTGGGAAAGAAGGAATCAGAGTCAGGCCAGAGTTCAACAGATATAGCTGAAGGGGAGAGGTAAGATAAGAAGATGGAGAAATGTAATGTGTGACCAATCAACGAGCTCTTCTGTAATAGCAACGAAAGGAGAAACAAACATTGTTAGGTCATGACAGTGTTCTGACTTTAGATAAAGTCATAGAAAAGCCTTGGACTTAAACACTACACTTTCTGTTATCTGCTGTGGGATTAGAATAAAACGGATCACGAGCCCTCTGAAGTCTGAGGCAGCTCATGATCACTTTATTACACATAATATTCATTATCTAGTTTCAGACTCGATATGGTAGTCTGAAATTAGTTATTAAATATGATTTGGGAGAAAACATAACACTAATATTAACAAATCAATCAACATACATAATGTAATAAAGAGAGGAATTCTCTATTAGGTTTTAGATGGAGCATAAGTATTTCATGGAGAAAAACTGAAATTAAAATGACTTCATGGAGCAGAAATTTATGAATTTTGCTTTCCATTTTATCCAAAGTTAATTTAAGTTTATTGTTGGAGCAGCTGAAGCAATACCAATGGTGCCTGGGTGATTTTTAGGTGAAAGGACAGGCCTCTATTAAAAGAGAACTCTACCCATACCATCGCACTCCCATAAGAATGTCATACTCATGCTGGATAGTTGTTTTAAAAAGGTATGAAAATCGATGCCACAGAACCCTGAATTGAAATCTTCATCGCCAGCCATCATTGACTTAAGTGACTTCATTTGAGGAAAGTTATCAGATTTCACACAGCACATCTAGATTACATTTCACCAATATTTAAATGCATTTTGATGACTATATTTCTACTTGCAGCAGGTTCTACAAGGCCACAGGACACGCAGTAGTTCTGTAGTTAATTACATACATGATACTGTTATTGTATGGGCTGCTGTATAAAGTATGCCCATAAACATAATTTTGTGTAATGGACAACACTTTCTTGCTTCACAAAAGCATAAAACTTTTCTGCTGAAGAAATCATACCTAAATTGACTGTCTCCATTCAGCCTTTCTATCTTTAAACATTGTCCATTGTCTTCCCTCCCTGCCCAGACTCTATTCACTCATTATAGAGACTAGACTGGGCTGACAGTGGAAGAGAATGGGCTGATAGACTGCCAGCTACAATGCAGACACAATGGGAGGATGCAGAGAGGGAGGGAAGGCTAGACAGAGGGGGAGGAGAGTGTAGGGGCTGTCAGAAAACTTGTTGACAACGCAGAGATGTACACACATACACATCAGCGGTGGGCTGCGGCAGCATGAGTGTGAAGTGTGCATGTGTGTGTGTGGAGGAGGGGGTGTTGGGGTTGCGGACCACCGGAGCGCAAAATTGGAAACAATGTGTCGGCAAGAGTTAAAAGCAAATATTTACAGGGCTTTAATTTGCATTGGGAGCACAGAGTTTCCGGTGTGGGTCAGCGCGTCTACGGCAGAGCTGAGGAACACGGAGGGGCATGGGTGGTAATTAGACAGACAGTGGTAGATTAATCACAGGCTGGCAGCACAGCCTCGCAGCCATACACAAACACATTCACAAGCTATACGCAGCCCCATCAGTTAGTCTGGCAACATACTCTGGTTGCTTTCTTCTCACCCAATGAGGATGAGTGTATCCAGCAAGCATATCTCTCTTATTTTTCTATTTCTTAAAACACACACACTTGTGAAGACTTGCTACCCTGTCATCGTGCTCTGATTAACTGCTTCTTTCTCTTCTCCTCTGTCTCCTCTATGAATCAGTAGCTCTTAAATCCCCCCCTTCCCTTCCCCTCGCTTAAGGACAGCTCCTGAGCTGCTCACCCCCCTACATATCCTCCAGTGGGAGCGTCCAGGAGAGGCAGAGGACAGCGCGGTCCTGCCCCCACGGGGAAGAGCTCCTCTGTAGAATGGAGGACGCTGCCACAGCTCAGTGAAACGTGAGAAGGAGGAGGGAGATATAGTAGTTGGCTGAGAGCGCTGCCATTAAACACGTTCCATATATCATAAATATTTTACAGTCCTCTAAGTGGTTTTGACCTTGGATCAGAGTACTGTAGGTTATATCACACTATGGGAGAGACACAAGCAGAGTTTTAAAAGTTTCTTACAGTGATAATGTTTATTAGCTTTTTTGTTTTACAGAAAGGGACCACACTACTGTTACAATACAGATTTAAAGACTTACGAGCCCTCTTCTCTAACCTCAAGGCCACTTTTTTTTTTTTCACATCAACCTAGTCACATAAACATTTAAACATTAAAATTTGTTATTTGATCCCTGCAAGAGAATCTGCGGATTGTTCATTCCCTTGCAGGAAGAAGTAAATGTGCGTGAATCACTTGCATCAAGTTTGACTTTGTGGAACTTTCACACATAAATTTGCACTGATGACCAATAGCAAACTGTCTTCACGGTGCTGACCTTTGGGGTAAAGGAGAGCAAATTAGCTTATTGGCAGTGTTGCACTATCCACTTTTATCTAATCTCCTCTGGGTAAAAAAAATGGGTCAATGGCACAGATATTTGTTATGAATAAACTCTGAGGTTATTGTCCTATTAGTGACCAAACTAACTATCCTGCTTCCCCCCCACTGTGAAACTCTTCATTGACTTAAATTATGTACAGTCACACAAATAAGATTCTAAAGGGAGTAAATGAGCCAGCAAAGACAAAAAATAAAGAATCTTAGGAGCACTATTGTCATTGATTGGCGCTATCCTGACTGGCTAGCAATGTGAGTTGAACATGACCTAAAATGGGGGTAAATGGAGATTCACCTTTTAAATTGGGTGAGTGGGACACTCCAGTGCACCGATGGGGAGGATTTAGCCCAAGGCAACATGGGACACAGCTTCAGAAAATGGCTACAGTGTGTTCGTGAGACAGGGTGAATGTCTAATTGAGCAAATGAATACGGCTTCAGGGAAACTGACACATAGCAGTTGCAGAATAGAGGGTACATAAGGACAAATGGGGGGAGGGAGTGCGAAAAACTGTTCCCTAAAGTCAAGCTGACGAATGTCAGTTGTAGCTTACAGCTGCTCACTTGACAAGCAGAAAGGCACTTGGACTTTGTTTACAGTCAGGCAGGGACTCGCGACCTGGGACAGATAAAAGCTTTCCATTAAAATATTGACTTAGAGGATTAGGAAGGTAGGAGAAGTTGTGTAAAGTGACAGAAATCTGCAATTTTCCAGCTGAGATGCCATTGAGGCTCGAGAGAAAAGAGATATTAAGACATCAACAGATTAATTGAGAGTTTAATCTGTATTTGTAGAGTACAATACAGCAAATATGAAGAATGTAGCTGTATTCACACTTGTTTCTACTGATAATGCCCCTCCATGCTTCTTTGTTGCTCGCTCAGTGAATGTGAGACTCAAGAAATGGCCCAAGCTGTTGAAGCTCACTATTCATTAGTTATCTCATTTTGTACTGTTATGACAATATTAGTGTTTTCACTTGCTATAAAGCATGTTGCCAGAATTATATGTGTGTACCATTTCTTTAAATACAAATATTACTGTCTCACATTCATCTAGCAAGATTTAAACCCCTTAACAAACATTGGTGGGCCAGTTGTAACAAACTCATGCTGAGTGCTAAACATTATCCAACTGCAAAGAACTTTATTTTAAATTCCAATGGAGATCCGAAAGTTTTCAAAGTTACCAAATATGTTTGGCTGAATTTGAGATATCTTGAATATTTCTATTTAATGAAATGGTGCAGTCATAAAAGAGTTGGAGTCTTGGGTTTAAATATTTCATTCAGTGTAGCTTCAATAGATATATAATATCTGATACTGTCAGACAGTGAGGAATAGGATGACTCTGAACACCTTAAATCTAATCATGAATGAACTTTATATTTGTAGTGTTACAGTACAGACACTGTGTAAGAAGATAGCTTTAGATATATTTACAGCTGTAGTTATAGCTGCAGATATAGATCTAGTTATAGTTATACAACTATTTACAATAACAGTAACAGTGAGGTTAAGGAGTTATCATAGTAATAGTGTAGTTAGTTCAAGTTGTTGTATCTCAATAATCTGTAATAGCAGCGGTTATATAGTTGTGCGTGCAGTTGTAGCTACATTGTGATGGAGACTAGCAATGATTCTATTAAAGACACCGAGGTTGTTAAAAAAGTAGGACTGAGGGGCCAACTGAGGACAAGACACTGAGAAATGAAGTCAGTGTCATTTGACTAGTAATGACCAGCTATGAACCTTGAGCGAGAGTGATATACATAAAGATGAATGCCACAGAGAGTGATAAAGAGAGGAATAAGGAGCGTTTGGAGAGCTGCCATCCTGATCTAGTTGTCCCTGACAGATGGCCAGTGAGACATGAGCAGCTGATGTGTATGATTGTCTGCTTCCCAAACAAGAGGGCACGTCAACAGTTGCTGCTTCCCTCTCTCCCCGTTGTTGTCCTCCTCTCTCCACCCTGTCTATTTTGGTCTTCAATTAATTTAATTCAATGCAGAGTAGGAGTTTGTGCAGCATCCTTCTAAAGCCAAGGAGAGGGTGAGGGATAAATATCAAAAGAAAGGGCACGGTGAGAATAATCCTCAGATCATAATCAGCATTATTAATATCAAGTTGCAGCAGCTAAACACTCTTCCTCTCTCAGCCAGATCTTCCTCCCTCTTTATCCCTCTCTTCATTTCTCCCTCCCTCCTCCCCTTCGTCGGCTATTAACATGAGCGATGAATATTCATTCAGTGCTTTAATCTATAGCTGAGCTCATCTAGAAGAGCCGTGTTTGTTTTACTGCTGGGGGAGAGCTGGAGGAGGAAGATGTACTCATAAATATACTGTACATGATCAGCACGATAATTTGGAGTATACTGGGTGTTTTTTCCCCACAGGATCTGATGTGCATGATGATGTTGGCATGCTGTATGTACAGCACAGTACGTTCTATATGGTTCATGTGTGTAAGGGTCAGGGCTGCAAATACAATTATTTTTCCACTTAAATGACTGTTTGCAAAATGTTTACACGAAAAGTGTCACAGTCATGAAAAACAGTCACCATCGTTCAGAATCAAACCCAAATGTATTCAAGCTGCAATGGCACAGAACAAAGGAAACACAGCAAATCCTCATATTTGAGAAGCTGGAATAAAATTGTTGTCAATACATTTTCTGTGGGTTGACTAATTTACTTTTCGCCAAGTCCAACCCTTAATTTGTCACTGTTACTAAGCCTGTCAAGCTTTCCATTCTCTCATGGCACATACGCAGTTTACAATAGCGGTGCCAGATTTGCTGCTTGAAGTTCTTAGTAATTTTTTAAACAGAAGGCCCCTCTAGTCTGCAGGGTCAGTCATGCTGGCTGAAATTATAGCTATTGATGGCAGATTTTATTAGCTTTAGCTACCTACCTAATTAAGCTATCATTAGCTTTAGTGTTTGTTTGAAAACGGTGTTTCCAGCTGACATGTTTCAAACAAAGAACCCCATAAAAGGGTCTAAAATATGCACTTAATGCATATTAAGGCTACAGTTACATATCCCAACAGGTTAGCACTCTCATCAGGTGATGATATATGAAGAATCTTGTATTGCAGGGTTGAGCTGGGCAGCCTGAGTATTATACTTATGATCATAAAAATGATAAGGCAAAATGAAACATCAGACTATTATTTCCCTGTTTGGATGCTTAGTCTACATTATTAAAATAGCAGGAGAGATTAGGACAGTTAGATTTATGCTATATTGTTTGTCTTTTCAAAAGCTTCATTTGCAATGTTGCAAAAGAAAAATCTTGGATGATGAGGACAAACTGATGCATTTGGCAAACATAATGCTCATGCATGTAATATCTCAGGTAATGAGTCTGGCTGGGGTTGCTGGAGTGTAGAGCCACTAATGTTGACTGCACTGTGATGTAGTAGCATCCGATGTGCTAGTTGTAAACAGCGCTTTACTTTTCTTTTATGCAAACCCACAAAATAGTGTAGTTAGGGAACGATGTGTTAACTCTTAACCTTGGAAGTAAGGTTGAGCAGCAGCATGCTAACACTTACAGCTTAGAACAGATATAGAACGGTTGCTTAGCTATGACAGGACAATACACGTTTGGGTGAGGGGTTTAGTCAAAGGTTCAGCACTAGTATGGATGCCTTTGTGTACATGTATATTTTTGTACATGACTGTAGCTGGTGATGGAACCATTGAAGTAAATACAGGTCTGAATGACTGAATGGGGTCTGCTGGTTTGGAGTGGCAGCAGTGAACAGAAAGACTTGGAGAATCTCTTCAGCTACTGCAGGGTTTGCTGGCAAAATGCACGCCTGCAAAAAGTTTCACTCTGTTCCTGCTTCTCTGTCTTTCTTCCGCACTTTCCTCTGCTCTTGCTCTTATTTCAGCCCATGCGTTCTCCCTCTCCCACTCCTTCTCAGACACTTTGTCTTTTTTCCCTCCTCGCCGTTTCTGCCTTTCTGCCACCGTATGACTCCTATAATCTGTTCCCTCCCTTCCTCCTCTCTTCATCCCTCCTCCTCTGCTGCTACTGTACTTCAATGTGTGTGTGTGTGTGTGTGTGTGAGTGAGGCATGTTTGAGGTGTCACAGCAGTGTGGTGCAGCACAGTGGGATATCGAATGCCGCCGTCGCCTCTCTCTCTATATTCGTCACTCTTTTCTCTCTCTATCTCTGCATCTAAGGAATCAGGAGTCTTTGCCCCTCGGCTCCCGAGGAAATAATGAGGTGCCAGCGGAGAGTGGCAGCTCCACCACTGAACAGCGACTGAAGAGTGAGGCGTGAGGAGGAGGAGGCCTGAGAGACTTGCTCCACTTGGTGTTGGAGGGGGAGGCAGGTCACGCTCAATCCTTGGTGGCATGTTGCCGCAGGACGCCAGGGGTTAGGGTGTGTGTGCATATTAGCGTATTGACACACAATTTCCCAATTCATTCTTTCTCAGCCTGCGCGTTGCTCCCACCTCTGGGATCGATGATGCACTGTTCCTGTACACCAACTGGAGCAATTACAAGAAAGGTGTTTTCATGTGTGTGTGTGCATGTGTGTTTGCCACTCATTAAGCTTCAACATATGCACCCTGAGACGCAGTGCATAAAAAGTAACTTACTGTGGTTTATTTTTTTGCTTTCCTTCCTGCAGCGTCTCGGTTTTGTTGCCTCTCACTCCTTCTCTCCTTCGCTTCCTCAGAACAGCGGCATGAAAAATGAATACGACAGTGAAGGTTGTTTGATCCTCTCTCACAGCCAGCGCTGTAATTTTGGGTGGGGGGTAAGACATGTACCACCACAAACCCACTTTTAAAAGATGGTGCAAGTCTAGATACTGCACCTGCAGCCATCAAGCCCTCTCTGTCTCCCTCCACTTTCCTCCTATAACTCGCTTCTTTTTTGCCTCCATTTTAGCTGGCTTCCTTTGTTTTGCCTTCTCTTTAGGTCTCACTCCCTCTTTTCTTTCTCCCCTGGGTGCAATTTTCACGGAGATATATTCGACACTCAATACTCATCTACTTTTCTCCTAAATCTTGGCGCCTGTGTGTGTACTGTGAGTCCCTTTTAGTGTGTGGGCAGGCAGCAACAGCCCTCTGACCACAAGGAGAGGACAAATCCCCTGCTCATAAACCCATAATCTTTATAGCTCCCGACAAGAATAATTGCCCTTTCAGGCCAACAGTAGGCGCTACCACTGACTATAAAGTGTGATATCCATATTCAATTGCGCGGTTTAAATTGACAGCTTTATTTAATAGCTAAATAATTTGTTGTAAAATCCAAGCTAATCAGTCATTCTAACCTTGGACCATATGCTAGTATGCAGACTTGTGCCAAATCACAATTGAGCAGCAAGTGCTTAACTACAAAATGCCGTCTTGGTACAAAACCACACTGTGTCCTTTGCGGAGAAGCCGCTCAAAGCAGGATCACCCAATCTCGGGGACAGCAGCCACAACGGCACAGTCTGAAACACCAAATGACACCACTGAAGTCGGGAGAGTGATCCTGGATTATGTCTGCCGGCTTCTCTGAGGCGCTGTAATTAATTACAGCGGCCAATGATAATTAGGGCTGGGCACCAGCGAGGGGTCGCTGAGCAGAATGTGGAAAACTGGCGGTTGATCTGGTGTCTGTCTACGGCCTCTGAGCCCTGTGGGCGCTGCCATGCCACGCTAGCACCTGCTCTCAAACTGCGGCAGCTAACAGCTTTCAGTGCGTGTGTGCGTGTGGGTGTTGGCAAGGGAGCTGGGTGACACGGGCTGTTAGGAAAGGGAGGGAAGAGGGGGAACAGTGTGCTCTGACAGGGTGGTTGATTCACAACAATACGCTAGCGTCAGCCACTAGCCTCTTGGGCTTACTGAACTGTGGAGCTGTGATTCATCTGCTTTATTTCACTGGAGCAGGATAGCTTTGTGACTGGAAAACAGGCGCTGCCTCATAGACACGTGTTGAGCGAACAGGTGTGTGAACAAATAGTGCATACACAAGGGCCATAACAGCAATAGCAAACAAGTGCACAATAGCACACATTATGTTCAGGTAGCAACATTTTGTTGTTCACATGCAGCCTGGTACAATGTGATCTTAATGTATTTGTTCTTACACAGATGTAGAGCAGAGAATGCGTGAGTTCACACACACATACACAATGAACACACAATGCATTAAATATGAGCATTCAAGCTGATCATGCAGGCATGCTGGCTGCAGAGAGAGATACGTGTGTACTGTAGGCACAGTTTGCTAGTTTGCTAGTTCCTCATGTACTCAAGTGTCTTAAACTATATTCTTTGTGCATATAGATGGTAATTACTGATATAAACAACTGTTTGATGTGCACATTGAAGGGATTATGAATTTATTTTATCTTAAGAACATGTGTTTATGCACATGGGCTCCACTATACCACTGTTTTATTGTTGTATGCAGCAATATATGGAGAATTTCTGCACAGACTTGCTTTTAAGACAATAGAATGTATCTATTTCAGTATTTATTACCTCCATCTGAATATATGATGAAGTGTGAGCTTACTGTGCAGTTTCGACATCTGCACACACTTCTGTTCATTCTTATTATTACATGCATACAGCTAATTATGTGAGGAGCTAGTAATGCACACTGGTACATCTGCTTGTAACCTGTAAACCCGTCACATTTAGGCTGTATTTTTTATAGGTATTCTTTTATTTTCTGCATTCGTTTCAGAATGTCTGGTTGTTGTTAGTGCTCTGCCAGTCGCTTTCTCTCGAGGCTGATTATAATTGGTATTGTTTAAAACTCTGTAGCCTTGCAATCATCAATCACAATACTGATTAAAATAATGCATTTTACTTTTTAGACGGATATTCTATTAATAATGCCGCACGGAGTAAATACAATATTTCAACAAAAGAATGTGTCTTTCTGTGTTTAGTTCCAAGTATAGTACATAATTATCACCACTCGCAATCACACATCAGAAATAAAGCATAGTTTCTAATCATAGTATTAAGCATGTTTCAAACAGTGATAAACTAATCATCAATAACCAGCAATCAATAACTCTAATCAATCACTCTGAACATATGGCGTGTGTATTGTATTAAGGTAGGAACCTATTCTTTAAAATATATTTGCTTTGCATTAGTGACCTCTGCTTTGCACCTAATGAAGTTGTTAATGGAGTTTAAAGATACACTGTGGAGGACTTGTTGTTTACTGTTTGTGAACGCACCATTCAAAGTTGGCAGCCTCTTCCCAGCTCAACAAGCAAGAGAGACAGAGCAGCAGTGGTCAAGCGAGTTCGAGAGTGAATGAAGAGAGCGGCGTTCATTTTCAAATTGTTTCACAGAGGTTAGGCTCTGAAGCATAAATAAACATACGCACACCTCCACACAACCCAGCGGGAAGGTGCTTCTCTGCCGGATTTTGTGTGAATGCAGCCAAAGCCCACGCTTCATCCTGTCCGCTGTGGCCTCTGCCCTCAGTGAAACACACACACAGACCGGCAGCTCTTTATCCATCCATGGCACAGACAAAGAGCAGAGAATAGGGTCCCGCCCTCACACCTCACGTGCTGTTATTGGCTGGGGGCTACACACCCACTGCCCAAAGGTTGAGACCCAGAAATGTCCCAAACACAGAATACAGGCAGAGAGCTGTACTATATGCTGCCACAACATTCTAGTTGGTCATAAGTGATGACTGAGAGGGATTATTTTTCTATGCATAGTATACCTTTAAGGTTGTGTTTCCTGGACTCAATGTAAATGAGATGTGTCAGCTGGTGCACCAGTTCCCCTAACAGGGAGATCCCACATGTGAGTTGTAGGTGCTTACATCCACATGGTCCAAAAAAACTTTTAGCATCACTTGTGCTACATTAGGAATGACTGGCTGGCATAGTGCTCTCTAATAAATGTACCATTCACACCTCATGCCAAACTGAAACCATTGCCAAAATATTCAGCGCTAATCACACCACATCAGCCCCCACCCCCGTGAGATCTACCTCACAACCTACCCGTCAGCCAGGCTCACCAGCATCTGGCAAGCTTGCTCGAAGGCACATTGAGCACTCATTTGCATATCACTCGCCTGATGTGTTTGCAGTCGCGAGGGTGCTCATTTGTTTTGCCAAATTAAGCACTTTTTTTTAGCTGTTTGGATTCTGTTTTTAGCTGTGGGATTTTCTCCCCCTCTTAGCTGTGATCCTGCTGTGGTACACCAAGTGAAAGAGAGAGTGAAAGAGAGAGAGAGGGAGGGGGAGAGAGAGAGAGAGAGAGAGAGAGAGAGAGACAGAGAGAGAGAGAGACAGACCCGGAGACATTTGGTTCGCTCTGTGCAATAATGCAATTCAGATAGTGTCTGAGCAGCATGGCCTTCCCACCAAACAGTGCGCGTGTATGTATATCTGTGTTAGCATTTTGCCAGCACTCCTACCCACTCACACATGGCTACCTTCTGCTCTAAATCATTCAGCCAGGACTCCCCTGACTGTTAACATACATCCATAAACACATCTCATGCACAATGTGGTTCCATTTAATATGCATTTAAAGGGGTATACAGAGCTTCTTAAACTGCTCCTATATGGATGTAGCCAAATGCTGTTTTAATTAATAAACAAAGCCAGAGTTCAAAAAATGTGTGATGTTAAAGGAAAACGTGCTTTCAACTAACACACTGAGACACGTGAATTGTGTTACAACGTATTGTAGTGTGTTATACAGTAGCTTTAGCATTACACTCATATGTATGGTGACTAGACCTTTAAAATATAAATTATAAATTATAAAAATAAATATAAATTTAAAATATAAATTAATCATTTTTTAAAATTAATTATATAAAAATGATCACCACTCTACTGTATATTTAAGTAAAATTATAATTATATATTATACTTTTGTAAAAAAACAAAACCCAAAAAACATATCATCTTTCATGGTTTACAACTCTTTCTTTCTTTGTTAGGCAACATTCCTTGAATATATAGTTTCCTGCACACAAAACTTGTGATATTGCTGCAGCACTTTTGTCTCAGTTGCTCACAGATCTTCTAGGAAATTTCAGCAACTGTCATGATGCCAAATTTGGTATTAATACATGCTTTCCTATTCTTCAGTGAATGAGCAGCTAGTATAACATTAGGATGCTATTCAAAGAAATTATTAAAGTAGCTTTGGAGTACAGTATATTGCATGATTCCATTAACATTAAGATGTTTCATATCATATGCACAAAAACAATTTAATGTAGCTGTCTTTCAGTAGTGTTGTCAAAGAGAAATATAGTACTAGAGTTCTGTATTTAAAAGAGACAATAGGAAGTTCTAATTTCTCATTCTTTGGTGTCAACTTTTGCCTGAGGACAAAGTAATCACAAAGGAAATCCTGGTTAGCAAAGGTTAAAGGGAAAATCATCCAGAACTCAATTAAGACCTTAAATACTGCAGCTCATGGTAATTAATGTATGACTAGACTTTAATTAGCAAGAAGATTGCTTAACATTAGTCACTGTCATTCATACTCAGTCTGTCAGCATAGGTGGATGTGTCAAAGTAACTTAGGACACTACACAGTTTGCACCTTAGACCGCTGGGTCACCAGAACGCTCCCATGTGTGTTATCGGAGTCCTTAGTTAAAATCATTATACTTAACCAGGTCAAAGCTGGGAGGCCGTGTGTTTCTATTTCACATGTCTAGCTGTGACGCCGTGTGTGTGCGTGTGTATAAGAGTGTGTGTGTGTCCACGGCATGGGGCATGATGGACCAGCGCTGAGAATAATTAACTCCGATGACCCAGTCACTGCAGTGACGGGGCAACCGCTGTGACTGGAACGACTGTCAAATAGACCGGTCATCACACTCCTCAGGCGGCACCGGATGAAGGGGAGCCTTCACACACGCTCACCCAGAAAAATCACACACACACACACACGGAAATACATATGCACGTACACACAGACAGACCGGCAGGCCAGGGCACATTCAGAACACAGAGCTGTCATGTCTTAATCAACACATTTACCGCCTCTATAGGCTGAATAAACACACACATGCACACCATGTCACACCTGTAAAATTGTCTCCATAAGCCTCCACAGAGCAGCTATATATACACATGTACTTGTCTGCTTAGTACACTTGGCACACACTCATTCACACCATGCTGCAGCAACAGTACGGATGCGCGCGCACGCGCGCACACACACACACACACACACACACACACACACACAGGCATATGGCAAGGAGCTGGCTGTTCGTTAGCACCCCTGACATCTCTGACAAATTGACTCCTTTATGTGAGTGGAAGTGTGCGGCAGAATGGGGGGGCAGGGAGGCCGCAAGAAGGTGGATCATCTCCTTCACACCATTCGGAGGAGAGCAATATCATTCTGAGACACACACACACATACTCCACCTGTGACATCACCGGCATGCAAAAAAACCTGCTTCCGCAATGACGAGCTAAGATGGAGGGGCAGAAGAGGGAAGGAGGCAAGGAATGAGCACAGAGGAGAAGGGGAGGGAGGGAGAGGAGGATGGAGGGCAGGGGCAAATGAAGGACAGGAGGAGAAGATGAGGAGGAGGAGTAAAGATGTCAGAGAGACGGATAGAGTTTTAGGGATGAAAGGAGGCAAGGAAGCGAGAGAGTGAATAGAGAAAGTGCTGGAGAAAAAGCAGATTGATAAAGAAGCTACTGAGAGGAGATTTGAAGGTGGGGAGCAGCAGGGATGTACACCAGAGGGTGACTCCATCTCAGCTCTGTTTACCATGCTGTTTAGTTATGAAAGAGTTTGCTCACCTTTAGTGAGCTGATATAAAACCTCATGATAGGAGCGCATAGCATGGTTTACAAGAAACTCTTGACTTGTCCTGAGAACAAATGTCCTTTAGGCAGTGATGTAAAGTGATTACTGTTTTTATGAAATGCTACTTTGGAGGATTTTTATTTTACTTTCTTTTTCTTCCTTTATCATTCCAGAACAAATGTGCTAATTCTGCAAAACTCCAGATTACATTCTTTCTTTCTACACTTTCTGCAGCTGTAAACTACAGCATGGTTTAGGTTAGAGAAAGGTCGTAGTAATGGAACATAAATTATGCTTAAGGTATGGATGGGTTAGGAGACTAAAACCCTTTGAATGGAAATAGTGTGATTACACGTGAGAGGTAACAAGCCCATCCAACACCTCGACCTCCTCACCCATAGTTCCTGAAGTGAAAAAAAGACTCATGCTCTCTCTATTAATATGATTAAGAATTTGTGAATCCGCGAATTGATTCATAGTCTTTTTTTGAAGTGAATGCACCAAGACGAACGTTAGCAAAGTGAACAACCAAAATAGAGTGCTAGCAAACGAACCGGCCAACCAACACACTGCAAGACTTCATAAAACTTCCAGACAACTTTGATCAGGTAAAGAAAATAACTGCTGGCCTGCAACTGTAATGTATAACAGGGTTTCTCTGCAGCATATAGTGTTCTCATCATGTTGAGATGTGGACGCTAATAATGGTAGATCGGAGCACTTTATTCCCTTTCTCCAGAAGGTGCAGACCAACTTCTGTTTCTATTTAAGATATTTAGCCAATTGCAGTGATCAGTAAATTACACTATCATTTCATTATTATCATACAAGCAGAGGACAGTAACATGTTTCCAAATGATTGCAGGTAACTTCTAAAGAAAAAGCTTCAAAATGCAAATCAGCTGACTAAAGACACTGGTGAATGGTTCAGCACACAGTGCACTTGAGTAAGAAAACACTGCCACCTTTTTTGTCTGAAAATCAATTGAGAATCAATTTTGAATCAAGAATTGGTTCTGAATCAAGTTGTGACAAGTCAGAGTGGAATTGAACTGAGAGATTCCCAAAGACTGCCAACCCTAATGATGTTCAAACAGAGGCTGCAGGTTTGAGTGTGAACAGAGGCAGTTCATCAGGTACGAGGAACATGTGTTATACACTATGCAATGTGCTTTTGGTTGCCATGCAACAGTAATCTCCACTGAAGTAAAAAGTCCAGGAAAATAAATCCATGCCTCCAGGTACAACTAAATTTCTCTGTGTCACACTGATGTGGCATGCAGCATAATTTAAAGTGAGGTCTGTTTAGCTTGGAGCATGTGCCAAAAATCCACCCTGGAAATGTAAACAGGATGGAGATATCTCATTTTGGAATGAGAGTGGCGTGTCTGTGGTTTTGCTGATTATCTAATTTTCCTCTCATAATGGGCTCAGCTGTCTGCTCCTTCTCTTTGTGTGTCTTAATCTTAGCCTTGTTTGGAAAGTAAGATATGCAATGCACCTCTGTGCTGATGACAATAAATTTGAGCTTTAAAAAAAACAACCTGTGGAAGACAGAGATAAATGAGACTGAGGAAATGGATGAGGAATGGGACAGCCTCACAACTCTTAACTAATTCCTTCAGCGGGGGACAACACAGAGATCATGATTCATATCCGGCATTATGAGGAGAATGATGAATCTACTGCCGTCAGCCATGTATTGTCCTCAGCTCACCATAAAAGACTAAGAGTATTCCCAGAATCCAAAACAAGCTCTATGGTGTATCACACAAATGATAACACACTGCTGATCCCATACCGTTGAATACATTCATGCATAGAGGAGGCAAATTCAAAATGGAACCCATTACAGAGCAGGCTCTCCGTGTAAATGTGAAACGAATAAAAAAATTTACTGGATTCACAACCCATTTAGCTGGATTAATATAACAGAAATACCCAGTTGCTAGATTGAAAAGAGCAGGAATTTACCTTTAATTACTACAGTCTGTATTGTGTAATCTTGTAATAGCTGGTTGATATTTATAAAAGCATTTGCTTAAAATTAGATTAGATTTTTTTTTTTTTCACATAATGTGCAAATAAGCATGTAAGTACATGCTGGAGGGATTTTTGCTACAACTACAGCATGCTACATCTCAGTATCATTCAAGATGTGTTAACAGCTGTTACTTGAGTGGTAATACTTTGCTATGTGCATTAAGCACCTGTGCACAGGCTGCAAAAATTGATGCAGGCAGTCTGGCTTAAATAGCTATGTTGCTTACAAAAAGCAAATGCTGACACGTTAAAGTTAGACCAAGCTAAAACAACACTTTCTTCCGCTTAAAAATGACAAGTTCAATTCATAGGCAAAAGAAATGCACCCATTCTCTATTCAATACACTCAGGGGTTTTGCTTTTGCTAAGCTGTAGTGCTGCCACTCAAAAACAGCAAATTAATCTTTGTAGTTGAAACATCCTTTAAACTTTTATTTGTATGTCTTATTAAAGGGTGAAAGATTAAAAATGTTAGCTACATTTTTGCATTTAATTATGTATAAAAGGAATTGTATTTACATGAAAATCTACAAAAGTTGCTTTGGGTATCATGATGGCACTGGAGAACGGAGCCTTTAAAAATTCACAGTCAAATTAGTCTTTAAACAATCTCACAGAAAAAAACGTTTTAACTTTGAATGTTCAAGGTGATTGTTTTATTAATATTGATATTAAGAATACTTAACAGTCACAAACACTTTAAAATATATAATTTTTCTGTGATAGTTTTGTGCTTCAGCTGTCTCATGGCATAAACGGACTTTTAGAAACTCCCTCCAGGTTGTCACCTCTAACTGCCCTCTGGTATTATATATTAAAGGCAGTAAAATAATGATGCAATGATGAGAAACACATTCATTTAAATTTCTCCCCTCGCTGTGCACCTGTATGCTGTACCACTTCCAACTCAAACAACTCATCAAACATATTAAAGCAAACTCCGCACTCGACGACGTCTCTGTGTCTTTATTAAGGTTTTGATGAAGAAGCGTAGCGAGGTCAGCCAGGGTACCGTTTGACATTTCCAATTTGTTTGGGCCGTTCCTCCCTCCTCCTCACCTCCTGAGGTGGCCCATGGCTGTTTGGCAGCGGTTGGTGAGGGGCCCGTGGCTGGCTGGAAAAGTGTTTGTTTGTGGCTGTTGCTTATTGCTGATGCTGTTTGATATCTTGGCTGGAGTCTTATCTGTTTGGCTGCCGAGGTGCTGCAGTTGCTCTGATATCTTGAAAGGCGGCTCGGTTTGGGCAGCTGTCAATGTCTGCTCCTTCCTCTCTCTCTCTCTCTCTCTCTCTCTCTCTCTCTTACCCTTTTTAATCATTTAGATCAAAACAGAGTGGCAGAAATCTGATAGTAAAATAATTGTAAATTTACAGCTTTTTCATTTCACTTAAATTTGGCACAGCAATAATGGAAAAGATTCAACAAACACAATAACATCAAAAACTGTAGATGAATCTTGTGATTATTTTCCCTTTCTATAAAATTAGTGTTTGAATCTACATATACACTAAAAGGCTGAGACATTAATCTACCAAAAAGCATTTTCATCCTGATGTTAGTTCTTTTCTTGAAAGCTGCCTGTTCACCTCATTATCTCGTCTTCATAACACAACCAGCTGTTGAGATACAACCTTATCAAGATTTATGTATTTGAAGCTTTTGTTTGTGCAGTATCAGGACTTTGTGACAGCTACTGGCAAGCACCGAGACTGAACTGTTATAGGCTCTCATAAAAGGCCATTTCTAGATTGAGTTTTGATTGTTTTCTATATGGGTAGGTTTATTTTGTGGAGCCGTAGGATGGATGCTGCAGTTGCTGCTGCTCGGGCCGCAGTGAAGCTGACCACCGGGAGCACAGTTAAGTTCATAGCATGCTGACTCTAACACACAGATCTTAAACAGCAGGGAGCTAATGTAGCATATGGTGGACATGGAGGGAAATTAACAAAGCGTGTGGTTAACAGGACATGAAAGAGGAACATAGAGTCACAAAAGGCTGGAATAGTGGCGCTCTGCTGCAGTCTTTCCGTAAATAAATGCGGGTACTGGTTTTTTTTTTTAGTTGTTTTTACACATTTTGGTGAGGTAAGAGTTAGCATGTACAGTCAAGGTAGCTATTATGTGAGGCTGTGAGGCTAATCTAAATACTACAATACCCATGAGCCTCGACTGCTGCTTCCATTAATAAGAATCCAGTCAGAGGCGCAAATCTGGTAATCAATTGAGAACCTCATAGCAGTTGTTAACAGCACAGAATGAATGCAATCAAAACCCAAAAATTAAATGTGGACTGATTTAAGCTGCAGATTGCCATCAACCAATACCAACGCACGTGTTTGATGTTTCTTGTCAAAAAGCACACTGGGAGTCATGGTCCTCCCCTAAAATTTGTATGTAAGCAAGCTTGTACCTTTTACTTTTTTATCAAAGAACCAGATATTTTCTGACGCAGTTATTGGACTGATCTGAGAGTTGCATACTGATCCAAGCCATAGAAGAGCTCAGTCACATGACATTGTCACCACACATTGAAAAATGAATGACAGAATGACACTTTGACATGCGGAGCCATCTTGGTTTAGCTTGTTAGCTAACATTTGCTAATTAAGACTAAACACATCTGAGGCTTAGGGGAATGTCATTAGTATTACATGTATTTGGTCATAAAGCAAAGAACCTGAATAATTGAGTTGATGTAATGATGGAGCAATATGGAAAGTGAAGTGATCGCGAAGTTACTGCAATTCATCCAGAGGGTGACAAGAATATCTACCTATTTTCATGGCAACTTATCAGTCTGGTTGCCCAAACCAACATTGCCATCTCTGGAGTCAAACTACTAAGATGGCTAAAAATCAGCTCACTGCCTGTCTTTGCTCACAGTACTGATGCAAGCAGCACACAAACCGACACTGGAAGACTACATTATCTCAAAATCTTAGTACTGCAGCTAGTCGCCCATAAATTCATAATCAAAGTAACGTATGCATATGAGCATTATAGTACATACAGTAACTGCGTAATTATTTAAAGTGTGGGCAGAGCCTTGCTAGGCTTTATATTTCCAGGCTGCGGTGGCAGGCAGGGCTCTAAACAAAGCAATCAGCTGGTTAAACGTTATCAGAGCACCTCGAGAAAATGAGCGGTAATGCCCCTAACATTTCTCCCCTTATTTCTCTCTCCAGCTGATCAAAAAGCCGTCACGCCACATTGCGCCCTGTAATGGTTTTTTGTCTGGACTCCTTGGTATTTAAATGAACAAAAGGACCAGACTGTGTGTATTCTGTCTGCATATGTGTGTGTCGGTGTGTGCGCCCACATTCAGGTAGAGGCGCGCTAAAGAGAGACAAGCTAAAGAGAAAGCTGCGGCCAAACTGAAAGATTGACTCATCCAGATGAAGAGAGACAGGCAGAGGCACACTGAGAGAAAGTGGAGGGGGGGACACCATTGACAGGGTGACTGGTCATGATACATCAAAAATGTTCTGTTTATTTGCTGCAGCCTCAGAATTTAAAATAGCCCCTTCATCCTTCTGATAATTACCAATAGCTTATTAGATATCTGCTTATTATTATTTGTGTGAATCAGCGTGCATGAGAGACAGAGGGAGAAACATTAAGAAGAAGGTACTTTAAGTCATTGCTTGTGCAGCTTACAAATGAGTTTGCACATACGCATCCAGGTTGATGTTTTTGTGTCTGTGTGTCACAGAGTTTGCTCCATCAAAGGGTTTCTATAAATAGCAGCAACGCCGCTTGCCAGCTACGCAGCATGATGTGTTATATAACCTCGTCAAAATGCATACTGAGACCACATCAGCATCAACAACTAGGCTGTTACCTGTTCTAATGCTGCAAGGCTCTCTCCCCCCCTTCTCTCTCTCCCCCCTTCTCTCCCTCTCTCTCTCTCATGCACCAACACACAGATTACATGGTCTTCTTCATTATTCATGTGGCATTTCTGCCTTTACTAGAAAGTATACAGGAAAAGAGGCAGGAAAGAGACTCGAAGCGTGAAATGGCAAAGGTTTACCGCCATAACACCGTCAGTTAGCGTTTACCTAAATATGCTACAGTGTAAGACCTAAAATGATTTTTAAAAACTTGTTAATTGTTGGATTTTGGAATAGGGATGATCACTGACTTCAACTGCTGTGCATATGATTTTGAATTACGTCTTGAATTTTCTTGTGAAAACTATACTATACTATATATATATCCAAAATGTCACCTTTTCATTGGCTCAGAAAACCATTTTCAGCTTTGTCACAATATTTTTTTCTGATAATCACATGGGTTTTTTAATGGTTTGTTTTGTTTAAGAAACAGGAACATTTTCTCAACCCAGAAGGCAAACTCAGTCCTCTTCAATCTGGAGATACATGGTTTTCCAACGACAGCAGTGATACTTAAATAAATACTGTTTTACATAACAATAGTGTAAAAATGCCGTGAGAGTAATTGCAGTATGAATTTTGTCCTTTATGTCAAATGCAAATGCCCCTTGTGTGAGATCAGTTCATTTGCTTTCAATTAAAGAATTTCTCAGACACCTTTTCACATCTTCAAATGATCCACCAGCAATGAGGCAGCACTTGATTTGTAACAGAGTGATCTGAACTATTATCTCGTCCAATTCGCCCACCATTGTTATTTCTTTTGAAGAAAAGCATTTCAGGATTCACTGACTTTCATTTCATGTTCTTAGTGAACCAACACACAGTGTGAGGATAAAATGTGCACATCCATAAAACACGGTGCAGCACCCAGCCCTCACAGACATGGGGTGACATACGCATACATGCTCATCCCCCCCCTCCCCTTCTTTTCATCACGCCATTGGCCGCTGCATGAGTCTCCGCTTACGTTCAATCCAACGAGGTGTGTAATGGCTGCAGTGACGGGGGCTGTTTAAAATGAGTGCTGCGGTCACGGCTCAGGAGAATATGGCTCATCTGCCGGAGACGCAGGCTTCGGCAACAGCACCATTCCTCTTATCTCTAAGCACTTAGCACTGATCTAAAACAGCTTGATAGAGGGAAACTAATTGGAGTAAATGTCACCGCTGGGTCATTTAGGAGCCAAAGGGAGCTAAGACTGTGTTTACTATAAATGAGTGTGACCTACACATGTAGAGCTGCAGCACATGTATGTTGATCAATGTACAATGTATGATCAATGCAATGTACGTGATCATGTATCTTCCTGGTATCTTTTCATATGCACTTGCTAAAATGGACATGTGTTTCCAGTGTGTGAAAACGTATGTGTCTGAATTCTTTACATGTGAAAGTTGTGTCTGTGCGCATACAATATGTGTGTCACTTTGGTCAGTGTAGTGTAGACAGATGCTGCTATCCAACAACCCCACCCCCACGCTGTCTGACTAGATGACAGGGCCTGCTGACTCTGCAGTTACACACGCACACATGGATAGAGAGAGAGAGAGAGAGAGAGAGAAACTGTTAAATTGGAGGAGGACAAACAGAAGGGAACTGTCTCACAACAAGTGTGTGAAGTGGATGGATTATTAAGAGCGTGTGTAGTCCTGTGGGAGAGATATGACTGGGTGAATGCAAGGACACACGTGTGTGTGTGTGTGTTAGTTTGTGCAAGTGTACCCTTATCTTAATTGTGATTTCCTTATCAATTTAGGGTTTATGCAAAAATTAAATCACAACATTCTAGTCACCCGGTATGTTAAGCATGCATATGATTCTGTGTGTTTGTGTATACTGCACCTATTGCAAATGGGAAGAGGAAAAGAGGGGGAAAACATGAAAATCTCTCAAGACTGATACTACATGTTTTTACTCATACCATATCTATCACCTCTCAGTGTCTCATCCCCTGTAATTCCACGGTGCTTTGTGTCCTACTACCCTCTCCGCTGTCCACCTTGTAGTGTACTGTGGCCTTAAATCTCTCTGTGACTGCTGTCATCATTCTCTACTCCTCTGTCAACCTCCATGACTTGCACCTCCACCCTTCCCTATTTCCCTTCTCCCCTCTCCATCTCTTCCTTCCTTTTCTATTTCCCTGTCGTCGTGGTTCAGAACACACACACACAAGGAGCCTGACACGACAAACCAGTGACCACAATCGCTTCAAGTGCACCTGGTCAGGGCACACCACACACTCAAATGCACACACGTGTCCGAGAATATACACACCTTAACCCCAGTTCTTCACCTAAAAAGGACAAATCTTGGCGGCCTTGTGCTGTTGTAGCCTATAATCCATCTGGATGAATACACAGTGAACTCTTGAGCCTCTAATCAGTGTCACATTAATGATCGGTAAACAATTATCCATTAAAGGCCTATAAAATACAAAATGCATAGAATCAAGCTTTATTCATATGGGCCATTTTAACAGTGCCATCCAAGTGAAATACTGTAGGTATTACACTCTACGGGAGGAATCATAAAATAAATAGACGCAGGCAAATTATTTAAATCATAAATTAAACAAAATAATGTTGCTCAAAATTGCTGCTTCTGCTCCACCTCCGTCTGTCATTATTAAACTAGCAGCTACGCAAAATTTAACAGATGAAGTATCATAATTCTGCTCAACTTACAGGCTTTATTTTTAGTTTAAATAACTTTGATGAGTCCATTAAAACAAAGCCTAACTCATTCTTGTGTCACTGAAAAGGCTGAGGGCTGTACCAATAATCAATCCTCCAACCCACTGGAGCTGTGCCTGCATCACTGATCATGATACAAACTCACACATATTTCTTGAGCACATACACATATCAAATGACAAAACAGGCCAACCAATGTTCTTTTCATAACATTATGATCAAATACGGTACCAAGGGATTGCTGCGTTTACAGACAACAGGAGAAGCAAATGGAAAAAAACAAAAAAACATGGAAGAGTGCAGACTAGATCAATAAAGACATGTGTTTATTAGATTGAGGCAAGCGGTGACAGAGACTGGCCCAGGAGTGGAACACTAGCGTGTAATCTTGTACTGTTTTCTCTCTCCCTGCGGAGCGGCAAACTCACTCACTCTTGCCTTGGGCCATAAAGAAGCATGCAATAAACAGCCATCAATCTGGTTTGGGACTATTGACTGGGGATGTAGAGATGGTGGAAGAAATCAAGGACCTCAGAGTGTGTAACGTCCTGCGGGCGGGCTGCGGTATGGCTACGCTGCTGTTATTAGATGATTTGAATCGAGCTTGAGGGACTTTGAGGGCACAGACTGAGTGCCTTTGGTCCTGATCTATTGTTAGCATGCTGTATTGTGTTGTGTTCTACAGCTCTTGTAACTTAATATGTCAACTTAAGTATTCCACTCTTGAATAGCAGACAGCTTTCAATAGTATAGCTGCTCAATTAGTGCACTGTTACATTTGTTTGTTGATGTCCATTGGTCATTAGTCTGAATGCCAGTATTGATGCTTGTGATTATTCCTCAGCTAAATGCACCATTGGTCTCTTTAAACATAGCCAAAGGGCCATTTGTAAAAAGAGGCATTTGGCATGCGAACGTCTCACATTTTATTTGTGTAATGAATATGTGGTGTATTATTCATTTGTTATGTTTGGTAACATTCCCAAAAGTAACTGAGCTGGAATGATAATAGAAGAATCTGGTGATTGAGACAAATGGAACTCCTCGGCACAATGTACAGTAACAATACATCAGCCACAAGCAGCAGGCATGTTGCTCCAAAGAGGATTGATGGAGAAAATAGTGTGGAATTTGTTCTCTCCTTCATTGCTATGCTTATTCTACACAGCGGTGCGCCAACGTGTCTGAGTCAGAGTGAACGAGGCTTCCAAAACAGCCTGGACTCAGTCCCACTGTACATAAACAGACCTATAGGAGATACTGCAGCTTGTGACATCTCTTGGCGTTCACAATCCAGTCTTTAAAAAAAGGGTGGATACACAAACAAAATGTCACTAAATGAATTAGAAAAAGAAAGGGGAGGATCTAACCTTTACAAAACACTGTGTGTGTGTGTGTGTGTGTGTGTGTGTGTGTGGGCCTGTGCAAAGACTCCTAAATGGGCAAGTGCTTTAAGGTAAAACTTGCCCCAATTGTTAGCATCCACCTAAATAAAATATAGTTATTACTGCTTCTTAAGTCAAAAACAATTACATTATTTCATCTCAAAATAGAAGGTTATGGACTTTGCAGTGGTAAAGACCCAACATTATCAATATGTTCTCTAGACCTTCCCCTTGACTTAAGAAAAAGCTGCAAATTCCTTCCACCAACATCTAAAAAGACAGAACAGTGTTAAGCAGGGCTGCAACTAACAATTATTTTCATCATCGATTAATCTGCCAATTATTATTTTCACAGTTAATTGATTGATCTCTAAAATGTCCAAACACAGTGGAATGTCCATCATAAACAAATCATCACCAACATAGCGGTGAATTCCACAGAGCACAAACAGAAATCAAGGTGTCCAGTAAAAGTGTTAGAGAATCAGGTAACAGCTAATACTATCAACAAAGACAATTAGCTTAAAACTCATCTTAAGCATCTTAAGCAATTTAGCCTTGTGTTAAGTGTTGGTGTTTGAATCTTGTTTTCCTTTATATAAGCAAATCATTTGCCAGTTTGGAGAGACAATTTCATTAGTTTGTAAAAGAAATCAAATTGTTTCAAGAGATTTGAATGAGGACTGATCTTATTTGCCTAACTGTTACAGCAAATTGTCTTTTAGTGAACACTTATTACAGCAATATTTCAAAACAGGTGCAGCTCTACTAGAGTAGAAGCAGAGCTTCTTTCAAGGAGAAATCAAATTAGATTTACTACAAGACTAAATGATTTGTTATGGTGCAAATTTGTTCTTTTCATTGTGGTTACTTAGTTTATTTGGTTTCACATTAACCAGTCATGCACTTGTAAACACACTGACTGTGTTAAAGCAGTTAACAAAAGTCGCCTGTTCAATGGGCTAATGAAGGGCTACATCACCTACTGAGATGATGTAATGTAATATATACAGTTAATTTATCTTGTTTGGCAGTGATTTTTTATATGCAATGGGAGAAAAACAGAGCAGAAAAGTAAGCCTCACATCTGCAGGCCTGTCTGCACATTCATTATGTGCTTGGTACTGAAGTGGCTCCGCTCCAACAGTGATCTGGGCCCATTCAGCATCTGGTCTGGCTGTATGGGTCTGTCTGTGAGAAAACATGGCATGACCTCAGAACACAGCCATATTGTTGGTTATGTAGGCTAATGGGCAGTTCTTCTAAATAGGGCAACCGGGCAGGTGCCTGACCAACCCCATCTGCCCTCTCAGTACCTGCATCTGTGTGAGTGTAGGTGTGTGTTTCTTCTTGTTTAGCATGGCAAGGCAAAAGAACCAATTCTAGTACAAATAATGGCCCCACGCAGAAACGCCTACACACAGGGGCCTTGATAAGCACAGAGCACTTTTAAACAAGTCCTTCACACGTTCATGATAACAACTAAACACATGTTGCATAATGCTGTTGACTTTTTCTTGCTTCTTGTAAACCTTTACAAAGGTGTTGTGCAGTTACGTAGTCAGAGCAGATATCTTTATTTTAAGTGTTGCAAAGGGTTTCAAAGTGCAAAACTGCAGCTAGTACTGATATTGAGATGACTCCTGGAGATCCAGTGGTAGATTTTAGAGCTAACGATGCAATGCTTTTTCTATCCATGTTGGTACATAGACGTTTGCGAAAGAGATGTTTTGATTGCTCTAGACGATTCTAGATTCCCTTTCATGTGCTTTGAGCTGTTTTTGGGTCTGTAGCATGTGGTACCAGGAGGCACTTAATTAGCTGTGCTCCTCACCACGCTAATTTCCATGCTACACTGTATGTTTTTGTTGATGTCTAATTAATTTTTCAGCAAACATTTCTGTTACTCATCAGTCATTTGCTTGCAAGTTTAATTAAAAGTTTTGGTGGCCACTGTCATTTTCAAAAAGATATTATTGTGCAAAATGCACATACAAACCTTTATTGCATATTTCAATAATCAGAAATGTGTATTAGTGATGATATGAGTATTAAAGTCAAAAACTGATAAATAGACAAGCTCCACAATCTGTGCAAGTGTACTGATGTCCTCGACTACCAGGGCCAACCTCACCCCAGTAGCTATGTTAGCATAAACCACTGAAGAGCCAGCCTTGCATGTATGTGTATGTAAATACACACATGCATGCATGCACACACGCACACATACACACAAAGCTCTCCGAGAGCTCACACACATGCACACGTTAACATATCTTTGTTGGCACATGGCACGTACTCCAGCAAAGATGCCCTTTCGCCTGTTCCCGTACACGTCTGCCCAAAATGTCTCATTGAATATTTAATATGAGCGCCAATCTAATGATGGCAGGGACCCAGAGCATGGCTCTAATTATTCAGGCTTCCACGGCTGAGTCATCAAGGCCACCAAAAGGGCTGTGGCTCCTTCCACAGAACCTCATCACCTCCATTTCCCTCAGCTTCTCCTTCATCACCCCCATCTCTGCTCCCCTCAGTAGTTGCCACGTGTGACCTTGTGCTCTCTCATACTGGCAGGAAACCTGCTCCAATCTCCTGTAGCACTTTCTTCTCCATCTCTTTAAGTCTGTCTGCCTCGCAATGACATTAAATGCTCATTGCATGTCTATATATAGTAAATTGGTGTAGGCAGAAAGCAGAGTGTAGTGCAGTATGGGAGAGCAGTATTTAAATGACTGTGTCACCCTGCTGTTAGATGTGGAATGCTGCCATGGCTTTGGCACGAAACACCTCTATGAATATGCAGAGCAGCTACAATGATGTGTAATTTACACAGAATGTGTGTATGTGTGTGTACACTTTGTGTGTGTGTTTACGAGAGTGAAAGGGGCAGTGAAGGAGAACATTTTGCTGAAATGATCCCATTCTCCTAAATCCCGTTGGTAGAGAGCAGTTCATCTATACCGAGTGATGCCGAGCTGAAAATAGACATATAGAGCTGCCCTGAATAAAAGATGACAGGACGGCATAGTTTTACCCCCACAAAAGCCATCCTGAGTGCATGTGTGTATAGTGTGTGTGTATATATGTGTTCATGCACGCGTGCTAGCATGCTAGCACTTAGCATGTCTAAGTGTGTGTTCAACACATCTCCAGTCATATGCCCCCAGGGGTTCCTTTTTACTCTCCCACATATATGCAGAGATACACAGTGTGTAAAAATAGAGAGACGGATATCTCAAAAAGCCTCTTCCATCCATATTAGCACGCATGAGTAATTCCCTTTCATCTCCAGCTGACCAATCAAGTGCAGTGAACTAAGAGACGATAATGACAATAATGGGGAAGTTAATTATTTTTTCCATGTATGCTTGTTTGAATTAAAAGCAGCAGACATGACAGTAAATTAAACAAAATGACACCTCGTTTCCCAGAAGCCTTTACATTCAAGTTCACCTAGACTCCATTTTTCTTGACCTCCATTCCAAGAAATGGTTGAAAAGTCTTATACAGGCAGCGTTCATCTTTTCCATGTTTTTTTCTTTTCACTGTTTCTCTACTCATCAAGACCCATGCACTCTATTTACACCTGGTATTAAAAATGGGATCTGTATCCAGGTACGTTATCCGAATAATAAATGACCTTGCCTTTGCGTTCACACCTGGTCTTTTTAATGCAGTCTTGTTATCATCATTGAGATCGGATCTCCGTCTACCTGAGTAATATGAGGTGGCAGCAAATCAGACGCCCTTAAAAAGTCACAGAGTTCTGTGAGTTGTTGAGTCAGGGGAAACTTTAAAAACTTTGTGAAACACTGTCTACAACAAATTATTTTTGTCCCCTCTTGTAAGTTTGGCAAATGGAATACATTAACTTTTTCCTTTCTTTGTATACAAAATATTGCATCCGTTTGTCCAGCCTGTTGCAGTACCAGCATGTAGGCTACTCTATGACTAGCTCTCTAGATTTGAACAACAACCTACATTCTATGTTAGCTAAAGACATATATCTGTACATCCAGATGTGATCAGGCAGATCCAAACACATTCTGATCATCACACATTTACACCTTGGATTAACATGCACTTTTCCTTATCCACATGACCTGTAGGGATACAGATCGCATTTTAAAAGCAAGGTTAAACGTGGTCATGGGGAGCACTATCGATTGTTTATCCATTCCTCTCCACACATGGCTGGCTCAGAGTCAACCATGCTACGAACTTGAAAAGCAGCATGCGGCAGCAGCGGCTGCTGCTTCCCCCTAGCTAATCTGTATGCTTTCCAATAGGGAGGCTTAAATCCCCCAGTCTGCCTGCGTGCCAGGGAAAACAAAGCCTTCACCTAATATCGAATCCCAGCCATATTTCACACACCACTTTGATTTTGCTTTTGTTACCCAAGCACGAACTCACTGGCTGCATTGGGGATTGAGGGGGATTGCAGTCAAGGGACAGAATGTGTGTGTGTGTATTTGTTTATTGGGCACAAGTTAAGTAGGTAATTATGCTTATGTTTGTGTGCAGGGGTTTGTGTGTGTGTGTATGCTTTTAGGTTTTGCTGTCATAGGCCCCATTTCGTGAGAAACTTTGTGCTTCATTTTAGACTTGGTGACCCCAATTCTACTTCAGTTGCACTGAGTAATAAGTAGTTTAAATGTTTCTTAATTAGGGTTAAGCTAAGGTTACAGTAAGGGTTTATGATTATTAGTACAATGACCTCAAGCATCTTTCAAACCACCTTGTGTGTGTGAGTCCAGGCTGCACACTCCCCCACATCTGCCACCATGGTTTCATCTGTATGGTACTGTATAAGCAGTGGTGACCTTTGGCTCAGTCAGAGTATCTATCCAGACAGACTTGTGCCATGGCTGTGCCTCTGTAGTCCCAAATGGTTTCCCTGCTTCCTGACAGAATGCCCAATCAGACTGTTTTGCCAGGTGACACATGCTCTTCAAGCCAGGGAGAGTTTTAGATATTATGTGGCTTAACGACAAAAATGCTCATGGATTCGTATGTCTATTCATCTCCTCAATGGATAGATAGATACTTACTACACACTTGTGTATTTGCTTGTCAATTCAACATGTATCTTGATTTGCATTTATATTGTATTATTATTGGTCTGCTGTACTAATAGCAACATTGACTCTAATATATTCTGTTGTAGTAAAATGTCTACAGCCACTCTAGCAGCTCTGTAAGTCTGTACTTAGGCAAAGCAGTGCTTTGAGCTAAATTCATAAGCCAGCATGCTAAAATGCAAATATTTAGCAGGTATACTTCTTACCTTCGTCACCACCTTACTTACTTTAGCATGTCAGCATGCTTTGCAAATTAGAACTAAACTCAAAACACAGAGGAGGCTTATGGGAATGTCATTAGTTTTGCAGGTATATGATCATATGCAGTGATCATATGCATGTATATGGCAGACAGGGATGTCTGTATTAAATTTCATGGCAATCCATACAATGGTTGTCAAGATATTTCACAAAAAATGTCAACATCATGGTGGCACTAGAGGAAAAGTCAGGCAATCTCCAAGGTCATCAGAATAAAACATCCGGGAGCAATGAATATCTGTACCAAATTCCATGGCAGCCGATAGTTGCCGAAATATTTCAAGCTGGACCAAAGTGGTGGACCAACCACCCGAGACTGCTATGGCAAAATTGATGTATTATTTACAGGCCTGGATTATCCCAGTAGAGCTCCAGGTTCAGTGAAGATCATTCAAGGAGGTGGAAGAGTTTCCCTGTGAAGTATCTACTACATCACATAGGAATGACAATGGAAAACTAGATTATTGCAAAGCTTTTCAACAGGCAAGTACAGCACATAGCCAAGACACATATTTGTATGAGATAAACTTTAGAACTAATGGTGATATTTTAACTGTATTAGGAGACTGGAGAGCAAGGAGAGTGGACAGCAAGACTATTCATTTAGATCTCTGTATCAGGTCTCATTTTGTTTATCTATATCAGCATGTAAGGGAAGTCCTACGCCGTATTTGTTAATTTCTCCATAGAAAGCAATGACAAAATCTTGTACCAAACCAAATGCAATAAATCCATGTGTTTAGACTTGCTATTGTTTGCAAACATTACCAGATAATTTCTGATTCGGTTATGGTAAAATACAGAGGATCCACACAAGAAGGATGTAACTGCTGCAGATGAAGGACTTAAATAACCCCCTCTGCTTTCAAATCCTCATTTTAAATTTCTGCTATAAATTATTTAGCCAGCAGGATGTTCCTTAACCTTTCAAGACCCATATCAGCTGGCATCTGCTGGATTGTCCTTGAGCAATACACTGTATCTCTACTAGCTCCAGGTTGCTTTTTCTGCAGCTGTTTCTGACCTCTCTCCTCACTGTTACGGAGTGGGACAGAGAGACAATTTCCCTACAGGGATCAATACAGAAGGAGTGTTCCTTCTCAAAGATTTTCCTATCTATTCAAATGTCAACATTTATATAGTGGATATTTCAATTTGGTATGTGACTAAGGTTATGTCTGAACAATGGGGATGTCACTTTACCCTTTAATATTGCCAACAGCAATATTAAACCTCAGAGGAGGTGTCACCCTGCAAAACCCACCTCAACTGATCTCCATTTGTTTTTCAACTCGCTAAATTCCTCTTCTATGACAAATTATACTAAAACCCAAATATCTCTACACAATGCAGTTTGGCATTAGGCAAAGCAAAGTAAGGTGTGTTTTGCAGCTCATGCTTTACCTCTAAATAACTATTACAAAATGTCCCCAGCTAGCTTGAGCTATATAGTACTAGTCCGTTAAAATCCAATTTGGCTCTGTAGCGAGCAAGATATCAGTCACCTCGCAGTCAACTAGTCTGTGGCTGTACAGCTGAAAGTTTTCAGATGATACTGACATTAACTGGGAAACAGATACTCCTGAGATCTTTCTGAAATGCTCACAGTGTTTTAATCATTACTCTCAAAATTATGCTGTCAATATGACAAAGCATATTCTCAGATCAATTAGGTTTGAATTAAATTTAGAGGAGGAACATTTGTGTCTAAATGGACAAAACGTTCTGTTTCTTCCCCTCCCTCTACAGCAGCTCTTTGTAGTGAAGGAGAAAGCCATGTTGAGGAAGAAAAGCGTGCATGGTGAATCTATTATTCCAGGAGACTTCAAATCTTTTGCTCGGGGCAAATGTGACTTCGCAAAAGCCTGTTTTGAGAAAGGCTGGCGATTCTGTGCTATTTTTAGTTTCTATCCCCCCCCTTTTCCTTCTACCTCCTCCTCTCCTGCCCTGCTCTTCCTCTCCACCTCTGTCCATCCCTTTATTATTCTGAGGAGGGTTCCTCTCACCACTGAAACACCCCTGTGCACACAGGTATTACTGAGGCCTTACAGTTCACCTCAACACCCCTGTGTGTGTGTGTGTGTGTGTGTGTGTGTGTGTGTGTGTGTGTGTGTGTGTGTGTGTGTGTGTGTGTGCATGAGTGCGTGCGTGTGTGCGTGTGTGTCAGAGTCTCTCAGAAAGCGAGCAGGAGAGATAGAGTGATTCAGCCTGACAGACAGGTTTTGTGATACAGTACTTCAGATTATATTCCCCTTACACTAACCTGCCCAAGCCACTTATTCACAGCTGCTTTTGGTCTAATAGAGGCTATGGCCTGGGTTCATAAGTTAATTTACTAAAATGGTCAACTATTGTCCACCACCAGAATCCTTTAAAAATGTTTTTGAGTCAGTATAGCAAGCTTGTGCTGGGGTCAGAGCAGGATAGCAGTCGTGACTAACAAAAAAGAAGAAAAAAAGAAAGACACTCTCATATTCAACCGTTGTCATAGTCACATATTGTCGATTAATGATTTCATCATCAGACATATTAAAGTTCAGTCAGCCCTAGTGGGGACACAAGTGCATGACATCACCAGTGGTGAATTAATTCATTTTAAATATTCATTACAACTTTACAACTGAATTTATCATTTCTTACTTATGTATTTGCTAACTTGGAAAATGGAAACTAAAGGATTCAATACTTAATGGGTTTCTTTTCATGCAAGCTTAGGACCAAATGGCAATGTAGTGTAAAGTGAGCTGTTTCATCCCTTTTTGGAGGTACTGGGGAGTGGAGGTGGGAAGGATAGTGGGGTTGTGAGAGAGTCGGGGATGAAGAAATGAAGGAGGTGGCAGGTGCCTGATGGTACAGAAGACAAGGCAAGGGGAGAGAGGGCTGAGGTGGGGAGTAATTGTTATTGAGGAGCTGTGCGAGGGAGTTTGATTATTGGTTTGGGAGTTGTTTAAAGCAGCGAGGAGGTGGGACGTGGGAGGCAGGGTGCAGGTGTGCTGATGTATTGGTCAAGCCCTGCTGCTTCCTAACCCAGGACCCCTGCCATCCACACCACCTGAGCCAGCCAACACTGCCTCTCTGCAGCACCATTGCATCATCCCTTTCTCGTTTATTTGCTCACAGCTAATTTCAGCTCTGTCCAACGGGGTGAGACACTGCACTCCTCTGGACCTGATGATGTTCACTTCATTAGGGTCCCAAAATGAAGGGTTTGCTTTAAAATAGGTCATTTGCTAACATATGTTTTTATTAGCTTCTGTACGCAAGTGGTCATACCAGTCCAAGTGATGCTGCAGCAGCAAAACCTCTGAGAGTAACATAATGCATTTTATTGCTTTTGAATTTAGCTTTTCATTTATAACAGGAGGAAATTGTCATTCATTCTTTCAAAAGTTGCATATTCTTGCTAATCTCCTTAGAGATTAAATGATTTGTTTCATTAATTTACAATTTAAAAATCATCACCATTTCCAACTCTCCCAATGTCAGGATTTGCTGTTCTTTCAGTTTTCTATCTATATTTGTAAATTTAATATCATTGAGTTTTTGACAATGGGCCAGACAAAAAAAGGCATTTAATATAATAAACATTTAATCGATAACCCTACTGTTAATAAGCAGATTATTTCTGATGACATCACACATCAGGGGAACATACCTTTGCATTGATGACAAATTTCTATGGATTGCTGCAGTGAATGTACCTGTTCTATACATAATTTGCTAAAGGTTGAGGTTATGAGAGGAATATAAATATATTTTATTAGCTGAGATCTGATACAAGCCAACATCTTTCCTGAGTCGTGCAGCATCTGTCCTTGTTCAATCCATCCATCCGTCCATCCCTCCCCAACACTCATTCATAGCCTCTGAGTCGGTCTGTCTCCTTCTGTTTGCTGTCCTTGGTCTCTTTCTCTTACTCACTTTCCACTCATCTCTCTCCTCTCTCCTTTCTCTTTTTATCTAATCCCTCTCCACATGCACTGCTGCATTGGCTCCAGCCTTCTTAGCAGCAGAGTAAAAAAGGGAGGGAGAGCGAGTGGATAGCAAGTAGCAGGGAGAGGGCAAAGACAACGCAAAGAACGGGGGGGGGACTGAACTAGGGGTAAGACAAAAAGACAAAGTGATTGCACTCGGTCAGAAAAAGGAGGGAGATAAAATAGGCTAAGACAGAGGCTGGATAAGAGAGGGAGGTTGCGTCACAGCTCCAATCAGATATGACCGAGAGACGGAGAGAGGAAGAGAGGAGAGAGAGGGACAGAGAGAAGAGGATTGATGGGTTTAGGAGGCGGAAAGCCATAAAGAGGCAGAGGTCTATTAAAAGTGGAGTGTTGGGACGTATGCGGGTGCAGTGGTGATTTAAATTAAACGTGTGAGTGTGTGTGTGTGTGTGTGTGTGTGTGTGTCTGGCTCTGTGTGTATGTTAGACAGAGGTCCTTGTGCATCTTTCTCTATGTGTTTGTGTGACCATGGTCTGTGTGTCTGTTTTGTAACTATGGTGTATTTCCATGTACTTCAATGTGTATTTGATGTTTTCTTACGTGTGAGTCAGTCTGTCGATTTATCTTGTGTATGTGTGTGTGTATGTGTGCTGTGTGACGAGTCAATAGTCTTATTGGAATAATCAGTCCCTCCATTTGAGAATTTTAGGTTTGAACATACAACTCCCAAAACACAGAGGAGGGGAGAGCAGCGGGCGAGAGAGCGAGGTGATTGAGGACAGGCAGAGATGGAGGGATAGAGTGGTGAAGGAGCTGCAGAGCAACACGGTGCCACTCAGAGTGGCTCCCTGCCAGCTGACCACAGCTCGGAGTCTATTTCATCCACCAGTGTCGACTTTAGGAAGAGTAATGAGTGTGTTTACATGCTTACCGTACTCCAGTGAGTAGTTCTTATTCTGATTAAGTTCATATTTTGAATAAACAGCTTGTATGGAGGCTGCAAATCTCAGAATAAAACATCCTATCCATCAATATCCCATGAACATCTATCATAATGTTTTCCAGATTAAAGTCAGACAGATACAACAGAAAGCCTAATATTACCAGCTGATATTACCATACCACAGATTTATCGTATTGGCAAACTATATAATGATAGAAACAATGTGACCAGAGAGCACGAATAAGTTTGTTTCCACTCAGCACATATATTAGACAAAACTCTTTAAAGCTGCTATCGCCAATATATTCACAATAAGAATGGAGTAAATGCCTATGTGTGACAGGGCTCACTCGCAGTGACAATTATCACCCAACTCTGCAGTTCCTCTCGGCTCTATAAAGCGTTACAGTGTCTATCATTGTTCACAGCAACTTTACTGTTTTGGCTCTTAACAACCTTATTTCCAGACACAACAAGCATCTGCTTTCAGTAAAAAAAGACCTGATAAACCCACCTCACACGACCTGCCGAGCAATAAACGGCAGCTAGCTGCTAGCTGGTGAACAAAGTGGAGTATTTAACAGCTAAAAAGACAGTCAAGAGCTGGTGGAGCTCAAAACAGAGGGGAAAGAAAGTGGATATTGCAGTGTTTCAGGTGGCCAGAAACACAACTCCAAATGAATGATAATATTGTTCTGTAGCTGCTGGATGCGAAAAGGCCACTGTGAGCCAACATGTTTACCACCTCAGAAATATGAAGTTATAATAATGCTGTCTTTCTTTAAAAATTCAGTATTGGGATGACTTTAGAATTACAAAAGTTTAATATTCTGGCTGACAACACCAGCATGTGGCAAAAATGTTACACCTGTTTCTAAATTTTGAATAAGTAAATTTGAAGTGACCCAGCATTGAATCAAAATCAGATGCCAAATCAACCTTTTTGATTTTATTTAGCCAACTGCGGAACCATCTGTTAACCCACTAAAAATAATTAGCTAACAAACCATTAAACCTAACAGCTATGCCTCCACTCACTTATGAGAGATTCTCCACTGTGTTTGAAAATTACTAATAACTCAGTTATGATTGAAAATCAATTATAGAGTATCTGAAGCTTACCAAGTCCAATGAACATCACAATTGCTGTGCAAAACAAAACCTGTACTTGTATTTAATTAACATTCTTCTTTCTAGTCTGATTACTTTTCCAAATGTGTGATTACAGATATTGGTTTTTCTGAAATCAGATTACTGTAGCCCCAGTATGACATGTAATCAATTTCATCCCAAACCTTTGTTGGCAGAAGCAGGTCTCGGCTGTCCTCGCCAGCGTCTGCCCTTCAGTGCCTACTGATGCCCAGCCAAGCCGCGCACAAGCCCGTCCCCCCCTCGGGTCCGTTCTGCTGATGGCAAGGCCGGCTAATATCTGCTTATCTCGCTCCCACGCTGCGCTCTGACACGGGGACTATTGGTAATATCTGGCTGGGAGATGCCGAGTCAGGAGAAATGGAAGCCAGGGAGGAGAAACGGGGTTGGCAATATGAGAGAGTCATCCAGAGAGGAGGAGGAAAATGCTGCCTGTCACGAGTGAGGAGAGACATGAAGGAGTGGTGTGGCATTTTGTATTGAGCTCTTAGCCATTATTAAGTGTTTCGTTGCATTCATGAGATGTCTATCTTTCGGGAAAAAAAGTGGGACCTACTCTTACATAAGGACAAATCACTCAATATGGAAACAGCTAATTGTACTTGAAGGAAAGTGGGTAACTGAAATAGCACCACAGTATTCTTTAGAAAGTATTCTCTATTAGGGTGTAAAAATTGCGATTTCGATATATATTGGAAAACCGATACAAGAGTCAGAGATTGTATTGGCTACATAGAAGCCCAACCCCTCAGCCAACTGACAGTCTGTAATCAATTCTGAATAAAAATGATAAGGCTAATGCTAATCATCCTGGATCACATATATAAATGCACATCAAATTGTCTGAGAGGGAGAGATAATCTCCCCTATTCACCACATATTTTAGACATATTAAACCTTAGGAAATGTTTTGTAACCAATTAATTGACATTGACATGAAAATGTTGCCTGTCTGGATGAGATTGTCACTGCTACACAGGTTCGTTTTAGCCAACTTACAGAAATAGCAACTCTCAAATTTCAGAATATTTTTTCAATGGCAAACTGTTAACTGCTCCTCGAAACCCATATAGGACTAAATAAGAAAGTGAAAACAAAGAATTCTACAAACTTTTTTCCAATTTTTTGATCTGATATTGGATAAAGTTACTTGTTATGGTTATGTATATGACTTCAGTGACAAATGAGAGAGAGAGCAGTAGGCCAAAATGCACCCAAAGAGAGAAGTACACCTACTACACAATATTTAATTGTCCTCATCAGATTTTAATCAGACTCCACTCCCTCTCCATCCTTCACTATTCCCAGGATGGCCCTGGACAACCCAGAGCTTGTTAAACAATAAGTTCACCAGTGGTATCGCTGAGCGCCCTTCAACCTGAAGAGCCAAACCTCTGCCCACCAGCCACTCCGGCTCCTCTTCACAGGTCCTCAACACCGGCCCGCTGTGGCCGAGGGGCTGCTAGAGTTGTCATTATCATCTTTACACAAGGAGGTAAATGCCTGCTACTTCCTAATCAACCAGGGCCATCTTGACTCGCAGCCTCTCTAACTCTTTTCTCAACCACTCGTATGCTGACAGGTTTGGCATGAAGAGCAGAGCAAGAGGTAAGAGTGTGTGTGTGTATGTGCGTGTTTTGGGAGGTGTATTTGCACTGGTCTTCTTGCAGGTACTGTATATCTCACCATAAATGTGGCTGTGCTGATATGGATGCATCTCTTTCCCCATGACATCTGTGTCTGTTTGTACGTGAGTCTAGATATGTGTGTCTTGTATGAATGTTCACACACTCTCCAGAGCCTCCCAGCACCTCTCAAAGTGTGTGTCTGTTGCTAGAGCTGAGCACCTCAGAGCTCTGCTTCAGTTAATGAAGACTGGCAGAGCTAGTTCCTTTTGGGCCACCACGAGGGCACTCCAGTCACACCGCAGTGTGGAGACATCTGTTTTATGAGCCCCATTCTTAACCTGACACCAAAAATGTTTAAAAGTCAAACATACCCATGCACATGAATATTTCAAAGAGGAAGCCAAGAAGACACAACACACACTTTGCTTTTTTGTGTCCTCAGTTCAAATTTGTGTTTGTGCTTTGTCCTCATATAACTGCCTCCTCCAGAGTTCTGTGATCGATTGTGAGGTTATTGTTGGAGCGACCAGCATTTGGTCTCCCAGGCGCCGCAGTGGCGATGACCCAGCGGAGTCGGCTCATCCAAAACTCATAAAAAGAACACACTGCCCAATTACTTTAATAGAGCGGAGCCACAAAGAGCCTTGCAACTCATAAAGAAACAGGACAATTAATATCAGTGATAATAAAAGTGTAATGAAGAAGCAGGCCCACCTGATGAGATAGACCATAATGTACCTATTTCTTTTTTGTGTGTGCCAATTCATTAGACAGTTGAAGCCATTTTTAAGATGAGGGATGAAAGAAATTCACATAAAGACATGCTATTATTCCTTCACCTATTTACAGGACAGCACCATACATACACCATACCATAGTGTCTAATTTCCACGCTCACAGTGCATGACAATCAAGCTTCGATGTCCAAATAACAGCCATGTTTTACTTAAAGACCTATGCTCAAAAGCTGCATTAAAATGGCTGCAGTTTTTTTTTCTCCAACATCAGTATAATAAACAGCATCGTGTGCTATCATAAATGTGTTCCGCATTCAATGTGTTCCACTTTAGCAGAAAGGGGAAGCACTACCTTAATGCATTCAATGTGGCCTTTCACATTCTGTTCATGCACTCCACTTGATGTCTCCATTTATTTTTTGATAACATTTACATTACCGACTCACTTTGCAACATTTGCTGTTACACCACAATCTCACTATAGTTTAAAAGAAGCTATTGCAAAAGCAATTTCACTCCCCTATATCACAATTTCTCTCCTCTTCTTTTCTCTTCTCTTAAAATGTTTAGATGGTAAATTGTCCTCTGGGAAATTAGTAGTAAAAAACGTACATCCAATACTTTCTAGAACTGTAGAACTAACGCATCATATTACTCCAGTTACAAAAGTGGAAAGATTTGAGTTGCATATAAGCTGTTGAAATGGCCATGTGCCTCCTCAGATTTCACAAACACTTGTTGCTAGGACTAGATAGTGATTTTTGTTCAGACTGTGTGCAACTTTCACTTCGGCCCTTTTATTACTCGCCAGTCAATCTCAACCTGGCACAATTTGATTGTTTTGTAACCAGCGGCCCCATAGAGTTGGCCCACTATGTGGTCCCTTGGATGGCTTAATTGATCAACTGATTGGCACAAGTAATGAGTCTAATTGCATGAACCCCATTGGCCAATGGTCTCCCAGCATCATCAGCTCTCTATTGACTGGCCTGGCCCTTCCCTCGCGCTGCCTCTGTGGGCACAAAATGACAAATTCTCAACTGGCTGACGCGCTCAGCTGGGAGGGATAATTTAGAGACAAATTAAGCACTGTCATTTTTCCAGAGAACCAGGAGAGGCGGATAGGGGGCAGATAACAGCATCCTTCTTGGCAGTCAGTGAACTAGCAGATGACACATGTGTGTTTTCATGTGTGAGCTGTTACCGCTCTAACATATATAAAGTGCACGTGTGTGCAGTAGAGTTCAACATGCCGTATTATCACTGGGCTGACATCTGCCACATGTATTCATTGTCTCTCTGTCATCCAGCACCTTTTGACCTGACAGTATGCATCATGTGATAGCACAGCAGACCTGCATGTTACAGCCTACATTGCTGTACATGCAGACATTAGGTTATTAAATAAAAACTCTCCAATATATATACTATATAGCATCAATTGCCAGGGTCAAATGTATACTTATATATCCTGATATGACAACTGAACTGATTTTATTTCCATTTTAATTACGGTCCAATTTGAAAAATGTGTTTTTTGTTTTTGTTTAGTCTTTTTGTCATGTCTAGCTAGGTTACCTTGCTTTTGCCCTGTAAAGCTATTTCTGTTCCTTGAAGTGTTTTGTATAAAAACTCTGTTTTCTTGTCAATCAAGGTGCATTATTTTCTCTCTTCTAGTTTCTATGAAGAGACTAAAAACATTGTAAGACATTTTTATCATTCCGTCATCTGCCAGTCTAAGAGAGTCTAAAAGCTTTAAGTGCTGGAAGAGCAGTGCTCTCTATCTGTTTTGAAGTAATCCAACAAAATGCTGGCCAGGGGCTCCCTATTTAAAAGAGCAGAGTCACCATAAGGGAAGATTAAAAGCTGAATATCAATGGAATTTTGGTCAAGTTCAGACTTAGCATGTATTAACAATTTTAACTACTGCCCACCAGAGACAGAGGTGAGGTGTTATGTTGCATAACTCAGCATTAAACTAGCTCTAACTCTTCACACCAGATCCATTAAAACATATGAGGGAAAAAAGTTGTACAAAATTCTACAAGGTTTGTCCTCTATTTTCTGCAAATAGTCCAGAGAAGGACAATGTTGTGCACTGTAATGACATCATAGTTCAGAGTAAAGATCCAGTGGCTTTTAGAGCAGCTTTGCCAACTTCTGTCACAATACATTTCGAAAAATGACGAGTTATATTCAAGTTTATATTCAACTCTTAGCCAAATCATTAATGCAATATCTGAATCTAAAACTGAAAGTGCTGCAGAGTAACTTGTTAAAAGTGCTTTTAGTTTGCCGCTAAAAAAATTAAGCGAAAGCAGATCTAAGTCACATTTTATCAGTCACAGTCTGATGATAAAATCTATTGAATGAAAACATATTTAATTACATCTTCTTTGATGTTTATTGCCTCTAATTTAGATACAACACTATTTAGTGTTTGATGAATTGTCTCTGTGCTCTCTGGCTTTCCAACTCACCTAACTCCCACTCATGTTGCGTGACAGCTTCTATTACTTTAATTTCTTGAGATATCATCGGAGAAATAGATGTTTTTTCGTCCCTTCTCAGTTTGTGTGACTGCATTCGCTTACTGTTGCTAAAAAGCAACAGCAGGCTGTGCGGTTTACCTGCTGGCTATATCTGACAGAGGTGCAACCCACTCAAATCCAAATCAAAACAGCAAACATCAGTGTGCATTTGTAACCTTAAAAGCCATTTGCCAAACAGCTTGTACCAACACATCCTATCATGCTCTTATGCTACCACAGACTGAGATGTTCTTGGAAGGGTTTCAGGCAACAAAGCAGCTTTTCAGACACATTCCAAGGTGCTTAAATGAGAACGAATATTTAAAAATAAATAAATAAATAAATGATACCCACAATGTCGCCAAAGATAGCCGAGCCCAACGCCACACATCATTCATATTCAATATTACCAGGCTACAGGCCAATCTTAATGGTTGTTCTGAGTAATTATTATCATACCTACAGCACATAAGTGTTGACTGCCACCTTTCCCATGACCATAACTAAATTTAACATCCATAACAGTGGCTTTATGCCCCATTTCAATGAAACAGCTTCTGAATATAGTTAACAAAGAGTTTTATAGGAGTGACCACTGCCACGCCTGTGTAAGTGACCCCCATAAAACTTAATAGTAATCTTATGTTTGTTTGACTGTTGGTTTACAATCCTCTTAAGGTCTTGCATTTGTCAGTTTGACAAAGTAAGAGCCCTAAATTTAAAGATTCAGTACGGTTGACAGAAGGTTGTATTGGGCAATATGGACACATTCAAGGGCAACGCTGGAGTCCGGCTGTAAACTACCATGCTGTAAGTGTGTGTGCTGTACGCAGAACTCGTAAACAACAAGCCAACACAGGACCAGACAGGAGCCCAATCAAATCAATGCAGGTTCAACGTCTATTGCCCCGAGTGTGTGTGTGTGTGTGTAGGCAAGCCAGATCACTGGATCAATCCACAGGGGAAAGAGGTTGACAGAATAATGACCTGTCCTTTTTTTCATCAGCCTTTCCTTCTCTTTCTCACTGTAGTCATACTCTCTACTTTCTTTCCCCCTCTAGCTCCCCTTCTCTGCTCCTTTTCATCTCATTCATCTTTCTTTTCATCTCATCACTTTCTTCATTCATCCCTCCTGTATTCATCTTTTTGTCTCTTCCTGTCACACTGGTCCAGGAATAACTCCTCTCTCTTGCCTCTAATCTCACATATTTCCCCTTCATTCCATCTTTTCTTCATCTTACTGCCATCCGCAGTAATCCTCCATTTCTCTTTTGTTGCCAGTCGCCTTTCTTTCCCCTTTTTATAAATTTCTCTTTTCAAGCGACCCCCTCCATCCCACTCCCAGCCCCAGCCCCAATAACTCAAACAGTCTTTTCTTTGATGCATCATTCATGGTTTTGTTCCCTAATGCACTCTCTATCTCTTTCACAGCCACACTATCAAATCTTTATCATCGGCTTTTATCTAGTGTTCCAGCTTTCCCCTTCTCCCCCCTTGTAATGTCTTGTCTTGGTTTCTCTTGCTGCTGCTGCTGCTTCTTCTTGCCCCTTTCTATTTCTATCCATGCAGCAAAGCACAGTCTCTCACTTCATCCCTGCTCTTTCAACCCTTTCTTTTATGCTGCCTCCCTCCTATCTCCCTCTCATTCCCTTTTCCATCACTTTCAGTTCTCTTCCATTTCTTCCTCATTCAGCCACCCCTCCCCATCTTCCTTTTCCTCACATGTCCCTCCCTTTTCTCCCCTTCTCTCCCTTTCTGTCCGTCTGTCATTCCCTGAGGTGAGTGACTGAGTGCTAATGCCCAGGTCTCAGTAATGGGATAATCCTTTATATCAGAGCTGCACCATCAGTCAGGCTGCACGTCACTCTTTAAAAGCCAACCTTATCATTGAAATAGGACTCTAATCTCCGCATCACACGCCATTTACGCGCCAAAATGTACACATGCGTACACATATACAGCCTGGATGTCTCATCGTCAAGACCCAGCCGCGCTCGAGATCCCATTTTGTTTCTTATCGGCTGAGTGCCACTATCACAGAGAATGTTCCTGTGCTGCATTTACCTGCAGATAAACATGTAGCCTTTAGGATGTTTATCTTCTCTACACAGCAGTTAAGAGAAACATGTATGTTGGGTGGCATGATGGAGCAAAATGTATTTACTGCAAAAGGTAGATATGCAGCCTGAGGCTATTAAACTACTGTCACATCAGTCTTTAAGCACATGATAAATGTGTTTGTATCAGCGTGTGTTCAGATATAATCATGTTATTTTTCTGCCTTGCACTTGCTGTTTTTCTCCAATGTCAATGTGAAGTGCTCGGAACACTAATGCACCTATACACACTAGTATGCACACACATATACACACACAGGTCTATTCCTGCCATAGCTGAAACATCTGGGCTCCCGAATGGCAGGATCGTCTGGGGAGCGTCGATGTGTTGCTTTGACTGCCCGTGTCCACCTGTGCCCAGAAATAGCTTTAAAAACACAATCTCTCAGCAACACCTGCTTGGTCTTGGGCCTTACATAACTGTAAGTGGAGACCACACAGATACGAGCAGCTAGCACAGAGAATGAAGAGGAGAAATGGATCGGGAATTCAGGAAGGGCCTGAGCCTGTGTGCGCGTTATGAGTGTGTATGTGTGTATGTGCATAAGCTGAATGAAAAGAGAAGTGAGGGACGTATACAGCTTAGAATTAGTCATTGTTTGGAACCTGTCCACCATCAAGATATTTGAGTTTTCAACATTTCTGACAAAATAGTTATACCATTCATGGTAGTGCCTAGTTTAAGACTGATGTTATTTTGTCTGATGTCAGCCACTGCTGTGACATTTATGCCACAAAGCGATAAATAGATGCAACATTTAACTGTATCACTTATAAGCCATTGAGAAGACATTGTATATGTGGTAACTCCTATCTGTGTAGGAGGCAGGATATGTGTATGTACAGGCATGTGTGCTTATGGTAAATATCTGGCATGCATTACAATGTGTATGGTAATTTGATCATATAATACTTAACGAAAGTATCATTCATGCTTGAGTGAGCTTTAATGTGTGCAGACTGTGTGAGCATGCCTGGTGTGCCTGCATATATTTGCTGTGCATTTCGTTTTCACAAACTCTCAAATGATGTTGAATGATGCAATCCTGTGTGTGTATGTTGTGTGTACACGGCTGTGTATGTTCAAATAAAACTTACTATGCATGCTCCCAAAAGGCATACTGGTGGAAATGCTGAGACTGTACAAGTACTTTGGAAATCTTGTGCACAAAGCAGTGTGTAGTTGTAATTTTTAAGCCACGGACTATGTGTGCATGGTATGGAAGTTACAGAGTGTTTGTTTGACACATACAAACACAAATTCAAATCATACCCATTCAAATTGCACAGCTAAAATTTCAGATCTATTACTCATTTTTCCTTCTCTTTGCATGTATCTCTCCAAGAAGCTTTATTGTATTTCTCAATGTAGAGAACCTGTTTATATGTGGACGGTGCTTTGCTTGTCGTCCATAATGGGACACAAAGAGCCGATAATAGTCTGCACCACAGCAGCTATTCCATCACAGACACAGACAGCCAAGTGAATGATGATTCCTGCTTTGTGCCAGGGTCTGTACCCATCATGCATCAGTTCGAGATAACATGATAGACTGGATGTTGTTTTCGATTTGGTGTGTCACTGTGCACTGGCAGCAGGGGGGTGGTAGAGGCCAAATCTTACCTGAACTTCTAAACTATCATTTGGCCTGAAACACAGTTGAATTTGATCTAAACTTTCAAAGCAAAAAAAAAAAAAAAAAAGAAATTCATACATACAGTAGATCACACTGAATAAAACATGAACAAAGGTAAATAAATACTAAATGCTACTTTAGCAATAAGATGGCTATTCTCAAATAAACTGCAATGAAAAAAAGCCCTTCCCTTTGGTCTGATCCTGGGTACTTACAGCTGGGGTTTCAGGGCTGGCGTCAGCTGAACAGAGCTTTATGATGATGACTGACTGCAAGTCATAATTTACCACCACTTCACTGCTTCCAGGCTGAGGATAATGGTTGGGATTAAGGTACAGTAGGTGGAAGGGGAGGGTTTTTTAAAGAATCATGCGTCATGAAGTCTTCGTACAAGGTAGTTCATAGCTTCTTTGAAATAAGCTCTTTATAGACATCTTCTGGCAGTGTAATGGTACAAAAGTTCAATATGTATGTTGTGTTAGAAAGGTCATTCAGTTCAGTATGTTTTCTTTACACAAAATATCTCTTTCCATTAACTTTCTAGTAATGCATAAACAATGCTGTTCCAAATTAATGTCTTGTTGGTTAATATATTCTTATCAAAGTGTGATTAATAATCAAACATCCCTACAACACAACTTCCATCTAATGAACTACTCCCTGCCCAGCTTTGTTATAATGTAATCTGAAACCATAATACTCAAAACATTTTGGTGATTTAAATGATTTGATAGCATCTTCAAACTCATTTGTGTTTGTTCATAAAGCTACCTTTACTGACTGGCTAGAAGTGTTCAACAAAAAGACATCACACTGCCATGCTTTCTGGGTGAATCTCATAACACTATTACTATTTATGTTGGACATGCCTTGACATACACTGTAAATAATCACTGTGTAAGATATATAAAATTATGTGTTTTTTGCTTCATATAAGGGTTCGAACTGCAACAAGTTACATTCCAAACTAAAGGTCATGTACAGAAAGGTCTGGGAGACATACATACACCATTATAGCCCTAGTATCCATAAATCTGCAGAAGTGCATTTGCAAATGTGTAGAACATTGTATTTCCATCAAAACTGAGATTACACAGGTGACGAGAGCGCTGGATGTAAATAGGATGAAGCTTATTGACAATGTCCTAGTAAATAATAATTGTAAATAAGATTCTTTATACAGGATAACATTATGTATACAAACATGCTGACTGAAGGGCTGACAGGTATGCTAATCTCTGTAGACGCCATCACTCCAGGGATAAAGTTGGGGTGGTGTTTAATACTGAACACCCCCCTTCCCCACCCAGCTCCGTGTGACAGTGTTATCACTGACCTTGACTTGTACAACCCTTGGGAACTATTTTACTCTAATGCGTAAAACCACAATGTTTAACTTGTTCTCTGCTCAGCTCTGACTCCAAATCCCTGTCTGCCATGACTGACCTTGAAGTTTGGCTTTGACAAGAGTAAATGTAATAGCATTATAACCATTGTACAGAAAAGAGAGAAGAAGAGCTAGAGAGAACACTTGGCAGATCAGATTATTCCCTAAAACATATTTACTCTTATGCTGCAGTGACAGTTACAGTGAAATATGCCTGGGGCTAGTGAGCCCGCATGTGTGTGTCCTTGTGTGTGTGCATGAGTGACGGGTTGCGCCGTGAGAGCTACTTAGGCATACAGGAGTCAACGGTCTCGCAGTGTGCAGCACAATGTGGTCGGACAACAAAGCGGACAACTCACCTGCACAGAACATCAGGCTCTAAACTCCCTCAGATACTAACAGCAGGTGATAAAGCCACTGCTGTGCCTCATTCTCAGTATATGATTAAAAAGCATATGTATAGACACATGTTGATATTTTGCTACGACCTCTTTGATAATAAAAACATCCTGTTTCCTGTTAACACAAACATAAAGATGGATACATAGAAAGACAGGTAACCCCATGGCAGACCCCATGTGTTGGATCTCTCAAGTCACACATGGCTATAACATGGCAATATGGCTATGTATGTATGTATGTACCGCAATAACATCTTCTGCAAAATCTTTTCCCTCAAGCCTTAGCAACAGTGGGCCACCACATAAGCAGAAAAGAATCCATTCACCATACCCCTGGGCATGCTCAGCTCTTCTTAGCCCTGCAGGCATCCTGTACCTTTGAATCTTGACTGTCTCTGCCTCTTTTTTTATTTGTCGAAGACCACAAGGGATGGCGCTAGCTCCTGTATGTTTTCATTACTATTGTAAGAGCTATCCTTTCAGAGAGAACAGAAGTACCACTTGCCAAGGTTACAAGGAATATCAAACACAACAAACATGCAAAATGATTGTCTAGTAACACTAAAGCCACAAAAACACATCTATATGAGAGCTACTTTCTTTTTCTATCTTTCCTATCCTCTGTACACTTCTGTAATGGCCCAGACACAGCTGGCCTTGTCACTTCTTATGCCCTCTGTTGGCCTAGGGTTCAGGCTGCCATGTGTCTCTTCCAATTGGTACCTGCCAAAGGTGTTGAGGAACCACCCAAAGTAGCTGGAAGCACCACAGCCGAGGAGAAAACCCAGCCTACCATGTGGTGGGTAAGTATATTACCTTCATGCTACCCTGGGGATGTGAGCTTTATTGTGACAAAGTTCTTTTTGCCACACTGTTAACAGGAAATGTTTCTCTTCTATATGCATTCCCCTCTGCAGTTTCCCAAGCATTCTATATCTAACGGACTTCTACAAGCACACACATAGCTCCTGACTCTGTTAAAATTCCGGTCCCTGGCTGTGGCCCCAGCAGGAGACCTTGGGATATGAATGAATCGTGTACCAGTGAGCCAAGCTTTGAAATTGAAACATTCACCCACCCTGAATCGGACCATAGATAACACATGTTCCTGGTTCAGATCCATTTAGCACCCCTAAACACTCCGTTAGGTAAGGATGAAAACTAGACAGGGAGCAACGGGTGTGACACACCATGGGGCAAGACATGGATCAAACATTACGGAAAAAAAGCAGGTATGGGTGAAGATCATTTAAGTGCAGAGGGAGAGTAGCAAGGCCTTCCGAAAGGATGGCAGTAAGGAGATTCAGGGAGAACCATGGAAGACAGACTTACAGTAAGTCAAAAACAATACAGAAAAATAATAAAAGAAGTTGTGGTTAAGGATGAGGAGAGGGCGGAACTTGTTAAGAGGGTACAAGCAATGTAAACAGGAAAAAGAGTACACAGGCAGGACAGAAATGGAAGAAATAGGCAAGAGGATGTTGAGGAGGGGGTTTTAGACGGGCCTCCCTCCATAATGATCTCTGAGATCCCACTAATTGGACAAATCTCCGAGCAGGCACCCAGCACCCTGCTCTGGAGAACAGGTCAGCCAGAGAGAAACAGAGAGAGACGGAAGGAAGGGGAAACATTTACAGACACAAGGGGGGTGCCATGAAAAGGTTGAGCTATGTGAGTCTAATGAATTGAGGGGTTGTACAAGAGCAGCATTGACCTCCACCCAACTCCCTGCTCCCCACTTGCCTTAATTCCTCTTTCAGCACTCTCCAGCTTTCACTACCCCATTGTAAATCTATTGCAGCTGAATCAAATGAAATTTTGAAAAATACATTTGGCCTCAGATGATGACACAACTGAGGCTTAGGGTGGCCCAGGGACCTTGTTTATAACAGTGTGGCCAATGAAAGAATGGCTCTGGGTGAGGGGTGTGAGAGAAGGGGAAGAGTGCTCTATGAGGGCCTCTCCAGAGGACTAATTTATGAGCATCCTGATCAATGGGTTAATTAAGTGGAGAAAGGAGAAAATGGAGAGGGCAGGGGCTGGCCTGAGTAGCCAGTGGCAAAGAAGGAAGGGGGAGGGATGGAAGGGCAAATGGGTGGAGGTTAGGAGGGTGACAACAGGAGAGGGAGGCTGTGGAGCAAACTGTGGGAGTCAAATTCCCTTGTGTGCTTAACTAAATTGACTCAGACAATCCAATAATTCTCTGGTGGGAATATTTTCATGTTAGTGATGATTATGAACTATCGGCTCACCTACTTGAATCAATACGACTCCACCTCTTCAGATTTGTCAAAGTCTTGCAAAATAAGATGTCAAGAGCGCAATCCATGGGGCAGTCTTTCAAAGACCTTTGGAAAATCAATTCAGATATCTACTTGTCAACAAAATCTCCAAAAGGAGGAACAGAGACACGTACACAGCAACCAAACTTAGACAACACACAGTCTTGCGGCTGTTCTGTCTTCCAGAATATGAAGCACGTTTTCCAGTGAGATGTATAGAGCTCATCCTTTGAAATGTGTTTATTCCCCACAAAAGGAGAGAAAGAGGCAGTAAAAAAAAACAGCACCAGGAAATCCTGCTGACTTGCAGCCTTCTAAATCGCCGCCCCCTTTTCCTATTCCCCTTCTTATTTCCAAGTCCCTGGAGTTTAAACCCAAATGGAAAGAGATCGTTTCATGTAGGCACCAGGGGATCTGGTTGCTTTCTTCCCAGGTCTTCATTTTTGCAGCCCACCACGTTCTGCCATCTAAAAGCGATACAAGCTAACATATATCCCAGCAAAGCAATCTCACTACTCATTAGTTTTCAGCACTAGCATGTGATCAAGGTTACACTCCCTTACCCTGGCTAATTAAGGTGACAAGGCCCAATCTTTCTTCCTCTAATTGTGTGCTGTTCCCCTCTTTACATGTCACCTATATGGTCCTGCCTCTTATACCTTCATATTCCAGGCTTCTCATATTGTATTTCTAATCCTCTATATTCATATTGTGATGGCTCTTTTCTGCTAAATTCTTAAATGTGTTACTACAAAATCTGCATCCTTGTTCTTTTTTCCCCCTTTTTCTTACACCTTTGGTAAAGTCCAGACAGTCAGAGGGGACATATGAAGGGCACTGCACAGGCGAGATGAGTCATTTTCACCAAGATACTGTAGCCTGAGGGTAGAAGATAAGCGCACTCAATAAAGTTCGGTACGAGTCAGAACACTGACATTTATGTTCATGGTGCTGTGAGCTGCTACCTGTGCAAGTATAGTCTACAAAAATCTGCTCATGCAGGGTGTTTGGCCCAGGAGTGATCCACGGAGATTGGAATTTAGCCCGTCTTTCTGGCTACCATTTGTCAGCAGAGGAATTGCTTCAGCCTTGAGAGACAGTGTGAAGAGCCACAGATGAATGATTTAACCAACACACATTGTTTTCTATGAAGGATGGAGGATACACATGCCGCATCCTTAAATATTAAGAGAAAACAAAAAGAAAGTGCCGTTGGTTAAAACAAATCAAAGGAGAAAGGCGTGCCAAAGGTTTTGAGGCGCTTGCTCTTTAGTGTGTGCACAAAGGCAGAACCTTCCACTGTTATGTGTGCGTCCATGCGAATGTGTATGTGTCCCTGTTCATCCTCAGGGTTAGTGTTTTCTTTGCTGATTGTGACAATAACAGCGACGATCATTGCCTGCTTGGCATCATCGAGCACGAAAGTGTAACGCTGCCATTCTGGTGCTCATTCATCACTGTCGTGCCTCTGCTTTCCTTCCTAACCAGTATACACACACACAAATACAACCAGAATCTAGCAAGGGCCTGTCAAGGAACAGACATCGTAATTCACTATGTAAGAACAGGCTTATTCTTTTCATTAGCATCCGCCATCATGACAGCTAAAGCCCAGCAGCCTAACAATGCATCAAGTGGAGCTAGACAGCACACGGAAGTATTTGAAATGCTCCATTTGTTCAGAGGTGGGGGCTGAGGCTCAGTTCCCAGAGTAAGGTTGAAGAGGTGACATGCAACTGTCCACGCATGCATGCACCCACACACATCCTTAGCAGTAGAGGAGGTAGTGACTATGTTGCTGAAAACAGCTCATCCAGAGCTCCTCCAGGCAGCACTCTAACTGCAGCAGTAACCCCTGGGAGACCGACAGCAGTGACTGGTATCTCGGCATCCTCAAGTGCCACCATTAGCCGGCAGCTCTGGCCATGCCTCAAACCCAACCAGCACGACCCTCCATCACTTATGTCAACAGATGGGCATCAAATGGATAACGGCCTAGACTGTACTACGGGACAGCCACTGGCTATGCCGCCATGGAGGCTCATTATGTTTGACTGACTGAGGCCGGGACTCGACGTGTGTGTGCCAGCACAAGAGGGAAATATGTGTGTTTTATAACAGCCCTCATCATTATACAGTGCAACCACAGTGATAACACTTCAGCATGTTGGCCAACACAGCCACTACTGCCGCTGCTTCCTTTGCCAGCATTACCATTCAACTGGTCTTTCTCTAGCTAGTTGTTAGGGCTTCGGCGGACAGCTCATACTAATATGTGTGGTGGCGTGTCAGCCCATACTAATGTGTGTGCAACAGCAGGGAAGAGGTAGCATATAGCAGATGTTAGGAGTGTAAAATAGAGATGGTGGTGTTGTAATGTTGTGGCATTCCTTTCCTTTCCCTTTCTCTCTTGCTGTTGTACAGTAAGCTCCAACTTGCTTTTCTGAAACCCCCTCCTGTTTGCTCTTCAGCTCGCTACCTCCGCTCTTTTCGATTTCTTCTGACATCCGTGGTCACTTGACTTTCAGAGCACATTCTCTCCTCCACTCTCTGTATGTGTCTGGAGTAAGAGGGCAGGAATAGCGGCCTGCCTACCTGCCTGTCTCCAGACCCGCTGACCTGGAGCTTGTTTGCGATGCTGAGGGTTTACTGTGGAGTACTCGTGAGGATGTGGATACTCCTGACCTTGAGATGCTATCAATACCATAACTCACTCAATTTCTCTGCGTCCCCATCGATGGTGAAATGTAACATGCGATGTGTGCTTGTGAGACAAAGAGGCACTGCAGTGCTGTGTGTGAGAGAAACAACACAAGATGGTAATGAATAACACAGGGGAATAAAAAAAGGATTTTTCATAAACACATTAATCTCCAAAGTTATGTTGCAGTGAGATTTGTGTATAAAATCCCTGGACTATGAAAAGGATTGCAGAGGGGTATTAAGGACAAAAACAAAGCTAGCAGGTAGAATTCCCATGGATGCACCAGAGAAATACAGGGAAGTCACTCAGTTTGCCAGAGGGATGAGCTGCACTGCTCAGAGCAGCATGGATTCCAACTGTCAGTCAATCTTGGCCAGAAAGCAGGATGTATTTAATCCCGGCTGTTGCTGACTCCATTGCTGTTGATTCCATCAAATCTGTATCATGCTTTCTATTCAGGAACCGACTCTGCAACACAGGAGCATGAAATCCCATTGTAGCCTTGCACCTCTATTATGAATGGAATTATTTGTTCAAAAATCACTCAACGGTGGTTTTAATCTTTGCAGGTTTTCTATTGTCAGAGGGAATGTGGAGCTGCATCCAACCTCCTGCACTCGAGAGGGCTAGCAGTTCAGAGCTCGCCGATGGGTGTGTTGTGGGTGGTTTCTCACTGTCTCTGTGACTTCCTTTGGCTTTTATCTCTTTGAAGAAAAGAGGAGAAAATGTTCATTGATCTTGGCCGGTGGTCAGCCTGGTTCTAGCAGGAGACGGGAGGGGTGGTGATGTGAAGGTTGCTGCTGCTGTTGGCTGGAGATTCGAGAAACGAACATCAGGTTTTTTCGATCAAAATGTGCCAGAGAGTGTTCGACCTTGATCTAACCTTAATGAGCCCACTAGGGACACTACGGCGCTGTTCGCCTCAGGTTGACGGACAACATGGGGGTTTAAAGGCAAATGGAGGAGACAGAGGAAGAAATGCTTGGTGAGAGTGAGTGAGGAAAAGACTTGAGAGACAGAAACAAAATACTACAATGTAGAGAAAAAGAGGAAGACTGAGGCACAGTAAAAGAGAGAGGAAGAAGACAAGTAATGGTTCTAACTCCTCGTCTCCATCTTGCACCCCAGAGAGCAAAGGTCTCATTCAACAGGCTCAGACAAAGGAGAGAGATGGGCCACTGTGGAGGGACTGTGGGAGACCAGCACTATAAGAGAATCACAACAAAGCAAACAGGCTGAGCAGGGAAGATGGAGGTACTTGTCTCAGAGAACAATCCTCAGCAATATCATATAATCTTTTGGCTTTACTCTTTCAATAACTCTAAAAGAAAATTGCCAGATCAATAGCATTCACCACCATATAAGCAAGAACTGCCTAATATTACAAAACATCCAACTATTGCAGATGCTTTTCACAGGTTGCAAAAACTTGGAGTAAATAAGACATGCTAATGCTTAGGTTTGCTCATTTTGAACGTAATAAAATATTTGGTCATAACGATTTCATGTCTGGATTCTGCACAGCACCAGAGAACACTGTTTACTGGACCTTTATCATACAGGGAAAAAAATGCAGCCTCCAGCAATTTGGACATTGCGGCAGTCAATATGGTGATGTCAGTTGTTTTTTGATTAATTTTACGGCCTTAACACACACGGACACATGCTGGAGCACACATACAAACCGGTGAAAACAAAACAAAAGCTTCAGGTTTAAAATCTTTGCGGGGCTTATCCTTCCAAAAAGATGCTGCCATAGCAACGACACACACTCCTTGCAAAAACCAGACAGGCTCCCTTTGAACCAAATGAATGAGTCGGCCACGAACGGATGGAGAAGAGAAACAAATGAATACAAGAATGAGGAATAAAGGCGTCGTGGAGCGCATATATGGTCTTACAAAAGCACACTGTCTTTGGCCGAGGAGCAAAGTAGTTTAAAATTCAAATTTATTTTATGGATAGAGCCTACATCATGTCAGAAAACACATGTTAAAGACTGGGTGATTACATGGAGAGACAGGTGCTCAAGGGAAAAGACGAGGCATATTCCCATTGTGAACATCTTGTTGTCAATTACCATACCTTGCTATATAAAAAAGAGCAACCATTGTAGAGCTATTCCATTTAATCAGCTATATTTTCCACTGGATAAGCAGAGGAAAAATACGGTTTGGCGGTGGTAACACAGATGAGGTCAAAACGCCAGGTACATGTCATAGAATCTGCCAAAATATTGAACATCCACACATAACCAAAGTATTCCCTGGGAGACATATTTTTGTGTTACTTCCATAAATAAGGTGTTCATTAGTGTGTGCTTGTCTGCTCTCAGTTACCTTTTCTAAACAGATCCTTCAAATGTGCAAACAGGTCCCCACAATTATTCAATATTCTGTCAATTATACAACCACTAACTGTACCACTTGCAACCTTCAAGTTAGCTGACAAGTCGAAGACAAATTTTGGCTGTTGGGTAAACAAAAAGTATGCCAGCAGTCCCGAAAATACATTTCTGCACCTTCAAAGCAATAACTGACACACATTGTTTCCCTCCTCAGCTTCTCGTAACAAAAGGGAGACATGAACAACAGTGCCTCCCTGAGGACTTGTGTGTTCAGCCAGCCTTGGCTTTACTAATTCATTTCGACTTTGCTAAACAAACATTTAATTTCACCAGCATTCATCTAATGAGTCTCCAGTTCTCCAGTCAACATGTCAGCTGCCATAATGCTACTAAGTTTTTTTCACACAGATGATATCTCTCACCTAAAATTAGCAGCAACTGCTGTCATCTCCGCAGTCAGAAAACATCCTAACGCACTGGGGGACCTGCTGTCACTGATCTATCCACAGTAAAAATAAATAGTGATAAAATTAGCTGTAATAAACAGACAGGTCAGAATTGTAAGGACTGTGAAAGTGTGATTGTGTGCAATTGCAATGGCTATTTCAACCCACCCTGTCACAACACTAGCCTGCATCTGTTGACTGCTTAGCGACCCGCGCTAGGAGCCATCAATCTACCCGACAACACGCTTTGAACGCTTCAGCCCCATCTGCCTCCAGCTTTGCTGCACCTTGCAATAGATGGATGGCAGTGAGCAATGTTTTCATGGGCCTTGCTTGCATTTGGTTGGGACACACAGAGAGACAAAGAAAAACAAATTCTTGCATGTAGAATGCTCACGCACATAAAGTAGTGTGTAGAGGCCTTGACAAGCCGCCCGTCCTGTGTTTCCGCAAGCTTGTTGTAAATCAGTCACTGACCCCAAATGAATAAAAAGAATACACCATATTGGATTGCTGCAGAAATACTATGATGTCTACAATGTCTCTAAGTCTCTTCCATTTTTTTCTTCCATTCTGTGTGTACATATTTCTCTCTTACACACAAATGCCTGCAATCAATCAACACACTGCATTAGCGTGCCACCTTTATTCCCCTTAAAACATCTCCACAGGTCCTCAAAGTTTCCAGCCAGCCGCTATCAAGATAAATAACAACTCCTCTGTGACAACATCTGTTTAGCACAAGGACAGTCACACATATTTCTCCTGCCTCTATTAAAATGCTTTCTCCCCACAGAGGAGATGTCCCTATCTGCTATATGGGCAGGCTAGGTGCCTAAACAAGGAGAGATGCCGAGTTGAGCTGAGCTGAGCGGAGTTGCCTTCCCCTTCTCGTCGCCGCAGATAAGAACAGAGGTCTTCTTGTCCCTGCTGAATTCTATCATCTAGCAGGCCCTGCCGATCCGAATGCCCCACAACACCAGCCACAGCATATAAATGCGCCCCATTCTTCATGCTGTGTGTGTGCATCTATTTGTGTGTGTGTGAGTGAGGAGGGGAGCATTTAGGGGGAATATGTTCTCATGGTCATGGCGTTTCCTGGGTCTTTTGAGTATGAAGACCCCATGAAAATATGCTCATATTAAGTTGAAGGATGATTAAACTGTTGAAGGGGGACTTTTTTGAATGTGTGTGCCTCATTTCAATCATCTGTCTGCAACACAGGGTGGCTTGCTGGCAAAATGTGCCTTCCACTCCTATTCATTTCACTCTTATTCCAGACAACACTCAATTAAAGAATTGCACAATGATCGCCATATGCGCAATGACTGCTCCAGCATTGATGACCAGCAAAGCACTTTGATTAATAAGCTACAAATTCTGTATGTTTCGAGGACAGAGAAATGAGCTCAGCTTGACTGAATAGCAGCCTCTGTTTCTCTCATTCCACCAGAGGAGCTCTGAGTCCAAGTCCTCATTAATGGTACAGAGGATACATCTTCTCTGTTATGAAGGATCGTCTGCATGTAGCACGACTCATTCTCAACAGGTTCGACATTGCCACAGCAAAATCACACACATAGATCATCCAACAGATTAGAAAAGGAACTGCTCAAATGCAACAAGATGTCATTCATTCCTCACATGTTTAGGATAAATCCAGATGCATTTTTTCAGTAAGTTGTTGACATGCACAAGATATATTTTTGAAATAATAAATAGGCAACAGATAAAACATATAAACATATAATCATATAATCTATCATATAGATAGAACATATAAAAATAAGAAATATGTGCACATCATTCAAATCATATACATCATTCTAGCCCAAATTTACTGATTCTGACCATCATTTTGTTTTACTTCAGTTGTCAAATACACCATTCAAGCACACACACAATTAAAAATGCACATTTGGAGGAATAATGAATTAAAAAGAACATATTTTTACTGTGTACCTGTGATTATATGGATGCAGGAATGAGCATGTAAACCTCAGCCTACCTGTTAGTCTGTGAGCCACTGGTGTTGGTGGGGTGCCAGGTTCCCACTGGTGGTCTGTGGCTTCCTGAGCTTTCGTCCTTCTCCTGCTTGTCCTCTTCCCTAAACCTTCCTCCGGCAGCCTTAAATGTCAAGCGAGCAAAAAAAAAATGTAAAAGAAAAATAAAAAAATATAAACGCCCCCCCTTTCTCCTTCAATCCAGGTGGGACTTCATGACTGAACACCGAGGAGGAAGCTGCTCTACTGCATCACATACAGCAGGATATAGTATGATTCCCCATCCGAGTGGGCTAAGCTCAGCTCGGCTCGGCTCGGCTCGGTCCCCGTCTTCTCCGCCACCAAATGTATTAATGAATTTCTCTGCTGACAGTCCGGTTTGCTTCAGGAAGAATGTCTGTTTTTATCGACAAAACCCAGGCTGAAATTACCCGGACGTGTCTGCGGGGCTTCGGTGTTTCTGACAGCCGGGAAGAGTCACCTGTGTTGTCGCAGCTACTCAGTTTTCGTCGTCGGTAAATCCTCAATAAAATCCCCTCGAGGAGAAGCCCGACACCGGAGAGCCGGTCCAGGTCACGGGTACGAGTGCGGACTCGCTCGTGTCGTTAACGGCGTCCAGAGACTGTGCGGTCGTCCGGTGCTCTTGTTGAGAAGATGCTCGCCTCTGCCGCTGCCGCCGTGACCGCCCGCGCGAGCCGCCGTACGTGCACTGCGAGCGCGCTCCCGACCGCGTGACGCGCGCCGCAGTGTCCTCCCTAGCAAGCCGGTTGCCCTGGCAACGCTTTGCTCTGACCTCAATATGGTCGCTTTTATGCTAAAAAATGTGTCGCGTTTATCGCACTTTTTATCGCGATAACAGTGCAGGAAATGTGTATTATTTTGCTCCCGTATGTGGAGGTTGCTCTAGAGTTGGTCTCCATCTTCTCCTGCAGGTGGATGAGAAAAATGAGTGCTGAGGAGTTTCATTTTTTCGGCATCCCTCTCTTCCTCCTCCTCTTCCTCTCATCCAGCTCTGCATCAGCATGACGTCAGAGGACCTTAAAGGGAGACTAGCCTTTTTTTTTGAAAATCATCACCTCCACCCTGCAGCTTTTCTTTTCCACCATCCATCCAACCACCTCACCTCAGCTGCTCCCCTCCATCTCTCCATCCATCATATAAGGTTTATCCTTTCAACTCAGAGGGCACGTGATTCCCAACATTCATGCATTTCTGCCTGGCTAATCCCCATAGGAGGCTAACCACGTTAATCACTGAGGGATAAATATCACAAATAGGGTATTAAATGAATTTTATAGTGATACCGCAGAAGATAAAAGTGATATAACATAGGCCTATAATAAGATTAAGATATGCACTCACTAATCATCACTACAAGTCCCTTTTGGAATATTATACTGGTTTTTTGGGGTGTGGGTTGCTGATTTCACAGGCTTGCACATTTATTTATTTTATGCCTTACTTTAAGGGATAATAACCGTCTAACATGCAGCGTGCACGAGTCCCTGAGCTCATCAATGCAGATGGTAATGGCTGTGCGGTGGCAGCACCTGCTCCTCTGGATACAGGACAGCCACATGTCTGTCTTATTACCAGGGTCATAACACAGCCAAACATCTGCCTCAGTCACTCTCCCATCGCACAGCCGTGTACCCACAGTCGGCGGGCCGGCACCTGCCAGGAATTCCCAGCTCACAGGATGAAAGTCTCCTGAAAAAATTTTGAACTTTGCTCAATTGCTGCTTGTTTTCATGCCACTATTTGCAGTCCCTTAAGCTGAAGTACAATGTGCCACCCTCATTCAGGCCTAAATGATGTCCATGTGCTCTCAGGCAGCATCCAGATCTCATTGTAGAGAAGATTTACTGCTGAACATCCATGTGCCAGTGTTCATTCAGTTCCCTGTATAAACCCCAGGCAGGGAAACAGGCTGCTTCTCCACTCATGTGGGGAGCCAGTCTGTCGTCAATCAGCCAAAACATCATGTCAGCCGGTCGTGCTTTTTACCTTCGGACACATCCAGCGACCTGAGGGACACAGATACAGGCACAGGCAGAGAGAGAGGAAGAGAAAGATCGCTATGGGGCTACGATCTCAGCTATCAAGATAGATTGTCTTTGGTGGTGGATGTACATTCCCCCAGTGATATCCCATCAGGCCAAGGTGAGGAGGTGGAGGGCCAGTGTGTGTGTGTGTGTGTGTGTGTGTCTTCATGTACAGGGGTGATGTTGATGTCCTACACTTGATAGACCCTAGCCAAGCATCAGCGTTAATGGCCCACCAGGGAGACCTGACAGCTGAGCCCACATTCGGGTGCCTGCACACACACACACACACCTCAATCCCTGTTTCACACAACTCCTTCTCAGTGATGGACTACATTGATACATGGTAGCAAACACATGTATCATGACGTACGCAGTCCCTTTTGCTCTCCCGGAACACAGAAGAAACACACACCATCCCTCCGTACATGCAGGCACTCCCAGTCGTGATATATGTTATGTTAGAGGTCGGTTTGCCACTGTGGAGCCTCAGGGGGAGCTGCCAGTCTGTGGAGAATTGCTCTGCATGGTTTATGTATGTTCTTATGCCTCCTGAACACCATTATAGTGGGTTGTGCTTGATTAGCGCAGTTCTACACATAAGTGACCAGTAAAAACGCCCTTTGATGTGGCCCCCAGGGTTCTGGGCCCCTGTAGACGCCCACCTCAGGCTCTTTTTATATCTCTCGGCTTTCAAGGGAGGTTGGAACAGAACATCCACAGGGGAAAATACTATTTTAAGACCTACATAAGCACACACATAAAGGCACACATTGTCACATACAGTTCGTAAATGCATGTATACACATGTCCATGCAGCTGTAAGTCATTATCACACATATACACATGCCTGTGGATTTAATATTCCATTAACAACAGGCTGCAACAACGGCTACATTCTGCAATATTACAATCAAATAATTTGTTTGCTCCTAGGTGTTTGCAGTAATATGTCATTGCAATCTCATAAAGCCATTAACCTTTCTGTCTAAGGCACGCAGCAGAAAGCCCATTTTCTCTCCGCCTAATTTACTTTTCCTGCAACCTGACCTATTGAGCATGCCCACAAATCCCTCCTGTGTTTGTAGACTGTGAGAGCCAGCGCTGTCGCAGAGATTGAAATAAAATATCAAAGAGAAACAATTATTTGTTTGTTTAGGACTAATTCTAAGGACGGCAGCATTGCACGCGCTCACCTGTGCGCACGTACGCATTACACGCATAATTACAGAGCATTATTCCTCGGTGGGAGAAAAGGCCTGCAAAGATGTCATTCCAAATAGCTGAAAACCAGCTCCAGCTAGCGGATGCCAGGAGCTTTTAATTCACAAAGCTGTCCTGGCGAAAAGAGACTGGGCTTCAGCACAGTTGGATGCTGGCTTGCCAGGAGAGGCAAGAGGAACTGCATAGTGCAAATACAGTTTAAATGAAATGTGCTCACTCTCCTCCTGAGTGATTGTCCTTTAACCGCTTCAAACTCATAGTGTATGACAGTGGAAGTTCAAAACCCTCACCCTTCTCCTACTCCCCTCTGTGCCCTTATCTCGTCCTCCATGTTCTCACCCTCGCACCTTTAAACCTCTTACACATCACACCCTGTCTGAATTCCTCACACCAATTTACCCTCATTCACCGCAAACTTCATCACTGGTAATCTTCCTCCACTAGCTTCACATTTATTCTCCCTTCTCTTTCTCTCATCTCTCTTTCTACCCACCTGCCCCTCCAGGTTGGTAACTGGTGCAACTTTACTCCCGCCTCCTTTTCACCTCCTGGCCTCGTGCTCTGTTTCTCACATGCTCATTTATCACTGTGAGGTTGGATTTATGTTTGAGCACAATGTTATTTATTGGAACATTGTTGTTTTTTGTAGGTGGGGTGAAGCAGCTACTGAGACTGTTGTATGAGTCAGGTATGAGACAGAATGATAGCTTAAGCATTAAGTAATTCAATAAAATACTTATGGCATTTAGTATTAAACAATGGTTGTGAGTTGTTAGTGACCCTTGCCATACTTTGACCTTATACTTTTTTTTCATTGTGATGGAGAGAAAAGATGAAACAACTTTTTGGAAAATATGTGGGGAGCATTCAAAATGAAATCTTTTGGTTGTAATAGCAACAACAGAATGATGCATTACTGCCCTCTAGACAATGACATATCCCAGTATGCCGCAGCAGGGGAAAGCTTTTTGTCTGTCTGTCTGACAGTGTTGTTCATATCTTTCTGTTTCTGTCGTCAGATGACTACACGGCAGGACTCGCATTTTCAAATGTATGCACTTTAAAGCTGCACCAATCAATATTTTATATTCAAAATAGGTCAAATTACTACATGTAATGTGAAAGATGTCTGTCATAATGATAAACCCAAAGAGAATTTTCACCTTATTCTGCCGTTTCTCTAAGCTTTACAGGACATTTTAGCATCTTTTAGCTCATCCATTTTTATTTTACAACTCATACATTTACTGTTTTGGTTCACTTTCATTGCTCTCATCAATGTCATTTTCAGTTAAAAAGCTCTAACCCGCTGTACACTACTTGTCCGGCACCAAACAGCAGAAAGACAGTCGTGCAGACAGTAGAGTATTTAGGTGACAAAGAGATAGACATAGACCAAAACAAGTCTGGTGGACATGTAAATAGGTAGCTGTTAATATATTTGCCATATCAAATATATGTCAGTGTTTATAATGTTTCAATGTCTTCTAGAAATGGCCACAATAAGGCAGATTAAAGAAATTAAAGCATTTGTTTCCACATCCTCTTTATAATGCTAGATGGGTTTTTTTTTTAATTTAACCAAAGATAATTACAAACTGAAGATGATATTTTTGGCAAATAAAAAAAGCAATTAATTGAATTGTTCCGCATTAGTGTGGACACAGTGAAAGAGTTGTTGACCTTAATGCTTAGTGGATTAAACCCTCCAGTAAATCATTAATAAATTCAAGTCAAGTGAGATCAAGTGAGTTGAATTAATTTACAACACACACCCTATGTCAGAACAGCGTACCGAAGGACACTGAAGTAATAACAGCGTCTCAGTGAAACCAATCCTGCGAGTCCTCCTGCTCACACACCCCTCTACCTCATCCACCTGCAGCTCATCTCTCAGCAAATCTCTCCCAGTGGACTCTCAGTGGTTTCCAGCCCCTCTTCCACCCTCTCCCCTTCTATTCCATCCACTCCCAAGTTGCAGTAAGCCTCCTCTTTCACCTCCCTCCTCTCCTCCTTCTTCTTCGATCTCACCTCAGCGAGCATGTGAGCCCGTGGGGTTTGTGTTGATTTCTTTACCTGCTCTCGACCTGTCTTTTGTTTTCCAGGGCTCGCTCAGAACTCCTCTCCATTGCACAGTTACCATTGCTCCCCTCCATCCCTCACTCCCTCCCTGTTTTCTTATATCTCCTCTCCTCAGCAAGTCTTCAGCCCCTTGGGGTCGGGAATCGTATCCTTCTCCTCTGATCTGCAGCAGCAGGGAGCCTACCAGATTAGTGCTTAAGTAGCTCCACTTGCATTGGTTCCCATCGTACGCCACCCTCACTCTTTTGGTCTATACAACTCAGCATCCCCCTGCTACACACAAATACACATACACAGCCCATTAGCTAGAGTGGCATCTGTTTTTAATTGTACCCATCTGAGCACTGGCATAGTCTCCACATCCATGAATCGGCCAGTGCTAATTGCAGCGCCACATGTCTCATCGATGCCGGCTGCCACAGAGAGGTGTGAAGAAAGAAATGCACAGTGTGACTTTGCATATTTATTACCTCCTCTGGCTGAGACACTTGGCTTTATGGCCCTGTGATCATATAGGCCAATGCACATGTAGTCATTATTAACATTAATAGGTTCGTATGCTGTGTCTGTTCTTATGCATGTGCCTGTGTGTGTGTGTGTGTGTGTGTGTGTGTGTGTGTGTGTGTGTGTGCATGTGTGAGATCCTGCTGAGAGAGGAGCTCAGGACTTATGTATTATTTATGGTAAAAAGATAGTATACTCACATGTACTTATTTGACATAAGCCTTGGCGAGCCCTCCCCTTGACAAACATACCACACGTCTTTTAATCCGTTTATGCTGTATATTGTTGGACTTATCACACTTATCGCAGCCGTGACCTGATTTTATTCTCACCACAGGCCTTTAATTGGGCCTTTAAGTAGCAGACCTGTAAACTCTAAAGATGACCTGGTATGAAACTAAAATCAGGTTGGTTGATTTTTTGCCAGTTTTAAAATGAAACCTTTTGGAGCGTTTTGAGATTACAATACAACAAGAAAACAAAGTTTTGATCTGATAAACAAATATGTTCTTTTCTTTCTTTTTAGTTTTTAAGTCCGTTCACCCTTTGCTAGTAGTAATAGAAATACTCTGCTACAAGTAAAAGTATGAACATCAAAATATTTCAGAATAATATATATTATATTATTGGATTGTAATTATTGTGTATAAATTGCTTTAAAAAGGTTGGTAAATTTGGAGATGGTTTTAATTATGTATATTTTACAGATTACTTTACACACTGCTGGGGAGCTTGTGAAATTTCCCCTGGGACCAAAAAGGCCTTATTTATAAAATGATATCCAAATGTATTAATTGATTATATTTGGATATCAGATAGATGGGATAAGCAAAACCACAAAAATAAAAACCGAGTCGTAATAAATATTATTTTTTCAGCTCATCACTTCTTGGATCCATTTCAAGGGTTATATAAATGAAATTTATACTGAAATTAAATGAAGCATTCTATTTTGGCCATTATCAAAGGCAAGCTAAATGTAGAAAGACAGGGCTGGCGGCAGCAGCACTGTCTGTGTGAACATCACAGGCAGTTCAGCAGGGGAGAGGTGCACAGGTAGAGGTAAGCAGTGAGTCTCTGGCATACACACACACACACACTAGTACAAACACTAGTGTGTGTGTTTGTGTGTAGATTCATTTGTCCTGCATACTTGTGGCGTCTCTGTGTGTTTCTGTGTCCACACGCACACTTCATTATGATTAATAAGCAAAACGAGACATCACTTTACAGGTTATTAGGCAGGCTTATCCTGGCCTGACATGTTGCTGACTGTAATTGTTTTTGATATATGTCATTCGGCCACCGATCACATTTCTTGCGTTTTCATTGCAGCTTGCTGCCTTGTAAGCAAAGCATTCGGAAAATGGAGAGATGACATAAGGAGCACAGCTAAATCAACATAATGAAAGCAGAGAGTTGCTCCTCTGGGAAGAATATCCAAATGACAGACATCTCAACGACTCTATCAGGAGCAACATCACTGTTCCAGATGGATGATGTTCAGCTTAAAGCAATAGTTTACTTGCGATTTGTAGAACACTTGAACTTTTCAGCATTATTAGATTAGGTGATTAGATGAAACCTTAATGGTCCCCATGGGGAAGCTGAGCTTGTTGCGGCAGCAGAGAGGAGGATCTAGATAAGAATTAAACAAATAGAAAGGACTGAAGATAATGCTGCGTGCAATTTCTACAACAGAGCATAATGGCTGACAGATTACTTTGTGGATTTGTAATGGACAGAGGGATGGAGTAGGAGCTAGTTCATTGCAAAGGCTATAGATGAAAGGGAATAGAAAAATAGAGGTATTTCAGGAGGGGCCTAATTTACCGCAGTGAAAATGTGTAAAGCAGGGACACTCAACTTACTTTGCCTGGGGGCCACTTTTCCAAAATGACAAGAGTTCAGGGGCCAGTTAATAAAAAAGCATTATAATATTAATTAGATTAAATGGATAAACATTAAAAGGCCCAAAAGCATTGGAAATGGGTTTTAAAGTGTAAAAACAAATTTTCTCACCACCGTCACACCAGGATGTTTAGTATATGTCACTTAGGGACTTCATGAGTTAAGGTCAAGCATAAAGCTGTATAAGGAAGAGTTGAGGGCATTCACAGTGTTTGCTACACCTGTGTCACCATGGGTTCTTATGGGTTAACTTAACCTATTAACTAAATGAACTTGGTACAAGCATTTAATAGTTGCAACTGCATTTTAAGAGTTCATACAACATTAAACACAGCTGGAACCTCTTTCATCATGCAATCACTCAAACGTTGGAATGATTCATAAACATGAACCATAAACCGCTCTTACCAGGAACAGAATGAATAGCATATTTAAGATCATTTAGTGTGAAATACACATATATGGCTTGAGGCAAAAATGTCAGAGAGAGATATCTCACAACCTGAGCAAATTAAACCAAACCTTTCTGCATAGCTAGATACCACCGCAGCTCAGAAGCAGGAAAGAAAAAGGATTTTTGTAATTTGGCTGAACTGACCCTTTAAATTGGTTTACAGGGGGGAAGAAGGCCATGAAATGTACTTATGCTTCCAAAGTAGGACATGACAGAAAAAGTTTGAAAACCACTGGTCTAGAATTAAATGCACGTGGTTCATAAAAGCTTTTACATTTGCTGTCGTTGAAAATAATGAGCGAAAAAGACAGAAAGAAAAACAACAATACTTCACAGACTGATTGTACGATCTGAAGCAACATACTTCAGAAATTACCTATTCTGTCACTTTTGAAGTATTTTGTCACTTTTGAAGCAACATACTTCAAAAGGGACAAAACAGATACAAGGCTAAGAATTTGATTGACTGCTTAATTCTATCTTGAAATTGTCAATATCTGCCTCCAGGTATTTGTCGTGACAAGGAGCAACACATTTTCTTCTAATTTATTAAAATATTCACACAACTCGTGCCCTTGTGTCCTCAAAAATAAGTGCAACTCTGAAAATATTACTTTCAAAGTATTTGTCTGTCTTCCGTGCCAAACTTGGCAAAAGGTAATTATGTCTTTTCTGCAATTATAGATAACAGCAGTAAAAAAAAAAATAGCCTGACTGTGAAAGCTGCATACAGATTAACTTTATAGTTAAGGCAAGCTGTGGGTGCACTCATTTTAAGGTGAGTGTTTAGAAAATGAAAATGAGGAAATAAAATATAGAAAACGTTCTTCCAGAGTGAAACATGTGCATACAGCTAATAGAATTAATTAATGGACGGAGGTGTAGCGGTGCTTTTGCTTTCAGTGTGTGTCTCTTGCACATGATGGGATGGTGCTGGACTTATAAAAGGGCTTCATTCCAGCCTCCATTATGTCGGTGGAGCGGAGCAGCATTAAATGAGGGACCTGCCAGTCACCTATGGAGCAGATTCACAGACGTATGAAGACATTCCAGTTTGAGCTTGTTGCCTCGATACTTTCCTTTGAGCAAGTACAAATAAAACATGTCTCCTCTTTGGTTCAACTTCCTGCTTCCCATCTCCAATTTCTCTCCAGGTACATGATTAATGAGCCCAGAATTATAAAAAAAAAAAAAAAACCCTGCTGTGAAGCTGCTGCAAAGGTTTTCTTTTCTTTTCCTCTCCTTTCTTCCAAACAAAGAAAACTTTGCCGTACCGCCATCTACATTTTTCACTGCTAATTCTGGTTGTCCACCGGGGCGCCGGACAGACAGGCTTAACCTTCAATAACCTGTCTCCTCCTTCCATATCAGATGACTCCAAAAAAGAAATTCAAGTCACACTCCTCTGCTAATTAACTCCTCTGATGGAATTCAGGATTGGAGGGACGCTGATCACCTTTTTATCCAACATTTTCCTTGTTATTAAAACCCTCATAATGCTGAACTTACCGACACGAGCATCCTTCTCCCAGCCTTGATTTTAGCTCCCGGCGTCCACACGTCCATCAGTGCGATGCCATGGAGATTAAGGTGTTGTTGTATAAAAATAAGCATTCCGAAGGGGACTCATTAGAGGTGTGAAAAGAGGCTGATGGAGCAGGTAAAGTGAATGAGATGGATGACCTGAGCCGCAGCAGTCCCTGGGATGAATCCAGGATGTGACTGGTATACATGTTGTGTGACAGCTTTGATTGAGACACTCGCCAGCTTAATCCGTTCCCTCTCACTTTCTGGCTCTCACGCAAATGTAAAGCAGGTAGATGGAGCTGTAGTGGAACACGCCAAGGACAGAGGGAGAGGAAACATCCAACAACAGGACGTGCCGTTTGTTTGCGAGGCTGATCAAGGGCGGCAATCCAAGCCAGCCATCAAAAGCAACATGGCTCCATGGCAGCCCGGCGGTTCACAATGCAACACTTATTTTCCCTTTTGAGAAGATTCATTCCATATATGCACATATAATGCATATAAAAAAAAAATCAAATAACAAGAATAAGCATCAACAAGCACAGCAGCGACTCCTGCCTCCAGCAGCTCTGTGATTTTTTTTTGCCATTGTTGTCTCTCATTGTTTTAGCTTGAACAACCAGACCAGTATGTTTTTGCTAGTCTAAGCTCTTTAACTACAAATGTATACAATGCACTTTATCATTTTGCTGACCATTTTCAAATTATACGGTTTTAGATTTTTTGGAATATATTTTTCTTGCTCTTCCAGACAGCCATTGATTTCCATTCATTTCTAAAGGGTGTTTAAATATGTTAAAATTGATTAGAGAACTTTATTAAGTTTGCGTTAGTAATGTGTATGTTATGTTACACCATCGTTGTATGGTGATGTGCTTCAAGAGCAGACTGACTGAAAAGGTCTGCATCATATTTCCTCATAACAATAATGTAAGGTTGACAAAAACTACTGAAACTTGATGTTCAATGTAATGGATCACACAATATAAACAATTTCCAGAGTCTATACATGTCAAAAATATATTCAGAGTATATGTGATATGTTTGATTGGGCTAATACATGCAAAATCCAAGACTTGCTTTGATATAGCATCTTTAAAATATGAATCTTACAGATATAAGATTTTCCCTGGCAAACATTTAAACGATAAGGCCATTATTATTCTTTGCTTTTCTCACTGTCAACAAAAATGATGAATGCATTAATCTCTCTACGATTTCTGACTTTCCCTCCCCTGCCTGTGCCTCTCAGGCCCAAATCCATCAAATCTTTTCTCCTTAAAACAAACAAGTAATTCCCTAAAACAGCTGGGCACTGTAGTGTTTAGCAAATATTACTGAAACAGGAGTAAATAATACATTTCTTGGGGACTTGTTTCTGTGGATTATACGTTTGGCAGATTAGTGGCTATATATATGTGGGAAGGACTTGTTGCTAATTGGTGGGTTTTTAATAGTTTTTTTACAACAACTGAGTTCTATGGTACAGATGAAAAAGATTAGGCTTGGGGTGCACAGATGATACCTATGAGCAGAGTCAATTCGTTGTTGATTTTGGTCTATTCATGGGATTTATTGGCAAGAAGAGAAATACAGATTGATTTCTAAAGGGAAAATAATAGCTGAGCTTCTTTCGCTGTCTCCTTCAATGTAGATCCATTTCTAAAAATCTTCTGCTTGGTGTCTGCACCCCAGTAGCAAGATCGATGGTCCAAGCCATCTACAAGAGGTTTCATGAGTCCTTCCACCTGATGGACTACGACGAAAGCTTCGTCACTGCCAGAGAGGACGTCATCTCTGCCATCCAGGACCACGAAGAGCAGACTCCAGCCAGGATCACCTTCAGTTCAGCACCTCAGAGGTTCTGGAAGAAAGAGTCTTTGTGTGACGAGATGACAAATAATGTGACTCAGTTCACACTTCTGGTCAATGTGTCAATGTCAATGCAAACCGATGTGATTGTGTTCATGAATAATGAGCTGGAGGAAGTGCAGCAGGAGGAAATGATGGACTCTGAGATGGAGGAAATCCTGGTTCAGACCTCTGCTGTCCAGAACATGGATCACCAAGTGCAGACTGCTTCATCTACCCAGGATCATCAGAGTCTGAGACACAGGAACCCCTTCAGGTTCAGGAAGATGATGCTGAGGAGGAGAAAGGGAGTGAAATGCTTCTTCAGTGGTTCCTGGAAGATGCTGCTGCTTTTGTATTTCCACTAAGGATTAAATAACAGCAATGTCTTTGTAAATACATTGTTAAGTGCATTACATAAATAGTGTTCACTGAAGGTCATAAATCATTTTGTCTGTATATACTTTTATTTGTACTTGGACAAAAAGTTCTCTGGGTCCTGTTTAACAGCTCAAAAACATATTTAACATTATTTTGTCACCTTGACAGACCATGATTTCTCTTTTAGAAGAATTGCCTATAAACATGATTTTGAGCTGGTGACATGTTTCAGAAGTCCTCCACAGAAAATGATGTTGGATTTATGGAGCCCAGAGGATGACGCCTGCTGACTTCAGTGTAAACTTATTCTCATCAAATCCCATGAAAGCAACAAGTAGTCCGTTTCCCAGCCCTGTCTGTGACTCAGCCACAAGCCCATTCGTTTGTGCTGAAAATTTAAATCTGTAAATATATATCTCAAATATGTAGTTTAATTTTTAAAATCATCATCAAGTCATTTTTTATTTTCTAACAAATGTTACTCAAACAGGAGTAAATATCGCATTTAACGGTGTATGTGGGATTGAGTCAAAATAAACTACGGTGTGTGGGTGTTCACGGCAATGAAGCAACATGTCACTCAGTGAAATGGTGTGGCTCATTTATGTGTTCTTAAATATTTTTGGATAGTAATGGAGCTCTATTGCACAGAAGGATATATCAGAACATGGCTCCACAGCCAGCACTTGTTAGTAGAATAAATGGGTGAAGCCGTTTTCCTAATGAAACTTCATTCTCCCTTAAAGCCCAGGATTATGTGATAACCAGGAGGGCTGGTACCGAACGTGATTAAACAGAACATGATTTGACACGAGAGCAAAATGAAAGTGTTCGTTTTGGATTCTATCATGCGCTCGGTGCAGGGGCAGAAAATGCATTTATTCCCTGCGATGAAGCCGACTTTGCCTCACTGTTAACCGAGTTTCTCCAGCTCGGATATTTTTTGGCCTAATTGCAGCCACTGGCTAAATCCTATCCATTTGCATCGATCTCCTTTGAAGAGAGATGCAGATGAGCTTAACGAGTGTGCTAATTATGCTCGCTCGGCGTGGGGAGCCTGCTGTAGCCGCAACTTTGTGTGTGTGTGTGTGTTTGTGTGTGTGCATATTTGAAATTTTAGGCTTGTGCAATTCCTGAGTGTTTGTTTTTGGATGTGCATAAATATGTGGGGACAAACAGCCTGCCATTAAGAAGAGAGTGACTTAGTTTGAATAGTATTCAGTGGACTAATAATCAGTCTGAATAGGCTTTGATTGCTTTGTTTGGAGGTGCACATAAAGTCAGCTCAGCATCAGAAAACAACCTGTCACGCTATCAGAAAAAGAAAGAAAGAAAATGGAACTATTTTGCTGACATCCACAGAACAATATTTTTCAGTGCTGACATGAGAATGGAGACAAATGCTATTGTGTGTGTGTGCGTGTGTGTACCTGAGGCTGTTTTGGTCCAGTGTATGTGTGTGCGTGCTGCTCTGCCAGCCAGTGTAATGGCAATGACTGGTGTTGTCTACCCTAGCACACAATAGCCTGGACACCCAGACAAAATGTCACTCGACAGGCCTGCCTCTTCTATCTCTCTCAGCCTCCTCCTCTCTCTCTCTCTCTCTCTCTCTCTCTTCCTTCATTCTTTTCCTCTTTGCTGAAAGGAATGTAATGACATGGACGAGTGACAGAGCTGGAGCATGAAAAGCTGTGACACCGGGGCACAATACGTACATTTGTGACTAAACATCTCGGAGACATGAAAGCGCCCTAACAGATAGATAATTGGCTGCGGTTGCGGCTTCTCAAAGCGAGCCGAAGACAGCGAAGGGCTGCAACCGTCAAAACACATCAAGGTTAATGGAGAATTTCAAAATGTTGGGTTCTTTTTAAATCTCAGTATCGGAGGGGGAGGAGGGAGCACGCCACCCAGCAGGCAAAGCTTTCGGCACACAAAGGATATTTCATTGCTTTCAGGATGGAGCTGTCCTGTTTTCGATTTTCGCTGTTTCCCTGCTGTATTTTCACTCTGAGACATGACAAACTCGGAGTGTGACAGTGGAGGAGATGGATGACACTTTTTCGACAGTATGACCACGTTCATTGATTTTCACAAAGCATCATTCAGAGTGTAGCTTATTTCTTTAAATAATGACAACTTTCAGGTCTCGCTGTGGCGTTTCCATCTTCCTTGTTACCTGCTAACTAAAAACAAAGCACAATCTTTATTTTCCTTTTGGCTGTTTCCACTTTATTTGCCACGCATTTAAATTCCCTCGCAGAACAAAGATGCATTGCCACCAGATATAACAAACAATATTGCTAACAAGAATAGGAAATTGGATTTTCAAAACAACCCACGGCAATACATTAAGTTTGAAAAAAAAAAAGTGAGATTCCAGTTGCATACGCTTGTTTATAAATGTGGAAATGGAAGCAAGGAAGCAAGCTTGTTTCTTTCTAGATGGAAGCATCATTCTTGGCATTGTCATGCTCCTGCAAAAAGGTTGCACCAGGATGAAATAATGTGTGAGGCAACCGCAGCTGTCATGTAAATGTGTAGGTAGCAAGACAAGCACAACCAGTTCCCATTTGCAGGAAGTGCTCCCTCGATTTCGTCGTTTAAAGCGAGTGATGTTCTCCTCGTCGCGCGCCCGGCTGCGAGAGAGCCGGATGTTTCCCCCGGACGGCAGCTCGGTCACGACAAGACAGGCCCGGGGGCAAACAAACTGAGGAGATCAGACACATACACGCACATGTTTCCGCTCAAACACGCCGAGGTTTGGCGGCGAGTAAGGCAGTCACTAGAGAGAGAGGAGTGGACAGGCAGGCGGGCTGGCTGAAGTGAGATGGATGTTGGCTCTAGGAGGAACCTCACAGCACACGGCTGCTGGGACTTAGAGATAATTTGCCGCTTGTCTGTGAAAACAAGATGTAAAACCATACTTCATTGTTGTCCTTGCTGTCCCATCTGCCATGGGCCAGAATGAAAATGACCTGTGCTTCTGTGTGTGTGAGTGGATTCTGTGCAGCATCCTCCTGCACACAACCAAGCGTGCATGCAAGGCTGCGAATCAGGCCAAAGTGAAGCCTTGCATGTGCACGAGCACACACACGCCTAACAGAGACACGCTTGTGTCAAAGCTCAGAAGCCTGTGCACAAACGTCCTCGCTGGCTACAGGTTCGGTTCACACTTGATGATGAAGGCTTGAGACTCATAAGGCTTACTTTTAATTAGCTACATGGTCATTAAAATGTGTTAATTGTATGCATTGTGTTAATGCCGTGTCAAAGTCAGCTAAGGACGAGGCTCGGCGGAAACTGCGGTTTAGCGACTCTCCAGTAATGCGGTGTGACCCTGTGTAATTTTAATATGATAATTGGAAGAAGTCCCCCTGCCCCGTCCATGCACGCACGCACACACACACACACACACACTCACACTCTCCGGACAAACTTTGGCAGATGAGAAAGAAATGCAGCGCCCCCTTTTGGTGGGCTCTCTGCCTGGATTAGTGTTTTCATCAAAATTTAACAACAGCATGAGTCCCCAACACCTCTGCTGGCTGGACAACACATCAGATAGGAGTAATTCACTAAAGCAGAGAAATTCACCTGTGCTTCCCAAATTGCAGTGACGGACAAATTGCAAAGTGCTGCACGCTAATGCACCCGCCTCACCACTGGGCCTGATTGTTCAGCGTCCTGTGGCAATTCGGTGCATGTGGAAAAAAAGGTATAGCATCAGATTTAACAGTAAAAATAAATAAGGTATAATAAGATAAAGTGCTTTTTTACTTGTGCCCTGGTCGCACAATATCTTCTGCAATGCAACATGGGAGCTTTGAAAGTCACAACTGACCAGCCATAGTACAAAATCCCTACACTCACATATAAATAGCCCGAGTACGAAGCCTAAAGGTGCTGCAGTGCCTGCTGAAGTGTCATGTCAGTGTCAGATCTATTTGGTAGAGTTATGAAATTTGCCCATGGGCCGAAACTGTGGCACGACATTCGCCATTTTGGTTCAAGCCTCGGTTGGCTGCAGTTCCATGCCCCGGCGGTGCTGCCTTCACTGACGCAGCGGAATGCCGTAATTAGGGTGCACAGATGGACGAGTACAAAAAAAGTGCTATAATGCCCAAGAAGTAGACGTGAGGGGCACAAAATGAATGGATGAATGAATGACCGAAAAATAAATAAATGAATGAACGAACAAATGAATGATTAAAAAAAGTGCGAATGTGATATGTCCTATTATTTTAGTCATTGTTTTGTAGCTATTCTATGTATATCACTTTATCTGTTGTTTGTATATGGATGTATGGCTATTTTGGAATTGAATAGGCTAAACAATTAATATATGCAAAATTATTTTTAAAAATCCCACAGCTGACTGGTGCATTTTTTATTCGTCATTCATTCGTTCAATCATTTATTTATTTATTTGTTTATTTTACAATGTATGATATTACCTGTTACATTTTGTTACATTTTTTCCCCCTTTACCCTGAAAGCCATTATCAGTCAGCTCGGAGCTTAGAAGTAGGAGCTTACAAAGAGACCATGAAGGCAGCATCGCCTTGAGTCCGTCGCCTGTCAGAAACAAGCGCAGTTATTCAATATGTCCGCTTCTGTTATCGTCCGGAGGCTGGCGGCTCTTTCCGGGGCCTCGGCGGTGGCAGCTGGGGCTTACGGGGCTCACGGTAGGGACTCTTCATCAGCTTAAACTGCGGACTCATCCACGGGTCTTTCCACTGGGGCTGGACAGTAAAACACAACCAGGAAAGACTGCCATGTGAAACACTTACTGCTCCAGCCTCCCTTTAAAAAGATGCCAATTTAAGGTTGGCTTCCTTATCGACACGGCTGCATGGCTCTTAAACATTAGCAGCTGAAATGTACTACTCTTTAATAGGCTAAGGATCAATTCGGCCTCTAAATAACACACCTAGCAGCAAGTTATTTTAGTGAAATACATGATTGTGTAATCAAGGTGACCCGCCTCCTCAGTGTGTCATGGTGGAGGGAGGCTTATTTAAAGAGTCAGTAATAAAAATGCAGTCAGAAGTGCAAGTTGCAAGTTTGTCAACTTTAAAGATTGCTCACATAGATCTCATGGTAAAGTTGCACTGACACTGCTGTCTATCTTGAGACAGAAATATTTACTCTGCATTACGGCTGACAACATGAGAGAATACAGAAAGACCACAGCTAGTGTTTACAAGCACTGACACAAGTCTGAAGTGACGTAAAGCTTTATGACATTACAGTGTTTGTGATCCATAAATAAATTATTGCTAAAATATTATATATAGTGGGATCCTTCAAGGGAAGTGTGTTGATTGCTGTAAAGTTATAATTATATGTGTGTGTCATATTCAGATTGTTGCTGTTTCTCTTCCATGTTTCTTGCTCTAGGTTTCAAAAACAGTGACCCCGATGACTACCAGAGAGTGGTATGTACATAAATGCCCCTGTGAATAGCAAATTGTGGTATTAAAAAGTTCTTCAAAACTTTCCACTTCATCACTGCTGCAGTCTCCTGATGCATTTTCTACTTCAGTGATCATGTCGGAGATCCTGATCTTGATTATGCAGTTTTGAGATTGGTTTTAGAGTTACTGTAGCAGCATGGGTTTTTTTACTCATGCCATGCTAAAAAAATTGCCTATGAGTTTTTTTTTTCAAACTTGTTGACTTGCACTATTGATCTGGAAACTTTCTGAATGTCCAAGTACAGGAAAAGGTTTTAGAATATGTGTTTAAGAATAAGGGCGTTTCATTTCATTGCATCTGATTGATGAAAATTATATAATAGGTGCATGGTAGTAACCCTTTCACACTAGTGACTCATTCAGTTTTATCTCGTAGTCCATTGACACTATACAGTAGCAGACCTTGTCAAGCTTTTCCATAAAATCTTCAATTCATTCAAATGAAGTATGTTTCTGAAAGCTTTGTCTCTGTGTGTGTCCCCGTCCAGCTGTTTGAAACCGCCAACAAGTACCATTTCTACCACAGCCTGGCCCTGCTGGGTGCTGCCCACTCCAGCAAACCTGCTGTGGTGAGTATGGAAGCCTAATACTAACTCTCAGGCCTGGATGCACTTGAGTATTCTTTAAAATTGAACTGGTGTGATGGTGTGAGTCTGTCCTCACTTAGAACATCAGTACTCCTTTAGGCCATAGTTACAGGGGATACTGTTTTGAACACACCAGTGCTAACAGTTGGCAGTGGAGCAGTGAAATTTCAGCTAAGATTTTGTTTTGTGCTGTACCAGTTTTATCAGATTATAACTAATAGAATTTCTAACATATGCAAAACCTGTGCTCCCAAGTATTTGCAATGTAAAGCCTATTTAAAAATTCATGAGCCACAAAATGTCTGATTGAAAATCAACTAACTGCATGAAATGGAGAGACAAGCCAGATTAGGTGTGATTTATGTGGTGGTTAGTACAATCAGAATCCCTTGGATGTCACATCTAGTAGGAGCTTTATGAGAAGAATAGAATGAATTGTTGTATATTTATTGTACACAACAACTGATAAACTAACAGCTACAACAGGTTAACTGTACAGAACACACCTCCATCAACCCAAGTTAGCTGGAAAACTAGTTATGAAGTTAGCAGAGAGGTCAAAATAAATCATTTTAAAAGACAGAGACAGCTAAAGGTGATGGTAAAACCACCAGCCTCTGCCAAGTGGTAGTAGTACAAATGCAAACTTGTTACAGGAAGAAAAAGAGACCAAGCTTAAAGATGACAATTCCAGGATCACTTTCTTGTATAAAAAAATAATATTAAATAACATCAGTGTCTCATCTGACAGGACTGCGGAGGCACATTGGAACAAAAAGGTTGCTGTACTCCAAACAGAATCGAATTCTGTGTGTTATCAGAGGCAAAATGGTGGTTTGCAGCCAAAGTGGAGCAAAACATTTGGCCTTCACTGCTAAAATGTTTGGACAGGCTGGTTCACCATCCCCCAACACAGTGTCATCTGCAGCTTTTCAACCGTGCTATGTGACTGGTTGCAGGCTGTATATGTTCAGCTCACATCCAATTATGTTGACATCTTGTTTTGAGGGGCTCCCACTGTAACTTTGACAGCATCTCGGTACAGTGTGGATGTCATCCAGTGAACACACCTGGTGAGAGTCAACTTGCTGTGTTGTGTTTTGAGTCTGATAACATGCTGAACCTGATCTAGCTTTAAGTGTGATGACATTCTTACATTTGGAGTTTGTTTCTTGCCTGACTGATTAAAAATACACAATTAAAAATGTTTCTTGTGTGTCATCTGTCCCCCCTCTATACAGGCTGGTACCCTCCTGATAGCGGGCATGGGGATGTTCTGTGGCTCTCTGTACCACCAGGCCATGACAGGGGACCCTGGTCTACGCAAGGTGGCTCCCATGGGGGGCATGGCTATGATCGTTGGCTGGCTGGCCATTTGTCTCTGAACTGCAGCGGTTCACGTCTCCTCCACAGGACCACAATGTGACACTAAACTGTCAGATTGTTAATGGATGAACTGGAGAGCTTGTGAGAGTTGGCTGAGGGGTTTAAAGTGCAGGAGTTATATCACACATCGAACCGCTCCCTGTCCTGGGTTGCGGGTGCCAGCAGGAGATAAGGTCACAACAGAATTATCACTTCTCTACCATCGCTGGCTGTTTCTGACTGCTGCCCCGAGACCATTTTGTTCAGTTAAAATGGATAAGCAAATGAATATAGTACATCATGCATGCATACTTTGTTGATCTGACATTTTTAATGGCATGTCTATTTTTACTGGGAAAGAAAATCACTAATAAGCAAATAGAAATTCTCAATGCTATACAAGGGTTTGTGACTGTGAATAAAATATTGTTTCTTTATTTTTACTATATTTTCCCATATTTCTGTTTATATTACTATACAGTTATACAGCACAGGTATGGCAAATAGACTAAAACTAAACAATGAAGGATTTATAATGAAATAAATACTTTTCCTTACACATTGTTGGGTTGTCTAATTTCTTCACACGGATCTCCACATGATCGTTCATCTCCATCCAGCCATTGGTTTGTCAGTCTTTCAGTCTGTCTGTTTCATATTAGCATTAGCACCTAACGTAAAAATGTACTGAAAAAGAGACTTTTCTCACAAGCTATTCAATATGCAGGAATTCATTGCATGTAGACTCCATTACATTTACTTGGCAGTAGTTAATTCACAGATTAGCGTTTTTAGACAAAACATATAAAATATTAATTCTTATGAAACAGCAGCTTAAATTGACCACAATGTTAAAATGCTACTTCCATGTTAATGCATCAAAAATAATAAATATATAATACATATACAGTATGTTACATATATTTTTGAAAGGGTTGCTGTCTTTTTATTATTGTTTTTTTAAATTCCTTCTATTGTAGATATCATATGTGGACAGAAGAAAGTTTACACTACCCATACAGTACTCCACTACACACCTCCAGGTACTGATGTTGGGTGCATGTATCTGTATCAATGCTGCAGCTGTTGGAATACCAAAATGAAGACCAATCACAATCGGCCAACGTCAGCGCCAGTTGAAGTGGGGTCGTCACTGTTGGGTTTTCAGTAAAGAGTGAATAAACCCATAGCATTCACTACCTACCACAGCCAAAAGAAATCATCTCTCTTGCAGCGCTGAATGTCTTCACAGCCTCAAGCATTTGATCCTCTAAGTGGCAGAACACAAAAGAGTTCATTACCCATGGCCTCCCCTTAGCCGGGGCCGTGTTCCAACCACTCCGCATTCAAATTGAAAGTGAAATCCATTGAAACACTAATTCGCCTTCCTGACTGTAGGCCCACGAATGGAGACCTTTAGAAAATAGCTGTATAAATCTCTGGGTCAATTTGCTGGGGTCGGCACATAAGCCGAGGCTCAGAAGAGAAGGCACTATTGACTCGAACACGTTGCCAATGAGCTCTCGATCACGACTCATAAAACCCTCATTAGAATTAAGTAGCTATTGGGAAGCATTCTGCTGTTCCAGGACCGAGCAATCACACAGCACAGAAAGATCTGACACCCCGTCATATATCTCCGACTCACATCTTTAAAGTTTATGGGAGACACCTGACTGAAAGTTACAGGGTGTTCCGCACTGTCGGATGCACATATGAGGCGCGATCATCAAATTCTCAGCTGCGTGTTAAACACTCGAGTGGGAAATAATGTGATTCTCTGACAAGACGTGAGCTGCACATTTTGACCAGTTTCACACAGGAGTCTTATTTTAGGGCTCTCTCCTCTGCAGCTGACATTCAGATGTGTGGATGCTGTTGCTGGCAGCACGGCACCTCTGTGTTAAAAATCCAACTGGATCGCAATGTTCTGCTCTGGCAGACCACATTTAATGTGTGAGCACATGAGAGAGGGAGAAATGGAAAGTGAGATAAAGGGAGACACTTGTGTCTGCTTCAATCTCTTTTACCATAACTTTCCAGGCGACTCAGACAAAGATATTCAGTCCTCTCACTATGGATATGAACAGAGCTTGTCTTTTCTTTATATCATTTTCTACTCACTTTACAGCATCTTTAAAGTAAATCTAATGTGGCTACTTTTAGACGGACCTGATTTTAAAGTGAGTAAAGTATCTCTACAGAGAAATATAAATTAATTACAAATATAACATACAAAATCCTTGTTTGTGTTTTCACCATCTCCAAATCAGTATTTAGTATTTTGCTACATCCATATTACCATCTACCCTCACAGTCATGGCTGGATTAACCTATTACAGGATCAGGGCTCACCTACCACAGGAGGAATTTAGGAATATGCACCATATAAACAACAAGATAATTTAGATTAGCATGAAAGTTCATTTCTGACCTTGCAAATATAGTTTGACAAAACAATACAAAACTCAAGGTCCACTTTCTGGATTGTTTTGTGTTTTTGACCATATTACACTGTTTTCACATGCAAATAGAGTTATGAAGTAAAATGTTAAGAAATCAATACAGCTATTGAGCTTGCATTTCAACTAATCCATCTCCATGACAACTGAACATCCATCCACTGATTGAGACTGCGTGATATGGTTGAAATCTCCAGAAGAGCTTGTAAGCAGATCTTAAGCTGGGATATTAAAAATAATAAAGGTCTAAAAACTAGTAAACCCGCCCACTTTGACTGGGTGGTGATCCGGCCTTGCTCACAAGCCTTCCAGGGTCTGCAGCAGAGACCCCCCCAGCACCACACTGCCACCTTCATGCCTCACACTGGGGATGGTAAATTTATCATGATGTGCCAAACTTCATGGCACTTATTCTGATGGTTCAACAGTGGTCTCTTCATGCCATAGAAGCTTCTTCCAGCTGATTTCAGTCTCCCACTGGCCTTCTGGCAAACTGTAGCCCAGATGTCATGTGTTCTTTCCTTCACAGTTGTCACTGGCATGGGTGCCTGATTATATTTTAAAAAGGGGGAACAAACTCAGAGAGATGCATAAGTGGTGAGGGGTCTAGGGGTTCTCCCCCAGAAGATTTCAAACAAATGTCCTGTATGTCAGTTTGGCTTTTGGGTGACAGTAGCTACAATCCTATTTTTAGTTAATTTAAAGTTTGGCTTTAGTCAGTGGGCCAAGCAGGTTCATCCAACTTACGCCAGCCTTTCCTTTCCTATGCTCTATTTTCAGTCCATGATCACAGTTAAGATAAAAGGCATGTCTCTCTTCTTATAGTACAATGATCATTATTGTAGGCTGAGGGGACTGCATGATGATACGATTCTTTTTAAATAGGCAAAAAGTGAAGACACAGAACCATAACTTCCTCCCCCTAATTGAATGATGGGGATGCATTTGCTCCACTTGCTCCATATGGTCATCGGTCTCCTTTTTGCACGCCTGTTCAGTTTTTGAGGATGGACACACTTTTTTCATTTCTTTCAAGTATAGTTCGACATTTTGTGCACTAATTAACACCATATGTCTCATTTGTTCAAGTGATGCAAAAAGTGAAGCGTAAAAACAACAATTGCATTTTATGGAGGGTCATGTGCTCGAAAGTTACAATGCCCAGCCAAGAATTAGTCACACATCTGACTTCTGCTTTTAAATCATCTCTTCACAAAGTTTCTTTAAGTGTTTCTTTGCCTTCATGGTTCGAGTTTTGCCACAATGCTGACTCAACAAAAATTAAACCTTCCAGCTACTGGTGTCGTTATACAGTCAAGCGAAACCCATTGATGACACATGAGTGATCTCCATTTAACTAATTACGTGGCTTCTAAAACCAACAGGCCTTTTTCACAGCAGACATTTGGACTGGCACTGTAGGAAAAGCAAAGGCGTGACTAATAACATTAATGATGGCTCTATTCAAGCGTCCCGGTGAGCCATGACAGTGAGCAAGTGTTCACAGATGCCTGAAACTGAAGCAGCCTTTCTTGCTGTGACATATTAAAAGGCCTTTTGTGAAAAAGACCTGTGACGATTTAGATGTGTCCTATCAAAGGGGTTAGTGATCAGTGTCAAAAAAAACCCCCCACATTAAATCCCCTTTTGTTCAATGTTGTAAAACCATAAAACATGAACACTTTCAAATGGGGTGAATATTTTTTACCGGCACTGTTGCGGTTTAATCTGCAGAAGCAAACCCAGTGGCGGAAAGCCTGTCTGGGTTTCTGCCTCTGCGCCAGTCTGTGCTGTTGTGAGCATCACGAGAAAGAAGAAGAAGAAGCACAGATACTAACGGTATATATTGTTAATTATACCTCCAGGGACTTCCCCCTGCACTTCACAAGCTTCCCTCTCCTTTATTTCTCTTACCCTGCAGACGGATTTAATTACATCAGCTTCTTCTGCGGAGGGAACGACTCCTTGTTCCATTGATTTCTTGTTCTGAGTCTGTTTTGGTCAAAGATGAAGAGAGCGGTTGTGTGAGAGTCATCAGTCATGAGCGAGTGAGGTGATAGAGAGCTGATGGGCTGACCCTGCTTCTCCAGATCCTCTCCTGAACACATAGGCCATCTTACATGATTACCCCCAGCTTCCTCCCGTCTCATTCACGTGGACCAGGGCACGCACAAATATCTACCAACACACACACACACACAGGCAAGATATTAAAGCGCATGCTGTATGATACACACCACAGCAGCGCCAAATCCTCTCTGGGGCGCCAATCAAGCGGCGGCGGCTCGCACAGTGAAGCGGAATGACTGTAATGGCGAGCGCTCCCACATTTCGGTCCCTCCGCTGACCTTTTCAAGCCACTTAAATGACGGTCAGCGCTATCACACCCTCAGACAGATTACTCCCTCACTTCAATGGACACTGAGGCCCCATCACCACTGCCCCCTTTTCACAGCTTTATACCCAATCATTTCACTTCAATCTGCAGCACAGTGATGACGGCCATGCATCAGGGGAGCTGAGGGGACGACACCGGGTTAGGGGGGGGGAGCTGCCATTGTTACCATATCACCATAACCACTATCTGCAGCAGACGTCTCACTGAGTAATGCAATGTCTGGGAACTGTTATTAGCCAGCTGGGAGATGGTAGAAGGTGGCTGTGCTCGGGCTATGCTTTGTAAATGATAACTGTCTATAATGACACGGTGAAGTTTTACAACTGAGGATAAAAGTAATGAACTACTTTTCTCCTGCGAGCATAGCACAGTAACATTTTAGTGCTCGCTCATCAGTGCTAATTATTGAGAAATGTGCAAGTCCAAATGTTGCACAACCTTTTCTCTTCATTTGTCACATATTCCTATGAATAACAATCATTTTAGATTATTTAATCTCTCACTTGTTTCTTTAAAATAATCACTTAGTCTAACACAGTTTCCTTATGCTCAAGGTGATGTCTTCATATGTTTTGTCCCATTAACAGTTACACTGAACTAAAGCTATGCTTCTAATCCATACTAATTCTATACAATATTTACTACATGCTACTTGTGATATTATTAAAATATGAACATATTTTACCATTTCTACTATTAGGAAATGATACAATATGTGTCAGATGTCAAACATTAAACTGCTCGTTTGGAAAGCTACTGCTAATTAGACTTCACATCACAATGTTTTTCCTCAAATTTAATATTATATTTTTTGTTTTCCAAGAATGTTTTGGAGCTATTATACAACCACCCACAATCGAATTTATTTTTTCCAACTGTGAGCAGCTCCTCCATTTCCTTTGTGCATTGCATTACCAGTGTGCATCAACAGCACACTCAGTCTGAAAGTGTATTATGCATACTATCTGCTTTGAGAATATTTGATCACTTTTCTGTTGTGACAACACTGCAGACTAAAGACTAGCATTACTACTTAGAATCAGTTTGTAGTATGTGTGTATGATACAATGTAAGAGCCATGGACTGATCATGCCAACGCTAGCAGGGCAACATACACACAGTCATAATCCACAACTGTTGAAGTATTTCAGTCTTAACCAAAGTGGTGGGCCACCATCTGACTGACAAATCAAAATTGCCATATAGCGTGGCTTAAAACTTACAACAGATATTCAATTTGCTATCACATAAAACAAAGAAAAGCAGCTTATCCTCCAAACTGAGAAGTCAGAACTAGGTCATGTTGGCATTTTTGTTTTAAACCTTAAAGAGATTTGAGTATACTATATTTTGCAAAACTATCTAGAAAGATTAAAGAATTGACTGTTTTGTGTTGGAACATGAAGCTACAGATTTATTTCTTATTTTGTGTTTGAGCACAAGGAAAAATACTATATTTTTATCTTCATTTCTTTCCATCTGCTCTTCCATCCTTTTTTTTCTATTTCATTTTACCTGTATTTGGGTACTTCTCCCCTTTTTTTACATTCTTTTATCACTTTTCCTTCACTCATTTGCTGAACAAGCACTGACTTGGGGTCAGAGATTGAATCTTTGAAAATGAGACCATTACCTGATTTGAACATTTCCATCACATGCCTGCAATTTCAGCCTGATCTGACTTGCAAAGAGGGAGATTTTTTATGGCGGCACCAATTCAAGACAGGGGTGATCTGTGGAGGAATGACAAGAGAGCTGGTCATTTTTTTCATCTCTTGGTGAAAAGAGGGCAATGAAAGAGAGGACGAGTCAGAAGCAGTGAGTTTAAGAGACGTTGCGCTCATTTTTTTGAAGTATCTCACTGTGTCTGCTGAAGGCCAGGGTTGTCTCTTGCCTCTCATTTGGCAGCCGGGTGGTGTCACTCCCTCAACTTGCTCATTAAGTGCTGTTTGGTACAGCATTATCTTGATAAATGTTCCACTTACACCACAGAATAGGCTGATGAATCAGGCACCGTATGGCAGTATACAGACAGTTCTTCTCACAGTCGGTGCGATTGCAGTGCAGAGGGCTGTAATGATCCATCGACGGGCTAAGAGAGAGGTCTGACAGGTTATTCCAGACACTATCAATCCAAAGAAGTTTAGCAGTGACGCAGGAAATGAATAACTCGGGGTGTAATCAAGGAGGTTTATGCACCCATATTAAACAGCAGGTGGTTCCCATATAATGAGGAACATCTCCCAGAGATCATAATTCTCACAACCAATTCAGTCTCTTCCTTTCTTTTTAAAAAAAGAGGTCAATCTAAACTAGTTGATCCTTAAAGTTATACCCCAGGAGTTAAATGAATATTACTATGGTACTATTCAGCCTGTGATTTGTCTACTGTGACATCTTCTGGACGGACCTCTTGAAAGTCTGAGAAAAACAAAATTGGGGATGTGGCTACTTAGCAATCCAATGCAGTGGTCCTTGCTTGTGACCCCTTGATAAGAAACCATATCTTTGAGTGAGCCCTCGTCACAGGTTGCAAATTTCCCCACTGAGGGACAAATAAAGGTTTATCTTAAGTTGTGAGTGGTTCAGAAACCCAAAAGAAGTAAAATTACACATTATTTTAGAAAAAAAGATGCAAAGTGTCATGGTATTGTTCTCTTGTGTTTTTCTAGTTTGTTTTCTGTGCATTTTTAGTCTTGTACTCCAGTGTTTTTGGTTTAGTGTTTAGTCTTTTGTTCAGGCTTTGCTTCAGTGGCTGGAGGTGTGGTCTTCAGGTGCTGGAGCTCTCTATTCTCTCAGCTGTCCCCAATTTCACCTAACAACTGGCAGCTTAAATCCCCCTCTCCTTCACCTGCAAGTTGCCTGATCGTCCTTTAGTCCCCTTTCCATGCTCCCTGGTGTTGCCCCTGTTCTCCTGCGTTATGTGTTGCCAGTGTCTCTAGTGTTTTGTTCTATATGGGAGAAGAGATGTTCATGGTATTTAATGGACTTAATAAATAAATCAATGTTGCTTACAGTAACTGATGAATGCTGACATGTTACTGTGGCCACATGAGTGGAAATTAGACTTTCATCTCACAGTGTAAACATTCACAGCATCATTATAGAAACCATATGCAACATCATTTAGATCATGAGAGAAGCTCCATCATCACCATCTAATAACAGTTCCCAGACATAATAAAAACCCTCTATGATGGCTACGATCAGTTATAGTTATCCTCACACTGGTCTCGCATGAGGATCTCTTTCCATGGAAAAGTGCAGCAGACATTATTAACAGATAAAGAGGAGAGGATCCACTTCCACATGCTGCTGCAAAGACACCGCTGCTCATGCATCCAAACACTGTGTGTGCACTGGGTGGGCACATCCTTATCTCCTTTGCGAGGACACGGGCACATTTTTAATCATAAACCCGAGCTCACAAATCCGTGTGTAGCCGTGGCGATGCGGGGCGTGCGTGCCACTCACACCGCTAATCCCTGGATCCTCCGGGCAGGACCGTGATGTGTGGGACGGTGTTGCCGGGGGGAAGGTGGTGCCTGGGACCTGTTGGAGATGACAGCTGAGGAAGGCGGACTGGAGAACAGGGATCACGATAACAGTAAACGTAGAAGATAGCGAAGAAACCCCCCCTCCTCCTCGTCACTTTGTTAAGGGTGTGTGTCCGTTTGCGGTGTTTGACGGCTTTAGCCTGGAAGCTAATGGTTTTCCACTGCGATCCGCGACTCGCAAGCTAACGAGAGCCGAGTGCATGTGGGTCCATACATACACGCCTGTGTGTGTGTGAGTGTGTATGTGTGTATCTCTCGATTTTAGTGTGAATGTGTTTGTGCAAACGCGGTTGTGTATTGCAGCTCGCGACCCCACCTGTCACGTTAGCTAGCATGCTAATTTGATAAAGCTAGTTGGCTAATAAAAGAAATTAGCTGACTGTGGGCGGCGACCTTATCACTGCAAGTCAAACGGTGTGCTAACACGGTAGTACGGCAGTCATGTGAATATCTCTAATGCAGCACAGACTAGTATGTTATCTATTACTAAACATCTAATTACCTAATGTTCACTGTCAGGCGGCAGGCTGGCTAATTTGCTCGGCTATTAGCTTAGCAGCTAGACGCACGGGAGCTCGTTGGCTAATTGACCCAGTTTGCAGGGGCAGAGGCCATGTTGTCATTCCACTCGACTGAACTTTGTTTACCTCACATGCTTTTGGCTTATTACTCTCAGGACACACTGTTTTATATGATCACTAAAACATGTAATCAAATAGTCAAATGTCTTTTTTGACAGTTGATCACTAATGTAAAGCCCTTCCACTTCATGCTAAATCCTTAAAGACTCTTGTCCTGGAATGCAAAATATTCAGTTCATTTTTAGCCTGTCTCTAAAGACAAGATCCAATCAGTTAGCCCCTTTGGTATCTCCTAGGATACAAGGCAGGATGTAAGAGATGCCAGAAAAGTAGTTACCTAAGTTTAGATCAACAATCTGTATGTTTTATCTGTGATTCAAATACAACCATCAGAGCAAAAGTCTAAAATGAAAACACTGATTGCATGAGAGGCTCAAACTCTCTTTCGTTTATTGATCATTTGTGATGATCATGTTGATTTTAATCTGAGGTTCTGTGTTCAAACAGGTGCTGGGGTTTACAAAGTTTATATCAAGTTAGACTGAGTAACAGAGAATAGTGGCATAATGCATGTTTTTATTAATCATCAGTGCATTTTTGGGCTTTCCGTCGTTCGATCCAAAATGCTTAAGTATTTATTAGCGTCAGGTCGAATGACTGGATATTGATCAAAGCTGTAATTGCTACCGCATCAGCGTCACATTTTCTGCTATTAAAGTTTAATGTTAGTTGTTCCCTGATATCATATGTTCCTGCAGAATCACCCTGCAAAGTCTCATGATTCACACAAGGCTGTTGAAAACAAGGCGAGCATTATACAGCAGTGAAAACATGAAGACTCAGCAACACTGCGTTAGTTTGAACGTACAGTAGGCTGCAAGATAATCCCGAAAACAAGTTAAATATAACTGTTTCATTCTAGGCTACTACACTGTAACCCTCAAAACCAAAAGTCATAATTGGCACTGTGACTGCATAATTCTTCCCATATTGACTGTGTTAACCATGAAAATAGGGCTGTTGTTGTGATGTTGAAGCCCTGAAGATGGAGGCTAACCTATAATGATTTTTCTTTCCTCATCTATGTTCGACGGGGTTGTAGAGATGGAGTCCCTGATGAGTGCGGTGACGCCGCGCTCCCCGGTCCCTGCCAAGAAGCTGTCAGAGGTGGACTTCCGGTCGGGAGCCACCCTGGATCAGCTGTCATCCCAGGTGTCTGAACTGGTACTACTGGAACAGGGAGAGTTTGGAGACCAGACCGCCTTAGAGGTCCACACTGCCAAGGACTTTATCTTCAACATGCTAGGTATGTCTACAAACACAACGCAGTGAATAATATGCTCTGTATCACATCTTCTTCTTCAGTCCTTAAACTGATATGAATTCGACCATGGTCCACCATTTTGAATGAAGAATTTGTTACACAGAACTCCAACTGTGAAGGCTTTAATTTTGTATGAAGTGATATGATTATGATGATGAGGGTGGCATGTGAACACAGGAATGATATTCTCACACTGCACCCATTGTCCATTCACCACGAAATACTTGTGACAGCTAATTTCTTTTTTTGCTGTTGACCATTTGGTGTGAATCAAAATCGCTTTTATAACCAACTGTGGTAGATGTTACGGTGTAGTTTTGCTATTGGATTGTAACTATGGTATCTAATATTCTCCATTATAACTTTAATAGATGTGATTTTAATGTAAGTAGAAGCCTTGGGGATAGTAATTATTTATTGCCTGGAGTGCCATTACCTATTAATATACTTAACTGCTTGATGGAAGTTATGAGCATACCGCACTGCACACACGGATTTCGCTGTCTGTGTATGTGGGTATATGTTTTTGCGTGTGTGAGACAGCTGCTGCATATCTGCATTTTTTTTGTGTGGGTGAAATGTTTTCAGCATTGTATTACATACTCATTGCCTGTGTTGTTTTATAGTGTATGGGAGAAGAAGTGTATAGGCATGATTTTCTTTCCTTTATTTACCCAGAGTAGTGTCATTGAGAGCAGTGAGCAATCTTTCCCAGATCTTTCCACTCACACACTATTCGACATGCTCTCACCTGGAAGCTGCCCAGTACAACTACAGTCTGATCGGTTGGCTACTAAACATTCCTTAGCATGAAGGGACCTGTGCTTGCACTCACAGTACATTGTATGACATGATGGTTCTAATCACTTTCTTACTGGACCAAATTATAAAGCCAAATCCATATGGTATCATGATATTCTATAAATCTCAACCATCATGTTGTTTTTAGTAGTTATACTTTTCTCTGTGTCCAAATGTGGTTGCAGAGGTCGAGGGAACTTCACTAAGTGTCCTGTAGTAGTTTTAGTCTATCAGAAGGCTTTTGCAGCATATTGAGAAGAATGAAACGCATGAAAACATTGTTCTCAATGAAAAGTGATAAAACAGAGAAGACAAAAACAAGAGATCTAATGTTGATCAGTCCTTTTTTCTCTTGGGACGCCCTCACATGCTGCTTTGTATTTAATCCTTAAATTGATCATTTGGATTGGATCTAAAGTCTGGCCGGGCGAAAATGGGCAACAACCAACAAGTTTTAATCCCCTTCAACAAAAGATATCTTTCATTTTTTTCCTGAGACGTAATTCTACTCTTAGAACTATCTGTAACATCTTAGTGGTCGTTTTTGGATTTCTCACTTTCTGTCTGCAGAAATGTGACAGCAAATTTAATTCAGGCTAAAAGGACAGAGCTGCAAGATCTCATTTAAATCGGATGGGACACGGTTGTCTTTTGTGGACCCATTTTATGACTCAGGTTGCGAGGCGGCGTGTGTGACAAACACGATCAACACTATAGACTGAGCCTGCATTGAAAAGATGGACCAGGTACAATAACTTCAATTTAATCCACTGACAGACACATTATCGCATGGTTGTTGTTTTCCAAGTCTTATGTATGTAAAATTAGAGGCTTGTAATTTGCGGCTGTGTGGATGTATGATTTGAAACTCTCACATTTGGTGTCTTTCACATGCAAATTAGATTCTAAATGACATGCTGGAATCCAAGCATATCCAGTGTATTATTCATATATTCATTGTGTGTTGCTCTAGTCTCTGTGTCGTCCACGCTTGCTGACTTTCATGCATAACCTCAACTTCTGAGAGTCTGCCAAGTGAGACATGAAGCCGTCTCAGATGTATTGTTTTTTTGTTGTCAGTTGTGAGTAAAGAGTGAAGTGTGTTTGTTTGTCCAATAGGGGGCACTCTCCCCCCTCCCTGCTGTCCCCTGTCATCCCTGTTCTCTCATGTAACTATCGACTGCTACTGCTGTCGTCTGTCTGTCAATGCACACTGGAAGCAAAACATGTTTGGCTGGGCCCTCAAACTTTAGTCCCCATCTTTTCTAGTTTCTTGCTCGACTCACTTGTGTGATTTTAAAATGTTTGCAAGTCCTGTTTCTGTCCCTTGTCAGTCTGGCAAGAGGTCTGCACACAACCCAGAATATCACAACACACAGTTTTGCTATTACTGTCAAATTAGTTGTATTGCATTGGTTGACAGACAGTTCCTGGAGCTCAACTTTTCTTTTAGCTGTTTTTCCTGTGTTCGGATTTCATTTTTCATGATCCTGGTGCACAGCCCTCTGCTTTTCTCTTTGTCTGCTCCCACTCTCTTCTTGGTTGAGAATCTCCTGGTAACTTTTTCAGTTTTCAGACTGCTTTCTCTGGCATAATCACAAGTGGTTTGCTGGTATTTTCATACCCTGTGCCTCACCGCCCGCTGTGACAGCTCCGACTGTGAAAAGAAAAAAAAAAAAAAAAAAGTTTGCTGCTTTCAACAGAGGAAAGATGGGTTTGTGTTGGATTCTAGGAATATAAAGTTAAGTACGTGGTGGTAGCTGCATTATGAGCTGTTCCTCTCAAGGCCCTGCGGAGGATGAAAGGCAGCACTGAAAAGCAAATATCATCCTTTTGATGGAGCGGCCTTGTTACAGCATGCCGGCCTTCTAGGGACCCTCGTCATAGCTGCATAGGTGTGTGTGTGTGTGTGTGTGTGTGTGTGTGTGTGTGTGTGTGTGTGTGTGTACATGTGTGCATGGATCCTGAACGCTGTGGTAGCTGTGGTTGTTCTTGCCAGGTTTTATGAAGTTCGAGCTGCAGAGGGATCCCCACTGGGCTTTTTGCACACTGTCAGGGAAACGGAAAAAGAAAAGAGATTAAACTGGCACACACACACACGCACCCAGTGAATTTCTTCACTGCCTGACAGATCCAAGAAGTGGCTCTTATTTACCTTGTGTTTGAGCAAACACTGTGGTTCGCCTTCAGGCAAGCGTGGTGGGGGTTACTGTATACAGGTATATCCTTCGAAAAACAAAAGGCTGATGAAGACAGAAATCCATCCACGCTATCACTGAAGCAGAGGATCTGGTGCTGGGCCCAGAGTTACCCTAAACTAGGGCTGGGCGATGAAATAATTGTGATATGGGATTGTGATAAAATTTATGTCTAACGATGATAAACTTTGGACGTGCTTTACTCAATATGGAAAGATCTAACAGCCGATCACACAGCAGAAATAAACGTGACAGCAGCCGGTCAGTCTGTAGTTTTTGGCTGGCACGTCAAAATGCGCCTACGGCAAAGCATCGTTTGAGCAACTGGTGTACAAAGTGGATGTGGACGTGGATGTACTCTGGAAAAGAAGAAGAAAATGAAAGGAACCAGGATATGAAAGCGACTTGTGCCCTTCTGCCTCTGCTGTCTGTGTCGCTGCCTTGTTCACATAAGGGTGACAGGGTTGAACTCGTAACTTCAGAGGAGGGAACGAAACAGACTTTAGGATATATTTTACTGGAGTCCATGACGACAATACTTACTATCCATATGTGCAACAAAAGGGAGACAGTATGATCAATTTATGAAACACCTGTTGAACACGCAAAACACAAAGTTGCAGAAATGGGACGTCTTTACTCAGCCATACTTGTTGCTAAAGTGCTGAAAGTGAACTCATATTATTGTCCAAAGCTTGTTGACAAAAAGGTATCTCTAAAGCAACCAATTGCAGGTTAAGACAGTCTGCAAAATATGCCAACCAAGACGAAAACACAACAAATCTTTACTATCACTGAGAGGATGGAAATGCAGGCTTTTGTTAGTTAGACAGGTAAAGCATCTCTGCAAGGTTAAAAACAAGTTTTTCCTAGCCGCTGTCGCCAAGTGCTTGCTCATTATGGGAATTGTCGGGTCTCTGTAAATAATTATAAAGAGTACGGTCTGCTCTGTGTGAAAAGTGCCTTGAGATGATTTATGATTCGGCGCTATACAAATAAAATTGAATTGAATTGAAAAACTGAAATGTTTACATTTAGATGTCATTCAATTTTGTTGTATCATGATACATATTTTAAACCAAGTCTTGTTTGCACAGTTAAATGTGTATGATGTTCTATTTTTGATGTTAATAAATTGTATTCTAAAGTTTAAGTAATTAACTCTCTGGCTTCAGGCTTCAGTCATTGTCAGGATACTCTTCCAACTGGCAGCATTGTCAAATTATATGTGACATCAATATCAATATTGATCAATATGGCAAAAATGGTCATGATCATGTTTTTAGCCCTGTCACCCAGCTCTATCCTGAACTCACCTTTTCAGATCTTTAAGTTTGTTAGTGAGCTTGAGAGAGTTTTGTTTGGAGTTCATCTTCCCCTTTATGTCAGTGAGAATGGATTCTTTTGATCCAGGTATAAAGTCAGGAGCGCTGTTCTGTCTCAGCGCAGGTTTTGATATTTTTATCTGTGAGACTAAAAAAATAACCTGTCGCATGTTGAGATTTTGAAGAATTGTTATGAAAAGAAATGCTCATAAATGCGTCTTTCTCTTAATGCAGCGCACCAGATCTTCCCTTAGTCCGTGACTGCTACTTCTTGCCTTCCTGTTGGGCTTCTTACATCAGCCGCTTTGTTTGCCACTATTCTTCACACTTAGGCCACTTAGCTTGATGCACATAATTGGGCTTGAGGAGTGATAAGTGGAGGCGGTTAGACGGTGATCAGCACCTGAGCGTGTTTCCTCCAAGTCAGGAGAGGCGCGAGTCAGAAGTTCACCTTGAGCTGTGATGAAAAATGAAAAACAAAGCAAACAAAACAAAGCCTGACTGTGTGTGTGTGTATGTGTGTGAGTGATGTTGCATGAGGGCCTGCATATTTATCAGTCTCACAAGAGTCTCAAGATTTTTCTCTGATTGTTGTGGCTCAAAAAGAATTTGCAGTTGCTGGAAAAAAAATGGAGATAAAGTTTCCAAAGTTTTTTCTGTTATATAATTCTATAATTGTTGTGATCAATTAAAGACCTCAACAAAAAGCATCACTGTTCCATTAGGTGTAAAGGTATAAGTGTAGGTCATATAAATAAAATCTTGTAGCTTATCACAATGTAGATGTTGAAAATCAATTTACATTGATATGAAACATTGCATCAATTGCCCAATACAGTCAGGGATAGTAAAGCTATAGCTACTTTTGTATATCATGTTGTTTATGTATATATTGTTAAAGTAAATTGAAAGCATTTACAAGTGCACAAAATCCCTGCAAAGACTAGTTTATTTTCTGTGTGCTTCGTTGTCATCCTTCGTGCAATTGCATTTAAAAAAAACCCGTAAGTCAGTCAAAGTGGAGCAGAGAGTTTTCTCTGTGCACTGTCGGCTTTAATATTGGGTGCATTGATCATTTATCATTTAGCAGTGAATTTCTCCTCCCAAACGTTCTAACCTCTCCAAGGCTGCAAAAACTTTTACAAGATGTGATGCATATTTTATTTTAAAGGGGGTGCAAAAAAAATCCCTCCAGGTTAAATTTTAACCACCAGAGTGGCAACTTTATCCCCTTTGGGAAAGCAGCTCACTTAGCCAGGCTAGCTGCTGGCTCGACACAGTGGCTGGACAGTCTCTCGCTCCGGCTCATTAAGGCTGGTGGACTCACAGCTGGATGCTATCTCCACTGCTGTGACTTCCTGTCTCGTCGGAGGAGCCCTGCGCTGACGCTTGGAGCCCAGTTGGTAGTTTTTAATGCAGGCTTGGGATTGAGGGCCCACACGGCTGAGGAATACTCTGTTAATGTTTTTTGGATTTGACGACCTGTCTGCATGTGGCAGCCAGGCCAGATTCATGCCACTGCAACAGTAAACACCTGAAAAATTTGCATTTGATTAGTTGGGCTTTGTTCAGTTTTCATCAGCGCAGGTGCACCAGTGCCAAGCAGCACAGATGAGATGAGTCTTGTCTGCCATAAATGATGGTCATTGCTGCTCGCTGACACCTTTTTTAGCACTTAGCAGCATTAAATCTTAATTGTTGGAAAGCTGGCTCATCGGTGAAAATGAATGCAAAACACAATGTCAACCAATAACTGTCACAGTAGAGTGGCCACAGACAGACATCACATCATTCATTAAGTGTCTTTCACGGTGTCTAATTAAATAGGACTTAAGGAACGTGGCATGTTCAGTAAGAAGTGTTTTGACATTGCATGACATATTATCAACTGTGCTGCTCATTTTAATAACCAGGACTGACATCGTGATTTTTGCTCTTTCATAATCACACTTCGAGTATTCCTGAGGCGAAGAGGGAGGAATCATTTGGGTTGCAGCTGTCAACTGATAACAGTATCTTACATGCAGACTGTAGCTGTCTGAGATGCTGGGAAAAACATTTAAGAGCTGAATGTTTGCGGCACACCTCGTCACTCTGACACTTTTCAGTTATCCTTAAGAAAGTTTTTCATCATGCATCTTTGTGTGTTGGAGGGCACAGACTGACAGATATTTCCTCCCCCCCCTTTCAGATAATTTAAGTGACATTTCTGAGAACTCACTAACCTCAGATAGTCACATTTCCAAATGCTGGTTGTACTAATGGACAGAGCGACTAATCCTCAATATAAAATTCAGGTAAGGTTTCTGCAACAGTCAGTGAGTGTGAGATTGAGTATTACACTAAAGTCTTTCAGCCTGTACCTACTCACTCAGTGTGGCACAAAACTGAGAGTTGGCCCCAAATGTTTAGATTGGAACATATTTGAATATGTGATATGAAAATGTTACTCCTATATCTTGAGCAAGTTATGTTCGCTGTGATCTGCAAGTGTAGCTGCTCTGCTTCCTGACTGCCTATTATACATATATTGGCGAGCAGGGCAAATATAAGGTTATGAGGTAATTAGTTAATAATTGCTTTATTTGAGACATAATTGATCCCTTAATGTGGTCAGGATCAGTTGTACGTGGTTTCTCAAACGGCCCGGCTACCCCTCTGCCCTGAAATGTAAAAGTAAACCTGCAGTGACACTTTGCTCTTTCAGCGATAATTGCCTGTCATTTAGCGGGACATGGTATCACAGTGTGGCTGGCATCAAAGCAGCAGTGAAGAGCTGGAAGTCACTGACAGCTTCCTGCCTCCTCTCTCTCTGCAGGTGGTTTAGACACACCATGTCTGTCATCACTCTGAGCCCTGTTTGTTGTCTGTAATATATTAAAGTCATTCCCACACAGGCATACACCCCCCCCCAATCTGATTAAATAGGAGCTTCTTCATTCCTCTTCTCCAAAAGGCCTATTTTTGAACTAATCTCCTGCTTTGATATGAATTAATAAACAGCGAGCAGGCAGAATGGCTCACCTCTCAGTGGCTGGGATGTCTGGGATTAATCCTGCTATTAGCGTGCGAGGTGAGGCTGCAAGAAATGCCGGGTGAATAGCACTGATAGCATCCAGTTGAGACTATGGCAGTCAGGAGTCTTTTGTAACGGACTGAATTGCTCCTTTTGGGACGAGGCTGCTTTTTAAGGTTATTGTTATGGCATGATCTGCAGCTGTATTGGAGTTTTATTGTCTAAAACAATGGAAAGGTCACGCAGAGGTGGGAGATGAGCTCTGAATCAACCTCATCCCAGACTGTTTCTGAGGAGCTACTCCGCAGGTGGAAATGTGACCTGGCAATTAAAACCAATAAGACAGTAAATAAAGCAGTTTCACATTTAAAATCAGTGCCTCTCCAAAGCTCTTACACAACTTCTGAGGGTGTTAGCTGCCGCCAGCGTTAGCTCAGCTTGTTTCTCTGATAACTTAAGATCCAGACATCAGATGGTTAGAATCCTTTAGTCATCCCAGTCATGAGTAGTTGTCTGGAAATGTTTTAATGTCCGGCTATATGGCTGACAGCCGGCACTTATGGAAAACTCTTGGCTTCAGGCTTCGCTGGTTATCTGGCATAATTATTTATTTTATAATTAATAATTTTATTTGCTTTTGCCATTTTTTTTTCATGTTTGCCTTAAGACAGATCCAGGCAGCTATTTCCTCCTGTTTCCAACCTTTCTGTGAAGCTAAGGTAACTGATTGTTGGTTGTAGCTTTGTATTTAGCGTAGAGACATGAGAGAGGTATGGATCTTCTCATGTAACTCTCAGCAAGTAAGTGAATAATTTCCCATAATGTTGAACTGTTCCTTTAACTGTTTATTACTTTGTTGGGCAGCCAGATACCTTTACAGGTAGAGAGACACCATATTTGTAAGGTTTCAGTTGTGTATTCTGCCATGGCATATACCTGGGTTATTTTTTTACGAAGACACACTCTCATTTTGAAAATGACCACAGTGTCTCGTCCATATATACATGTATATTGTATCTTCATGTAATTTTTGCAGTATTAGCAAACTAGAAAGTTGTAATGGTAAACATGGTAGTGTCTGAAGGTTGAACATTGGGTGGTAAAAGGCTAAATGTCAGCCATCATCACGTATGTTTCATTTTCTCTGTGCTTTCAGTCTGGTAGAAGTGCATAAATGTACAGGGGATGTTCGGCTCATCTCTGTTCATACACGCATTCAGAAGGTGTGAGGGGATGGTCAACTGTCCACGGACAAATAAATGTAAAAAAATAAATGCAAAAGAACATGATCACTAGCTTTGCATATATCTGTCGTTCATGCAGCCTCGTGGTTAGAACACAATCCCAGTTTCCCCTCGTTCTCTTTCAGCAGCCCTCTCCAGCAACAGCATATACTGTAGAAGTCACCGGCTTATTTAGAGGAATCCCATTTTCCAGAGAGATTTACAAAGCTATTTTTGGAGTCTATCAAACTAGAGGTGTGTGGCAGAATATTTTCACTCTGCTCTGGCTGTGATGAGAAAGGACGTCTTTCCCATGATGCCGCCGCTGCGCTTCAGGGGGATTTCTCAGCAGTGTCACTTTGTAGCTTCATTTTGAAAGCGGGCATGTCTGAATGCCCCCGCGAGGGTCTAGTATAGTCTCTGTATTCGGTATAGGTGTGTGCGTGTGCAATTGCTTCGTTTTCAAGAAAGGATAACTGTACTTTTCTTTTACTATATATGTAAAGCAGTGTAAAACCATCTTCAGTTTAAAGCAGTGATAAAACCGAAGCAATTCAATTCAAACCCTAGGGACCTCACACTCTGACCTGTTTAATATGTAGGGCCATGCAGTTCAATGCATCAGTGTGTGATATTACAGTAAAGCATTGTGAACAAACTCCCGAGACAGATGGCAAAATAGTACTGTGCAAATAAATGATCTATTGATTTTGAAATCATAGTAAATTAGTTTTTAAATAATGAGATTTTCATGATATATTTTTTCATATTTAGAGGCAGGGTGGAGGCTTTAAGTCTGATCTGCCCTGTTCAATATATTGAAGGGGAAGCCCTGCTATATATACTAAATGCATTTGTTTCTCAAGGTGTGGACCACATTTGTCCTAACTCTCATTTGTCTTTGTCAGAAAGAGGGTTGTTGCTTGTCCTCCCTTCCTTTTCGCTTTTTAGTCCTCAAAATAGGGCGTACCATCCCCTGTCTACACTAAATATGCATCTTGGTAGCTAGAATTGTGAAAGCCGAATTAAAATTCTGCATTTTTTCCACAGCAAAGTCAGTTAAATTCCTGTACATATCTTTAAAGTAAAACGCAGTGCAGAGGTTGGCAGCGGCCGCAGATCTTCCTGCTGTTTGTTTATGGTAATCAAAGTTATCTCCCAGGATTAGAGTTGTGATGATTTATTGATGTTAAAATCTGATATTGAATTTTTTTCCCAGCCTCATCTCCCGGGGCAGGTCATTTCAAAGACTCTAGCGAAAGCGTGATTGCTCCCTGATTGCAGCGCACACATGATTTTTAACCTTGAAAGTTGAGCTCATGATGTTGCCGCGGCTGGATTTTCAAGTATCAAACCTTCGCTTATTTATGACGACGCATTTTGAAAGTTGAATTTTAAAGTGAGTTTTGCAAATGTTCAACTGGTAAATAGGTGAAAGAGAATGTTGTTTATTAGTGGATGAGCTTCAGGGCGGACAGTAGTATGTGAAAACGTGCCACGCACCCAGGAAAGGAGGCTTGACTATTAACACACACTGAGAATGATGGAGTAACCAATAGCCATCAAATAGTCAATTTGCAGACATCGAATTGGGTCTGAAAATAGCTCTTATCAGAAAACTTCGCTCTATGGGAAGTCTACATTCAAAGACATTTCTTATAGGATTATGTTTAATCCATGGCTGTGAAACCAGCCTAGACTGTCTCCATTCCAGCTCTATTCTCAGACTGTGTGTGTCTACAGGCATATATGTCGGAGTGTGTTCCTGCACGTGTCCACGCGTGTGCGCGCTTGCTGGCGGACGCCCAGTAAAGCAGCGCGTGACTGTCAAATTGAGAGTTGGGATTAAAAAGTAGATTGTGTTCCTTGGAACAACCTCAAACTTCCCGCAGCCAGCGTGGAGATTGAAGAAGCCTCGCTAATTGATACAGTTTTTCCTCGGCGCTCCCCTCTCTAACTGAAGCCCCCGCTGGAGAGATAAGATGCTCTTTATTCTCTTTTTCATCACCCCTTTCCTCCTCGTCGCCTATTTGACCCAATTTATCAGTGGCAGATAAAAACCAAACAAATCAGAGGAGTCGCAGCTTCAAACTCTTTGCCCTTTGGCTGGCGTCTGATCCGTTCCTCTCTCCGACACTGTCTCTTCCCCTCTCCTGTTCTCTTTGATCTGCCCATCCAGTGTTTCTGCCCTCTTTCTTTCTCTTCCCAGGCAAACAGATTCCAGGTTCTGGTAATTGATTAGTGAAAATTTCATTCGCAGGTTTCATGAGTTATTAGTTAAATGTGATGAACTACTACAAGTGTGGAGGGTTTTTTTGTCACATGCTCTCTATTTCTGATTGGTGTCCTGTCACCTTACTGTGTTCCTTTAATCACCTCATGCCATGTTCACAATACAGGATTGTACAATTTTTGGAGACTGATCAGATTAGAAGATAGTCAGTGCTCGCTCCTGTTAGTGATGATGACTATGTGTGATTTGTTCAAAGATGTGATCTGAGAGTTTGCTGTTGCCTCGAAGAGTCCCATGCATGGTATCGTGTCATTTCCTGTGTCACTTCTCGTGTGTTTTCTAGTTTGGAGAAACTCGTTGGGGATTCTTCCTGGTGAAAGATCCTGAAATGTGTGACCCTGAAAAGTTGTGTTGTGTGAACAGTACAGCGATTTGCCGACTTAGAAAGTGATGTAGTTTGACCATGACGTTAGACAGCTCAATTAATTATCTTAACACCTGTAGTATTGAAGAGATCATGACATGAAATTTTGGTCAATAAAGTTCGTTCAAACCTCTTTAATAAGTAAGAGCAGCAGGGAAGTGGAACTCTTTACCAATTTATATCAGAGGAGAGTAGTACTGATTTTCCTGAATTGTTAATCTATTTATTGATAATTTATACCAAGGGTGTAGACTTGGTAAAGTGGGGATTTGGGCTTTCTTCAGCCAGACAAAAATAAAAAAAATGAAAGATGTGAAATAAGTTCTAACTACCAAATAACATATCATAATGGAAAAAAGAAATCTTAATGTGAAGCCCATCAAAGGAATTTGAAACGAGGGCTAACTTTCTGTATAATTCATGTGCTATCCCTGAAAACTATATTTCCTTTCACTGATCGAGAACTGGAAAAGGTGGAACCGTAGTCATACCTCAAACCACTAAATAAGAAAAGTTTCATGTTCATTTGTACTATTTTTATTAGACTATTAAGATCACACTGTTGTTACCCGTAAACAAAATATGGTTCACATGTCTTTATATGTGGTCACATCTCATCATGATTTTCAGCACATAAGAAGCTCATTTTCTACACATTAATTCTGATCTCCACTCTGCTTAAAATTAGTAACACTTTCATATAGTGAAACATTTTCTTCGTATTTGAAGTTGGATGCTCGCAGGAACTCGTGCAGGTGTCGTGGGAGAGTTCAGAGACTGAAGATCCTGAGGAACTGTAGCGCTCTGGATAAAGACTGAGCTTGCTGTAGTCTACTTAGAAGATGAATGGAGTTTGTAGAGGGAGATGAGCTGATTCTGTTGAGAAATACGAACATCCAAAGATGCGCTGTCACTTGCTTTTTTTTTTCTTCTTCTCTTGGACTGCTCCCCCAGTGGTCGCGTCAAACATGGCACTTTCATTTTGCTCCGTTTCAAAGCAACGCACCGGAGAGGGCTTCGTCAGCACGCTTGGCTTTGACTCCCACTTTAGTCGTTTGTTCATTTTTGGTCTCTGGATGTTTTCCCTTCAATATCCCACCTTTTTTTTGTATTCCATCAAACTGTTTTACCCCTTTTGATGTGAAGTAGCAAGTGATTGTGTGGGATTCTGTGGGTGGGGATGCTGCTCTTGCAAAGGGATATGTTCTTCAGTCAGCCCATGATTGGTTTAGTAACTTGGGTACTTTAAGTACTACACAGAAGGATGAAGTAGGAGTAAAACAACCAAAACATCTGTCTTAAATTCAATAGTTTTGTCACTTAAAATTTCCAAAAACTTTCTACTGATGCCGCTTTGTGAGTTTCAGTGGCTTTTTGTTTATGACTCACAATTTTTCACATCCAAACACACACTTCGGTACACACACACAAGCCTCCACATGAAAACATGTCACTGAGTTTCTGTGCCCATGTAATTGGATCAGAGGAATCATGTTAGGAGCTTTGTGCCCCCAGCCATGGCCTGCCGGCTTGGTCTGATGCCCCTGCTTCAGCTTCCTGCGGCCAGTTAACTGCCCTGCAGGGGATAAACACTCCAGCTCTCACAATATCTCCCCTGCGAAGGGTTTTTAAGAATCCATGCTTTACCTTTGACCTATCGTTACAGTAGCAGCTAGCCCCAGGCCTGCACAGGTTTGGCCGTAGGATCAAGCCTTTCTCAGTTGCTCTTTTAAGCTGGCAAAACGTAATTTACTTGACTCCAGTACTGCGACTCCCATGGGCCCCAGAGCCTAGGAAGTTTACAACACAGCTAAGTAGCCATAAAGGGATTTGGAAGCTTGAATTTCTCTCATATAAACTGTCCAGAGAGGAGAGTGAGGAATGCTTTTTAGCACTCTGGAAAATGACGGTGCAGCCGGGCCTTAAATATAATAAGAATATAATAAGATGATCGTCTGATTGCTCGTATTTCTTGCCCCACCAGACTTCCTTTTAGTGATATTGCCATGTTCTCAGATCGCGGCAATTAACTAACCAAACTGCAAAGATATGAGCCAAGGTGCAATAAACTGGAATTATCCTTCAAGTCATTTCCCTTTGCCTGTTTCCTGCTGATCTTTAACAGGAGCAAACCCTCTGCCAGTCGAGATGTAGATGCACTGTGTCTGTAAAGAGAGTATGTAGTGTATGGAAGCTGAAATAAGGCTTGACTGAGCACACGTGTAGGCGAGCCACGGGAATTATCAACTCAGGCTGTTAATTTCGCACTCCTTCTTTTGTCAATATCACCGCAGATCAGACTCATAAATATATGCAGCACCTTCTCAAAACAAACTAAGCCCCAAAATTTTCCAGGCTCACCCTCTTGCGGACCTGCTGCTCTCTGTCCCCGTGTGTTCGCCGGAGCCGTCCTGCACACTCTGAGCTCGTCCGTGCATCTGAATATGAAATGCATTTTAATGTGTGTATGCATCTGTGAGCAGGAGAGTCCACTTCTCAAAGCCTTTCCGCTCATTGCCCCTCACATCAGTTCTGCCGGCAGAAATGCATTTCCACACATACCAAAGGCTTGGAATTTAAATTTTGCTGAGTGTGATTGATTTTCGGGTCTCTCCATCACCCCCATCCAGGCTTAGTCCAGAAGGTAGACCAACGCCTCCCGGTGGCCAACGAGTACCTGCTGCTGTCAGGTGGGGCCAGGGAGGGAGTCTTGGACCTCAACCCAGAGGACCTAGGGGACTACGCCAAAGGGGCTGACTTCGACCTGGACTTCACCCTGCTGGTGCCCGCCCTCAAGCTCCATGACCGTAACCAGCCCGTCACCCTGGACATGAGGCACTCCCCGCCCTGCCACTCATGGCTCAGCCTTCGCCTCTGCGACTCCAACATCCTGTCCCGCTGGAGCGTCTGCTGCCAGGAGGAGAATGGACTTCCTGTTGAGGAAGACGAGGAGGAAGAGGGAGACATGGGTAAGTAGAAAAAGTAGGATAGTCATTGCAAGGGCAGAGGAAGAACAACAAAGGAGAAATTGATAATGAGGAACAAGAAAAGGGGGAACAAAAGGGGAATGGATGACGTAAGAACAGCAGAGCAGCAGGAATAGTGTGGTGTGGAAAAAAACAGGTGAAAGACTGGAGTGGAAGGAGGATGGGTAAGCAAGCAGGAAAGATAGAAAGATGAAGAGGTAAGAGAGAGACGAGGAGTGGAATAGACAACACTGAAGGTGCTCTCGCAGTGCCGAGCGGAAGGAATGGGAGCTGATTGAATTTTGTTCGTGTTTCACAGAGATAATTTGATGCATGATGTTGTGATGCAATTTTGCCCGCCAAAGCTGCGTCGGAGGCCCGTTCTTATGACTCCTCAGATAGGTGAAACGAGAAATGCCTCCCCAGGAAATACACACTGAAACATTTATGAGTATGACTTCACAATCGAAAGTTCAAGATTACACGGCGGCTTCCAGATCGCACCGCGACATCAATCTGCCACACGCTCGCGAGTGTGAAACTTTCAAGATGAGAAAAAGTAATGACATTTATTGATATGAATCTCTTTAATTTTCAGCAATTTGGAAAACACATTTGGAACATTTTCTGGTCGTATCGTAACGTTTCCCACAGGATCTAATGTTGCTGTATTTGTGGGGGCAGGACGGGCTGATATAGTCAGGATTAGTTGACAGCATGGACATGCATCACACCAAAATGCAGCTGAAAGGTTAGAAAAAGGGCAGAAGTGACACGAGTTCAAATCAGATTTAAAGCCTTTGCAGCACGGCATTGATGCTGCTCTTTGCTTTTCACAGTGAACCGCATACCAAAGGTACCCAAAGGTTTTCTTTAGGAAAGCAACAAGCCATTGTATTTTATTGTTAACATACAGTGAATAACGAGGATGGTTCCAAATCAGCTCCCTACCATTTCACTGTTATGGAAAAGAAATGAAATTATGACACGTCAAAATTATCGTAGTATTATATTTGAGAGTTTTTAGAATTAACACCTGCTTTTTTTTAAGTTTGAATGTTTTTAAGTTAAGCTAAAATATTAAAAAAAGGCTAAAATTACAGCCCAGAAACAAATCTATGTGTCTGTAGTACTTTGTGGTGGATTGGTTTTCATTATAATCCTGAAACTTTGGTGCAATAAATCGATCTTATTGATTATTGATTTTTGGAATTTTGAATTGTGTATAAATACCACTTGTCTAAATACTTACTGTTGTATTGTACTAAGCAAGTTTGTAGCAAGTACAGAGTGGAATAACATCCCTCCCAGGTCCCATCAGGCTCCTTCTGCTGGACATCAGCCATCAATGTGGGGTCTTTGGTTTACTAAATAGCTTTAATTTCATTGCCTTGTGAGCTTGGTAATTCTGGTCTGTATGGAGAGCATTCATTCCTCTCTTCCTCGCTCAGGTAAAGACTCTGTCCCCTCCCTGGGCTCTCCTCAGTCTCTGGATGGATGCTACTTCTCTCCCACACTGGTGACAGACTGGTTTTGGGGCGTGGTGAGCGAGGCTGTGGAGGAGCTGAGGCGCAGCCCCCAGAGAGGCATTCCCACCCCGGACCGACTGGAGAGGAATGGACCCCTCACCACCATCATCCTACAGGTACAGATGGGAAACAAACTGCTGCCATGCTGAAATTAAACTAATTTTTTTTTTCTATTTCAGATCCAGAATAGTTTACATCCATGTAGCAGCATAGCATTGATCTCCACAGGATACCTCTAGCTTTTGAGTCATGCACTATAATAGCTTTTTCAAGAGGGCATTTCTGTGGAGTGACATCAATATTGGAGCAGATTCTACCCAAACACTAAAATGATTTTCAGGAAAGCACCTTGCAACAGTTCTGGTAAGAGGAATAGAAATTGAGGACAGAGTTGACACTATTCTAATATTCCACCACCCTCCTCCCTGCAGGCAGGCTCCAGCCGGGTGCTGTACGACCTGCTGCCTGTGGTGTCTTTTCGGGGTTGGCCTGCCGTGGCTCAAGGCTGGCTGACTGCCAACCACTTCTGGGATGGTAAAATTACAGAGGAGGAGGCCATATCTGGCTTCTATCTGCTGCCCTGCTGCTCCCCACTGGGCGGTCGGCCCGACAGGGAGTGGAGGCTGGCGTTCTCACGCAGCGAGGTGAGGGGACTGTTAATGTAACTTCTATTTTGGTGTCATGTTTGGTGACACCTTTTTATTAGGTTTACAACATCGGTACAACATTTCCATCTGGTTTTCATTCTTTGTCTCTCTTTTTTCTCTCCTCTCATCCCACAGCCTTTCTCTATCAAACAAATATTTACATTGACTTTAACACTATGTCTCTAATCCTGTTCCTGCTTAGTTCATTGGTCCTCTGTTTCTGTTATCACTAGGTTCAGTTGAAGAAGTGCATCCCCTACCCCATGGCCCAGGCTTTCCAAGCAGCCAAAGCTGTGTTGTCTCGTATCCTGGCTCGCCCACGTGCAGGCCTCAGCCTCTATCACCTGCGCACCCTTCTCTTCTGGGCCTGTGACCGACTTCCCGCCGCCTACCTGTCCTGCCCTGACGGTGACACCCCTGGCCGCCTACTCCTGGGTCTCCTGGATGACCTGGCTCATTGCATCCTGGGTAAAAACTGCCCAAACTACTTTCTGCCCCAGTGCAACATGTTGGAGCACCTGACAGACAGCCAGGCGCTGCTTGTCGCCAGGAAACTGGCCCACGTGCGCTCCGATCCCAGCGAGCACCTCCGGGCGGCTCTGGATCAAGCCCAGCAGGCGGGCCAGCTGAAGAAGGAGCTGACTGCTAGCACCAACGGCCACAGTTCCCCCGGGCACCACCCAGCCAACGGCATCATCTCGCCTTCAGAGGACAAGCTGGCCCAGCGGCTGCAGCAGCTGGTCACCGAGAACCCGGGGAAATCCATTTCCGTCTTCCTCAACCCTGACGATGTCACCAGGCCACACTTCCGCATCGACGACAAGTTCTACTGACGCAAATGTGCTGCAGAGAAGACGCGTGGAAATGTGTGTGTTTAGCCTACACACACACTCTAAATTCTCTGAGGTATCACATCAGAGGGTACAGAGACTGATAATCAGGCAGGTGTTTTTTTTCCTAAACACTACAGGCCTGGAACTGAACACACTCCTCCTGTTCACCACCCTAAAGCTGAACAATGCAACAAAGCCTTGCTGCTCAACTGACTCTTTAAACCAAAAACACACAATGTCCTTCTACTGACAAATGACGTCCGATTTGGTGGATGTCGCACAACAGACCTGATGTCACCTTGCTGTTGCCACGGAGACGGCCCTCTCCTAACAAGCTGGCCTTAACGAGACTTTTCAGCCAGGGCTATGAAGACGAGGGCCGGCTTTAGTCATGTGAAATAAGTCCAGTGGAGATCAACACAGAGTTTGTGTGTATGTTGCGTATATGTACACCCAAGGGTTTTCACAAATTACTTACACTTCTAAAGACGGAGGGAGAAAAGCTCCTTGATTGCTGCATTTCTCCACTTTTTATTTTAGATGAGAGTGGGCGATGGCTGAATTTGAAAGGAAAAACAAGGTGTGGCTGATGTAACTGAATGTAATGTTGTGAGGAGAACTGCCGAGTCTTTGAACAAAGAGTCTCTTTTCTCTGTCAACTACATTTTAGCCCTCTTTTTTTTTATCCCCACGCCTCGATTTGTGGCATGTTTTTCATTTAAAAAAAAAAAAAAAAAAATCTTTCTCAGGTATTCAGAATACTTTTTTATGTATGCGATTCCCTTTTAAGGTCTTTAACATTTTTCATTGCCGCTTGCATTTCATTAATGATGGTAATGGAATGTCCCAAAGAATTGCGTTTGAGCGGTTTTGCTAAGATGAACATACAATTTTCATATCCCTGAAAACTTTGGTCTAACTTAATGAATCTACTGAGTCCGGGTCAGAATGTTTAGTTACTGCTTCTCCTTCTGGTCATATCAGCGTTTGAAATGGCAAAAATTTGCAGCAAAGTGAATTCCAATGGAATCGACACGATAAGTGGATTTGCTTGGTTTGATGTAAATGCTGATGTCTGAGGGACGGGTGAACTGTTCCATCTAAAATGTTGGCAAAATATTTCTTGTTTACTGAGTTGCACACATCCAGTTTTATTTAACCTCCCCTGTTGGACTATAAACTGCTCCACAAAGGAAGATTTGCAGACAGTTTTGAAACCGGAGTCAATGGTACAAAATCCATCTCTTGAAAATACTCTGTGAACTTATTGTCCCATTAATGAGTTATTATGTCATTATTGACAATTTGCAAACAGTTTGCAAGCTTGTTTTTCCCCCTTTCAGTAGAACTTTTCATTGAATGAAATGATGTGCAATCTTGAGAACAAACTGCCAGAGGGGAGTAAAAGGCCCAGTACTCATAAATAGAAAGAAGCTTGGTGAGCCATTGTGACTGACTAGAGCTAACATGTCCTGGTTATACCAGTTACCAATACCAATTAGACGACTAATCGATTATTTAGTTTTCAGAAAACAAGTTGGCAACTATGTTTTTATAATTGCTGAATTGTTTCAAACCTTTTTCAATGAAAAATGCCAAATATTCTGTAATATCATTATCTCAAATTATGACAGTTTGATGCTTTTCTTTGTCATGTATGATAGTAAACTGAATATATTTGACATTTAGGCTATTGGTTGGATAAAAGATACAGTTTGAAGACAACACTTTGGGCTCTTGGACATTGTAATTGTCATTGTTCAGTTTGCTGACATTTTACAAACAAAATGATTAATCAGTCATTTAAAAAAGTGAGTGTCAGTCTCATCACTGTGTCGCCAAGCTTCTAGAGCCACATATTTTGTACAGACGTGGGTTGATTTTGCTGTGTGGTGTGAACAGGGCTTGGATAACAGCTAAGGTATAATAATAGAATGGTTTTCTTACTGTACAAAGAAACGAGTTGTTAAAACATTTAAGAAATGCTTGAATCTTCTTCGAGGTTTGTTTTCCTACCTGAGCAGACATTTTGGTCCTTGGGGTTTGGAATGTTAGGGTAAGCCCTTTATCAGGGATTTAGAAAATATAACGGTGTGTACGGAGATATGAGGAATTAAATTTGCAGGAGTGTACTGATCATGTAAAACAAGGCCTGGCTTGAACAAAGAGACAGGTACAGAAAGGCTGCACAGTCAGGACTTCAGCTCTTTATCTACCACAGTCACGACTAAGAGAAGGTACTTAACCGTGGATCCAGCACATCCTGTTGCACATTGTTTTCGTTGAAGCAGCTTACAGTTGTGTGTGTTTCTCATTCGATTCTTGTGGAGACCGGTTCTGACTTGACTGATTCTGATAATTGTCCCCTGTCTCCTCTGCTTGGCTGGTCTTTTTTAATGAGCTAAGTGTCTTCACTGAGAGACGAACCACGCAGCAGGACGCAGACAGACACCCAGATGCTGCCCATTGAATTATACCCTCAGTGGGTGTGTGTTAGTCGCTGGGCCCTATCGTTTCTCACCAGACGGGAGTCATCCACAGGGGGATGGATGAAGGGAGGGAGGGAGACGGGCACCTTTTCTGGTCCTTTGAAGAGGGAAGATGGGCCTTGCGGGGCCTGGACGGCAGCCTCTCTCTGGAACTGTCTCCGTCTTTCTCTGCCTCATTTCTTTTTTTTTTTTCTTTCCAGTTTCGCTCTTTTCCTCGCTCTCTTTCATTTTCTCCCACTCTTGCAGCTCTCTCCCTCCTCCCGGCTAGATTTCTCCTCAGAGGGTTTGCATCTTTCTTTCTTTTAATACTGGAAGGCCAGAGCAACACAGTCCTTTTGAAACTTGGTACTAGTCCATACCTTATGTTTACGCTGCTTACACTGATTTGATTACAAGCAGGAAATGGTAGAGTGGAAACAACAAACATAACCAGACAAGCATTAATGCTCTACCTTCCACTTGCATTAGTTTAGTTGGCATTGCTTGTTTTACCTTAATGAATTTGAGACTAAACACTATCTGCAAACAGACTGATGGGTAAACTTTGATTCGATGGGGTTTACCAGGCACTAAAATGCTGCTTCCAGAGTTAGTGGATAGGCAGGGTATAAAACACTACAAGCACATGATTGGTAAGTTTGAGTAAATATCAAGATGATGTGGTTCATTCTGGTGAGTTTTAAGCTGCTCGTGGATTGTTTTTCCTTCAGACGGGTGTATGAACATTTCTAAGCCTCGTGTTACATTATCTGCTCTCAAAGTCTGTGTCTGCAAATGTGCTTACTGCTGAATGAATGTTTTACAGCACCTGTCTGTAGTGGTGGTGTGTGTGTGACTGTGTGAATTGAACCTGAGGAAAACCAAAGCTTGTTGTTGCGTTGGTGCAGAATGTCTAAGCAGGGTGTTTTCAGCACTTTTCCAAGAAAGGCTCAAATGTCGATACCAAGTTCTGAGTAGTCATAAAGAAAATCGCAGCATTTATTTATTGAAAAATCTAGTTGATGTAAAGGTACTTTCTCATTGCCCTCTTTAATGTTTGAGAGTGTTGGAAGTGTAAAATGTGTCAGGTGTGTGTCTCACTTTGTACCTTAATGGGCCTAGTTAGAAATTACTAGACACTGGAAACAATCAATGTTTTTCCTGAATTGTACACATGAAGTCTTTGTGGAGAAAATCAAATCCTGTTCTTTACAGTAGTGTCAGTTTCTAGATATGCAATCAAGCCCCCTATGGAGGTTTACAACGCCTGCTCTAATTGTACTTCAGTGTAGATTTACTGTAGTTGTGAAAGAGAGAATCACTATCCAGGGATTGCATGAAACACCGACGACACTCCTGAACATCAATCTCCGCTCTGTGCTCCTCTATTTATAATCACTGCTGTGTTTTTTTTGTGTGTGTGCTGAAACTTCTGATGATTCTCTCTCAGATTCATTCGACTTCTGTGGATAAATAGCTGACCAAAAACAATGAATGTATCCACCATATCTCTCTAATCTCCTCCCTACCTGCGAACACATCAAACCTAATTTCTCACCGTTATCTGAACAAATGTACTCTGGTCTGTACTCAAGTGCTGAGATAAAAATCTGTACTGAATCACTCCACAGCTTGAGAAATTGAATTTCATATCTCTTTTATTACTTGAGTTCCGACTTTTTCTTTTTAAAATAAGTGCAAATTATTTTCTCTGTATGATGATATCATGACTGATTTGTGTATTTATTGCTGTTATTTTCTGGGGGTTTATATTGATCAAGCTTCAAGCTTTAGCATGAAATAAATCACTACATTTCAAATCACACTGGGTGGAAATACATTCATTATGCGTGTATTTATTTTTCTTGCTGTTACAAGGAGAAGGGATAATTAAAAGAAATATGCTCATCCTGTCTGTGAGTCATGCCGACAGCTTCACAGGAAGGGTTCAGTTTGAGCTGCAAATCGTGATCAGTCCAACAGAGGGCGCTCTAAGACAGTACTTGTCCTGAGGATGTTGCACCTGAGTGTCCTGCTTTGTCACACTGTGTGAGGAGAGTGAGAGGATGCTCCAGGCCCACAGAACACACACACACACATGCTGTCACTATCAAAATACTGACTTGGCAAACGTAAGCGCAGGACTTGCTTTAACTGCTAAGACAGTCGAGCACAATTATTCAGATCTTGTCTCATAAGGTCAGTCTGCAGCTTTATGAACGCAAAAAAAGATCATGACATGATACTTTAATGTTATGTTTCAGTGAATTCTTTTTCTTTCTTGTCGATGGATGATTCCCTGATGAACTGCATAATTTCATCTATTTCTTTCTCCTCTTAAGCATCTTAGTTGCTCCCGAATACAAAAACACTGCCTTGCAGGACATCGTACATCATTACCATGTTATTGTAGTAGCTAACGCCGTCACTCTAATGATGCATAGTTGTAATTTATTACTTGAAAACAGCATTTCTGTGTTTCTGACCATGACCCCAGGAGCAGACAAAAATACCTTTGGCACTAACCAAACTCCACTTACAGTTTGGTCATTTTGGGATGGCGATTGCTGTGACTTCCTGCTGTAGATTTTCAGCAGCATTCTACTGTATCTTTGCTACCATTGTTAACATTTATGAACTAACTAACATTACTTTAACTCTAATTTAACTTGACCTTTCATGACTGACAAGTTGGCATTGCTTTATGTAACTCAGAACATGGATCACTGATACTGTGTAAAGTGTCCCTTATGGAAAAAACCTAAAGGAATTAACTTATTGTGCATAGACTAATACCAGTACAGTTAACATCTTGAATTCCACAACAATCCTGTGGGTGGGGTGATAATTGGTGGGTGGGCCACTCCCTGTCTTTGAGATAGGTTCAGTCTTTCTTATGATTTACATTGCTTGTTCGTATTCTAGAAAATAAATGCTGTTCGATTCAAGATGAAATAGCACGTGCATTATTTGTAACTACTCTAAACTCAAAAGAAGTCGGTTGACACATGGCTTCATGCACAACTTCACTGACAGTTAAAGGAGGTTTAAGACATGGTCCAAATAAATTGAGTCGAATTGCAGTTTGCCATTTCCATACAAACAGTGTCATATTAAAAGTAAACTAGAAAGGTAGAAAGTTTTTTGGAAATCTTGAAGAAATCTGCACATTGCAGCACGAAGGCGCCCAATTAGGTTTCATAAGCTTGTAATCAAATGCTGTGCATATGCTGAGGACATAATATGATATTTGCTTTTTGTGTCCCCAGGCGATCTCTGACATTTAGAAATATCTAGCCACTGTCTGTCATTAGTTATGTGATGATGGCACAGATGTGTTTTGGTACAAACACACATCATTTATTATTAATACCCCAAACCACATGCACGCGCTGACAGCAGCAATCTGTTGATGTCTATTAAGCAGATTATGAAGCGAGGAATTTGCTGGATTGTGTGAGTTACAGATGTGACCGTCCACGCTCTGACCTCATGAATGAGTCAGACGATTAAATATGTACCATCTCACTGGAGCCTAGACTCATATCAGCCTCTGTTTAAACTTGGAGCTACCTGTATTGTTCTTTGTTCTTGTTTTATTTTTAATTTATTAATACATTTATTTAAATTATTTTTTCACTAACATTTTCTGCTAAATTCTGATCCCTCAGCAGGAGGAGGAGACCAAACACAGAGCGAAAAGAGAGTGAAGAATGAATATTGGACTTAGATTGTGGACAGAGACGCAACTCCAAATAAAAGGTAATACTGTAATAAATAAATCTTGGCAGGTTTAACTTTTCATCTAGCGCCATCATCTGATTTATGACCAAATACCTGCAAAACTAATGTCATTCCCAACAGCCTTAGCACTTTTTGTTCAGTGCTAATCAGCAAATGTTTAGCATTTACTAAGACGATGAACATGAAACGACAGCAATGTTAACATCATGACTGCAGACTCTTACTCAAGTGTTGTAAACAATTTTGCTGTTGGATTATTTGATGTCACCTTTATAGAGTTGTCTTGGCTTGATCAAGGCTCAGCTTTTTTAATAATCTCCTCTTCTCATGAACCGAGTTATAAACCTGTAACAAAGAGAAGATGTTCATGCACAAGCTGCTAAATTTGGAAAACAAGCCCCTTAACAAAATTATATATATAGTACATGTGTTTTTACATTTAAACATCAAATTACCCTCAATAAAAAAGCATTTCTACTGGTTCCTCCTTTGCATTCCTGTGCCCCCATCCTGCCTGCGTGTGTCCTCATCAGTGTCTCTTACTAGTAATTTTGACAAAATCTCCCTTGTAAATAGGCCACTGTAACCCCAGCCCTCAGGCAGCCTGGCCAGTTTGTGTGTTTGTGTGTACATGGAGGTGTGAATGAGGCCAGGCTGTAACTCTATAGTGTCTGTCACCGAGAAACTGGGGCTGAACGGGGACATGTGTTCACCTGACGCACATGACGGTAACAGTAGTCAGTGCCAGTGGGTCATTGTGAGCTCATCCTGTCATCCTAGTTGCATCCTGCATAAATGAAGTGGTTTGTGTTTGTCGGTGTCCGTCTGCCATCGTGTGTGTGTGTGTGTGTGTGTGTGTGTGTGCCCCAAACTCCAGAGTCAGGCCAAAAAAATCCCCTGATGCTCAGAGGAGCCATCATAAATCCATGACCCTGACCTAGAAGCATTTAGGCGGGCAAGCTGGATGTTGCAACCTCCTTCCTGCCTCGCTTACCTGATGGAGTTCACACACAATCTGTACGTGTGTGTGTGTGTGTGCATGTGAGACCCACAGTGGCATGAACCTTTTAGTTTCTGAATCTACCTTTCATGTCTGTCCTCATTTCTTCTTGCCCAGGACGCTCCTCAACACACACTCACTGTTTTGTATTCACACTCTCTCACCTTTCTCACCCTCTGTGCATGTGTGTGTGTGTGTGTGTGTGTGTGCACCAGTGTACATTAATCTCCATTACTGAATCACGTGCGTTAAGAGTTTGGAGGGGAGAGGAAGGGAGGGTGACCAGGAGAGAGCCCTGCATCTCTCTGGTTTTCATGCAGATCACACACTGCGGGTGTCTCCCCACCTTTTACCCTTGTCCAGTTTCAGCTGCTCCTTTATGGCCGAGCTGCGAAACCACACGTCCTTATAATGGCCCCGTCATGGCTGACTGTAAATCCCACATCATTAAGCCTATAGCTCTCAGTTCTCATTGACTGTTGCACATTAAAGCCACTGTAAAATTCCTGATTAACCACTCTTTTGTTCATGTAACTGCTTGTCTAGCTACTGTTCTGTAGCTACTATGTGTTCAGCAGGGTTTAGGTTTGCAACGACACAGCTAGTCTACAATCACTCTAAAAAAATAGCTTAGTTAAGTAAACTTCCCCCTAAAGAGCCAGCGTTCTGTCTCTCCAGATCTGGTAGGTTTGCCAGAAATCTTAATCGCAAAAGACACTACAAGCATACAAAAATGCAGATGTTTCATTTAACAGTGAGACTGAAATAAAGAGACCCCATCAATTTGGGATAAAATCCCCATGAATGGAAGCCATTTAGAGATCAGGGAGATATAAACAGGCCATTTTCACTGTTGATGGACAAATCCAAGAGAAATCCCTGCACAATAACTTGGAATAAGAGTTTGGCTCCAAGTGATTGTTAACCTACTTCCTGCTTAAACCTGAACTAAAAGCTTTGTGGGACATCACAAAAGAAAAGCCGCCTCTCTACCTAATACATATTTTACTCACCCAGGCCCATTTGGCATGTCACTCTAGTTTATGTGAACAAGATGCGATAACATACTGAATGCAGTGGCATTGTATACCTAGAAGTTCCAAGCTTCCTGATGTTGTTTTACAGTGTGTAGGTGCTGTAGTTGGACAGTCGCTTCTGCTGTTGCAGTTGATGAAATAATCAGAATCACATCATCCAGGCATGATAAAATGTCAGCATGTTCACTTTTTCTTGACAAGTGATCCCTTGTTACAAACCTGGTAAAGCTGAACTCATTCTAGCAAAGACACGAGGCTCTTGCACTTTGTTGATGCTTTTATTTCATGTAAGAGAAATAGTCCACATCACCCCTCATAAAACTGATATGTGAACGTAGCATCCTAACACACTAACATTAACACATTGTCTGCTGAGCCTTCTTGAGTTGTGACTACTGGGGATCGGCCCAAATCCAATTCTGAATCTTGATATGATATGCTGTTCTAGACGTAGCTTAAACTTTTTTTGCAATTATTTAGATGGTGAAAAATATGATCTTGAGGCCTTATTCATCACACAGTAATTGCAGTGATGATGCGAGGCAGCTCCTGTCACTTACAGAAGGGACAAAAGGCAGCAGCTGATCCAGGTGATCAACAACATTTGGACAGGACTCGTGGCCAGGAAGCTCCAGCTCCAGCTTCTATCAAAGGTCAGCTCTGCTTTAAATTCTTCTGAACACCCGGGGCCTCAGCCAATGTTGTGCCACATCTGAGCAGCAGCTCTGATTTAATGCTGTGAAATATCAGTGGGTCACATTTTCACCTTTTGTGTGTGTTAAGCTAAAACTAATCTCCTTCATTGTGTGAGGTATGAATGCCTTATACAAATGAGGCGCCATATGTTTGGCTCTGACCTGAGGCGGAGATGCCAAAATGATTTTTGCGCCCATTGATTTTTGACACTCGCAGTCGATACTGTTGACTTTGTGGCTTGGCCAGAAAAAGCCTCCGGCCTCAAGTTTTCTCATCTCCAGACTCAGGAGAGGAACAGAAAAACACGGAGGCAGTGTTTGGCTGAGTACGTCCTCCTCACGCTGAGTGTTTCCCCTGCTGTTCTTGACATAAGCACTTTTTCTGTTGGGGTCGTCATTAGTTTGCTGTATTCGCTGCATCTGTGTGTGTGTGTGTGTGAGTGTGTGTGAGGTTCAAATGAGTGTTTGCAGAATTAATCTTTGTCACATCTCTGTTCCTTCATTATATTGTACAAACCTATTCTGCTCTTCCCCTCCGTTGTCTCTGCCTCTCTCTCTCTGTATGTGTGTGTGTGTGTGTGTGTGTGCAGACGGCTCCTGCAGAAGGTGCTTGATGACGTCACTGTTGATTGTAATGCTGGCAGTCATGTCCGTCATTGGACACAATTACTTTTATTGATCAACATCTCTACCTCCTCTCCTCTCCTTCGCTCTCCTCCCACACTTTGCAGACGCTGCTGCTGGCATCAGATGCAGTGTGTGTGTGTGTGTGTGTGTGTGTGCGTGCATATGAGAGGAACAGAGAAAGGAGATAAAGACGGAGCATAACCTGTTGAAAACGCTGCACGAGGCTGCAGGAGATGTTTTATTACTTCATTTTTATTCCTCTTTTCTACGAGCATGAGCCTTTAATCTGTGTGGTAAATCGTTAATTCACATCAGATGAAAGGTGCAGGATTCTTCTGGTGACACAAGGACGAACTGGCACCAACGTCCTGCTGCTCTCGTGTGTGCGTCTGTGTGTCGCTTCCTCAGCCACACACCGGCTTTGATGTAACCTCCAGTGTTTAAAAGGGCTTATGCATTAGAGATAAAGTATGATTGCTCTCCCCTTTTACTCGCACTCGCATTACTAACAAATATGCTGCTAACAGATGGCACATACTAATTTGCCACATCCAAAAGCACGGACGTGGAAGTTTTATAAATGTCCCATAAGAGAGGATCAGTGGAGAAGAGAATAAATAAGAAGTTAAACCTCAATTTAGTCAGTCATCACTATAAAAATGTTTCAAATGTTAAACGTTAATGTGACTGTTTTATCCTTGACACGACTCAATTGAAAACGCGATTGCAGAAAAAAAAATTGAAATAAACATGAGGTCAAAATAATCTCACCATATGGTACATTTAGTAGCTATTCTGGAGCTTTCACGTCACATTCCTCAACAGATGTTTCCAGTTGCAGCAGAATTGTATTTTAAGGTCTTCTCGTCCATGTTGGCTTCAAAGGTCATTCTTGACATAGACGGTATAAAACATGGACGTAGCCTCTGTGACGTCACCCGTAGATTTCTAAGGAGCGATTTGGAATCCCATTGTAGCACACCGCCATCTTGGCAGCGGTGGCATCGCCTAGCTTCTTCTCTCTTCTGAAAGGAGTTGGAAACAAACTGAATCTGAACTGAACTAAACTTGAACTGAATTTGACTGATTTAATTTGAATTTGAACTGAATTTGAACTGAATTTGTGTTTGTGATTGTTGTTGTTAATCCCACTCCAACTGAACCTACAACTGGTCCAGTAGCTTTACAGTTGTATTGGTGATACAAGTGCTACATATGTATTTGCAGCACATTTCTGTTTGTGATTTTGGTTTCTCACTTTGCGGAACTTTTCTCTCAATCTTGTGTCGTCAAATTGGTGTCAAACAAGCTCTCAACCTCCTGCGCCCTGAGCTTTTAGAGTAAAAAAAAAACCCCAATATGGCTGCCAGAGGGAACATTACACAGCTTCTGAAAAGAGTACACACCCTCTTTAAGACATGTATGCAAATTATGGACTCTATTCTGGAATTTTTTTATGGTGTGGTCTCACCTGAATGACAGACCACCTGCACCCTCTACTTCCAACCCCCCTCCCTTTTTCCCCTCCATCCCTCATTAGCCCTTCGTCAGTGCTGAATTATCCCGCCGTTTTATTATTCTCCAGAGGCGGCCAGTGCTGACGCAGCACTGAGGAGTTGTCTTGTGCCGTCTGCCGTTTCCCCCTCCCTCCCTCCCTCCCGCAGCCAAGGAGAAAAGGAAACGAGGGAGGAAGGAGCAGGAGGAGAGGGAGGGAAGCCACCATCCCCTGAGGGTCCTCGGAGGAAGGCAGGCCGACGAAGGCACGTGAGACAGAGAGGCGAGTGGGACACATTAAACTTCCAACAAGAAGAAGATTAGACAGAAGGGACAGATGGATAAAGGAGCTGACAGGAGAAAGACTGACATATTACGGATCCACCGGAGATTTTTGGCCTAAGCTCTGGCACACATTTGCCATCTAAAATAACTCATTCTGCCTTTGCTGCCTAATCTCTCACTCCTTCTCCTTTTTCCATCTCTTTCTCCATACACTCCAAACATACAGTTCAAAGACCCCCCCCCCGCTCCTCCCTTCCTGTTCCCACATTAATTAAATCCGTGTGTAATTACGATCGTCGAGAAGGGAATCCGAGGCGAGTAAGAAAAAATTGGTCACGGCCTCGTATCTTTGAAGTGAAATTACTTGAGCAAAGTTTACCGCTGGAATATAAAGACGTCGTACTGTAACGGCATGCTGGGAAAGGTGGGGGCTTACAGTGACAGGTTTGAGCCGAGCGACCTGGGCTCACACCTGTTGTGGGATCAACCTGCATCTGAACCCGCTGTGAGGACACGGGAGGGTAAAAACCGAGACTCGGAGGGATGAGAAAACCCCACAGAGATCAATAAAAATAGTGGGATGATCTTTTCAGTAGCAGAATATCAAGGCTGCTTGTCCTCGTTTCGCGACCTTACAGCAAATGTTTCCCCTTAGCATCTTTTATAGTTTATTTATGAAAACAGCTTGTAATTATTCATCAGCTGCCACAGGGACTGGAAGGCATCTATGTGAGGCCGTGACTCTGTTGCTGTGCGCTGGTGTGTGGTGAGTTAAACCGTGTGGGCTCAAGTTATTAGGTATTCCACATTGTACTGGACCAACATTGAATCACATGTTCTTAAAGGTGCCCTAATCACTATTTTCATATGAACAGTGGAACTAATGATTATGGGTAACATAAAGGGTCAATTTTTTAAAAAATCTCAATTATCAATTATCAACAGACTCTGTAGTACGAAAGCAACCACCAGGTAATTCCTGAAACATTTTGGGTGGTTTAATAAATCTCACAAGTTGCATAAGTGATTTTAAGAAGGCGTCTCATGAAAATATGTCAGCATCTGTTGCTTTGATTTCTTTTTTATAATTTGTCTGATTAAGGTTTGTCCACAGCCCACAGCGGAATTAAAGGAGTGTATAATGCAGTGTGTTTCGTCTGCTAGTTGGATGAAAGAAGCAAGTATCAGGTCAAAGGCAATTTCAGGTGTTTACATTTCTTAGTTCCAGTCACCGCGGCCTCAGACTGAACTAATAACCTTCGAGCTGTCAGTCATCGTCTTTGGCTCCAGGCTGACCTGCTGCCATCCTTTCTTCCTTCTGTGATTATCCTCCCTTCCTCCCTCTGCCCCTTTCTCCTCCTACATGAACCGCTCAGACCAGGGGAGGACAGAGACATGAATAATTCTACAACAGAGCTGTATTTATTATTGCACTTAGTTTAATAGGAAATGGTGAATAATACCTGTGTGTGTGTGTGTGTGTGTGCGCATGTGTGTGCTGATTGTGAAATCTCCTCTCCTCCATCTATACCTTTCTCCTCCATCACTCCTCCTCTCCATACACATGGGAACTCGCTGGCATGAATAGAAATGCACCCCACACACAGACACAAACACACACACACACACACACACACACACACACTACAAAAACAAAAATGCATGCTGCATCCTTGCACATGCAAAATGGATGTAGATATAGATGGATATGCACACACACACACACACACACACACACACACACACACAACCACAACCACAAATCAATTATATATTTCCACAGAAACACGTGTATTTTAATCTAAACACATTATGTGCACACAATGTACACACACACACACACACACACACACACACAATGTGAATGGAATAAGACATGTGGTGAAGTTAAATGGATTTCTAGTGTGATGCCCAGTCCCTCCACTTTCAGGCCTGTGTGTGTGAGGGAGAATGATTGAGTAATGCAGGACATGGTCAGTGTGTGTGTGTGCGTGTGTGTGTGTGTGTGTGTGTGTGTGTGTGTGTGCGCTGTGTGTGTGTGTGTGTGTGTGTGTGCGTTGTCCTGGCCTTTATTGACATTGAGCTAAAGGAGGGACAAAAGGAGGCAGAAGTGAATGGAGCAGGAAGTCTCTCTCTCTCTCTCTCCCTGTCTGTGTGTGTGTGTGTGTGTGTGTGAGCATCTGTGTGCTCTTGCAAAACAGTCTGCATTCATGCCCAAAAATGTATGTCTGTGCTATATGTCTGTGTGTAAATGTGCATATACTCGCACACACACACTCATGCACACACACACTGTTCTATTATATCTCCTGCAGAGCTTCTATTGAGCTCAAAGAAATATGTTTCAGAAATAATTTGAAAAACCAGGTTATACATTTTTGCACACAGGTTTTTTTTGGCTGTGTTGAGGAGAGGGGATGGGAGGGTGAGATGAAGAAGGAAAAGGGGTGAAAACAGGCTGATTGGAGGAGAAGGCGAGTACTCCAGGGAGAGATAATGGAAACAGATGAAGGGAGCGGAGAAGAAGAAGAATGTGGAGGTATGAGATGTAATGGAAGAGTAATACTCTGAATCTAATACTACTTTTTATGTAAGGGCACTGGTGTGAGCTTATTATTAAAACAGCACAGGAGCAGGAAGAGAGAGACGCTGCATATGTGTGTGTGTGTGTGTGTGTGCATACTTATCTCCACGTGTGTTTTTTGTTTGTGGGCAATCCATCATTTTAGGATCTATACCTACAATACAAAGCAATCTCCTACATACAATGCAAACACACACAGAAATTAGAGTGCACATACAGAAGGGTGACAAATTGAAGGAAGCACCTGAATAAATGAGTGAAAAAACATAACAAATGCAGATGCTCCCACACAGGTCCACTGCATGGTGGAATTAAGGAAATAACAAGCCAATGCATAAACTCCACAAAGATGAATGAACATATGAGAGTGCAAAGCAAAAGTAGATGTAGGAAAACGTGAAGTATGTAACATACAGACATTCACTTGTCCATACATATCTCCTTCACTCTATACAGTGGGGGAATGAGTCTTTCTATAGGGATATTGGAGTGTAGTCAAACCTGATGCATTCTGTGGCTTGGTTAACCAGACATGGTCATATCAAAGAGATGGAGCTTTCAGGAAGAAACTCATATCCGCTGAATAGAAAGGAACATCTATCCTTCGCGTTGAGTATGAATAAGAATTTGAGGGCACACACTCCTTTAATACTTATTAGACCAGTCAGTGTGACACTGAATCATGATCATGCACAGTGTGCTCTGCATGTAGCTTACAGTCTGGATTAAATAACAAGGGCTGAAGAGCAGCTACAAGGTGCTGATTCCTGTGTTCAGGGGCCAAACAGGTTTCACCTGTGGCCCCTGGCCTTGGATCTGCCCATGACAGCTGCCATGCTTCTGCACTATAATGGTTTTAAAGTAGCCCATCACTTATTAACACCGTAGACTTCATAAGTTTCAAATTTCAATCTTACAATATCCAGAAATTTTACAAGTGATGTTTTGATTGCTAAAAACAAGAAAAAAAGAAGACAAATAAAGACAATTTGTGACAAAAGAATTCTGTGGAAAAAGTTTCATGAAGCCTTTCTGTGGGACGAGCTTGTGTTTCTCCCACTTTTTCTCTTAACAGTGACGAGCATCGTGGAAATAACACTGTGTGTGGGGATGTAAATGTGAGTTTAAACTGAAAAAGACTGGATGATATTTGTGACAGTTGTATAAAAATGTGAAACACTGAGCGATACATCTGTTGAGTAAGTAACTAATGTCATATATTTGATCCTTTTTGACACAAAGCAGACAATTCCATCCTTCTTATCATTAACACATTTTATTACTGCTCCAGTCTTTCTAAGAGTGTGGTTTCGTCTCAGTCTTCGTTGAGCTCAAGCGAACTGTGAAAGTAGCAGGACTCTGGTGTCCAGGCTCTGGTGCTGAGGCGTCCGCTGATGTGTACAGTAACAGTCAGTTGGAGCGAGGTGACATGAGGTGACTGTCAGACAGCTTTATCTGCATATATAACATGTGCTCCTTTGTCGCAGCCACTTACTCCTCCTGTCCATCAACGTCTGCGAGCTACGGATCGGTACCCTCGTAAGACTGAGGGAGGGAGGAGGGTGAGGAGAAGGGCGAGGAAGAGCGAGGGAGAGCCGGGGAAGGACAGTGAGAGCGAGGGAGAGCTGGAAGCGGACCAAGTGCCGGGATGAACACAGAGAGCAATTCACGTCTTTCACACCGTAGGATGAGTCATCTCGCTCGGCACTGCGCTGTGAATGAAACAGAACGGGGAGGGACCCCTGCAGAGAGAGGCTGTGGAGTGCGTGAGGGAGGGCGAGAGAGAGCATTACACACTCACTGAGGGGAGGAAGGAAAAAAAAAAAACCCAACAACAACAAGCACATGATGTCTACCTCAGATTCTGTCAATGAAAGTGGGAGGAGGGAAGAGTGCCAGTCACAGACGGGGAGGGAGGGAACAGAGTGTATGAAAAGAAACTGCACTGAGTTCTTGGAGTGGATTCATGTGACGCTGCAGTCCTGCACAGTTCTAGCACTGATGTCAGGGGGGAGAGACACCAACATTTCCCAGTCAAGCTGAAGCAGCTGTCCATTTCCTGAAACCATTCTCACTAAAATAATTATGGCGACTATAAGTAAAATTGGAGTAATTATAATAGAGACTTAATTATCTATTATCTCTCATACGCACTGCTCAAATCACTGAACGAGATGTGGTTAAAGACACCCTCATTAATTATCCATTAAGGTTACTACACTAATGTAACCTTGATTTTAGCATTTAGTATTTAAACCCAAACTCAATGGATCTATTAGCCTGTAGTACTGAGAGTCCTGCTGACTTGCTGCAAACTCTCAGAACCACTACATCTCTCCAAACCTGTGTTTGTCCCAAGCAGCTGTTTGCTGATTTCTTGTCTCCCCATCTCTCTCCCGAGTTTCTCCTCCTTGTCCTCTCTTGTCACTCAGGCTTCTCTGTACCGGACCGTCAGCCGTCCTGGGAACTCTCTCACCTGGCACTCTGTGTCTAATTCCAGATGTTCTGGATCTGGATCTTTGTCCTTGAGATTCAGCCTCTCCTCTCGTCTCTCTCGATCCTCTTCTCTTACTCTTCCTGAGGTTTCTTCCCTTTTTTTTCCAAGTTTTTTTCTTTTTTCTTTTTTCAAATCAAAGGTCTAAGTATGGAGGGTGTCATATGCTGTGCAGATTGTAAATCCCCTTGAGGCAGATTTGTGATATTGAGCTTTTTAAATAAAGTTAATTTGACTTGACAGGTAGTCCACAGTGATTGCAGCCTGCAGTTGTGTATGTGGGGAAAACAAATATAACCAAGGACTATGTGTGACTCAACTTCGAATAAAAAAACTCTACCATCAAAATTCCATCATCATACCTGTGGTGTTGCCTCCCAAGGGTATTTGTGACTCCAACCCTATACAATACAAGCACTGAATCCCTCATGAGTTTTGTGCACATAATGGCTTTGCATGTGGGCCATTATTGTCGCAGAACTATTTACAAATGTGAGAAATGTGAGGAGAGTTGTGGACTGTATTCTAATCCATGTGTGCATAATCAGATTTTTTTTAATGCATAAAAAAATCTGAGGTTTGCATGTGTATTGAGATTTGTAGATGTGCAGACAAATCTAAAAGATTACACACACATTGACCGAGATACAGTTACACAACTCTCCACTCACATTTGTAAATAGCTTTGATGACTCCACAGAAAAGCTTTCCAGTTCTGCCACATATGGTTGAAGACACACGGTTGAAAAGGACATTCATGCATGTGGTTTCAGTGACTGGCATCTTCAGGTGTTCACTGGATTCGAATGAAATTATCTGCCCGTGTATTTCCTTCCCTTAAGGTGTTTAGCCTCAGTTTTAATTAGAGGTCACTGAGTAGATCAATCAACCCATCAATTGGTTATTTTAACCAATCACTTGTAAAGTCATTTGTCACAGCTCACCACCTCTCATCCAGACCGAGGGGGATGCCGCCTGAGAACAACATGAATTTGGGAAAAAGAGCAAAGGAAAGTCAAAGGAACACTGTGAGGCTATTATGCATTCAAATAAATCAAAGCAAAGTTGTCAATATCAAAATGCCAATGGTAGCATCTGAAAAAGACAAAACCACAAAACAATGGCAGGATCAATAAACTGAATTGAAATCTCTTGCTGAGCCGGCGATCGGGTCAAACATTTGAAGCTGGATTGAGATCTATGGATCGGACTCCTTTTGAAGTTCGACCCACAGGACCACAGAATTAGAGATAACCAATCTGTCCACTCAGTGTTTTCTGTTCTTTTGTTGTCGTGTGGAATTAAATATGCAATCTCAGACGGTTTAAAATGGAGGAATGATGCAACTTGTGTAAAAGGATTCCAGTTCCAGTTCATCACAACTTGAATCTCATTTTAACATTGTCCACAGTGAAGTAATTTATGTGATCTGGGAATACAGTAACATTGCTTTGAGAGAGTCAATGGATGGATTATCAGACAATGGGCCCCTGGGCACAGACCCATAAAAGGCTCCCCCTTAGCTCTGGCGTCGCTGTTCCAAGAGGATGGATTCCCCCCCTCCCTCTGCAGCTGTAAGGAAAAACGTTATAATAAAAATACCTTGTGGAGATGATGAGGAGATGGATTGACAAATCATAGACGCGCACAATATACACAACGTACACACCATATAAGTCACGTCATTGCTGATTAGCATTTGACAGAAGTTGGAGGCATGTGTTTTGCTCTTCTGGTGCTTGGAACATAACATTGATTGGCCGGGGGGGAACGCTGTAATTAAAGGTCAAAATTTAAAAATGTTAAAAACCATGCCTGGAATGATGCACTGACTGATCCGAGGTGTGTGTGTGTGTGTGTGTGTGTGTGTGTGTTCTTACCATCTGAGAAGGATGTTTACTTTGTGGACGTGCATGAGGTGTCCATGTCCCTGGTTTGTTCAATCACACTGAGGTTAATCACACTGTGCTGTCCTGATTGGTTTTGAAGCTAATCCCTGCAGGAACATTAGTACTAACATATATCCTCATACAGATGAATACACACACACACACACACACACACACACACCTCTGCCTCCTTTGCACACACACCCTCCAATATAGAGCCATTCATCAGTGAGTTTTTCTGCTCTGATCCTCAGGCGATGTGGCACTGCTGATGAAGATTTAGGACCTCAACCCCAGGTGTGTGTGTGTGTGTGTGTGTCTCCCTTTGCTAGTTGTTACTTTACTGTGTTTGTCTCTTTCTATCTGCCCCCACCAGAGTAATGGAGGCCCACACAGGAGAAAGCAGACACAACTTATGAAGTTATCTAACATCACACACACCAACCGACCTTGGGGATGCTGTCATGTGTGCAGACCGCCTCTCAGCCTTTCACGCTTTACACACACACACACACACTCACGATGTGCATGTGTGTGTGCCAACGTGCATATAAATGAAAGTAGGTGACTGTTTAAACTAGTGATTAACTTGTTTATTTGCCTGATTCTTAGCACATCTATATGTGTATTACTGATGATCTCGGAATGCTTTGTTCATCTGTGAGTGTGTGTGTGTGTGTGTGTGTGTGTGTGGGTAGAGCCTGAGATGTATTAGAACGATTGGGTTAGGATTACACCACAGGGGAAATACTCAAAGGAGGGGTTGTGGTGCATATCAGCCCATTACCCTTAGATAAGGACTGTCCACTGGATGTTTTTAGATGTGTGTGTACGGGTGTGTAAGTAGCAGTGCATTAGGACATGTGTGTCTGAAAGTACACACACATACACACACCCACACATTTCACCTCCACATACAAAGTGTCCCATGTGTTTTCCATGCAGGAGAAGGTCAGAGGAGGCATCCAGAGTGTTCCTCCAGGTAGGCAGTCAGTCATAGCGGAGCTGCTGATCCACTCACCTCTGCAGAGGTCATATCTGTGGTCCCCAAAGCCCCGAGGCCTCTGAAGGAACATCAATCACTACAGACCTTGGACACACGAACACACACCTCGACTCTAACACTATAGGACTATAATGTGCTATAAGGGCAGCTGTGGCCATCCCCTTTCATGGGTAAGTGCTGTGCTCTTGTATCATGTGAGATACACTGTTTCAAAGGAGTATCTCAAAGGTAAATTCAATGCTGTTGAAGTTACTGTCCCCTATATGCTTAATGGTCATTGTGGGTAAGACTTGAAATTCATTCATATGTTCGTTTCAAAATGTCATATTGTTTGATAAAGAGATCAAGGTTGTTTCTGATGTCCTCATCAGTCACACGAGGCTCTCTAAGCCCTTCTCGCCCCGTGGACCATATTAAAAGCACAAGGACAAGAGGGGTGGTCATCCTTTTAGAGTGCATTGCTGTGGCTGAAAATATAGGCGCTATCCTTTATTAATTAGGTATTGTATTCACCAACTAAGTAGGACTGGACAAATCACACCAGTTGTTCCTGTTAAAGGAGTAGTTCAACATTTAGGAGGATGTGTTTATAAGCGTTTGGTGAGGAGAAGGTAAAGCCAGGATGTGATTGGCTTAGCTCAGCATAACCATTAAAAAAACATCCATCAGCACCTCTGAAGCTCACTAATTAACATATTATATGTGGTTTATTCCATGCTTGGCTTTACCTGCAGTCAGGTGCTGTAAGTGTTTGTCGGTGAACCACAGCCGGGCGAAGTGTCACAGTGAGGTTGTCACAGTCAGTGGAGATGCTGCATAGATGTGCTGAGCAGATGGAAAAACTGTTCACAAAATAGCGATCCCACAAAACTCTCTGTAAAACCACCACATGTCATCTTTACATTGCTGCTTGTGTGTAGATCAAAACAACAGCATGAAATGTGTTTAGCGGAGGAGTGGCTGTATTATTGAACATGCCAGGCAAGCTGTTTTCCCTGCTTCCAGTTTGATGCCAAGCAAGGGTCACTGCCTCCAGGCTTCAGCTGCAGACTTCCCTCACGGACGATACGGGATGAGGGTGGTGTCAATCTTCTCTCAGAAAAAAAGATGATGCTGTAGACAGCTTCATATGATCTCACTTCTTCTTTTGTAATTTATTTTTAATCAACAAACTGTAGCTCAGATTAAAAATGTAACAAATTTGAACAGATCGGTGATAAAGACCAAAGGCTTATCTCATGCTGAAATTCAAGCTCTTCTGTCTGTGTTATCTGTTCCCTGTCCCTGATGTTATGTCGAACCAACAGCAGGACAGCAGAACTACAACACACAAGAAACCTCAACCTCTGGATATTTGTTTCATAAATGCATAAACCAAACTCTGAAACTCAAACCGCAGCTCAGAAACCAAAGTAAAAGATGAGCAATGAGCTGAAACTTTCACCTCTTTCCTTTCTTACATTTCAACTAATTGTCATTTTTTGTAGCAATGGAGGTTTTGGCTGTGCTTTGTGTTTGTTAGATTGGACAAGTATATTTCATTGAAGTCATATCTTGCTTGTTACTAACATTACCAAATGACTTTTTAACCAAATCTTGACAAAATCTTGAACAAAATGAATCAAAAGCTAGAAAAGAAAAAAAATGATGTATAGTAGAGGCAACACTTCTCTTTGCTCACTGGGCTGCTTGAGGTTTTAAAACTTCACATAGTAACTAGGAGAGTAAACCAAACAGAGGTGATAAGAGCTCAGGTCTGGATTGTATGAGCTTTCTTTGTGCCTTCCAGCACAGTATCAGTCGTACAGTTACTTATGCATGCATAGTTTGGTCAGGGCTGCACAGCTGAGTTTGGCTCAGCTTAGCAGAAGCAAAAGTCATCTTCTAGTGATAACAGCAAATATTCTCAAGGTAATTTATATTTTAATGTTATTTTTTTTATATTGAAATCCCCCACTCTAACACACACACACACACACACACACAGGGTGTGAAATCTTATGAATCCAACCTCTGTGGCAACGTTGGCCTTTTGAACCAGAGAAGTGTTTAGCTGACTAAAATATGGGGCCCAAAATATATTAAAATATGAAAATATCAAACATGAATAAATTCACCGTCCAGTACAGTCAGCTGAATTTTACTTGTATATACAGTGTGAGTGAGGAAATGAGATGCTCACTGAGGAGTAGCAGGATATTATTTTGATAGATTTTAATAATTTGCTACCTGATTCAAAAGCTTTCTCAGTATGCTGCATCTCACCAACTGTTTAGATTTGTTTTATGTATATTCAGGTTTTTGGAATTAATGTTGCAAAGTTTGGATTTTGAGGACACTGGTGGCCATTTGGGTAACCTTTAACCTCGTGCTTAATTTGCACTCGTCAAGCATGTTGAATGGATTTCTTTTATATTAGAAACAACAAATAGAGAGAAAGGGATTTTGGAAATTAGGAAATTGTCCGAACACTGTTTATTTAATGCACTTCATAATTTCTTAACAAAGACATTGCTGTTTTTATGTCCTCATTAGAAATACAAAAGCAGCATCATCTTCCAGAAACCACCGAAGAAGGAATTCACTCCTTTCTCCTCCTCAGCATCATCGTCCTGAACCTGAAGGGGTTCCTGTGTCTCAGACTCGGAGGAGACAGAGGAGCCTCGCTCTGGTCCAGGCCTGTCAACATCACTCTTTAGTTAGTCTCAACAGGAAGATCATGTAGCTGACAACAGACTCATCTTACATGAAACTGTGTAGTTAACATTTAAATATCACTGTAAAGTCTGAAGATGCTCTGTATTTTACTTACCAGCTCAGCTTTGAACAGACGATCAATGTCTGTCGTCTCAATGTGATCCTGAAACCTGTCAAAATAAAAAGGCTGTGCTGTCTAACCTCTACAACTTTAAACACATTTGTAAACTAGCTCTAAAGTAATATGTCAGTTTTCCATCAGTATATCATTCAAATCAATCTTCAGTTTCACTCACTCCTCCTGGAAGCTTCTTCCTGTCAGCAGCCAGGTCTTCATGTCTCTGACAGATAAACGATCAGGAACTTCATCCTGTTGCTTCATGAGCATAAAGTGTTTCACAGTATTATGGACATATTAAGCTGTATTTTGTTCTGTGTTCCTGAACTAGTCGATGTCACAAACTTGCTGTAGGCTCCTCAGCTTTTTCAAACACTTCACACTTCTAATGAAATGTCAACAGGTTGCGCATTTGCTGACACTTCAATTGCTTTCACCTGCTATATGTCAATTGATACTTCGACTGTTAGTAGTCTTCACCTGGCATTTAAACTGCTTTCATCTTTTACTCTTGAATTTGACAGTTCAACTGTTTTCATGTCTTACTGACGCTGTCATGACTTCCCTCAGCTCTCACACTTAAATAGACACTTCAACTTCTTTAGTACTTCGACTTAAACTAAAGCTTCTTTCAGTACTTCCATTTCAACCACTATTTGAAATTCTGTTATTACTTGTACTTTTATCTGCATCTTTAAGCGCTTCAGTATTTCATTGGTTTCGAATATTTCAATGGCAAAATTTTAAACAGCAAGCTCAAGTAAGAAATTGTCTGTGTTCAACACTTTGAGTGATGTCTTTCACATTAAACAGTCTTTTATTTCCTGGTTAATATGAAAAATTATTGTTTATGCAGCTTTAAAATTTCAGTTTATTTCATAGGCAGGTGAAACTGCACTTTGGCTTCACTTTAGCCAACGGCGACTGACTCCAAACGGTGCTAGCAGATCCCAACCTGTGATCCTCTGGCGCTCGGAGAGACATTAGCTCTCTTCATGTAAAACAGATGTTCCTCATTCCTCAGCCCTCGCCACAGCTGCTGCTCTCCACCCGAAGAATACAAAATGGATAGGCTCTCCAGGATATTTATCATTAAGTAATTGCGCGTGAATCCAAGCGAGAGTCATTATGCTGAAAGTGGAAAATAATCTGGGTGATTTGACTCCCCCCGCCTTCAGCCTTCCTCTTTCTTCTCTCATCGCCGACTCATTTTTCTCCTTCCTCTTTCATCTTCCTCCACCTCATCCTCCACCTTTTGCTCTCCCCCTTCGCAGGCCTCTCCCCTCTCCTTCACTTTCTCACCTCCGCTCCCCCCAGAGTGACCAGATGCCGGCAATTTCACGACTGTTGACTTATTTACATTCCTGCAATCATGGGAATGTATGAATATTTATGACGCTGGTCTCTCGCTGTGGGGCATCTGCCTATACAGCCTGCTTATTTCTGTGTGTGTGTGTGAGTGCGCGTGTGCCCGTGTGCATAATATCCACAATATTTCGTTGAATTCTGTGTGTGTTCACGGTTGGATTCTGTGTGTTCGTCAGCCCTACATTTTATGTGTGTATGTTTGTCAGCAAGTAGAGAAGATGTAACAGCTGGTCGGTGTGGTCAGTGTGTGTGTGTGTGTGTGTGTGTGTGTGGGGTGTTGGTTCCTCAGCCTCTGAGCTGCAGAACGGGGAAAGACCGGATGAAAAATGCCAATCAGTATTTTATGAGAGCTAAAACCTCAAGGCACACACATTTTATCTTTTCTCTCCCCGAACACTGTTTATAAATGGATTATTTCTGGAGAGCTGAAGGATGTTCATGGAATGAAATACAGTACGGTTGAGGCATTAGTATTCCTAGCTGATAGATGAGGGTGTGTGTAAGTCTGTTGACATAGTTTTATGCCATCAGAGCCTCTCTGAGAGTCTTCCTGTTCTATGCTGTAATCACACCATTGTGTTTTGTTCCTAAATAAAGAGATCAGAAAAAAACAGCAGCATTTTTCATTTATTCAAATTCTTAAAATGACCTGGGTTTATGTTTTCCTGAAAAGAGACATCATTCTTCTGTAGGTTATTACTTTCCTCTTTCTGAAGCAACTGAAGAAATGGCCGTGATTGATGTCCAGTCCAGTCAGAAATCACTAAAGACAAAATAATGCACTGTTGGTTTTGGTCTTTTCATTGGATGTGTTGACCACACAAAAATACAGGATATCACCAGACTTATCCTTTAACACAACAGAATAGAAAGTAGTTAAGTGAACGCTCTACTGTGATGGAGAGATTGTTACTAAAATGATTATTTCTACTTTTATTGACAGGCAGAGAAAGCAGAGTTGGATCCATCTGATCACATTAGTATTGCATTTCTGTAGAGTTGTGAGTGAATTCTTTTATCTCTGTTGACTTTTAATAGACTTTGATGAGCGTGATTTATTACAGTGACTCAATCGTTTCATCTCCCCACTGTTAAACCCCTCAATAAAGGTTAAAGACCTTGTGTGCATGTGTTTTTATATTGTCTGTGTGCCTGAGCCACAAAGTGAGAGTGCTGACTGTGCAAATGAAGGTGACATGCGCATGGAAAACACAAGTGCTATTTATTCCACTGGCCGAGAGAGCAAGTGCATACTCACACACACACACACACACACACACACACACACACACACACACACACTGAACCATGACAAGCGAGGGCTGCATGATTTAAGACTAGGCTCGTCCTCACCTCCATCACTTCTCTAGCATGCACAACTACTCACACACACACACACACACACACACACTAAATACAGACCCTTATAGCCTGTTGCATGAGAGACACGTGCGTTTCTACAGACCCAATCACATACACACAGCAGAGGAAATAACTCAGGCCTGACTGAAGCCGACTAAGGTTGACAGTGTGACCCCCGCCCAGCGATCTTCTGTCTCTAACTGGCAGCAGATTGACAGGGGTCACAGCCGCACTGCATCTCTTACCCTTTATTACCCCTTTAACCACCGGAGAGCTCCCAGCCCCTCCCCCCCGCTCCCCCCGCCGTCCTACCAGCCCAGGCGACACACTGTGAGTCACCGCAGCTGCATGTTGTAACTATATTTAACAGCGCCTGCTTAGTCCTTTTGATTTCATTATACCACATAAGACCTGAAGGGCTCTTTTCATCCTGGGACTTAAATTAAGACAAAGACTGATGAAAGCACTTGTTTTCTAGTCATCTGAGGAGTCACTTTGGTCTGCAGGGCATAATGGTAATAGCATAAACATGAGCAACGTTGTGCTTTCCTGATGACACTGCGCCATGAAGCAGTTGGTCACTGTAACGTACACCTTTTACAGAGCAACAAAGGGGTCAGAAGTTACAGAAGTCCAAGGCTGCCAAGATTAAAATGGAATCATTTAATCAATTCAAAATGTTATTTTTTATTTGTGCAAGCAGGATGGATGGCGCCATTGAAATAAAACAAATATCAGTGTTCATTTTGAATTGAAAATTACTTTCAAAATAAAATATCACAATAATAGCACCAGATCCTTCACTCAGTTTGCAATCCTTTCTAAGTTCTTATTGACAAGATGCTAGTGTCAAACTGGTGATGTACTTAATGTGATTGCACCATTGAAATTCAAGAAATGCCTTTGCAATACGTAAGTCTGTCTTTAGCAACCATCTGTAGCGTCATCCAAGCAAAAGCAATGAACTATGCAAACAGGAAATCAGGCATCACAAGGTGTTACACAATGCATTGAAAATAATGTGCTATTAGAATTTTTATTTTAACATTTTAAGCAAATAAATAAATAGCACAATTTTCATATGTCATATGCAAACAAATGGAAATGTAAATTTCCATTTGATAAAGCAGTTTCCTTTTAATATCAGCAGACTTGGACTTCCATAAGCAGTGACATGGACTAAGATATATTTTGGAAAACACTTTCCCTCTTTTCTCAGCAAAATTCTCCAACACGTAACCTAACTGCAACTCATCATCATCATCATCATCATCTTCATCTTCATCAGCACACCTTCTCCCCACCTGTCATGGTTTTTGATTTTCAGTTTAGGTATTTTCTGTTTTATTTTGTAAAGGCATGTCCTCGGGTGTTTTTACTTCCTGTCTTTTTGTTTTCCCTACCTTTAGGACTGCTGATTGTCTTCACCTGTGACCCTCCCCTCCTTGTGTATGCAGTGTGTTCCCCTCTCTCTTTGCCAGACCTTGTGTCCAGTGTTCCAGCTCTTCCCAGTGTTTATTCCTTGTGCTCTTCAAGACTTTTTGGATTTTCTTGCTTAGTTTTCTTGGACCTAGCCCATCTGTGGACTTCAGATTCCTGCCTGTACCCATCTGGATTTGTTTGGACAGCCTTATCTGTTGTCGACCCTTGCCTGCCTGACCATCCAGTAAGTCTTATGATTTTATTCATAAATAATTGAAGTGCACTCGCTCAGCCCTCGGAGCATTTTGGGTCCTATTTCCCATGTGCCTGCTTCCCTGCTGGCACAAACTGCAGCACCACCATCACCAGTGTCCAGTAGCTTGACTGGCTCAGCATCAGGGCCTCAGCTTGTAATCAATTTCACCAACCTAAACTCACCCGCACTGTCACTCAATGATTTCATTTTACACATCACAGCCAGTGTTGAGGCTTTTTAAATATTATGATTAAAAATGAACTAGTTTGAATTTAAGTTAAAATCCATACAAGCAACAAATAAGCAAGCAAACAAAACAAACCCCAACAGACAGGAGACGAAAGCTCTGCATCTTTATTCTCAACATGCTCACGATCCTGAACTGAATTTGATCTCCACACTTCAGCTTTCACCAGCCAGCCAATCGCAACTTTTCCAAGCTGCTGTTTGCCTCGGGACTCAGCCCACTCAGTGTGTGGGCCTCACACGGCAGAGCCGATCAGCTGTCAATCACACTATATGGAGGATAGTCCCCTGGCTACTGCCATCAGATTTGTAAACCTCGGTGAGAATGGCTAATCCAATTTAGCAAATCCCTGCTGACAAAACCTCAACTGTACAGCGTGAATATAGAATACATATAGGATATCATGCTGTGTGAATAAACTCTCCCTCTGTAACACACACTCATGTAGCACAGAGCTAATACCATCAAAGGCCACTCCGCTGTCTCTCTTCATGTGCCAGGCAGGCTGGAATACACTGAACCGCCTCCTATAGGACATGATGGGTGCAGAGAGTGAAGGAAAAGAGAGGAGAAGAAGAAGAAGAGGATGTTTCACACCAGGAGATGATATAATTGTTGAGATTATGAAATGAAGATGGACTGAGCAGCAGGGAGACGCTTCCATATTTCTAATGAGGGCTAATTTACCCTGAGGGTCGACTGGGAGGCGTATCTGGCTTGTCAAGGTAGCACAGGGGCGAGATTACAGAGACGCAGAGCCTGAGGCGAAACCAGAGATGAAGACAAAGGACAGGGGGATAAAGTGAACATGTTGGAAAAAGAGCTGAAATAGGTCAAATCATGAATGTGTGTTGCAATGATATTAGCAATATTGGGATGCAACCAAAGTGCAATTGTGTGAGCAGAGAATGTAAAAAAGGTCTTTCTCTCCCTGTCTACTTTAGAGGACTCCCCTCCCAAATAACGGAAGCCGCTCTCCTCTGCTCTATCTCCGTTTCCCTCTGCATCCCTCGCTTCCTCTTCCATCCCTCTTTTCTCCTCTGTGGATCATGGCAGGCTAATCTCAATCTGTTTCACTGTGATATCACACAACAGCTCTATAGCTGCGGCGGTGCCAGCCTATTGGGCGCGCCTGCCCCGGCGCCAGCTCTCGCTGTCTCACTTGCAGCTCTGGCGCTCGGCACGCTCCACGGTTTAGTGGGGTTTTCCGTCGGCTCTGCTGCTGCAAAAGTGTGTCCCAGCCGCTGTGCTGCTTGTCATGTCCCCGTGCTCCTCCAGAGTATTTTGTCATTTAATACACAGTTTTCGTTGAAGTGCATGATGCACTGAGTTGTCACGCTCCGCTTCTGAATGACAGCGAGAGCATTTAAGAAAACAAGCAGACATGCGGGCCTCTAAGCAGGCCTCGAGCGCCAATGTCAAATTTCCAGAAGCTAAATGTAATCAAGCATCAGTAATGAAGACGCAGTCAAAAACTGATTTGGGCTGATGGCTTGGATTTAAAGTTGCTATGTTTCCAAAATTCCACCATCTTTTAGTGGCAGTTTCACTTTGAGTAGCTCAAGTTAATATATCACCAGTGAACCAGGTCTTGATGGGAGCTCCTCTGTGAACAATTGCTTAAACCTTTTTAATTGGATGTTGCAGTGTGTGTGTGTCTGTGTGTTTTCTCTCTATCTAAGCTGTCCGTTACTGGACGTGTGAGTGCAGTCTGTGCCTCTGTTGTATTTCCCAGGTGTGCACACCTTGATTTCATTCTGCTTTATTGCACCATTTTATTACTGTTGACCACTGCAGTCTGTTAATGACACTTAACCATTGGAAAGGAAGACTCAGCTTTTTAATGCCAGTTAGAACCAGATCACATCATTATGATAAGTTCACTAGATTGGAACCAGTTTCACTACTTCACCAAACTCTTTAAGTATACCTAAAACTTTTAATTTGAGTTTCTCTCTCTTCTTATTTCAAACCTTTGATCTACTTAAAATCAGAAAGTGCTTTTTGGCTGGTGACCCTTTAAAACAAAGCTTCATCTACTTGTGACCCCTTGTCACAGGCTGCATATGTCTAAGTACGGTAGCCAGTTAAATCGAAGATTCATACACTATTTGAAAACTTTTTGGGGCTGTAACAAGCAAAAAGCAAAGATTAGAAAGTCAGAAAAAAAGTCAATGTTATGTAGCAGAAAAAAAAATCATCTTGCGACCCTCAGATTTATTGTGTCACAATGGGAGGTTCCAACCCTCAGGAGGTCGAGTGTGTCAGAAATCATGTTGTATTGCATGTTATCCTTTTGTTGTCGTCAGTGTCTCAGAAAGTGGAAATTGCTCAGGTCGGTGTCAGAAAAAGATAGAAAAGATAATACCCCTGGGTTTAGCTGCCAGACTGGCTGGTGAAAGACTCAGTGGAGAAATGAACAAGAAACAGCCTCTTTTCTCACATAAAAGTGCTTCTGGGCTGCCCTTGAGAAAGTCACTGTAGACTAATTTGAAGGTGTGCTACTTAACACAACCTGCTGTCTGTTGTAGAGACTGAACACTAAAAAGTGCTTCCTCGTATTCTTTTGAAAATCTGAGGACTGTGGAAGTTAATCGATGAAATAAATGCATCACCTTTCTTATTGACATGAGGTGAAGTTTAGAAGTTGTGAGCATATATCAGGGTCTAACAAAAGTTGCCATCAAGTGGCATTATGGGAGATGTAGTATCCAGCATTTTTGGAGCATGACCTGTCACAGGTATAAAAAGTCAGGATATTTGACCTTACATTTGACCAATGTGATCATAATAGAGTTTATAGTCAACTTACTTCATGCAGACTTAATGCATCTTATTGTGCAATGAGGTCTTATTACAGACATTTCAGGTTTAATTTCTCACAAATGAACTGCTTTTTTCTCGCCCACTCATTTTCCCCCAGATCTAGGCATTTAATTTTGGTGAGTAATTAAGAAAAGAGCAATACAAGTGATGACAAAAACAAGCAATAATAAACCTTTAACTGAAGCTTGATCAACCACTGAAGACATTTGCAGGACTGGAAGTCACCGTCCAGCTTCACCCTCAGGGGAACGTATTCTCACACGTATTCTTGCTGTTAACCATGACATTGTCCTAATTTCACCCTGAATTGAATCTGTCCTGCATCCGTCTCCCCAGCTCTCCATTTCTGAAAACACCCCGCATGTCTCTCTGGATATTGATAGCACCACAGCACTATGCATGGCCCTCCTAATCACCCAGAAGAGTTAAAAAAAAAAAAAGCACACACTGCTCGTAATGCCATTATGTAAGAAGTCATCAAACGCTTTGATTAAAAATTAAGAAATAAAGCTCATTTGCAAGGACGGTGCACTGAAAATGGTGTGAAAAAACCCCCCAAACTCGCTATATAACATGTGCCCCACTTCTTCCACGCCTCTCAGAGGAAGCAAAGAAACTTCTAATGAACAGACTGAGGGCCGCGGAGCTGGTGGAGGCCACAGAGCTGAGTGCTGTGCTGCGGAGAGATTGTCCGCTCTGCTCGACTGGGTGTTGTATCTCCGCAAGACAACGGGTCAGTTCTCTCCCTCTCTCTCTGTCTTCCTCGGCCCGCTGTGGCTCTTTAAGTATTTAGAGCTGCTGGCCCTTTCTTCCTCTCTCCTCTTCTGTCGCTTTGAGTGGGTCTAATGCTCTGTCCCTTGTCAGCTTCCCCTCCTTGTCTCTCTCTGTTTTTTTTTTTTTCATCTCTTGCTTTCATTTCCTCTCATGTCTTCCTGCCTTCATCAGCATATTTCTGTCTCTGGACGTAATGTCAGCGTCTCCTTGTCTCCTTGCTTCTTTCCCTTTTTTTTTATTTATTTCAAATCTGTGTTGCTTCTCTGTCACGTCCTGTCCTGTCCTGTCTCTTCAATAAAACTTCAATAAACCCTTCCTGTTTTTAACCTCTGCTTATGAGTCTAGACTGCCTGGCTGCGCGTGTTTGTGCACATGCATGAATATTCATGGTTGTGTCTGCCAGAGAGACACATACAGAGGGTGATAGACTGTGTGACACTGTGTGTGTGTGTGTGTGTGTGTGGAGGAGAGTGACTGGTACACAGATGGAGCAACTGCTGCTCAGTTCAACACTATTGGACATACAGTATAGTCAGCAGCAGGAGCACACACACACACACACACACACACACATACACACATACATATACATATACACACAGCCAGCCCTGCAGATGAGAGGAAAGGGCTGTTTCTTGATCTGAGTATTGTTCCAGAGATTACCAAAGAGCCTTCTGAACAGAGTCACTTTCATTCTGCTGTAAAGAGAGGGTCTGGGGGAGTAGCAGCTCGTAGGATCCTGCTTTAATTGGTTTGATTCTTTAGGTACATCAGCCCCTTTGTTCTTAAGCGTGTGTTCTTACATGAAAGCAGACCCACAGAGGGAGCAAAGATACAAAGTATTTCTACATGCTACCTTACAAAGGCAAAGCACAGTAGCTGCTGAAACAATGGAGCTGAGGATAAAATGGGTTTCGAGGCTGGTCATACTGTGAAGGCAGGTTGAAATATTTATGTGCCATGAACATGTAATATTGGAGTTACCAGTAATTAGCACACTTGTAAATGTAAAATCAAAGTTGCATTTGTAACTTGGAAGCTTTTTCTTTCATCAGTTGTGTTCAAGGTAATTAAAGACAAATTGAATGATTTGAATACTATATTGACCATGCAGCAGCATTTTTAACCATGCATGACCTACTTTCCTTACACAGGAAATTACACATTTATCTGGAATATTTTTATCCTAAAAATTTCCAAAAGTCAGATTTTGGTACTTTTCATTTATGACCATGATGTAATTATATTTTGTCTTTGTAAGGCTCATGTTGGACAGAAACTCATATTAAGGGATTTCTCAAGGTTTCCTTAATGAGACAAGATGAGTAAGAACACACTCCCATTCACAACGTGGCTTTTAATGCTGTAATAGGCCGATATATTTTCAGGGCTCTAAAAGAGATCCAACAAGCTGTCAACAGAAGTGGGTAAATGTAATTATAACTACTATTTCCCTGTGATTTGTGAAATCTTACAACACTACAGACAGTGGAAGGACACTTTGAAATATGAGGTGTTTTTTTTTAATTTCTTAAACTGAAAGTAATTTACCAGGTGTGAGTTGGCCTTATCAAAGCTGCAGAACCTGACACGCCTGCCAACACCTGAGACTGTCTGACACACAGTGGATTCTCATAGAATCACTTTGTCTTGGTTTTCATGTTTTTTGATCATGAAGATTTTTCTCCATGGAGACAGGGAGGATGCTGCTGTTGCTCTATTTGATTGGAACTTATTTGTGAGAGGGTCAGCTCGCGTGGAGTCATTTCCTGTCTCATTTAGTGTCTTGTCCTTTTTGTAATGAAGGTCCTCTATCATTAAGCGTCTCCTGTTCTTGTCCTTTTTGTCCTTCCCCATTCATTGCTCTCTGCTGTCTGGGTGATCAAATCACATTGGTAAACATTTAGTGCCATTTGCTTCTTATGAAAAAAATAGTCTTTCTTTAGTATCTTTCATCCTATCATATCTTGTCTTTCACAATCCCTGTTGCTGATTGGCTTGCAGGTTACTACTTGCCACAGGCAGGAACAACAACCTTGACCAGGCGTCATTGCACCTTTGTCTCTCAGTAAATATACAATGTCACAGAAACAGTCCAAGGTCTGCCTTTACTAAAATGAATGGTGACAGAGGGTGGCGTAATATTTATGACAAGTACATAACTAACAAGTCCTGCCAAACCTCAGACCTAATGAAGCTCTTAATAGCTAAATGGATTTCAGTTTAAACAGGGTCCTGAATTCAGGTTTTAATTCAATTAATTAAAAGACTTTTTTGATGCTGTAAAACTACAAGTAATAAGTTCAATGCCACTTTATCTGTATTTGGCAAAAATCGTATAATAGTTGGACAAATTCATGCCACGTATATAGCATGTCACGCCTCGCACCTTTCTCTTTAACTGGAGCTAACAGCACCTATATTCACATTAACTGTCATTTCGGTTCCAGTCTGCAGCCCTGAGCCGTGTAACGGACCTGTGCGGGTTTGTTCATTGAATCTTTAATGTATTTCTGTGGGCTTCTGTCTTGTTACTTGTCTTGTTCTGTAGACACAGAAATGAGGGGAGGAACGCTTTACTGCACCCTCACAATCACTTTGTGTGCAGAAAACAGGGTTCCCTTTCTTTGCACTGCCACAAATTCGAGAGAAGATTTGATGGGACTGGATGTATGATGGTAAAAAGCCAATGAAGTAGACAAGTTGATTTTTTTCATTTTTGTAATAAGCAATATGCCCCGACCTAGAGGCCTTCCTACCTCCTGTGTGAGCTTTACTTTGCACCTTGGAGTAATGTGCTGTTATTGTGTTGGTGGCACTGTGAGGCTGGCAAGCTTTGACGTGGGAGAAAATACAGCTTCACAAACACAGCTGGCTCTACCTGGCTGGCCGGTGGGGTTTTGGATGGCAGGAAGTTTGGCTGTCTGTTTAGCTGCATGTTGGATGGTTGGCTGGTTTTTGGAGCACTGGCTGACTGCTTGAATGGTGGTATGATTTGCTGGAGTCAGAGTTGATCATCCAGAGTTCTTGGCACTACTCGTTGACCCTACTTGTCAGAGGAAATAGCTGGCATTGTTTTCAGTGCTGTAACTTTAGTTTCCATCATACCTGTGCTGATAAAAACAATCCAAAACATAGCATTGAAAAGGTGGTAATCTTCAAGAAGTAATACCATGTCAACATTTAATGAGGACTCTCAGAGAAGTAGGAAGAATACAAGTGCACTACATCTGAGTTCTGCACCCGAGGACGCCTTGTTAGGAGTGTTGTCTCTCACTGTTGTTGAGTTAAACAATAGATAAAGCAGTGGTTCAACACGTTTGGCCTGAAGTATAATCTGTCACCTGATATAAAAAATAATGGGTTATACTTGGTTTAAGTGTACTGTTTGGTCTTGAAACCTTCACAATAACAACTGGTAAAAAAAGTGAAATATTAATACACAGCATAGACTATAGGCTACACTTCTGCAAAGTTGCAGCTGTGTGGTGCAAGTCAGTGTAAACTTTGGTTTTTTACAAGCCTGAGGTAGCATTGAGCAATTTAGTCTGCATCTTACATCAAGTGTCGGCAGAGATCATCAGGAGTGGGAATAATGCTCCTGAAGCCTATCATTTTCTTTACTGTCTTTACGTTTCATCTCACAGTTCACTGTGGCAGCTCTTTTTTTCCATCACCGCCTTGCAAAAATTTAAAATGATCTGTTGACGCATCCCTGATGAATGATCGTCATCAGCACTATCGTGTTGACTTTATTGTGGCCTCTTCACAATACAAAAGACAACCATGTTTGGGCAGTTGAACAGCCTTAATGTGAAAATGGCAGCAGTAGGACGGCCCGTTTGCATTAGCAGTAATTTAATGCAGCTCTGACATGATACAAAGAGAGAGAACAGAACACAGTGAGGATGTTATTAATGAGATAAAATTGCACTGGATTACATCAGTGTATCGTTTCCTGTGAATCTTGCTTAGGTAGGCAATCTGAATCCAGATTCTTTGTGGCAGACTCTGCCTCAAAAACTACTATTTAGGACAGGTAATAACTGAATGTACATTTAATAGCTACTGCCAAAAATTGGATTTGACTTCATGAACCTATTAAAACTTTAAAGTAGCTTTGTGCGTAAATGTATGTCATCTTTCAAGTTATTCTGATCACATCATTTTTGATTTGTAGAAGATTCAACTGCAATCCTGACTGCAAACATTAACAGGTTCAACAGGAAATACATAAGCATTTAAAAGTAAAATTCTAAAAGTATTGAAAATAATCTCACAACCTCCAGGCCAAGGATCAGTGTTGTACAATATGATGATGATTTATGACGAGCTGTCACCATCATCAACCCGGCAGTGTGAAGATGAAGCGAAACATGCCAACCACACATTAGCATCCTGGTCCAGTCTCACTCGCTGTCACCAAGAGTTTTATTTGCAGCATCTATGGAGGCCAAAGCGGCGGATACCTGCATTATGTGTTCATTAAAGTCCCCCACAGAAAAGCCCTCCATATAAATCCCAATTTGGGGCCCATTTGTCTCAGGCTGATGCCGGTTAACAGGCGCTGACTGACACAGAGGGATGGTGCATTATTGCATTATTTGAGGCAGCACAGTGCCGCTGAGCCATAATTTACCAGCGTCTAATCCACAGCTGTATCGGGGGATTTAGAGGTGAGCAGGGGGTAACACACAGATGGAGCAGCACCTACAGGCACACACACACACACACAAACAAAACAAACTCACAAACTCAGTTCAACACAGTTCATAAAACACGCAAATGATAAACATGCACTTTTCAACCTCTTGTATCAGCTTTGACACGGCTCCATTTGTGGTTTTATAGATGCACTGTGTGTGTTTTCTATCTTTATTGGGTGTATTTATCTGTGACACCAAGTCTTGGTAGGACATGGGCTGATATATGAAGTCATAATGTATTAGTGCCCTGAGCTCCCCCTCATGCAATTGCTGATGTCGAGATGACAAATCCCGAGCTATGCGTCTGTTATATAGCTCTGTCTACACGGTACAAGCTTGATTTTTCTCTATACGGCGGGAATGCTCGAATGTATACGATAAAGAGCACACACACTTGTGCATTTTCATCATGTATCTGTCACATTCCCATGTCCCTTCCCTTGTTTTCCTTCCCACCACCTTATGAATTAGCCTTTGGCTTCTTGCTCTCTGTATGTTTATATCCCTGTCCTGACTCAGTCGGCTCTTCCTGTCTCTTTACTCATCCCCTCATATCTGTGCAGATTGCCTGTCCCATGCTAATCTACTCCACGCAAGACAGCAGCCTCCAACACTTCCTTCTGTCCTCATCTATCCTTCTATCTACACGTATCTACCTCTCCTCCTGCTTTGCTCTGCAGAAGGAACAGATATGAAGCAGGAGGGAAAACAGATAACCAAGCATTGATGTATGAATGGTCAACTGGTGACGTCAAATTGTTATAAGTACTGTTTTCCACTTTGACCCCCATTAATCACATCTTGTAACTTATCTAATCGAATGTTGGAATAAATAATAAAAGTCACACTAGCAGTCTTACTAGGTCGGACCCAGTAACATTTCTGTAAAGCTTTTGATATGACACATGTGTGAACTGATTTCTGTAAATTTACCAATTAGTTTCTTGTCTTTGTCTTTCATCTGACTGTGAGCCTCAGTGTCCCTCACACTCACACTCACACTCACACTCACACACGTTTTAAAATCCATCACTAATGAGGCCTGAGGAAGAACAAAACATTTATTTTGTAATATTAATTTTCAAGTCACCACTGTTCTCCAACAGTGCCACCACTTCCCTGCTGAGTTTTTTGGTCTCTTTAGGGAATACCTGGCTTTTTAGCTCTTACATACTCTTCTGTTTTTGCCAGCAAGGTACTAACTGCGTCTGTGTAAAGCTGCAGGCCGAACAACTACACTATTAACTGAAACTCCTTTAATACTCTCTTCACATTGTTTTCATTTTGCCATTTGATAAAAATACTCATAGCCATTTTAAACTGCTGTTCATCAACATGGTACAGTGAATCAGTTGCTGCCAAAGAGCACCTTTTTATGCAAGAAACAACCTATTTTGCATTAATTTTGCAGGACATCATTTCAAGTTTGTCCTCTTTGCTGGATTTGAACACAGCACTCATAACCTTTAACTGTCATCAACAGTGTGCTCTTGAATGCACCTTCCAGGAAAGTTGTCCCCACTGCCACTACTGCTAAAATGTATTCACTAAAGAACACTCTTATACAAAATAGAAATAAGTAGTAACACTACAGTAAAATCACCCAGCACTGACCTCTGGCGCTTAAGTTTTATTTGCATTAAATAGACCAATTTTTACCCCTTGCCTCTCCTGCTGCTCCTGTGGCATTTTGCAACCCTCGCTGCACCTTCAAAATCTGAATATCAGCGAGCTGCCCACAGCGAAACACTCACTGTGTGATTAGTCATGCAAACTCAAAGTGGGAGTTTATTTTCAAACTAAATATTTCCCATCTGTTTCAGGGAAAACAAAGCAAAAAAAAACCAAAAAAACAATTCAACTTCCTCAACTATTTTGCATGACAGATCAGGGGTGTAAATTAGTATAACTAATATGTTCACAGGTTAATGTGTGAGTCACTTATCTCATTTCAGAATCAAAATATCTGTGTTACTTCAGAACAGAGGGCTATTGTTGCTATCATTAACTGATAACAGGACGGAGGAAGGAGGCTGAGAGAAAGAAGAAAAAAAAACCCCAGCCTTAATCAGGGTTATTGGAGCCAGAAATAACAAATGAGCCAACACGCCTTTACATAATGAGCCTGAGATTAGACTGAGAGGCAAAACAGGACCAGTCACCTCTACAGTGTCAGAGAGAGAAATAAGGAGGGTAACATGAGGAGAGAGGAGGGGGAGGAGACGAGGAGCATGGAGAGGAGAGGAGGAAGATGAGGATGCAGAGAAAAAGATGGTGATTGATTTTATTTCTAAGCAACTATAAGAACAGTGGGACTCATTTCAAAGCAAATGCTATAAATTACTATCTCCATATTGTTTCATATGCTTTGGCAATATTGTTTATGCCAAAGGTGAAGGCAGGTCATTGAGCCAAAATGAAACAGACAAACAGATGTGAGGAGGAGATGGACAAACACAGAGACTATAACAAGGATTTTTAGCTGACTTAATGATAAGCACTGGCAATGCTGGTAGGTTTGATCAGACATCCAGGAATGAAACATACATTGATCCTCTCACTGTTCATCCAGCGCCACCAGCAGGTTATTTCCACTTGTGAAACATTAAAGTTCATGATACTTATTAGCCTAATTCCTGGCTCACAGTACAGCCTCACCTATACTGTGAGAGCAATGCTAATGATAGCATGCTAGTATGCTAACTATAGCTGACTAACATAATAAATTATATAGTCAATGTACGTCCATATCAAATGTTAGCATCTTAAAATGTTAAACATCTCACTGTTAGTGTTTTAAAGTTTGAATTGTGTTATGCAAACAAGCTTGCTAAAATGCCACCATGCTAATTGTTTACTGCTAACATCAGCATTTTTCATTCACCCATCTTAAAGTGACAATGTTAGCATGCTAGCGTTTATCTCAAAGTACAGCTGAGGTTGACAAAGTGCACGTAAGGCCGAAAAGCTTAATATTGGTGAATGTTGAATGTAATAATGAGTTGAGATGTCCAAGGAGCTCTGTAAGGAGGATTAACTCTTGTTTCAGATACCAACATGACCACTCTCCTCTGATCCAGTCACAGCAGGAAGTGGCACAGACCATTGGTGGCCTGCAGGGTTAGCTAGTGAGCTACTGTAGCTGGGAAGCCAACAGGTGACACCATCACAAGTCAGGAACATGTCAACACCAGTAAGTCACAAAAACTCTCTGAGCCTTTTCTGTTTTCTCTTTACTGGGTCATTTACACGTTGTTGTGTCATTGTCTTCTCACCATTTCACTCAAGTTTTTGAAGAGGGAGAAAACAGCTCTGCAAGCTAGCTAGCCTGCTAACTGTGAGCTAGGGAAGGAGCTAGCAAACTAGCTAACAGGACAGTAACACAGTTTATTGAGTAGACATATTTGTACCTTTGACTCCTGTCTCATAACTGTCTGCAAGTAATTCAGAGTCTTATAGAGTTTGTACTCTCACAGGGGAGGTTAAATAAAGCTGAATGGTGCAACAATAAGCCATGATAGCTTCCTTCATTTAGGACTCTCTATTCCCTTAGTCACCATTGAAATAAGTGTTAATTGCTATTGTCAGTTGGACTTCATTTTGAATTCAACTTCTGCTCCAGTAGTGTGTGAATGTAGATGTATAATCTTTGACTAGTGACATCCCACATGTGGACCAATATCAACAAAATAGTTAGTGACAGTTTGCCCCTTATGGAAAAATGTAAATTGAGACTCATGACAGTGGTTTCTCTACTTTATATCATTATCTCAAGTTAAAAATCAGTTTTGCAGGATCTTCCTTTCTTAGTGCTGCATGTGTTTTTATAGTGAGTGTAGCGTTAAAGCTCTCTCTACTGTACCAATAAAGAACCTTGTGAACTCAGAGAGGCATGCAGACAGAACTGGGGCAGTCTGTCTGGGTGGAGGGTGGAGGGATAGATAGAGGGATAGATGGAGGGATGAAGGGGAGGGCAGGGTGGAAAACAATGCTGTGGTCGGCCTGTGGCTGGCGAGACCGGATCATGGTGTCACCCTCAGAGGCATTTGCCGATGGAAACTGACTCGCTCAGAAAACAGATTCCGGTCCAGCCACCCGTGGATGGCGTTGGCACACATGTGCACGGACGCACACACGCACACACGCACGCAAGCTTGTGCGCAGATGGTGCACCAGTAAAAATGAGCACACAGACACAAACTGAATACATATCTTTGCTTCTCTTGCCCTGTTTGTCCCTCATTGTTTGATTGCCTCTCTTTCTGTCTCTGTGTCTCTGTGTCTTGGCCAGAGCTCTTGTCTGTCTCCTTGGCCACTCTGTTCTCCCTCCTGGCACTCTCTGTACCATGTCTTGGCTCGCCTGTGCAGAGTGATGTCTTCATTGCAATCCACCAGCGTCTGTTTCTCTACATCCCCATAAACCAAATCTCGCCTCTGTACCAGTTTCCATCCTCCGCTTGCTTATTGAAAGTGTGTCCTTTAAGCTGCCAGGCTTTTACCACAGTCTAGTGGACTGTCTGCCTCAGCGCTGGCCCACTGTGTGATTTCAGAGGCGGGGCTGGAGCTAGAGATTGATTAACTAGGTGGTTTGGTTTCTAGAGAGGGGTGAGGCATGTCCTTGAGTGGGACGTTGGGAAAGATAACCATGGTGCAGTAAGGGGACAGGAGAGAGAGACAGATAATTATGTTATTTAACAGCTCAGGAAACTGCAATACGGTTGTGATAGGTGATTGAGTGTATGTGTGTGTGGGAGAGTGTGTGTGCGTAGGGGAAATCCTGCAGGGTTTTCTCTCCTTGTTCTCTGCTGGGCTAGCAGAATCAGAGAGGGAGAGACCAGTAGCAGGTCTGCCTACAATCACAGAATCCCACTATCATTTTCCATTTGCTTTCTCAGGGGAACACCGACTGCTCCAGGGGCTGAGACACTGTTGCTCTGCTGTCATCACAGTTTAATGCAAAGCTTGTACCACAACCAGGAGGGGAATCCTTTTTCTTTTTTTTTTTTACACTGGGAGCTGTGGGCAGTTTATCACGGAAACAGCATTGCTTAAAGAATATTACTCTAAACTAGCTGTATAATAGAGGATGATGACAAATTGTAATTTAGCTTCAGATGTATAATACTATTTTTTCATTTCATTACTCAGTCTAACATTATGCATTATGTTAATGCTAGCCCTTGCCCTTTTTTTTGTCTTAATTTGTCCTGAAGGTGACGTGCCCTTACTTAATCCTGTTTGCAAAGCTCTAATTAGATTGGTTGATTTTCCAACAGGGAATGAATGACAAAACCAAACATATTTATATTGCTTTGTGTATAATAATAATAATTATTTTGCATATAAATTTAATTAATGCTATTATTCATTAATCCTTTCAGATACATAGTTTACAATGAAGCTAAAGCGTATGTGATAAAGAGTTGCGTGATTAGCATGTTGAGGCACAAATGTTTGCTAATTTTTTCAATATTTTTTAGCTTAAAAAATACCTCATCAAAACTGGTAGGACATTAGTCAGTGAGTGTTCTTCTTGTATTGATATTGTAGTAATATATTTGCGCCTCATTATTTGGAAAGATGAAAATAGTGTAGTAATGTGCTTCTGTCCTATAATCTGGATGGATGAAAGGAAGATATATATAAGATTGATACTTGGGCTTGATGTGATTCATTGATGCAGGTTCACCATATCAAAACATCTTTGGCTGCAGGCTGATGAAAATCTCAGCATGCTGCCAGTCTATCAGCAATGTTATTCAGCCTGGACATTAACAAATCTGCCCTCACAGACCAGAGTTTGAATGGAGGCCAGTGGAGAAGTTATAGAGATGTCAACTGAAGTCAGAGGAAATACCACCACTCAGAAGATTAAATTGCAGGCTAAATTTGATGCTGGTATTGCCTCTTGTAGCTGCTGGCTCGAGTCCCTGCAGTCTTTTACTTGTTTACTTATTTTTTTATTTTGGCCTTAATTTAGCCAGGATGGTCTCTTGAGATTGAAATCGTATTTTTTTGTAAGAGTGCTGGAGAGTCCTGGCCAAAATGGCAGCCCAATTACAGTGTTACATGAACCATCACCAAGCACACATCTACTGGAAAAAGTGTGTGTAGTGTTAATAGTTGACTGATTCTTCTTTGCTATCCAGAGGGAACAAAAACATGACTTACACCAACCTCACTTCTTACTTACTGTTAAGGTTTCTGACATTTACTATTGATCAGCCCCCAAAGATGCATTGTTTATTTCTCCTTCCCTCACATGCAAACTTTCAGGCAACAGTAACAAATTTGCTAGATAGAAAAAATATATTTTAAAAACATGTTTTCTGTTGAAGAGGTTTTAGCTCTTTAACTAATTTGCAATGAAAATTTACACAAATTTTGACAAATACTCTTACTCAAGGTCCATCTTACTTAATGATCAGCAGATGAAGATTGCTTGTTGCCATCATGTGACCGCCGTGCTGCTCATAATATATTCGTATAACATTGATCTTATTTTTATAGTAGTTTTGACCATGTTGATATGATATGTTACAATGATAACCATCAAGTTATGAAAAGTGAAGTGATCACTAAAAACAGTTGAATACATTGTCTCTAGGGGTCTTGAATATCTGTAAAAAAAGAAGTGCTAATCCTTCCAATAGGTGCGGAAATATTTAGTAGCAAGTGTAATAACTTTAACCTGATGGTGGTGCAGATTAGACCTTTAAACCAGTAGAAAATATCCTTGAAGCAGATAAGCATATAGATGATCAGACAGATATTAGATCACATTAAGTCATCTCTTTTTGTTGTCATAATAATGTCAATGCCTTTTTAATGTATTGCTGACTTAATATTAAAAGGAGGAAAAAATGTCTTTGGGGAAATATCAGAAATGCTCCATTTCCTCTCAGCCACCTGGAGAGGCGTGTCAGTCTGTGTTTGATTGACAGCAGCTGGAGGGGCGTGTCACTGTGTGTTTGATTGACAGCAGCTGGCAGGCTGAGCTTTGGAGAAAAAGTGTAAAAATTTGCACTTTAACGTACAGGACATCGGCAGACAGAGTGTTGTCAGGGGTCCTCCCCAGCATCTAAACAATCCAAAGTGGCATTTGCAGGTAAATCTCCATGCTGTTTAATGTGATGCAGCTGACCAGTTAATTAGCCCTCTTGTCTGCAAACTCACGTGAGCAGTATGCATGTTTGCTTGGTTGTTTCAAGCAGAGGTGCAGGACAAGAGCTGTATTCATGTTTGTAAGTTAGATAAATGGAGGAATTTTAATTTTGAATTATGATTAATTATAAATAATTGTAATTCAGAGTCTGTGGCTGTTGTGTTGAAGCAGGCGCTGTCAGGCTAATAGTCAGTGTGACTGTCTGACAAAGGTTTGATTGGCTGTAAGGACACCTTTTGGTCCACATTATTTACATTAGGTTATTGTTGAATTTATTTGGAAGAAAAAATGAAGACGAATCTATAAAACAATTACCCAAACTGTCTGTTGTAGACATCCATTATAGACTGACTTCTTGGTTCAACTTTGAACTGCCACCCTTGCTGTAGTTATGCCTGCTGTGCAATTAGAGATTATTATCCAAAGTTTGGGTGCAAGCTCTTTCAGTTAAACCTCCAAATAAAGTGGATAATCTGACCAAACTGTTGGCTTGTTTACAACCTGTCTGACTTGACTGTGTAATGTATGTATAGTGTATGTGACTGACTGATGCGTTTATAGTTATATAGAGGATGTGACGGCAGTGACGTAAGATCCTGACTGACTCACACTGTGTCACGGCATCTATACATCCTTGTCATAGCTGAGTGCACCACACTGACAACCTCGCTTAGTTTGTCTCTTTAAGCCAACATCACATCAGAGAAGGTGGGGTGGGGCTGAAGAGTGGGAGAATGAAGTGGGGTGGCGGAGGGCACCCCAGCTCTGACCCGGCCCGGCTCAGCCCGGCTTGGTACGGTACCAGAGAAGTGATGAAGAGAATAGGGGAGATGGGGGAGGAAGGCACTTTGAATCGCAGACGTTGAAGGAGGGATCAGAGTGACAGAGGGGAGGAGAAAAGGAGGGAGAGTGAAGAGCAAAGGGGAGGGTTTAGGGAAATAGATTTGAGAGAGGGAAGGAGAGAGAGTGAGTGAGTGAGGGAGGGAGGGAGGGAGGGAGTGTGTGTGTGTGAGAGAGAGAGAGACAGAGAGAGCATGTGAAGCATGCTGCCAGCGCTCTCTCGGTAATGCACTGTGAACAGGGACAACGAACGAGTCACTCACACACACACACACACACACATTCACACACTCACGTACAGACATGCTGCCTCCGTCTCACACACCCTCACACCCATACACCTTCACACTGTGCTGCTTCTTCACACACACATACACACACTCCCTCACACGTGTGCGCTGAGGCTGAGAGGTGCCTTGTTCAGGAGACACACTTTTTGCCTGTCTCTCTCTCTCTCTCACACACACACACACACACATTCATGGACACACACTGTGCAGCTGGACTCACCAGAACCAGACCGGACTACTGTCACCCACCAGTGGAGACTCTCGCATGAGCAGCGGCAATACAGAACCTACCGTAAGGCACAGCTACCTGCCAGCACAGCCCCCCTCCCCTATTCCCCTTCACCTCATCTCCTCTGCCTCCCTCCCTCCCTCCCTCCCTCTCTCGCTGTCTCTCTCCATTCATTCATCCCTCGTTCTCCCAGCTGTGAGGCGGCATGAGTGGCTGAAGGACACAGCTCTGCGCTCTGCCGTGGTGTAGCGCACTGCCGAGAGAGTTGGAGAGCCCGATCCGATGGGGGATAGATAGACTCACTGCGCTCCCTCCCTCTCTCCTCTTTCTTTGTGTCCCTGTCTGTCTCTCTATCCCCGCGCTCTCTCGTTCATGAATGTCACCTCTGTCTCTGGGAAATGCTGGATTTACCAAGCCCCTCTTTTTCCCTTCTTCTCTCAGGGTGCGGGTGAACGCAAGGGTGATGCCAGGAGAGCTTGAAAGACAGCAAGGAAGCAAGCCGCACTCCGTCCAGCAGCGTCCATCCACATCCCTTCAGCCTCGTCCCAGCTTGCGGAGCTGATACCTCAGGTCGGACAGTCCCTACTTCTTCTTCGACTTCTCTGTCATTGTTTCGGATGGAGAAATTTTACAGCTGAGGGACAGACTGAAAAGGAGCTGCAGGGTGCCCTGACAGTGTCACTCCAGTTATTTTGGAGAGTTGATTTTCAGACGTTTTTCATCCCACTGAATTGACTCAGGCTTCTGATCTGCGGGACTGAGCAGGTTAAGAGGACTAAATGTGTTTTTTGTTTGGGTCTGGCTTTATTATGCGGCGAATGGTTGTGATGCTGAACCTTTTCGGACGGGATTGAGTCAAACTTCAGTGGAGCTCCAGGTGGGGGGTAGGGGTACACTTGGACTGGGACGGAGGCATTGGGAGACGTCGGCTACAGTGCATTGTTTTTTTGGGTGGATAACAAAATGACTTGTCCCAACAGAGGAACAGTGACCTATCAAGGCTTCACCTAAACCTCACTCTCAAGCAGAAAACAAACAACCAGAAGGACATTTAAAGGCTATTGCTCATCAATCCAAACCTCAACGGGCACCAGTTGTCAGTTTTGGGTGGGCCTTTCAGGGATCCACCCTTATTTCCTCCGCCTCCTCCTCTTCTTCCCTTCCTCTCCCTCCTTTTCTGCCTTTCTCCTGACTGCTTCGGTCCATCCTCAGAAGCCCTCTCCTCCACTCTGCACCCCTCCCTCAGCGGTGCTCCGTCGCCCTGGGTGAGTGGGCAGGGGGGTGGCCCACGGTACCCCCCGACACCTGGGCGCCACCGAGCTGCCAGAGGCTGGTGAGGCGGCGGCAGGGTCAGCGCTGGGAAGATGGCCGCTCTCGCCAGCTCCCTTATTCGCCAGCGCAGGGAGGTCAAGGACCCCCAGGCAAACCGGCAGATCGCCAGCAAGCGCAAGCCCTGCCCAAAGAGCAACAAGTCGCTCTGCCAGAAGCAAATCCTCATATTAATATCGAAGGTTCGACTATGTGGCAGTCGAGGGAGAAAAATGGAGAAAAGACCAGGTGAGTTCCCACAGGCCTTCCTATTAAAATCTCACCTTTTCTTCTTCCTTCCTTTCTCCCTACACCCTGTTCATCTCTTTCTTCTTCTTTGCTCCGTTTTCTGCCTGTGCTGGATAACTGGATTTTGATGGTTGACTTGCCAGACTACAGATTAATCCTCAACTGTAAAGCCTCAATAGAGAACATCCCCAGCCTGTAATTTCCAGTTCAAGACTTAATCTGAATCTGGGAAACATCCCAGCCCATCGTCCTGGTAGCTGTACACAGCATGTCCTGTATTTATGGTAGTACAGGAAATTGACAGAGTAAATTCCTGCTTAATACACACAGATTTGTACCGCTGACCAGAGGCACGACCTAGCCTGTGTTGTGACTGTAGTGATGACTTTGTTGAGGTGCATGTCAACACACCCAGACACACGCTGGTAATCTGCAAGCACACAGCAAACTTGGCTCATACATACGGTGATTTACTATGATATAAAAATGTCAAGAGGCGCCTCATTTGCAATTCTGGGGGCCATTACTCTCCCTGTGCTTCCCTCAAGGCAAGTGAAACATCAGTCCAATCTAATTTGTCTTGTGTGTTTGCATGTTAAATGTAATTGTGAAATTATTCATTGAAGCTAAATGAGACAGTGACGTCTGATTTGTGTGATGTGTGTGTGTGCTGCATATGGTGATGGTTGTCCACATTACGAGCCAGATATAAATTGAATTTTGAGAATAATTCCTCCATATGGTTGATAATGTATCTTAATGGTTACAAAATGTTGATGCCTTACAATAATGTGGCTCTTCAGAGGTCATGCGGTCATGCTGAAACCTTTTGGATCCATTTGTAAATACATTTCTAAATTTAGATAAGTAGAGGCTGGACTAAGCAGTAAAAACACACACACACCAGTGGAGCTGGCCACTTGTCCATGAACAAAATGTACTTTTGTAGGTCAAACCACTTTGATGCCAAGGTTTGTTTTTATATTAGCAGCGTTAATGTTATAGTTTCATCATTTGCGCTTTATTAGTTAATGATGATAATAATATATATATATATAATGAATAATATTTTTCCCCCCTTTTTTGAAGCATTAGCATTTTTTTCAATTGTCGTGCCATATTTGTATTTTAAGAAGTCATATTTGCATTTTTTTCTCTCTTTTTTTGAATATTTTGGTTTTTGCTTTTGATGTTTTATAAGTTATCTTTACATTTTTAGGTGTCTAATGTTTCTTTTGCTTTTGAGGAAGTTATCTGTTGCTCTTGTCCCTTTTCAGCAGTTGTTTCTTTTTGTGCTGCTTGGAATTCACACAGGCTTTTTTGACTGAAAACTACATCAGCCTATTCTTCTACTCTAATGTTTGGGTTAAACACTGTACTTTATTTCACATAGATCTACACTGCAGTATGTGTGTGTACCTTCATGTGTGTGTTCCCTCAGTGAGCTTGTCCTCACCTCACCAGTCTGCGTTTGTGTGTGTGTGTGTTTCTTTCCCCACATCTACCTTCCTGCTCTCCCACATACAGTATGTGTATGTCCTTTCCCATCCTATGTAAGTGTGCTACTGTGTGTGTGGTCTGGGATATTTATTACCTCGGTGTGCCAAGTTCATCATGATAATTACGTGGGGAACCTCTAACATTGGAAGCAGCATCTGCCATAGAGGCGGCTGCTCTATATATTGTAATTATGGTTGTAAAATATGTTGGACAGGTTGTGGCAGTGCCAGCTCTTTGGGGAAAGGCCACTCGTGCATCATGCCCATTGTTTGAAACCATTTCCGTCCTAATGGCTTCAGTGCTTCTCGCACTCTTATGGATTTATTATGTTAATTGTGGGACAAGGTATGGAGGCTGTGGTTAGAGACACAATACCAGCTTCACCATTGCAGGTTATGATTTACAGGGGTCTTGTGGTAAGTACCGTGCGTGGTAGTGTGCGTCTTCATCATTCGCTCAAGGAGTCTCTTGGTGTGTGTGTGTGTGTGTGTGTGTGTGTGTGTGTGTGTGTGTGTGTTCAGCATATGGAGGACACTGCTGACCCCTGGCCATGAGTGTGCATGCTAGCTGGTGCATGTGAATGTGTATTCTCATCATGTGTGAGTTTCTCCCTCCTTCTCTGAGCTTCAGCCCGAGGCCACAGTTGACCCCTGGCCAGGAATAAACGACTAGAATATTCTTGAGCCGTAGCCTCCACCTCCTCCTCTTCCTCCTCCTCCTCTTCCTCCTCCTGGCAGGACTTCTGAGCAGCCTGCTTACAGCTTGCATTCACTTTGCCTCCAACTGGCTTCCATTGTTTCTACTGGCATCATTTGGCTGCTATTGGCTTATTCTGCATCCTGTGGCTTATAGTCTCTCTCATTGTCTTGTGTTTTGGTTGGTTCCCATTGTTTTCTGATGGCTTCCATTGTCACATTGGCTTCCTTTGGCTCTGGTTGCCTTCTCTTGGCTTCTGTTGACTTCTGTCAAGCACAGATTCTAAATTTTCATTTCTCATATGCACTTGAAAATAAGAAAAAAAAATGGGGCTGATAACATTCTAGGAACTACCTGCGGCTTATAAATGCAAATTCCATGTTTTTCACTACACACAACTGATAACAGTATGAGATAGTACAGCATAAGTGCTTGTACAAGCTTGTAATTTGTAATGCAATGCATGAACACCACATTTTACTGTGATACTTAACAAGAACCACGTGTCAATATTATAGATGCAGCCATTAACGATCTTGCATCTGGGTTAAATGTCAAGTGACATCTGCGACAACATGTGCAGTTCCGCCCAAGTCAGTAATTGTTTGCTGCAGTTCCCAGGCAGGCAGAGAAACACACAGCCCCAAAGTAATGTGATCGCCCTCAGGTTGCAAGTTGCACCGAGTACTGTGGAAAGTTTCACCAGAAAACCAACGGTGAATAGGCAACTTTCTGGGTCAGTGGTGTAACATCAGATTTGCACCTGTTGTAATAACCAGTCCTGTAATTTTTTTTACTTTTTATTGTCTTTTTATAAACGAGCCTCTACATAGAGATGTTTTTCAGTGTTTAATTTGTCCATGCTTGGAGTAACTCTACTCTAATATGTTTTAAATATTAGGGGCAGCGTCTGCTTCTTGGGATTTCACTGGTAGCTGTTTGCATATTCTGGGTTCATCTCCATGCCTGAGAGAGGGAGAAGATGTAATACTAATACACCTTGACTTTGCTGTACCTGCTTTTGCTTCTTCTGCTGTAGGAAAAAAAAACTACTCAATGTCATGCTGCAACTCAATGTTACACACCTCCACTCCTCTAGGAAGTCCAAAGAATAAAAATAGCAAGGGTGTCAGGAGTATCTTGGTTCGAGTACAGTTGGGGGCCATTGTTAAATGTCATCTCCCTTGATAAAAGACAAAAATAATATCTTAAGTGAGAAGCAGCTATGAAATCCCCTGATCTATCAAAACAACTACTACAAAAAAACCTCTCTGATTCACATTTTAATTTGCTTAGATTAGAAACATTTTAATGGAAACATTACGGCTGTAATGATACATTTTTGTTTTAGTTTTTGTTTGGTTCAGTCCTTTCAGGACATGCAAAAATCCCCTACATATTTCATCTCATTCCGGCCCCTGTGAAACCCCAGCGTGTGTCACAGGTTTGCGATTTCCCCTTGAAAACAGCATATTAAGAGTTGGGACTGAAAATATGTCAGCACACATGAGCTCCTGTGCCCCAGTTTTAAAAATGTGGTCACCTTATTTGAAGTCCAGTATGTTGTAACACTTTCCACAGATAAACTAAGGCCACCTCAAATACACTGTGTGTGTGTGTGTGTGTGTGTGTGTGTGTGTGTGTCTAGATGTTATCATGCATCTAACACTGTCTGCTTGTGCGTCACTGCATTGTGACTTGATAGGTTCCCTTTGTACTGTTGAAGGCCATTTGAAGCTATTGTAGGAGAGAAGGAGTTGTACTTACGAACGAATGCGTGGACTGTGTGTGTGTGCGTGTGTCCGTGTCCGTGTCCGTGTCCTCGTTCATTCGCTACTTACCTGCTTCTAAGTGACGGATGGTGGGGGGGTAGGTGATGTGTGTTTGCGTGTCCTGGCCTGACCCACGTACCTTCCCCCCTTAGCTCCTCTCTCACACTGTCATGCCGCATCTCTCCCCACTCTGTCACCCCCTCACCTCTACAAGCACACACACACACACGCCCGCCCTCTAACCCCCACCTAACCCATACTAATGATGCCCCAGCACTACAGCCCACTCAGCTTATAACAAGGTCAGCTTGCCCTGCACAAACACACACACACACACACACACACTCACAAGCAAGCTTGCCTTAACAGACACACACACTGTCAAGTGCAAATATACACAAGTACATATATCTCTAATTACAAACACACACACGCTTGCATAAATACAAAACATCAAAACACCTGCGCACATTCACGCAAACTAATAAATCAGTACACACAAACACAAACAAATGATGAGATTTCATGATAATTTACGCAGGGAGTGTGGGAGAGAGATAATTTCACCCCGGCTTTGCGCATGTGTGTGTATTGGTGTGTGTGTGTTCGGGGCTGATATGATCTAATGAGGATGTTAAGCTGCCTATTGGATATCAAAGTGAAACCAAAATAGCTTGTGTTGTCCTCTGCCTGCTGGAGCTGCTGTGGAAGCCCTCCTCTCTTCTGTTAACAGGATAGAAAAACACTCGGAGTTGTGACTGCAGCATGGGGCCAAGTGTTCATCCAGCTACTGCAAATTGGTTTGTGTGTGTGTGTGCATGTGTATGAGTGGGAGAGGGAGAAAATATGTGTGCGTTTGTGTTGGAGACAAACGACAAATGACGGTGTGACAGCACATGCACCTCGGCTAGACTCTACTTTTGTGTGTGTGTGTGTGTGAGGCTCATTGTTGTGCCGTGATTCATCAGGCCACACCAGCTCCTCTCATTAACACACACTGATTTATCAATAATGTGCGGCAGCGTTTGGAGAGCACACATTGACTGGGGCGATTTACTGCCTCGTAGACCGGACACTCCGGACAGGCTACACCAGGGAGGACTATATTTCTCTGTCTCTCTTTCTCTCTCTTTCTCTCTTTCACTCTCTTTCCTTCTCTTTCCTTCATCCCATCAATCCATCCTTCAGCCTCTCTCTATCTCATCTCCCTCTTTCCCTTTCTCCCACAGCCTTGATCGGCCCGTCCCCCCTCCACCCCACTCACTTATCTTCTCAAGGACATCTGGCTTTCTTTTAACTCTCTCTCTCTCTCTCTCTCTCTCTCTCTCTCCCTCGATGTCTGCCTGTCTCTCCTCACTCGCCGTATTTTCCAACTGTGTCTAATCATCTTGTCTTTGGGCCAGTCAGTTAGTCACTGGATGCTACAATGGCAGAGATGCTGTCGGTATTGTGCGCCATGTTACGTAACCCTGGTTCTATTGTTACTGGATCAGGAGCGAGCGTGATGCACGTCTTATGTATGGAACTCTAATCTTTCAGTGTTCAAGTTTGTTTGTTTACCGTTGTTCTCCCTCTGTCTTTGTGTGTGTACACGATGCAGCTTCATGATGCTATGGCGGGATCAGGTCTGGTTAGGGGGTCTCGTTACACAATGAAGTCTTTTTAATTGTTATTTATATACATTTAAATTAATCAAACAAGTAACACATTGTGATGAAATTGGTTATTATATTTTTTTTTGTTCTGGAGCCAAAACTGCTTTTTTGTGCTCCTTCCATTTGTCAGCCTCTCAGACTCTCTTATGCTCAAATATGTTTTTTTTTTGGTGTATTTCAAAATGGAGATTTCCGTATTTGATTTGAATAGTTGTATTCAAGAGTTATGATGGATTATACACACATATGTATTTTAGATTTTGATAAAAGGAATGTATTTTATTAGAATTCAGAAGTTGTCAAGTGTGATAACTCACTACGGAGCAGTAATCCAACTAATCAGTGATAGGAGTGTAGGGACAGGAACTATGAGCTGATAACTCTGACAGCTCATAACCAATAGATAAAAGAGACTAAAATTAGCAAAGTAACTTTTACTCAGATTTTACTCAAATCCAATGATGGCACTGATCTTTCTGAATTCCTAGGGGTCAAAGTTCAACTCCCAGAATGTCAATCATTTACAAAGGCATCATAACCAATAAATAACAAAGACAATAATTTGGGAAGCTCTTGTCCATCATTGAGTAGAATGAGACACTCTCTCACCAAACTCTGAAGCTCACACATTGATTGGATTTCCGTATTGATATGTGGGGAATGTTTACAATCAAGCATGATAGCTCATTTTGCGTATAATGACCAGGGCTATTGATATGTTGATAGGAGATAGTGTTACAAGTTACAGCTCCTATTTACATCACTCAAAGCACGATGAGACCCCTAGTGAAAGATGTAAAACATATTCATCCTAAACACAAACGAGTAAACGAGACTCAATAGAGTGAAGAAATCCATTAAAATTTTGCACTATCACTAACTATTTTTGACATAACCAAAGCTCTGAATGCCTCATCCATACAGCTTTCACATCCTCAGAGCACTGACACTCCTACATACTGTACATATGTAGTACCTCACATACCAATTGCTAGCTAAGGAATAATGTAGTAACTGTACCATAAGCATGTAGATGAAAGGAGTGAAAAGCAAGCAGAATCCTCCCAGAGTTCAAAGAGTTAAAAGATGCTCCCTCCTCGGAAACAGTGCAGCGAAGATGCAGAAATGAACAGCTGTACAGTAAAACACAGTAAATTAACCTGCTCCAAGCCAGTGGGCATTTAAAATTGCTTCATTACATTGTTGTTTCCAAAAGGATGCTCATGAAAGGGTTTTTACAGCATACTCATTGTGGAGGTCCACCAGACCACATAAAGATGTCTCACATATTTACATGTTCCACATCTGCTCCCACCCAAACCCCACTCTGCCCTTTTAGTGTCAAGCTTTCTGTAGCGTCCATGGATAACAAATGGCTGGCATAGATTTGATCACATAAATCCTTTGTGAACAAATTGGAGACAACATTAGCTGAAGACCCCCCCCCAAAAAAAACAACAATCACCTGTCACATGTAGGGCCAACAACTACTATAATATTTCAAATTCTTACATCTTGTGTTCATTAGCTACAGACACCCTGACCGTCTCCCATCAATCACCAAAAGGAAATATCGCCATGTGCTTTCCAGCATGCGTTTCCAGCAGCTGACGGCCTCTGTTGTTTTGTAACAGGTTCCGCCCTCTGTCTCTGCCAGTGCAGCAGATGTTGTGTATGAAATGGTGCCCTGAAAAAAAAATGATTTGGAGATGCTAACATTTGGCCTGTGCGATGATCAATGCAGGCTTTCAGTGCCGCCCCTCCCAACCAATTGATTTATGGAGCCGACCACCATTTGTTTTGCCGCAGAGCTTTTTTGGATGGGCATCAATCATCATTATCAGACAAAATAGAATATTTCCGCTGCCTGGTAGCTGTGTGTGTGTGTGTGTGTGTGTGTGTTGTATTTGAGTGGGTGAAAAGTTTGCTTGTGTGTGTTCCACAAAACAGTGTGAACTGTGTTGGTGAGGACATGTTGGCTTGTTGTTTTTGGGTTTATGAAGGCTGCAGTGCCCTGGTCGGAATGAGGTGAGCTGCTTGCACTCAGTATGGGCACATTCTTGGCACAGCACGGCACTGAGAACACCACCGTGTTGAGAGTCCCATCAAGTGTAATGAGAGCAGGACAGCAAGGCTGAAGGGTTTCAGATCTGGAAACATTGTGCTTCAAATGACCTCCGGCTGAGATTGTACCACATACATACATGCACGCACACACACGTATAGCGAAGCATGTCAGCATGCATGCAAATACACACATTTATCTACACCGGCACTGAACATCTTATTTTGCATCAGACAATTTCCACTCCGCTGGGATTCACCGTCTTGAGAGCTCAGGTAACAAATGACCAGCGATTGTCGAGTCAGCATCTTGCAGGCCCCCCCCACCAACCCAACCTCGCTTTCCTCAATGTCAAAAGACCCCACAGAAACAGCACACTGCCCCTTTAATCAATGCCTATAGTCTATCGCAATATTAACATGCCGAGGACAGTAAAGAAAGCATTAGCATTTTATATGCAATCAATTTGCCGCATGGTTTGTGTGCAGAGCTGAGCGAGACGTGTGTCACATGGAGATGCCAGTCTAGGGATACAGGACGCACACACACACACACACACACACACACACACACACACATCGACAGACACACAACAGGGAAAACACAGACAGCATGAAAGCCTTCTGGCTAGATCCCGAACAAGACATAGAGGCACGCAAAGGCACAGAGATCCACAACGGAACTGAACACACACACATACACACACACACACACACACACACACACACACACACACACACACACACACACTTTCTTCCTGGCCATGTGTGAAGACTGTGATCTCTCAACTCAGCTACATTGTCCCTGACCGATGTGACATTGTCTTAAACAAAACTCATTAAATCATGTCACATTTTTATCCACCTCTCTCTGTGTGTGTTTAAATGTGTGTGTGTGTGTGTTTACCTCTCACTCTCACACACACATCACCTCCAATGCTTCAATCCGGCTGTCGAGTAATGTGCGAGAATAAACCGGCCTTACGGGGGAAAGTCTGTGTGTGCATGCTTTCCTGCTTGCGTGTGTATCTGATTACGTGTTAATTTACTTTGATCACAGAGGCTGTGGCACCCAAGGGTGGTGTAGGATTTACTGACAGGTGCTGCGGACCAAAAGATCAGCACACCCAATGGCCTTGCTCCTCACATTTGTCTATCTCTCTGTTATTGAAAAGAAGAATGAATCTTACTTTACTTCTCATTTTGATAAAGTAAAGCAGTTATTGAATGAGGTTCTGAGACTCCAGTAGAATTCTCATTCTTAAGTCGACAGAATGTGAAATATTTTCAGATCAGTAGCTTCTGGCAGCTATAAAACGGGATGGTTTGTTAGTTTTAATGAGTCTAAACCTGCCAGACTTGTTTAGAGGATTACTGAAAGGCATACAATGTATTTTTTTTAGAGGAATTGAGCATTTCACTGTCAGTTGGAGTTTTTGAGCTAATTGTGCTTTCAAAAACTAAAAATCTACAGCTGTCAGAGAAGTGACTAATACACTAAAGGGCTGTTTCACCCAAATTAGAAAGAAACATTTTCTTGCTTGCCTCATAACTTTTCATTGGGACTATTTCATGCAAAGGTTCTCAATAAAAAGTGAAAGACTTTTTCACTTAGTCCCGTGGAGTAAAGGTGAGATTGTTCCTTGAAAGACACGTTATTGATTTTTCAAAAACGTAATTTCTGCAGTTAAAACAGAGATGATGATAAGTACGCTTTCAGCATATGTTTTTGTTTAGCATATGTTTAGCATTATGAACAAAAGAGTCACCCCTCTAATTCATTACAGAATTATAGTCATTGTGATTTTCTGATTCTTGAATATTTGTTGGGTAACATTTCTTCAAGTAAAACAACAATTCTTAAAAGCATATTGTCTTTGAGGATCCAACTACACAGAATCATTTGATCTTCTTTCTCAGCCCATCCTTCTAACGGCTTTACATCAAAGTGTTATACTGTATGGGAGCATATGTCCATCTTTATAGTGCTGATCTGAGCAAAATCTCATGTAGCCTATTTGGTGTTTTGAAGAATGAACACACACAGACACACAAAGATCCTAGGATCTCATTGGTATTTATATATGTCCTGGCCAGCGGGGCGAGATTGAGTTTTTAGGGGACATCGGGAAGTCGACACCAATATTTAACCCTAGTCATGATGTGCTACTGCTTTTTTAAAATTTGTTTTTTATCTGTTTTCTTTATCAGTCTATCTCTTGTCTTTGTCACCACCTCTCTACTATTCTTTCACTTCCTGGTGTTTCCTCCACTCATGCTCCTCTCTTAAGTACACATGGAGCACTTAAACGTGCATGCTGCATTTACTGTACTTAAAGTGCTGTAACCAAGGCAGTACATGAATAACACTGAATAATGTAACTTGCGTGTTTCTATAGACAGACAGCGGAGGCGAGTGGTTCGACCATATAGAGATAATTCATTATGTTACTGTATAGACGCTGAGCAGATGTAACAATTCAGGCATTCACATAATGTACAGGCACACGATCCGTGTACATAAACGCAACCACTGCTGTATTGTTTTGAAGAGAAATGTGACAAATCACACAGACAGGCATGCAGCTTACATTTGCACACTTGTTCACACAGACTGCACACACACATGCACGCACAGAGATGATAAAAGGGGACACGGTGCACACAGAGCTGTGATCTATACTGTATCAACCTCCTCTGGGCATGATGTGTGTTTTCAAAAGCACATGTGAGGATGTTGACTCAGGACCTATAGCACATAGACATGTTGTCTTTGTGTAAGAATTTGGCATGTTTGCTCCCTTTGAAAAATATACAAGTCAGATACACTGTGAATTCCCAAGTGTGTGTACATGTGTGTGTTTGTGTGTGTGTGGGGCACCTTGCTGATTGCAGCACCCCGTCTACCTGTGTGTTGTTCCCCTGTGGTACACAAGCACAGGTGCGTGACGCGTCCTTCACTTTAATGTGCCATCAATCTGTAAAGCTGGAGACGAGCCAGAGCACAACCTCCCCCCCACCCCACACACACAGAAACACACTGCAACACACATTTGTACAGTACATGTACTCTAGAAATGTCTGCCGTAGTCTCAGAAGAGATTCTGCGTGCAGATGAGAGGAGAACTTCCTGTAAAACTGGGGCTTTACCTCTACCATTAAATTATCCATCATGCAATTAGACTCCCACTCTGCAGAGAGCAAGGGAGAGAAAGATAGAGTCAGACAGAGATAGAAAGCACTCTTAGCCATTCATTAACTCTAGCATTAAGTCTTAACATTTAATTAGACAAGTGAAAACAATGTAATGCAAAATTTTCAATGCTGTTCAACCTGTTTAATATATGATTATATCATGAAACAACCCAATTAATCCCATCAAGATAAAGATTCATTATTTTTCATTGACAAATCTCACTAACTGGTAGATTATTTAGGTCCTCCTTACTTGTCTCTTACTGCACAGCACCTGACAGATGTTGAGAGAGAGTGGGCCATCTCACGAAATCCTACTTATCCTCGAGATCAGTGCCCTGTAGGTTGGCTTGGAGTCAGTTAAAATAATTTTCATCCACTTATGTCAAATTATGAAACTCACAGTTTCATGCTGGAAATGTGAATTACACCAGCGCCAGGCAGCTAAAAGGCAGAAGAGAGAGACAGAGGAAGGGGAGTGCTGCTTGGAATCTTTGCAAATTGAGACGTCGCAGGCCCCTTAAGGCCATTTGGCCATGAAGGACAGCCATTCACAGATATTTATCATCATTATTTTTGAACCATTTCAGCTTTATTAGACGTTTTGAAGTGGTAAGTGACGGGATAGAGCGGCGGCCGGTGTGCTGACATTCACAAAGGTCACAAGACAGATTCAAACCCATGATGCTGTCTACCACGATGACTCATATCTACAGAACATCTATCGCTTTCTACTTTAATTCATGCTCCAAGCATAAATGGATATATTAACATATGTATTCATGTTCAGGGTGTTTCGTGTAATCCATTTACAGACGTGCTGAGATGGAGGCCAGAAACATTAAATCCATGTAATGAAACCAGATGATATAACTTATTCAACTCAGTTTCTATCACAAATTCATGTCACATTCTTAAATCAAGGCTTATCATTTCAACATGTCTTATGCAGAGGGTCTGATTCTAACCCTAAGACACTGCTTACAGGCTTTAAATACCTACTATATAATGCAGCATATTTGAGTGAAACCTGATCCAATAAACCATAATTTTATAGAGAAGTGTCATAGGATTAGTTGCATATTTTTCAATCTCAAATAGTGTTCATCGTATATGAATTTTATGTTTAAGGTGGCAGACAGATTGCTTGCTTGCTAGAAGATGGAAGTGGGCAGATAATGATGACAGAGAGGTAAACCTACTCAGTAGTTGAAATTGGATGTGACAGAGAACAAGCTGAATTCAGAGAGCTGAATCCCAATTAGACAGGTTCATCACAGATTCATATATGCTACTGTTAAGTGTTTGATTTGTGGGAGTCACTTGTACGTTCCTGACTCGGCTCATGATCCTCCTGTGAGCTGTGCCCCAGTCCAGCTGATGTTCCCAAACTCCTCTGGCTGTTGGCTTCCAGCAGGCTGGACTCTGCCAAAGCCTCAGCTCCTGAGAACACAGACTTTGTGGCAGGACGCCATCTTAGCACCCCGGCACTGACAGAGGTAGGGAGAGAGAGAGCAATCAATTTAATCTATTGCCTGCGTCCATCGGCCAGTATGCAAGTTTAAATTGCTTTCAGGAAGGCCTCCGTCACGATTTTCCCCTGAATCTAATATCGTCCTTGTCCTATTTTTTTATGCTTAAGTCTGCCATCAGTTTCCATTAAATAGGCAAACTGAAACAGCTCTGTTCTGGCTCAGCTTAAGTAAAAGGTACTACATTAGTGTCACAAAATATTGGACCATGATCCTTCCTTAGGTTTAACAACAGTGTGTGACAAAGGTTCCCTAACCTTAGCAATGTACCTTTTGTAACCCAAACCTTGACAACTCCCTAAAATTAGCTTTATGCCTAAACCTAACCAAACCGTGTCCATAGCATTGCAACATGATAAAACTGTAGTATTTTTCAGGGATTTGTAACAGAGAGCAGACAAATGATGTCATCCTGCTGATCAGATCAGAAAATGCTTGTGTTGTTGGAGGACTTGTTGGAAGTTTCTCAGTGAATAAATTGCATATTTAATTTAAATTAATATTTTTTGCCACTTTTTATTTATCTATATTTTCAGCAGGACAGTTTTTTGTCAGTAGTAAAGTGAAGCACCCACCCCCCCCATCCTCTCTGGGACCAAAAGTGAATTGGGAGATGGTGTGATTAGAGCAGACACGGAAAGACTGAAGTCTGACCTCCAGCTAGAGGTAACCAGGAGAAAAGAGGAGGAGGATGGAGGGATAAAGAGAGTGTAAGGGGATGCCACAAGTCAGAAGGTCTGGAGAAGAAAAAGACATAAGTGTCTATATATGATATTATATTATGCTAGATTGTGTTTTTAAGGATCTTACATTACTGCAATTTGAAGACTGATTGCAAGAATAGCTTTTTTATCCAGTTTTGCACGTTTACATTTTTGAGATGTAGTTTTGAGCATCACTTCAGTGAACATAAATTGAACAGTTTGGAGTATTCCAGTGGTCAGATGAAAGTCTATTTTTGTTGCAGCTTGCCATGTCTGGAATTTGCAGGTGTCTCTTTTACAGAGTGGGAGCCTGCGGAGGGTATTGACTTTTTGTCAGCTCTCGTTGAACCAGAGAGTTTTGGAGGGTTTTTGCTTTAAACAGCTGTGATATCAGGACGTCTCTGTTTGGGTTGGGAGATATAAAAGCACAACCAGCAGAGTGGGTATTTTTACCAAAACTGTCCTGAGAATCTTTGGGCCCGATGCTCATATGTCTATTTGCACTTACTATACTGTACCTCACACAGACACATAAACACACACATCCAAAAGGGACGGTGTGCTATTTGCGCTATTTTACAGAAAATGACAGCCATTATCCATCTGTGTCAGGCTGCAGCAAGGCAGCATGGGTACATACAACGGCTGAAAGGCTGCTGTGATTATTCAGAAATCAAATGCAAGCATGTTTGTGCCTATGCCTGTACAGCATGTGGGAATATTTTTATGGGAGTACATAGTGAATTAAAATTACAGTTAAATATGTTCTACACATGTTTGTTTCTTTTCAACTCAGTATACAATTAAATTTTGTTTCTTGAATGTAATGTTTCTCAAACTTTATCTGTCATGCTTCCACACCGGTGGCAGCCGTGGCTGGAGGCATTATGTTTTCGGGTTGTCTGTCTGTATGTCTGTTTGTCCTATTCTTGCGAAGGTAATATCTGTGAAATGCCTTGAGGGCATTTCGTTACATCTGTCACAATTGTTCATTTGGACTCAAGGTTGAACTGATTAGATTTTGGTGGTCAAAGGAAAAGGTCAAGGTCACAGTGACCTAACACATGTTTTTAGCCATAACTTAAATGTTCGTACGCTAATTTTGACAAAATGTCACACAAATGTCTAACAGGATAAAATGATCAAGTGATGACATTTTATTTCCAAAAGGTCAAATGTCGTCTTCACTTTGACACTCATAATGGTGTGCAAGAACACTTTTCTGGTCATTATTCAACGGCATAAATCAGGAACAGTGGGGAGGTTGTGACCATAACTCACATTAGGTCAGATACTGAAATGGTGACGCTAATCTTGGGTGTCTGCCATTAAACTGTGGAGATTGCATAGATCTTCTGTGCTGTCAGGTTGAGGATATGCGTGAGACATCCACAATTTAGTCTTCTTTAGTCTAATCTTCTTTGCAGCAACATCTGTAATTGTAATTGTAATATAATCATCTACTGTCATGGCTACTACTTTGTGTTCTATCAGCTTTACCGGCCAAGCCTGTGAACACATACAAGGAATTTGACTCATTTTGTGTTTCTCTTAATGAACTTAAACACTAATAGACATACAGCAGTAGCTCAACTGATACTGAGCTTCAGGTGATCGTTGTTGCTCCATGTGATGAAGCTCTCTGTCAGTCTGTACTCCTCTGTAAAAACAGTGAAGGCAACATGCTTCTCACTGGAAATGTATCACTGGAGTCACACATGTCAATACAGGGATAACTTCCATTTCACCAAAAAAATACACTAGACATATTTTTTCAATTCCTACCAAAGTCTTCACTACATATATTATGATTCTGGACTGGATTCTGGATTCTATGAGTCTGGACGGACTTGGATGTAAACTGACTTGATTGGCAGAGGCAAGCAACCACAAGGCAGTAATTCCAGTTTGTTAATCAGTGTCAATAATGGGGAAGCAACTAATGAAAATGGATCCAAGGTGAATCATATTCATCCAACTTTGTTTCACTCCTTTCCCCTGGTCATCCACAACCCCCCTTGTTGTGGCTCTATGTCCTCCCACAGGGGGCTCTGTGTATATTAAAAGTAAAATTGTATTAAAGTACACCTTAATGCTTCACTAACAAAAGAACTGTTGTTAAGATAACGGTTAAAAAATTTGATTTTCAACAAAATAATCAAATTTTGGAACAGATGTTCATGGGAGAACTGTGCTGAAAAAAAGTAAAAGGAAATGACTGTCAGAGTTTTTAAAAAATTCATTCACAATTTGATTTAAAAAAGGACTGATATGGCTCTGCAGGAGCTGATGAGTCAGTTGGATAGAGAAGAAAGGGAGGTAAGAAGGTAAGGAGGTAAGGAAGGAGAGAGCACACAAATATATCTTGGAGAGCCAGAGAGAGATGGACAGATAGGAAAGAGGAAGCAAGAACTAAAAGCAGCTCTAAAATGGCGAGGAAGAGATGGTGTGATAGAGAGATGGAAGGATAAAGAGGAGTGGAGGTAGGCGGGTGGAAGCAAGGAGGGAGGTAAGAGGGTCAGGAGCAGCGGAGAGAGATGGACTGATAGAGAGGGAATGAGAGGGGGAAGGAATAGAAAGATTGGGGGAGAAAGATAATTGAAAAAAAAAACATGCCAGGAAAAGGTAAAGGGAGATGGAGGGAAGGAGGGAAGAGATAGGCCTGGGAAAGATGAAGCTACCAGCAGTGCTCAATTATATCGAGAAAGGGGGGATGAGGCGAGGAGAGAGCGAGTCAAAGGAAAGAATGAAAGAAGCTGAAGTCAATTCATGACTCTCATAGGAGCCTTCATCAGATAATTTAGTCTGAAAAATGCCAGTAATTCAGTGTGTGTGTGTGTGTGTGTGTGTGATTAAGATTTTAGCGCTGGCTAGCAGAGACACACATATATAAGTTATGTATGTGTAGAGTATGAGTTTTATGTAAATATGACATGCTGTGTGTGTGTGTAGCTAAACTGAGATTGGAGTCTGGGGGCAGTGCCGGTGCTTTAGAAGAAGATAAGCAGACATAATTAAGAGGCCATTAATAAATTTGTTAATGAGCACTCCATGTAACAGAGAGAGGCGGGGAGAGAGAACGAGGGAGATCACGCGTAATTGTGTGCACGCATATGTGTGAAGCCGAGAGGGGAGGCACGGTCTAGTGTGCGTCTCTCATATTCCATATCAGGCGTATCTGCTGGCTGAGATAAGTTATCATTATGAGATATGTCCTGCCTGTGACACATACACAGTCATCTCCGCTCCATTTGCATAAAGAGGGCTTTTAGCGATGCCCTTGTACCCTCAATGACAGTATCTCTGCATTAGTCAATGCACACACACACACACACACACACACACACACACTCTTCTGCACACTCTCACAGGCATGCTCACATATTCACACACATGCATTATGTATTAATTGCTTAACATATAGTAATGTTTTAATGAAAGGATTGACTTTATTCCAAGAAGTTAAAAACAGCAAATGTAAAACTGAACCTAAATATACACCAGTATACACCAGAAAACTGTGGAATATGATTGGCTGCACGGTTGAAGCAGAAGTTTGTAAAACAAAAACATGATCATCATCACTACTGGATTTCTTTCACACAAATATTTGCACAAAATACTTATATAGTCTAATTGCACTAATGTACATACTGTGTACAAGTTTTTTTTAAATGTCACTGATCTGATTTCCTTTTTTTCCTTCTTTCTTATTTCACTTCTATTAATTTCATTCAATACTTCTTTAGCTGTTTTCTAGCCGCTTGGCTTGTCACTATGTTGCTGGAACGATGTAAATATCAGCATAAAGTGTTGGACAGTATAATAACTCAAGTTGTCCCGAGCTGATAGGATAGGTTAGGATAGGTATCAGACTGATTTTGGCATATTTTAATGAATCGATATCTATACTCTTCCGTGTTTTGTCCACCTCAGCCTGCTAGTGTGACACTGCTGCTCTCCTGTATTACAGTCTACTATAACTGTGCTCAGCCAGAGATTGTTAGCAAGGGAAGAACCTTCATTCTGTAACACCACAGTACAGCTGTGAACTGGACTTGTAGTTCCCACAACTCCAACAGGATGATACATCTTCTTTCCAGCCTGTTGCTTCATATCAGTTACATCAGTCACATTCTCCCAGTCAAACTTTCATTCATATCACAATACTTATATATTTAAGCAGCATTTAAGTAAAATATAAGTATCAGATTAGATTTTTGGTTGGGGATCAGGACATTCCTAATATTAACATCCCAGGCAACCATGACAGCTGCAGAATAAAATCTAAAAATGGCATAGAATGAAAATAATTAATTGTCAGTGAAAAATACAGTACTTAGTGTCATTTCTGAAAAATTTCAGAAATACTTTGAAAAACATCTCTGCACAGTTAAATGTGTGACAGGTGCATCAGAGGAAGGTGCGACTTGAAAACAACAGGAAGAACTCCCGCACACTTTCTTGTTTATTCCTGAAATATTTATTGGATTACAACATTTCTGACTGTCGGACAGACTGAAACGTTGTAACCATTGTAATCTAAAAATATTTCAGCAGTAAGCAAGTGTGAGGGAGTTTTTCTCATTGTTTCCAAAGAGATGAAATACTCACACTGGCAAGTACAAAAAAATATTTAAAAAAAAATCAAACTCTACTCTCTTAGTTTCCATTTAGTTGTCCTCCAGCTGGAATTAGCTTGACTAATAGGCTTATAGGTTGCATATGGAGTGTTAATATCTTACAGATTGCTGTTCTTACAAAACAAATTAAGACTGTTCAACACTGCCTGCAAGCTGGATCTTAATAAACTGTGTCACATAGAATGAGGCCACCTTAAAGTATATGTACCTATTATTATATAGCAGTCTTAGCTGTGCTGAACTTAAACATGGTCGAGCCCCAGCCCACACAAATTGATCTTAATAACCTGTTGCACCTACAACATACAGTATATAGTGTACTCCTCCACCTACTAAAATGAACACTCAAGCCTTAGACAGCAGCTTCAAATAGGAACACACACCCTGAGGGGCATGTTGTGTTATGTGAGGCTTTCAGCTAAAGTATAAATGTTAGATTAATGTCAGTCAGGGAGCCCGGGAGTGCTTATGTCAGAGAGGGACGTGACATAGGAAGTTCAAGCGTGTGTCTGCGGATCACAGTTTACGTTTGAACACGTGTGAAGTTCAGTAAGTGAAGCACTGGAACCGGGGGTTGCGTGCAGCGAGTCGCTCGGGGAAACTCCGACTGAGCTGTAAAAGAGAGACAAGAGGAGAGTTTGCTGCTGTGAATTTATTCTCCCTCCATGGAGAGCGATTGATCCTAAATATGTTAGTGGACTTGTGGCACGTGCACAGAGAAAGTGGAACTCGTGCGGCTTCATGCTCTTGTGCTAATACAGTAGCTGCCTTGAATCATAGTGTTTTAAAATTAGAATTACCTTCAGGTTTTGTGTACTAAAACGCCTGAAAGCTGTTCAGAAGTGGACACGTAGAAGACTAAAAACTTGCTGTGAAAATGGATTTAACACTGACATCATGTTTTGTCTGGTGGATGCCATTAAAAAGGAATTGACATTCAATTCAGGAATACTCACAGGTTTTACTTATAGCCTTGGACACTCGAGCAGCTGCTCCCTGGAAGCCCGAAGCTACAGCGCCCATACTGTAATCTGTAATGTCAACATGATGTACAGCCTGGAGGTTGTCCACTGACAATGACTTTGTGGACTCACACAATGTTTGTCTGAATTTATACATCCAAACAGGCTATTTGCTGTGGTATTGTAATCCATCCAAAAGCAGAAGTACTCTCCATCACCTGCACAACACTGCCAGAGTCCAGTGCCAGACAGTCGAAAGAATAAATATACATTGATAATGCTAAATGGATCTTGGCATCCTCTCCCTAAAGTCCCTTATGTATTTATTTGTCAGAATAGTCTTTATAGCATATAATAATGGTTGTAGAAAATGAGACAGTTGCTTTGAGAACGGGCCAGCCCATGTGTGTATGTTTTGGCCTGACTTACAGTCTAACTTTAGCCAAAAGGACCTTCATTGCCTTGTGCACGGATAAACAGACTTAAGTCCATATGCTGTACAATTACAGCATTCAATTCAATAAGACAGATTATAATTGAACTCAATTCAACTGATTTGGAGAGATGTCAACGCATGTGGGCATGTTAAAAGTAAAACTGTAATACAATACAACTTGGCTTTAGAAATACAAGCAGTTTATATAGATTTTGTAAATGTGCTAAACATTTTGCCCAGTTAGATACTTTATTTGGAGGTAAAACTTTGATTTGTAAATGGTAATGGATGTTTAAAACCAATAATAATTCCACTGTTCTCCTTGTTTTCCCATCTAAATATGTTTGGCTAACCTGGTTTGTTTCCAGCATGTTTGATCATCTGACTGCTCAGGTTTCTTGTCCTGTTCTTTTAGTCATGTTTCTGTGTTGCCACATCTCAACAATCAGCTTGGTGAGTGTAGTGTTATGATGGGTGACCTGAACTGAACCAGCGCTATGAGTGTTTCTAGCTGGCATTAGTGATGGATATTGGGTTTTCTAACTTTAGCCCACCGCTGTATATGGACATATTGATGTCAGCCAAAGATTTCTGAAGTGATTTTTTTGAAGCCTGAATTTGGGTTTAATACTTTCTACTGTCTTTTGCAGCTGCTGTAGGCAGTAAGATTCAGATTTGAGCAGCAGGATCTTTGCCTGGGTGAAATTCAGGTCGGTCACGGCAACAACCATGACTCTGTTTGAGAGCATGACAGTGTTTGTTAACCAAGGCAAAAAGAACCCAAATATGGATGTTTTCTTTCTTGGCATCAAAAAAAGAACATTAACTTTGTAGAAAGGTTTCCCCTTCATTTCAATACAATTTAAGTTCTTATTGGTGGCTGTTAAAAGAAATCAAAGCTCTTCAATCTCGGTTTTCAAAATGTAGCCATGTCTGTTTGCTATGTGCCGTGTTGTCTAGTTAGCCAAATGACAGCTATGTTCAGGTTATTTCTGCTCAAGCTACAATAGTGTATTGTATTAGAAACTAGAGACATCTGATCAGTGTTACTCAAGCAACAGTATTATGATTGTTGAACCTTCTTGCATTATAAACCAATAAGCCATTTTCACTCTACCTCCATGGTGCACCAGATGCTTGCCAGGTGACTTTTGACAAAACTGCAAAGCTTTTATTCCCTTTTAATTTAAGCGTTTAATATCCTTTCCATTTCCACATTTCTCAGCCTCTCTGCTCTCAATCCTCCTGCAGCCTAAAGGGGCTTTGACTTAACAGTAATTACAAAAACCCTACTCCCACACCCGCAGCAATTAGATAGACAAAATGGCTGAGGATTCCCTCCACCGCTGCCGCTGCCTCCTGCTCGCCTCACCTTCCCTCCAATTAAAGCAAAGTGAGAGAAAATGAGAGAGAGCTAAGCAACATGGGAAAGCTGATCACCTTATTGAAAACCTGCCTCTCCATCCCCCCCCCTTTCCTCACCCCTCTCCTCTCTACCCCTCTAGAAGCCATCATTTACGTGCACAGTACATCTCTTGGGACCTTAGAGGGAAGCAATTAGTCCTGTTTTGCCTCCCTGTTGCATGACAGTAATGATCGGCCTGACGATAGCCATTATGGCTTTACATGTTGGTGTGGATCTGTGAGGTGGTTGCCAGGTCCTTTGCATACTGCTCCTTAAACAGCAATTGTTGAGCAGTAGTTGACCAGTAAAGGAGCTGGCTCTTGAGGATTTGGGAAGATGATCTTAAGTAAGCTCCAGTTGAGCCACCGTGGTGGGAATCATCTGCTTGGGTGAAGTGTCCTTGAGTGTCCTTCAGAAAGGTGAAGACATGCTGCCACTCCCAGAGATGCTCTCTATGTGACCTTAACCCCTGACAGTAATGAGGGGTGAGAGGAAAGAGAACTTTCAAATGTACTCAAGAAGATGTCGTCATTATTGTTAATAGTAGTTTTAATGTTATTGTTAACAGGTTTTTATGTGTTAAGACATTCATTAGATGTCATGTTGTAGTTTGAGATGTGTGTTGTGAGGTTGGTCATTTGGTCCAGTTTCAAGATATTTCCAGAACAACTGGCCATATTTCACAAAAATTATTTAGATTAATTTTTTCAAACCCCTGATTCCCGATGTGTGCATTGGTCTGCGTCGAACTGCCTGAGCCAGTGGGCTCAGACATTATGTAGATCAATGTTGATGAGGAGTCTATTTGATTGTCAGACTTCACTTCATCACAGAAGCAATGACACGTGTACATGTGTGAATGATTTTTTTTAACTTATGTTCGTGTGTGGAAGAACGTTTTCGGACATAGGACAACTTATCTTCAGCACAATATGTATGTACAGTGTAGCGATGCATGCTCAAGACAGAATTTAATTTGCTATGTGGCGAAATCTTGTTCTGCACTTGAACATCTCAGTAAATCACCAACACAAATACAGACTTTCACGTCTTCAGTAAATGTACTCAGTTACTTTCATCCTCTTGGATAATATGAATGCGTCACCTAAACCCAATTCAAGCTCTGTGTGCCGAGCATTATCACAGGGTTTTGTACCCTCGCAGGCGGCCCTGCTCCGCTGCGGCGTAATGGAGATACACGACGGCAATAAATGGAATCATCCGCGCCGAGCCAGACAAGCTGACCCGCCGACAGAAAAGGAAGAAGAGGCACTAAAGGGACGACTGGGAGAAGAAAGACGACAGATGAACAGATGGACAGATGTTGGAGATCGCCGGGCCGGCTGGAGATGATGGGGTTGCCCGAATGGGTTTTAATGGGAGGCCCGTCTCTGTATGCATAAAGGGAATTATCCCCGTCTAGTTCAGTAAAGCAGCTTGTATAATTACAGTGCAGTTTACTAGCTGGAGGGAAATTGAATCCCTCAGAACCAGGGCGAGAACTGTGAGAGAAAGAGAAGGAGGTAGATAAGCAGGTGAACAAAGAGGAAATTATAAAGAGAGGAAAAGCAGGAAAGGGAGCATACTGTAGCTTCACTTTTTCTATTATCTCTGTGCAGCAAATAGACTCACAGGCACAGGAGTTACTGTACAATACAAACACTGTGTGTGTGTGTTTTTTTCTCATTTGCTGTGATTAGCTGCAGCCGGTTTTAAAAAATGAAACCCGCTGCTCTGCGAGGATAACCCCGTCTCGCTAGGTTCAATTTCAGCTGACAAATGAACTGCACGAACAACGGCCAGTGACAATCTGACTTCCCCACCCACCACGAGGTGTCATTTCAGGACGTTCTGGTCGGCTGTTTATTGTGGAGTCGTTGCCGTTTGGTGTCACCAATCAAAGAGCGATTGTACTGGATGGGGAACAGCTGCTTCAATGAGATCAGGAAATAATTAGGAGTAACATTTTGTGAACTGCGTGGCATTTCGGTTGATTGCAGAGCTGCCAACAAGAACATAGTGGAATGAGGATGTACTGCATGAGTGTGTGTGTGTGTTTTGGTATGAGGGCATGAATGAATTGAGGACAGACTGGAAGAGAGAGTCTCTGCAAATCAGTTTAATTAAAGAGTACCGATGCATGAGATTAGATTGGGAGCCTATGGTGTAAAGGATATGATTACACAGTGAGAGAGACACAGATTGGAGATAAAGAGAAAGAGAGAGAGAGAGAGAAAAGGAGAGAGTTAAAAAGAGTGAGTGAATGATGGCGAGAGATTTGGGAGAAAACACAGCAACATCGCAGCAGACTCCAGAAGTAGATGCTGCCTGTGGTGGTGTGCAGCATGCCGGTCCCATGGTGCTCCTTAGGTTGCCACAGCACCCAGGGTGTTTCCTGTCTTGACGATGTGATACCCCCTGAGTCTATGTGTGTGTGTGCATATGCTTGTGTGTTTGTGTGTGTGTGTAACATCTCTGGTTGTGCACCCTGTCTGTCGCTGAGAGCCTAATTAGTAGTGTCATACAGAATCTGGTGACAAGATCCAACACAACTGCTGCAAGACACACACACACACACACACACACACACACACACACACTTTCTCTACTGTATGTCCTATGTCCTTGTTCGTGATAACACTGAATCCCACGTTGCACTTGCTGAGGACAAAATTTTTCAGACCTCAGGCGACTCTTTTAATGTCATGAAATAAAGAGCATTTGCTGCATGGCCAGTTTACATTCAAGTCATTCTGGAGCCAATCATGTTTCAGCTACTTCCAACACTCTTTGAAATTGGATTTACAATTACTGCTGTCCCTCATTAACAATGGAGTGTGTGGAGTGTCATGCTGAAGTTTACCAACAGCCAGTGTCAGTGTAGATCAGTGTCAAGTAAGCTGTGAATAATAGTGAGGTATGTTAAAAATACAAAGACTTGTAGTGAGGTTTGTTTGCATCACAGTTAGCTCGGAAAAATCAAAGAATGAGGGGGGAAAAAGTATTGTTGGCTGAGACTGCATGTCCTTTTGTTCTGTGAAGAAAGGGAGGCATTGAACTCAGTCTCCCAGACTCCTTCATGTTCCCCTCTGTATTAACTACATATGCCCATGGACACAGCTTTCAGCTTAAATACCAAAACTGGTGGACAACTTCTGCGCTGGTTTGCTGTTCAGAGACGACCTCTATTGTTATGATGTATATGGTAAAGGAGATCACTGACTCCTTTCCAGACAAGGCTCAAATACTATGGTTTTTTTTTTTCATATGCCCAAGTGGCCATGGCCAAAGACTAGCTTTGTTGAGTACATGAGTGAGGACTGCAACCTCATATTTACCATACAGACATGATACCGGTATGGATCTTCTCATGCAATTCAATTAATTTCAATTAATGCATATTCCCCAAGATCTAAATTATTCCTGAATATTTTGAAATTAATCTTGTTTACAGTTCTTTCCATCCTCTTATTCTTCTCTTTAACTGGTGCTGTTTCTGCCACTAACTGTCTATGTGCAATTGTGCGAAAACAAGCAACCTCATACAGTTTCAGTGTTTGAGGTAACTGCCACTTATATCTACCACACATCAGCTAATTTATTGTGCAAAGAATGGCTTAAGAATTACTTTAACATTACTTTTAATAATGCAGCCTAACAGAAGCTCAAGGTGCTTCCTCAAAAATTATTGTTCAGTAAATCCTTATAGCTGAATATTTGTCATGCACATGCCAGGTAACTGCATCATCCAAACAATGCAGAGGCTCATGAATCAAAACAGCATCACTAGAGCTCAAAAATAGCATCCTAATTCTAGGATGGCACTCCAAAATCGCAACTGATGTCTGGAAACGTAGCTGTGAAATCCATTTAGTTTTAAAACATTAATAGTGAGCTGAAAGGAAATTTGGGACTTAGGGATAGTGTAACAAAATCAGGGCGAGTACTGTTATTCTAAAGTAATGCAATCACAAACACTGCTCCAAGCATGGTTCATATTAGATTGATTGCAAATTAGATGCTCATTGCCGATTGCCACACCAGTGTTTTGGCAACATTGCTGTGGCAATTTGCACTTTGATAAGTGAATTTGCTAAGAAATGTGAGAGAAAACTGTAACGACTTGTGATGTGAACTGCAGGTAACTGTCAAAGATGTCAAAATTACTCAATATGTCAACCAGACATCAGTATGAAGAAAGAAGAATAATGATAAATAGTGATAAATTGAAGCTGATGCCAGATATGATGAATGCAGTAAAGGGGGTGTACAAATAACACTTGCAAACAAACTAATAAGACCTACCTTTGTAACAGAGTTTGAAATGGTGATTGAAAGCCAAAGTGCTTTTTTATTCAATCTCTATATTATATTTTATGATGATGCATTTGTTTGTGTGAATGAATTTGAAGAGTTTGTGAATTAGTGGATGTGAAAACATTAGAAAGCATAATTGACGGGCATATGAAGAAAGAGAAAACACTGCTATCATTCCACGGCTGTTGATTTCCCCATTTGGGAGCTGATGCTGACATAAAATGAATAAGAGGGAGAGAGGACGGGATTGAGGGAGGGGAGGAGGAATTGTCAGGCAGATAAAAGGCGAGGCAAAGTTTGTTTCTTTTTACAACTCCTGACACTCGTTAGACAGGGGTTTTCTATCTCATCTGCATGGGTGTGTGTGTGTGTGTGTGTGAGCGTGTGTGAGCAGATGTGAGTGAGGGAGGTGTACGTACAGTGTGAGTGCCTGATTAGCATTGTGCTCCATGTTTCACTGCTGTGGCTTGGAGAGAGAGAGAGGGAACGAGTGAGAGAGAGATAGAGAGTATGAGGGGAATGAGAGAGGGATGAAGGAGGGAGAATTGCTGGCTCAGCACCATGCTGAAGGAAGGAAGAAGGAAGAAAGGGAAGAAAGGAGGAGAGGAGAGAGGTGAGAGGTGTTCACTCCATATGTTTAGAGATGAATGAGAGGAGAGACGAACAGTGTGTGAAAAGAGAAGCAATTAGATTAGGAGAAGGAGAAGGTAAGGTGTCCTCTCTTGCTCTCCTTTAGACACACACATTGTTTCTCAAAGCCTTTCTCCCTTTCTCTCATTGTCTTTCTTTTATTTACATGGTAGTGACGGGATTCACCAGGGGTTCACCTCACAAACTTCAATGTCCCAAAATGAAAAGTGTACAGCTTGACACAGATTGCAACCAAGATATTATTATTCCAGTCACCCACAGTGTGACATGCAATGGACAAGATGTAGTGGCCTTAACACACACACACACATAACATACACAATATAAAGTGTTCCCCCTGATTACATTTAACAGCGGCAGAGCGGCACTACTAAATGATTAGTACCACTCCTATATAAAAATCTCCACAAACACTAAAAAATCACTATCTCTACTTTAAGCAGCCAGAGTCGGGGACGAGCGAGGATTATAAGTCACACACCCCCACTGCCACCATTTAGCAGTCTGTTATTGGTCATTCAAAAGAACACCCAGCAGCAACGGAGGCTCCGGCACCTACCTACCTACCTACCAACCAATGATGTAGAGACAACACAGAAGAGTTACAAGGTCGGCCATTCCTCTTAATCAAAGGGGGTACCCTCTTTGTCTTAATGGAAGGTCTGTTATTTAGCTAAATACATACTCAGACATAGCAATTTCCTAAAACTTTAATGAAGGATACCCAAACAGGAGGAAAAAGTACATTTCTTGCGGACTATTTTTGGCCACGGATTAATATAAATTTGATGCTCCAGGGAATATTTACACAAAGCAGGATGGTTAATGTGGGATTAAGTCGAATTAACTACAGTGTGTGTTCATGGTAATGAATGAAGATGTCACCCAGTGTGTTGGCATGGCATTTTTAAAAAAAAAAAAAAAGATTAATTATTATTTAATTATTTTTGGGCAACAACAGAGCTCAGTGGCACAGGGAAAAATATAGAATATGGTCCAGACACTTCATAATACTACATAGTATATTATAAAAGAAAAATAGATGATTGAAAGAAATAAAAAAACACATGATAAGACCTTATAAGAAAAGGTGTGATATGATATGACAATGTAACAATAAGACTTGACACAAGATGTGATATTTATCTAAAAGCCATTGAAATACTGCTAGTCTAGTAACACCAAGACATCACAATTAATTTCCTAATGATATCCTGATGTTAAAACCCTCCACGCGTAGAGCTGTGAAGAGTGTCTGATAATAATGTGAAAGCAAATTGATTCGTCCTCTTTCTATCAGCGACTCTGGATGTGATCCAAGTGAAGAATTGAGCAAAGAGTCCTTCTGGGTTGTTTAAATTCGTCAAGTCATTGTCGATTCACCCTTCCCTCCAGCCCATTACCCATCTGCTCTGACACACGCTCACACGCGCACACCGTCTCTTCTTGAGGATGAGAGAAACACCTGTGAGTGTGTGTGTGTCTTACAGGGAGACAGCAATTGGTCATTAACTAATGCACGGTGGGAGAGCGTGTCCGCCACTGCCGGCCTTGCCGAGGTCAGAGGTCACTGACGCAAAAGCGCACGAGTCCCTTGCAGGGCCGACTCTGCCTCATCCATCTCTGTCAGAGTCTCAGCCAAGCACACACACACACACACGCACACACACACAGTCATACAGACACGTATGTAGGTATTCTCAGGTGGATACGTGAACAGCAGGGTCTCACTGCCAGACGTGTACACAATCATACACACGTAGACATGCATTGCCAATGGCTGCACACACACACACACACACACACACACACACACACAGATGGAGCCTCCTCAAAGCATCTGGCGCCACTTTCACGTGAATTTTGTTTGCGCTCTCACGGGAGACAATTGAGAAAGAGAATGACAGGAGCAAGTGTCATGACCTATGCATGCATGTGTGCGTGTGTGTATGTTTCTCACCTTGCTTCCAAATAACTGAGTAAAAAAAAAGAGGTGGAATTTGAGATGCAAGGCCAAAATTTGCTTTGTTTTCAGTCTCAACACACCTTGAACTGTTGTGTTCAAGGTGGTTAAAAGAATTCATCCCTGCTGTTGTGTGTCTTACTGAAGTGTCCTTGTTTTTCCCTCTTTACCACAGACTGTTCTGTGCTTAACACCATGACCTCTGAGCTCCCTGTGGACAGATAGATAACATAAGAAAAGGAAAATATAATTCAGTGCACTGTTATATTAAATTTAGTGTTTGCATTCTGTCGCTTGAAGAAAAACAAGGGCTTGGTCACACCAGCATGGAACTAATAGACACAAACAAAGCATCAGATCGCCGTCCTTTTCCCATTTTCAACCAGCAGTCAACACTTTTTTTTAAGCCTTACTTATCCTTATCCTGAACTGAGTACTTATTTTAACCCAAACCATGATCCTGGCCTGAACCTAACCAACTTGTTTTGTCCCTAAACCACCAGACTTTAATGTTGTCAGATGATTGAACTGGTTTATTTTCCAGTAGTGATTTGTGTAGGTTTTGGAAGATGTAGACAGAAAAGATTTCGTCCTGCCGAAGACAACACTTCTGTGTGTTTTTCTAGAGGGCGTAGACAATGACAATTTTCTTTCCATTAATTTGGAGGACTTGTGCTTTTGCATGTGCTTCTTTGGCAAACTTTGGCCAATGACTTTGCACCAATTCCAAACAGCCTTGACAGTGCTGATGATGGAGGAAATTCAAATAAGTTCAAAATAGGGGACACTATCATCATCACGCTGCACAACCTGCAATTATCAGAGTATGTCACCAAGCTTTCAGCTTCATAGGTCTTGATGGATCCACCAGAGATCCAATACCTGTGACCAGAAGTTATTTTCATTTAACATGCATTTAAGTTGCAGGTGTACTTCTATCAGAACTGCTTGTCAGATGGTCCAATAGCTTTGCCTTTCTTTTGTGTGTGTGTGTGCATGTGTGTGTGTGTGTGTGTGTGTGTGTTTTTTTTTTTTTTTACATACCTATTTCTGTCACCTGCTTTCCAGGAGAGAAAGCTATGTGTCCCCTGTCTCTATGCAGTTCTACGTTTCACTCCGCCCTCCATTCAGAACAGCTATAAACATGTTTGAAATTCCAATGAGGATAAATAACATTTTGTACAAACCTGTTCTTTTTTTTTTTTTTTTTTTTAGCATAACCAGACCTTTAGGATCAGCTATACTGTCCTGGGATCTCAATTTTTAAAATCACAGCAGGTGTGGGTTGATTTTATGTTGTTTCTATTTCTGTTGTTATGATGATAAATGTTCACAGTATATATATCAGCTCACATGTCCACATACAGTAGACATGCTCTGTAATTACTGATCCCAAATCAGCCTGGAATCCTAGTTTTACAACATGGTAGTGAGTCACTAAAGTTTCAGCACTAAAAGCTCAACATTTTTGCAAGTCTTACACTTTCAGCCAATTAACAACATCAGTCAGAGTTGTAAACGTAGAGAATTTGGCCAATTTGTGTCTTTTGGGGTATTTCCTCCACATTTTCATGTGTGATATTTATTTCCTCCATTTGTGCGTTGCTGTGAGTTATGGCATAATATGCTTTAAGTGTCATCTAGCCAGCTTCTATAGACAGGAAATTGGCTTGTATTTGCCTCTAATGGCTCTTAAGGGAATAGTCCTATTTATCTGTGTATAGGTCAGCACTTACCAGGAAGAGGAGAAATATAGTGCGGTGTTAAAACGCTGAAAGATGTAAGGTGTCGTTAGGAGCGAGGGAGGAAGGAAGCAATAAACCGAGAGACTGTACAGGAGGGAAAAAGAAAGGGAGGGTTTTTCAAGAGTGAGAGAGAGATGCTGGTGATGAAGAGAGAAGAAGTGTGTGGGTGGAAAGTTTGGTTCCTGGTTCATTGACTCTTTTCAATGTTACAACACCAGGGCCATTGGTGATTGATCTCTCCACTCGCCTCCCACCCTTCTCTCTCCCTCTGTGACTGCCCTCCACTCCTTCATCTCTTGTTGATTCACTCGCCCGCTTTCATCCCCTCCCTCTGCAACTGTTTTCACACACTTTACCTCCATCCTTCTTCCTCTCTCCCTTCTTTCTTTCCCATACTTGTGTTGTCCTTTCTTCCCTTTCCACCTGAAGTTCCTTAATCTTTTTGTCTCCTTCACTTTCTTCTGTCTTCCCTCCTTCCTCTTTTACCTTTTATTCCTTCCTCCCTTCCACAGCAGCTTCTTCTCTTCCACTTTAACTTCCTTTTACCTTCTTAATTTTCCATCCTCTTCACCAATGCTCTTACCCTGTCCTTAATCCATCCTCTTTCCTTCATTCCATCCTTTTCGTACTTACGTCTTCCGTGTTTCATCCTCTCAACCTCTCGTCTTTTCATTTACTTTCTTATTCTTCCTTCTTGTCTCCTCTCTGTATTGTCTGTCTTCTACTAACGAGTGAGCCCACCCATTAATCCTCCTTTACCATTCCTCTTCCCCCTGTCCTCTCCTACCTCCTTTCCCACCTTGAATTCCTACCTCCCTAATTTCCTCGCTCTTGTTGCCTCCTTGTCCATCCAGTCCTTTCCTCTCTCTCTCCCTCTCTCCCTCTCTCCCTCCATGTCTCTTTGTCCTTCCTCCCTCCCCCTCAGGTGATATCGGGTCCTGGCCTGGATCCACACTGGGTGGGCGGGGTGTCCCTGCTGATCGTTACTGTAATTAACATCAGTAAAGAAGGGTCCTGGGATACTGAAAACCTCTGCACTGGCTGACTCTGCTCTCTGTCTCTGTCTTTTCCTCCTTCCATCAGGCCTCTGCAGTGTTCTGTTATCATGTGTGTTTACCTTTATAGGTGGAAAACTGGCAGCTGCCACCTTTGCGCCGGTCCTCAGGTTACCTCAACCCTACTGCCAGACAAGAACGCCCATAGTGGATTCTACTAAACCCTGAATGCCAAGGCTTTTTAAAATTCCTGCTTCATACTATATCTGAGCATGACGACAGTATCGTCAGACATGCTGCACACCCGTCCTCCCTTACTTTCTGCCTTGCATATACAATATTTCCTGCACTGTCATGGTGCAGATTTGTCCGTAGGTATGCTGATCTGGACTAACCTGCTGGAAAATGAGCTGCGTGGTAATTTGATTGAACACATGATTTTAGTAAGCACAAATACTCAAATAATAAAGGCATTAAAACTAGATTTTGACGTAGGTAATAAAGCAAGACCAATCATTTGGCCCTCATCACGTCAGTTGTCATTTTTAAGGTTTTTGGAAGGCACTGACCAGCGATGTCCTCTTGCCAATAGGAGTGCCCGATTAGCCAAAGCTTATATAGGTCGTTTTGGTGCACCGTGACAAACAGCCCACCTGTCTGGGGTTTAGTTTGGACAACTTGTCAAGGTTACAGTACATTGTAGTTCTTTTTTAAACACAACGTCTCTTCTCCTTCTGTATATCTCTTCTTTCCTCTTTCTGTCTCGCTTTGACACTTGCTTTCTATCCCATTCTTGTTTTCTGTCTCTGTCTCTGATCTTATGCTGTTTTATTATTTTTTTTGCTGCGGTTTGTTCTCTTGCCCAATTTTTCCTCTCTGATCCGGGTTAGACCTGTCTCGCTGGGCACCTCTCCTCCTCTTTCAGTCATTCTTTTGCTCCTTCTCCCTCCACATCTCTTTCTGTTTGACTATTAGTAACACAACAACTCCCAAGAGTATCTCTTTTTTTCAAAGTTTTCTGTGTCGTCTACCCCCCTCCTCGGTCTTGGCTCCTTTCTTGATTTATGCCCACTGTCTTTGTCTCACTCCTTCTCATCCCATTTTCTATCTTGTTCTTTATCCCTTTTCCTTTATCTTCCTCTCCATATACACTCTCTCACGTCTGAGACGGCTGCTTTTGTTTCTGTCTCTCTCCCTCTCTGACTTAATCATTAGGCCATTCATTTAAGCTTTAATCATTAAGCTTTAGAGCAAAGACTGAAAAGTTCACCCGTAGCTTTTCTGATTAATCCACAATGTCTCACTCGGCCTGACCTACAATTGTGTGTGTGTGTGTGCTGTGTCACTTCTTGTTCGAGTGGTTTCTCAGTCCAAATGAACATTTTCCTATCATGGACCAATGTGTGCTTGTCAAGGTGCGCTTACTTTGCCAGGTTCATCACTGCGATTTATGTAGTATTCAGCTCAAGTTCCATAAGAATTATGGTCATTTTAGACAATCCTGCAGGGCATGATATTCACCCAGTGCCAACTTCAGTTCAACTTATGTCTCCTAGATGTACTAATCATACGTTTCTATACACACTACTTTTGAAAGGAAAGGAAATTATTCTGGTTCTGGTTAAATGTGATTAAACTAAACATGTTGTGTTTCATTCACTTTGGCTTTTTCAATATCAAACCCCGATCGCAGTCTTTCTATAACCTTCACCGAGTGAAAGTGCCTAAACATTAACATAACAGTCATCATGATTTAGTTGCTATGAGCTAGATTTTCTATTGAATATACTGTAGGAAAACAAATGAAACACATTGTCAGTAAACACTGATGTTCAATATCAACATTTTGCAAAGTGTTAATTAACGTCTCCTCATTATGTTGATAGAAAACATAATCCGGGCAGCAGTATGCTTCTCTCAAAATGTACTTGCTGTTGCAAATTAGTTGCATATAAACATAATTTCTCTGTGAGGTGGTGTAATGCCAACTCTCAGTGCCATGCAGGAGGTGCAGCAGTGCGCCCCTTATGCAACCAGGTCAAGGTGGTGGAAGCAGGTGTAGTCTTTCCAAGTTCTTTGCCAGCGACTGAAGGTCATGCCTCATCACAACAATTAGTTTTCCACAATGTTTCATTAACCTTGACTTACCACACCTCATATCATCATATCACAGTTTGATATTATAGATAAAGTCTTAAAAAATAGATGGTAAAGGATAATTCAGCTTGGGTCTTATTTTTGTAGTTTTGGCTATCCTTCCTATGAGAAAAAAATAATAACATGGAGCTCTCCAAGTAAAAGGATATGGTTCAACTTACCATGACCTACCATGCATTGATGATGATCATTTATCATGTATCATTTTCTGAACATATAACAAACAATAACCAATAGAAATGCCATAAACTACAAAAATACCACCAAAGTTACAATAAAATAAATGATTCCAAAACACTGAATCTAATATGGGCAGAATCAATAGTGTTCTCTTAGTGGATAATGTCCAGTTACGTAAGCTGATGCTTTTACGTCATTGTTGTATTTAGACCTAAATACTAAACTAAAGTTGCTGACAGTCATTTAAATAAGGCTTTGGTCTTTTCTAAATGTAATGTCTTTATATGCATCATGTTTATACCTTGGCTTCAGAGTTACCCATTATATCATAAAAATGGATAACAAGGATAATATGGATCACAGCCACTAGTTTTACAATATGGTCATTTTAATCCCATTACAAACATACAATAATCTAATAATACAGTCTTGAGGTTGGCGTAAACCCACAGGCAGCTCTCTGTAGCCTTTCTGCTGCTGTTTATGTGCTGGCATTGATCTCTTTTCTGTAATAAACGGACTGACACATCAGAATTAGATTTTCACAAATGTCAACTTGATGGTCCCTTACTAAGCAGTTATTTTTCTTTCTTTTCTTGTTCAGCCAGCGCCAGTGTCAGGAAATGTATCTGCTGTGCTTTGCCTACTTTGCCTTGGCCAGTACCAGTATTGCCAGCCCTACACATGCTTTATAGAACTGTGTGATTCATATGATCCTTTGTACTGGTGATTTTAATTACAAGCAAAACACATGCCACAACAACACGAGAGTCTAGTAAACTTTCAGCAGGACTGCACTTCATCACTTTCGTCACTATTGATTTTCTTAAAAGCTAAAGTTGGACTGCAGTGAGAGAGAGAGAAAGAGAGAGAGAGAGAGAAAGTGAGAGAGAGAGAGAGAACTGATGGGAAAGAGAGAGAAGCAGTTTGTTTTGAAGGTGTCCCGCCCCTTTCTCTCTCTCCATCCTATGAGGGATGAGGCTGCTGGAGGTTTGGAGATGATTGATGGTCCTTGTAAATATGGCCATTACCATATAGGCTCTCCCCGCCTTTATCCCCATTACTCATTGTCAGCTGGGGCCACTGTGAGCCCCTAATTTTATGCAATTTAGCTGTGCACTTAATGTGAATGTGGTGCAATATGAAAATACGAGAACAAATGTGGTGCTTCCTCGTCCTGAATCCAGATGTTTTTGAGCTTTTGAGAAGAGTGTAAATGCAAAAAAAGAACTTCACTGGGCTATGAAAAAATATCTACGTATCCACTTGTTCTCATTTCAATACAAGATATGTTATTGCTTTTGTGGCTGCCGTTGAGCGCTTACCATTGGATGCAATAAATGCTGGGAGATGAAATACAGGCAGTTGTAAAATCCATATGTCCATGGATTAATAGCTTCGGGCTCTCGTGCTAGTGGTGAGAAAAACAATATTAGTCAGTGGGGAGTAACCAGCTTATTAACTCTGGAGAAAGCTGAGAAGTGTTTCTGGGATCAGTGTGCAGAAGCATGGCATGTTAAGTAGCAGCAACCAAGCAGGAATTTGCACACAGTGGTATATTTGACAAAAAAAGAGTTATACTAAAATGACCTTTGTCCACTGGCTGATGTAAAAAAAAAAACAACAACAACAAGACGGTCGAAACTAGGTTGATTTTTAGGCAATATATGCACAAAAAAATTACAAAGTGCACAAGAGCAACTGCAGGTTGGCGCGTGAAGATGCATGTATGCCCTCGTGTTACAGTGGTAACAATGCGGACATGGGCTAGAAAGGATTACACTCTAACTGCATGAATAGCATGCAACTGTAAATTATTGCTGCTCTGTTGCTCGGCCTCAAGGAGTAATTACTTGAAAAATTCAACTGTGCTTTGTTTCCACCTGTCAGGCAGCACAAAGAACAATCTGTCAGCCAGTTGACTGAGAGTATTGTGTTACAATATGCCTATTCAATTCTGCTTGACGGCTTAAAGAATGGAAAGAAACAGCCTCTGCGGCAGTGTTAGCTTTGGCACCTGATTGTGTAATTTCGTTTCTGGTTTTAGTCAACAAAAACTAAAGACATTTCAGTCGAGTTTTCGTCAGATAAATGTTAGTGTCTTTGTTTTGTCATGCATTTTTAATTTTTACGTCCTCCAAGCATTTTGCAGCTACAGCCATCAAGGTGCTGTTCTCATCTATCACAAGACTCTGCTTCCTTGTTCAATAAAATACCATTCAATGTCTGGGTTTAGCCTGAGAGGAGGAGCTAAGACACTGTATAACATCGTGATATTTCTTTGGCAAACATCTATAGGAAGATTTAGATGGTTGACTGCCAACTTTAACCTGAAACTTACGCCTTCCAATAGCAACACAAAGGACAGCAAGTCAAGCTCATGGTACATCCACAGCACTTGATAATGCCACTTTATAGTTTACCTTTTCATAAATGACAATGTGCCTACTGCATGTTTTTTCCCCAGCTGTTTTCTGTTGCTTCTTGTCTAATTCTCAGTGGATTGTAGAGGAATTTAGTCCATGATTCTGTTTCTTCCTAGAACTGGTAACATCATCTAACATTACTGACAGAGAAAGAGCATTTCTAAATGTGAGATGCTTCTTTTTTACAGTGCAACAGGTAAAGCATCTAAATCACCTTCTGACCTAGTATTTAATGCTTCTGTCTTCCTTGTGTTTTAGGATTTTTACATAGTTTTTCTATGACTTCATCTGTTTTTTTGGATTTCTGATCATTGCCCACTCCCCTTTAGATTTGCTGTTGTCTGGTTTTGACACTTGCCTGCCTTAACATCCTGTAAATCTTTCGATTTTTGTGTAAGCTAAATGTCTCTGAACTGCTATAGCCCTGCTTCTGTCGTCTGCGTTTGGGTCCAATCCCTCGTGTTCCTGCTACCTTGCCGGCGCAATTGTGAGACATTCATCCATCTTTCACATTATCGCTTAGTTTTTATTTGTTGACAAAAAACGTAATATATTTCATCATAGTTCATGTTTTCAAAGACAAAACAGATCAGTGGGCAGAGCCAAAGCTGTCAGAGTTCCTTGATGGTGGAACATGTGAAAGGTGATGAAAAAATCACTTCAAACATGTTTATCTTCTTCAGCAAATCCAAAGGGAAGCAAACGCTCTTAGATTGATCTAGGGTCTTGCTGTTGCATCATCTTTATTGCAACTGGAAGAAATAGAGTCTGTGTCCAAATGCCACACCTCATAGAACAGCTTACAGGATGCTCTCTATTATGCACTCATTTTCTTAGTGTTCATACTGTTTTCACTTTACATGCAAGAAATACACTCAGCTGCCAGTTTATTAGTTACACCTAGTTAAAACTAATGCAGGCTGATACAACAGTCCCGTAATAAAATCATACCTTCATGACAGCTACAATGTTCAGTTCTGTATTAGGTTAGACAGAAAGGTGTTTCTGTTATTGAGCATATCCTCATTGATATGAATAGGGTGAAAATACAACTAGAAACATACTGGCAAGATGAAAACAAAGGCTGTTATAGATGCCATTCAAGCAACACGTTTAATAATTTGTAATATGAACACGCACAACAATTCCAATATATGAAATTAAACTATTCAGTAGACATACTATTCATAGACTTGAGGTTGCTTTTGGCAGATCTTGGACTGAAACAGTCTCTTTCATTTGGTTTTTATGACTTACTGAGTGACTGCACGACTGAATGTGCTCTTCATTGAAAAGGGATCATTTGAAAGGGGGTCTCTGTGTGTTATCAGCGCCTGTGGCATACTCCTAATGTATGAAAGAGTGAGAGAGGTGAAGCAGTTAGAGGACTAGACTACAGGGCGAACAGGGAAAAGCAAAACCAAACTCTTATCATGTATATTACATATAAAACTATTTTTCCTTTGTTCTCATTTTCCAAAATTTTCCTTGATCTGTCTCATTGCTAACTAGAATTTGTTGTAATTTTTTGATTTATGAGCAGCTCCTACCACTTAGTTTCGGAATACACACACACTACACACTCAAAATTTTGTGAAAACTATGAGGTAGTATGAATTTTGGAAACAGCTGTGACAGATCTTCTTATGAACTTTTGTCTTTGTAGACAAATTGTTAGTTCTTATACAAAAGACTTAAAGTATCACATTTACTGCTACTCTAATGTTTGTTGTGATTCATTTTGGGCGCTGTGATTTTCTCCGATGAAGTTTTCAAGCTTTAATGCTGAAGCAGTTGTAGCGAACTACAATGACCATAATCATCAGCGATGCGTCAGTCACATCTGTGCTCCCTGGAGTTCGCCTGCGTCGGTGCTGACACAGACTGAATGGAGAGCGTTTAAGATGACGTCTCGACAAACAGATGGGAGTATAATGATCAGCTATTGTCGCAGTGCCATCAGCTTCAAGGGGTCTGACAGACTTTAGTGCCTGAAAAAAATATGAATTACTGCACTCGCTAAATGAAACATCAATATCTGGTCGTCAGTGTATCCCAGTGCTGCTGAAGTGAACTGACTACCTGTGGGAAACATATAAAGGCGGAGTGGGACAATCAGAGAGATTTACTTTCCTCTCTCCCTCTTTCTTTTTTATCTTGTCATCCTCTCTTGTTTTTTCTCTTTTTCCTCCCCCTCTCTGCCTCCCCCTCTTCCTCTGAATGACATGTCAGTCAATCAGCAGAGTCTCTGCTGCTGTTAAGTGACGTTTTATTGATGCCTTGCTCAAACATCATTATTCTTCCTCCTCCCCCTCCTCTTTTCACTGCATCGCTCGTTCACCCTCTTTCACTCTTTGAAAAAGGCCGAGGTAAGGACTTCCCTGCTGACTGGATGTGCAGTTTTTGGGATGAGATAGGAAAGAACAGGGGGAGGGAAAGGGGCAGAGAAGAGAAGGAAAAAGTCAGTGAAGAACAGAGAAGCAGAGAGAAAGGCACAGAAGGGGGAGAGGGTGGAAACTGAGATAGTGAAAAAGAGGAGAGAAAAGGAATTGGACAAGGATTGCCATGTAAGGGCCCTCTGGTTGGGCCCACTGTTGGGGCTCCTACTGACCCTCCAGCTGCTGTATTACCCCCTGTGCATTGCATACCTTGAGACCTACATGTTCTCATTAACTCCACTTCAACCAGCACAATGAATGCATGGGCATGAATGACTCACTCGAACTTAGTGTTTTGTTGTACATTAGGGAGCACAGCTTTATGTTGGAGTTTTAAGTACAGTAAAAAAAGTAAAACAGTAAACCCCTTTAAACTAGATTTTGACAGAGGGTCCCTCTACAAGATGCAACAAAATGATCTAATGATGCAGGACTTGCCTTGAGTTGATCTTGTGTTTTAGTAATGACAATTCCCTCACAAATTTGCAAATAATCAAATTAACAAAACCAATTGAGCTGAAGTAAACTTGGTGTTTTTTTGGGCCATTGGGGGGAGGAAAAGAGAAGGAGTTGAGAGAATTAGAGTTAAGGAGCTAGAAAAATAGGGTGGGGGAAATAGGCAAGGAGGTGAAGAAAGGGAGAGAAGGAGGGATGAAAGTGGTGAGAAAGAGACAGGGAAGAAAAAAGACAAAAGGAAGGGAGGGAAGGAGTGAGATAAAAAGATAAACAGAGAGCAGAATAATGATGAAAATGAATCTTAAAGATTCTACTACTAGTAGTAATACCGTGGTGGTTTGATGAGTTGTCCGCAGTTTGTATCACACGTACAAATATGCAAATGCACTATAACAAGACCAACATGATTCACATTCCTACTGGTTTTACACTATTCTGCTTATCGGCATCTGGTGGGAGTGAAGAGACATAAAGAGACAGCAATTTGCCAACAAAGGCAGTGAAAGCAAACATGGATATCAACAATGCTGGATTTAAACTATGTATATAAAAAAACAGCTTTGCAAATGTTTTATGAGGCAACGCATTTCACACATCTGTCAGGCTTCAAGGATACACAGTGTGTTTTGGTGAGAAACACTGAATGTTGAGCAACAGATTTTACTTTACAAAAAAAGCTCCACTGGGCATCTTTAAGTAATTCTAATAAATGACAATACAATGATAATACAGCCTGATCACCAGTCAAGATATATGTGCTGGACTATTCTGCAAAGCCACAAATTACCTTCATTGCCAATGTTTGTTTGGGTTTTTTTCCAACATCTTCAAAATTTTCTCTTTAAGTAATACACCACAATTTCCTAAAGCACATCCACCACCCCGACCTCTACGCCCTTAACTTCTGCCTCGCTGCATATAGAACATACTGTTGCCTTCGCTGGTGTCGAACACTGGCACTGGACGTAAATCGTGCCCTGATGAATAGACCAGTCTAGATGTAATTCCTGGGGAAAGTCCCAGGAGGACACTTGAGAGGAGAAAGACGGGGCTGAGCAGAGGGAAGGAGTTAAAAATATTGTTACTGTGTGTGTCTGTTGTGTGCGTGAGTATGTGATGACAGACAGACAGACAGATATTGTCCTTGGCAGATCATCTCTGCTTCTTTAGCCAAGCAGATTCTGTAGAAGGTGTCCAACACACACACACACACACAAAGAATTGGATTGTGTAATGGGGGTGAAAATAACACTAGCTGCTGCCCAGTTGTCATCTGACTTGAGGCATCGGGCAGCCGGAGGGTTCAGGGTGACTTTAGTGGCTGAAATTCTTAATAAGTAAAATTAATCCTGCTCTTTATTAAGGCCACTCCATAATTGGCGTTGAATGTCTGTGGGATTATGAGCACAAATCCTCCTCATGCATAAACACACACACACACACACACATGCTCTTATGCTGTCTGATATGATGCACTCTGATAACAAATCTATTGTCTGCTGACGAACGCTATGATATTCCCAGGATACATTCTAATGTGACAGTGAGATTGCAGCCTATAAGAACATGAATTTGTTTTAGTCCCACAGTCTTAATGCCATTTTAGAGGCTTTTCCACTCTGCCAAGAATAAATCTCTGGGGGGGAAATTTGGCATAGCTGTAATTTTAAATAAAACAATTTGCAAGCATTAAAATGGTGAAATTTGCAGCTTTAATCCCAAAATGTCACTACAAGCTTTCAAAGCCTTCAGTTAAACCCCGGGCTTTAACTGGCCAAGTGTTTAAGACTCAAAAAGGAAGTGGGCATAGGATGTCTATCAAGTTTAGTATTATGGGAATCAGAATTCAAGTGTTTTTATTAGCTCCATACTGGGGACTAATAGTCAGGATATGTTTGCCTTTGCTGCTTTGACTTTAACAGTTCTTTTTGTCTTTTGTGCTGTAAATGTTGACTTTAGCTTCATCTCTCAAATCTGATGCACGGTGGACTAGGCATCATTTAAAAGTACATAGGTCATTGTAATTACATAAATATAGACATAAATACTGTGGCAGTTTTCTCTCGAGCGTTCAGTACTGCATATCTTTGATTTTCTAACTTCAGTGAGATACTGAGTGAGTAGCACAGCGTTACTTCATGCGGATCATCTGACTACTAACATGTAATGATATTCATGCAGGTGAACAGCAACCCAACACTTAGGTGCAGTGGTCACCCGCCGCTTCCATTGTTTTCAGTATAAGCACAACAACAGCAGAGGTCGGCTGCATACGGCTATTTGCTGCTGCCGTTAAAATTGATGATGTTTCAACTTTTTTCAACTTGCCGCTGCGGCCTGCTGTGCGATTTTACTGGTATCTGACTTCTCTGAATCATAAACCTCTTCACTATCGATCGCAACATATATTCATTTCAGGCCCCATTCCAACCTTGTTGAAAGGAATTGAATCTTTTAGTAGACTCCTTGCCCTGAGTACACGGCTGACATCGACGTGCCTCACCCATGGGATAAAGTTTATTGATAATTTCATTATCTTTTGGAACTGTAAAGACCACTTTAAACCTGATGGGATCCATTCAAGCGTCACTGGTTGCACTACTACTACTCAGTGCCAACTTACATCATGCTCTTGGGATGCCAAAACAAGAATGCAAAGACAAGCATGAAGGCAGACAACCTGTAACTCCCCCTTCACCAGAGGATGTCTGTGTGCCCCCCCCAATCCATCACACTCACCTAAAGCTAAAGCTCATTCAAACTGATGGACTATCAAACAACAATAATCACACCAATCATCACTCAGGTGTCTACCAGAAATGAGACACACCCCGCGCCCTTAAACATACCGGTGATCTTAAACAGCTGGTGAGACGGTCAAACAAATCGCAGCAATCACAGACCATCTGGTACCTGTCTCACTAATCCTAAATTTGTCAATGTTCAGCTACAGCCACTTTCCTTTTCCATCACAGAATCCCTTCAGCTGAAATGAGCTTTTTTATAATGTCAGATCATAGGCTAACAAGTCCTTCTTGGTTAATGATCTGATAATTGAACGCAATTTGCATTTAATGTTTTTAGTTAATAACTGGCTAGCAACACTGATGGAGGCAGGAAAGGGAGGGATGGCAGCCAGTTTTTCAACACAGCTTGTGTGTAATGACATTGACCTGAGTGAATTCACATCATTTGAACCTCTTGCTCTTGAGCTCAGTGCTGATCATTACATTGTATCAACCAATAAGATATTCATTGCTGTTTGTGCAGAAATTCTCACAGCTTATTGCACTTGGTGTCACTAGATATGATAGATTAGTCCTGAATGGAGACCTGAATATTCATATCAACCAAAGGAATGACTGATGTAAATGAAGCCACTCATCAGCACGGTAATATTCTGAGCTTGGTAATTGTGAGATCAATCTAGTCACAGAGCTATGACTGCTCTTTAAATGACATGGTTGAAAAATTTAACAATGCCACCGACTTTAAATACTCTTGCTCTGCTAAAGGTTAAAACAAAGTTGACTGACAGAATCTCCCCATGGTTAAATAACAGTTGACTGTAATATGTACAAAGAAGCCATGAATGTCAATACCAAAGCAATACTTTACAAAGGATTACTTTTCCAGGATTATTACTCTGGAGTATTTTTCTCCACTCCTGACCAGCTACTCAACACTGCCCCCACTCCTCCGTAGCTCTCTGCATCAAACTGTGAAGAACTTGCATTGTTCTTCAGTGACAAAATAACTTCAATGAGAGCCAGTGTTGCTGCTGATGTGAACACAGACGACCTCACCAAATCCTGTGAATACAATATAACCATGGGTAAATTCACCTGTATTACATTAACTGAGGTTTTGTACAACTGAAACAAAAATAATATCCTGCAAGATTTTCAGTTTTCAGATTTCAGTAGACCTTAATCAATAATTTGGCCTAATATCTTCTAAAAACTAAAGCTAGTTTTGTTCTGAAATTAGACGGTGCCCACAGGATCAATCCCAGTGTGCTTGATGAACACTGAGCTCTTCTACAGCGCCACCTTTTGGCCAGAATTTTGAATTGGGGCATCAAAAAAGGTTCCAGACAGATTTCGTGATGTGATAAAATTGTGAGGACAGATTCTGGGCTCTGTTTTGTGAGCACAAAGCATCAATCACTTTGAAAGTCTTTTCTTTACAAGCTGTCATGGAATATGGTGAATTACTGCAAGGCTCCAACCCAAAGAGATATAGGTCTATTGACTTCAGCAGCTTGTAATAGAAAGAGTTTATAAAAATACTTTATAAAAACTGTTATATAGATTTTTTCCCCCATTCTGTAGGTATTGACAGTCATTTCTTGCATTTTCACTCTAGACCTGCAGTCACACTCCAAGCACATTAACTTTGGCAATGTCTCTGTGTGCATTTGTGCATTTAAACCCTCGGTGTAACTAACATACTGCCTCAGGTATGACTAAAGGCAATTTCTCCTGCTTTCAGCCTTTGCTTCCACATGGACTGAGGAAGGGATGTTGTGTGTGTGAGTGTGAGTATGCACATGCACCAGTAGTCTTGTATGTCCTTGTGTCCGAGCGAGCGTTTTGGATCGCGGCATCGTTACCAAACAGGGATGTTGGGAGGCGGAGTCACTCTAAAGGTCAACATCAGCCTCCTCTGTATGTGTTTGTCGCTCGGCACCGTGGCAGATGTGTTAAGCAGCACATGGCCTGGTGTGTGGTCTGAGGCTTAATTTGGGATTAACACTCAGGATATTACAGATTACCACACTCCACGTTCGACCTTCTGTGTCTAGTCAGCCGGCGATGGATGGATGAGCTTTTATCTTGTAGTAGTTACAGCGACTCAGTTCGCCGCTGAGGCCAGAGCCTTTGATTTAACAGCCTCTAAACATGTTGTGTCACACTGTCAGCATGAAAGGGAGGATTACACACAAGTATTTCTTTGACTAATTCACAGACATCAAAGTTTAACTCAAACCCTAATGAGCTTCAACTTCCTGAATGAATTTTTTTTTTCTTTCTTGTCAGCACTCTAACTTCATGGAAATGACAATAATAATTGCTGGAGTACATCTTTAAGGTTAAATGTAGCTGTGGTAGAATATAATTATTAATTCTAATTTATCTCATGATTGTAAATGTGGGGATGGATCTCCTCTGCAGTACATGTTTCTCTCTCTCTCACACCCCTGCTGTCAACCGAGGGCCAACTGCCAGCTGCCCCCGTACTTTTCTGTCCTCATCCATATTTGATGCGTCTCATTAAAACTTAATTGTGGAAACACTTCAGCATTCTGACATTCCTTCTGATCCACTATTTAGTCTCCCTCAGCACTTCGGAGTGAACGAGCCCCCACAGTCATGCGTGCGCGGAGAAAGGAAACTCGACACAAACACGAGGTTAGAGGAAGACACGCCAACTTATCTCTAGAGTGGTGGCAGATGCCTGATTGGTTCACAGAAACAAATAGTCGTTTGATGCCTTCAAATGCACTGAGTAAATGAAGACAGTTGGTATTCGAGGGCAGGGTAAACAGACGATAGGAGATGGTTCATTAAACTTTCAGCATGGTGGTTAAGTTGTTCTTGTTTGTTTCTTGAAATTTTGCCATCTTACATGCAAGAAATTGAGCTTTCTGCTCTTGGTTGCAAACAACAAGGCATTTGCTTTGCTTTGGGGTTCATATCATGTAGCTACCACAAAGCTGAAATAATCCCAACCTTCTAACAGAAATAACTAGGTGGTAGTCTTCATCAGAAGAATCCAAAGATTTTCCTCTTCGTCAGAGGAGACGTACAGCCTTTCTGGTGACTGTTGGGTCTGTCTGATATTGAATCTTGCATCAAGTCCTGGCAGAATGTCATCAGTGGTTGACTTATCTACTGGTCATACATGCTAAAGAAACTAATACTTGCCTATATTGCCCATACACTTAAGTAGCATCCTGTAACTGAGCAATTATCATCCCATATTCCCATAGTTAATGTTTTAGTGACTCGTGAACCTCGATACTGCACAGACATAGGCAAAAGTTTGAGACGTAACTACCAAAACATTTAATTAGCAGTCTATAGTTAAGCTGTTACCATATTGCCTTATTTACTGTGATTTTAATGTTAAGACATGTGTTATACCCCCAGTTCTAACAAGGGGCCTGGTAGCTGCTACTAGCACCCACACATGTCCCTGGGCGTAAGCACACACACATAGACGCAGAATGAACATCTTGCCTGCCTCACTTGAACCTGTTCGTGAAAGATGCTTCTTTTTAGCAGACACCAGGGTCCCATCAATCCTGCTGAAGGCCACAGTCTCACACACACACACACACACACATCAAAGTACACACACTTCACTGTTTGACTATTTCACAGTGTAAATATCAAGACCTGCCTCTTGTTTAGTCATTGTGCATGCTCATAGGGAGCTGTGTGCATGAATATATGTGCGCTGACAAGTGTGTGCATGTGTGTGTGCACGCATGTTCCTGGATGCTAACGTGTGTTTAACCCTGTGTTTGCTCTGCAGAGCCCCAGCTGAAGGGCATCGTCACGCGGCTTTACTGCAGACACGGCTTCTACCTCCAGATGCTGCCGGATGGCACCATGGAAGGCACAAAGGACGAAAGCAGCTCCTTCTGTAAGTGAACAATCAGACACACAGAGATGTTTTCAGCGGGTTAGATGAAGGTGTGTATTTCATAGCCCTGCCAGTTCATGCACCACTGGGACTTTCCCCTGTTTCCATGCCAAAGGACATTTAAAAAGGGACTTCCTGGTAGAACAGCCGTATATCTGAACGTCTCGACAGCACATGAATGCACAATAACACTGCCGTGCTTTCTGGTTTGATTCACACTAGGATCAATCAGGCTGAAAATGTATGCACACTTGGCGAGGTGCACTGGGTGAACGCCAGCTAAATGGGATTTGTTCACGTTACGTAATATATCACAGCAGGAACCTGGCACAGGTCGAGTTTTTCAGACACATGTCTTTAATTGTTTTGCTTACAATCATACTGACCTTTAAGTTACAAGCCTCATGTGTCTATGAGCAATTCATCTGTGTGATTGTATACAGTACAGTATACTCTAAATGTGTGTGCTCTCAAGCTTGCCTGATGTATTTTAAGTAGCTGTGTGCACTAAAGCAGCCAGTGCTAGATGACGTTCCCAACATCTCCGCTTATCTCAGGCACTGATTTGAGTACGACGTCGTGATTCCTCTAGAGTCTTCATAGGATATTTACAAACCCACGGTAAATCACTATGCAGGTTATTTAAATCTCAGCAATCTCCATGTTACTTTATAAAAAGTCAAAGTTTTAAATGTTGAGAGTAATATCAATAAACAATTAATATCGTGTTAATAAAATTAGATATTGAAATGGGGAGAAAAGCACAGAAAGATGGATTTAATAATACCATATGGTAAACACCACCTTGTACATTTTTTATGATGTCATTATAGCGCTTCATGAAAAGTCAGGGGATCACCAAAGTCAGTAGGATTTACTCCATTGGGACCATGAATAACTCTACATAATCTCATGGCAATCCATCAAATAGTCCAAAGTGGTGGACTGACCAACCACCAGGCCGACAAACTGACATTGTCATCCCTACAGCTAAAAAATACCGAACAGCAATGAGGCACCAGATGCAACTGTAACTGCTCACTGCCCAAATAGCACCCGAAGGTAATACATGATTGCTTTCTGAATGTGTTGTCACTGCTTTCACATTCTCTGTCCACAAAATGTCACATTCATATAGCACTATTTTGGTGTGGTGACTCACTCAGTTTGTAACTGCAGCATTTTAAAATAAACTGTCTTAAAGTTCTGCCCATTAGTACAAAAACCTACTGGGTCTCCAGATCTGCACACACACACACACACACACACAAGCATGTAAACACACACCTCACCCTGCGAGGGGTCATCACCTGGCTGATTACAGACTGAAAACATTATATCATATGATCCCCAGAGTCCCTGGACTCCCTCCAACCCTCCCAGAGAGATCGATAATGTAGGATATCCCTGATGTGGCAACACAGCATTTTTTTTTCTGTCAGAACACCACTTTGGATGGAAAACATGAAGCTAGCACAATTTTGGCTTAACAATCTACAGAGAGGAGAAAAAAAATCACACTTTGACTCTCAGCTGTGTTTCCCTCTGTAAAGTTTGTATTTCAGCATTTCATTTAGATGTCAGAATCTTTGTGGCAGCAGCAGTGCTACCAGGTTTGAATAACCTGGATTTAACCTTGACATTTATTGTGAGGTTTTCCCTTGGCATTTGTCCCAGAAAGAAACTTTAACAGCATGTTTTATGTTACTTAGACCTTGCCAGGATTATGTTTGCTGATTGGAAACTTGCAAAAAATTCCAGGAGTATTAGGAAAACATGCGAGTCCTCCAACAGCTGTTTGGTTAAATTACACACACAACACCTCCAGAAAGCTCCACATTAACTGATTAGACTTGCTCTCACCTCTCCATCTTATGCAACAGCACACCTACACTGAAGCAAACATCGCTGCACTTTGAACTTTAAACATTCTCATGTCCAATCTAAAATATTCATCGCATAATACCTTGGGGCACATCCGAACAGGACTCATTTCCAGATGGGTGTAAAGACTGCTGTTGCGTAACAGCGCTCCTGGTGTGTCGGGGTATTTAACATCAGTCAGTGGAGGTCACCCTGCAAAATGTTTGCATGGGTTTGACTTACGGTTCATTTTATAACAACTATAATTCCATCAATCCCAGGATCTGGTTTAATGCTGTCCTGGGCTCTTTGTGTTCTCAGGGGACAGCGTGGGGGAGGTTGACAAGTAAGTCCTGTAAAACTCCTAAATTGTGCGAGTCCTATTGTTTATGCATTCGTGCAGGAATCGTTGAGTGATTGACATCATTGTAACTGAGTATCAATCAGCAGCACAATCATCTACCTGGCTGCACAGAATATTGAAAGGGCAGAAATAGCTGTGTGAGCATGTACTGTAATTCACTGACTGTCAGGCTTATCTGCAGTAGCCTCCTTGGGAGCTGAGACTTTTCAGTATAATGCAAACTGGCCTGGAACCAGACAGCTTTCAGTTTCACTCCATTTCAATCGTAGCTCCAATTTCCCCCCAAAATCTCTCATTTTTGCTTTTTACAGATGTTGTCAAGAGCATCACTGACCACTTTGGCATGAATAGATTCATCTGCCTTGGGATCATGGGGCAAAAATGAGCTGCTGGGCCCCTATTAACCCGCTGTTCCTCTGCTACTATGCTCAGTCTACACATGCTGCATGCAAATTTGATTGAATATGAACAGATTTAGGAATATGCACCTTCTAAGCAAAATATCATCTTAAATGTAGGTCCTAAAACTAGATTTTGACACATGGTCCTTCTTATACATAGGGTCTTGAGATAAGGGCACTTATGTCATGTCAATTGATATTATGCTGTAGTGCTTTTATAGTATTCCCATATAAAGTTGTGATTAATCACATTACCATAAAGTAATTACCACACAGTGAACCTGGGCTTTTTGTGTCCCCTGGAGGTCTGTCCCCCCCCCGCCCCCCGAGGGAGTCACCTGTTTTCCTTTTGTAATTCAGCCATGCACCTTTATGAGCTAAACACATTTTTGTCTCATGGTTTCCCCCCCTGATATGTGACACATATAGTTTTATATGATTAGTCTTAAAGGATAGCTCTAATTTATTCCAACTTGGGTCTTGATTTCGTAGTTTCAGGACCAAACATTGAGCAGTGAGCCGATCAGACAGACTGTAAACAAGCCAACAGTTTATCCAGATTATCTAAACCACTTTATTCAGAGGCAAAGCTGAATGTGAGTGCAGCCAACATGTCTGCAATAATCTCTTACTGCACAGGGAAATGTGTGTGCGCACTACTACAGCATGTACTGGAGGCCAAAGTTATTGTCCCAGACGTTTGCAGTTCAGACGTGTTTTAGGGCTCTTTGGTTGATTTTCTGGGCCATATGTGCACTTTCTGCAAGTAACTATGAACAAAACATGAACAGAGAACATATGTGACATGATACTGACTTTGAAATATGCTTATTTGGTCCAAGATTGTGTTTTTTTTTTCTTATAGACACGTTGTGAACACTCCAATTCATTAAACTAAGTGTAAGATTTCAGCCTCATACCTTAGTGTCCATAGAAATATCTCTTTCCAGGTAATAGGATGTCACACTAAAAGTGCAAAATTTGACATCGTGCAGAGCAGTGGCATTATTTCCAATGGAAGCACTCAGTAGTGTCTGAGTGCAGAGGTGCACTTACAGTGAGTTACAGTCTGTGAGGGTTCAGGGCTTAGAGCTTAGTGGGGGCGCTGGAACTGGGCCAATGGCCATTTCACATAATAATGCACTGACATATATTTTTTTAGTTCTGATCAAGACATGTAATTGGCGTCACCTTACACTCCCCTTCGCCTCCTCGAAATGTGTGTATGCATGTGTGTGCAGTAATTACATACCTCACTGCAGTGTACACCAAGAAGACCAAAAAAAAAAAAGACCAAATCAGCAGCACATGGGATAAATAATTTAAGGAGCAACAGTGTGATTCACATCTGAGGCCTTGCCCTGATGGAGTTCTTGGCCAACTGTGGTACTGATCAACTGATCTGCACAGAATATGCTGGTGCGTGTCTCTGAAATCGCACACAAATACACACATGCAAACACACTTCAGTCCTCGCCTAACTCGACAAACATGAAAATTCTCCAAAGTACAGTTGACCTTTAAAGGACCTCTCCTCCATCTCTTCCTCTATCACCATTTTTCACCCCTTTTTCTCCTTTGGCTCTGACTTCTCCTCATGGTCCTTTACACCTGTGACCCTCTGTGACCTGGTGTAATGAACCAATGACCTGGACTACCTGGCTGTACAGCAGCTGCCTTCACCTGGACAGAAGGGAAAGGTTGGTTTAGGGACAAAAGCTGGAAGGAGGTATGGAAGCCCTGAGGGGATGTAGCAGAACAAAAAGTGACGAGTGTGGCTTTTGTGCGGCCTTGCAATCCTTTTATCACTTTTTGCCAAGTTCCCTCAGGGCTTCCATTACTAGGCAAAAGAGGAAGTTGTCACAAAGCTGGAAGTGACAGTATATTAAAGCGAAAAGCAGCGAAAGGAAAGAAACAGAGAATAAGAGGATCAGAGAAGAGGGGAGAAAGAGAAAGAGGGCACAGTGGAACACGCCAGAGAAAACTGAGCCAGCGAGACAAGACGCGTTGGCAGAGGAAGAGAGAGGAAGTGAGAGGGAGGGGAAAAACGTGAGGATGATGGAGAGGAAGAGAGAGAGAGGGGAGGGAGCGATGGGGAGCAGGAGGAGCAGCTGGCACACAGCTGATGGCTCCTCAATCACTGTGTCTCCCCCCTCTGGTGGGAGGTCAGAGGAGCTGCCACCCCCTCCTCCCGTCCTGCTCCTCTCTCCTTCTCTGTTCTTGGCTCTTCCAAGCTGTTATGTAATAAAGCTGGAAAAGGAATGAAGGCAAGAGGGAGGAGTGTGGTGAGGGAGATGAGATTTATTATCTATTTATTGGAGGAGAAGGTGCTGTTAAAAGACCACATTGGTGTTTTTGCACGTTTTAGCCATTTTACTATGAATCACTTATTCCTTTCACCAACCATTTTCCTAAGTATAGACTTTAAGATTTATAATGCAGTTTAGTAACTTCGAAGCAGTCAAAGGTTTCCATTCATGTCAGTGCTTTGTGATATGCAGCTTGCAAAGACCTAAAAGTTACATGCAATATTTAATCAAAGTGTCTGCTTTAATTTCCATCAGTCACATTATGGTAATGAATGTGGAACAAATGATTGATTTGGAAAGTCTGCACAGGATTAAAGCCACCAAGTTTTAGATTTTAATATAATTGTGTGATATCTCAAATTATTCTGATGGCATATGTTTATCAGTTGCAGTCTGCCAAAGTGCCTTTGTTGATGCTTCTACTCAGGGCTTTATAGTTAGGGATTTTCAAATTCTGCACATTGTAGCTTTGATTTTAACACCTTTCTGACTTTGACTAATCAATGGAAACTATAGCATGGTAAGCGTGGTACAGGACAACACACTAAAAAAACGGTTTTAATTTGATGTGAAATGTGAAATAAGCAAAACAGTTGTAACCTAGCATGCCATTATGTGGTCATGTAGGATCCCATAGCACAGAGAAGAAGGAAAGTAGGTTTTCAGGGCCATTAAATGTTCATTCCATAGTGTGTTACTCTATGTGTGTGAGTCACATATGGAGTTAATCAAGCAGACAAGAGAAAAACAATGATAAAGTGACAAGGCCATCAGAAGTGAGACAGGGACAGAACAGGGGTTTGGAGGGTTCCATCACTAAAGTGATAGAAAAAAACAGACAGTGAAGGAAACAGATCTCAAAGGAGCTGAAGGAAGATTAAAAAACACACAAAAGAAAGCACGGAGAGAATAAATGCACCGAACAAGTGATGACGGATGGAGCTGCTGGTGTGATTGTCACTGGATTTGGCCTCTTTCTGAATTCTGTTTCTTGGAGAGGATGAGACAAGAAGACAGACAGCTTGACAGACAATGAAAGAAGAATAGAATAAAGGGAGGAAGGAAAGTAGAGAGGGAGACTGAGAGATGAAAGCAATTGACTCTCAATGTGTACATCGGAAAGCCATAAGGAAGATTCCCTGACTTTTATCCACTGTAATTACCAGCTTCCACTGTTGGAGGGAAATTTGACTTATCTCTTTCTCCGCTCTGGAACAAGTCTGCTCTTTCTGTCTGTCTAACTTTCCCCAGTGCTCGATAACGCCTCTTTGCAGAGGGCAGAGAGGAGAAAAATTCAAAAACATGAAAGGCAGATGAGAGAAACTTTGCTCTGCGTGAGAGCCGCAGCATTCAAGGAGGAAAAATGTGAACATCGAAAGCAAAAGCTCTCTCAGCCAGATGAGGAGAACAGGTAAGAGAGCACCAGAGCGGGCTCGCGAGGATGAAAAGACGACCAAGAAGAATACCAAACAAGGGGAAGTGAGCGTAGAAGAAACAAAAGAGGGGAGGCAGAGACAAGAAGAGAGAGTGATGAAGAGACAGACAGAGGAGGCTGCAGGGTAAAATAGGACAAAGATGAATGGACACGGATGGAAAAGTATTGGTTTCACAGGACGGAGGGAACGACAGGAAGCCACAAGGGACCTGAAAGGGAACAAATAAGGAAGAAAAATGGAGAGACATATAAGGAAAAAACAAAGAGTAAGATAAGAAAAAGGTTGTTAATTCATGACAAGGCAGGGTGAAAAGACAAAAAGCACCAGGGAAAGAGAGGAGAAGAGAAGAAGGGGGAGAGACAGATGGACTGAAAGGAAGACAGATAAAGGCTGAGAGAAATCAGTTATGGAGAGGAAAGCCTGGGGGAAGAGGTAGAAGTTAAATAACACTAGAGTGAAGGTAGTTGTCTTGTCATCAGAGTCATCGACCACCAGGGAAATCAGGCGTGAAGCTCAGCTACAAGTCATTTAATCTACTATTGAGTCTTTAAAGCTCATTTCTTACAACGCAAATGACAGAGCGTGAATGGAGAGAGGCTGTTTCATTTGTTGCCAATGCAAATCAACTTGTTTTCCACAGCTTTATTAATTCGAGTGTCATTGTACTGATCCCAGAGCAATGGTCTGTTTCGTTTCAAGATGTAGATGTTGTTTTAAGTTCTTGGAACTGTTAGGGAATCAAGATGATTCAAGCAATTGTAAGTAATATGAACCATTAGCATAAAGATCTCGAGATAGACATTTATTTCACTGTTTTTTTCTTCTTCTTACACTTTACTTGACAGCCATGTAGAGAGAGATGGAAAACAAAGTGAGAGAGAGAAGGTTACGACATACAGTAAAGGTCAGAGACTGAAATTCAACCACAAACACTGTGAATATATGGTATACTCTTGGGCTACCAGGGCTCCAACTAACATTAGATTTGATAGCTTTACCAGGGTAAAAAAAAGAGAAAAGAGTAGAGTAAATGGTGTAAATGCAATATTATTCTTTCTATTTACATTCATAGATATAGCCACTTGTACTGTATCTTAATAGCCCTTCAATGCAGATCATCTTGACATGAGCAGTATGTCCCCACCAATGCCACAGCCATGTCATATTGGAATTACAGTAATTACCCGTATCCCACTTACTCCCACTCCCACTTTAAATGCCTCCAAAATCTCATATGATTTGAGTGTTATTCTGATTATTTTTAATCCCCACACAATCAACTCTGCAATCCTACAGTGGACTTGAATTGTCCAATGATAGTAAAAATGTATATTTTTCCCCTTCCTGTCATCTCTCCTATAGGACATGAATGTGGCATAATTCTTAGCAGTTTTTAAGTATGTAGTGTTAAAGTGATAAAATCAAGTATGCATGCATGCTGAATGTGCCTGATTTTGCTCTATGCCTTTGATGGACACATATTGTCAATTGACAGAGCGCCTCACAGCTGCAAAAATTTTAAATAACTGCAAATGGTACACAGAGACGGAAGATGTTGGAAAGCACGAGCATTAGTAATACATGTCAGGAAAAACTTTCAGCTTTGGATTTGTTCAGTTTAATTGGCAATTCAAAAGTCACCGTTTGATTGATGTAAGTCAGCACACTGCATTTCATTATTTCCTGTTGGTAACAAATGGTAAAACACATTCAATTCTTGTATAGAGTATAAAATGAGTGTGCAGTCTGGAATTGGGTCAAGGTACTACTGTAATTTTGAGCCTTTCTTGGCATGCACTTGGTTATAGAAGGAGAATATGGACCCTGTCTATGTTCAGTCTGTTTGAACTGCTGACATCAGTGCTTTCAGTCACCAGCGAGGGGAACTCCAAAAAACTGTCCGTGACAATGATGCTTGAGGATTCTGTGTTTGTTCATGCACTGACCACCAGTTCTCAAATCACTTTTAACAAAGAACTTGATCTCAGTGAGTCCAACAACTGTACTAAAAAAAAAAAGAGATAATCCAGGAATGAGTCAATTTTAAACGTCTTAGTTACTAAGTTACTATCATGTCACACTGCTTTCATCCTGTCAGCTTCATTTGAACAGGAAATAGAATAAAGGACTCCGGTGCCTGTCCAGAAGTTAAACTCTGTGTGACTTCTCACAGATGACTATAATCCTCTTCTCATTCCAGTAGAGACCAACTGGGCCTCACAATCCAGCACTGCAGAGCGGCAGCACAGTGTGCAGGCCTGCAGATGCCCTCTGCACAGCTTAACTCTGTGTCCTGCTGCTGCTTCCCCCTCCTCTCCCTCATCCCATCTCCACTTTCTCCTTGTTTATTTATTGTGTTGAAGATCTCAAGCCTCAAATTGACTTGCGGGATTGATTTGGCAACACCCTCCTCCCCTCCCCTTCATTTCCCTCCCCTCCTGTCCTTTTCCCTCCCTGCGTCTCTCCCTCAAAAGACTTTTGATTAATCCAGCGACCTCCTCTGCGAGATGCAGGGGAAAAAAAGCAAGTCAAACGGAAGGACGGAGAGGGGGAGCGACGAGGGAAAAGGGAAAACAAAAGAGAGATGGGATGCCTCTATTATCCAGGCATAAAGTTATGTGATCCATTTGATAAGAGAAGCTCCTTATGATTGAGGATGAGCAAGGAGGCAAACGTTTTCTTGAGAGGGGAAATAAATATAGATGCAGAGAGAGCGGGATGAAAGAAACAAAAGACGATAGAGAGAGGGTGAGAAGTAGGAAATAATTGACCGTTACTGTTGCTACGCCTGTCAAACTTTCCATTCTTGCACAGTGCATAGTTTACAATAACTGGGGAAGATTTACCACTCGAAACTCTGTTTTTGAAAGAATGGATCCTTGATTTTAGACATTGGTAGACCAAAGCAGCCTTCTTAATTCCACCTAGTGACATCAAATTTGCAGACAACTGTCATTAGTAGATTTTAACAGCTGTAGTTAGATGGTTGATTAAACATTTGTTTCATGAGCTGGTTGAAAACATTTTCTCTGGCTGACTTTTTGATGCTGCGGCTGATGATTATTAAAACAAGAATTCTGGCAAACTCTCTTATGCACTAGATTGCTACATATGTCATATTACATTAAAAGACTGAAGGCTGAACAAGGAAATGAAGGAAGAGTGGGCTTATTTTTCTTGTATTGTAGTATAGAGCTAGTTTGTCGTAGTCTTATATTGTAAGTATGATCAGACTGTATTTCTTGGCTAATTCTTGCTACAGTTTGGTGTTTTTACTTAGACAAGTTAGACTTATGCTTCATTGTGCCTCATCCTGCGGGAAAAGCGAGCACACTGGCACTTGTTTCAACTCAGTACTCGTTCTCCCAGCTCATAACCAGTCCCCCGCCCTGAGATGAAGGTCTGACTCACATCATTCTTTCACCGACTCACAAGGAGCTGCGCCAAGCTTTAGAGCCAATTTGACATAGTGGTCAAACTGTGTAATTACAACTTCCATTGGGAGATTCACCAAGCTCTGGGTGACTGGCTTGATGACTCGAGTGACTTGACACCCTGACTCTCTTTAGTGAGTGACCCGAGTGAGTAAAAAGAGTCAAACCATCCATCTCTAATAGGGAAGTACCACAGAGTGCATGTCCCACTTGTTAATGTTAATTTTCAACCTAGTACCCACAAAAATATGGAGTATACCACACCAATGGCCTCAGAAGTAATGACCACTTAGTGTATGTCAACGATCACAGCTTACATTGGAGCAAACAAACACATTTGCTCTTCTAGTTTGTGGTTTTGGGGAGGAAAGAAAAGAAAGTATCATCCAAACTCTTTATATATGAAGTGTTGCTCTCACACCACTTCAACATGCACAGATAAGAAAATGCATGAGAAAAGGCTCTCTTCATTTTACATTTTATATTTAGGGCAGTACACTGCTGCTGGTTGGTGGTGTTTTTATTTCCATGTGTGTCTCAATGCGCAGAAGGTTATGTGGGGTCATCGACACCACAGGAAGGCTGCTGCTGTATGTAAGAGAGTGAGAAACAACAGTGAAGGGAAAGAGGATCGAGGCGATGGTGTGTGTGTGTGTGTGTGTGTCTGTGTGTGTGTGTGTGCCCTGCTCTATTTGTCATCCCGGCCGTGGTCTTTGGTGACACCTTGTTCATTTGCGAAACCGACTGTTTGAGATGCAGGGATCGATCGAGCAAATAGAAGCAGGGCCCTCAAGATAGAGAGAGAGGGATGGTGAAGGAGGGGGTGAGAAGCATGTGCAGTTTTCATTACAGACATTTGCACCTTTAAAGTGGACACATGTCACTATGTGGACTGTTTCGGTTACATTTATACTGAGGCTGTTTAATGCAAGATCACAGTAAAATACGAGACATTCACATTGGTGATAAAAAAACAGAAATGTATAACTCTGCCCTTTTAGTTTAAACGTTCAAAAGTAGTTTTAGTTCTTAGTCAAAACTAGTTTTCAACAACTGTAGACCGTTTTAGTTGTATTACTAAAAAGAAAACAAAAACTTTCTTAAAGCTTAAATAATTACTAACTCTTCAAAACTTGATATTTATCAAAATTACTACTGACAAGGTTTGTTCTCCAAGTGCTAACTTAACTTCCATCCATTATGTTGGCAGAACCTTTGATTTGAAATTAATTTGTTTAATAGCACTAATGGCTCCATGAATCTAAAACATCTTGATACTTAATTTTTCGTCTTGTATTTTTGAACAGAATTCAAACGAATACTGATCCCAGGGCAGCCTTATCTGCTTGTCACCTTTAAAAGTTTTGTTATGCTGGAGTTTGTAGGAGTTATGTTGTGCAATCACGGCTTCAGCAAGATGCTTATCTTCTAGGAACTAAATAGGATGTTGTGTAGGAACTGAATAGGTTTAAATCAAACTGGACAGATACAATTTGATGCACCTTTCAGGCAGATTTAAGAGTCTGCAGCAGGACAGTCTAATTTGAGTATTACACAATGTGTCATAGATTCAATCCCCACCAGCCAGTGTGTGTTTATCAGAGTCAAGACAAATCTGTTTACTCTTACTTACTTTAAGAATTTCTCATACGCAGAATAGCTTAAAAATTCTTAACCCAAGGTTCACTACAAGCTGTCTCTGGAGCTTTCAATCACATCTCATGGTCTTCATACGCAGATTTTTTCATGTTCAGCCTAAAGAATTGTAGTTGTTGGAGTTTGCTCAGGTGGCTATTCATTCCTGATGATCTTAAAATGTTGCTGAAAGCTCCAGAAGAAGAGGACCTTGAGTTACGTTTTATATTTTTGTTAAACTATTTCTTCCAAGGTCGAGAATTCTGATTAATTTCATGCTCAACCCAGCATTTACATATGACAGAGTAAGAGTTGGCCTTGCTCACTCTAAAGCTTACTAATTAAGATTTTGCATTTTGTTTGTTTAACCCATACACAAACAAAAATGTAAAAATGAAAAGTTGTGGTTCAGTCTTCTAAAGTTCGTTCGTTTTGGTTGTCTTTCTCATCCCATATCCAGTCCAAACGCTTCAGGGACTTTAACCGTCAAGGGTAGCATTTGGTCCCCATGACCAATACGGTCAGTGTGACCACAGAGCAGCTGGCAGCTGCAGGCCACTTTGTCAGTATCACTCAACTTACCGTGTCACATCTTATCAGGCACTGCTTCAGATGGTGCACACTCAAGTGGTCTGACAAGCATAAACACACATGTGCATACACAGGAAAGCAAGTGCATATATGGAGACACAGGCAGAAATGCATGTGTATGTGCTTGCATTGCATGGGCAGAAAAGCACCTAAACAAATTCCAAGAACATGCAGGCAACCCCCCAACTTGTGTGTGACACAGACACACAGAGTGTGAGTGCTGCTCCAGTGGCCAGTTTGAAGTTAGTTTATATGGAGAGCTATGCACATAAGAAATCCAAGGTTCCATATGAAGGGGATTCAGCGAACTGCATTACAAAGTGCTGTTTACTGTGTCGGGACAGAGGAAATGAATTCAAAGCAGGCTCAGGAGATGTCACTTTCTAATGTACTGTATTCTTAAAGCTCTCTGCTAAGCCATGCTCTCTCTATCTCTCTCTCTCCAGTAGGGGGAATTCTCCATACTGTCACTCCCGTCTTTGTCTGACCTCCGGTGTACCAGCACCCAGACTTTATTCCTCCTAAATCTCCCTCTCCTAATCCTTCCTTAACTCTCCCTCTCTCTTTTTCGCACATTTCCCATCCCCGCCTTTGACAGATATAGTGTACAACAGGAAGGATGAAATAGGAGACAGCTGGAAAGCAATTGTCTTTTTATGCCACGAGGAAGCACTGCGAGCGTTTAAGAGGAAGAATGATTGCTCTAACACCATTCCTGCCTCTGTTTTTTTTTTTTTTTTTTTTTTTTTTTTGCAGTGCAGTTCAACTTGATTCCTGTGGGGCTCAGGATAGTGGCCATCCAGAGCACCAAGACAGGGCTCTACGTTGCCATGAACAGCGAGGGCTACCTCTACACTTCGGTACGGTCAGCACATACAGTACAGTAATGCCGTAAGCCTTTAAAAACTTAATTTGTGATTTCATTAGACCAGCCACCCGACCGCTGGCTTTGTACTTGCTTGTAGTTAGTTGATTAAACGCTGTGTAAAGGCTAAGTGTGACAGCAACACATGCATTCTTAATGATGCTGAAATAGAGGTAATATAGAAATAAGTCTGTGGGGCAGCATCACCTACATATATGTCAAACTGACCTGTGATGGCCTCTAACATTCACACAAGAACAAAATAGGCCTCTGCATTCATACTCCTCATCTTGCAAACTGTGATGCCACCGGGCTACTGCTTGATCATAGATGTATGAAAATGTAAACATGTGTCATCTGCTCTGACCAGGCTCCATTTGCTTTAGAGCCACTGCCAAGCAAAACAAGTGGCAGTAACTTGGAAGGTTGACAAAGTCAGAGATGAAAAGTGTCATTCTTACAGATTCATTTCACTTTGTTGATGTCAAATGTTGAGTTTTCTCTACAGTTGTACAATGTGGCTCTACTTTTTTTTTTTAATGCCTGGTTTGTCACACACATACTTTTAACCTTACCTCAGATTAACAGGATAAAACAGTATGCAAGTCATGCTAGATGTCACCAGGGGTTGGATGATATCTCAGTGTACATACAATGAAATGTGTTTAACTTAACTCTAAACTCTCTCAAACTGTCAATCTTATCTCACCATCTTCCTCCCTTCTTCCTTTTGTTCATCTCCTTTTATCAAGATCAAGAATGAATTAACTCTTTCTCAACTGCATAGAAATGTTTTTTTTAAGAAATCAGTATTTGATTAATTGCACCATTTCACTTTCATTTAGTGACATGCCATAATATTATGGCATAACATTAAAAATTAAGTCCCCAGATAAGCAGCCCACTCTCCTAAATCTACTATGTTTAACACACACAGCCTCACAGGAGACAGTGCTGTCATCTGAGTCTTTTCGCCCCTAACTGGTTCCCCTTTATTCACGCAGTGACAGGCTGAGGTGGTGACATCTGAAACTGTGTAATGTCTGCATGCGACTGCACATGAAACAGTTCGCCACTCTCGGTCACAGTGGCACTTGTATGCCACAAGTGAAACCGCTCACACGGTGCTTCCAGAGAGTTATTTCACATTGATGTGCAGAGAGAAGCGGTACAGCTGAGCCGCACGTTTGAGAGGTAGATGGAAGAATAGATGAAGAGACAGAGGGTGGATCAGAGTGCACTCTATCAGGATGCAGAGAAAAGCTCTTTTTTTCAGCCTTTTTCCTCTTGGCACACAGGCAAAGTGTGTGAGATCTTGTTTGAAGTGCATCGGTGCGCTCACTTCAAAGTCCATCTAACGCTGCCCGCATGCATACTGCCAGAGACGAGGAGAGGAGATACGGGGTTTCTATCTGGTGGAACAATGGAAAATAAGCTTAGAACAAACACACATAAACCGATAAACACAAAGTGCTCTGTATGCTGCGGCATATACGGCGTGTGAACATCATTCTGTTGGGACATAATCACGCACTCCACTTAATGTCTGTCCTTAATCTAACAGCTTCTCACTTTTCCAAACACAAATTGCAGCGAGACGTAACAGAGCTCTTGAAATTTCGAAAGCCCTTCTTGGTCCAGTAATCACATGACATGACGTAAACTAGTTGGCACGTCTGGTTTGAATTGAGCTGGCACATGCGTTTTCTTTCATGTTTATTGAGGAACATTTCCCATCAGTGACTGCACAAAAATCTGAATAAGGACAATTTATGGGCCTTCAGATCTCTACTGTCTGTACTTTTCAACTTGGGTCTTAAATATAAATAGTTGTGGTCATTCTGATTAACTTTGAACCTGTTGTAGAGATTTGGGAAACACCGACAAAAGAACAATTTCAAAAGCTTCTCTTTAAGTTTAAACTAAATTAACACAGAAATTAGCTCAGCAAAAGAAAGCTACATATGCATCTGCAGTAATAACAAACGTTTATTATGTATTCATACACAAACATATATGTTGATTATGTATAATTCTTTCTTTGTACAGCATGACCGTTTAATCTACTGCTTTTTGTGTTAACTTTCATTTGTATATAGAGACAAGCTTTTGAAACAATTCATGCAAAATTGTATTTTTCTTTAAAAGCTTTACCAACATGCAATTTTACAACAGAGTAGTGTTTCTTGATTCTCGAGGAGAAATTTAAAAAACTGGAGGCAATAGTGAGAATAAGAAAAATACTGGAATTTCCCTTGAAGCCTTGTTTCACAAAAAGTCTTGAGTAGTTTAGTTTTAACTGTGGATGCGACTTGCCGAAATGTCAGAAGTAGCCCCAATCCATATTTTAACCTAACTCTAACCCTCCAGCCCAAAAAAACTCAACTTTTCCCCTAATGAGCCCCAGAAAATGGTCCTTGCACATGACTTTTCCAGGGCTTGGAACCCCCCTAGACAGTAAAAACCTTGCATGCACATACACACACACACAGAGGTTATACTTACCCAGGCATTCTCCTGACAGAAGAAAGGTGACCCATTTTCACTAAGGGAAAGAACCACAGGGAAAGAGAGAGAGGGGAGAATGAGAAAAATGTTTGAGAAAATCCCTCTGAGATGAGAAAGGAGGGAGGACAAAGGCGAGGAGGAGGATTTTTTTCACCCCCTTTCACCTTAAACTGCCTGCTCTGCTATTGTTCTGTGCAAATGTGAGTACCAGTGAGAGAGATGGAGAAGAAGAAGGAGAACAGAAATAGAGGAGGAAGGCATGTTTTGCGCCGGTCGCCCTCAGGGTCCGGAGAGAGGCAGTGCAGAGCCTTAACACCCTGTTACGCAACCGTTTGCATGTGCAGGGAACACGGCCCCTGCGTCATCCCCTGAAGGGCGAGGGAATTTTTTTAGCAAGCAGTCAAAGAAATAACCTCAATATAAAATTTTAACATGCAAAAATTTCAGAAAATATTTCGGTGCCATTTTAGGTCTCGGGTACACATGCTCGCTGTAGTGGAAAGTGCACTGTGGGACTGTGGGAGAAGGGGGAACTCTGTTGTTGTTTAATTTCTTATGTGTGCTTTCTTTAAAGATTTATAACGAGGGAGACGTTTGAGATAATGATTGTGGGTCGCTCTTTGGTTCTTTGCAGGGAGATGAGAGAAAGTGGGGTAAGGGAAGCAGGAACGTGATAAAATAGGGGTCAGTCATTGCAAACTGATTGAGGCGAATGGTTATAATGCTGTATCAAGTGCATGCAGAGTTTTTCAGCTCTGTGTTTTGGTTTTGTGGTCCTCAATTTTAGTCTCATCAGCTTTAAAAAACCCTCTAAATATGCCCAATGTATGCTACCTGTTCAACAGACAAATTTAACAAATAGTTGGTGTACATGGCGAAGCATTTAGCAGCTAAAGAGCCAGATAGCTCCCGCTGTGTTTGGTGGAGAGTAAAACAGAGCCAAAAGGAGAGTGAATATTTCCGCTGCCCTCAAGTGGACAAAAATTAAGGTGTTTCAGACTTAAAGAAATATAATAATGTTTATAGGAGTAGTTTTGAGAGAAATTTGAGTTGCTGTCTGGATTATATTACAATGCTGTGCTACATCTATCTTCTCCACATACTTTATAAGTCCAGTTAAAATAAGCATTGAACGTATCGTTATCCAGCTTCAAGCCACTGTTGACTTTTTCAATATTGAGCCCAGACTTCTCCCAACCTTAACTGTGAGTGTCTAAACATAAGCACAGAAAGGCTTGAACATTCTTTAGCTGCTACGAGTGGATATTGTGTCATTAGAGTGGGAACAAATCAAATAGTGAGTGAATAACATAGTAATATGTTAATTAAGAATGTTTCCTGGATATGTTGAATGAAAACATAATACTGTATTATGTTTCCTGCCAAATGTATTTGTAGTAAGCACTAGTATGAACATAAATTCTGGGAGACAAGGCTCGCAGCTACAACCACATGATTTGCTTTTTCAAGCTCAAATTGAGGAGTATTCTCCAGCAACATCAGAAAAAAAAAGCATGTAACCAAGCTGAAGAGGTGTTTCCTCTTACCTTTTCGTAGCAATAACAAAGGCTCACCTCGGCTGCAGCAGTGTTCCAGTGGCTACTCAGCATTAATCTTTCATGGGCCTCTGTGGCAGACGTCTTCCCTTCTGCAACCACACACACACACACACACAGGCAGATAATTACAACACTTATTTAAAGGATTTGAAAATGAAGTACCTCCTCCCAGCTGTACATTTGCCAGTAATGGCTCAGAGAAAAGAGAAAAGTAGTTTTCCAGCTTGGCCTTCCTAAGCCCCGCCATTTATCTTTATTTATCAGTTGTATCGTTCTCATTTAAAGCTCCTTTGTTGTAATTTTCTTTTTGTATTATCTTCAGCAGTTTCTGTTTGTTCTATTCTTATTTATATTCTCTGCTCCTCCGCAGCCACAGCTCATTTTCCCCACAAGGATCACTAAAACTTCATCTAATTTCACCGAATATAATTTAATGATGTCACCTTTTATAAATATTTCAAATATATGTGGTGACCTCATTTCATCTTGCAAGCTAATTGAACAGCCTGAAACACAGCCCTTACAGTATTTTTTGTGAAATGTGCTTGATCATGTATTTCGCTTTTCTTCTGTTGTTTAGTCCTCTGGCCCTCGAGGAAGAAAATAAGTGATTAGAGAATGACAAAGTCCCATAAGCAATTTCTGGTCAAGGTCATTGATGTCCATGAAGAAATTGCTCCTCTACAGGCAGGTCAAAGGTCAAGGGGAGCTACAGAACAGCAGTCCTGGACCTTGTAGAGATTTAGTTTCTTGCTCAATGACACAGCAAGGTTTTGAACCAGGATCCACTGGTAGAAATGTAGTTTTCAGGCTGCCTTGACACCTTACACATTTTTTTTCCTTGGTGTTTTTTCTTTATTCTGATCAAAATTGTAATTACCAGGTTTTAGTTTACTGCCACACGAGCAGTTAACCATCTGGAGGCCCATGTTGTTAGCAGCTGCCTATGTGTAATTTTATGATTTGAATCGCAGACTAAGGCACAAGGTGAGGTCATAGACTAATCGTTGCTGGGAATGTGACGGCTGCTAATTTCAACACAACTGTAGCCATGAAATAGAGACAGCTAATGATAGCAAGACCCCCCTCTTTTGTATATATCGTCTGACGAAACAGCAGCGAGTGTAAGACATTAACAACAGCCCTCAGCAGGTGTGGAAATAACATCAACTCAGAGTGATGTCTAATGGGAATCAGGGCTACCGTTAGCAAGCTGGGGTGACTAACTTCCTTCTCTTTCTGGGTAAAATGAAAACATAACAGCATGTGGGGCCTACCAAATGTTGAATGATGTAAGGGACAGATGGTTTAAATTGCAAACAGTTGAAAGCTAATGCTATTTAGACTTGTTGAAAATGACTGGATAAAGCCTTGTATCACCATTTGTAGGCTATAACAGCACAGTAAGACATGAAGTCATCTAGCAAGGTCAGTCAACTCCTACCATTGTGCACACTCATCCAGGGGTTTGAAGCTCAGAGGCTGTTTCCTAAATATGGTTAAAAACTGCACAATATCTGCTGTATCATTACCACATCTCAGTTAGACTTTAATACAATCAATATCTACATACATGACTTTTGATTACTTTAGTTTGCACAGTGGTGTTTCCCCTGCAAACACACAGCATGAATTATTGATCACATACAATCACGGTAAATCCCCGACTCCCCTCTTTGGCTACAGTTAACCAGACCACACACGTAATCCTCCAGACACATTTAACATAGTGTCAGTGAAAGGAGTTCCCACAAGGGAGAAAATAAACAGGAATTACTTCACTGAAGTTTTTTTTCCCCTCTCGTGAGTGCTGATGCACCCAGAGAAGAAGTAGGCAAACATCGCTGCTCAGCCCTGAGAGATATTTAAGGATCATCCGAGTAACACTTTGGTGCTTCTTTTAGCACTCAGGAGAGATGGAGAAAGAAAAGGCTAAATTTATATGTTACCACAAAGTAATCTGCTGGAAAGAAAATAACACTTCTAACACCTTTATCTCTGTGAATCTGTTAGTTGTTGTGCACAAGATCAATATAAAGGGAGTGGGAGTGACAGGCTAAATGATGGAGCGAATGTCCTTTTGTCCTCACATGAGCCTCTTGTTTCGGGAGGATAAAACGAGATGATAATAGAGGTGAGAAGGAGAACGGAGGAGTGAGTCACTGCTAAGCATCCGTTTTTCTGCACATTAGTTCGGTTTAAAATGAGACACCTGAGCTTATAATATGAACTTAAAGCAGATGAATAGCTGGTACTTTAAAAAAAAAAGAGAGAGAGAGCAGACGTAGCATTTTTGACCTTCTCATGCGACGCAGAGCTTCCTTGTGTGCATCCATACAACACGCACTTGAATCTGTATTCAAGGCCAGGGCTTCTCAAACTCCTTGAGGATAAGGGGGTGGCAGGGCAATTTGATTGACAGGACAGGCTGGATCTTACCACTAGTAATAACAAACAGGGCTGATTGTTGTCGCTGTCTTGAGAGGAGGAAGGTGGAAGGGGAGAAGGGGAGAGGAGCGGCAATGGATGCTGGGAGGGAGGGAGGAAGAGAAGGATGGCCTGACAGGCCCAGACTCAAAGCGAACATAACGTCTCCGCTGGGAGCAACAACCGCCACCGTGCTCATCTTTCTTCCCCCCTCCCTCCCCTATCTCCCTTTATCCCCCCTCTGTCTCACTTGTACAGCTTTTACTCGCCTGTCAGTCTGTCTCACTCCCTGTCCGGCCATTTGTGTCTGTTGGCCTCTCTTGTGGTTTGTCTTTTTCTCTCCTCTCCGCCATCATTGCTTTCCTCCTCCCTTGCTTTTTGTCACCGGTGAACCTCTTTTATTCAGAATATATATCCCCGTCTTGATGTGTCCCTTATCTGCTGTCCTTGTCCTCGCTCCGTCCTCTACCTCTCCGTTCTCCTTTCCCCTCTCTCCCTTTGTCCTGCACCTCCTCGCCCTCAAACCCTCTCAGTCAGCTCTCCCCTCTTACATTTTTATTCTCCCCACTCTCTATTTCATTCCTTTAACTGCATCCTGTCCATGTACAGAACATATTCTTAATCTAATATGACACTAATGTAGAAAATACATGCAGCAGTACTAAAACCTTTCAGCTTGTTTTAATAAATTTCCGCGACAGCATGTTCCTTCATATTTTGACTGAAATGAAGCCCAGATACCAATGAAGTGATGCTAGTTGATGTCTTCCATTTTAACGCAAGCTCAGCAAAACTGTCATGGTGCCAACGCAGTGACAGCTGTCCCAGGTGAATGTTAATTGTGCTGTAAGGGCGTAATGCAGCAAGTACAAGACACATGTAAGTGGCATGCCTTGGAATAAAATGATGATGTAACATGATAAAAATGGCTAACACGCTGATTAGAAATGTGAGGTTCAACGGGTGACGTGGGAATAGTGGTAATAAGTCCACACAATCAGTCAGGTCAAATCAAAGAATACAAGAATGTAAAAATACTCATTACCACTTTGATTAAACTTAAAGTGACTTGAAGCTGCAATAATCAATATTTTTATATTAGCAACAGATCAAATGACTGGGTGTAGGATGAAAGGGGTCGTTCGTTGTGACAGACCCACAGAGAACTGTCACCGGTGGAGGTTTTAGCTACTAAAAAGCCAGATATTTCCCTCAGGAGCAAAACAGAGCTAAATGTGGAGTGAAAATTGGACTTTGATTCATCAGAAGAAACACGACTCTGTGTCTAATGGATATGCCATATCAGCTTTAGAGCTTTTATTTAAGTGTCCAGTTTGTAGGATTGAGAGGGAGATATTGGCAGAAATGGAATATAATATCGATTATTATGTTTTCATTAGTGTATAATCACCTGAAAATGAGAATCATTGTGGTTTCATTACCTTAGAATGAGCCCTTTATACTGTATCTACAGAGTTTCTACAGTAGCCCAGAATGGAAAAACCAAACCCTGGCTCTGGACAGGGCCTTTGCATTGTTCACATTTGCAGCCACCATAGGTTTTTTTGTTATAGTGTTTTTTTTTACCTGCTTTATAATCTAATGTGCATTTGACTGTTTAACATCTGTCCATCCGTCCATCTGTTATCTACAAAAGCTAAGCCTATGGAGAGTCGTCACAGCTGGAGCTCCCTGGACAGGTCTTCAATTCATCTCAGGGCTTCATCTATAACAGTGAAATGCATAAGGGTCATTAAGGGCTTCTTGTGGACCTGGCAAGTTCCTCTGGAAATTTGAACCGTTATGTTCTGTTGTCTCCTTGCTGATGTTTGGCTCTCTGGTCTGTGGGACCCCAACCCATCACTTTCTCTCTTTGCAACTCCGTCTAAAACACACTGATAGACAGTTAAGCAATGTATTTAGAAAGATGAACTAAAATATGGTGCTTGTGTAATGTACTTCCCACCGCAGCATATGATTCAGTATAATCCAATAACCTTGTAATAGACTCGACCCTGGTTTGTGGTGGTGTTGCACTGGATGGCTTGATTTTGTACAGGAGCTCATGCTATTTATATTTTTTCTACCCCTTCCATGTTACACAAGAAGAAAGGAAGGGAAGAAAAATGACCTGGGACATTGTCAGCTATAGAGTGAGAGAGGAAAGACTGAGCAAAAACAGTTATCCTTTCTCCCAGATTCTCTACTGAGTGACCTACATCTACACTTAAACATTTCAGTTTGCCAGTTCAGTGAAAATATTAGTCAGATTTAAGTGAAGCCTGACTCTGCGGTGATAACAGGCACCAACAGTAACTTTTTCATTGCAGCACTGGATAGTCCAGCTGTTTAAAGAGAGAGGCCAGATGGGCTGCGTGTATCCATCTGTCTTTACACATCCCCAATAATACACTCCTCCTCTTCATCATTCCCTCACTCGCCTTCACCTCTGCAGTACCTTTATTCATCTGGTCACTGTACATCTCTTTTCATTCCCCACCCATTGCCATTCTTTCCATCATGTCTGACACCCCACAAATCTCTGATCATACATTTGTAGTTACCAGTCATGTATCCATTTTTATCTCCAGGAATTAAGGCCCAATGAACATTTCTTTTTTTGGAGGTCTTCATATTAATACATGGACAAGGACCAGGTCTATGCGGTGGCTGTGCAGTGCTTCTGGAGCACCGGGGCGTTCGCGAGTAGCTCAGCAGAGGTTAATGGGGAGGGGAAACTCCTTGTCATGGGTCCATTGTCTGAGGCGCTGGGACCCGCTTACCTGTGGGCACCTCCTGAAAATTGCTTTCTGATAAAAATAGCGCTCAGCCGCGGACCTGGCCCACTTTATTAGCCGCATGCTCTGGAAAAGCCTCCCGGGTAGAGAGATGGCAGTGGAGAGGGAGGGAGGAGTGATGTGTGGATGGTGGTGGGGGGTCGGCATGGTGTTTTGAGGCAGCAAAAAATGAACACACACACACACACACAAACACATGCAGGCCAACACTCCCCTGTGCAATTTAGCCACCCTCCACATCCCCGCAAACACACGTGTGCAGCCAGGTATAAACAATCTGACAGAGGCAGGCAGACATAATTGGGCCGGACTCCGATACCCAGGACCAGCTCTGGCCAAACTCTCCGCAGTTAACAGGGGAAAGTTTGGCAAAGTAAAACTTTACTCCGTTGGATGACATTGTGCATCTACGCTCAGAGGATGAACAAACACAGCTCCACTTGCGACCCAATACAGAGAATCATCAGTGGGGATGAAGGGAGACAGAAATAAAACTCATTTTCCGCCTCTTTTCACATGCAGTTTCAGGGGACAGACAAACATAGCTACAGCATGTGTTTCCATACCATGTTGACATGCCTGAGGAAACATTTTTAATGTAAAGATGTAACAGTTTTCCATATAGTGCATACTGTTGTCTAGAGAGGTTTAAAATGAGTTGTGCTTTTATTACCAAAGTTACATGCAAGTGAAAACTGAGGAGTTCAAATGTGTTTTGATAAAGTCTCTCTGATCAAGTTAGGTGATTGTCACATTGTGGCTACCCTTCTCTCCTCTTCTGGAGAGGACTGGACTCGCTGAGTTTTGTTTCATTCTTCTAGTCTCTCCTTAAAGGCCTGCTCACAACAGCAAATGACAAAATACAAAATTTGTCATATATATATATCAATGCTTAAAGTCCTTAATACTTAAAGGACCAGTGTGTGAGATTAAGGGGGATATATTTGGCAGAAATGGAATATAATTTTCACAATAATATTTTCATTAGTGCATAATCACCTGAAAATGAGAAATGTTGTGTTTTCGTGATCTTAGAATGTTTTCATTATCTTTCACGTCCTTTATGTGGCAGCAGCATGTTTCTACAGTATCCTAGAATAGACTAAACAAATACTGCCTCTAGTAATAAGAGCCATTTGAAACCATTAATCACGTTCCTCAAACACAAAATTGTATTTTAAGTGCCTCTGAAATGTGTGGCACTTTGCACTGTGCATTATGAACACTGCACATTATCCTGCAATTTAAATGTGTAAATTTATAAAATAATACAGTGGAAGCTGCTTGCAGTGATCAAGTCTCTGCACTGTTTGTGGCCTCTTCTAAGCTTTCCACCGGGGACTCCTTTAGAGATGCACCGAGGCACCGACCGCTAAATAGGGAACACCTCGGCTCACATGACCAACCTCGGAGAGGAGGGGAAGAGGGAGGGCGGGAGACCAGGGGAACAGGGGAAGGGAGATATGAGGAAGAGATGAGAAAGGAAGGACAGGGGAACGAGCAAAGGAAGATATGGGGCATCATGAAGGATGAGGAAGTGGAGGAGGAGGCGACATGAGACAGGATTTCATGTCCAGCTCCAAATGCCGCAGCTACATCCCGAGCCAACACAATGGCCTTGCTGCATTTTGACAAGAGTTATGACTGTCCCAATGAGCTGAGAGGGGAGAGCTCTGTTCTGCATTTTGATCAGTACTAACAACCCATAAACACACATACACACAAGAAGACAGGGATACACACACAGGTGTTTGCGTAGATATATTTTATATGATAATTTATAGGATATCAAGTATAAATAGGTACAAAAACGTACAAGCTTTTTACTGTAAATTATTTTTATTTTATAGTTTATTTGTGCTTTATAAAATTCATGCTGTGGCATTTTGCTGCCATGTCTTACAAAACCAGTTATTTGGGATGGATGGTCTTTGGTGATATAGAGAGTTACCACATCCATCATCGCACTGTGTTCTGTAACAGCGAGCAGGTCTTTCCTCTGTGGAGACTGGCAGAGAGAAAGCGTGTGAGAGAGGGAGAGTGCATGCGTATGGGGATGGTCTCTTCAAGATATTTAGTTCACTGGTTTTTCTGCAGAGCCATTGTGAAGAGTAGGTCACAGTATTCATGCAGGAATACACTCGGAGAAGTTTTTGTGGAGGAATGTTGTCTTTAACTTTCCTGTTAATCTATTTTTGATTGGCAATATGCAATGGAAAGACATTGTTTTTTTCAATGCATACTTTTTTAATAATTAAATGAATTGTAGTCTGCTTGATTTCTGGTGACCTTGTATTCATCTACTGTGCATTACTATATGAAATCTGCGTGCACAGCCTCCTTTCACCCAGCAACTTTGTCAGTGAGACCTAAAATCTGGAGTTTGCGGGTACAGAGCAACATTAGCATTCATTTGGAGTTGTGTTTGTGTCCATCTGATAAATATAAGTACAATATTTCATTTTGTTTTAGCTCTGCTTTAGCTCACCACCAACTCCTTAAGGAAATGTCTGGCTCATTTGCTGCTAAGTGCTCCACTATGTTTACCAGTTAGTCTCAAACTTTGTCTTTTGTCTTTGTCTGTAAAGTTGCACACCGTAAAACCAAAACAATCTCAAAGACTCCATAAAGCTGAGAGTCACTGCACAGTCAGGTGGTATACAGTATATATATTAGGAATCAGGTAAAGTTAATAATATGACATGGCAAGTTATTGGCTGAATGTTCCAGCTGTCTCCCAGTCTCTCACTGATGTGGGCAGGGAAGAGAGATCCAGCACCCAGGACAGCTCCCTCACTGCTTCCTGCAGCAGGATCAGCACCTTGGAGAGCGCCGCAGTGTACTGTCCTGAGAGCAGTGTGTCAAAATAACCATATTTTTAGATTATTTTGTCATAATGTAATAAGTTATTTTTATATTCAGTGTTTCTTAAATGCATTGTGTGTCCACTCAATGCCGAATAAGTGTTTCAGTTCATGCTTTTCCTTCCTCATTACATTTTTTGAATACTGTCTTCTTCTGTGCCTTTTGCTGGCACATTGTGGCATTTCTTAGTGTATTATTGCTGACACGGTCCTCCTCTGCATCTTGTTTCACTTGCTCGTCTCCTTATTCTACATGTTTTAGGGTTTAGAAATAGTACAGATTGATATTACCATAGTCGACAGGAATGTGCACAGTGTCATTCACGTGCTTCTGTGGGTATATTTGTCCATCGTTGAGCATGAAACACAACAAAACAGGGATCCACTTATCAAAATGTTGCTTTATAGCACCACGTATAGTTGTCAAAAGCTACAATGGGTAAGTTTAAGTTCAGCAATATGCTTTCTTGCATCACTGCAAACACAGATGGAAAAGAAAAGTTATTATTTTCATATGAAACGCTCGTCAAATTGTACTTTAAGATTGGGCCCCTGTTAGCACAACACATAGTAGTAGCAGTAGGTTTTGGCTGCATGTCTTACAATAATAACTAACCATTTGGCTGCAAAGCAGCTTCTTCTGCAAAAATGCAAGTAACCTGTCTGTTTTCATATTGTCATTACTGTAGATTCAAGATTCAATAGTTTATTACAATCTTGAACCTTCAATAATGCATCCAATAATAACTGAACATTTGAACAGTCTTTCATGGAGTCATGAATAAATTTGCTGTCCATATTTTCATCCCATGTCTATAATACCCACAAGAGCTCCCTGCCATGATGCTCCACCACGCTCAGATCTACCCCTGTCACTGGCTGACTGCAACCATCTGCATGAATGTTTGTAGTGAACATCAACAGCTGCACTTCAAGTCTCTCGAGGTCACCTGGGACGTGGCTCACAAAACAGAGGGTACAACGAAGGGCATAATTCTTCTGTAGATTGACATCGACTAAGGAGAGTAACCTCCTCACACTTCAGGTAAATATACCATGCTAAACGGAACTCAGTAGAACGCCTGATTGACAGGCGTTCTGAGGGATTCACAAGACAGCAGAAATGAAAAGGGGCCCTGAAATGGAAGCAGAAGCCATTCAGAGGCACTGCCAGGTCAAGGGGGTCAACTACTTTCTTTGCGGGTTTGTAATCCAAACTGACTCTCCATGGCTTGGCTCATCTCCAGATGGGGTTGTCTTCAGCCCATCAGAGAATCCCCAGTTTGGCCCTGTGGAAATTAAAGGTCCTAACGTGAAGAGCTATGCTGACTATCCACACCTCGAAGTGCAAAATGGCAAACTGGAGTTAAAGCAACAGCGTGTGTGCTGCTACTGGCAGGTGCAGGGTCAGCTACTCATTACAGGGATGCAGTGGTGTGACTTTGTGGTGTGTACAGGGGAAGATAGGCTGATTCAACACATATACACAGACAGTAATGTGTAATCCAAGTGATAAAAGAGAGAACAGACCTGTTTCTGCTCTACCTACATGCATGGAGGTGTCTGTAATGTCTGTTAACATGTTACAATTAATGACAACAAACAATGAATGTTGAGAAGTAAGTGGTGTTTCTTATTTTTGTTCTATTTAAAAAGGGCAGGAGTGAAAATGCCCATCGCAAGTTGCTTAGTGCCAAATCATATCCATAAACTAATCAACTAATAGACAGTGTTTGAGTTCAGTGTGTACTCAGTTGTACAGTGTGTTATAGCAAACGGCATCCTCAGACATCTACTCTTCACTTTTTGACCAGAGGGCCATTCTGGTAATTGGAGAGGAGACATGCCACAGTGAATAACTGACTGATGCTCCCTGAGATGGAGAGGGGAATTTCAGCATCAGTTTGTTTTCCTTGACCCTCCTAATTAACCTCTCCACATGGACTCTCAAACAAGCAATGGACTGGCTCTCAAGAACATCATATGTTAACATTTGGCTTCCTTTAGACAAAAAGCCAGGGACAAGGTCACTCACTAGGAAGCCTGAATTAACCATAACAGCCAGCCACAAAGATGGCGTTTGGCAGCGCAGCTCTGTACAGTCAATGAGTCTGTCCCTGAGTCTCTGCAGGAGCTGCCATCACATGGGGTCCTGCAACAAAACAAAACAAACCTAAGATAACATGAAAGTAAGATATCAAAAAGAGATAGTAGTTTCAGATATACATGCAACCAATTGCAATGCAGTACATTGATGATGTGCTCATATTAAGGTCATAAAGATTGTAAAATGGTCATACAAAGCAATGCATAAGTGTTATTTACATTAGATTCTGGTCATGCAAAAGCTGTACAATACTGCACGACAGAACGGGGAATCGCTCCGCACAGATCTGATGTTTTCATCTGCGGCTGTAATTAAAGTTGAAAATGTGCATATAAACCAGTGGAAGTAGAAACACAGACAGCCAAGTCACAGGAAAGTGGCTAACATTAACCAAGCTGGCTACTACGATAGGCTAATACAATATTACAGCACATCACAAATGTAACATAAGCTCATGTTAGATTGTTGAACACCAATAGTCCTGTTAAGTAGAGGCTACATGCACAATGCCATGCAGGCTAATATTCACAAACAAATTGTTGAAAAAAAGCAATTTACATGCACCAGTTCAAACATAACATTCTTGCTGTTACTAAGACGGAAGTTATATGTAATCATACCTGCGCAATGATGATTTTCTCCACTCCACTTACATATTTCAGTGTAGGTCCCGTCAATGAGTTTCAGCTCAACAGCAAACAAAATTTTCGGATGTGCAAACAAAACTTTTGGATTTGCAAATAAAAGTTTGTACTTAAAGATTTGCATCAGTACATTTTAATCCCGTATTTGTTTTAGTTGCAGTAAAACAATTTTTGATTGCAATATTGATGCTTTTGCTCTCAAATTTTTAATTTCAGCGTGGAAAGTTCTTTTTCCTCAAACTTATTCAGATTGCATAAAAAAGACACGAAAGTAACCCCGTACGCTCGCTTCCAACTCTTCTCCTCTGACCTTCCTCACCTGCCCATCGAATCAGAAACCGCTTGCCTCTTTTCCTTTGAGTCAGCACTCTTGTTTCCTTTCCTCTGCTCTCCTTCCTTTCTCGCACTCTGATCGACCCCCCACTTGTCACACACACACACACACACACACACATGCACACACACAAATACACAAATACACACACGCCTTCCTCCTCTGATGTGGCAGCAAAAGCATGCAGACACACGTGGCCTTGAGGAAGGAGATGGGAGGAAATGTGAAGGAAGGAGGACAGGATACTGAGAGAAAGGGGAGAAGAAAAAAGAGATGGAGGGAGAGGAAGGGAAGACTAGGCAGGGGTAGAGAAGGAGAGATGAAAAATGCAGTGTAGAGGTAAGAGCAGGTAATCTCTGGTTCCTTTTGGAAAATCCCCAAACGCACAGCAAGGGTCTGGCAGTCAAGGTGAGAGGCAGAGGACATCCCTCCCTCCCTCTCTGCTTCTTCCCCCTTGTGCACCCGCCTGCACCCTCTCCAGCTGTTCTCATTACAGTGTGTGTGTGTGTGTCTGTGTTTTCGTCTCCACTCATTTGCCTGTATGCGTTCATGTCAAAGGGTTGTTTTGTGCTTGCGTCTTATTTATTTGTCCCTTTGTGCACTCCGATATCATGAACATGTGTGTTTACATGTGTGTTTTTGAATGATTTTTCTCTTGCTTGCCTGTGTGTGTGTGTGTGTGTGTGTGTGTGTGTGTGTGTGTGTGTGTGTGTGTGTGTTTCCTGGATGCTAGGAGTGCATCAGCCCTGGTCAAGCTCCAGCGCTCCTCAGGGCGTCCCTGTAAATGCCAGAATGTTGGCACAGACGAGGACCCCTCTCCGGCTGAACTGCTCAAAACTTTGTTCTCTTCTTGGTCGGTCAGCAACTCACAGACACTCATGAGAGTTCACAAGAGCACTGAGAGGCCGAGAGGTGGAAGTCGGAAAGAATAAGACGGAGAAAAACCAGATGTTAAGTTGTTGTGGGGTCTGTTTGAGTCATGGTGAGCTGTCAGATCATTCAAAAATCACTGTTATCTTACTTTTCAAGCCTACATACATATGCAACTAACATCACATCCAATCCTTCGATCTTCGTTCCTGATCTTGGAAACAGCAGTTGACAAAACTCTGGAGCTTTCGATCATATCACATGATCATCTGTGATCAATAAGTCAAACTCTAAATCAAGCCCAGGGTTTATATGCAAATATACCAAAAAAAAAAAAAAACACTGATAGGGTCTGTGAGCTTGAATATGAACCGTTTGCCCTTCTCATTTTTTGCAGCGTGCTCTCCTACAGTAATACAGCAGAAAGATGACACGTCCCTTTACTCAGGGTGAAGCATCTTTTTTTTTTGTCTGAAAATTTCCCAACAGCACTACTTACCAGTTGTAGCGCAAGTCAACCAGAAAAATGTTTTTTTTAAAACTCGGGCGAACTGTTTGCTGGTGCTAGTATCGGGCTTGACAAAGCTGCTTTGAATGACAGAAGTTGTTTTTCACCTAATGGTCGTAGATGGAACACTTGAGCTGGCTAGTTTATCCACCTGAGAATACAACACCGGCTTGGAAATGGAAGTTTTTGTGCAGACAGTTTTCTTCCCTAAACGCTGAGTGATGGTTTCTGCAAAGAATTTGAAAGAGCAGTGCTGATGATAACACTTCAGAGAATGCCAACGGGGCTACATGTTGTGCATAAATTAATAAATGATAATTACTCCTATCTTTAGACAATTATTTTGCAAGCTCCTGTGATGCTTCCTCAGCTGTTTTGTCCTCAATTAAGCTTGTTTTTTTTTCTGCTCATTTGCTCAGATAATAATCAGCTTTGCTGGTAAATAAGCTTCTGTGAGGCTAACCTTGCTCCGTGTGCTTTTAGTGCTGATTCTTATCCTTCTGACAAGAGTTGCATCTGCAGGTAAATATTTCATCATTCACTATTCAGGGACAAAAACGGCCCACGTTATTTCACTGTTCACCCTCAGCCAAAATCCTGTATTCCCACTGCTTCATGTACTGATTCAGATTTTTGCTCATAGCTTTATTAAACAAAAGATTTAACACAAAGTAACCCTCCAGCTGTAGCATAACATCAAATTGCACTCATATTGAGTCATGCCAGATCTTCAGATGTATAGTTGTGATATAGAATTCTTTACTTGTCGTTGCATCATACACAAATCTTTTCTTGGGGCCAGTAAAGCTGATTTCCTGTATCGTGTCACAAACTGCTGCTGACAGTACCACAAAAAACCAAGTGCTTTTTGGATGAAAGAAAACAGCTCTCAATTCATGATCAATCCAATATATTTTTATAACCCGAGCCATCCCTTTACACTTTTTTCACCCCGCAGGATATTTTAACGACAGTTTCTTTTTTATTGGATTGTGAAATGAAGAGACAGGAGGGACAGGACGGAGACGGGGAGGCTGAAGATGTGATCTGACAGACGGTCGCTTGACTGACTTAAACTTGTGAAGCAAACTTGACCTTTTGACCTTTGTCATGACGTGACACTCATCCCCATGCTACAAAGACAACATAAAATTGCTTGAACAAATTTGTAAACATGATTTAAATGCAATTAAAAGTCTACATATAGACAATATTAATTTCTAACTTAATACTTTGATATACTTACTTAGGCATATTTTTTATTCCTCAAGAAAATATTCACTTTGTGTCTTAGCTGGAGGCAAAAGTGAGTGTGTGCAGACCAGCAGACAGACAGCAGATGACACTTTAGGTAATCACATTCAGATGTAAAGACGATGCTGTGCTCTGCAGAACAGATGGCAACATGCACACAGTGGTGGAGGCTGTATTCAGATCCTTTACTCAAGTCAAAGCAGCAATAATACGCTGTGTAAATTCTCCATTACAAGTGAAAGGCATGTATATCAAAAGTGCAAGTACAGATAAAGCAGAAAATTGCCCCTGTGAGTGTTATTGTATATTATTACTGATGCATTAATGTGTAAATAGCATTTTGCTCTTGTGATTTATTTGTTTTTTGATGCACTTTTGCAACAAAGGTCCCCAGTTGTTGGAATTTCATGGTCAGCATCTACATACCCTGACTGATCTGGACGACCCCTTTTAGTGTTTTGGTTGGTTGAGGTGGACCTAATTTAACCCTTTCACATACTGTTGGGTAGATACATTTATATCAGTGCATCATATTTTATAAGCTAGATTTTTTGTATAAAATCTATTCATCTCTTCAGTAACAAATAAATGTAGTGGAGTAAAACATTTTTTTCTAAAATGTAGAATTTTAAAATGGAATGACATGGAAATACTCAACTGAAGTACTTATACATATCTGATATGAATAAACTTTCTAACACTGCATGCAAATCATTGAGCTCAATAAGAATAACATACAAAGCCACAACATTTACTTTTAACAGCTAAATTCATTTGGAAATAACAAAGGCAAGTTTTTATTTCTGAAAATTTATCCACTAACAGCTCTATTTAAAAACATATAATGGCATTACATTTGGTGAAGGGTGTATCATGATTAGCTCTTGACTTGGGACATATCGGCCTTGACTGTGGACTGACCCGTCCTCACTTGGGACTCAAGACTTCATAGCAATGACTCATGACTTACTTAGCTAAACAAAGATATTGTCCCACCTCTGTCGAATTTGAAGCTAAATATCAGCCTAAATATCTATTTATCCAATCGATCATTAACATTGGTGCTGACCTACAAAAGCCCATTTTGCTTGAATGAGGCCACCCAACCTCCCAGTATCGATCAGTTGTAGTTTCTGACTCGTGTAACTGCAAACATCATTTACTGAAAGCTGTAAAAATTGAAGACATCCCATGTATTTCTCTAGTCATGTACAGTGCAGACACACATACATGTTCCCTATCGACGCCGTGAAATACATTTGTCCTCTGGGACGCGGTCGATAAGTGTCTGCGACTTAAAGCCCCTGGATTAACCTGTGGTTGCCCGATCGCAGCTTGTAAGTCGTTATAAGTTCTTCATGCTCGGTTGCGTTGCCGCGTCTTGCGTCCAATCAAAGCCTAATCCGGGTTTTTTCTGGACTAATGCCTATTGACTTTTCACAGAGGTCTTACATAGAATCAATCCTCCAGCTGAGCGCATGGGAGGCTCAATGGTTAATGGCAGCTGTGCGCCTGCGAACGGGGCTGAATAATGTATTTAGGTGTCAACGGATGGAAATGAGACAAGGGTGTGTGTCATTACTGTACTTTCCTTGTGTCTCCTTCTTCATCTCTCATGTCGTCTCTTTTCCCATTTCATTCTCTGTCCCCTTTCTCTTGTTTCATGTCGTTCCCTCGTTTCTGTTGCCGCTCCATCTCTTTCCCTCCATCCCTCTCTTTCTCTCTTCTGTCGGTGGGAGTGAGTGATGAGGGAGGCGACCGGTCCATCCGTCACTGTTGATGTTGCGAACGTGTGTGTGTGCGCGTGTGTGTGTGTATGCATGTCATCTGGCGCCGGGTGGCCTCCCACTGATGTAAGAGGGATCCGTCATGTCTCTCTGTCACAACAGCAGACACGCATGAGTGGATGTACACACCCTCACACTAACACACACCGAAACAAACACACACACACACAATCCTCTCATCTCCTCTTAAAACATCTGTGTGTAGCAGAGGATTTTAGTAAATTTTGTGTCAAAAATTGTTTGGTCATGGATACTTTTTATTGACCCTGACTAGTGAGTCTTTGTGTTCATATTCTTGGTTTCTTTTCCTTTTTCTGATCTATTGTGGCAAGTATTTTGATGTAACACCGCTGAGTGGTCTGCATGTGTATTATGGCCAAATGAAAGTTAAAAAATGTTGTGAAATTAGGACCTTAATACCCAGAAGAAGTCATTTAAAAACAGCTGCAAATAGGTCTGTATCCTAAATCACATAATGCAGCATGGGACGTTTCAGCAAATTCTGCTGTAAATATACAAAAAACCTGGAGCATGGTGCATGAAAAGCAGCAGAGAAAGAAATCCTTGTGTGGATTTGTGGCTGTTGTACGACTCGAGTGGTTTGTAGCTTGCTGAAAGAGGCCCTTTGGAGACAGCTGAGCATTATGGAGTGGCAAGTAGACAGAGTTAATTTTGGAGCATAAACAGCAGCAGGAGCAGCGACAGGAGCCCCGTGTGTGTTTGGAGCAGCCCCTGCTGAACACAAGTGGAACTGCAGCAGTCAGGATAAGGTCTGGTTTGTCTTTCAGATGAAGGGAATGAGGGTTATTGGACTCAGGTGACAGTTAGCTTTCATTGTTAATTTAGCAGAGGCTCTACTTCAGTATCTTGTTAGATGATGCAGGTGAAGAGGTGTAAGAGAGTCGTCCCTTTTAAGTGAACTCAGCCTGAAGTCTAGTCCACCTAAATGTTCAGACAGATGTGCATCTGTCCCCTGTGTGTCTGCTGTGTGAATAATGTGTCTCTATAAATGACTGCTTAATAGTGTGTTATCCTATAAAGCAGCATCGCTGATGGCATCCCGAGTGTGTGTTTGTGCATGTGGTTGGCTCCAGGTCGGAACAAAAGTGACGAAGGATGGATTCAATGAAAATTAATTTTGGTATGTGATGGATGGAATTCCCCATACGGCAGTAGTTCTCAATCATTAAATATTTTGAAATGCAAGATGAAATGAAAATGGATGATGATGAAAAGTTTTGAAATATTTAAACAATTTTTCTGACATCGCAAACACAAAAAACAGATCAAATTGGCTCCCTGCATGCCTTGCAGAGGTGAGTGTGTTCATGCAGTCATTCATGCCCGCTGCACGCTGCTTGATGATTCAGTCAGTGTAGCGCCATGCTAAGCATTACACTAAATTAAATCACATGAAATATTAATGGTGTATTTTACAAGGAGAAATCATAAATGAATGATTCTCTAAAAACAGGTTTTTGCTCATGTTTGTTGCTTGCCCCTTCATGTTTACACACCAGATGTCAGATTTTACCTCCTCCATGTAAAATTCAAACATGGATTTGAAATGTGATGCAAGATATTGTCAGCCTTCTTCTGCATATTCACTTTGAGGGCAACAAGCGCTCGACCCCTGTGTTAAGGGTTTCTGTTTATTTGCTGCCAGTACGTTAGACACCTGGATGAGTCGACAGATGAGAAAACAGCTCAACTAAATAGATCATGTCTACACTTTAAAGGGGATGGATTAGAGTGTCTAATGCTGTCAAACACATATGATTTTATATGTTCATGTAAAGATGTAAAAACATAACAGTAGGTAATATTAATGTGGAACTACAAACATAAAAACAATGTACAATGTTTAAGATGTGAATCCTGGCTGTGATGAAACATTGCTGGGCTTCTGTGTTGTCCACTTGTGTCAATATGAAAATGTTTAACGTGTGTCTCCTTATGGTATCAGCTTATACTGACGGTGAAAAAGAAAGTCTTTCCAAAACCAATATATAGCAGACTTGTTTAATAAAGCATAATCATAAGTCATTAAAAAGTTAAGGATGCGAAACTGTTAATATCTTTTAAAATCAATTTAATCATTGACAATGCATTATAATTATAAAGTGTTTGGTCTCACAGGATGATAATGGCGAATCGAAAAGCTCTCCTTTGCACAAGGTTGGTCACAGATTGGTAATGATACAGCTGCAACACACACTCATTTACACACGCAGGCCCTACACATTATTCATACGGCCTGATTCAGTTGCTCATGCACACAGCAGAGGCGTTTTCATCAGGATGGGGGGCAATTATTATATACAAATTGGTGTTGAGTTCAGACGCATGGTGCATTGCTTTATACTGGGTTAGGTTAGGTAATAATGAGTGGGACAGATCATGATGAACGTCTTTGCAGTATAAGTATAATATTATAAATATTATTGTGTATTATTTAATTGTGGTGAAAATGTGGCAGTGAATGTTGAAAACAGGGATGTTTTTGTGTTTTACAGATATTTGTCGGGACTCGGAACAGCCAGCTTGAAACTGTGGCGTCTGTTCGCCATAGGTTAATGATAGCAATCTGATTACGCCTTCCAAGAGACTCCAGACCTTTGGATTTCACTCTGTGCTATTAGAGCTAAGTTAATGGGTGGGTGAGGAAATGAATGGCTGCCTAAGTGAATGGATGTGTAATTAAAGAATGGGCTATACAGTCAATGTAATTAGCTTGTTTATGTGCGGTACAATGGATATAGGCAGGCGTTAAGGCCCTGCGCCTGCAGTGGCAGACAAGCACAGAGGGAGAGAAGAGATAGCATAAGGAGAACAGGAGGAGGAGAGGGTGAGGAGGGTGAGTGAGAAATGAATGAGAGAAAGAGAGAGAGAGTGAGAGAGAGAGCAAACTCCTTATTCAGGCCTTTTCTGCTTACCCGTCACATCAAGGCTCCAAATCAATCCTGCAAATTGGTTTGTTCCTCAACAAGGTTACCAAATGACGGAGGGATGGAGGGAATGAAGTGGAGAAGGAGAGGCAGAATATGAGATAGAGAGGGAATATGTGAGAGCTGTAACGAGAGGGAGATGGAGGGAGGGGGATGTCCCGGTGTTGACATATCATCTAATGCAGAGGTATGCGTGTGTGTGTGTGTGTGTGTGTGTGTTTTTGTGTGTGTGTTTGTGTGTGTGTGTGTGTGTGTGAGAGAGAGCTGAAGGCTGACTGTGGGGCCGTTAAACTATGGAGGGGTGAAGGATCCAGTTGATTGTTGTTTGTTACAGGTAAACCGAACTGGCTGAGTTATGGCATCCCAGCTCTGGAACCACTTTGTCCATGTGGCAAATAGGCGTGTTGGAATGACTTTGTCAATGTGTGTGTGTGTGTGTGTGTGTGTGTGTGCGCGCGCGCATGTGTGCAGTTGTTTGATGCAGCCACAGATGCTCCTGTAACCCTGTCACAATGAAATGTGGGGCCCATTTCCTCCCATTCCCAGCTGAGCCGGTGGAATTGGAGAGTAAATATATAAATAATAGAACAGATAAAAAATGGCAGACAATGTGTTATTCTTCTCCTCTGACCTGAGGTGTTCGCTTCTGTCTCTGTGCGTGTGTCTTTCAGGAACACTTCACGCCGGAGTGTAAGTTTAAGGAGTGCGTGTTTGAGAACTACTACGTCACCTACTCGTCCATCCTGTACAGACAGACCCAGTCAGGTCGGGCGTGGTACATCGGCATCAACCGAGACGGACAGGTCATGAAAGGGAACCGCGTCAAGAAGACAAAGGGAGCTGCGCACTTCCTGCCCAAACTCATTGAAGGTACTACAGATTAATATATACCACGCAAGCTGCCCAGGAAGCAGGGACCAGGGAGTGTTACACTGGAGGATGTACTTTCATTTTATTTCTGACCTTAAATGTTCTGTGGAGGAAGTTTGAGTTGTAGGTTGTAGGTAGCACTCATTTCTTTACCTGGTCAACCATGGTAGCTCACACTGCCAGCGCTACTTTTCTCTTTCTCTGCTTTCTCTCACTTCCAGTATGTCAAAGAAGTTTTGCCAAGAAATTATAAGTCAACATCAAATGTTTAGAGCATTGACTGTTCAAGATTTTAACTTACTATTCGTTTATACATAATTGAACATAGATACAAATAATAGCTAAATAATAACTATACAGTATTCTTATTTTATGCTATTAAATTGGCATTGCCTTTACTGCCAGTACTTTCACCCAAAAGGAGGCGCTAGCATGATACAAGGGCAAAGTTCCCAGATATTCTTATATATGAACAATCCCTGTTATTTTACATATCCTCGTAAAAACATTCATCAGCACAGCTGTAAACTAAAAGTTTGGGAGTAACCCAGTGTCAGGATGTTGTCTGTTTTTTGTTCTACATTATTTTGTCTACGGCTGTGTCCTTATCTGTTTGAAGCTAACTTACATTTTGAATGAATAAGGTCATGTTCACATTGTTAAAGCCGCTAGTGCCAAAAAAGACACAATGGCTGACAGAAATGTAGGTCATTACTGCACGTAGTCTAAGCCAAAGACATTTACAACAAAGTGCTAAAAGCAGCACATAGACTGCACTGGGATTGTGAAAAAAAATTTATGGATGACAAGGAACAAAATAAAGCAGCAGAGCAGCTGGTTCTCTTGTATAACCCACACTTAAGTGAAGTCCTGCACCTGTATTGTCAGTCGTCTTTACCTAGTCTTAACTCTTTGCAACCTTCTCTCTCCCCAGTGGCCATGTACAGGGAACCTTCTCTACACGACGTTGCTGAGCAGAGCCCGCCCAGGAAAACGCCCAAGACCTCCAGTGACTCGCCCGTGCTCCAGAACGGCAAGAAGGACCCTCAATCCAAAACCAAAACCTCCTCCTCCTAGCGCTCAGAGACACGGGTGGGAGGAGGGGTGGAGGACACGGGGCACTGGGCACCAGCGGACACCTGAACAAGGTTGTTAGGGCTACCCCCCTCCCCCACCTGCTGCCTGCAACACTGACCCCACGAGAACTCCGCGTACCACAATGCGCTGGTTGGAGAAAAAGAGCAGGTCCGGGCAGAGTGGAGCTGGCCAATGGGAAGTCCCTTTTACCTTTGCAGACCCCCATCCACACCAGCCCTCCACCTTCTTATTTAATAACCTCTGTGATTATCAACGCCTGGGATATAAAAGCAATAACTCCATGAAGAGGTGAACAGTCGCCTAGCATCATATAGCATGTCACCACAGCGTGTTTAAGCTGCTGGAAGGAAAACCCACACACCTTCTACCCGTCATCTGCGACGTCCTTCCAGCCAACCAAATATCTGAGCAAAGTCTTCCTGGTTTTACCACAACGGGTGCAACGGTCAAATCCGTCCCCCTGCAGCACACACTTTACAAATGGGTTGTGTTTTTATTTCCCCACAGGGTTCCATGCCAATGTTAGCCTGACACGGAGCCATGCTAATGCGAGGCTGTCACAGAGACCCTTGCAGACTTTTGTTCTGCAGCCATCTGCTCAGTCCACATCTTCTGTGTGTGTCAGCGACTTTGTGAGATGGCCTGGATACTTGTCAGCCCTGCTTGTGTGTGTTTGTGTGTGTGGATGTGTGTGTTCCCTTCTTCTTCCATTCACCTTTGGCGCGATTTGATTAGTTTGTGACATGGACTCAATTTTCCACTCGGCGGCACAAGAAAACCCCTCCCGTCCTCTCCGGCTCTGTTAATGGAGTCTGGGGCTGATCAGAATCTTTCGACCCTTAAACGAGGGGCCAAGAGCTCCCTCGGCACACCGCGTAACCACACACGCACACACGCTCATTATTACACTGACATTTACACACACACACACAGGGGTGTGTGTACTGTGTGCACACACTTTAGCGCCCTGATATCCATGAGCGACGACCGCAGAAAACGAGCTCATGACTTAACACACTTAACACAACGACATGCATTAACACACACACACACACACACACTCTCACAAATGCACACACGCATGTGAGTGGTGGAGAGTGTGTGTCCAGGTTCTGGGAGATGATGAGGATATCATCAGTGAGATGGGGTACTGATGGAGCCTGACTGTGTAGCTTGTGATTGCACTGCAATAGCTTTTCTCACTGTGGCCGGCCATGCATTGCACCAACCCCCAGGTGCCACACAGTATCTGTGGACCCTCCATCACCCAATGTGGTATTCTTGTCTAAAAATACAGAAAATAATGTTTTTATTTAATTATTGCATCCACATAGTGCTAACATCTCATGATGGATTAGAAATATTTTTTTGCATATGATAACAGTTAAACTCCATCATTGTCCCCATGCCAGAAATATTTATGTATGGTATTGTATGTGGGCTGTTTTTTAAAGCGGTACTCCACCTAAGTTACTTTATTAGTCTTGGAGAGTACCACTTAGCCCATGAACACATTGTATGGTACGGATCTGGAGCAGCTTTTTCAGTCTGAGAAAGTTACTTCAGTGACATCACTTGAGTAATTTAGGTTGAGATTGGAGACGTTAAAGTGTAACTGAAAGCCTGCAATACAAACCAGAGCTGTGGATTACAGTACAGCAAAGGTCCCAAACCTGGACTGTACCCACATCTTTAAGACCTGATCTCATTTAACCTGGTACTACTGGTTGGGTGCATAATTGTGTGTTTTGCTAGTAGCCACTGCTGTAACCTCGAGCCACCAGTCCTCAAACAGAGATGAGGTGCTCATTTCTTTCTAACTCCACACCACCAGATTCTTTTCATTTTCAAACTTGCAGTCTTCAGCACCAACAGGAGGAGACTCAGATGACATCATTTAATTCAGTCCAACAGATGTAACACACATCTGGAGCCTTTTTTTCCCATGTAAGCAGCAGTAATCCCCAAGACCTTGATGTGTAAAACTCCCTTAATATAATTTAAAAATACCCAAACTTGAACTCAACACAAACCAAAAGCTTTATGCAACAATATATCCCTGTTTCGGGGGTCAAAGCTGTGGAGTATGAAAGACGTGGGTGTTTGAAAGATGAAAGATGAAAGGTCCAATGAAAGATGCCATCACATGCATTAAGGGGAGTGTAGGGTCCAGTGGTTTTTTGGAACTTCACCCATACTAGTGACTGAAGAGTCAGGATATCTCGGCCTCTGCTCCTTCAATTTAGACCATTCTGTTGCAATACTAAATGACTGGAGTGGTTCCTTAAGTTTCCTTAAGAATCGCGATGCTTCACACGAAATCACTTGCTTTCACACGTTCCCCCATAATCCACTAGTTTTGACTGCTTACAACTGAGCAGATCCACAGAAGAACACTTTGTTTAATTCATCCCAAATCCAACAGACTTTTGTTCATCTGTTTCTAAAAGCGTTTGTATGAATTACCATAAATCTCTCCTGGAGACTTTGGTTACGATTCAAAGGAATTCAAGCCTTCTTGACTTGTCATTTAACTTCATGAATGAAAGTTCATTCATAGATTTTAACTTACTGTGACTGTTTTGTTAGGAGGAAAATTAAGAAACCAAAGTCATGCATTTATAAATAATGATAAATAATGAGAGTAATAGCTGTCGTACATAAAAAGGCTGATGATTCTCTTAAAGAAGATGGAACATAGATGTGTTATATTTACTTTGATCACGTTTTTTTTTGTTGTTTATCCGAAAGTCACACTTTCACTATTCTTGTGCAGGAGAATTGTTTTGTGTGTCTGCATTTGTTCTTTTCCATTCAACATGAAAAGCAATCATTTTTCATATCAAACTTTCTTGCTACAATATGCCAGGCAGGGTAATTGTTTCTGCCTAATGTTTATGTATTGTGGGAAGCGAGGGAGTCCTGTGTGTTCAGGAGGTAGAGGCGAGGCTGGATTGATGATCAGGGCTCAGAGAGAGGGACGTGCCAAAGAAAAGAAGACGGAGAAAGAGAGATTTTTTTAGGGAAAATAATTTGTGGTGATGAGGAGAACAGAAGGAGATTTTAAGAGGGAATTATGGTAATGTGACAGAGTTCCCCCCGAACACACACACACCCAGAAACACATTTACACACACTTCTCATTTCACGCATAATCCTCCGCTCCCCTGTAACCTGTGGTTGTAAATAATAATAGCTGATAACCTGTGTGGAATAGAGGCGAGCTGCTGAGCTAAAGTAATCTGCTACCTGAGAGATGGAGCAAACTTCACCTCTGCTTTCCTAAAGAGAGTAAGAGAACACAGTGAGAGGAATGACAAGAGGTAGTTATAGAGGGAAAGACAGGAGGTAAAGAGAAAGATAGATGACAAATAAATGACTTGTGAGGGATAAAGAAAAGAGGCTGTCAGTTCAGTGAGAGAACTAAGAGAGTTATTCCCATTATTTTTTGATTTATGAAACACAAGCTACTGTTAAAACCTCACTCTCGCGCTAAAGACCTTAATTAAACTGTTAAATAGACCCTCAGGTTGGTGTGTCTGACCAGTCACCCCCTATGGATCGCTAAATCCAGAACACAATGTTTGAGTACCATCCGCAAAGTAATTACACAAATATTTAATTAAATCAGGCCGGTGCCGACTCGAAGAGAATTAAGAGTGTCTGGGACTAGATAGAGAGATGCTGTTAGATGAGAGGAGAGGAGGCGTTCAGCAAATAGACATAGCCATGACTTCTGTCACAACTGCTATATTTTAAGGGCTGGGAAATCTATGTTGCAATATTTTCTTGTGTACGTGTCACGTTTTCAGAGGAGACTTTGAATCAAAAGACAAAACAGCTGTGAAGGAGAGTTAAGGGCTAAAGTTTTCGTTTAAGCCATTAAGGTGGACTATGGCAATAATGAACAAGGTATGTCATGTCAAACGGTTTTGTATGGACAATAAGTCAATGTATAAGTCATTCCAACACACAGTTAAAGGGGCTTTACTCAAACTACTCAAACTATGGAAAGAGCTGTCAAATGTCTTCTGTGGCTCCAGAGGCAGTTTTCCAAAGTTGCATTCAGACAGAAAGTGAAGCAAATTTTCGACTGACGTCATTTGCACAAATTTAACCACCGGACTGTTTGTGCAGTCATTGTTTTATAGATCCTAAAAAGCTAGTGTACAGACTTACAGCTCGCAACCGACGATGTGCATGGTTAGTGTGCAGCAGTGTTTCATCTCGGAAGTTTAGAGAACTCCAGCTCTGTCTGTCATTTTCCTCCTCTCTCCTTTTTCCTTGCATCTTGTTTTTGAAGTAAGAATATTTTTTTGCTAAAGTAGAAACATTTCTGTCTTATGCAAACCTTGTCTCGGTCTCAGTTTGCCAAAGACACTTGAGTCTCTACATTGAGTTCACGTGCAATCGTGCTGCATCTGAATTTGCCTCACCTTCTGTTTGAACGCACCTTAAGTTAAAAAAATATAACCATGGTGATATTATCAAGGTTATTTCGTATTTGAGCTTGACACTCGAAATTAAAAACTTATTCAAAATGAAAAAAAAGAAATTTAACTTAATACATTTAAAATGCAGTATTATTTTCTGTTGATGCACATGCCTGTACTGATGCAAAAAAAATAATAGCACATGAGGTGGCATTTGTAGATGAGTGGACATGAATTCAGACTTTACTTGTTTGTGGTATATGTAGGGCTAAAACCATCTCATCTCCTGCCTCAAACTCTGTGTTATAGTGACTTTAAAGCGAAGAGAGCCAAGTTTTGTTTTGCTTTTTCAACCAAGCCATCAGATCTCGTGACTGAGCATCAGTCAACACTGACATCTAGTGAGTGATGGATTCATATCTCACTATATTGAGATATTCATACTGTGTGTGGACTAAATGGTGATTAGATGCGAAACAATGAAATGATCCATCGGCCGCTTATAGTTGCATCACTCATCAGTATCTGTTGATCTGCCACTGCAGAAGATGCTGATAGAACAGCTTTTCATTCCAGGTTGCAGACTGTTATTTGAATAATCGTCTCCATGCTATTCAACCAGGATTAACTGTCTGTGTGCGACAGGAAAATTCATGTTAGCACCCACACTTTTTTAGTCTCCTTTTTTTCGCACTAATTAGCCTTTTTTTTTTTTTTTTTTTTGCAGAAGCTGTAACAGATATTATTTTTTGTAATCAGATGAATCCTATTAGATGTTACCTGTTATTGGGGTATTTTTGAACTATATATATATATGAGTAAGCAGGTGGGTAAAGAGTTTAAAAGAGGAGGCGTGAAAATGTGCATCCTGCACTGTTTGCAGTGTTATTGATTTCACTTCGCAAAGAGGTTGAATTACAAAATCATTTATTGCGTGTGGAAAGTTTGCATGATTGCATGCGTGTGTGTGCGTGTATGAAGGACTCGTGTGTGTTTTGTAGTGTTAATACCCTCCCATTTTTCTCTGCTGTAAGTCCTTTGTGAAGCCTGAAATCAGCTTCTCTGTTCCAGCCTGTCTGCTCTCCGGCCTTCAGGCTTCACTTCAAACGATTCTGTGTGAATTACAGGATGTAAAGATTGCCATTTATCTCGGCGGGATGTCGATCTGAGACACATTTGATTAGTGAAACCCCCCCACCACCATGCCTGAATTTACTGCTTTTAACTCGCTGATAAATGCTTCTGGATTCAGCTTTAAATGTTAAATGTTGGCCCTTTGGAGGGCTTGGCATTGCCATTTCTTTGGAGTGCGTAAAAAAGGGGGAGAAGTGTGTGTGTGTGTGTGTGTGTGTATAGATATCGAAGGGGGTTAAATGATGTATATCTGATTCAGCTGCACGCTTCACACATCACGCACACACCTCTCTCCCCGGGGACTCCCTTCTTTCCCATTTCTTCCGAGTCAGGGCCCTCCCTGCTTACTGTGCGAATTACGACTACAGAGAGGGTCATCCGGGGTTGTGAAGGACTCTGAGAGAGAGAGAGGCATGTGTAACATACTGTAGTGTAGCTAACTCGTGCCCCCACGGCCTCCCTTTGAAGTTCCACTTCCTCTCTCCGATCCCTTTTCGCAAACACAACTTGGCTTTAACCTGGCAGCAGTATGTATGTGCATGTGTGTGAGTGCATCCAGTGTGTGTGCTGGTATATGGGTGTTTTCTAGCTCTCGCTCATCAACTTTGGTCTTTGTGTGTAATCGTTGTGTAACTGTGATTGAGTATCTCTGTATGTCCATTATGTGTATCCAAGAAGAGAGGGGATAAAGTATAGGCAGAGAGAAAGGGAGAGAGGAAAATAGAGGATAAATCAGAGGCCAAATCAATGAGCAAGAGTCCTTGGGCAGAAAGCAATAAACTCCATTAACAAGGTGCAGCCACATTATCTGGGAGGGTGTGAAAAAAAAGGATTAATATTGATATAGAACCCAACTGCGTGTTTTATTAGAGCTTTTATTTTTCTAACACTTTGCCCTTTTTGTGAGCTGGGTTGCTGTCTAAATGGGTGTGTGTGTGTGTGTGTGTGTGCATTACTTTGAGGTGGAGTCCCTTCACCACATCTGCAATGCAGCAGAAAACACAAAAAAGAGAGGGAGGAAGAGAGAGAGGCTCACGTGACAAAAGAGTGACGCTGTCCTCGGACAGATTTTCTCTCTCCCTCTCTTTTTTTTTTTTTTTTTTTTAGCCATCTCATAAAAAGTGCTTTTATATTGGAATCCAGAGCCCGAGCACCGAATGTCACATCCTGTATAGTATTAACCAACAGATTAACTTGATGTATAAAAATCAGGCTGTGCTTATAAAAGGCGCACCCACAATCCCTGGACACATCTGCATTGCACACACACACACACACACACACACACACACACAGCACCCTGCACCAAGCCAGCGCAGATGTGGCTAAATGGGGTGACCTTTACAAACAGATCATGGAGGGACTTCACCTCTTACAAGCTAATGCACCACCGATGTTTTAGTGGTGACTTTACATTGCACACTACGCTATAATGTCTTTATTTGCCCCTTTTTTCAAGTGTTTTTTTTGTTTAAAAAAAACGGTATGACTTGTATTTTGGGTATTTCTCAGTAAAAGTACTGTGACTTGTAATGAAATGACATGAGGAACTCTGAGTATTGGCATCCATCGTAATGCCCTTTATGAATCATTGTTGGTCCGTCCATGTGTGTTTGTCGGTTTGACGTGTTTGTTTTGCTGTTTAAACACATATCCGTGTCTACTCTCCCATCACATAATGTGGGATACTGAACAGTGGTGCGCAATCTACAAAGAGAGGAAAACTAAGTACGCCAAGACTGTGGGGTCTCAGATCTCCTCCTCCACGATCCAGCACTCACCTGTCAATCAAAGACCGACTGACTGACCTCTGACCTCTGATCTCTTAACAGGATTTTAATTGGCTCACCGGCAGCATGTGGACTGCTCATTCACAGTCTGTCTCTCCCTCAAATACGCGCACACAAACACATCTTCTACCTGCGTGCGTGTGATTCGAACCTTGAAGGATTTTTTTCGTTTTTTTTTTTTTTTTTTCGCTCTTCTTTGTACTGCATGGACGATCCAAGTTATTGTGACAAAGTCTTCCAGAAAAGATTTTAAGGAAATCACCATAATCTTACTTTCCTTCTTGTCTTCCAAATGCAAAAAGAGTGCTTCAGTCTTCCAGCTATCAAAGCCACAATGACACTATTTTTGTATACAAATGGGGCAAAAAATATATCTATATATCTCTATATATAAATATATCCATGCAAATGTGGTTGGGGTGCAATAACTCCCCCTATTGCTGGCCAGGTGGAATAACACAACTACTATACGCCATCCAAACCCATGGATCACTTGGAGAGAAGAGCTGTAAAGGACTACAGAGAGCCGTGGGACTTGCAGTTTGAAACTCCTGGGTTGAGGTAGAGGATCACAGACGGGCGGGACTACAAGCATGCATGCGCCAATCATTTACTGGACACCTTCAAAGAAACAGTCTTTACCCAATATTTACTCTTGAACCCCTTTAACCCCTTAATCGCCCCCGCCCCCACCCTCCTCAACACTCTATTATCCCAAACTCTTGTCTCTGCATTTGCAATATGATCTGTATTTATTTCTATAATAACTTACACAAAGTCAAGGGAGACGTATTATTGGATATAATTGAATAAAACAAACTAATATATTTGTATGATTGTAATGCTGGTCTGCTGGGAGTTTTTTTTGGGGGGGGGGTTTGAAGTCATTCAAACAAATCTTATATCACATAATATAAGTTAGCACTTGACTGACTTAGCAAATACAATGTAATCTGATTACAGTATATTCAAAGTCTGACTCTCACACCACAAGTAAATAGCACCATAGTTTGATTGACAGCTTCCGCACCAGCCCAAACAAACTGAACCAAATGGGCAAATGCACCACAGCTGGTCTCAACTGAACCCAATCAGTTAGGTGTGAAAACACCATTACTTTCAATTCAGTAAAGTCTTAATGCTACAGCATATAATGATATTTCAGACAATAGTGTGCCTCCACATTTTGTGTTTGTCCCTCTCCTGTTTCAACATGGCCATGCCCCCATACACAAAACCAGGTCCAAAAAGAAATGGTGTTCCCAGTCTGGTGTGGAAGAGCCTGCACAGAGCCTTGACTGATCTCATCCAACAGCTATGGGATAAATCAGATTACCATCATCAGTGGCTGACCTCTTGTGGCTGAATGGGAGCAAATCCCTGCAGCCGGGTTCCAAAGTCTGGAAGAAAACCTGAGCAGAAGACTGGAGCCTGTTAAAGCAGGTAATTAATGCCCTTGGGTTTAGAAGGAGGTGTTCAGCAGTATAAGATTGGCATGTTCACATGTTCAGGTGTCCACAAACCTTTTTGCCATATAGTGTACATCTGTAATACATTAATAAAAACAGAATGCAATCATTTGCAATCCAACTTTTGGCCTTTACAGACAAGAATTTTCCAAAGTGTTCCTGAGCCCATGTAGTAATCTCCTTTATACAATCATGTGTTTGACAAAGTGTTGAACCTCTCTCCATCCTTACTTGTGAACCACTCAGTCTTTCCAGGATGAACCTTTCAGACCCAATCATGATACTATCACCTGTTACCAATGAACCTGTTTACCTGTGGAATGATCCAAACAGGTGTTTTCAATCAGTCCACAACTTTCACAGTCTTTTGTTGCTCCTGTCCCAACTTGTTTGAAACATGTTGCTGCCATCAATTCAGAAGAAACAGATGATTACAAAAATGAATGAAGTTAAATGTATTTGTGCTGTTTTCAATTGAGCATATGTCAAAAAGGATTAACAAATTATCACATTTTGTTTTATATATATTTTACTCGGCGTCCCAACTTTTTTGGAATCAGGGTTGTACTTTGATTACTTTCAACTGAAGTCTGAACACAATGTTCAATTGGCAGGCTTTTAATTTGAAAACTCAGATAAGACAAAGTTTATCTCTGTGAGGTAATTAGGCAAATAGGCAAAAAAAAAAAAAGAAAGTGATTACACTGATGCATTTTCAATCTAATTAAAGTAAGAAAGTGGGAACTTTAACACCATGTTGGAACAAAATGTAATGATCATCTCCAGCATCGATCTGTATAATCTGGACGGTGACATCATCGACTTTTATGTAATTTAATTACTGTAGTCATGTTACACGTCATCTGTTACTTGCAACCTGTGAAAATAACAATCATACATCAAACTATCAATCTAATTTAACTTAACTACTTACTTCTGCATTAAACAGTGATCTATTATGGTTGCCCTGGGAGAGATCCCTGAATTTGAGTCACTGCCAGCAGGGGCTTTATACACTCCCTCATGACCACAGATTTGATGTCTGACTTGACACTGGCTCCTAGCTGTTAATAGTCAGCTTCTATGGTAATTAAATTGGCGGCAGGCCAAATGGCAGTGACGGTGGATCATAAATTACGGTGGCGTGGATGGCTGATGAATGTGAGTGAGAGCAGAGCGGCATGAAGGGATGAGCACAGGGATGTAGGGTGGATAGAGATGTTTTACTGCAGGGCCCTTCAGAAAATACAGCAGTGTGTGGCAGTTAAAAGGGTTGATCAACTTAGCGTTATACTGTAAGGATAATGGCGGCTGTATCACCTCTATATGTCCTGTTATTACAGTGGTTGATGGTACAAGACTGCGACAGACAAGAACAGAGACACTATGAAAAAAAATAAGAATCACATGTTAAATGACTGTAGAATCTCAAATATCACCTCATTCAAAGTAAACGCTAGCGCCATTTTCCGAGCATACCCTCCTTGATTAATCTGCTTTATTGGTCATTATTTGTGACATCGAGAAGTGAGGTTGTAAAATATCTCATCTCAGTAAAATATAGAGCATTGTCACTCTGAAAGTGTGAATTAAAAGCTGGTTGAACTGGGGAGACTAAACCAGTCTTTCCAATGTCGTCATATCAATATATGATCCTCCAGTGAAATATTATTGAAATTTAACCTTCACTCTTTTTCTTGAGGACCCACCTAGAAACCCTACAGGGACCCCTCTGGGTACCTTGGCCACAGTTTGGGAACCAGCGGTGAGTCAGTGAGCTCTGGTTGCGCAGGGTCGAGCCCGGTCCACGCTGGCTGAGGGGGGGCTGAACAGTGACACACACACACACCCTCCCCTCCCCAAGGATGTAATAGGAGCAGACAGCAGTTGGCCAGGCCGGCCTGACTGACAGACAACAACAGTGCAAAGTGACCAAACCAAAACTCACATTGAAGAGTTCCAGCGAGCTCTGCTGGAAAAGGAGAAGGAAAAAAAGACATTGAAGAGCTTGGATTAATCGACTGAGGATCTGTTTTGCGGTGTTTTGGTTTTGGGGGTCGCCATGAAAGGCCTGGATCTGTTCCTGCTGGCATGTTGCTTATGCAGCCTGAGCACATTGGGAGGTAAGGCGCAAGCTCACACAATATACCCATGGAACAGAGCTGTAGTAGTAATGTATTACTTTTTACATACATATTACTCTAATATACATGTAGAGTAATATATGGAACAGAAAAAGAACCTAAAACCCACCAGATGAAACCAGTGGGAGCCTCCAGGAAATATCATATAAATAGTAGTGTGTTTCTGGAACATTGTGTACGTTCTTATTGGAAGATTTAATGTATGCAATAGTGATATTTTAGTCGGAGAAGTGCAGAGATTGACTAAGCATAATCCATAGTGCCAGGCAGTGTAGGCCTTGCCCATGTCAAATTCCTGTAAGCACAACAGAGGAAACTGACTGAAGCCATCTCTTATGCTCATGTGTCTTTAACTGTGGCCTTAGTGACTAAACTGCATTACAGCAGTCCTCGTAGGTTAAATGTCACAACAAACACACTGAACATATTGTTGGAAAGGACACAATCTAGAAGAAAGTCTGGTAAGGAAACACAACACAGACACACTGAGGAGAACACGAACACGTTATAAAAAAGACTGGGCAGTGACACAGCAGTGCTTTGAGCTACATGCGAACATCAGGTAAGTTGTCATTGAAAAATAATTGAAATATTGGATTTTTTTTTTTTATCTCCCGATGACAATAAATATCAAAGATGTCGAAGTAAAAATTCAATAGGACTGACTTTTTTTTGACAGCCATCGTAAACTTAAGTAAGTATCATCAGAGACACTAATGTCATAAACAATCATCACCAGGCATCTGTTTCTTCAAAGAAATCAATGGCTTCTTGTCTCCAGGCAGTTGATTTGATAACTGGACAAAAACACTGCACTCAAACCACTCAGAGAAAGATATCGTTCATTGGACTTTACTGCACTGCCAGTGTTTAAATCATGTTACTCGGCAAGTGCGCTCACTTGTTCAGTGAAGTTATCATGAAGGAAAACAGATGAAAGCACATTTTAAGTGCCTTTTCAAGTAGGATGACTCATGACATAACACAAATGGCCCTTTCATCAAAGTGACTCCAGAAGAGCAAAGCCCACAAATCACCATTCAGATCAGCCTCTGTTCTCTGCTGCTGCCAGTTACATTCATCACAAGCATCCTCATGCTCAACACCGGCCTTCGGCGCGGTCTCACCTCGCCTGATCTCGCTGGACTCGGTTGTTACTTTAGTCTCTGCGAGTTATCTGAACTGGCTGGAGAGAAGAAAATGCTAAATTCCTACAACCTCCCTCGCAGCCTCGCCCAACAGCAGCCACGCTTCCCTGTGCCTGGCTAATGGGGGCGCCTTGGCGGGTGATCGTTGTCATTTATTCCTGTCAGGTCAGATCCTGCCGGGGCCGCGGCGATGCCAAACGTGATGAATGCAGCGTCACCGGAGCTGCTGATTATAAATGCTTCTAACCTTCCAACACAGAGGAGGAAATGGGTGGAAATGAGAGCCAAAACGCTGTGTGATCTGAGCATTTGGGTTTTAGGTTCACAACTTTTACAAACCTGTTGCAAAACACCTCTATAGCTGCTACTGGGTAATGATACAGTCTGCAGCCAATAACCAGACATTAAGGTCTTATGGGTATTTATAGATTTTGCGTTTATACATTTATTACAGTTATTTTTTATATCCTGAACTTGCAGTTTATTTTAGATACAACTTACCAGATGTACTAATGTCTGCAAATTGACGCATTGTGTTTCTACAAGGAAAATGTCTGTGGCTCTAATCAAAGATTCCTATATTTTCTGATTGATGACGAAGGCTCTAAGGCATGAAAATAACATGTCAGACCAATCATTGCTTCCCCACTTCATTGTTGCAGAAGGTCAAACTCTGCCCGGTTTTATCCTGTTACCAACTCACTGAAATCTCTCCAGCGAGCCAGCGCTTCTTTCTCTCTCCCTCCCAACACTCATTTGAATTGAATATGCACCTGTTGCTTTGTCTGTGGGCTTTTCAGTCAATATGAGTGGGCGGTGAGGCCGTTAGGAAAGACCTGGAGGATGTTTCATTGATTGCGTTGGTTTGAATTTCCGCAGATTTGATCTCTTACTCCCGTTATTTAGCTACGACTAGTCTGGCTATCTCCTGCTGGGCGACACATCCTCTTATAATAACTAATTCTGGGAAGCATCCACTTGCTGTGCACTATTGACTCAGCTGCTGAGCTAGAGGCTTCATTGCTTCTCATATTTGAATGCACAGCACACCTTGCCTGCCAGTCAGCTCGCTTCGCCCCCACTTGTCACCACTGTGATGGGTTTTCGCACAGAGCACCCGGCAGAAAGTTTAGTTATAAGTGTTTGGGTTCATTTTCTGAATTTTAAACTGTGAGAGAGACAGGCAATGGACAATATAAATGGAAATTGGCTCACAATAAAGAGTTTGAACTTGAACTCAAACAACAGTAGCCACACTGTTATTATTGTCTGCTAATGGGTTCTGAACGTATATCCAGCTGCCACCAAGGCTTTTACAGCTGCTAAATAATAAATGAACAGCGCAATCACAGCCTAATTTGGCAGACGTGGAATTAAACCGACTACCAGCGATGGCTTTCTCCTAATCTATGATTAACAAGATCAGTTTGGAACAAAAGTGAGCCTCTCATATAAACCCTCTGTCTCTCTGTCGTACAGGTGCGTCTGATGTGGAGAAGGCTCTGATGAAATCGCTCTTTTCCAACTACAACCTGAAGGTGCGGCCAGCAGTCAGGGCCGAACAGAGGGTGGTGGTCCGAGTGGGTATGGTCCTCTCCTCCTTCGTTGGACTGGTGAGGCACGAACACTTACATGCATATACACCCAGTACATGCACGACCCAAATATAAGGAAACAGCACCAGATGTATAGGATATGAAAAGAGTCCACCAGCTCAACAGCACGTGATGTTTAGAGGAGAAGGTCTTTTAACATTTCTCAGTTGAAGGGCTGTATTGAAGGCTGACATAATAATACCAAGCAGCATTAATATGTGCCATCGAGTGGATGATCCAATATCACTACCTCAGTAGGCCTACATCATAGATACCAATGCAAAATCTGTCAACAGCTGTGACAGAAGGTGTCTTATGAATGTCAAAGAGGGAACTCTGGCCAATACAAAATGTCGTAGAGACTAATGCATGTTTTCTTTCATTCATGAACATGTTCGTGGTGTTGTTAGTATGCAAACTACTTTAACTTTATCATACTGTACTGTATGTAGTCAAAGAATAGTCTGGCTGTTTTTCTAGGTTTACTATACACTGAAAATAGCTTCAAAACAGAAGACAGTCTGTGACAGTCTGGACATGAAACCTCCTGGGACACGTGTATCTCTTGTGCTTCTCCTCTCTTATTGCTGACATTTTACAGGTCTGCTTCAGCTCCATCTCTGATAAATACATATTTAAAAGCAAATCCCACTCCCAACTACAGATGTCTCTTCAAAGGTTCCGAGCACAGTAGTCGCTCCCCGTGCTGAGGACCACCTATACTCCTAAAGCTGCAAATGACAGGACGACAAGAAGTGGCATATTTAGCACAAAATGAAGTGCTACTTTTAATTCAAAACTGTCACTATGGCAGCCATCTGGTTTAGAATTCAGTGCTTGCTGTCCTGCTGAGTCAAATGGCACAAAGAGTCACGCCACTGTTGTGAAGTACTGCTGGGAAATAGTGTTTTAGCAGCAGGTACTGACTGGGCCTCTGTCTGTGTGACTGCACACAACAATGCACACACACACACACACACACACACACACACACACTTAGTCATGTGTCCATCACTGACTTACATTCAATGCCCTAACCTTTACTCTAACCTTAACCCAAGTCTTCACCTAAAAATTGACTGATGCACATGATTAGGACTTGTGTTTTGTTCCTATGAGGAAGACGAGTCCCCACAATGTGACTGTGTAAACACACACAAACACACACATCAGGTCACTTCAGCTGTTCCTTAATTTCCCCTCGGCTCTCTTCTCTGCAGCACCCGTATGTACACACTGACACGCATCCCCACAGTGTCACATTTACATACACATCTACAGTGACCATGCTTCTTACAGCTCCACTCAAGGTCAGTCCCGCTCTGGAGAGGAAGTCACATGGGACCCTTAAGTTCTGGAGTGGAACGATCTTGAACACCGACCCACTTGGACGCTCGGCTCCCCCCTCCCCGTCCGCCCAGAACTAGTCGGCTGGATAACCGCAGTGTTATTATTAACTTTGCCCTCAGTGGGACATCCTGAGGTGAATTCAAGCAGTTACAGGAAGTATGAGTATGTGATAGGTCAATGATGAGATGTGTGGGTGAGAGAGAGAGAGTCAGTCAACCTCCCTCCCCCTTCCATGTTCTTGTCCCAGCTGTCTCCCTGACATTCCTCCCAGCGTTTTAAATAGCAGGCCCGGCTCAGGGAAGCTCCACCTTCCTGCTGGATAGACAATCACAAGCATACAGACACACACACATGCGCACACTCGCATGCATATTTACGCCTACAAGCATCTTTTCCGAAGCGTACATCATGAGCGCCATCCTGAAGTCATGGGTGTGTGTCCGTCGCTGCCAAACCAGCTAGTTTCTCAAATGACTATCAGCTGTTTTGTGTGCTGGAGCTACTGTCAACAAGTAGAGGCTGTATTTCCAGCATGTGGCGGATGTCCAACGGCAGCACTGAGACTATGTTTACATATATACTTCAATATCAACATCTTTCTCCAGAACCACTCGACCTACCTTTAATGGTTTGGTATTAAAACAATTCTCAAAAATCTGATTTTTAAAAAAAAAAGCAGCTGCTCAGTTGGGTATGTTATTTTTTTTTGGACGTAATAACAGAGCAAACTTTTACAGCAAAGCAATACTGACATTAATCTGGCTCATGCATCGTCACTGGATTTGGGCCAAATTCTTAAAACTAATTCTAAACAAAGCCTTTCGAATAAGCTCAGAAAATATTAGTGAAAAGGCAATTTTGGATGTTCTTGTTAAATGACTGTTTAAAGGGACATTCCCCTTTCAGACATGCATCCATTTACATTAATCTGAAGCCGATGTAACATGTCGGTCCCATGTCTCAATAAGCACCACTGCCATTTTTAAGTAAAAGTCATGATGGCAACCTTACTAGGTTTCAACACGTCTGTTTTGAATGCCGTCAGATTAACGCAAAGGTTTCAGGTTGAGAAATACTGGAATGTTGAAAATCACCACAACACTGCTTGTAAGATGCCATGTGGTGAGAGTGTTGTGTGTGTGATCATTGAGAGAAGCACCAATAACATGTACCTTATTTTTTTGTTTGCAGAACATGAAGAATGAAGAAATGAGCACAACTGTCGTCATGAATCTGGTGAGTGCGTTTATGTGTCAGTGCTCGTTGCACTGAGGCAAATTGGAGTTGGCTTTTGGAAACGTTAGTGGTGAATCTAAAGCTTTCCCAGCACGCAATGTAAGGTCTATGAGCGGGTTGTTTGAGGGACACAAGAGCTTGATTTCACATTATTTTGACCAACTCATCTGTGACTCCAGCTCCACTGAAAATAAGCGTATTAGCATGAGATTTCCTTGGTGTAGAGCGTGCTACACAAATAACCAAGCCAGAACAATTGGAGTAGTCATAATAATACAGAGCGTATGCAAAATGAGAAAATTATGCAAATGTTGTTTTGTTATGCAACTGCAAATGCGCAGGGGGCTCGTCCCTCTGGAATCTAATTACAGCAGCGGAAAAATGAACTGATAAACTGATGAAATGACAAATTGGTTACATTTGTAAATGCAAAGTTTCTCCCTTCCGTCATTCTCTGTTTCCCTCTTGTCCCTGACCTTTTTATGCACTCGTGAAGTTCTGTGCATTTCTGTGTACGTAAACAGGAATGGACGGATCATCGCTTGTCGTGGAAACCCAAGGAACACGATGGGATCGAGGTGCTGCGTATCCCCTCGGGGAAGGTTTGGCTGCCGGACATCGTCCTCATCAATAAGTAAGCAGGAGCACTGCACTCACATTTACATGAATTAATCAGAACCAGAGAGTTCAGAGGAGAAACCGTTTGGCCACATTCCTCCAGATTTTAGTTTTTGTCTAGGATGTTTTCTTCCTTGGCTCTAAGGGCCATTTTGTTTTTACCCTCCTGCAAATATTGACGTGCCTGTTGTTTGAAAGATTTGTAGAAGAAGATATGGCAACAATATTACCAATTTCTTTATTACAAAAAATATTTTTTTTCCTTCCACTGACACAGACTTTAGGTCATGTTTGTCTATTCATTCAGTCAGAGCTGTTATAGATCCTCATTCCACTGCTTCCCTGCTCCCAACTGCTGTTAGTTATATAATCAACTTTGAGTGTGTTCCTTACACCTCCTCAAGTTCATGATAAATTCTTTTATTTATTTAGTCTTTTGGTTGAGAGGAGGTGATGCTGAAGATGAAGTCAGCATTGTAAATCTGTATAACCCTCCACTGGTCATGCTGGATATATCCCAGACAGTGTGCCAGTGTCGACCAGCTAGAACGAGCGGAGCATCTTTTAAGATGTTCATGTAGGACACTTTGCTTTTTTTCTGTGAACAAATAATATGACCTTGCTCTTTCAAATTGTATGCGGTGCACACAAAAGTGCAGCTGATACACCGGTCCTTCTCATTAACGTCCGTAGAGAGCAGGATGTGTCCAAATACCAAGCATAAAGAGGTGACTTTGTATAAAGTATAAGAAAGTCAGTCAAGACAGTCAACAACCAGGAGACGGTGTCGGTAAAACCACAAGCCGTCCATGACTGGTTTGCAAGTGGATTGTAAACAGTTTGAATGTGTAAAGTTGTGTTATTGCTGAGACCAGCTTGTTACATGTTGCAAGTCTGAACCATGTGTATAAATCTGTTTATTAATTGATTTTTAAGCATTTCATTACTTATTGAGTTTTCTTTATGTGTATTTAGTGGAACTAGATTTTGTCATTTCTGCTCCAGAGTTTGTGCAGCAGGAAAAGGACAGTTTTTTTCTCTATGTATGTCCACTGTTCAAGAAATACAGATACAAAATAAAGACAAGTTGCAGTACTTAAAACAAGTAAAGCACAGCCACAAAGCATCTGTCACCACATTGAACATGAAGCGTTTCCAGTTTTTCAATGTTCTTGCACAGCACAGAAAACATTGGCAAAGTGTGGCCTAGTGGCCTTTTGGGGTTAATGCAGCAACTGTAAACGTCCCTGTTTCACGTCCAGCCAGAGATCTTTGTTACATGTTGTTCCTCATCTCTCCCCTCTCTACTGCTGTCTGTCTAATGAAGGCATACAATGCCCAAAAATACTTTCTTTTCAATCCCAGTGGACACTTTCTAGAGCTGTGATGCAGCCAGAAAAACTAGTTTTGCCACATGTTCATAAAAAATTGAGTAACCCATGAAATGCATCATTAAATATTAATATCGCAACATTTGTCAGTAATTATAGCCACTTGTAAACACTCACAAGTTAATTCCACTCTCTCTTTACTGGCCACACATGAGCCTTGAGCGAGGCACTTTGCTTATGCACACAGTGGCTGGAAAAGGCAGCAGATTGTTTGTAGTGTGATGGAGCCGGAACATCAGAGGACATTAGGTTAAAGAGCCAGCACAGGTACAGTACCTATATAATGGAAAAACTCCATGTCACAGCATTCATTTAGAAAATTTAGATACTTTAGAACAGCGAGTGTAGTTTATTCTTCTTACACCTCCGCACACACACACGCACACACACACACACTCCTATTAACACTGCTGTAAATATCCCCACTGCTCCATTCATCAAAACTTTATAGGCAATTAAGCAGCATGGCTCCCTGAAAACTAAGATGATGGCATCGCTCAGCTACTTCAGCCCGGGGGGGGCGCTCACTCGGAACCACACACACACACACACACAAATATATATGTACCCTTCTCTGTGAGTGTATGATCAATGCTGGCCATTTTAGCAGTAGCGCCTTCGCAAGGGCCGGGGCCCGCTTTAAGGACACAAGCTTAAATTAACAGAGCTGTAAAAACCCAACACAGCAGCCTGACAGACGGCCAAATCTGTGTTTAATTGACTTGATGCCTTTGTTGTGTACAGAGTTATGATCTCAATAGCCACAACTGCTCGGTATACATCCGACATTAGCGCTGCACTTAGAGGTGTCCCGTGAAATGTGTCGAGTTCCTCCGTTTCATCCACACCAATTAAAATGTTTTAGCGGGGTCTTGCAGTGTGGGCCTGCAGCCAAATGTTGATGTACTCTATAGCTGTGGTGAGAGAATGGAAGGAGCGGTGCGAGTGCAATAATCAGACATACGAGATATGGTTACTCAGATGCTGCTCACTCTGACCGGAGCTTTACCCTGTTCTTCCTTTGTAGGCGGTGTTGTGCTTTCCTGCAAAAAACAGAGGTTGAGTGAAAGGAAGTGGGATGAAACAAAGACCTCAGGCCAGATGCAAACCTGGAACGCTGCTTTTTTCATGATATGCACAGCAGAGTCAGCAGCATAAACTGTTAATGTTGCTTATATCTGTTGAAAATGGCTTGGTGTCTGACAAGGTTATAGGTTGAGGTTATACTCAAGGCCTGGAAACTAAATAGTTTTCTGATCAATTATCAAGATTAATATGAGCATTTTTGGTTCTGGCTAAGTTTAGGCAGGAAAGTCTATTTGGTTAGAGAGAGATTGAGGTCGTGGTTCATTGTCTGTCGAAAGACTCAAACAGCATTCTCTGATTTCAATGTCAGACGCTTTGTACACCCAAAAGCTTTTGCGGTGCTATAACAGCATCACGCTACCACCACCGTTGCTTCTGACGGTCATAATTCAGGCCACAAGAGATCCCTTCAAGTGTTTGAAGAGATGACCAATGCTGTTATTGTTCTTGTTAGGTCAGTCCCTGTATTCCAGGTTAGACAAAACACGGTATGGGCCAATGCAATACAAGACAATTTGATGCAATACAACATGTTGTCATACTGCATAAAACAAAACAGAATGACTGTACTGTGTTGTTTTCACTGACTGGAAAATCCCCACAAGAAAAAGTTCACCTTTTGTTTGATCCTTAACTGGAGACTATCCCAGCATGCACTGTAGGTGGAAGGTAGTAATATGCCCTCAGCAGGTCAAATACTGTATGTAAATTAGTCTATTGCTGCAATCGGTTACATCTGCACGTGTTTGTAATATAGAAAGGTCCAACATGTAGTCTACCATGTACATTTAGTCTACTTGTCCTTTACTCAATTCTTCATCCAGTCTATGCTACTGTCATGTCTTATTTAAGCAGTAAGGCAGTCAACTGAAAGTAGCTCAAAATTGTGTGTGTGAAGAAAGATGCAACAAACCTCAGTCGAAGACTTTAAGGAATCTGTAACCTCTTTAAGAAACAGTAACATACAGGTTAACTTTATAAATCTCTGTTTGCAGTAATGACGGGGTGTTTGATGTGGCCCTGCACGTCCACGTTCAGGCTTATAGTAACGGCCGAGTCACCTGGACCCCCCCTGCACTCTACTGTAGCTCTTGTGGAGTTAAGGTGAGCTTCAACTTATTCTTACGCTTTCCATTCATGTCCTTCTGAGCTCGCTCCACCTCTTCCTCCTCTCTGACTCCTGCGACGTCCCTGTTCGTTTCTCCGTCCAGGTAACATATTTCCCGTTCGACTGGCAGAACTGCACCATGCAGTTCCGCTCCTACACGTACGACTCGACGGAGATAGACATCCAGTACACGCTGGACTCGAGGGGCAACGAGATCAGGGAGATCCAGCTGGACGAAGCTTTCAGTGGTGAGACATTGGTGGGGGACACATGAGAGGATGGATGGAGGGATAGGTAATAGAGGACTTTTAGGAAGGAAGGGAAAAGTTTGATGACCCGGAACACAATTTTTAAATGAATGAATTTATGAAACATTAAGTGTGTTTACACAAACAGTCTCATTTTATTTTTAGGGGAAAAAGTAAAAGATAAGATAAACCTTTATTCGTCCCACAGTGGGGAAATTCACAAAAGATATAAAAGGCAGCAACAGTAAATGACATTGTAGTCGTAATTAGGGTGGATATCGTTTTCTCTTTTTAATTTTCTCTCATGAGGCATTTTATGCTCGCTTTTGCTTAATAGTCAAAGTGTTTTTCACTTGTTTGCACTTTTGTTCGGATCCTCGCATTTTATGCCGAGTCGTTGTTGCTTGTGCTGCCGTCATTTTGCTGATCTGAATTCTTACAATGCCGATGTTTCTCCAGAGGGCGGCGAGTGGCACATCAGACACAGGCCGAGCAGGAAGAACATGAACGATGACCAGTATGAGGACATGACCTTCTACCTGATCATCGAGAGGAAGCCTCTGTACTACGTCTTGAACATCATCCTCCCCTGCATCCTCATCACCATCATCGCCATCTTTAACTTCTACCTGCCCCCAGACGCAGGTATACCAACAATACAGAATAATACACACAAACCAGTGAGCTCAAATAGTCCAAAGTATGCAGCTTCCACATTGATGTAGCTTTGTTTGGGATTATACTGCCTTATCATCGCTCTCGAAAAACTCCTAAGACCGTTTCCTAATTGTGTTTGTGTGGTCTGGTTGAATTGGGCGATCACACATTCGTCCAATTACTGGCACAAAGGGATTCAATTTCAGATTAGATACTTGTTTCCCATTGAACACTGCCGAATCAATAACCTCGAAAATGGAAAAAGTAAAAATCAGGCTCACAACTGCTGAGAGTAATCAGCTGTACTTTGTTCACAACGCTCACATGGCTCAAACATGATTTCTGTAATGGACTTGTTTACATGGATTCATTGGGTGATCAGTCTGTAGGCGTTCGCCGCCGCACACAGCAGCTTTGCTTTGCACCGTGAATACAAGATCCAGGCTACTTCAACTACTGACTTTTATGTGCATTTTGTTACCAAAAACAGAGTAAAATGTTTTAATTGAAAGATACGTATTAAGATTTTGACTTTGTACCAGTTAAGATAATCAGAGGAACATGATCCATCTCTCATGCACATAACAGACTGTGACTGTTTCAAGTTGATCCATGGAAGAAGAGAGTAGCATAAAAGTGAAAAGTGTGAGAAGTCTGATAAATAAGCTTAAGATGAACCTCAGCAAGAGTCCAGGCCAAAATAACAAACCAACAAACCCTTGATAGAAATACAACCACAATACTGAATGAACCACCCAATCAAAAGATTAACAACACAACAATCAGTCAATTCAACTTAAAGTCAATTTAGTGTATTTTAACATTTCCACATTCAGCTTTGGAGAACGCAACAATGACCAGAACAGCATGTGATAACATATCAACATAGCGACTCTTCAAGAAAGAGGTGGCTATTCTTTTTCCCAGTTGAGCCGTTTCGCCCTGGAGCATGAATCCATAATGAGGCATGGCGTCCCATAAGAGCCTGCTCCTTCGCTCACACACTGCATCGCCTTGTGCAATGACTCATTTAAGCTCATAATACAAGGGCACAGAGAAAAACCTTTAGCCTATAGCTACGGGGAATTGTTTCTGGGAATTTTAATGACACGAAGAGGAGTTTACATTCTGTAATTTGACATAAATTACACTTTTCTATAAGCTGATTTTAATATCGTCGACATGTCTTAAATTTTGCTCCGTATTAAGCACTGGTCATAAATTAATAAATCTAAATATAGCATTTATGTCGGCAGGTAGATGTTATATAGAATTAAAGAGATAAAATAACAAATTGAAAAAGAAAGATAAAACTTGAAATGACGTCAATGTTGCTAACGTCCTGGCTACAGCCCTGTAGTGTGGCGCGTGTGTGTGTGTGTGTGTGTGTGTGCTCTTCCTCCTTTCCTTTCACCCTCTGCTTGTGGGATATCTCAAGGCCTGCGCTCCTGCACCGTCTGCAGACGTGTATGCTCAGAGAGTATGACCCTCCCACCTGACAAGTAAAGGACAGTGAAGTGGTAATCCACGAAAGCTTTTTTTAAAATTCCACAACATTTTTGAGCGGCACCTTCCATAGACCGCCTGCCAACCAACACTCTGACATGTTGAGCTGCTGTGGTGATGCAGATTGATGAAGTGTGGGAGGGAAATACCTCGGCTTTGACAGTAACTCTCCACGGGAACATGCACAACTCTAATGCACATCAATTTCTCATTACCCAGCAACTCGAACCAATCTGAGGTAAACACAGTTTGTAAGTGACCAGTGAAATACACCTGGGAGGCCTCGCTCTATTGCCAATCAGCTTCACTTAGAATTGGAGATGAATTTTCCATTAGATTCATTACTGGTGAATTACATGGACCAGCTGCTGCTAAAGTAGTAGATCTCACTCTGCTGAAGGAGAAACAAACCTTGTCCTGGTTAAAACAGATGAGTCGTAACATGCCATAATTGTTACTTTTGTCAACAAGAGTAAATAGTGAACTCCGACTTCCATGCAAATGATCTAATATGATGGTGTAAGATCATTTCCACATTGTTAAGTACGTACATTTTTGTTCCCTGCCAGGAGAGAAGATGGGTCTGTCGATCAACGTGTTGCTCACCCTCACTGTGTTCCTGCTGCTGCTGGCCGACAAGATCCCAGAGACGTCGCTGGGCGTCCCCATCATCGTCAACTACATCATGTTCACCATGATCCTGGTCACGTTCTCCGTCATCCTCAGCGTGGTCGTCCTCAACCTGCACCACCGCTCGCCCAACACCCACCAGATGCCCATGTGGGTGCGCAAGGTGAGCTCCCTGCCTCCATGTGGGGCAAAATACCACATAACATGGTGACAGATTTACATTGAAAATCAAACTTTAGGAAGAATAAATGAAAATATTGGTTGAAGTAAAATGTGGCCTTGAAGTAATTCGTTCACTTAATGTTAATTTTTGTGATAGGTTGGTGTGACTGCGGCGATAGTTAATGTTGGGGCAGACTCCTGGATTAAGTCGGCACAGTCCTCAACACCCTGAACCTCATGTTACACCATTAACCTCTATCAGTGGCTGTTGCCCTCCCTGTACATTATGTGCAGCTAATTACAGGCCTGAGCAGCAGCTCTATACTTTGCTCCAAGTACTGTCACGCTCTCAGGGAACATTCACCTCATACACAGGTGATTTGCGTGGTTTAATGGAACCGAGCTGCTCGGTGCTGGACTGATGAGGGAAAAGAACATTATAGGTTCTGCTTCTCTTCTCTCCTACTTTTCAAACCATTAATGTTGTTGAATGTGGAAAGGAAAGATTTGTGCACAGAGCATTAGCAGTGGGAAATTTATGGATGTTCAAGTAAGTGTTTTTCTCTTTCCTGACTTCTTGTAATACAGTCGTTTTTTTCCCTTAAAGCTGCACTCATCAATAGTTTCATACAAGCAGTGGATCAAATGACAAAGTGACAAAGTTTTTGCATTTTTCATGGCACACGCCATTTTGGTTCAGTCTCAACAGGATTATTTCCAGCAGCAATCAGCTGTTACTCATTGAAAAAGGTCTGATAAACCCACTGTGTGCTACATGTCCAGCACCAAACTGCATCGTGCTTGTGAACACAGTGAAGCATTTAGCAGCTGAGAAGTCAGATATATTTCTCAGGAGCTGGTGGAGACCAAAACAAAGTTAAAAGCAGAGTGTGTATTCTGGCAAATGTTTCCAACAGCAATATAAACTTTATGAGGCATGTGTATATGCATTTATGATGTATGTCAGGATATTGTTCTGCTGCCCCTTTGATTAATTGAGGATATAAATCTGTGTGAAACAAAGAGACAGTTGGTGTTTTTTAGAACTTTGTACATTGTCTATGACAAAAGTAAAGTGCAAGCTGCAGTGAAGCCGATACTAATTAGAAATACCAAACAAGTAAGAAATAATATGCAGACTTTAATGCAGTGCAGCAGTTTATGGAATGGCTGTGGTGAATTAGAAAATCCAAATGATCTCATTCTAATATAAATCATCCCTGACAAAATGGCATCTATCCATGCTACTAATACAATAATGATATTCTAAAAAATTAGGGGAAGTATTGACTTTTCTTCTCTAAGCATTCTTTTATTACAGTTATGTTCTAATGGCACCTCTTCAAAGCTGCGCATTTAGCCCTGCCATTTTTCAAATGAATCTTCACATCTTAGCCAATTAGCAGAAATTTTATATAAGCAGAGAAGAAGTCCTACATTTTGAGATCAATTCGAGTGTCCATTTTTGTAAGTGTGTCAAACGTGTCTTCACCAGAGCAGTCAAAAACAACAGAAAAGGACACTTTGCTCCCTGGACAGACATCATCTCTGCTGCTTTGTCTTCCATCTCCATCTTGACGGTTGTTTTCAGCGTCTCATTATCTTTCTGAGGCTGAGCTCTCTCCTCCTCGGGTCACCGACCGGAGTCCTCTGGGTGTCAAGTGCAGCCTTGGTGGCTTTCAGCTCATGTCTCTCAGCTCCTTCAGCCCTGATGTTGCTCTGAATGCTCTCTGCTGGTACGATTGTGCTGCACACAGAGTGGCCATCGTTGTGATATAAGGTCTTTGCAGATGAAGTGGAGCTCTCCAGGGTGCAGTTTTCGCTCTCATATTCACGGCTCATGATTTATCTAGTAAGAAATCTAACAGGTGTCACACAGGGTCAGTGAGAAAATGGGTTCAGGTGTATGTTAAAACCAAAGGCTTGAAATCACATAGTCACTTTGAAGCATTTCCTGGATCCACTTGTATTTGAACAGGTGTCACGAGTGGAAGGTAACAGAGCAGAACCAATGATGGGGTATATTGGGAAGTGATTCAGATCACCATGATTTAATCATATGAACTGAAACTTTCAATCATCCTTTGCTACATTAACTACACTATTGTTGCATTCAAAAATAACATCCAGTTTTTTTGTATTTTATTTACCTTTGTTATCATTTAATCAGATTGTCCGCCATGTTTTTCCACAAAATGAAGGGCAACATGGTTTCTCAATATCTTGTCCACACTGCTGAGGATCAAATTTTGATGGGGAAATATTCATTCATTTGTTTGTTTTTTTGTTTGTTCACCAATCGTATTTTATTATAGAGTGTGCAAACATTCTGGAATCCACTTTCCATCCGTCTCTGTCTCTCTCTTTTTTTGTTGTTGAATATTTCATATTTTTGTATGTCTTTAATTTGTTGTTGTTCTTTGTCTCCTTTTTGTTTATCACGTGTTAATTACTTTGATTTATCAGTATTTAGAAATATGTAACTGATATATCATATTTAATAGTATTTTCTGATCTGGCCAACTGTTTGTTCCTTATGACACACACACACACACACACACACAGGCCATGTCTTCCAGCTGCCTCTGTCTGGCTGCTCTTTGCTGTGATCATGTCTCTGTGTGTGACTCCCTGCTCTGCTGTCCCACACAGGACAGTCTGTAGGAATGTGACAGGTGTTGTGGTGTACTGGGAAACATAGACCGAAAGGCCAGAGGAGGTCACTCATAAAAACATGGGCGTATTTGACTCTTCTTTCAAACTGCAGGTCAAGCTGCGTCACCTCACGTTTCATCCTCCATCGTAGCTGCAGTACGGTGTGATCCTGGCCAGTGGGCTATTATTGACATCCATCTGTCAATACAGGCGAGATGAGAGTCATTTCAAAAGAAGGATGTCCCAGCTCTTCAAAGTGCAGATAAAAGAGCCATTTACAGAGGCAAACAGCATTTATGATATTGATCAAGACGAACATTTGGCCCAATCATTTGCTGTTTTATCTTCAAGTCAAATTCCTCTGCTATTCTTCTGAAAGGCAGAAACAACTGATGGTTATATAAAAAGAAAATTTACTTGATTTGTCTTAGGTTTTTATCAAACATTTATTTCGATTTAATTACACACAGATAGGTGGCAGGTGCCCACAGCTCAGAGCTCCACTGGAGCATCCACACTTTACGCTCTTTGCTCAAGGACACCTTGAGAGTGGACGTTGAAGAATTGGAAAGCGTTACCCATTAGGTTTCCCCACCCACATCATTCAGCGGCAACTGTTCTCAAAGGTTATCTCTCTGCTAAATTCAACATTTGGACTCATTTTTCAGCCTTAATAGGCAAATACAGGGCGAGTGCATTTCAGCTGTTCCATAAATCACCAAACAGGAATCCAAACAAATTGATTTTTATTACCAGGGAAGACGATGGAGGTCTTGGAGAGCCAACAAGCTATTGACTGAAAGAGGAAAGTACAGTTAAATAACCTCCTGTTCTTCAATGTGGTTTGGAGTCAGGGAAATACACACATGGGTATTTTGACATTTCTGATTTCCAGTTTTAACTCTCTGTATTCACATCAAAACAGAAGTGGAAGCATAAGCTGAAATTGGTTTTCATCTCTCCCTTCCTCTCAGATTTTCATCCACATGCTGCCTCCTTACCTGGGCATGCTGCGGCCAAAAGTGGAGACCCCCCTGTCCCTGGAGACCATGCCCCGCCGAGAGAAGAAGGTCATCCCCATCAGCAAAGTGGCTGACGAATACTTTATCCGCAAGCCCGACTCCTCCATCCTCTTCCCTAAGCCCAACAGGTGAGAGCACACCCACTCCTGGTCCAGGGTCACACTATCAGTGTGTACATTACTGCACTGTGATTGAACTGTGAACAGACTTTTATACATACAAAGTCACACACAAACAGACACTGCTGTTATATTTGTGCGACTAACAAGAAGCAAAAATTGCCTCAACTATCTGTGTGAACACAATTTCAGAGTAGGTAAGCGTGGCGTATTTAATAGACTTTTTCTTAGTCATGCACACGTTGACAGTAATACGTTGCTACAATATGTTACAAACATATTACAGTTTAAAAACATGAAATGATCATTATGGTGTTCTTGAGTACATTTCTGAGGTTATTGCTTATGTTCTAATAGCCTGTAGTCACACAGACGTGTCGTAATTGATTGAAATCTTCTGCAAATGTCTGGACTCATTCTTTATCTTTCTCTTTTTTGTGTGTTTGTGTGTGAATGATTTCAAGCACGATGCACTGTATGACCTCAGCCTATGAAGGAGCACTACACATAAAAGCTTTGATTTCAATGTTTTATATCCACTACATAATCCATATCTGAGCCATCTTCAGCGTGGGTTGTATGTAAAATGAATTACTTTGTGTGGTAGAAGTGATCAAAAACACATTTAAAGCGAACCAAAATATTAGATAGCACTTTGAAATTCAATAATTTATTTATCTTTTCCTGTGTTTAGTATTCATAGAGTTTGAGGTTAGGGTCTGTGTAGCAGGTTATCTTTGAAGTCACTCTCGCTCTACATAAATTAGCTTAACCAGTTACCTCAGATATGGCAAGACAGATGTTTTACACACATCTTATCCTCTGATAGCTGTCCCGCAGAAAATCGAGGTGATGCACAGACATGGTTTAGGTGGTTCACTGCTTTGCTCCAGGCTGCACTAAAGACTCACATCTCACAAGTCACTCTCACATATTACATATCCTGTGTGTGAATATCACAGTGTCATTTTTTATAAGCTTGCAGTAAAAGCTGCTCAAATCCAGTTATAGTCCATTTCTGAGGCGTTGCAAGGTAAGAACTGATCAGAGAAGAGAAGTTGTTTCAGAAGTAAAATCCAGCTCTTCACTTTCTGACTTTTGGTTTAGACTGTGAGAAGTGTTTAGATAGAAGTTGGCAATATTCAAAACTGTAGTTGCATCATGCTTTTACAGTTTTTCCAGAGTGCTGCCTCTGAAGCTGTTGAGTAAGGAGCTGTGTTTGACCAATGTTGGCCCACAAATTGGCGACAAACCTTTTTAACAGTCTAACCCCAGTCTCTGTGGTGTGTACACAGGAAATGAGCGACCTTGCTCGGGTGAATTTGGAGCGAGGAGCTTTGCATCCTGGGAACCAGCTACTGTGTGACTTAACCAGCCGGTCTCCCTGCCGCTCTATTAATACACACCAAAGACCTTCCTCGCAGTCTGTAGCCGTCTCTCGCTCTCCATCCTGTGAGAACTGAAATATGTCTGGAGGGAGAGGCTGGAGGCGGAGGATCGTTGCTAAAATAATAATGACCCGCACAAATCGACTCTGACACATTAGAGCGGGGCGCTACGTGTTTAGGTGAAAGAACGGGTGACGGAAGAAGGAGGGAGGCTCTATTAGAGCGATGTGATGAGACAGCAGTATCTCTCTCGGGCCCACACATACGCACACACCTTCTTAATTGGTTTTAGTGCATGTCTTGGCACCAGACGCAGCCAGTTTTAGTTGAATTAGTCTCCTGAACAGTCATTTACTTCTCGCTGATGAAGTGCTACTTTGAGCCACGTAGGAGGGAAAAGGGAGGAGGGGTTAAGAGGCCAAATTTGGTCTCTCTCGCCTCCTCTCTTCTCTCTCTCTCTGTTTCTGTCTGACGAGGCTCCACCTTCTCCAGGTCACAGCCTCCTCACCTGCCACGCTCGCCGGAGCAGCAGCGATGGCAGCGCTGCATTGTAAACCTTTAAACTGCAGCACTGAATACCAAGCAGCTCCACTCTCTGACCCGGCTGTCCAGGTTAGCCTCCGTTTGAATGGTTTCCAGTTAAAAACACAGTGCCACACTGTCCTCTGGTGGTGAGCTGCCTGACCTGCAACTCATCTAGAGTATTTTATTATTTTCTTTAAGGATCTAAAAAATTGACGTGAAAGAGGTGTTTAATATTTGAGGTGTTTAATAAGAAACAGATGTTTGTAAAAAGCACAGTCCAGCTGTTCTGCAAGGAGAATAATGTCAATTTGCTGGAGCGTTTGTTTGAACAAGGTCATGGCAGTGACCTAGAGAAGATGAGTTTTAGGGATTTTGTTAAAGGGTAATACTGCTCAAAATAAAAAAGAAAATACACTATCTCTGGTTTTTATCGTTTAATATGGCTTTTACAAACTGTATGTACAGGTACACACTTAAAGTACTACAGACATTTCAGGCGTGCACACTTTTGGTATAACCTCAGAATAAAGCTCAGATAATCTGGCAAAAGTGAGTGTATGATTATAAAGAGAGAGACAGTTCTCAGCATCTACTTTGGTGAGTACAGTGTAATCTACAAAATACACAATAAGCCAGAATTCTGCTTTCATTTCAGAGGCAGCGTCATTTCTCAAGCAAGCATTTTATCTGTGAGTCGTGCTGTATCACCACTTAAAGTCATAGGAGTATTAGAGCTCCGTGTCTGACGCTCTACTGGAAGCAGCTGAGAGAAATCTGTGTGTCATTGTTCAAGGACACTCTGTGCGATTATGCATAGAAATGCAGCGGGGGAAGTCAGAGCAGCAAAGGTTAAACGAGTAATGCTTTGAGTTTCTTCAGTCGCTGTGCATTAAAGCAAGACTTTTAAAAGTGTGAAATACATTCGTCCTCTTTCAAATCAAAAACTGAATTCAGAAGCTTTCAAAAATGCTCCTTTGCTCTATTCAAGAGGTTTTCTGCTATAGTCCTTCTTGGTCTGGTATGACTGCTGGTAATGTTAACAAAGTTTAGCTAGATATTTGTGCATAGTTGACATTTCTGGCAAACTTACATAGTCTCACTTTAATGCGCAGTGGAGTTGCCCAGTGATCAAAAACAGTTTTATGATGAAGCTCACAACAGTGCGAATGCCTGATGATTCAAAGCCTATGAAAGTAAATAAGGATATTGGAAAAGAACACAAGGCCCTACAAAAACAAACAAAAGTCAAAGCTGCTCTTGATAATGCTTTACTTTATTGAGTATGAAAATGAAAGATTTTTGTACATTAGGAAGTCTTTTAGCTTTCATATGCACAGCTGTGAGCCTTCACTTCCTAAGTATAAAGGATAGCAGACAGGAACAGGTTCAACCAAGTTCCCTCCATTTCTTTGACTTTTGAAGGACAGAATTTCATGAGAGAAAACGGTCAACCTCAGCTCTATTATACAGTTTAGGCTGATAACAGCGCCCTAGAAAATCCTTCCTTCCTTATGGTTTCTGACTTTATTTCTTAATTATTATTTTTTTAAAGAACAAAAACAATTTGACTTACAGTTCGACCTGTCCTGTGGAAAGTTATGAGCGGCAGCAAGCTTCTCCCAGCTTCCCACAGCGACTGCTGGCACACAGCAGCAGCTGACGGTTGGTAACTGAGAGTGACAGGTAAACACAGAGACATGCACACACACACACACACACACACACACACACACACGGACACACAGAGGGTTTCTCAGCCAGAGCAGCCCAGTCAGCAGATGCAGAGCGGTGACTCCCACGCTGGCAGAGCGAGCCCGGGGAGATCCTTTGACCTTCTCTTTTTTCCCCTCTGAATGACAGAAGAGTGCAAAGGAGACGTGCAGCCTGCCTCATAAACGCTCTGCTATTTTACAGCTTTTAATTAGCCTGGACCGACATCTGCTCGCACGTCGCTGCACTCTGCAAGCTGCATTCCTTTAGTTTGGATGTTTATGTGCACTCATTCCATTTCTCTTGAATCAATCCTGAGATTCATTTGTTATTTCTAATATTGTGCATTATGGATATTGGATGGATTTTTACTGTGGCATTAATTTGTGTGTGTGTGTGTGTGTGTTTGTGTGCGTTGCCAGGTTTCATCCAGAGGGCATGTGTACAGATCTGAGAAAGTTCATTGACGGCCCGAGCAGCTACCTCACGCTACCCGACGAGCTCAAGTCAGCCATCGAGGCCATCACATACATCGCTGAGGCTCTGCAGGCTGAGAAGGACTATGAAGCTGTAAGTTTACCTGCCTGACTTTGTTGTGATGCTCTTCCATCTTTTTTCTTGTCATTATGAGAGACATTATTTGCCTTCTGATCTCTGTCCTGTTTTCTTTCCGTCCTCGTACAGCTGAAGGAGGACTGGCAGTACGTGGCCATGGTGGTGGACCGCATGTTCCTCTGGATCTTCGTCGTCTTCACCACCGTGGGCACCCTGGCCATCTTCGCCGACGCCAGCTTCAACCACACACCCACTGACCCCTTCAAATCCCCCTGAAGCGGCGGGACATTTGGCTTTCTTGAGCTCTACCCATCCTGATTTTCCACCTAAGCAAATAGGGAAGAAGAAATCACTGTATTAAACTGCCAAATGATTCTGTGGGTGTAATTAACCATCTGCCCATTGTGCCAGCAACTGAGAAACTTGTCCACCTCACCTTGCTTGATAGTCATGTTGTGTCCTGGAAAGTCCTGAAGTTTCTCGGCTGAGTGAGCAACAGTGCTCAAGAGCTTCTCGGCCTCAGTATTGTTGCCTTAATCACATGAAAATATCTTGCTGCCTCTCTTGATATGAATCATGTAAACTAGCCAAAGGGCATCGATAATTGCATGAAATATTCCAATCAAGCCAATGTTAGCATACCTGACATGTGTATAGACAGACCTGAGTGACTGATGTGCTTTTTAGTGTATTAGCTACAGGCTGTTAGTGTGAAGAGTGTCGATCCATCATTGGATATTCATATGCGGTGTTCACACATAAACACCGAGACAAACCAGATGCTATAATGAGCAAGCTGTGTGCCTTTCATTTCCCTGTGTCAGAATGTGCTGGAGTGTGGTGCATGCTTTGTGGATATTTCTGCAACCGCAGTAATCCTCTTTGTATTTTCGGCACCGGTTTTCGCGTGGAGGATATTCTTATGTCGGCGTGCGGAGCGGCGTGCCAACTCAATTCACCAGCTGCACCAATAGCCTGCGGAATTCCCATTATATATAGGAGACCTGTGCCCCTGCTGTCCAGCTTTCTCACACACACACATCACATGTCCTTTTTGATTCGCTCACATGACCCAAACACATATCTGCCCTTTTAATCTTGCACTTTCATTCTGTTGTAGTTTTTAAAATAAAGATCTGAGGGGAGGATATGAAAGGGTCCATCTGTTGTCAGAATGCTGCCGTGAGAGCTGCGACCCCTGCTCCGTCACCTGCCCGCTCTGCTATTAATAATCCATAATAATCCTACACACACGCTGGCAGTGGTTACCGGACACTACTTCATGGGCTTCCCTGATATTTCTACGTGTGTAAATGCACTCATGTACATGCTGCATGAAGTGCGAGCAGAAGCATTTGAAGGCTGAAAGCCTGCAGTCATTCTCAACTGCTCGTTGCGGCGACGGTGCTGATAGCGCTTCAACGTTATAGACCTTGCTGCAGCATTGTTTGAATTGCATCCATTTCCATCCTCTGCTTATTACCTAACACTGTGACCTTACATGAAACTGTCGCACTGAGGAGATGGGCTTGTTCGACAGATACACAAAAACACACCATTGTGACTGATGTATTTATACTGGTAGTGGTGGCGTGCAGGAGGGCAAGTCCGAGACATTTTCCCTCTCTCAACTCTCAACCTGAGTCTGATTTATTGCCTGTTTGTGTTTTTCTCCACTGTCAACCCTGACCAGTGTGCGAGAGAGAGGATAGCATGACCTCTGATACAACAGAAAGGAGGCAATAAAAAGTAGAGAGAGAGAGTGGGTGATGGGGGAAAAAAAGGTTTCTTATCTCGTGTAACAAAATAACTTGAAGACTTGAAATACCGACATCAACTTCATAAAAAGCAACACGAAGGATCCAAGAAGCAGCGGGATCCAGAGTTCACTCCGAGGCCTTCACCTCATCGATCATAACGCTTGTAGTCTTCAGAACTTCCCTCACCCTTCCCGTGGCAACAACATCCATCTCTATTTTTATATCTTACTCGACGTGCTTATCTTTCCTTGCCTCCAGCTCACCTCAAATTCAATATCGGCAAGACCGAGTTGCTCTTTCCCGGCTCCAACTCGTGAGTCCTGTAAGAGCTCTCTCTATCACTATTGCCAACACCTCACTGCTCCTGCCAAGACGCTTCGTAGTTCTGGACTCTGCTTCAGCGACTTCATCCTGCAGGTTTTCGCTCCACAGCATGTGAGGAGTATTTCAGCATCTCTCATTGTAATTCCCACACATATTGTACAGTTACTTTAATGGATTAGAGACATATAAAGTCACGTCATGCCAGCTTTGAATAATGTCTTTCCTGCTCTCCTCACTGCAATTTCTTTATCTTTTCTTTATTTTACTTGTCACAAACCCATTGATATCACTAAAGCAATGTCAGGGCTGTGGTTCTCACCCCTGTAATTTTAAGAATTACTCATCTTACTGTTTCACTATATGAAGGTTTTTTCAGGTTAAATCTCAATTGTGGTGATTAAATTGTTCTGACCCCAAATTCCTGTTACTTAAAGCCACACATTTTTATGTGATTATATAATCTTTGTGTTTGCATAAAATGAAACCATCCCAGTCAGAGTTGGTCCAGTCCATGTGCTGGTTTCAGACCGTTTATCTGTGTCCCTGGTCAGATCCATGGGACCTTGTCATAATCACTGCCATTCCTTCGCCCCATCTCAACCCTCTCTTTGCACGCACATTGATCTCTAACACAGCATTGTCCCTGATTCTACCACCAGGAGGCACCAGTTCAGATGTTGAATAGTTTACGATTCTAAACACAGTGTCTTTAATTTATTTTCCTCTGACATTTTCAAGATAACTGTTTTTACAGCTTTAAATGAAATGAAATTGAGTAAGAGATGCCACAGCTCCAAACGGCCACCAATCAGTCTTCGTCCACAGAGAAAGTCAAGCCCCCAATCAACTCCACGCTCCACCCCGCCCGCTTGTTCTCCCCCCAAAAATATCTCCATTGTCATAACCCGTAGTCCATTGCCATTCCTTCACCCCATCCCACCCCCTCCACTTCCTCTTCCTCCCACCCACCGTCCCTGCAGTGCTAACCTCACATTGGTGAGCACCAACAGGTGCCTGCCCCACAGGCTTCCCAGTACAAACACATTCCGCCCTCTTGTCACTCCCAGCACGCGCACCCAATCAGACCGTGGTTTCACCCATGGAGCCATGGCCACAAAGACACGAAGGGACACGAGAGAGAGCCGTTAGCCGTCAGTTTGTGCTGCTGAAGGAGACAAACTAGCTGTGATCCAGCTGAAGGTGTGCATGAAAAGGTGTGTGGCTTCAGGACGATCCATCTAGATTCCAGGTGAGGGTGTGGAGGGGTCACAGTGCCTATAAAGAGGAGAGCGGGGCCTTTGATTGGCACAAAAAAGCTTAAGATGTCATGACTGGACATATGAAGATGAAGATAAACATTCCTGTGAGGATGAACGCATTTATCATCGTATGCAGCTGCCTCTGTCTCACTTTTACCGGTAAGGACATTTTATGTAATGCTTGTTTCATTTGAATGACTAAAGAGTTTCACAATTTTCCCAAAAAAAATTTCAAGAAAAAATTGCAAAAAAAAAAAGTATTTTCCTTAATCTGAATTTGAAACAGAAATATATTGTTCCTGTGTTTTTAAATGAAGATGTACATGTTGACGTGTAGAGTGACAGGAAGAGATGGAAAGAAAAGGAGAGAAAGAAATAGAAAATATGCTCTACTGCCTTTGACTTTGACCTTTGACTCCATATCGTGCTTGGAAAACAAACAGTTGCCCCGTGCTTGTTGGCGACCTGTGGTGCAGTGTTCCCATTCCTCTGTCTGTCCTAACACCACGACTGTACCTATTTCCTGTTGGGCTGCCCACAAGAGAATCTTTCCACCTCCATTTACGAGTATACACTTTAAAACTGTGGCAGCTTTGTACTCAGGACAGCTCTGGTATGATCAGATAACAAGACAAGCATCTCACATCCCACTGCAGTCAGTTCAGTGAAATTAGTATTGATTCCACTTCTCTCTTTTTTTTTTTTTTATAAAATCAGAATTAGAATCGATTTGCGATGACTAGTTCTTATCTGAGCTCAGCTGAAGGGATTTGACCTTCTGACCCCAGACTGGGAGAGGAAAGCGAAAAAGCTGCCCTGCACTGGCTGGTGACCTCCACAGGGGTTGTGCTGCATTGTTCCTGTCCCTCTGACCTACAGCTGATTTTACAACCATAATTCCCCAAAGAGAGGGGCCAGCAGAGAGGACAGAGACCAGCAGGAGACACAGTGGGGGAAATCCCACTGGAAAGTCCTGTCAAAGACGTCAATGTTGTTCCACTTGAAAAGCAAAAAACCACAATACTGTCCTGCTCTGGAACATATAATGAATCATATTAACACATCATTGTTTGTTAATCAGAGTCTATTTTTGTCCATGATGGAGCTGGTATCTCAGACATCCCTTTGATCCCATTCCCCTGCTGCATATCAATTACATTAGCTCAGTCACCTTTGCTACCCATCGTACAGCACCTGCCCCGCTGACTGCTTCTTTTCACGTCCCGTCTGCCCTTCTCTGCCTTTTCCACAGGTTGTTTTGCCACATATTTGGGCCGTCATCCGCAGTCACTGAAACACATTTTTGGAGATGTCGTGACACAGAGTGCTGAATTTCCACAAATTATTAAATCTTTCAAATTGAATGTCTCAGTTTCTGTTGCTGAGGTTTCTCTGCTAGATGAACAGAACCATACTTACAAAACCATACTAAATCTAAATGTTTGAACCCATTTGTTTTTACTACTGATTTCCCTCTTCCACGTGCCTCCAGTATTTAATATCAGATCAGAGTAATAATATATATGCAATTCACAAAACCACATGACAAATTAGAATCTGAATACCGAGTACCAGTCCACCCATACTGAGTAGACATAAGCACACACAGTGTATTTTTAGCATGGGTCATCCCAGTAGGAATTGAACCTCTAACCACTGTGTCGCTGATCCACAGAAAACAAACATGCTGTGGTCTGGGCGTCAGTGGCGTTTGTCTATTGCTTTGGTTATGTTGCACTTCATCCCATGTTAACAGCTTCTCTGTTTGTCTCTTCCATTAACTTCTTGTCTCCTACTTTTTTGTGTCAGGCTTATTCATCACCAGTCAATCAAACTTTATTTGTATAGCAATAAATAATAACACCGTTGAAAGATACAGGTACACAGGAATATAAAATGAGACTGTTGCACACCTAATTGAAAAAAAGACAAACAATTAAAGAGAAAGATGTGAATAAAAAATAAAACAATAGCCTCATTCCTCTGAGGCCAAAACATTCATATAGTATTTCAGACTTGAAGACTGGTGCAAAATCATGTCATCTTTCATACCGTGATCAGTAAGAAAGAAAACTGGCATACAACAAATGCAACTGGGTGTAATGTGAGCTGTCTTTCAGGTCGGATAGTCAAATTGATTGTAGCTAATTTTCATGTTTCCTCAGTCATTAATGGAAATTTAAATGGCAAAATTAAGATATCTTGCAAAGAAGCATGTGAATTTAGTTAAGCTTGTGTGGCATCATTTGAAATGTGAAAACTATTCATTTGGTTTTTAGATAATTCACATGTGATGAAAACCCCTAACATGAAGGCACATACGGTTTTCAAGCATTGAACATGCAACATACTGTACGTAATTCACATGATGCAAGTCCATATAGTGTCTGTACACCTCACATGCTCGTCATTTTTCATCCACATCACTATTCTCTGCTATTTTCTTCCGGTGACACTGGCTCCTGCTTCATTAGGTATCATTTCCCCCTTCATCATTTTCTCTCTCTTTGCATCCGTCCTTTCATCCAGGAGCCTCAGAAACAGAGCGGAGGCTCCATCAGCACCTCTTTCAGGACTACAACATGAAGGTCAGACCGGCTCGGTACTGGGAGGAGAAGGTGATGGTCCGAGTGGGGATGACCCTCTCTCAGCTTGTCAGCTTGGTAAATATAAACACACACATGCAAGATGGCAACTTAGGTGCAAATGTGCCCTTATGGATGATTTGAGTCCTTTATAGGCCAGATATGTGCTGACTGCTGCATGGTCATCCATTCTCCCACAGAGCAGGATTGAAAATAACAGCACTGTCACCCACAACAAGATACAGCGGCATCACTAATGTGTGTCCCCCCCCCCTCTCTCTTCTTCTGTCTGCAGAACGAGAAGAACGAAGAGATGACGACCAACGTGTTCATGAATCTGGTACGAGCATGGAAACATTCGTCTTCATCACCCAGCCTCGCTCTGCTGCTCCGGCCCCCCTCCCCCCGCTCCCTCCGCCGCCGCTCTGTCCTCAAATGGACTTGTCACTTTTTATAACCGCAGATTATTTCTTGCTTTATCTCTCTTATTCTCTGACTCACTCTCTTATTTCTGTCCCTCGCTCTCGCTAATTAGAATTCAGGACGACTTGAGTGTTTGTGACAGTGGTGTGTCTTTCTACATCAGTGAGGTTTAAATGACTTTTCAAAGACAGGAGAAATAGGATGTAAATGACAGAGACATCAGGACACCGTGGTAATGATTTCACCTCTTGTCTGGTCTGCTATGTCTCTTCCTTCCTTCCTTCCTTCCTTCCTTCCTTCCTTCCTTCCTAGGCATGGTCAGACTACAGGTTGTCATGGGAGCCAGAGAAATATGACAACATTAATGTTTTGAGGATTCCTCCCAACAAGGTGTGGCGTCCCGACATCTACCTCATAAACAAGTGGGTGTTCTCTCTGCAGTCCCACACTGATCCACATCACCCATCACGCTACCAGACTAACAGAGGATTTGTCGCCCAAAACAAAGCTGAGTCTATGAAAAACAATGGAGCGTGTTTCACTTTAAAATGTTGGCAAATATGATAAAACAACACAAAAATACAGAAATGCTTTTAGCCACTAGAGCAGCGTGGCTCTTGGGATGGTGGCTCTTTTTTTTTGGGATAGTAAGAAAGAAATAGTTTTTCTATTATACATAAAATATAAGTTTTCAATCATGCACATGTTTTTATACATAAATATAAGTTTTCAACCATGCACAGAAGGACATAGAAATAAAAAGCCACTAAAAAGTCTGTGTCTTTCTATTTTCTCCTCGCAGTAATGACGGTCAGTTTGATGTGGCTCTCTACGTCAACGTCTTGGTTTACAGTGATGGGACGGTCAACTGGCTTCCTCCGGCCATCTACCGCAGCTCCTGCTCTATAGAGGTACTGTCTTTAAAGATCACACACTAGTACACTGACAACTAAAAATGTAATCTCCTTCTTTTGTTCTGTTTTTCTCCTCCAGGACAGACAATTTATGACTCAATTGTACCAACATTAAATATGCAATACCCTAGTGTTTTATATATTCAGAGACCTTCATCCCGAAATTCATATTCCTGATTATTCCCTTTCAAAAATGATGTAGCGATTCATAATTTCCGCTCCCACAGGTGTCGTACTTCCCGTTCGACTGGCAGAACTGCAGCATGATTTTCCGCTCGTACACCTACGACGCCTCCGAGGTGGACCTGCAGTACTTCCTGGATGATGATGGCAAAGAGATCCAAGAGATTGTTATTGACGAGAACGCTTTCACTGGTTGGTGACCTCATCCACAACCCGGAGTCCTGTTTATGCTGCAGTATTTACTGTATATATGGGTAGTTTTTTTCTGACAATAATAGCACATTGACTTGCTTTTTAAATCAGGATTCTCTTTTACCATAATGTATGTGCTAAAGAAGCATATGTTATTTAAGTAACACATACAAATGCTCTGGAGCAAAAAGCAATGTTAACAAAGAGAATCTCTCTTCTGCATTTTAAGGAGGTTAAACTACACATTATAGATAAGATAAACCTTTATTCGTCCCTCAGTGGGGACATTCGCAAAACAGCTCATTCGTCACCTTGCACGTCTCTGTCTCCACAGAAAATGGAGAATGGGCCATCTGTCACAAACCCTCAAGAAAGAACGTTAAGGAGGACCTGTATGAGGACATCACCTTCTACCTCATCATTCAGAGGAAGCCTCTCTTCTACATCATCAACATCATCGTGCCCTGCATCCTCACCAGCGTGTTGGCTATATTCGTCTTCTACCTGCCTCCCGGAGCAGGTCAGCGCATCTGACGTGTTGTGTCATTGTGACTACACATCAATGCCAAGATGCGGATATAGGAAGAGAGACTCGCGCGTTGATACAGTGTCTAATGTCAGGACAAGAAGCATGTGTCTAATACAGACTGCTCCAGGAGGCAGGGCGGCTTTTGATGGAATTTACTGATATATTATAGTTTGAAGGAGAGTGACCTTGATGAGCAATCCTTTGTCAATCTTTGGTCTTGTGTGGCCAGATTTCAGAGTGATATTTCACTGACATAGAAGAAAATATAGATTCAAGTTTGCCCTTGTCAACATGAAACAGAAGCCAACAGAGAAACATTTGCTGCTCCGCTGTCGTAATTAATTCTCCAAACTGTCCTTGTTGTCCGCAGGAGAGAAGATGACTCTCTCCATTTCTGTCCTCATCGCCCTGACCGTCTTCATGCTTCTGCTGGCTGACAAGGTCCCTGAGACTTCCCTCGGCATCCCAATTATTGTCAACTACGTCATGTTCACCATGATCCTGGTCACTTTCTCTGTCATCCTGAGCGTAGTTGTCCTCAATCTGCACCACAGAACACCCAGCACGCACATCATGCCAAACTGGGTTCGAAGGGTGAGGCTACGTTTTTTCAATCCAACTTCACTGAGCATCCATCTCAGCCATTTCAATACCTTCGAGAGCCCTGATTTCACTCATTTCTCTACCCCAAATTTGCAGGTATTCATTCACTTCCTGCCCAAGTACATCGGCATGACGAGGCCAAACCCAGAGGACCCCCTGTTGAAGGAAGAGTCTAGCGATGACACGCCCATCCGAAGCTTCAATGGCAAGCAGCCTGCTGGAGAGTACTTCTTTCGCAAGATCAACCCTGACCTCGTCATACCCTGGAGAGGCAGGTGAGGCCACATTTACCGAGGAGGAATCTACCAGAGGCAGGACTCAATCAGTAACAATCCATACTGTCTCATTTGGTCACGTAAGGAAAGTAAGACAACACACTGCACAGCATCAGTTCATCAATTCAATCATCTCTAGTTTTCACCTGATTAAAACAACTCTACTGATTATGGTTCATAAAAGTATTTCAAAACTTACTGGAAAAACTCAAATAATAAGTGTTGCTGCATGTTTCAAACATGACCCATTATGGCAATGCTTTTCTTTATGCCCCACAACATACAGTGTAATTCCTCCCATTCTGCACTGTAATAATGGTGAACCATTACAGTACATACAGATACATACAGTGCAATTAAGAGCAAGTTCAAAAGTAGCTCTAAAATGGTGCTATTTAAAAAACAAACCTTAACTAAAGAGCATGTTGGTCTGTATTACTATTATATTATGTGATTCATTTTCTCCCACTCGGGACAAAAGAGGAAGAAAATGAGACGACTAGAATCATCAGACCTCTTTAAATATTCAGTTTTCATTTATGCAAATAACACTATGAATATCCAGAATAACAGTATGTGAATGAATAAGAATCAGATGTAAGAATGAAAAAGGTCAAAAGCCATTTTTTAGACAAAGCTCGCAATGTTAAAGATCCCATGAAAGAACAGTGGTGCTCTCCACACTACTGTTTCCTCTGAGTGTTTTCCTACAACAGCAGAAAAAGCTAAGACATTTTGGTTGAAGCTTAAACACACACAGACACGCAAACTAGATTGGATTAGTCTCCAAAGATAAACCAAGCTCTTAGTTTGAGTTATTGAGAGAAATCAACTGCCAAAAGTTATAGTGCCTATATTCTTACCTGTCAAGACTGTTAAACACCATAAAGCTGAAGTAATAGCCGTCAGAGTCGCTCATCCTGATTCAGCCTCCTTCTGGGCTGAGATGTGCTGATCCTGACGTTACACTAGCAGAAAGCTATCTCTACAGTATTAATGTTAATAAAGGCCAGCGCAGCCATGAATCTTCTTTGTAGAGTGTGCCAAAGTGTGAATGTTGGATCTGATGCCAGACCGGCTATTATAGTAAAGTACACAGTGTGCTAGACTTGGCAGAATTACCGCCGTCACGCCACAGAAGAGAATCTGCCAAGACAGTAACAGCATGCGCACTTCCTTCAGCCTCACTCATTTATTATCATATTTAATTCAGCCACATGAAAGGTGGTCCGACGAACAAAGAAGGATGAATGATTCAGCTGGATGACACCAGACTGTTGATCCCATTCTGATTAACTTGTGAATTGTGACTAAACTCATTGTATTTAAAATTATTTGTGTCATTATTTTTTGTTAAAGGCCTACTGTGATTTTTTAGTTTTGGTACGAGGTCTATTTAATGTTTGAGGGACACATTCAATGCACACTAGACCTATATGTATGGATATCCATATTTGTGATTGTTCTAACATGCATATAGCTATTTATCCACCCAAACAGCAGTGTTGACAATTGTGCTTTTGAGTGAAATGTCTTGACATTTGGTGCACAATGGGAATGTTGACATGCTGATGCAGGTAGACCATGTTCATCTTTAGCATGCTAACTTTTGTTAACTTGCACAAAATGCAAGTGGATGTGAGGATGATGTGAATGGTTTTGCAGGTATTTGGTCATAAATCAAAGTTTTGGACAAATTGAAATGTTGACCTGATGATGGCACTAGAGGAGGAGTCAGGGGATCACCAAAGATATTACAGCTGATTCTGACGGGACAAGAATGTCTAAATGTCATGATAATCTATCCAATGGTTATTGAGATATTTGTCCATCACGAGATTTTCAGTTGTCAGGAGAAGTGAGTAGGGTTAATTTACATCATGGATATCTCTTCTATTTCATTACAATCAACTCAATAATTGCTGAAACATTTCATTAAAAAATGAAAATCTCAACTTCTTACCAGCACTGGATGAGAAGTTAGATGATCAGCAAAGTGAGTAGGACACATCTACCATGAAAGTTTTTGCATACAATTTCATGGCAATCCATCTAATAGTCTAACATGGCACTTTTATATTATTTTCCAGTTTTGAATCCGTCTCCCTGCTGTGTTTCTGTAGTCATTCTCAGAGGTAGCAGGAGTGTAGGATGAGTCGCTATACTGTGTATCAATCCGTAAATGAGGTTATCAAAATATACTTTTTTCAACTTTCAAACTGTGTCGTCCCTCTAACCATGCTGCCTTCACTCAGGCTAATCTGCCATTAGGCTTCAGCCTTGCCACCCAGCCATGGCATCATAAACAGCTCCACGGTCCCCTGAACCAGGCCTTGTGCTGGGCATCTCTCATCCCGTTCCAAAGGCATCAGATTCAGCCCCAGCTAAGCCCCACACCCCCGTCCACAGTCGCCAGCCACTAAGCCTCTGTTTAGGTTGGGCATTAGGGGGTAATCCCACAGAAAGGAGGTGGAGGGAGGGTGAAGAATAGATGGGGCTAGATGAGTGGAAGGGAAGACCGGTGTTGAGTGATCGAGGCAGAGGAGGATTTTGTCAGTTCTGATGTGGAAGAGATGGTGGCCAGGCACCGTCGTCTGTGTCAGTCTGTTTTACGCAGACTGTCATCCGTCTGTCTTTATCTTGTCAGAGGCCTCGTTAGGAGCCAGGTGCTGTCACATTTATGAGAACCATTGGAGTGTATTTAATTGGTATCATAAAGTCTTTGTGAGTGAGAACGCAGCTTTTTATGAAACAATACATGACTCAATATAAGTCGATCCATCTGTAAATATATATATACAGTAACAGTACCATACATGTGCTTGTGTGAGGGTGTGTGTGTCATAGTGAGAAGGGCCCCATGTATCTGCAGTAATGAATACAAGCCATGGAATGTGAATGGCATGTAGAGCACCACATAGCTCTGCCCTGAGCTGCGGCCACACAGACACACACATACAGTACACACTTTCTCACACGCACAACACCCCTCCTGCAGGAGCTCATTTTTATTGTCCAGCAGTCCATCTGTTGTCACGCTGTCTCTCTGTGACTCTGACAACTCGTCCTGCTCCTTCGCTGACGCCTTCCCCTCTCTGGTGCCGGAGGTTGGGCACGTTATTAATGTCATGTGCCATGTACACCCGAAACACACTACATACGAGGACTGCATGTTCTGTGGACATGCACTGAAGTGCCAATCTGACAGGTGCACTGTGGTGTCGAGCCAGACGCCTTCAAGGGGGTAGAGCTCTCTCTCTCTCCTTTAGTTTTGTTTTAATGTTCACGTGGCAACAATGATAAAGAATGAAACCAAGGTCAGTGGAGTTAGGGAGTATCCATAATAGGGTCCCATATAGTCTAACACATGAGCAAATAAATGGATAACTGAGCAAAGCAAACAAACTGGTGTGTAAATGAATGAACAAAATTAATGGAATAATAAGGAAAATAATGCACGGACAATACAAAACAGCAGGCTAAAATACAAACAAGAAAATATCATCAAAGCAACAGACAAACAGTCAAGCAAAGCAAAAATTCTAGTACGTTCTGATACAGTGGCTCCAATGAGGAACCAGTAGAACCAGGCAGCATGATCACAGACATGTGTTTACTTAGAGTCTAATTTCTGTCATTTAAGAGTCATTTTTGTTGTGTGCCATCCATCTTCAGCAAATCATCACTGTGCCGGCTTGTCCTGAAGCAAGGTCGAGTAATAGGTAAAAGGCAGTCAGGAGGTAGATCAGCAATCAGAACGTGAGAACAAATTTCAGGAAAAAATAGTTGCAAAAAAGACATTTTTTTTTACTTGTCACTGAACTGAGTCCGTACTCATTAGTTCTTACTGATCCAACTGTAATTCCTAATTTCAAAATATATTTTCTGTTTTAGAAAGATAGAGAATATAGAGTATTGTTAATACACTGATGAAAAAGTTCTATTTAGTTTCATTGAGTTCAGATTTCTCATCAGTGAAGCTGAAACAAGCCGGAGGCTGCTGGATGTCCACAAGTTTTCCCAATGAAAAATCCAATTTTTAAAATCACAAGCATTCAAAAGAATAAAACAAGGCAAACGTCTGCTATAAAGTTTAGAGATAATGTTTTCACCTGACACTGAGGATATGCAAGTTTTACAAGAGGTGAAGGGTGAATGAGGTGATGGGAAGCGCAGGGCAGCAGGAGGAAGTGTTAGTTAACACCCTATTTAAGTGTTACCAGGATCTGACACGAGTGTCTGTGACCTGCTATATAAGCACAATAAACTGTATGTTGTTGGGTCAAATATTCAGGAGTGTGAGGTTTTGCCAAATGCTAGTTAAATAAACAGTGTGTTTTCTGTAAAGCCTTGTCAGCTGTTTGTCTGATTCTGTTAGTGACTTATTTTAACTTAACTGAACTAATAAAATAGTGGGTTTAAACAGGGTTTGAATGACACAGTCTACTTATATTTACTTTACTTTTGTTTTCAAGGATTAAAAAAAGTCAAGAGTGTTTTAATTCCTCAAATATAATTGTAAAATAATACATCTATGGCTGAGCAGTTATTCACTAAATCATGGTGGCACTGCAAGATCGCTGTCACTGAGACTCTTTCTCCCCCTGCTCATGTGTTTTGGTTCGTGGAACAGCTGTGTGAGGGGAAGAATGAAAGGGTCAAAGGTCACGGCATCACATGAACGTTGACCCTGTGTTGTGTCAATGTCACCTCGGTGTCAGGACTGTGCTGCTGCTGTCACTCAGTGTTCAGAGAAGCTGCAGGAAGAGGCCTGAAGTGGTTGTGCTTGTCAGTGGCTAGAGGTTACACAAGGACACATGCTGTGCTGTATGAAGAGACGACACTGACACGTCTGTCCTGTATGTCCTACAGTGGACAGCTAATGTCAGTGGTGGTTTGTTACAGCAGGGGGGAACAATGCTGTGCAAGTGACTCATGACATACACAACATAAATCTGGGCTTAGGGAGCATCTGTGAAGACTGCTGCTGCATGTTTTAACTTCTTCCAGAGGACGTGTGTCTAAATATTAGCATGACGCTCTTCACACTGAGACATGTCCCCTAATAAGAACTTGTTTTCATGGAAACAACTTACATTGTTCCTGTGTTCCCTGTAATTATACCTTAGATTTGGAGGTGTTTTGAATGCAAACTACATATAATGAATACGAATTTTTTTTTTAAAAGACTAAAGATAAAATACTAAAATACAACAAATACAATACAAACATACAATAATAAAAAGAAATAATCTTAATACAGTTCATATTTTTTCCATTCATAGTTTAGGCCTATAATTTGTAATATTTACAACACAGTAACACTGAAGGACCTTAAGCTTTTCATAATAATATTTTCTTATAGGATAAAAGAGCCGGTACCCGGTACCCCCTCATTCATATGTTGCACCTTCACTTGTTTTTCTCCTGTGGTTATTTTATTTCACTTTATATGAACAACAAAGGTGCTATCTTATCTTATCTTGTTATTTGATAAACTTACTACACACATAATAAAATATTATATATATATATATACTAAGTGCAGTTGAATAGAATAAGTTCCAAAACCCAGTATTAACATCTCTAAAGGTCACTAATTATTATTACTTTTATTATCATTATGATTAGTAGTAGTGTTATTAGTATTAGTATTATATATTCTTTTAAAGCAAGTGGCAGTAGTCTACCTAAAAAGAATAAGATGCATTCATTCATTCATTCATTCATTCATTCATGCATCAAACCTCTGTAAAACAAGATGTGATTATTAAATTAGAAAATATTATAAAGACAGATGTTTTAACAATGTATGAAAAAACACCAGCACATAGCACAGGTGTGTGAAACTTTATATTTTATATATATGTATGCAGAACATGTTGATGTGCTTCTTGACAAAAGTTGGATGAAAAAGTTGAAAAATGCTGCAACAACCTTCACAAACATTATTTGTATGTGTAACAGAGGTTTTTAAGACTCAGCCTAAATTCCTTGTTTCAGCCAACATCGGTGTTTCAGTGCCGTGAAATCTCCCTCTGCCTCTCTGTGTTTAAGGTGTGAGAGCACAGTGCAGCTCCAGCCGCTCCCGAACTCCGACAGCTACTGTCTCATCCTCCCTCCCAACCTGAAGTCAGCCATCGCCGCCGTGACATACATGGCCGAGCAGCTGAAGAAGCAGGACACGGACGACACGGTGAGAAGAGTGCACAACACGACACACGCCGTCAGGCAGCCTGTTACTCCCGAGCACACAGTGTTCCAAACATGCCCCGCCGACGTTCGTGTGTCATTGCGTGCATAGAGTACACTGCTGACTCAGTGCTTATGATAAGTGCCTTTGTGTTCCCTCCAGATGACAGGAGACTGGCAGTTCATTGCCCTGGTGGTGGACCGTCTCTTCCTGTGGTTGTTTGTCATCATCACCACTCTGGGCACCCTGGCCATGTTCTTGGATGCCAGTTTCAACTACACGCCCGATGACCCTTTCCCATAGAAGACAAACACACACACACACACAGTTGGAGCATGACACACTGTTTGGTCGTCACTTCTTCTTATTGGTGATTTCTGTGATTACCAGGTCTGACTTTCCATAAATACCTTGATACCTATTCCATATTTTTTTTTTGTAAGGTCAAGTAGCAGAGGAAAACATGTCATGTTTGCACAAAGTAGAGCCACGTGCACATGCCTGACACACAACCTACATGATAACAGAATCCATGTATAGATCTGCAGCAAAATGTATATGTGGTAGCACTCACTGATTTTTGCATTATTTTTGTCTAAATCATGTATTTAACACATTGTTGATCTTCATTATTTGAGTCTAAAACCTTGAAATATATGTTTATTGAAAGTGATAGTGTTTGTTTTATTTATTTATATAAGTGTCACCTTCTTTAGGAATGTGCTGGACTTTGTGGAACATACAGGAAACTAGTAGTTTAAGTTTGACTGTTGACCTGCGAGAAGTGATTACTCTTAGTTGTAATGTCGATAGATGGGCAGTAGAGGGCAGTAATGTAATGTTAATTTTAAAGAGTGAGAGCACTGCTGTTGAACAAACTGGCGTAAAATGTGCATAATTCTAAGGAATTCTTAATGAGGGATGATTTCTAACAGGGAGATACACCTCTCATAAGAGTAAGTATTATGTATCTTTATCAAATGTGAAAAGTACATGTCTAAAGTACAACTTGTCTGATAATCAGCAGCAGGTGAAACATTTAAGTTCTTAATCTTCACATGCTTGGTCAGTTGGTTAATAAATAAATGTCTAAAAAGACAATCTAAAAAAAAGCAATAATACCTCTGATGAACTGAGAAGATTGATAGTGGGTGATAAAGGCAGTGATGAGAAGTAAGATGCAGTCAGACTGGTTTAGTATTCTCATTAGTTTCCTTATGATCCCTGTTTCGCTCCGGTAATCTTTAAACACCCTATGCACCCACATGTCTGTGTAAGTTCATTTAAATGTTTCTAAGCCTACCTTTCAGTGAATAACCCAGCTGTTCTATAAAAATAGCACTTGAGCCAAACAACCCATAGGCCCATAGGTGTTGGGTAAGATTAACCCACTAATGCATCAGTACAGTGACCCAGCCTCAGGTTAGTATATACTGCATGTTGGGTCTTTGAAGTGCACTGTCTCATTGCTGATGACATTTTCTTACATTCCACACTGACACTGCAGCCATTTTCATGCTCACTGACGTGCAGCATACAGCCGCAGAGTCTGTGTTTGCGTTCATTGTGTCCAAACCGTCCGAATACGTTTCTGCCTGCATGTGGCACTTGTCAAGTTCTTGGAAGAAAAAGAACGCCCCTCTCTCGTCGCCTCGGAGGGAAGACGAGAAGAATGAGTCCACAAGACCAAGGACACAATCTGTTGGTCCCGTCCCGCTGCTGCTGCACAAAAGCCGCATCTTGTTGCGTAAGAAGGCTGAGGGTGATAAAGACAGAGGACACGCAGAGAAGGGCGCCATCCCCCTCATTTGCGCGTTCGGAGCTTTTCAGGGAAAAGCCGTGGGCCCAGCGTGTTTTATTGCCGATGCCTCAGTGACTTCCAAGGGCACTTAAAGGACTTCAATCATTGGATTTGCACTCCACTTGCTCACTTCAGACCCAGAGGAGGCCTCCGAAACGGGAGGGAGAGCATCCCCCCCGAGAGAATGTTGTTAGGCTGATTTAGCTGTTTTCTTTTCAGCCCCTATTGAGCGTTGAGCAACGGCTGAACCGGCGAGACAAATGTGTGTTTACGCTTTTAAAAAAGAAAAGTAGTAAAGGGGAAAAGAGGAGCGAGAGCAGAGGGGGGAAAGAGCAATGTTCTTTTTGTGTTCTTTGCAATCCAGGACCTGGGCGGAAAAGCAGCCAAGAGGACATCAGATAAATCAGGTTACCAGTGGCAACAGCACTGGTAGGCCTGAGGCCGGCCCCTGATCTTCATCTTACTCATCCTCCTCCTCTTCATCTCACAAAGCGCTCACCTTCCTTACCTTCATATGTCTTCCCTCGCATTTCTTTCATCTTTTCCTCCCCACCTTGATCCCTACAACTCTTTCAACCATCTCCTCCTCCTCTTCCTCGTCATCCTCCGTATCAAAGTGAGACACATTCCTGCAACCATGGGGTCACTCCTCCCCAGCAACAATAAGGCATTTGTTGGCCTCGGCAGTCAAAGCTCGAGGCCTATTACCCAAGCCCGGGTACAGTACGGGGGGAAAGAGTTATAGTGAGAGAAAATGTGGGTGAAGGTGGGGTGGAAAGTGCAGGAACGTGAGAAAATGGACCGTTAGAGGCAGAAGAGCGGTGGAGGAATAAAAGAGGAACAGACCTGTGAACTCAATCTAGCAAAGCCTCATTACATTTTAAATTAGTAATCCAGCCAGTAGGTGAGCACGTTCCCATTAACCTGGCAGCGGGGATAACTTCCTCCAGGCTTATGGGTTATTACTTCCTCTCCCATTGCTCGAGGACTATTGTTTAGCCACAGTGTGAAGTCACACAATGCTGACCTCTCTCATATGGACAATGCTTGCTATTGTCTGCTGGGTTTTGTCCATTCACTGCAGGAAAGAGGCCACAACTGGCATCTTAATGCACCTAATGGAACTGATCCTATTATATTAGTTTGAACAAGAGGGCTCAAATAATCACTTCCAATTTGTTAAAGTAACGCTGAATTCATTCATTAATAAAGCTGTAAACATACTGCATAACATGGAAACTCTACTGTAGCATGAGGTGTCTTGCAGCGAGTATTTTTTTCAGCAGACCAAAACGGGAACAACATAAGTACTTTGCATTATTACTAACAGTAATGTTCTGATAATATTTGAGTCCATTTGCATTGGCTTTTAGTGAATCTCAGTGTTTTTAGAAGCAGGGCATAGTTTTCTTACACTTTTCTCAAACTTTTTATTATTTCTGCATAAAACATATATTAACTGTGTATATGTACATGAATACACTGTTGATTAATTTAGTCTGTCAGAGGAAACACAACAGCAACACATCATCACGTTCCAGATATGACTGAAAAGGGCAGAGAGTTTTTTTCTTTTCTTCTTCTTGTCCTCTTGTCCTTGTCCCTGAGGTCAGAGTCATGCCGTTCTCCAATCTGGCTGAAGACGGACTATAAATTAATGTAAGCATGTAAAACTGTTTTCCTGGTACACGGGCTTAATGTTGCTTTATAATAACATCTATTGTGCCATAATGTGAGAACAGCTACCACGGTGGTGTTGTCAGAAACCATCTTTTCAGGAGCCACAGTCTCCTCCAGGACTCCCTCCTCCTGCCCCTCTGATGGGCAGAGCTGAAGGTGAGCCAGGCTGGATGTACTTCCTGGTCTGCATATCCTGGATGGCACATGACGGCTGTCTCGTTCAGCAAAGTCCATCCGGTCACCTGCTGGCAGTCTGAATCCCACCTAAACGTTTCAGCAGGAAGCCACAACGTTTGTACATCCTACTCTGCTTTTGGTATTTTGTCCAGTAATAATTAATGCTTCAGTTCACAGACACACACACACACACACAAACACTTTATTGAACAAAGAACAAACAAAACAGTTTCACATATCACTGACTAACCACTCTGCTTTGACCTCTAACTTAAAGAAAGGGTTCAACGTGAGCGCCCTTTTTTTTTCTTTACAGGACAAAATGTGACTGTGCAGTTGCTGAACATATCTAAGTTTCACACATTGAATCTTTCCACTCTTACCCAGCAGTTTACCTCATCACCACAACACTAACAACAGAGGGGCCCGTGAATGTGCTCTGAGTGATTGGTGATCTGCGTTGAAAGGACAGTTGGGAGTTTAGTCGACTTTGTACAGTGACAGCAGCTGAGTTACAGCATCAATCTGGGTCAGTGGGCAAAACTGTAAACTGTATATACTATATGCACACACACACACACACACACAAAAGAAAATTAAAGACTTGTTACAAATTCCCAAATGATGCTTTAGCTGTATTATATATTCACTGTTGTTAGCTTTCTTTCATTTTTGGTGAGTTCTGGCAATATGGGAGGAAAAAGAAAAACATACTTTTTAAGCCTTAATTTTCTCCTTAAGTTCCCCCTTAAGAAGTTCCTTAAGAATTTTCTCTCTCTAAACTTTTTGTAGCTTTGATGCTGGTACTTTTGTCCTTTCTTTTCTTTTCTTTTCTCTTTGATGCTTATATTGGGGTAAACATTAAAAATGGCTTTACCATTATGCTTAAAATGACTATTGCCATATGCAGAAATTATTTTAGAGGCCCAAAAAAACCCTATATGAAGACTGATGTAATTACAGCAGTAGATTTGATGAGAATATAAAAGTGAGTTTGTGTAATAATGGAGCCACTGGAGATTGAGACACTGCAGGGAAAAGTTAGAGAGACTTGAGTGGAGAGAGACAACCTGTTGCTTTGCTGGAAGCAGAGGGGACATTTCCCAGCATCTCCATGCATCAGCAGGCATGAAAACTACACACCCACTTCACACCACCAGCCACATGCCCATCCCAGACTGAGGACCCACAACTCAGGAGCGACACAGCCACCGCCAGGACACTATCATCCCATCTTGTATCAGGAGCTCTGCAGTGTGCAGAGGGGGACAGGCCTGCAGCTTCACTGAACTGAAGGAGACTTTCTGGATAAAAACGATGGCCAACTCCGGCATCCAGCTGCTGGGCTTCTTCCTGTCGCTCATCGGCATCGTGGGTCTGATCGTGGGGACCGTCCTGCCGCAGTGGAAGATGTCGGCCTACATCGGGGACAACATCATCACGGCCGTGGCCATGTACCAGGGACTGTGGATGTCCTGCGCCTTCCAGAGCACCGGGCAGCTGCAGTGCAAGATCTACGACTCCATCCTGCAGCTCGACAGTAAGTCATCCCCCCGCGTGGGACTGGCGCTCACAGCTGCAGCAGCCTGTGGTGGAATGTAACGAAGTACTTTTACTCGAGTACCCTTCTTGGTGCTCGTACTTTACTCGAGTATTTCCAGCCTTCTATATACTTCTACTAAAACACATTTTGGACACAAATACAGGACTTTTTTTTACAGATTTAAGTTACTAGTTACTTTGCAGATTCAGATTGTTATAAGCTGGTTCTTGCATCTCCGGCAGCCAGTGGTGAAATGTAACTAAGTACTTTTACTCAAGTACTATACTTGTTGCTTGAGTGTTTCCATTGTATTCTAGCCTATTTTATACGTCTACTTCTACTTTTTCTTTTACTGCATTACTCTTATTTTATAGCTTTAAGTTACTAGTGATTTTGCAGATTTAGGATATTAATAATAATATACTGTCCATCAACCCATAAATTCTGATGTATTTTTTATAGGTTAAGCTACTCAGGAGCGTATAAAGTAACTGAATCACTGCTAAAACTGGCTCTTACATCTCCAGCAGTTGTGGTGGAACTTAACTTAGTACTTTTACTCAAGTACTGTACTTATTTCTTGTACTTTACTTAAGTAATTCCACTGTATTCAAGCCTACTTTATACTTCTACTCCACCACATTCTGGACACAATTGCAGTACTATTTTATTGCATTACTCTTATTTTCCAGCTTTAGTTACTAGTTACTTTGCAGATTTGCGTTTTTATTAATCATATACTCTACCACACGGACAAATACAGTACTTTTTTCTACTGTGTACAGTGGCTAAATTCACTAAAGCTTGTTGTCAGAAGTGGGATTCGAACCCACGCCTCCAGGGGAGACTGCGACCTGAACGCAGCGCCTTAGACCGCTCGGCCATCCTGACTTATAATATGACATATACAGTATAGGATTATGAAATGGGCCACTCTGCATAATGAGTACTTTCATTACTTTAAGTATATTTTGATGCTTAAACTGTTCCACTTTTATTTAACTAATATTTTAATGCATTATTGTATTGCTGCTTTGACTCAAGTAAACTATTTGAATACTTCTGCAGCAGCTGACACAGATTGACTCCATTAATGCAGCAGGTTGACGTTCACACAGTGTCTTATTCATGGCTTCAGCTTCTCCACCTGGAGACCCACCTGCTCCATCAAAGCTTCACCTGAGGGAGCCCTCAATGGTCCACAGTGTTATCGCTGATTAAGTTTGCCACCTCAGGGTATAACCTGCTCATCACACCGTAATTACTAACCACATGGACGCACACTCTGCTGTCGGCAATTACACTCCACTGTGATCTGTCACTACAGCGGCACATTGTCTTCTTCATAAGGCTTCCTGTTATAAAGACAGTCACCGATTCCAGGAGAAAAAGTTTGAGAGGAATTGAAAAGATTCATCTCGATTCCTAAAAGCATTCCTTAGAAACCTCACCCACACATTGTCACTTTCTGGGAAACCCTCCCACCCCCACCTCCCAACATTTCCCAAGCACTCACACCTCAATACACACACAAAACAGCAGATGATGCTTTGAGAGCTAATTCTGTGATCCTCTTGGATGGGTGACATCTTCGAGACAGTCTTTTCTACAAACATAGATAAACTCAGTGTGGTCTTTGCGGAAGTATAGCTCCAGTGATATCTTGTTTTCCCAGCGTATCCCAACATCTGAGTAACTGGGAACTATATAGACTCAGTGCTCTGCTTCACCACAATGAACTAAAATCTGCATTGCAAACACCACAGCAGTTTGAAATCATCAAAGACAGGGTGCTCGTGGTAATTCCACTGCTGCAGCAAAGGCATCTGAACAATCTACTGAACATCACTCAACACACATACACACATCTCATGCAGAAATTAAATTCAAACTGGGAGCTCTGGTTTTCACATCTTGGTTAACAACACCTGCACTTTTGGCCTCATTTGATGTCAAGCTTTTAGGGAAAGTTGTGAGGCTTTACTTTTGAAGCCAATTACTACCTGCCTCTTATTTTCTTTGCTAATTTTGAGCTGGAAACTGCAAAATAATCAGATTTTATGCACATTTGTTTTGGAAGGAGTTGGACTGCAAATAGCTGGGGAGGGGGATTTCCACCTTTATGCTTTTAATACCCTGTGCGATATGGCAACAAAGCCTTTGATCATTTTTTTGTCATGAAAATGCACAGAAATGTCACAGTAGATCTATGCCTATAACAATTACATTTTATTTGGGAAAATGTCGCCCCCTCTGTTGTTTTCAGAAATCGCACACTGACTAAAGTATAATATTTGAAATGATAGGAGCATCTGTCTTTCATTATTACCTATCTTGCTAATTTGTCTTTTAAATGTATGCCCTCTTTATGGATATAGAATTGAAAATAGAATGTAAACAAAATTTGTGTTATACCAAATTACCACATGCAGGAAGCTGATAAGGACCCCCGGGGGCCCCTAGTGGGCTGTGGAATCATGACTGGCTATAATGACACTCTATAGTATGTGATACTCTCTGTGTAGAACTGTAGCTTTACGTATAATACGTCAGTGTACATTTGTACAGTGTTGTAGCAATGTAACATGATTCTGAGAAACGCTAACCTCTACTACTGGTGAAGTATTATAGTATTTGTGAGGCATCTACAAAGCTGCCATAGCAATGAAGAGAACAATGTGCTGTAACTCCAAGCCAGGATACTGAGTATCCTGCTGCCTCTCTGCATTTACTATAAAATCCACCCTATTGTTTCCCATGCCTCACTATTTTTTTAGACTTAACTCCTCCTTACTCTCTCGCTGTCTCTCTCTCTCTCTCCCCTCTGCATCCTCTCTCTACCATCCCTCCACCCCCTCATCCTCGCCGCTGGAGGGTTTTGTTTGTTTGGGCAGGGCAGGGATGGCCTAGACTGGCACAGACTGGTTCTAGGTGGACAGCGGGGGAGAGACGAGGGGGGGGTTCACCCTGTGATAGGTTTATGGGGGATCCTGACAGTAGTGTTTCAGCAGGCGCCTCCAGCTCACCAGAACAGATGGGAGGGAGACAGTGTGAGATGTGCTTTTTTTTTCTTTCTGTTTGTGTGTGCTGGTGTGTGTTCTTGTGTATCCCATGGTTTCCCTTCCAGGAAAAGCTCACATTAAAATGTCCTGACAGGCTAATGTGAACGTAATTCACAACCTCTGGACACACACATAAAGCCTCTCTGATAGGTTGAGGCCTGTTTATTAGTCTTTCCTTATCATTTCCCACTTTGTGCTTCCAGATTTGGACTTTGCACAGTAGGATTGATTGCTTCACTTTGTATGTTCTTTGTGTTTTTGCAAAGTGCTGCATTTTTTAACCTTTTTAAACTGCACTCCCACATTCCACAAAACAAAAGGCCATCTATTCACCGTCTGCCCTGATGGAATCAACACACTTTTCCTGTTCTCATATTTAATCATTTTTCCCCTGTCCTGTCCCAGGTTCGCTTCAGGCCACTCGTGCCTTGATGATAGTCGGCATCATTGTGTCCATCGCAGGTCTGGGTGTGGCCTGTATGGGAATGAAGTGCACCACCTGTGCAGGGAGCGACAAGCTGCGCAAGTCCCGCATCGCCATGACAGGAGGCATCATCCTACTAGTGGGAGGTGAAGATGCAAATGCTCCTTTAGAAATATTACCCATTTACATGTAGTGTGTAGTTTTGACCAAGCATTAGGTGAAACACATAATCACAACATAACAGTGCTCAAGACTGCATCATCACATCCATTCAACTATAATATAATGCATTTAATTTACAAAATCCCATGAGGTTCATTACTGTATGAGATGACTACATTGTTGACGACAGCTAATGGAAGTGAAATTTCATTATACTGTATTCGAGTTGATGATAAATTTCATTTTGTGGTTCAATGATGGCTCTGCAAATGTTTCTACCAATCCAATTTGCACAGTAGGTGTTGAGATATTTCACTCAATTAGTGGAAACTTTGTTCTGCTTGTTGGGATAAACGTCAGAGGATGATCAAAGTCAGGATTCATTCTCTGGGCACTGAGGATATTTGGACCAAATTTTATGGTGATCCATTCAATATTTGGTGTGATATTTCAGTCAATATGGCCATATAAAGACAATCTGACTCTTTGCTGACCACATGACATAATAACTGTATGGGACCTATGTTAGTCTACATTAGCATCTATGGGACCTATGACAATCAATACAGAGCTGGTTATATAATATTTCATCAGACCCCACCCAAACTCTGTCATCATCACATTTTCACTTACATCTTGCATTCATCATACAAAAGGTAGGAGGAGGTTTGATCCCCAGCCCAAAAAGCTTTTCCTCCCACTACTCTGCTCCATCCCTCCAGAGGTCATTAGACTGAACGAGACCAGTCCTCCTGGCACTGGTTCTGACACAAGAGGTCTAACTGGCTCTGAAGAGAACAGAAACACTAAAAGCTAATTGTGCTGGAGTCAATAGCTTGCTGCCTGGTGCCTATAAAGGGGATAAAAGCTTGTCTACTCTCTCAGGTTTTGATGATGTGCTGATGGACTGATTGATCTTTGTTGTTGAATTTCTCCCCTCTCAGGGCTGTGTGCCATCGTAGCCTGCTCCTGGTTTGCTCACAACGTGATCCGGGCTTTCTATAATCCCTACACTCCAGTCAACACCAAGTAAGCAACCTGAAAACACATTCTCTTCAAGCACAGCAGTTAAAGAAATACTTTGACATGTTTATGTAATTACTTATTTGCTTTCTTGCTGAGAGTTAGATGAGAAGATCAATACCACGCTCATATATCCCAGTTAAATATAAGCTACAGCCAGTTTTTCCCTTTTTAACTCCATGATATTATTTGGACAACAAAAGCTACTTTTGCAGATTAAAACGTGCATTTTTATAGATACAAATTCCAAAAAGTAGCTGAAATGAGCTCCACCTCAATCAGTAAATGCTACTTAAACATTCACGAATCATTAAAGAATCAAACAAGAGTTTTACAATAATAAGAATATGCCATTTTGTACATTTTTCTAATAATACTATTACTCGAGTACAATTCTGAATGCAGAGCTCTTATGTGAAAGGACTACATTTGACATTTGTTGCACTGCTGATGAGTGACACTTTGTAACTTCTGATCAAATTAAATAAGACACTTCTCTTCTTGCAAATGTAAATTCATAATAAAAAAAAACACAGATATTGCTGTAATGGCTTTTTTTCCTACTTGCTACTCTTCTTATATTACATTTTTATGTTTTCCATCATCTCATAAATGACACTTGGCCACAGTTGAACAACAAAGTGGGGAAATCAACCTTCCCAGAGGTTCAATTTGTCGCCCAAATTAATACTTTCATTTTGAAATAATTGGTACCACCTTGTGTGCTGCAGGTTTGAGTTTGGTGCTGCCATCTTCATCGCCTGGGGTGGCTCCCTCCTGGATGTCCTAGGCGGAGCCATGTTGGCCGCCTCCTGTCCAAAAAAGAAACACGTATCCAAGTACCCGTCCATGGCCAGTTCCCGCTCAGGTCCGCCAAGCAGCACTAAAGAATATGTCTGAGAGCGCCCCCTACAGCTTGGGACTCCAACAGAAGCTGATGAAGTGTCCCCATCCCCTCCTACCCCACCCTCCTTTGCAGCCCCCGTGAGGAGTAAAACTGAAGGGAAGTTATGAATCATAGAGGCAAGAGTTACTGAAATGGGACTTTCTCTTCTTTTTCTTCAGGCAGGCCTTTGATAACCCCTTGATCATCATGCAGCACTCAATTGTTTCACGAATGATGTCTCTCACCCCGTCCACACATTCCACAATTGTTTACAAGTGATCTTCGCAAATACATTATAATTGGATCCCATGACTTAATAGACAAGTAACCTCTTGAATTGGAGCCTAAATGGTGGATTATAGCCAACACTTGCACCTCCATGTTAGTACCAGCATCTATTAGCGTTCGCCATGTAATTGAAAGTAATCAATTCCAGGCTGCGACTCAGGGGTCCTGTACAACAGAGAGACAGGGCGACAATGCAGTGTTTTATACGAACTGTTGGTGGTTCTAAAATAGACGTTACGACGAGCAGGGTGTGACTTCACACACAGGGCTCACTGTGTAGGGTGAGCGTATCACACAGGCCTTTTACTACAACACTCACTACAGGCCCTGCAGTTCTTCATACCAGTCTGTTACAAACCCTGCTCGGACATGAAATATTTTATTATGTAGTCACTGTGCCGTTGTTGCTCTAATAGCTTCCATATCAGCCACTATGAGATTAAACTGCCTCTATTTATTTTGTCAAACGTAGGATGAGGTTTTTGCTCCTGTGTAGATTTATATAATTGGTAGTTCACTGTGGCCCAGATCAAGCTTTCAGACATTATTAAGTCATATTGTTTTTTTTTTTAAAGATGTTTTTTGCTCTGAACAGTGTGGGCTGTTTTTTAAATGTCATAGTTTTATACACTTGGCTCATCTACTGTAGCAGATAATGGTGTAATGAAAAACGAATGAGAGAAACATTTTTAACATGTCCAGCAATACTTAAATAAAAAAAGATATTCAACACTGTTGAGCGTGTCGTGGCCACAGCAGCTGATTATACAGTACAGTAAGAGCCCAGTTTTGAGAGAAGGTGACACAAACACCAAAAAGGCGTTTTATCTTTTGCAAAACATTAAATGTTCTTGATGATACTGTGTTCTCAACACTCTTCATATCAATCAACAAAATCTGTCTAAAAAGAAAAACTTTCATAAAAGAGCATAACATCATTTGCAAAAAATATTTTTACAGCCTACTCAAAAATTGTTTTTCGCTTATTGTTACTTCACTTGCGTGTTTGAGCTTCACTTTGCAGAATGATGCGTCTACAGAGTTTGACACTCGACAGATCTTTTCACATTCACCTGCTGAAGGAGAAACACTTCTAGTATTAATACATTTATATATAAAGTAATACCAAATAAGTTACTCAAGTGTGTGGTGGAACATTGGAGCCCGCAACACACACACACTGAGAACAGACTTTTCAGTGAAGTAGAAGACATCTTGTATCTAGTAGTTAAACATCTTAATGAAACAATATTTGCATTTTCTTAGATTGTGGATTTTCAATGAGGAAGGAGTAGATATGATTTTAAGAATTCCTAGCAAGCTAATAAAAAGGAGGTGATCTTTAAGCATACATTATTATAGTTTAATATTCCATATCTATATATATAGATATATCTATAAGCTTAAATATATTTACAGAAAAAGACCATGCATTTTACGTGAAAATTGTGTTCAAGTTAAAAGAAATGTGTGGGAAAAAAGAGAAAGCATTAAACATTTTTTGAATGCACTTGAAGTTTCAGAACACAAATGCACCAGAACAACAGAGAAAACACTGGAAATCAGCACAGTTCAAATACATTAAGTGAACACAAAAATACAAAGACGCCACAAAGATTCATCTTTTATTTCCCGAGATGCATTATGAAAAGTCAACCATTTCCATGCAAATGGTAAACCACAGCCCAAACAACAATCTTTCAGTCAGAGAATGAGCTGTGAAACGCAGTGCTTCCGTGACGTGAAAAAAGTAAAAGTGCACTAGTAACAATTTCACAGCCAACTAAGTAACATGACATCAGCATGAGCCTTTACAGACAATAATATGTCATTTCAAGGTCCACCGCAATCTTTAAAAAACCCCAAAAACACCAGTGTCAAGATTGCCTCAGCAGTGAGAGCTCATCATAGGCTGCTTGTTTTCATGACCTCATACTGTAATTGTAAAGGATGACAATATCTTTAAATAGTTCACCTGAAAGACACTATGAAGCCATCTGGGTGTAGCTCAACAAGCAGACCACTGATGTACAACTGAACATTAATACAAAGTAAGTGTCGTTCATTTTGACAAGCCTGTGTGCCAATCAGAATCCATATTAATGATCAATCTGATATAGTTTCAAATATCATTTGGCAAGTTATTCCAAACATTTAGAGGCGTACATGTCTTTTATCACAGTTGTCTGGCCAACTGGGAAACCCTGCCTTTGAAAACAAACAAAACCTCCATAAATCTGTGGTTGTTTATGATATTTTACTGCCGAGTCTGCAGCTCAAGCCAACAATGAGCTTAGGAAAATGTTGACTCTGCATGATCTAAAGAGCATAACGGTGATGTGGTTTGAAATACTACTACATAGCCCTTAATAACAGGATACCAGTTAGGTGTTTTGATGCTTTAACAGACTCCATGCATAGAATTCTGCAACATGTCACTGCACATAACAGGCATTCCCACAAAGTGCACCATTTGGACATAATAAACATAATAAATCTCAGTTCTAGATGACTGAAGCAATTTCCATTCAGAAACAAGTAAAAAACATGTAGAAGCCATAACAACACAACAAAGTGTTTCCTCTCATTTTTTAAATAAATAATTAGCAGTAGTTTTTTTTCTTACTGTAAATAGCGAGCTTTCATCCACTGGATAATAGTACACCACTTGCATCAGTGTGAGAGTAGAGAATGATAGTCATTGCACAACCAAAGCTTAACATTTCACCTGTGTGGTACACATTAACAGACTCGTGTGGTACCTCACACAGCCAACCCACAGACGATCAGAAAACCTCACCGGAAAACAGGCAGGTGAGAAGCTGCTTTTCATCTAACGATTTGCTCAGTGCAACTTTAGAAATGTAGCCCTTGTTAAGAAGCTTCGAAAAATATAGACACTTTCTCCAAATCTTTCTCAAGTCCTGAAAAGTCTACTGCCTACCGAGGTATAGAGTAGAGGGCAATGCAATACAATTCATTCACAGTCTGACCAAAGGTGAGTTAAATAAACACTATGTACAATCAGGGCCTAGGCTTCAGCTGGCGCTAAATGAGCCGTTTTTTGTGCCATGTTGAGCCATCAGAGGCTTCAGTAGGACACTTGACAGGCTCAAGGCCAAGATCACTGACAGGGAGTTTTGGCGTCCCGGGATACATATTTTTTTTGGCACTTCTTGGTGAAGTTTAGGAGATGGGCGACAGGGATACAGGACACTGCCCGTTGTTGTTCATGATGTCATCCAAGTCTTCATCGTCCAAGTCCACTGAGGAGGAAAGGTCAAAGGTCAGGAATGTGTGCCTCTGGGTGATGAATGCATTGATATTAGTACCAGATAATGTAGCTTAAATATGGTGCTTTACATCTAGTTCTCTGAATGGAATTGTTCCATATTTTAGCAGTTACTCATTTGCTTAGCCAGGCTACCCTCGTTTCCAGTGTTTATGATAAGCTAAGCAAACCGACTGCTGGCAGTAGCCTAACATTAAATGGACATGTGATAGTGGTATCAGTTTTCTTGTCTAACTCTTAGCAAGAAAGCAAATCAACAAATTTACCAAGATGTAGAGCTACTTCTTTAAATATTTTACAACTTGTGATTACCACCTCTGCTTTAGATGCGGCCGTATCTTGAGTTTGCATGATACTGTGACTGCACAATTTTCCTGTCATTTAGGACTTCAACTTTCAGCTACGTTTTTGAAAAATCTACTCATATTTGCCAAATGTTATTCAAACATCCCATTCAAAATATTAAATGTTTGTATTATATTACAGAAGTGGCATTATAGCTCTCCCAAATGACCAGATCATCGCTGCATGTGCAGAGAATGAGTAACCATTGTACGCATACAGGGATTCTCACATATGTATATCATAAAGGTAAATCATTAAGGATCCAAATGTGAACATACATTATAATATTGTGGTTTTTTTCTCAATTTCTTCAAATGGGTAATTACAAAACAACAACAACAAAAAAAACATATTCCTTTCTTTCTTTTACTCTGAGGAGCCCTACTGGTCCTCAGGTACCAGTTTAGGAACCACAGGACATTAAAAGCAGATCACTGTATTCTCTACTTGATTTTATCAGACATATCATGATGACAACTTTGCTCCATACATTCTGTAGGAAAATGAAACTATAAGTACTGATGCACAGAACTATTTGATTAGAGATGCGGCTCCAGGGCAGTTTATGTCATATATGGAGGAATGTAGGGATGGATTTCACTTAATCCACAGAATTATCATAGAAAGAAATATAATGTGTATGAATAGTGTGCCAATTTTAGAATATTAATGAGAAAGCATCATCTGAAAAGAGACTTCAAAATGACTTTTTACCTTTTAGTCTTTGTCTACATTCTTTTTCACAGCTCATCTGTGTCTATTTTATTATGATGTCTGTCATGTTTTATTGGATATCTTGTCTGCTGAATAAGTTATGGAAATGTTTAGATGGATGTGTGAGTGGTCCATTTAAATTATGCACATGTTTAAATGGACCTGCAGGAAGAACACTGATCTCCTGGGGATCCAAACAAACAACAGTTTCCACTCACCCTTCTTGGACCGACCGATCTGGCCCAGCTTGGGTGCCCTCTGCCCGAGCCTCTGAGGGTTGCCTCCGCTGCCGTGGCCGTTGACCTGGGGGTGTCCCGGGTTGTACTGCCCCGCCGGGCCGGGCTGCCGCGGCGGCCCGCTGGGGGGGATGAGCTCGGGGATACCTGAAGCTCCGTACATCTCTGGTAGGGTGCTTTCTCCTGATTGGCCGCTAGGTGTCCGCACAGCCCGAGCTTTGTGTCGCGAGGGGGGAAAAAAGCCTCTCACTTCCGCAATGGCATTCAACAATGAATGTATTAAGAAGAGGCGACAGGATGTTGGAGAGAACAGAGAAGGAAAGAAAGTCGTGGTAGCCTGTGAAAGAAAGTAAATATGTCTGTCACAAACAGATGCGTCATGGCGGGGCCAGTTTTTGGCACACACACTTCTCCACTTCTTCTCTGTTTATACTCAAATAAGCGATGTTCTCTGGCGTGTTTCCCTCTGTTATAACTAACATTTGAAGCTAATGTCTTCCTTGATATCACAATAACACATCTTCCGTTTCATCCGCTCACAACAATAAACTGCTTTTTCCGCCCGCTTCTAAAACCAACCGCTCACTTCCTGCTACAATCCTTTCAAAATACTGTTAAATATCATAAATGTCAGCTCACCTCTTCCTCGCCGAGGCCGCGGTAAAGAGCCGAATCCGGTAAAAGCGATTTCTCAGAACAGTGTTGTTGTTTATCAGAGCTCTCTCTCTCTCTCTCTCTCTCTCTCTCTCTCTCTCTATTGGCACCACACCGAGGAAGAAGCGTCGATTTAAAGGGGCCTCTCGTCGTTTTCTTGGCCTCGGGGATTTCCTCGTATTGTGTCTTGACTCATAGCGGCGCGCGGACGTCACGATACGAGGGACAGCGCTGACACTTGGGGATTATACAGCGGGGGGTGTGCCAAAATTTCACTGCGTCCTGACGTCACGCCGGTAATGAGAGAGTGACGCGGACGCCAGCCAATCACAGACGCTGCTCAATAATCCACCATACATAACATGTAATGCTTTAGCAGTTCACATAACTGTAGCTCTGTTTCCATGTAGAACAAAAATACACGTGTTACATAGAAAAACAAATATATATATACACATATATATATGTATATATGTATAATAAGGAAAAGTTTTACAGCTAAAATCATTGACCATCAAATATTTCAAACCTACTTAAATAGCTCAGTGCTCAGTGACTTAGTTGTTGGTCAACAAATCACAGCTTGTTAAATGGACTGACCTTCAGTTGGTGCAATTATTGTGTTTCCCCTATTTATTTGAATTTCCCCTTGCTTTAGTCTGATTCCAGTTTTACCTTAATCCCAACCAGTTATCTCTAACCATTTGAGAGATATATCATGACTCACAGAGAGCAATCATGAGGTGTGAAGAAAAAATGTTTTTGGCTTGACTTTTGCTTATAGCTATGATGCAAAAATTCAAATTAATCAGAATGAGTCAACTTTCCTTTCGACGAAGGGAGATCAAATCCATCACCCCAACCCAATAAACCCAATGCACCTGTTTATGAGTCAGTCATTACAAACTTATACTGTGCAGCTAAACATCATTCAAACCCACAGAATGTCATTTTAGATTCTAGAGGAGTTTTCAGCGATATGAAAGATTTCAGGCTGAATATAAGGGGAATGTATTGAGGAATGTAATGTGTAATGATGAGCTGGAACCAGATGATACACAAAATACAGCATACAGAGTAGCATCAAGAGAAGATGTAAATAAAGTGGTCTGTATATGATCCTGTCTGACAATGTGGAATAAGATTACTTATTTCTAACCTTAAAAGTCCTTAAGGAGGAAGGGAATGAAGAAAACTACATGTTAAGGTGTTAATTATTAGACTTTAACCACATAAATACTGTAATATACTGATTAAAATCCATAACTGATCAACAAAAGTACACATGCATTATTTTTGCAACATGTTTGCCTGTTATTCTTCTTCTGTATTGTGATTTGGTTAAAAAAAAACATACATAGTCAGATTTTTGTGTTTGGGGGAAATAAAGAGTAAATTGGTGTGAGGCTGATTTTCGGGCATCTATTGTCACAAAAACTGGCAACCTTCCATTTATAATAGACTGACCGCACAGGACAGGCTCAGTCTTCCAAAGACATGACTCAACACTTAAACATGACCTGTTGTGGTTGAGTGCAAACGCTAATCAGTTCCATGAGCCATTCTGTCTACTGAGGGCGAATGATTACTTGAGCCTCTGAGGGCCATGAGGGCACCTTGAACAACCTTGAAAAGATCACATCTACTATATCGCAATTGAAATATACTGGTTTTAACTTAAAAGTGAAAGTTCAACCAGAGTTTTGTGTTTTGGTGCATCTATTTGCCTGTTTGTGTGGGATTGTGTTATCTCCATGTTCATCGCATTTTATGGATGAATCCATGCACAGCTGAGAGATTATTCCAAAAACAAATCTCCCCTAGACTTGCCTAGACTGATCAGCTCATAGATTAAACTCTGCAGACCCACGTGGATGTGGACCATCAGCGTTAGTATATAATTGTCAGAGTTTCTCTTCTCCTGCAGAATAATTCAAACACTTTGTCGTGAACGGACCAAATACACTTCCATCATGTCCAGGATCGTAGGTGTCACTTTCCTGCTGATCATTCTGGTTGACAACTTCTACCACAGCACAGGTAAATACAAAGAGAATTTGTCACCAACATCAGAGTAAATCACTGATTCTGCTTGTAAAATATAAACACATCATGTCAATTTGTATTTGACGGGGAAATGTTACAAGCGGTTGATGGGTGATGTATTATTGTTCCACTTAAATGATTTCTTACTATTTGTCTTTTTCCACTGTGTACAGCTTCACGTACTGGATTTCATGTGTCCAAAGTGCACATCCGCAAGTGTAGGTGCCAAGGTGAGGGTCTTTCAGACATTTTGGTTAAAAATTTTCAACGGTTAAATCAGCATAAACACAGAAAAAGAGCCTGATCCTCAGGGGTGTTATTGCACTGTATTGTGGTCTCATACTTTCTGTCACTGGGCTATAATAGGACAGTATGTTGTCAAGTAAAGCAGATAAAAATGGCATTAAACGAGATTATGATCCATGGTGTGAATTTCATTTTTAACCTCCGTTCTCGTTGCAGTTTTGCCCAATGGAAAAATAAAGTGCCCCTCCACACTGCTTCCCACAAACCATGTCAAGAAACTGGATTTGGTCAAATGCTTGTGCAGCCAAAAAAACCAAAACAGTGAGTGAACTGACATTTTATGGAGGTGTGGGATAGAGAGATTTACTCTTTTCTGTGCTAATATTCAGTAAAGATGTTTAATTTGACATTTTCTTTTGTTTTTTTTTCTCTTAATCTTTACAGGGTTTCCAGAGTATCAAGCAACCTGCCGGTCATGGCGTCCTGGTATTCCAATCACCCTGCTTTGAATGAGTGGGATTATGCAGAGAGACCAGGAGTGAAGGTCCTTGAACACATCATATCACGTCACATGATGTTAAGCATTACATCCCGTCATGTCACATAAGAAACAGCATATCAAATCAAGTAAACCAGCAGTCAAAACATGACATGAAATTCCATCACATCATGCATCACATCATGCTTGTAGCTAATATAGACCTACTATCCATGTCTGTGACCTTTCATATATTGTAAATAAAGACACATTTTCTATTACAGAGGCTTTGTTTTGCGTCTTTGTCTTGACATTTCGGAAAATACTGAAGTGGTTGTGAAATAAATGACAACATTACTTGAACATTCATCACTTGTTCAGGCATCTTTATAATATTACACAATTGTCAAGTAGCAGAATAAAGACACTGTCAGTTGTTTTAAATATATATATTTTTATTGTTATATCTTCAATCAGAACATAAACAGCAAACCATTTAGAGTATATTAGTGGAATTAAACTGTAATTGACAGTTATGACCATGAATGTCACCTTTGTTATTCCTCTGCGTGATCGTCTGTGTCAGCTGCAGCCCTTATGGGAGAGGAGACAGGTTTTGTTTGATACGGGTAGGATTCACTCCACTGGGCCTTTTCTGTTTCACTCGCTTCTGTCGGGACGATGAGAAATCAGATATCACAGTAGAGGCTGCTTTTATGTTGCACGGCTTCAGTGAGAATGGAAACACTTAGATGTGGCGCAATTTCATATGGTGAAATTCCGTTGCCTGTTTACATTTTCTTCTCATGTGATGTGATGTATTTTTCTCGGACCACAATCCTATAAAAAGAAAGATGAACATCAGCAAAGCTCAATTTTTCAAAAACTGTTGCTGATTATTGTAATTCATATTATTACTCACAATAATGTGATAGACTGTGTTATAGAAGTGCTCTGTGATGAAATTAGTGATTTCTCGTGCCTCTTACTCAACTGTTCCAGATCAGGAGTGTCCGGTGGCGTAACTCTCAAAATACTCTTCTTTCCCATGGGGGCAATAACTGATAAAGTGGCATTGACCTTATCACTGAAGGTAAATAAATATAATGCCAGAGACTAGTGGACTGAAATTCTTTTAGATGTCAACTAATCTCTGGTCTCTGAATAAACTGTCAAAATGCAGCAGGTCAGCAGAGTTACCTGTCACCGGAGCCCTGTGCCATGTTTACCCATCTTATCTTGATCGCTTTATATTTACACCAAAACACTGCAGTCAAGCCAAGAGCACACACACACACACGAGAATGTCAAAGTGAGTGGACAAAAAGTGAGGAAAAGTCAGACACAGTAGCGAAGAAACCTGTGACCAGGATTTGGTTTTCCGACATTTTTGTAACTGAAGTCTTAGACAGGTAAGTCATTCCTCCTTTATCAAACAGTTATTTTCAGTTGTACTTTAACTCTACCTACAGAGGTGATGTAAATCATTCTTCAGAGTGCGGCAGGCTGGCTCCGAGCCACACACGTACCAGAAAAAGAGAAAGCTCTGGTGGAAGCTTTCTCTCCCTCTGAGTTTGGCATGTGTCTGAGGAGCAGAGCTAAAGAATAACTCAGGTCAGGAGACAGCTGTGTTTAATCCTCAGTGAGTGAGGGGCGTGGACCTTTGTTCTCAGCAAGCACCTCACTGGTTTGTTGAGCTTATCTTTTGACTGAGATAGTGGTTTCCTGTGGATGTTGGCTTTAGTTATAGCCCAGATACATAGTTTGCTGATTTCTATCTGTTTTGTCTAACTGGTGTTAATATGTACGGCTGGTATAGTGGGTAGATTGCAGGGGGCAGCAACCAGTGCTTCAGAGTTTCCAGACATAGTTGTATTTACTTATTTACTGATTTGTTTGCTAGATATGCTTTGGATGGAAAACATGACTGCTTCCTGGATTCCTGACCATTTCTTTTTCCCAAATCAGGAAGTATTGATTTAAAAAAAAAACCCAACAACAACAATAACAACAATCTGAGTGGTGGATTGTAACTAATACGTTTACTCAAGTACTGCACCTAGTACAGTTTTGAAGTATTTGTACTTTACTTGACTGTTACCATTTCATGCCACTTCCTACTTATACTGAACTACATTTCACTCTATTACTTAACAAATTAATATATTACCTGTGAAGCATATCATCAGTTTATGAAAGGCAATACATTGTTTCAAATGAAATTCTACCCAACAATATGTACAATAGTTAAAAGTAGCTCTGTCTCGACCAGATGCAACATTAAATGCTCCTTACACATGAATGCACCAGTAATAATAAAGCAATATTGTACTATGTAATGATTTAACACTGACACACAGCAGTCTGCAGCATAATGGGTGCTTCTACTTTTTATTTTTATTTAGGGAACATTCTGAATGCAGGACTCTTACATGCAATGAAACATTTTTAAATAATGGTATTGTTATCATACTTAAGTAAAGGATCTGAACACATCTTCCATCACTGGACAATTGTTCCCTCTCCATAACTCCGAGTGCTTTGAGTTGTCTAAAGATAAACAGAAAAATGTTAGTCATGCTGTAGTTGCCAGGAGAAGACACTGCAGGAAAATAAACGAAATGCATTGGCAGCGATATGTTCAGTGTTCACTGCCAGCACCAAATGTTCAAACTGAACAACAATATTAATACCATTATGTTTCATATCAGACACACTTGCTACTGTCAGCCGGCTATATAGGCAAGGCTATACGACAAAAAGACACCTAACAAGACCATTGTTCAGTTTCCTTCGTTTTAGAAACAAGAAATATTTCTGGAGAATTTCAGGCCAATAAAATCTGAAAGGACTAACAATGTTATTTAATTGAACGATTGATTGAACACTTTTTTCATTTATCATTTTGAACTTACGCTTACAAACTGAAACTGCTGCCAAATGCGATGCGAAGATTGACTTAGGTACATTGATTTAATCAACTTCATGGGAAGATTCTCTAACTCAGCCTGGAATGAGCAATATTATGTGTTGAAACTACAAAATAAAAGGGGCATCCATTCGTGACTCAGGCCCAGCTCTTCACAAGTTAGAACAGAAAAGAAAGTCTGTTTGTTATTTGAACATGCAGTAAGAAGAGCATCAACACCGAACTGTAACTGTGCCCCTATCATCTTATTATGATTATTTTATGTGCTGGTATTTTAATTGTGTCCCCACCGCTCTTTTACGGACGTGGATGTCCAGCTCAGGTATGTCTCGACAGGTGGTCCAGGTCCAGCCTGAGAGCAGGGTTCAGGAGGCAGGTCAATGGAGTACTGGCCTGTGTGAGTGCTATAAAGACGTGGGGGACTGTAAGTACTAAATATGATGAACTTGAAACTTGAAAAATGCATTTCTTGAAATGTTCATCATGCTTTCACGTACTGCCAGTTGACCTACTGTCTGTGTGTGTCTGTGTGTGTCTGTGTGTGTAGGTTGCTTTGCCATGTGTTGCCTCCCAGTGTTTACCTGTAAGGTGACCAATGCAGTGGGTGCGTGTCCCTGTCTGCCTCTGCTGGACTGTATCGGCTGTGTACCGCCGGCCTCTCTCGCCATGAGGGCATCTGTCAGGGAGCGATACGGCATTCAGGTAACACAGCACTGAAGCCACTTATTCAAGAAAAAAAAAAGATTATTAGATTATCCAAAGTAACTGGGGAGTTGTTTCTGTAAAGACACTATTTTCAAGTCATTATGTGATGAACACACTTGAAGTTCCATCAGCCTCCATTGGTTTTTGGGGTGGTGGCTCAGGACTTAGAGGCAGATATCTCAAAACTTCAAGAAATAATCCACATGGCTTGATACGACACTGGTTAAGCAGGAAAATAGAAAGTGATGACAAATGAAAGGAAAATCCAACATAAAGTGTCTTAGTAAGGTTTTGTTCCACCACGAGACATTTTTCTTCCAGACAATATTCCTTTATATGATGTATTAATGATGGTGGTAGAGAATGCTGTCTAAAGCTGCGCAGCCACTTTACAGATTAAGTCATTTAAATCCTGAATCTGTTGCTCCCTGATTGAATTGACTCCTGCTATGCTTCTGTGATCCGTTCTCCTACGAAGCTGCCGTCAAAAGATCTTTCATGAACTGTAGTACGCTTGTTATCATACAGTATTTTACATGTTATAGAAGATTAATATGGAAGATTAAAATAATCATAGAGTGCCTGCCCGGCTCAATGAATCTGATGTTCAGTTGGATGAAGATCTAGTGAAGACTTTTATACTCACTAAACCATCTGACGAGTCCTTGTGCCTTGTATCTGATTCTCCACTCATTTATTCAGGTTTTTCCTTTAATTTGTCGCCCGTCTATATATTTATTTTTGGAGTTAAGGTGAATATAAAATTAATTGTTCTTCAAGTATAAAACTTAAAGTTATAAAAGTTCATATAGAAGTTAATGTAAAACATCAGAGAGGCTCACAGTTGACAGGACAACATGGACTTGATCTTTGTAACAATTACGCTGACTTCCATTGAGTTCCATTCTTTTTACACTACTATTAAAATACGTTCATTCCAACGTGAAACATGAAAGCTGCGCACACTAAGACTGTCACTCAAACAAAGCCATTGGTGTGAGATTATTTCACCATTTCAATTTTACTATGAGGGTAGTAAGTACCACTCTGCAATTGCAGTAATCAACGCTTTCCTGAGAAAATTATCCAACTTGCGGCAGGAATGTGGAGAGTGAAATTTGTGATTATATTCTTTCACTCAAGTGGAGTGGCCCCTGTAGTTGTGATGTTGTGATAAACCCCGGTCTGAACAATGCGGCTGATTGCTTTCACTCGCACCGCACTGTGTCCCCAGCTCAATTACACAGAGCTGCAGGAGCTTTGAATAATTATGATTACTGCTGAGGAGATGGAGACGTTTCAGTGATGAAACACAATAACAGCACACAGGGGAAATAGCTGCAACATCAAATAGATGTTCCTAATGACACTGGTTATTACTTTAGCAATGCAAACAATGCTTTGAGTCTATGTAGCGACATCAGATAAACCCTTGATATATGCTGAGGATGCAGTGAAATCAGGGCACGTTTATTAAATTAATAAATCAGCACTAGAGCCATAAATAACTTAATGAATAAACAACAAACTGTCAGGCCTTTAAGATGCAGCACGCTGCTTAGGCTGCCCACCCACTGCTTCACCACGGCGCTGCTAGTCCACACTCACACACCTGCCTGCACGATCTCAACAGACATCAGGCCACCATCGCTCCGTCACAAGCAGATGTTCCACATGCAAACAGCACATGCCGGGGCTGAGACGTCGGTTTGATGTTGGATAAGCCGAGCCGGTCGTTTCTGGGACGGGCAAGATAGGGAGAGATAAGGCAGGAGGTGGGAGCGGTTGGAGGCCAGGCAGGCAGAAGCTGGAGCTCTGCCATCGGAGAGAAGGAGGTGGTTGGTAATGTTGGCTTCTCTGGAGGTGGAGTGGGCCGTGGATCGCTGTCAATACTGCAGAGCATGAGCTAGGAATGTGCCAGAAGTTCTTATGAAAACAAGTCCCAGCATGTAGGTTGTTCGTAAAGCAAGGCAATTACTCTCTGGAAGGAGACGAAGCTGTATGTTAATCTTGTAATCTTGAGAATAAAACTGTAGATTCAGACAGATCACTATGATATGCATTAGAAGGTCTGTTATAATTATCAGATGGATTTCTATAAAACTTCTAAACACACTTATGCATATGTATTTATGGTCCTCAGAGGATGAATCCTACTGACTTGAGTGACCCCCATCTTTTCTTCTAGTGCCACTATAAAGTTGACATTTGTAGTTTTGAATGACATGTCTCAACAACTATTGGATGGATCGCAATGAAATTTGGTATAGACATTCATGTCCCCCCTCAGAATGAATTGTGATAACTCTGGTGATCCCTTTAGTGAGTGTTTAACATTTACAATGTGTGATTCTATGGGTGCTGCCATTGTTGTGTGACGCCAGACAACTGCTTCTTCATGAAGTCAGGGTGGAGTTTGAAAGTAGGAACGCTGACCTTGAATGATGTTCCATTGGGTTAGGACACAATGCGGGTGCAAAGAGCACTATTAGGCTGCAGAAATGAAATAACTATCACTTTCACAGCAGAATAAAGCATCACCAAAGCAGACAACAGAGAGATGTCTTCACAATATAAGCTCCAGCTGCATAGTGCACACACACAACGCTACATTGCTGGGCCATGCAATAAAAGGGGACTGAGTATGGAGGGCCCTCATGTGAGGAGCGCCCACAAAGATACTAGAATGAATAGCAGGGCTATGTATAGGGCCTCTTTCTGAGCCTTGTGCACTGTGAATTCCTCAACAATCTGCTCTTGGTTCAACTTCTTTGCTTGACCGTTCTCAGTTCATGTTATAACCAGTCCATTCAGCACACACACACACAATCACATGTTGCATTCAGATCCCCAAACCTGTAATGATGTTTGGAGGTGGAGTGATCCTTTTAGTTGTTAATGTCACCCTCCCACATTGAATCCTCAGGGGAAGCAGGGCAGATATCCCAGGTCTGTTGCTCAAGAAAAGCAAGCGTGTAAATCTTATGAGGCTGCTTACCAGGACTAATAAGACAGTTTTATCACAATCAGAAAGGTGCATGAGATGCCTCAGAGCTGTAAAGATGCTTGTGGGTGGTGAGAATATTTTGTTGGTTATGACACCTCCAACGTTCAATTCACAGCAAGGTTGCATTGTTGTCAACATTCAGCAACAGTTGATATTGCTGAATGTGGGTCACGTATCCTGACTATCCTGCCGCTAAAGTTCATACATGTGCTACGATCACGAAGTAACAGTCACTAATCAAAACTGATGGAAACCTTTCATGTGGCTCTAAGTTACAGTGCTGACTCAGTATCATGAAGGAGAGATCACATGCTCGGGCTGCACATGGAACAACTCTGCCTTATCACTGCGTTTCTCAGACTTTATTGATTTATCAAATCTCCCACACCAACATTTCCATCTTGACATTACCGACAAGCTCTTCATCCTTGCTGTTGCTAAGAGCAAAGACTTGGCTGCAAGAAACTCACTGTCCTCCGAGGGAGGATATTTACTGAAACAGAAGAGCACGATTATTACTGGTGCACCGACAAATATGCTGCCGTGCACCAACTTCAAGCAGCTGTTACTACTTTTTGACTTTGATTACTGGCATATTGACCTAGTTTGGTGTTGTGCATGGAACGCCGGTCTGTCTGTCTTACATTTAACCAAAAGGAATGTGGTAAAACTATGAAAATGTTTATTGTAGATTATATTCTAACTAACTTCAAGTAATACTTAATTACAAAGGCTGTGAGTATGAGATCATATCTGAGCACGACAGGAAAATGAAACACAGAACTGCTGCAATGTATATCAGTGAAAATGTCTTTTTTTTGCACCTAAATGCAAATGTTCACCTTTTGTTCCAGCCTCCCACCTGTGTTCAGGGTTCTCTCTCTCTCTCTCTCTCTCTCCTCTCTCTCTCTCTCCCTGTCTTACAGGGGAGTGTGTGGAGTGACTGCCTGTATGGATGCTGCTGCTATCCTCTATCTTGGCTCCAGATCTCCAGAGAGCTGAAGAGAAGAGCAGCATCCCACGCCTCCTCCTCCTCCTCGGCCAGATACACCGCTCTGACCTCCCTGCAGGGGGCGCACTTGGTCTAGACACATGCAGCACTCCTTTCTCCTGCAGCCTGCCCTCCAGAGAACAGGAGCTGATTTAATCACACTTCCTCTGGTCTGCAGCCGCTCCCTGATACCTCAGAGAATTCAGCAGGGACACAATGAGTCCCACGGAGAGGAGAGTTCGCTTTGACCCGAGATGACGTGAAAGAAGTGTGATAAAAGTAATGCAAGTATTAGAGCAGGGGTAGTTTTATATGTTATTTTAAGTAGCTAAACAGCACATTATATTATATTCTTTACATATTCTGTATAAAGCATGATTTTTTTAAACACAATTTGTTACCTAAGACTAGTTCCCCACCTTTTTCCTTGTGACCTCGTACAAAAAAAAGTACAATCTAGTCGGTGCCATTTATCATGTTTCAGATGTCTATGAGTTGTCAGCAGTTCCAGAAAAAAAAAAGATTTGTGCAGCAGAACTTTTCATCTTTCATCTCACATTAATCATCTCATGACTCTTGATTTATCTTGTGATCCCTTGGAGGGGAGAAGCACTGGATAGCTAGAACAACCAGCTGCCTTCAATCTGAAAATGTCATATGAAATAATATATATAAGTCACATGGGGCAATTATGTTCTGCAGTATGAGTGATTTTACTTTTGATACTTTAGCTTCATTAATTAGACTGTGCTTTTACATCAGTGGGAGTTTGAATGCAGGGATTTTACTGGTATTTCTTACATTGTTGTACTTTTACACTGCTGATTAGGATTTTTCTTCAATTTTAAAATTGTATGCAGTTTTCAAAATATGATTAACACTTTTGTCTGGAGAGAAAATGTTACTTGCTGCTCCATTAAAAAATGTTTTGCTGGAGGTTTTCAGATGTCATTCCTGGAATTGTTAAGCTCCCAATGTGGCATTATGACAGATGGGCATGGACATGGACTTTATGGAGAGGGAAAACATGTTGACACCAAAAGTTATAAAAAAAGACAAAAAAAAAGCTGTATTTTTTTTTCAACTGTTAGTATAGTAGATTATTTGAAATTGTTATTGTAGACAGATTCATTACAACTAGATTTTAGACATTGTAGATGGAAAAATGCATCTTTCAATGAGCTGATATTGTACATTTTGTATTTCTCAAAAAAAAATGTATATTGAACTAGTGATGCAGCTTGCTGGAAATATTGCATGGAAAATGTCCTTTTTCACTTTTGATCATTTGTGACTTTCTTTTTTTATCTTAAAAGCTCATCTTCTTGAAGAAAGAGGGGGAAGGATGTGACTGGCTTGATTGTCGGCAAACACATTTAAATCTAACCAAAGAGGAAAACACTTTGTACAGACACATCAGCTTAGGCACTGATTTTACTATTTAACACTTAAAGATAAAGATACTACAAGTTAAATGACACTCTACCAAAAAGCTTGCTTTGCTCCAGGACTTGTACTTCTTTCATATATTTTGGAAAACGTGTCTGGTTTTGTTCATCTATGTGATAAAGTAATTGTTTTTACATTTTGTGTTACGATGAACCACTAAGATATTTGAAATCAGTTAAATGATCTTAATAATCAAACTTGTTGACATTTGAAAAAAACTTCTGCAAATATTTTTTACTTTTGTAAACCTTATGATCACTCACGCCACAATTATTCCAGTTTAATGTAGCTATTATTCCATTTCCTCCCCCAGCCTACTCAGCTGCTCTTGGACTGCAGACTGGCTTTGTGGTTCATATGCAAAATCCAAATATTTTGTGTTGATCGTTTGAAGGAATTCTAATAAAACATCAAATGTCGCAGTGCTAATCTGAAAACAATGAGGAGATGTGAATTGGAGGAAACGGCAGAATCAACAGCTTCTCAGTGAATGTGATGTAACATTGAAACAAAGGCATGAAGCCACATGTCCCTGTGGCATTGCACTGGACATTCTCTTTTGTTCTTATCACACATGTCTATCTAAGAACAGAGCTGTACACTTTAAATAGGTAAAGGAGGTAGTATGCATTTTGTGGCACGGTGACGTCAGATTTAAAAGGATGCGTGACAGTAAGATAGCCTGATGTCTGGCTCTCAGAGGTGTAGCCACAAGTCAGACTGGACGGACCAGTCGGCAACAGGCGTCCTCTGCTGTCCTGTCACGTTCACAGCTCTGCAGCAGGCCTATAAGATGGCACACTGCCCTGCATATCCATCACTTGACTGCACTCTGCTCCATCTTCCTCACAGGACAGGAAGGTAAGACAACCACTGTAAGGCTCTTGGTGAAAGAGATAAACAGAAATATTGGCAGAACTCTGATCAGCTGTAGAGCAGATGACATGAAATCAAATTTATACTGCACTGTGTTGTATTTTTATTGGTTTGTTATACGAGCATGGTCCTAATGTGATATTCATGTTTGAACTTCAGGTGAAGGATTGCGTCATCCTGTATTTGTGTAGGAAATTTTGCAACCTGGGGATTTCTGAAAGCTCTGAAAAACAGCAGGTAGCTGAATTTTTTTTTTTCTCCCTATAAGTATCTGTAAGGAAGAATCCATAAGGTGTGTGACTGATGACGGCATTGTGCAATTCTCACAACTCAGGACATTTCAGTATGAGTGTGCACTTCTGTTTCCTAAAAGTGGAAACTTTCCTGTTCATTTATGACATCACCAGCATCTCAAGTCTGACCAAGATATCACAATTACAATCAAGACAGATTCACAAACTGAACTGAACTGTTCTGCAGCAAAAAACAGATATTAGAATTATTTGTCTGATTTTCAAGACCTTTTTTAATTTTTTTTAGCGATAAAATAATTGACTTCATACTTTATCAAAATGAACCACACTTGCCACACAGATATGAAATCCTAAAATAGGTTGTCTTGTCTCAACGAGAATTTGACATCCTAAGACATGGATGTCAAACTGTTGTTGAGACATTCCATCACATTGCAAAATGTAGAAAATACAAATATAGTTGTTTGCATTTAAAATTCTTAGATTTTCGCATAATCAGTTCATCAGTTTAAAATATAATGATGCTGCTGTCAAATGAAAACATTCTCTGCATTTCAGGAATCAATAAAATATTCTTCTTTCATCCTTCAAACAATGCCGATTTTAAAGAATCCACCGGGTTTTTCAGAGAATGTACTAGTCTTTAGGGTTGAGGGCAGAACATATACACTATTTAATCCTTCAGTTTGTGATTTCAAAATCATTACAGCCACCATACTTAGCGCTACGTGGATTTCACCAGACAGTGAAGATGCAACAATGCTGGATTTTGTGAATGCCCCATTAGCTTTTCATCTAAATCCAGTGAGATTTATACTATTATTATTATGAATTGGGGGATGATTGAGGTATTGTGGAATAATTTAACACAATAATTTGACATTTCTATTTTGGCAAGAAAAGCCTTTGCCAAAGTGTTGAACTCATTATGTGGTTGCGTACAGCCAAGATTTTATCTCGACAGTTACTTTAATCAGTGTTTTTTTTTTCTTTGTCAGAAGCTGAAGCCATGTCTGAAAAGATGGTTGTGAACCAACCCAGGCCCTTCATCACGACCACTGTATCCAACCAATGGACATCTGGCATCTGTGATTGCTTACAAGACCTGCCCCAGTGTAGGTGCACTTCACAGTGAGGGTGAAGGAAGGACACTGAGCTCAGTTTTTATGACGCAAGTTGAGAGAAGAAAGAACTTGGCATCTTAAATCCCTCTCTCGTGCATGAGGTTGAAAACATACTGATCATTCAGACTGATCTGGGTGTTGGATTGCCAAGAGATAGCTGATTGGAGATCAGTGGATGTGGCAAAGTATTTGTGCAATGCTGTGCATTACCATTCCTGATGCTGCATATGATAAAATGCAGATTAGTGGCATCCTCAGACAATATGGGATACCAGATCTCAAAACTGAAGCTCTGAAACATTCTGACCTGAGTACAATTTTTCCTGAGTGCAACAGTAATGTGGTTACACCTTTAAATTTAAAGAAAGGACATTGACCTCACTGACTAATTTTCTCCAAATGCGACTTTTTTCAGGCTGCCTAGCCTTTTGGTGTCTTCCCTGCTTCACCTGTAAGACGGCACACGAGGCTGGGGAGTGTCTATGTTTACCTCTGCTGGACGCTTTTGGAGTCATCCCTCCTATGACCACAGCCCTCAGGGTGTCAGTACGCCAACGATACGGCATTGAGGTACACACACACACTGTGCTATGTGTCATTACTGAGGCTTTTTGGTGTCAATAAAAGGCCCCTTAACTTAAATACTTGAAGCATATTGTTTTACCAGCATAAAGGTCACTGTTGCCTTCGCTGTTTATCAGATCCCTGATCAGTCTTAAACCTGTTTATCCTTTTCTCACGGTGTCTATTCACCTTCCGAGACAACATCCAGCAATTCATGTAGCGTGGTCATTAAAGAGTGTTCAGTACACTGTGTTCCTTTGTCTCAGCCGATTTGTTTAGGTAGACATTGACAATGATTAATGACTGTAGCCAAAAAAAAAAAATCAGCTGTGTTATGTTATAGAACTGGTCGCTCTATGATCACACGAGTAAGCCTTTATTCTATTGTACACAAGCATTTAATGACCATGAACTATTTAAAGGCATTTCTTTTATCCCATGACTGTTTTATGCGTGCATATTATACACCCCACGTCCAATCACCCCAACAGTCCCTAACTGTGTCTCCATCTTCACAGGGCACGATTTGCAACGACTGTGTGTACGCCTGCTTCTGCGGGCCCTGCACCTGGTGTCAAATAGCAAGAGAAATCAAAACAAGGATGAATCCCATTGCCTTCATCAACTTGACGGCCTGATGACTATAAAGATTACATTCATAATCACGTCATCACAATCAGTCAGCATCACCATCGTCAGTGCTTTCATGCTATCTGGAATACTTGGACTGATTTGTGATCTGTTTCAAGCACGTCTGCCTGCGAGGAATGTGACTGAACAGCTGATGAAGGATCAGCGAGTGAGGGTCACTTAATGACAGAAGAGAGATAAGCAGACACTTGGTCTCCATGATTTCCACTAACAGATGTTGATGAGAACTAGCCAGTGACAGTAGTGTTGTAGCCATTGATTAGACTAACCAGATGTTGACAGTGTGCAGGAACTGATTTTTAGCAAGGCCGGGAGTATGGGTTGAGGGATGGCAATATTTAACTGTTGGTCAGTCCACCAGTTGTTGGATGGAAATTTGGTCCAGATATTGATGATTCTCAGAGGATGAATCCTGACATCTTTCTGACTTTTCTGCTGGGTTCAGACTACATCACTACAGACTATATTTTTGTCTGTTGCGATTGTCACTGTGTCAGATTAGCTGATTACATTCTTGCTGTGTTTTGCCGAGAGACATTACTTCATGTTGGTCCCCGATGATCATCGCTTACCCTTACCGGGAAGGAGGTGGGAGGGGCCAACTTCCAGAATGACAGTGGCCTTTCCTCTGTTTCACGGTTATCATCATGGCTCAAAGCAGCATTGTGCCTCACAGGTCAGCAAACATGACTGTAGTCTCTTTGTCTTGAAGTTACTTTGACTCAACATTGGAACGATCACTTGTCTTGTATAACAGACTATATTGTATGACAATTAGAATCTGGGCTACTATCATTTTTATTTGGAGGAAGTTGTACTGTAGATACATTTTTTTGGATAAAACATTCATCATTTTTATTACACATTCTTCACATTAATGTTCCTGAATCCTTCATTTATTATCAGGTATTTTGCATGTAAAACATGGCTTGAACTTGAACACTGCAATAAAACTTTTATACCTTAAAGCTTATTTGAAGTTCAATACAACAAAATGCCTGTGTCTTATCCAATGCAAACAACACCTGCAAAAATCTGTTTTGAAGGGTTACATTTTTGCTTTTGCTCCATGTGATCAAAGCAGTGTCCACGGAGAGGCTGTTTATCATATTAAACAGTTGGCTTATATATGAGGAGTGTGAATTATTTTACAGTCTGCATGCAAGGAAGTTCAACAGCTGTTTTGATCAATAGCAAACAGCTGCCACCAAGTGATAGAACATGCTAGGGGTCTGAGTAAATGGTGTGAACACTGTCATGGGGATTTAAATGAGCCATATCATGACGCAGAACAATTGAAGGAAGGAAAGGTTCTGAACCTGCAGGCGTCTCGGTTCAGATATTTGGGCTTGAGTTCAACTTTGAAAAGGTGCAACGAATGCAGAAAGACTCCCATGAGAGAAAACAGTAATGAATGTTTTCTTTTTCAGGCCTTCCTTATTTGAGTGATCACCATGGCAGTGAATGTGTTCATCAGCAATAATGATCCCCAGTCGCAACATTGACTACTCTAACCAGGGGAGCACCAGTACCTGTGGCTGCTTCAACAGTTTCAATGTGTCTTTGCAGCACGGCAGTTTTCATTCCACCTCCTGTGTGTTTGCCTTCTGCTGGTGTGTGCAAACTTCGTCGAAGTGACATTTGAGTCTGGACTAAGTCTTAAGATTAGTTTAACAAGGAAGTTAGTCAGGACCACTAAAGTCAAGTCCAAAACCAGACAGCTCCAAGATCAGCAGCTATAAAAGTTGTAGGGTTGTGGTCTCTGTACATAAATCACGAGGAGCTTTTTTTTTTTTCTTTTGTGTGTAGACCAAAGTCTCTTTTTAGAATGTTCTAATCTGAAATCTTTTACAAAACTGCCAGGGGTATTTTGAACTTGCCCACGATAAAGGACATGTCACCGCCTCTCCAGATAAGATCCCATCTGAACCCTGTTTCAGGTTGTTTTGCTGATTGGTGCTTCCCTTGGTGCTTTGCTTGCAACACCACCTCAGAGTTTGGAGTGTTTGTTTCTGTCTCCCCCTGCTGGATATGCTGTGGACCACCCTTCAGATAACGTTGGCCCTATCATTCATTCAACCTGTTTCCATGTCCGTGAGGAATCCACGTGAGTTTAGAAAAAAAAGGAGGAAGCCAGAGTGATGTCTTCTCTTCTTCACGGCTGCTTTCTTTATGTTTTGAGTGAGAGACATGACAGCTGACTGTGTATACACCACATCTGTAACATCTGCTGCTGGTGCCAGCTGGCGCAACAGATTCAAAGACGATCAAAAGACACAGCCAGGTGCTCACTGTCATCAGCGCCCAGCCAGCGTACATGGGTACTTTGTCACCTCTCAGCCAATCACTGTAGCTGATCCTAAAGGTGTCCTGACCTCCAGGGTCATGTGATCTCTGGTTCTCTCAAAATCCTGCTGATTGAGTTTTGAAAATCAGACCTAACTATCCCAGAATTCTATCCTCTCTCCATCAGGATATGAACATCTGCAAAGTTGTCCTAACCTGTCAGGAGCTGGCAGCAGGTGGCAAATGATAAGACAAGCATGCACACATATTCCAGTAGGTGGGTAACAATAGATTGTTTACCTGATTGAAAGATAGTGATTGATTTTAAATTTCCAGGACTCAATAGACAAAAATTAACTGACAAGTACAAAATTACAGCCACTGCAGTTTTTGCAACTTTTATAGCATCTTTTGCAACTCAAAGCTTAACCTTTTTCTTTTATGATGTCATTTCCCTGGATTTGTCAGGGTCACAAACAGATAAGGGCCGACTCAAAGCAACTTGATAACACTGTGTCAACACACTGGTGTAAGCTGTTTTTTTTTTTAGAAAATGGAGGAAGCATGGATTTAAGTAACTGGTCGTAAATATATGATGCAATATTTATCATAGATTTCACTTAACTTGAACCAGCATTTGGAAAAAGCTAGGAGATGATTAATCATCAAACATCAATCATGATTAATTTCATTTTATCTAACTTTCTTTGTCAAATGAAATCTATTGTTTGTTGAGAGGGTGTGAATCAAGCTGCAGAAATAATCTTATGTCCTGCTCTGAGGTAGGATTATTTTTAGTTCTTATTCAAAATGTTCCTTGTCATAATAAATCAGGATCGCTCAGTCTTTTTTCTGCTCTTTAACTGGCTGCCTGAACCTTTTGGTCAGACAACTATTATTTATTTTGTTCTTGACACAGCTGGGCTCCTGTTTATCTAAGTGTGAAATGTTGGATGAAAAATATAAGTAAAAATCCTCCATTTTAACTCATACTTGCAAACTAAAAAAATAAAATAAAATAAAATAAAAGCAATTTATCATATTTCTTTATACTCAAAAATACTTAGGTTGATCTTTTGTCTCCTACATGGCTGCAGGATGGACACAGAGACAAGCTCTCATCTGAGAATTTGGGAATCTATCATTGGTCATGGTTGAAAACATGCTTTAAAAAAAAACTTGTTTTAAGTAATTTAATATAATATGATCATATTGTGGTCCCAGTTGCAGCTTCTGATTTCTTATAACCTGTCGCATGCACTTTAAAATGATGCCAGACCACTTTTCATTTTTGCATTCCTCTTGGGTACAAACCTTTTTCTTTCCCTTTTTTTTTTTTTTTGCAAAATTCCCCTTTATTGCACATTTTCTCTCATATACTTCAGCAGCAGACTTTTCTCTCCACTCCAGTCTGACTTTCTTTACACTTTCACCCAAATTCCCATAATTCCATTGTTATTAATATAGTTGGTACAACATATTAACTGCATGTGTTCACAGCTGCTGGAGGCGCTGTCGAAGAAATCCTTGTCCCTGATTGGCTGTTCCCTCTCTGAGCGCACGTGATTAATCATGTGATCGCTTTAAAGCTCCTCTGAAAGGTTTCTGCTACCACTTCACTGTAAGCAGGAGTGACATGCGTGTTCGTGTCTTATTCTTCACTTTCCAGGGTTTTTCTTACAAGTAACGGTGAATACGAGTCCTGATCAGCACAGCAACGAAGCCAAACATGAGCTCTTTGCTCAGATTAACTGTGTTCACTCTTGTTAAGCTGTGACGCAAGGGAGCAAAAGCAAATTGACCATATGTACTTTTACTTGTACTTTTTTTTGGGTATGTCACTTTGGTATACTGTATATTTACACTTTTCATAAACTCTCCACACATGATCCACAGCTGCATGTCTTCATCTCTGCCACTGCCTCGAGCTGACTGCTGTTGCCCGGCTCAGGTTTATGTAACTCCGCAGAGGCTGGGGAGAGGAGGGGAAGGCTGTTGTTCACTGATATGACTGCTGAACATTGATTCGTGCACTTATTGTAATCACCCGTGCTCACTTTATTTTCCCTCCGCTGCATGACCTTGCTGCTTCCTCCTTCCCTCGTTCCCTGCCCCTCCTGTCTCTCGTGCTCCGGCTTGTACCGGCCGCTGAAGTTTCCTCATCAGAGGATTGTAAAGTCTGTGCATTCGACTTGCCTGTGAGCACTAAATATGAATCCATAACGAATGAATACTGCCATCCAAAGAGGTAACATGAGCAACAATCTAAGCAGGAGATAAACTGATGAATAACTTTACACTGAGACGCTCAAAAAACAATATATTGATTTGGCAAAAAAAAAAACAATCTAAAGTCCATCTATAATCGATTTTCTTAAATGAGCTGACATGTGGGTTGACAATTAAGACAAATACAACATGTCAGATTACTCAAAATACAAATCGATATTCAATATCTATATTACTATACTCACTTATATCATGCTGACCTTTGCTCTTAATTACAACATACATAACTTTGCAAGTTACCTGCAGTTCACATGCTAGTTCACATGCTAGACTTTGGCCAGCTAGAATAGGGCCTGTTTGTGTAAATGGTTAAGCTGTGTAGAAATACACATCACATGGTATCCTGGCTCACTCAGGACCTGGAGCTCAAGCCAAAAGTCTGGATACGAGAACAAGGTGAGGCATTTGATTTAACTGAGCAATATAAAAAATTATCAAGTAGCTTGAACTTCTTTCCTGCAAATGAAATTAGGCTGTAAAATATGCATTTCATATAGGATAACAGTAACAAGTAAAAGTAAAAGTTAGTAAAAACTTTTAAATGTCATCACAAGTAGATAAAAGTTTAGTTTCTGTCATTAACAATTCTCCCAAATGATTTTCACTAAAGGCTTCTCATCTCACAGCACCTGTCATTAAATGTGGCTCTATGTGCATGCATTATCTTATTGTTGATGTTTTTCACTTCACTATCAAGGCTTTGCATTAGAGAATGGTCTATGTCATCATTCCAATTTCACTTTGGCTGGAAATTAGGCTCACTCCCTGTGTTGTAACAGTTTTGCAGCTATCTTAGCACTTGACAGTTTAACAACCAGCAGCTGATAAGCTTGCTCAGAGGAGGAAAGTGAAAACTTGGTTGCCAAAATGGGATATGAACTGGCGCAGTGTATTAAATGCCAAACAGTAGCAGATCCACGTTCATATGGCAGAAATACTTTCAGTAACCCTGTGCCAAGATGCATTTGTGTGATCTCTGTTAAGTAAAACCTTCATCTGATTTTTTGCAGTTTCCTGCAAATATATAAATATTCTATATAACAGCAATTTATTAATGAGGCATACCTGAAGTAAAAAAGAGAAAAAACAGTTTTTGCATATGAACATGAAGTACGACTCCTATAAAAAGGAGAAAAGAAAATAATATAGTTGTCCACATGCTGCAGTGGTTGCAGCAGATCACATGGGCAAAGTCAATGTAGTAGTAGTAAGACTCAGTGGAAGCAAACATCATCTCTGCCTGTTGCTCACAAGTTAGAAAGTAGTTTTGTGAGACTGTAAATAAGTGACCTACACTTTTCTTTACATGACAACACAACACAACAATTTACATTGTGCCAAGCAGCACTTTTTTTACTTTAGTTTTTGTTTGTATGTGTAATCCCATGATAATCCATATAGTTTATTCACAGCAGGTAAAGACTAAACTTCTTGGCCTGCTCCAGAATTTTTTTTGGTAAATATTGCAGATGATCCCTCCCTTTTTCGAGCTGCTGGTTCTGGTTCTGGTCCTGTTGCTTGGAATTACACAATGCCTTGCAAAACAATTTAAGATAAGATAAGATAAGATAAGATAAACCTTTATTCATCCCACAATGGGGAAATTCACATTTCACAACAGCAAAGGGGATAGAGCAGTTAAACAGTAAAAAAAAAAGAACAATTAAAGAGGCAAAAAAGAAGATATTAACAATTTGCTCACGTTCCATAGAAATTTAATGGGGCAAGCTGCATATCGCATTGCAACTACACAGTTAAGCTCTTAATTTCTACTACTGTCAACCACAACACAGCGTACTGTGTGCAAACTATTTTCAAAATCAGGTTCAGACAGACACGGCATATGAGCTATACCATAACCCTCTCATAGAGCTATAGTGAATCAGATGTGACCCACAATATGGTTGAGTAGGTAGTTAAAGGGTTAAAGCTACTGGGTTGTGCAAGTCTAATCATTTCTATCTGTTGTTTCTCACAGAAAATGTCCAGCATTATCCCTGTATTCCTGACAGGGCTCTGCTTCCTGCTCCTTGGGCCCACTTATTGTAGTGGCAGCAGGATTCTGGTGGTGCCTGTTGATGGCAGCCACTGGATCAACATGGAGGTGCTCCTCCAAGAGCTGCACTCCAGAGGCCACAGCATCACTGTGCTGCGCTCTGCCAAGAGTTGGTACATCCCTAGTAACTCTTCGATTTATACTTCTATTAATGTGCCCATGCTGGAGGATGAGGCAGACATGAACTACTACAACAAAATGCTCAAAGATGTTATGGAATGTCGCAGGTCGTCGACTTTTAGTCGCACCTTCTGCCAACAGAACTTGATCACATCCATGTTGGGACAGGGCCACCAGATCCTTGCCAGAGCAGTTGCAACAATGTTAGATGACCCAGTTTTTATGAAGAAGTTGCAAGATGCCAAGTTTGAATTGATGTTAACAGACCCTGGTCTGGTTATAGGGGTTTTTCTGGGTAGTTACCTCAAGCTGCCGATGATTTTCAATGTGCGCTGGATCAATACTGGGGAGGGCCATCTCACCATAGCTCCCTCTCCTGTCTCCTATGTCCCTGTGTCAGGAAGTGAACTTCATGATCAGATGGATTTTCAGGAAAGGACCAAGAATATGTTGCATTATCTCTACAGTGTTTTTGAACAGTACTTCATCATTAACCCTGCCTACTCAGATGTGCTCCAGCGGCACTTCCCTCCTGGAACTGACTTGCTGTCTTTAGAGCGTGCAGCTGATATCTGGATGATTAGGACAGATTTTGTCTTTGAGTTCCCTCGACCCACCATGCCCAACGTGGTCTACATAGGGGGTTTCCAGTGCAAAGAGGCCCGTCCCCTCCCTGCTGAGCTGGAGGCCTTCATGCAGAGCTCTGGTGAGCATGGGGTGGTGGTCATGTCTCTGGGGACGCTGGTGTCAGCCCTGCCTCATCAGGTCACCGAGGCCATCGCTGCTGCTTTTGCTCTTCTCCCTCAGAAGGTGGTGTGGAGGTTTGTGGGTGAAAAGCCTTCATCCCTGGGGGACAACACCCTGCTGCTGGACTGGCTGCCTCAGAACGACCTCCTGGGACACTCCAAGACTCGTGCCTTTGTAGCCCACGGAGGCACCAACGGCATGTATGAGGCCATTTACCATGGCGTTCCCGTTCTGGGCCTGCCTCTCCTCTTTGACCAGTTTGACAACCTACACCGGCTCAAGGTGCGTGGGGCAGCTCGGGTGGTGGAAGCCAAATCGCTCACCAAAGAAGACTTCCTGGAGGCTCTAAAGGACATCCTGGAGACTCCCTCATACCGTAACAACATGCAGCGCCTCTCAGAGCTGCACCGCGACAAGCCGATGTCTCCTATGGACACCGCCGTCTTTTGGACTGAGTACGTCATCAGGAACAAAGGAGCAGCCCATTTGCAGTCAGCAGGCTTTAGACTGCCTTGGTACTCCTACTTCTGCCTGGATGTGGCTGCCTTAATTATGGCTGTCATCGGAGTGTTTGTCTGGGCTTCAGTCTTAGTCTGCAGGATGCTCTGCTGCCGAAGGTCCAGGAGAAAGATGAAAGCAGAGTAACTGACTCGAAAATAACTAACCAGTATTTTTCTGCAGCATTAACCACTCAGAGGAGTTTAACAGTGACTGACTCTCATTTGCAGTTCAGCGACATTTCTGCATCATATTGTAACCTTTTCCAGAAAATAAAGATCTTAATCGGCGTGTAATTTGTTGTGAAATGTTTGTTTTGCATGCAATCAGGAGAAATAGCTAAGAGAAGTGAAGGGTCGTCTCATCCCCAGCGAGATTTGTCAGACTGAAACTGAAATGCATAACCTCAAACATGTCATGTCATATCATGTAATTATTCTCTAACCTAATCATATTCTGCTCTTTTGAAGCTTACAAATGATAGAATGCATTTGCTTTTCTAAGCTAGTTTCCATGTTGATGCTCTATTTTGATTGCAAAAACCCAGTTTTTTGGGTAAATTCCATTACTTTTCACCACCATGTGTTATCGCGGTGCTCTGCCCTGAGAGTAAACCAGTGTTAGGTGGTACAACACAAACAGCTGTTCACATCAAATTCAAGGAAAGCAAATGATGTATTATGGATCTTCTCCCTTCTGCAGGACTTTCACTTAAAAAATGCAGACAAATGTAATGCAGTCACATTTTTTGAGTAGTTGCACATTATTACAAACACTACTTTTTCTTACAGACAGTGCAGTATGTGCTGACAAGATATAAGACATAAACAAATATGGACATAAAAACAATAATTTTGTCATCATTCTGTAAATGTGTATAAGCATGCCCAATGGGAAATGTCAGAGCCTATATGAATGCTATACCTTTAAACAGATTATGATAGCAAACACGTGGAGTCTTATCACGAGATCACTTCAGAGTTGCAATCCAGAAACAAACGTGAGATCATGGCATACACAATTGTTTTTGTAGCTGCTACATTTGGAAAAGAACCTACGACCAGGTCAAGAAGAGGCTTCAAGCCCTGAGGAGAAAAAATACTTTGGTCAAACTCTTTGTTCAGTGATTGGGCAATGTATGGTGGTGATTCAGAGGAAAGATAAGAGCAAGCCCTGAGTGACATGGAAAATGGGTTGCATAATAACACATGTAGCACATACATGTATTGTAGTTCACACCTTGTTCACTGGAGCCACCCACACAGGGGCCCACATGTATTGCGACTGTGTTATGGTGATGATGGTTCATCGGTTGCAACAGCAGAAGTGCGAGTATTTGCTTTACAACTTCATGCCTTTTTCTCAGAAAGCTTTGTGAAGGAATAAACAAGCAGATATTAAAAGAATACTGTGGAAGCAGTGGGTACGTTCCTCTGTTCTCACACAGCCAATACTTTTCAGCGGCAGAAGGATGTCGAAATGAGGTTGCCACTTCTCACACTGCAGCTTCCCGTGTGATTTTCAATTTACAGAACTCCATCGTGGCGCCCATGCTGAAGAATTAAAGCTTTGACCTTGTTTGTCCCGGTGTTCTCTACTGGGATTCTAATAGGCCAGTATCCCAGTTCACATGGCAATGGCTTCATCCACATCTTTCTATGTGCATGCAATGTGTATAACTGCCTGTTCTGTGACAAGATGAAAGTCCAGCAGAAAACATCCTGCAGTGTGCAGCCAGCCTGCTGCAGGAACAACTTATCATGCTCCAGGGACATTTCCCCTCAGAGTTGATTTGCTGTCCATGCAGCTTACAGCTTATATCTGTCTCTTCATGTCCAATGTGGTCTTTATAGGGGCACAGAGATCTTAATGCAGAGTGCTGGAGAGCCCAGGGTGGCAGCAATGTCCCAGGAGACTGGCCAGTTTATTAGTTGCAATCTTGGATTATTCAATAAATCAAAGGTTGGTGACATTTTGAAGGAAACAAAGTGAGTGACCGACCCTCCTCCTTTTGAAACCCTGTGGTAAAAATACTGCCTAACACCCATTGTTTCAACATACCCATTCTTCCCCAAAACAATTTCAATTGTGTAATTTTTTTCTCCCAGTGGTGCCTGAGCAAAGTTCACCCTGGGTAAATAACACACATTCATTGACCACAATCTCTATTAATTAATGGAATATGCTATTTTTCAGTTTATGGAAAATGTTTCCAGAGAATCAAGATTTTTGAGCTTTGCATTTACTTTTACTGCAATAAATGTGCTTTGTTCTACAGGGCTGTTTTTCTGCTTTCACTTTCTGTGGTTTCAATCTTGGAATTATAAATCAGATACACATGCACACACACTAATTCTTGTTTTTGTTACTTGCATTGGCTTAATTTCAATTTTTGGAAGACTACTGTAACCTTATGAATAACAATTACATTCCTAACTCCTAATGCTTATCCTTGCTCAAATGTGTTGAAAAGCATGTTTAAAGGCAGCATAGCAGGAGGGTTAATGTGTTTAATGGCACGTAGCCAGCAACCCACAATCTAAAGGGCATTAGTGGACACCCTACATCAGTTCCTCCCTTCACAGCCCCTGTCCACCTTAATCATCCTGTCTACAACTGGAGTAAGAGAGACAGAGAGAAAGAGAGAGTGTATGTTTTTGTTCTGCGACAGAAAGGCGTTCTCCTGCCTCAGGATGTTGCCTTTAAAGCTGAAGAAGTGGGTTTCCTGAGGAGGAAACGATCACAGAATAGACAAGGCTTGGTCGAGACACCGTGTTCCCAACATTTCTCGAGTACAGGTCACCCAGCTGCAGAGCGGGCAGCATGCTTTTGTGGAACAAAGTCAGTGTCGCCGCCTTGAGAGGTGAGTGAAAAGACTTGGTTTGAATTATGTTTTAACTGCTCATGTACTCGCTGATTCTAAATCATCTGGGAATGTTTTTCCTTTGCAGGTGTTTGTTTCCACTGATGGATCCTGGATGCTTTGAAGACTGGTTGACTGACAGCACTAAATGCGAACCTGAGGTTTTCCACAGGAGAATGCATTTATGAATATTACACAATGGACAAATAAGAGGATGCATCAAACTGAGACTTCTCATCCCCTCTTTTGCTTTGTGTGAATGAATGGGAATTTTGACACCAGGTCATCATCCTGAGCAAGATCACCTCTAGTTTCCCATGTCAGATGCTTGACCAACAGAGACATGTCCAATGACAGCTGCAACCTCCCCTTGGACACAGACACATTCGGCCTGACCTGCATCTACGGCCTGATCTTCTCTTTGGGTCTCCCCAGCAACCTGCTGTCTCTCTGGGGACTGTACCACCTGGGCCGCTCAGGTGGGGGAGGCTGCCAGCTGGTCTACATCCTCAACCTGTTGCTGTCAGACTTCCTCCAGCTGCTTACCCTGCCACTGTGGATGCTTTATCTCCAAGGTGGACACCGCTGGCCCTACGGTCAGTTGACCTGCGAGCTGGTGGGGTACGTGTTTTACGTGAACATCTATGCCAGCGTCATGTTCCTGTGCCTGATAGCGCTGGACCGCTGCCTGGCCATCGTGTACCCGCTGAGCAGCCGCAGAGTGCGCACTGTCAAGGTGGCAGCGGCGTCCGGTGTGGCAGTTTGGACCCTCACCTTCCTGTTCTGCCTGAGTGGGCTGCTGCCATCAGTGTTCAACTCTGACCGACTGCTGTGTCTGGAGCAGTACCCTGTCAGCCCTGGATACGCCCACTTCAAGATCATCACCGTGGCCCTCGGCTTTCTGCTGCCATGTGCCATATTGGGGTGAGTTAACCCCAAGAACCCAGTCAGGATATTCCTCTTTTATCCTACATGTGATATTGTGTCTCCAAACATGTTGATGTAAAGGTTCTGTGCTCAAATGAGTCAGCTCTCATGCACAAGAACTTCAACTCCAAGTTGAAATAATACAATAAAAATCTTAGAAAGCTGCAAAAGTGAGAGATGAAACAGAAACATGGAGTAAGTGTGCAAATAATCAGGGAAATCCATCTTATACTGAGTCACTTTTTCTTGTTTGTGGCACAGTTTAATAAAGGAAACCTTTGATTTTCCTGACATTACACAATGTTGTATATTCTAATGGTTGACAGTTATCATCTTCAACTATGCTTCCTCCCTTAGCTACACCTCAGCCCACATTGGGGTGACCCTCCGACGCTCTCCTTCCCTCTCTGATCACGAGCGGCACAAAATCGTGGGCATCCTAGTCGTCATCACCGTCAACTTCATCGTCGTGTTCGGACCCTATCACCTGGTGGGCGGATACAGGTTTGTGTCCCTGCTGCTGACCGATGAGCCATGTGGATTGGAGCGCTCCATTTTCCTCATCTATCGCCTATGTTATGGTCTGACCAGCCTGAACACCCTGCTGGATCCCCTCTTCTACATCTTCCTGTGCCCTGATGCCCGGCTCGAGCTGCAAAGGTCCCTGCCCTGTTTGGGAAGGGGGCAGAACACCCGCAAAAAGATCGCCCTCAGTACCAGAGCTAACCCAGACAACAAGAGGGAGAGTGAAACTGGACATAATAATTTTCTGTCAGTATAACATGGATGTGAGCACAGGCCTGACTCCCGGTGTTTAGTCAAAGCAGTTGTGCCACCCAGTGGAAAAGCACAAGTATAACTTCTGTGCAGTTTGACTTTCAACTCTCAGAAAATGCATTAATTTGCAGAGTGTTTCAACTTTCTGAGCTTCAAGATTTCCACTGGCTCAGTTTTTAGTTTCTCATGATGATCTGACTTCTGTTTCAGAGCAGGACCAAAATAGAAACATTTGTGTGTAGTACTCGAATCTCAAAGTGCAAATACTTGAACTGTTGCCTACATAAACTCAACACTATGTAATGGAGTAGAAATATGGAAATCAGTTGTTTCATATTTGTCTACTCTTTTGTGACATTCACGTCAAATGAAGCCAGATGAAATACAGTTTATCTGATTTCGTCTGTTTGCTAGATTTGTTTCTTTTTCAGGAGTATGGCCAGTGTTTGAACCATGAATCATTTTGGACGTTTCACAATCAAACTATTTTTTACTGTTACGTTTACAACAATTAAAAGTTAACGTTTAATCACGTGTTTGCTGTCAGTCATTTCAAAAATAGAGCCACTGCAGAAACACAAGAATGATTGTGGTTATATAATGGCAAGGTATATGTCAACAGACAATAACAACAGAGGGATTTTCATTTTAATTTTATGCTTAGAAATGTCACAGTATTAAAAAGGATAGACATTACAGTGAAGCAGATACAACATTCAACATATCTATTATAAGCACAATGGGCCACTGTATAAAAATAGCAAGAGCATATTGTATCGCTAAATATTTACTTGTGTCAGCTCCTACAGCTCCTGACAATGCCTCGTGAGAGACATCTCTATCCCAAACTCCCTTTACAAAGTGATACATTTAAAAGAAGCAATAATGTAATGTGAGTCATTAAACCAAATATACACATCAATCAAACATCCAAGTCAAAATAGGGATACCATAAAGATAACCATACATTTTGAAATAACAAGATTCAATAATGGTCACTGTCAATGAAATGCAATTCTTCCTGTCCATGTTTCAAGTTAAAAACGTGCCAGAAATGGAAGGAATCTTACCAATTGAGCTTGTTAGAAAGATATCAGATGTGCAAATGGAACCTAAATGGGTTACACCCTCCTCTCCTTTAAAATATAGCCGTTGGAACTGATGTTTGGTGAGTTCTATGGGACTGAGTCTCACGACCACAGCAATCTGACAACTGCATGTAATGCTGCATAATTTCATCCAGTGAAAAAGGATGGTTGGATTAAATATCTGACTGCCCAGGCACACACTTGGTTCCCATTGCTGGGAAAGTTTGATTTTGTCATCTCGTTTTGTTGCAAATTTGTTTAGGATATTTCCCCATTATCTACTTACTTTCTCTGTTTTACTGCACACTGGGATAAATTATCAGCATTATCAGTCAAATGGAAATCCTCCTCTGTCATCCATCAGCTGTCTGACTCTCACTCTCAATAACCATGACCAGTGCATTTAGAGTGACGAACAATTTAAGAGCTGGTGGATGGCTTTTAATTTGGAACATCTGTGCAGGAAGTGTTAAGTTTTACTGATAGCTGATTAACATCGACTCGAAAAAAAAATAAAAAATCAGCATAATGGAAGTAAAGGGAATTAGGAAACAATAGGAGGGGAATGAAAAGGCAGTAGATTGGTATGTATGAAATGTTGAGTGTCCCGATGAGTGTCCTGTTGAGAGTCATGCTTTGAAAAGTACATTATCCTCACTTTATAAAAACAACAAGTAAACGTGGATTTAGTTTCACGTTTGCATTAACAGCAAATTCAAACTGGAGCAGATCAGAAAACCATGATAAGATATAAACTACAAACTACAACAAGGCTTGTCTCTTATACAGGCCTGTTTCAAATAAGACTCCCCTATGCAGATAAAGTAAAATAAAAGCCTGGCCACTATTTGAATGGTATGTTTTTATTCAGTTCTGAGCAAAGTCAGCAAGAATTTTATCCTGCTCTTGCTCCTCTACTGTCAGAAGCATGGTTGCAGCACAATTAACCTGTTTCAACACAATCTCGTTGGTGCTGATAGAGCTGCGGGCGGTGCTGCGACGTCGGGCCAGCTCTGCCAGATCCTCAGCCAGAACACTCTCCATCACCGCACCCAGAGAGTTTCTTATCTTACTGCATAGGTCAGGGCAGCTGAACACATACAGAATGGGGTTCAGGACACTGTTAAAGAAGCCAATGGTTGCTGAAATTGGGAGAGCTCCGCTTGCAAATCTCTGTGCAGGATGCCCGTTGGGGGCCATCGCCTCTATGATGATGAAGAAGTGATATGGAGCCCAGCAGAGTACAAAGCTCACCACCACGGCCACCACAAGTCGAACAAAGCGGAAAGGACGTCGGCAGCCTCTGCGCACCAAGCCAGCATTCACAGCAGCGTAGCTGAGGATGATGATTAGTAGAGGGATCAGGAAGGCTAGAAAGAACTTCATGAAGGCCAAGGCCTCCATGCGCTGCTTACATAAAGATCCCAGGTCATATGGCCCACTTGGGAGGAGTCGAGCATAATTGTAGTAACACTGGAACTTGCCGTTAGACTGGGGAATGATGTCACGGAATATGTAGAAGGGGATAGTGCAGAGCACAGCCAAGGTCCAAATCGCTACACATACCTTTCCCACTAGTTGGACGCTCCTGTAGTTCTGGGCCCAGACGGGTCTCAGGACCACAAGGCAGCGGTCGAGAGAAATGGCCGACAGCAGGAAGGCACTGACAAACATGTTGAGAAAGAAAATGGAGGAATGGATGCGGCAGAATGTTGCGCCCAGTGTCCAGGTGTGACCGCTTGCCATGTAGAGGGTGAAGAAGGGCAGGGAAGCGGTGGCCAGTAGGTCAGAGGCTGCAAGGTTCAGGATCCAGATGCTGATGATGGAGCGGCGGACGTGGAAGCCCACTACTCCGAGGATGAGGAGGTTTTCTATGATGCCAATGGAAGAGACCAAGCCATGGAGGGAAATGGTAAAAACACTCAAAGAACTCAACTTGGCTGTGTGGTTTGATGGGCTACTGCTGATATTCGCCCTCAGGACAGGACAGTGCACCATCTTGGACGAAAAACGTCTCAACGCCTGAGCTGATGCCCTTAATTTATCCTTTTGATCCACACTGCTGAGATCTACAAGAGACAATGTCCAAATCTGTTTTGAGAGAGAAAGAGTTTTTTGAAATTACAAAAAGTTTTGTCATCATATTTTGTCTAAAATATCTGTTGTTATAATGTATATATATTTGGAGAGTTTTTGCTTGAGGGGCTTAATTATGTATTCCATATTGAAAGAGTATATATGATATTTATAATCGAAAATAAATAATTTAGTTAGTCCTATAAAAATTCATAGTTTCTATTCACAGTTCATGAGATTAGGGTTTCTTCTGATTGTGCAAAAGCTGCTTTAAATTAAAATGCATTCTCCCAATCTTCACAAACGCCATTGTTTACATCTAAAACAGACCAAGAAGTGCAGCAGAGGTAAGAGGAACGTGGGCGAGTTGTTTTCCAGCTCCCTTGGCTTCTGCATCTGAATTATCTGGGCATGTTTCCTTTTTATCTTTTGTACTGAATACAGAGCCCAGCAATGCAATTATTATTGTATTATTACTCAGCTGTAATAAATAATTCATTAACAATTAAAAACCTTATTAGGAAGTGGTACCTAATTTTCCTGACAAAAGATGGTAACAGCCCTTACTGTATATTCCCTCATAAGAATATGTATAATAATAGTTGCAATTACAAAAACAATCACTTGTTGTGGGCTAACTTTAGGTTGAAGAACAGTTTTTTATCTGTTTCAAAACAGCCTTTCTGGTGCCACACTGTTTCTTTTCTTTGCATTCTTATCTTTCACATGTCCCACATCCTCTACTCATATCTACAGATTCTTTTCAAGGCCGCCTATGTAACTATGCAACTGTGTAACTACCTGATCTGATAAGATAACACAGCATGGCACTGCATTAAAATATCTCTGCATGCTCATAGGTTTTACATAAAGGCTCACATAATTGCTGAATTTAAATTAGTTTGGGACGTTCCGCAGTAGGATAAGCATAATAATTATGGCCTGTCATGGTAAGCACAGGTGTAAATGCTTGAATTGGAAATCGCTTAGTTGTGACATTAAAATGCACTAACACAAAGATTAGGACTTGTAGAAAAGTCTGAGGATTTAGGCGTTGACATTTGGAAAAAAATGCATTAATGCATGCAATCACTAGCTGCAGCCCTGAGTGTGAAAAAATATTGGCTAGACCCATCATCTGGCCATTTGTGATTATTACTGTAACAAACAGAGCAAATATATTTTAAAGTCTGACATCTTAAAAATGTCCTTGAAGAACATTTCACCCATTTCCAATACAAAGTCAGTCGATTTAAAAATTTGTAATGAGGGGGAAAAAAATATACTTTTGGATTTATTGGTCTCATTGCAAAACACTGACTCAGAAATTAAAACTTGTGGCCACTCCATTACCCCTTGTGCTAAACCCCTTATGCAAACACACAGACCTTCTCTAAATCACTTACCTGCTCCTCTGTCTCCGGCAGATCTAATGAGGTCTCTGTCATGTTATGTTACTGTATGTAGCTTCATGGGCGTATCAAGTATGGTGGTAATAGGAAGTCACAAACCTCAAAAGGAACTTTAACTCTTCTCAGAAAATGAAGTACAAAGTGTCAAACCAACCTAATTTGACAAGAACTCTAAGAGTCTTTTAGAGGCCTCTTAATTAAATGAAGTCGGTTTGGTCAACTGATCAATCTCTGAATTTGTCAAGTCTGTTGTTTTTTTCAGCAGTATATAATTCTAATCATAATTACTACTACAGTTTTTGTTGTGGAGAAGTTGTTGCTTGTTGGCATAAAACATGCATCCGCTGACCTTTTACTAAGCCACTACCAAAATCACTTCAATGAGAGCAGTATGAACATCAAAGCGTGCCAATATGAACTGAGCGCACTGACCTGAATTATGCAAATAACAGGAAAACAACAGACATTTGTAGTCATAAGGCATATATTGACATGAAGTGATGTGCTTGCAACCTTGTGGGAAGAAATTGGGTGGCAACCCTGTAAAAATCCTAAAACACAGCAAATTTACTCCCCTTATCACCAAACTGCACTCAAACGTTCAGTTTTGGCCTATATCTTAAAACAGGTCAGAAAGTGGTTTGACCCTGCCTAGTTTCTTGTATTACTGGGATGTCAGCTTTCGACAATAGAAGATAATGGTGAATGAATTGCATAAAACTGGAAACCTGCCCATCTGGTTATTGTTATTAAACCAGCCTCTTCCTGGTTTTGAAAAGCCTTGAGTTTTTTAACTTTTCACATACTCTGTCTGGACCTACTCACTCAAAAGGTCATGTCTATCTATAATCTAATCGTATCCCATGGTATAAAGATCCACTCTCTTATGTTTAACGCTATTATTATTATTATTAGTATTAGTAGTAGTAGTAGTAGTAGTAGTATTACTGCAATCATGTGTGGCACATCAGAGGCACTGCCCACATTGAGGGTGTCTCATTGCTTATGGCTATGAACTAATCAACTAACAGCAAAGACAGTTTTACTACAAGACTGGAGGGCATTTGGATTTTCTTCAGTACAACATTGGCGAAATGATCAGGTACCTTGCACATTTTTCATGCACATAAAGTATATGAACACCAGGCTCGGGTACTGTCATTCTCTTTCACTGTATAGTTTTTTTCTTTTCTTCCTTCCTTTGCTCTGTATTTATGCTTATGTTTTTATTTTTCAGGCTTCATTTTATACTGCAATAACACCTACATTTCCCTGTTATATTATTGACATGATTGAAACTTATATTATCATTTTAAAGTTTGCTCTAACAACAACAAAAGGCAAAACAGGCTCATTTTACAAAAGCACAGAGGTTTGATGTTCTGACTCTGAGTCGTACTCTTAAAATCCTGCACACACTGCATTATAAATGCTTAAAGCCACGTTAAAAACATATATACAAAAATAAATACAAATGAGATTCTTATGCAAGAACAGAGCTTGTTATTCTCTAAACTGTATGCTCAGCCTGCTGCCACTGCCCTGAAACCACAGGACACTATCTGCCATCGCTAGACAACAGACACGTGTTCGATTCATTGTTCAAGATAAAGATCAGACTCACCACAGCTACATGAAGGGATTTAGCTGCTGATGTTTACAAGAAAAATGTGACAGTTTCAATCACTGTGTGTAAAGACTCTTCTGTGGTCTCTCTCTCTCACATGGAAGAAATTATGATCTCAGGCGTCCTGATTAAAAAAGCTGAGCAACCTTTTTTCTAAAAAGCTTTTGCCAATAGTTTATTTCTTTTTTATGAGACTCAGAAACATCTGCTTTATAGTAGAAATGAAGAAAACTAAGCTTATAACAATACCAACACCGAAGACCTCAAGAAAGGGGAAAGCAAGTAAAGCAGAAGTTACCAAACGTAGGAGCAAGTGAGGTTCTCACACGGTGAAAAAAAAAGAAGGCAAACTCAAATCTGTGTTTTGCATCAGCACCAAATGTCCTAGTTTGTATAAATGCAGAGAAATACAGGTGCATGTTTGTCTTTTTCCCCAATGTGAGGATGTAAATGCAAATACAACCTTCAGGTTTGATTGTGTTGTGTTTGAAGTTTGCACTGACCCCTGCTGGTCCACTGGAGTACTGACACATTTAGTGTTCTCGACCTTTTTAGTGCAGTTCTCCTTTGTGAGAATCCATCAAAGCTAATACCTTTATCATTAAGTATTTGTAAATACATAGCAAAGACAGAAATGATGTGCATATGGTGATTAATAAGTAAAAGATGAAGTGACAAGCACTGACTTCTGCTTTTTGTCTCACTGCTGTATGTATGTGGATGTGTGTGTGTGTGTGTGTGTGTGAGAGAGAGAGAGAGAGAGAGAGAAAGAGAAAGACAGAGCATGGAGGTTGCACCATGTGTTTGTGCATGCTACACAGACAGTGACAAGGCAACATGACAAAACAGACAACACATCCGTCTCTTATTTTTGTAATGTCGAAACTTGTTCAGACAGTTCAGTCACGTGTCAAAAACCACAAAACTGTTTTGACCTTGTCAATTAAGACAAAAACAATAAAGAGTAAAAATCACTTTTTCGCAAATATGAAAAACTGGCAATATGACACAAACACAAAGAATTTGAATCATCCACCCTAAGCCAGGAAATATCTCAGAAAGTTAGACCAATAATCATTGTTAGTATATCTACCAATAATCATCATTAGTGTATCTGTCAATATATGTTCAAACAAACCTTTTCAAGTGACCCACTTTTCAAGTCAGATACCAACAGCTTGGTTTGGGGTCAGATTTGGGGTCTTGTAAGACAACTTTAATTAAAGTCACTGTGAGACATCATTTATGCATAATGGAAATATTATGAAAGAACTGCAACTGTGTCAGAGAATGACATGACTGATTAAAATGTGGTGAATATTGAGTTAATATACAGTGTAAAACCCAGGCTAGATGAATCTAAACCCAGGCTAGATGAATCTAAACCCAGGCTAGATGAATCTAAGTTATGAATTGTCTACTGTATGTTGCCAAAATGTGGCCACATGATTGGTAATCTCTGGCAGGACCTGTATGTTTCTCTTTCACTTTGAAACTTTCAGAAGACTAAGGACTACTGCTGTTACGTCAATTTATAACCGTACATCTGGGTGAACCAAGAGGACATGGGGAGATCCCCAAGGCTCCATTCTCATTACAGGTCTGTGTAAAGACAGCTGCAGCTGATTCAGATCACTACTGCCAGACTCCTCACTAATACCAGGAAGGTCCATCAGATTTTCAGAAATGTTTTTAAAATACTTCCGTCGGTCCAAAAATACTTTTCTCATCTGCTGCTATGCTCTGCTTACTGTACCCAGAGGCAGAACTAAACACGGAGAAGCAGCTCTCAGGTTTTATGGACCACATATAGCTTCTGGAACAAACTCCCAGAAAACTTGAGGTCTGCTCCAACTCTCAGCTCTTTTAAATCAGGACTCAGGATATTTCTCATCATCCTGTTTTCATCTGTTTTATGCAATTTTAGCTTTCTTCTATCTAATTTGACCAGTTTTAAATCCTATTCGTGTGCTTCTTTTTATATTGTCTTGTCTTTCTTTTATGTGTTTTCTTAACGCCCTTCTCCTGTTGTATGTATTGAATTGCTTTGTTGTTGAAAGGAACTACACAAATGAATTTGTTCTGCTTTGCTTAAGAAAAGAAAATAATACATGATCCCTCTAATCTACTGACAAGGCAGTATTAAATACTCATCTTGTAAAAATGATGCAGTGTTGTTGGCACCCTCCTCAGGCCAAATGGTGCAATGCTCAAATAAAGGAGAACCGTTGTATAAAGCATCATTTGCATACACAAAAGAATGCATTACCTCAGTAGGTGAAAACCTGTTGCATTTTATCCAAATAAAAACCAAGTGTGACAGTTCAGCCAAGAACAGCTGATGTTCTAAAAAGAAAAAAGTTTTTGGGTTAAGAAATTTGTTGTTTGGACTTTGGAAAGTTTTACCTTGATGCAATATCACAGAAATGTGTAGAAAAAGAGCTCCTCACTTCCTTTTATGCGAGTATTGACACCCACAAATCTGCACCACCTGGGCTACATGCAGACATTTTTCCGCTCAAAGTATACAGTGGCTTTTGTCTCTGACCCCTTTACTGAAACCGCCATCACACTGGAAGATCACTGGAGAGTGAAGGATGTTCAAGTTTTATGTGCTCTTTGTTCCTGTCTTTAGAACCTGTAAGTCACTGCAGACAATATTTTTCATGCTGAAAATGAATTATGGGTTAATCTTACTGAGGCGCCTTGAATTGTGACTGCAAAGCCAGAGAGGAGATTTTTGAAACTTTGAAATTTTGACTCTCTGGTCATTAATTCGTGTCTCTTTGTGTTTCAGATGGCGCTCTGCTCTACACTAACCTCGGACACAACGTGACTCTGCCGTGTTTCTTCACCAATGCCAGTGCCAAACATCTGTGCTGGTACAAGCAGGTTGCAGGGGAGCAACCGCAGATAATATCCTCGTTCTACAAACATTCGCCGGACACCAACCTCTTCCACAACCAGTTTAGAGATGACAAGCGGTTTTCAGTTCATGCTGGAGAAGGGTTCTACCATCTGAACATTTCGAATGTCCAGGACTCGGATTCAGCTACATACTACTGTGGACAAATCAGTCTTACAGTCACTGAATTCGATGATGGAATATTTTTGGTTTTAAGAGGTATTGTGGACAGTTTAGAAAATATTTTCATTACATTTTTTTCTTTTTTTTTATATTTTGTAACTCTTTCTAAAATGTTTTTCAGAATCTAGTCGCGGGTCTTTCCTCCAGCCGTCGGCTTCTGATTCTGTGCAGCCAGGAGGCTCCGTGACTCTGAACTGCATGGTGCACACTGGAGCCAGTGACGGGGAACACAGCGTTTACTGGTTCAAAAAGGATTCGACAAACTCCCACTTGGGAATCATGTACGTCCACACACACAGCAGCAGTCAGTGCGTAAAGAGCTCCGAGTCTCCTGCACAGAGCTGTGTGTACAGTTTGCCGAAGAGGGATGTGAGCCTGTCTGACGCTGGGACGTACTTCTGTGCTGTGGCTTCATGTGGACGTATACTGTTTGGGAATGGAACGAGACTCGATATTGAAGGTGAGCAACATATATATACTAATAAACTCTAATTATTATTATTATTATCATGCTCAGTCTACTTTTTATGTTTTCACAGAGAAACACGATGACACTGTACTGATGCTTTGCGTGGCTGCAGCTCTGCTTGTGTCTGTGATCTTGAACATCATCCTAATTATTATCCTCTGCATAATGTCCAGGAGAAAATGTCGTCATTCTGGAGGTACAACTGACTAATTAACGAATGAATAAAGTTGTTTGTCTGTTGTTTTGATGTGGATAGGGGGGAAAGGTTGATTCACCCAAATTCCAAAACCAAATTTCTTACTTAACCCAAGTGGTATCAAATTATGCAGATTTTAATTCCCCAGATTTGGAAGTATTTGTCTCTGAGATCTCAGTACAAAGAACAGAATTTCATTTGTGGAGCTCACACCATTTAAAAATATATATCAGAAACAATGTCAAGGATGCATAATCGACAGAGCTTACTGTGAACAGTTATCATTGCAACTACTTTCTCCCAAAGAAAAGTACCTGTTTTTATCATTTGGGTGGACTGACCCTTTAATTACAAAAGACTGGAAGGTAATGATTATAAATCATCATCTTTTATTTTAGAGCTGCACCCCCAGTCGAGTGTCCAAGACCACAGCGCTGGCAGTCAGGTAAGCTCAGAGAATTCTCCCAACATGACTTATATGTATAAATATAATATCTAAATCAGTTTAGCTGGTAATAATAATTAAGCTTTCATATTTCCTATAGAATGAAGAATCAGATGCTTTGCAGTATGCAGCCCTGAACTTCAACAAGAGGCAAAGCAAGGGCAGGAGACAGAGGAGCACAGAGGAGGAGACCATTTACTCGAGAGTACATTACTGTTAGACCTGAAGTGATTTTCACTGTTTAATCAAGCCAAACTTTCTACACCTGCACGCTCCTTCTCTCTGACTGCTGTAATTTCAATTATTATTATTGATATAATAGATCAAGTTTTTGTTGTTTAATGCATCTGATAATCTTGCGTATGCTTAACTGCAAAGTAAAAAGTATATTCTTTATTCTTTTTCTCTAAATAAATAATCAATAATAATAATCAAAAATAAAATCAGAAAAAGTAATATACCCTTTTTTTCTGGATTAATGACGAATATATATCATAATTTCTTATTTCCTTTTCACTCTGATTTCACTCACTCCGTGATCGATGTTTGCTTCATGATGACCTTCAGCTGGTGAGCATCACAAAGCAAGCAACCACCAATATGGAGAGATATATATTCCTTAAAGATATGAATTTCTTTTTACTCCAAAAAGACTCATGTGGGCTGCTTAAGGTAACATGTTAGGTTACTCCGGTTTTTAAGATTGTATGACCTAAACAGGTGAGAAAACCTTCATCTAAACAATATTCCAGAAATGTATTATTCCACTTTCATAGTCAGGAATCTTACAAGCGTTAGATTACAAAAAGGACGGTCAAAATTTTAGTTCCTAGACTGAGTGGATCTCTTGATGACGAGTAAATATTTAAATCCAGTATCAGGCCTTAGTTGTCTGTTGAGTTTGTTGTGTGCAGTTAAGCTCTCAGTCAGTAGGGAGCAGCAGTCCACCTACAGTAGGCAAAGCGCTACATGATGATATTTTCTAAAATGATCCACACATTTTGCTTAACTGATCACACATCAGTTGCATGTTCCCGCAGCCACTGGATAGCTGAGATTGTAAAGATGAGTTATTTAAAAGTGGAGACATCACAGAGAAAGGCTGAAGGAGCGCGTCTGAATGTTTCACTCCGTGGGGTGTGTCCTGTTTGCTCCACCCACAGAGTGATGAGTTTGGAGGTATTGTTGTGGTCGGCTGACATCAAAATCTCACCTCTACTCTTTTATCACAGCCCCAGAGCAGCGTCAGTGCCGTGACAGCAACATTTCATGTCACAGTGCCAAAAAGCAATGCCCCATTTCGTGGTTTTCAGCAGATGAAACACCCCAATTACAAAAGTATGAAATTTTAACAGCCAGATTTCCTCAGTGAGGTCAGCCATTATGATCACGTTTGGCAAAATGTGACATTTTCACCTCATCCCTTCTCAGAAAACAGAACGCAGAGTTGATAACTATGTAACAAATGTTGATTGTTTCGTCCAACTTGTACAATTGGACGATGTGTTTTCAAGTCCTGCAGCCGACAGATTAAAAAGAAAAGAAAAAAACAAAGTCTCACTGCCTGAGTCCCTGCTCGGGTCAAGCTTGCTCATGTCGAGCTCAACCCAGGTGGTCCCCCCCCCACCCAACAGGATGTCTATGTGGTTTTATTTGCGCTGTTTGTTTGTTACAGTCGCTTCAGAACAACGCCTCTGCTCTTTCGGTTCTCATTCCCACGTATATATATTACATGCACATATCTGTCAACTGGTGAAAAACCAATACACAAAGCCACACTTTGAGCAACACATTAACAGAGATGTACTAATTTAAGAAAAAAGGCACTGTTGATAATATGACTTGAAGATGTCACAGCAGATATAGAGGACAGAGGAGGAGGAGCGTTATGACAAGGTTATTGGGGCTGGCTTTACTTTCATTTCTCGGTAAAAGATTGCTTTCATACTCCTGCTTTTGATATATACGTATATATTCAGATACATGTAAACACATTTAAGTTGCAAAATACATCTGATGCAACACAAGCAACAAACTTGGTGCAGAGGTACAAAGGAAGTATGTCCACTCCTAACTGACCTGATTTACTTTAATTGCGAAAAGCATAGTGGAAAAAAAAGCATTGCCACAAGATGCATCTGCATCTGGTAACCAGCTCAGTGTTTCTGACCTATTTTCAGCAGCTTGTTTGTAGTCAAAATATTTGACTCCAGAAAACAAAGAACCTCACGCAGAGCACCCGTACTGTTGATATCGTGTCCACATGTTGCTGCAAATCCACTATTAAGATCTTTCGTGTAAGACGAGAGAAAATGCGTGGGAGTGAGACGAGGTTGAAGAAGTGTGTTCTCTTGTTGTGAGCCACAGCAAGTTGCTCTCTCTGGCTTCATTGGCTCTCAATATAAAGCCTGGAAACAGCATTGAATCTAATGTGATTTCTCAAAAATTCTTACAATTCAAAACGTATAATAATGAAATAATATATAATATAAAGGCATGCACTATGCTGTGGTGTAGGAGTCTGAAACCTGAAATCATATGTGGTGTGGATGTGGAACAGCCAAGTAATGAAAAAAATGTGATAAAGTTGGTCATTCTGTTACGACCAATGATTTTTTTTTCATCTCTAATCTGCAGCCAGTCAAAAAAAATCGAGTTCCTATGAACAGTCATTTCACAGAACGAGCTCTGAATGACAGCTTTCTGTATTTGTCATGCAGCAGCTCGGGTTCGTTGTCCTACAAGACAGTGAAAGCACAAGCTACTTTCATGAGTTAAAGACACTGGGCATGCTTGGTTTCATAAAATGCATTATAAAATCCATGTAATTTGTGTTTCTAGGAAAGCTTTTTTTTTGGAAAGCTATTTTTACATTGAAATGACACAGAAGACATAACAGAGTGAACTGAGTTTGACAAGCAGCTCAACTTGCCAAAACCACAGCAAACCAACTTTCTCAGTCAAGTCCCACCTTGTTGTTTGTTTGTGCTCTATACATGGGCTATTTAAATTACAGCTTTTCACAGCAACGCTTCGTCTTCGTATTGTTTGCCATAAGGTCTGACTCACAATCTCTTACAAGAGAAGGCGAGACGTTTGAGAAACAGTGAACATTAGGCCGTCCTACTGTCACTTTGCACGTCTCAGGAAGTATGGGTTCAAGTGTGAGGAGCTTTGGTCAGCCATGCCTCATCTCTACTGTGTCAACAGCCGTAGAGTGCTCACCACAGCTTCGTTAAAGTACGTACATGCAGACCACGAACATCAAAAGAAGTACTTGAGTCACAGGCGGTAGCCTGCCTCTGCTTGGTAACGGTCCTCTGCATGATTTGACACTACTATTACATCTGCAACACTGAGGGAAAAAATATAAAATAAAAATGAATATGCAAAGCAAATCTTCTTTAACCAGATACTGTTTAAATGACAGCATGGATAGTTTCTTATATTCACGTCAAGTCTCTGCCACTGTCATAAGGGATTTACTAGATGCACTTTAATGCCACTTATTTTAAAATTACTTTGGAAAGCATTACAATTTGAAAAGTGTGTGATTTTTACAGAAATAGATTAATTTGCTATGGTAGATTATATTTAATGTGATTTATGTTTTTAGTAAGGCAAATTTATTTTACCATATGGAAATGAAGTGAAATCAACAGCTGTCTTGGCGGCAAACTGCTCCCAAATGGTCAATGCTGTAAGGGACAGATATCTTAAATCACTAATGTTGAAAAAGGGAAAAGAAACGTCCTATATAAATAATTACAGGCTGTATAGGGCTCCACTCAGCAGTGCACCATGGTATCTTTTTATTTGATTACACAAAAAGTGAGGAGAATTCAAATGTCAGCTTCCCGTTAAAGGAATCTCGAGGTTTTCTGACCATGTGTCCATGTGTGGCAGAAGCAAATGGGAAGCATATGAACACAGGGTGTGGTGGATGTATATATACAGGTGTAATATAAGAATGGAAGGCAGTGCATCTCAAAATGTGAGATCTAACCTCCCATTTCTTCCATTCGTTCTCAGCCTTCTTCCTCCTTTGACCTACAAGCATTTCTCTGCACGTGGCATTAACCATAAGTAAAGAAAAAATGAGCAGTAGAGGGCAGAAACGCAACACTGAATTAGATGCAATTCACCATTAGAAATGCCAAAAGAAGAACAGGAACAATGGCTCTGTGCAACAGTGTTGTCAGTCTTCATGTGTACATGGTACATGGGGTGATGAGGTCTGGCTTCATTGACTCTCAATGTAAAGTCTGGAAACAGCATTAAATCTTTTCACACATTTTTCGTCTCACATGAAAAACTGTCCCATTTCCTGCACATCACTGGCATGATGAAACCTACAAAACTGCATTGAAAAGACCAACCTGTAAGCACAAGTGTAAGTCATCAACATTAACTTTAAAGTACTTAAGATGGATTCAGTTCCTTGATCTGATTTCTGTTCTTCCTTCTCTTCCACACGCTCCCTTTCAACCCTCTTACACACACACACACACACATCCCTGAAAAAACCTCATGAATGTAACAAACAAAAGACGTGTGTTCGACACCTCTAAGCAGTGTGAGAGAACAAACACTGACATGCACCAACCTCGACAACTCCATTCAAAGATGGAGAGAATTTCCTTTTCATGGTATAAAAACATGTTGTCACACCTACTGTCCTCCAACACTCAATCAAACCCAACTACAGCTCTGGGTCACCTAATCTTATATTGCCAGAGAACAAATCGCTAGTCTGACTCTAAACCAATCAGCTTAGCCAATCACAAACAGACTTCGTCTCCTATAAGAGTCGGGTGCGTCCGTCCACACACAGGTTACAGGCTGCAGAGCTTCAGGGATGACGCTGACACTGTGCATTTTTCTTGTGCTTCTCGGTGCAGTCTGTGAGTATTTTACAGCCCTGGTCATTGTTTTTGCGTGCATGAATGTCATTTTGAGTGAGAGGGTTGATGTTTGAAATCATTTTATGTATTTCACTGCAGGTCAGGTGCCAGCTGGTGACAATACATCAGGTGTAGTTCAGGACAGAGGGGTCATAGCAGCTGAAGTTGGGGAGAATGTGACTTTGAAATGCTTTTGTCGAGAGGATGCTGTAACTTTCCTGTCTTGGTACCAGCAAAGCTTGGGAGGCAAACCTCTCATCGTATCAGCTTGGATGAGGCACAACACAGAAGTTTCCATCTACCCTGCGTATAAAGAAAGATTTCAGGTCTTTGCTCGAAGTCAAAATTGCACGAACCATCTCATCATCTCACACCTTCGCCTGTCGGATTCAGGGACATATTACTGTGGGATTTTAGTGTTCAACGTGATTGAATTTGGAAAAGGAGTTTTCCTTCATGTCAAAACACCGCTGTCCAACATCCATGCTGTCGTCCAGCAGCCGGCGTTGGAGCCGCTTCGGTTAAGGGACTCTGTGAATTTGAGCTGTACGGTTTACGCTGAAAAATGTGCAGGGGAGCAGAATGTCTACTGGTTCAGACACGGCGCGGCTCAACCTGCAGTCATGTATCAGAATGTGGGACAATGTATGAGTGATTCAGAGTCTCACACGAAAAAGTGCACTTTAAACCTCGCTATAAAGTCGGCGAGCTCCTCTGACGCAGGGATGTACTACTGTGCTCTCGCCTCCTGTGGCCAGATTGTGTTTGGAAAAGGAACGAGAGTGGAGATTGCAGGTAGGTGATAATAGATGATATTGCAGAAAAACCCAAACTATTAAATTAACTATATTGTATATTCCTGAATAGAAATATGTAATAGGGACATGCAATATGTTTTCTCTTGGCTGTATGTTAGGAGGTTCAACCAAGGCCCCCCCTCTCTTGGTGTATTATCTGATTGGGGCATTGGCAGTTTCCATTATCCTACTCTTTGTTTTGGCTTTCATCATGTACAAGTCGAAGAAAAAGATATGCTCCATCTGCAAAGGTAAGATTTTCAAAATAAAGGTATTCCATTTTTTTTTTTATATTGACTTCACTTGATCATTCATGTATTCTGATTTGCAGGAACTGTTTCTCATCTGACATGTTCTGCACCTTCTGACGCCATGGTAGGTGAAATAGATAGAAGCCAAATTTAAAGCCACAGAATCCCTGATTAAGATTGTTAGAACAGCTATCATATCTTTTCCCTTCTAGCATTATATTTTTCACATATTTTGCCTTTGTTATTTTGTCATTGCCAGAGACAAGATGCAGATGATCTCCATTATGCTGCTTTGAGTCTCAACAGAACCAGCGAACGACATCGCCAAGAGGAGAGTGTGGAAAGTGTTTGTGTATACTCAAGAATAAAGAGTAGAAAAGAGTGAAGTACAACTTTGCCTTTACTTTCAGCTACTTCAGTTATCTCTCTTTCCTGTCAGTCACATGCAAAAACAACACATAACTAAATGTACGATATAAAATGATGTTAAAGAAAATAAAACAGTTTTGTTGTGGAATGTGTTTGCAAGCTTTTAATGTAAAATGTTCTGTGAGTGTGCAACAGCCACGTGAATCAGCATATGCATACACTATAATACTGGATACAAATATAGACAACGCAGGCTCATGAAAACCCCCTACGATCTATAAATATCTTTCTCATCAGAAACGTAAGCGCAAGTTTCACCATTTCAATCTATAGCCGTCTCTCACCGTTTACCTTTCACTCTTGTGGTGAAGGTGGTGTGAACCTCAGAGTTTAAGTTTCCATGGGTGGAAACATGAGTTTACAGCAGAGCACGAACACAGGAAGGCCGGCCCGCAGCGTCCGGGCTGCAGCGTCTTCAACCTCAGCTGACAGAGCTGAGAGGCAGAAAACATGCTGTGCACACGGTAAGAAAAACTAAAAGCAGGCAGTGTTTTGTCATTGAAATGAAGTGGGAATTAGGACAATAGACTTCAGGGTGAGGTGAAAGGATTGTTAAATACCTACAACTCCAGATCGATATGAGTAAAGCTTTCAGTTATTTCAGTCAAAATGTTGTTTTTGTCATCAGGGACAGTTTAAGTTTCACAATTTCTGTTCCTGAAAACTCTTTGCTTGAACTTGAAGTTCCTTTGAAGAAAAAAAATCACCATAATGACATGTCCAGTTTCTGCTGCATCAGCTTCTTGAGAGAAAGGACACACAGCATCATGCAGGTCCACAACTTGTAGTCAGATTCAATTTGAGGTTCTTCTGGTTCATAAAGTGTATCAAGTTCAGTGTGTGTTTGTCATATTTTGCTAAAAATGTGAATGTGTTTCTCAACCTGCTGGAGTCAACACACACACATGTGTCTTCTAAAACCAGTAAGAGACAACAGGTCTAGATATACAGAACAGTAATGGGAGAAAGGTCAGGAGGAGGGCTGTCTTGTCTTGTCCCTCCTCTTCAGAACACGTTCCAGCCACAACCAGTTTTCAATGTTACCTTAAGAGAATGACACATTTCAATCTTTTAATTTTGTGCATCAAACACTGATAAAGGTTGCAAAGCTCCTTTATTGACAAAGCACATGATTCTGTAGTTTTCTCAGATTTATTGTAGCAAATTCTGCAACATTGGTCTCATGTACAAACTGAAACAGATGAAACATGAATTCTCTTTGCAATTTCCTGATTGAGTCTGATCACATGTCCTTGTTGAAAAATCTGTCCAAATTCTGTTTTCATTTCCATGAGAATTCTTTCTCAAAGACCCAAATGAGTATTGCAGGGGGTGCTGACCATGTGATCATTGAGTCCTTCCTGATTGGCCAATCAAACACACCCTTGTCTCTGAAAAGCGGAGATGGAGCAGACATTCTCTCAAATAGCCACAACAATTTCAACAAAATGAAGCCTCTGATGTTTGCTTTGTATGCGACTTGTCTGCTCTTGGGGAGAATGGGTAAGTTGTGAGTGCATTTCATCTTTTTTTCCCTCTGGTAGATTTTGTGTTTTGCAATATGCTCTCAGTCATGGTATGAAGTTAACTGTGTTAATGGTCTCCATTTTCTCCTCAGCTTATATGACAGCTCTCGAACAATCATCATCTTTGCGATTCCTATCAGTTAGCGTTGGTGAAGACGTGACTTTGCAGTGTTTCTATGAAGAGAGTGCAGCAATGATGCTCTACTGGTATAAACAAACTCTGGGACAGAAACTACAGCTGCTCTCTAGATTCTATAAGTATGACAGAAATGCCACTTTGGATGGTGAATTTAAAAACAATCCACGCTTTAAAGTGACAACTTCCACTACTGAAAATCACTTGAAGATCTCAGATGTGCAAATTTCAGACTCAGCTACTTACTACTGTGCAAGTGTTTATTTAAATGTAAATAAATTTATAGAGGGATTTATTATCCATGTAAGAGGTTCAGGTTTGAACATCCCAGTTTCGGTCCATCAGTCAGCTTCTGAGAGCATCCAGCCAGGAGGCTCTGTGACTCTGAACTGTACAGTCCACACTGGGACCTGTGATGGAGAACACAGTGTTTACTGGTTCAAAAACTTGGAGGAAGCTCATCCAGGACTCATTTACACCCATGGAGGCAGGAATGATCAGTGTGAGAGGAAAGCCAACACACAAACACACACCTGTGTCTACAACCTGCCGATGGAGAGCCTGGATGTTTCTCATGCTGGAACCTACTACTGTGCTGTGGCCTCATGTGGACACATACTGTTTGGAGACGGGACCAAGCTGGACGTTGAAGGTGAGTAACAGTCTGGCACAGGTTGTCTCATTTGTTAAACAGTGATGGACACTTTGTAATGAAATTTGATGAAAAAACTGAAAGCTCTGTAATGTCTCAGAAGGCTCATCTGCAGATGAGGCGGACTCTCTTGTCTTGGTGTATATCTTGAGTGGAGCGCTGGCGTTCACCATCGTCCTGGCTTTTTCCTTGGCTTACACAGTATTTACAATGTACAAGACAAACAGCTGCCGATGCACAGGTAGGAGAAACTGTCATCCTTTGTATTCATAGTGTGTGTTCAATGTACTGTATGTATGTGATATTGAAGAGTGTAACTTGGGACTTGCACATCTATACATTACTTCAACACAGTCTTTTTATTCTGGTTCAGTCATTCACTCCACCCAAGAGGAATGAATAAATTCTTGTACAATACAGACTGTAATAGCAGCAATATTCACAACCGAAATAATGTGTAACTCAGCATGAATTTACATTTTAACATGTTTATTTGTACATGGAGCAGCATGCACTTACTGTAAGATACACACCATGGGAATATATACTTAATACTTATATAACTATAAGCTCTTGGAGTCCTCATATTAACGTCGATGTATGACCTGCTGGTTTTACAAAGTAGTTTTAGTGCTGGTCTTCATTGCTTCATTAATGTTAAAATGCTGGCTCAACCTTTTGTTGAAGCCTTTTGTTGTTTTTTATCACAACCAGATGATCAAGCAAGATACGCAGCTGCTTCGGCTCCCAATGCAGAGGTGAGTATTTTCTATACCTACCACTATAACTGAAGCATATTTAACAGCAACAAGGCAACAGAGCAAAGAGCAACACTTATACAATATGTAGCTCAATATACTGTCAGAGCTACTATATACCCTCATGAAGACTGATTGCAGACTGTATAGCAGTGGCCAGTTGACATTGTGCAAGACTTATTATCATAACTATTTTGGGAGATGTTCCTGTTTTGTTGCTTGCTTGAATTACAAAAAACCACAACTGGAGAGTGAACACCCATCTCATAATTTCAACAAAGTAAAGTGACATTTTTCACTTCTTTTGCAGGACTTTTCTTAGTGATTTGCATTAGACTGAACATGTTTATGTCGACCATGAGACACATACTAACATGGCAATGAACTCTTTTATATTTCATTCCCAGGGTCACCAAGATGCAGATAGCCTCCATTATGCTGCTTTAAGGATGACCAAGACCAACAGATCCACAAGACTGAGTCGCAACAATGACAGTCAGTGTGTGTACTCCAGTGTCAGGCAGTAGAACTGGACATGCTCCATTTGTACTCTGTGTCTGTGTCACTACAAGTCACAGTTTCTCTTCCTTATACTGAATGTAAAGCTTTACCTTGCAAAGCACCCATTAAACAAGCTCTCTCAGCTGTAGTTAGGCCACGTCTCTTTGATGTGATCGAGGTGTCAAACTTCCTTTCTCACTACACTTGTAGTCAACAACATACAAACACACAACCACACAAACATCCCACAGAGACGTCTGCTCTGTTCTGCTCTGCACTTCACTCTCCCATTTTCTCCTTTCAGCATATTATACAAATCATCTGTTGGCTAGCTGAGGGGGAAGTGAGAGGTGATGTCATCCCCCTTGTTAGCAAAATGACCAAATAACCAAACTGCCTCCCCCTTGTTAACCTGCCCCCTCCCCCCCTCCATCCTCTAGTAGCAGAGAGAGTTCAGGGGCAGAGGGGCTGTTTAGTCTAGCTGCATTTTTTTATACATATCTAGTTTTATATGAATATATACGGCGGGGGGCTGTGTGCACACTTCCTGTTTCACACATTTACTTGTTTGTTTTTTTGTGGTTACTTAGGTACGTTGTACATCAAAAGCACATCAGCCTCAGAGTCAGTGGGACGCAGTCGGTCTGGCATCGCAAACATCAAGCGTGTTTGATATAGACACGACACCTTCAAGGTCTGAAAGCGTGCTCAGAAGCATCCGGAGTTACAACAACACCCCGCCAACATGTGATGCTGCATGCATAACAGGCTGATCTGTCCAACAGTCAAGGCCCCGCCTAACTGTATTATCAATGCTTGTTAATCTTCAGAGGATTTTTATTATAAATGTGGCATCACAAACAAAGTGCAGGGAACCTTTTTTTAGCCTCTGTGTGGTTGGCAGTCGAAGATTAGATGTCACTATACCTCATGTACTTTTCTAGGCCCCTCCGCTCTCTTTGTCTTTGCGGTTTCAAACAGAAAGTCTCTGCAGTGTTTCATGACCAGCAGCCACACAGGAGAAGAAGATCAAAAGAAATCGTTGGAGCACTCATACTAGTATATTCATTTGCAAACATTTCTCTGGGGCAGGTTTCCTATTATGATTAATCAAAGTCACGAAAGCTAAAATAGTGCTGTCCCTCAATGGTAAAATTATATATTAGTAATCGTCTGACCTTTGTGCACAGTATTCAACTATTTCACTGTTTCTATCAAAATCATTTAGAGAGCAGTGTAACATTGGACCATCCCATGTGTAACATTACCAGAAACCCCCAGGACCTGCCGTGCTTTCGGAGTAATGTTTTCACATTGGTGTCAGCCTAAACGTCTTATCATGTCTACCCACAGAAACCTGCTACATCTGCCTGACAGATTTACTTTACTGCTGTATCCACTGTCATGGTACGTGTGTTTGGGAAGGAGCAGGTTAGGCAATCAACATCCCTGTGTAACAAGTTGCCAGCAACATGAGCAGCATGTGCCAGTTGTAACCACAACATGGTATTGGTTCATTCTTTTAGTTAATCTTTAAACAAATATTCCAGACCTGCCTCATCCATCGGTCTGCGACATCTAACAGTCGATTGTGAACACACCACACCATTACTGATATATGGAAGGTTAAAAGCCAGCTTTAATAGCCGTGTTTTTAAAGTGGGAAGGTTGTATAGCAACCACAAATGCTCATGCTTTTTAACACTCGTGATTTCTTCAGAAAAGAAGAAAAAGACATCATCAAGGGACATATTTTATATATTCTATATTAATAAGTTACTTTTAATGCAAAGACCTGTTTGAGCTTGCAGATCTTGATGCATTCAAAGCAGCACTGATCACGTGCTCATTGTTTCCAAATCAGGACCTTAGCTGCGGCTTCTCTTTAGCCAATCAAACAGAGTCTTCTCTCTGAAGAGTGGAGAATGTGTTGAGATTCAATTCATTCGACACAGCACTTTGAACACGATGAACACTCTGGGCTTTGCTTTGTGTCTGACTTATATGTTCTTGGGAAGAAGAGGTAAGTTGTCCGTTGTATATGTTATTACACATTTTGCATACAGACATTATCAACTGACATGATTGGATTTAATGTGCTCTTTCTGGATCTCCTCTCTCTTCAGCTCGGACGACTGATCTGAAATCGTCTGTATACGTGCATAAAGAGAGCGGTTTCGTATCAGCTAATGTTGGCGACAGCATGACTTTGCAATGTTTCTCCGAAGATGAAGGAGTGAAGTTTTACTGGTACAAGCAAACTCTGGGACAGAAACCAAGGCTCATCTCTACTTTCTATAAGTTTGGTAAAAATGGAACTTTCTATGATGAATTCAAGAACAATCCACGTTTCACACTGGATACTGGAAATAGTCAAAATCACTTAAGTATCTCGGATTTACGCATTTCAGACTCAGCTACTTACAGCTGCGTGACTAGTAGTAGCTATAATTACAATTTTGATTTTCGGAGAGCTTTGTTGTCTCTGTTAAGGGTTCGGGTTTGAACATCCCAGCTTCGGTCCATCAGTCAGCTTCTGAGAGCATCCAGCCAGGAGGCTCTGTGACTCTGAACTGTACAGTCCACACTGGGACCTGTGATGGAGAACACAGTGTTTACTGGTTCAAAAACTCTGAGGAAGCTCATCCAGGACTCATTTACACCCATGGAGGCAGGAAGGATCAGTGTGAGAGGAAAGCCAACACACAAACACACACCTGTGTCTACAACCTGCCGATGGAGAGCCTGGATGTTTCTCATGCTGGGACCTACTACTGTGCTGTGGCCTCATGTGGACACATACTGTTTGGAGACGGGACCGAGCTGCACTTTGAAGGTGAGTAACAGTCTGGCACAGGTTGTCTCTGCTGATAAATACATGATTAGTCCCTAATTAACCTAAACATGAATATAGAGATAAAGGCTGAAAGATCTGTTTCTGATGTTTGACTCTACAGATGAGGCAGACTCTCTTGTCTTGGTGTATATCTTGAGTGGAGCTTTAGGATTCACCACCATCCTGGTAGTTTTACTGGCTTTCTCTGTGTTCAAGATGAACAAGAGAAACAGCTGCCGATGTACAGGTAACTAGTAGTTGCTAAATCTGCTCGTGATCACTGAAGATGGCTTTTAAATAAAGAGCTTTTTCTATGTTTTTCCCAACAGAGTCTCAAAGAGTCTCAGCTTCCACCACAACAAATGAAGAGGTGAATATTATCCATTTAACTGCTGATTGTAAAATAACTATTGATTTACCATTCAACATTACAACAACTAGCTGTTTTGTGGATTTTGATTCATTCGTATATTTCTTGTCACCAGGGTAATGAAGATGCAGTCAACCTCCATTATGCTGCTTTAAAGATGAACAGAGTCAACAGATCAACAAGACAGAGAGCGGACAGTGAATGGAGTGAATGTGTGTACTCAGCTGTCAGGCAGTAGAACGCAACATGTTTCATTTCAACTTGTCAACTTGTGTCTGTGTAAGATGTAGTTTTGTTAACAAAGTGATGTAGGTTTGATTAAACTGGCAATAGACAAGTGTTTTGTTGCTTTAACTTAGTATCGTGAAGTAAATAATTGCACAATTTAATGGCAATAAAATAATGAGACTGTCTTTTAGACGGGTTCCCTGTACGCCTCGCTTTCACTGTGCAGTTCTGTCTGCTGCCGAGTACGATCCTCCGAGAAAATGAAGGTTCCATTTACGGCACAAAGGAAGTGTGTCAACCATAGTTAGTAGATCCAGTCAGGCTGGCTGGATCGATCTACTTGTTCATGCGAAAATCAACAGACAGAAAATGTGTTATCACCATCTCTGTTGTCTCAGTTTCATTCATTGTGTAAAAGCATAAAATGGTCACTGTGTCAACACATACTGAAGAATTTCTATCTGCTTTCATGTCTCCATTATCGACTAAACCAATGACTTAACTCACACTTTTTGTCCTGTTGTTTTCTTCTACTCCCCCCTCGACCCTGATGCCGACCACTACTGTAGTTGTTTGTGTGAAGCAATACGCAAACTCTGTTATCACGCCATATAAAACTATGACAATTTCACTTTACCTCTTCAGTGAACATGCACCATGATTCCTCATAATGTGGTGAGGATCGTTCCTTCACAGAGAGTTGGGAACAAATGCAGCGTTTTGTAGGATTTTTGTCAACATGATACAGACACATACTGTATAATGAATGTAAAGCCTTGTGTTGGAGTTGACCACATGAACAAGCTTGTGACGTTACAGCTGTGTGATGTGTTTTCTTATGTGCTGGCGAAGGTGCCATATTTCCACTATCAACATACTGGGCCTGTTGTAGTGGTCTCTGGCTGCGCTCTTTGCTGACTATCATTTGGCCAGCATGGAGAGGATTTCCAAAGACGTCTGAGAAAGTCTGCAATCATCACTTTGACTGAGAAAACGTGGGAGGTACAATTCCAGCATTTTGTCACAGTATTGTCAAAAGAGGCCAGTTGATCAGGTCTTACTGAGGTATGTTGCTGGATACAGTAATAATATCTAAGACCAGGGCAAAATAATCTGACTTTGCTCTCTTAGTCAAAGGAGGACAAAGCCCTTTTTATAAAATCATAAGGCAAACTTAGTCACCATGTTTAACTGTAGTTCTGGCTCTGCTTCTGCTGTGAACACAGAAATGAAGCAGTCAGTTCACTGAGACCTGTTGACCGTGAACACATTTTACTGCGTATCTCTTTCATTGCAGCGGTCCTTGTGGTTTGCAGCAGGATGTGGAGGTGGGTGCACCCTCAGCATGCACTGACACTGAAAACAGTCCTATGTTAATACCATGCAGGGGGCTATCTTCATGGGAGTGTGTCATTCAAGGTGTACATGACACAATGAAATATCATCCAACAACTCCAACTGGATTAACAGATTAATGCTTTTAAAGAGGCTAAAACACTGCACAATGGTTAATGATATTCATTACACTCAGAGACCAGATTGATCAACTGACAATCATGAGCTAAACAGCATAATAACTTTGTAGCAGAGCTCGTCTTATCTGATGAATACTTATCAATGCTCACTTTCCAATCCAAGTTTGTATGAACACAGAGATGAAAGCTGAAAGCTCTGCTTCTGATGTCTGACTCTCTACACACGAGGCGGACTCTCTCGTCTTGGTGTGTTTCTTGAGTGGAGCTTCTGTATCCACCACCACCCTGGTTGTTTCACTAGTTTGCTCCATGTTGAAGATAATCAAGAGAAACAAGTGCCGATGTAGACCAGTATTCTTAGGAATGACACTATAGGTGGGAGTGAACATGTGATCGTGTTTCCTATATATGAAATACAGTGTCATATCAGACTGGCCAATCAAACACAGTCTTGTCTCTTCAAGAGTGGAGAAAGTCTTGAGAGTCTTTTCATTCAACACAATCATTCCAACATGATGGCATCTCCAAACTTTGTCTTCTATCTGACATGTTTGTACTTGGGGAAAATAGGTAAGTTGTGTTTTTACGGCTCCAGTATTTATCTCTTAATGTTTGATCACTCCTGACACTAATATTTCTAATGTAATGGTTATGCTGAATTTTATCACATAACTACGTGTTTGCTTTGTGTCTCATTTCACTTCAGCTCGGACAACTGCTCTGAAACCATCCTTGTCTGTTCATCAAGACAGTAGTTTTTTATCAGCTAACACTGGAGACACATTGACTTTGTCATGTTTCTTTGAAGGTGAGCTTCATGCAAGACTTTACTGGTATAAGCAAACTCTGGGACAGAAACCGAAACTCGTCTCTACCTTATTCATGCTTGATAAAAATCTGACTTTTCATGGTGAATTCAAGAACAATCCACGCTTCACATTAAGCGCTCAAAATGGTCTTCACTTGACAATCACAGATTTACAAATTTCAGACTCAGCTACCTACAGCTGCATACGTGGCTATTTACACACATTAGAAATTTCTGAGAGCATTGCAGTCTATGTAAAGGGTTCAGGTTTGAACATCCCAGCTTCGGTCCATCAGTCAGCTTCTGAGAGCATCCAGCCAGGAGGCTCTGTGACTCTGAACTGTACAGTCCACACTGGGACCTGTGATGGAGAACACAGTGTTTACTGGTTCAAAAACTCTGAGGAAGCTCGTCCAGGACTCCTTTACACCCATGGAGGCAGGAAGGATCAGTGTGAGAGGAAAGCCAACACACAAACACACACCTGTGTCTACAACCTGCCGATGGAGAGCCTGGATGTTTCTCATGCTGGGACCTACTACTGTGCTGTGGCCTCATGTGGACACATACTGTTTGGAGACGGGACCGAGCTGCACTTTGAAGGTGAGTAACAGTCTGGCACAGGTTGTCTCTGCTGATAAATACATGATTAGTCGCTAATTAACCTAAACATGAATATAGAGATAAAGGCTGAAAGATCTGTTTCTGATGTTTGACTCTACAGATGAGGCAGACTCTCTTGTCTTGGTGTATATCTTGAGTGGAGCTTTAGGATTCACCACCATCCTGGTAGTTTTACTGGCTTTCTCTGTGTTCAAGATGAACAAGAGAAACAGCTGCCGATGTACAGGTAGCTAGTAGTTGCTAAATCTGCTCGTGATCACTGAAGATGGCTTTTAAATAAAGAGCTTTTTCTATGTTTTTCCCAACAGAGTCTCAAAGAGTCTCAGCTTCCACCACAACAAATGAAGAGGTGAATATTATCCATTTAACTGCTGATTGTAAAATAACTATTGATTTACCATTCAACATTACAACAACTAGCTGTTTTGTGGATTTTGATTCATTCGTATATTTCTTGTCACCAGGGTAATGAAGATGCAGTCAACCTCCATTATGCTGCTTTAAAGATGAACAGAGTCAACAGATCAACAAGACAGAGAGCGGACAGTGAATGGAGTGAATGTGTGTACTCAGCTGTCAGGCAGTAGAACGCAACATGTTTCATTTCAACTTGTCAACTTGTGTCTGTGTAAGATGTAGTTTTGTTAACAAAGTGATGTAGATTTGATTAAACTGGTACTAGACAAGTGTTTTGCTGCTTTAGCTTAGCAGTGTCAAGTAAATGTTGATTGTACAATTTAATGGCAATAAAATAGTGAGACTGTCTTTTAGACGGGTTCCCTGTACGCCTCGCTTTCACTGTGCAGTTCTGTCTGCTGCCGAGTACGATCCTCCGAGAAAATGAAGGTTCCATTTACGGCACAAAGGAAGTGTGTCAACCATAGTTAGTAGATCCAGTCAGGCTGGCTGGATCGATCTACTTGTTCATGCGAAAATCAACAGACAGAAAATATGTTATCACCATCTCTGTTGTCTCAGTTTCATTTATTGTGTAAAAGCATAAAATGGTCACTGTGTCAACACATACTGAAGAATTTCTATCAGCTTTCATGTCTCCATTATCGACTAAACCAATGACTTAACTCACACTTTTTGTCCTGTTGTTTTCTTCTACTCCCCCCTCGACCCTGATGCCGACCACTACTGTAGTTATTTGTGCAAACCAATATGCAAACTCTGTTATCACTCCATATAAAACTATGACAATTTCACTTTACCTCTTCAGTGAACATGCACCATGATTCCTCATAATGTGGTGAGGATCGTTCCTTCACAGAGAGTTGGGAACAAATGCAGCGTTTTGTAGGATTTTTGTCAACATGATACAGACACATACTGTATAATGAATGTAAAGCCTTGTGTTGGAGTTGACCACATGAACAAGCTTGTGACGTTACAGCTGTGTGATGTGTTTTCTTATGTGCTGGCGAAGGTGCCATATTTCCACTATCAACATACTGGGCCTGTTGTAGTGGTCTCTGGCTGCGCTCTTTGCTGACTATCATTTGGCCAGCATGGAGAGGATTTCCAAAGACGTCTGAGAAAGTCTGCAATCATCACTTTGACTGAGAAAACGTGGGAGGTACAATTCCAGCATTTTGTCACAGTATTGTCAAAAGAGGCCAGTTGATCAGGTCTTACTGAGGTATGTTGCTGGATACAGTAATAATATCTAAGACCAGGGCAAAATAATCTGACTTTGCTCTCTTAGTCAAAGGAGGACAAAGCCCTTTTTATAAAATCATAAGGCAAACTTAGTCACCATGTTTAACTGTAGTTCTGGCTCTGCTTCTGCTGTGAACACAGAAATGAAGCAGTCAGTTCACTGAGACCTGTTGACCGTGAACACATTTTACTGCGTATCTCTTTCATTGCAGCGGTCCTTGTGGTTTGCAGCAGGATGTGGAGGTGGGTGCACCCTCAGCATGCACTGACACTGAAAACAGTCCTATGTTAATACCATGCAGGGGGCTATCTTCATGGGAGTGTGTCATTCAAGGTGTACATGACACAATGAAATATCATCCAACAACTCCAACTGGATTAACAGATTAATGCTTTTAAAGAGGCTAAAACACTGCACAATGGTTAATGATATTCATTACACTCAGAGACCAGATTGATCAACTGACAATCATGAGCTAAACAGTATAATAACTTTGTAGCAGAGCTCGTCTTATCTGATGAATACTTATCAATGCTCACTTTCCAATCCAAGTTTGTATGAACACAGAGATGAAAGCTGAAAGCTCTGCTTCTGATGTCTGACTCTCTACACACGAGGCGGACTCTCTCGTCTTGGTGTGTTTCTTGAGTGGAGCTTCTGTATCCACCACCACCCTGGTTGTTTCACTAGTTTGCTCCATGTTGAAGATAATCAAGAGAAACAAGTGCCGATGTAGACCAGTATTCTTAGGAATGACACTGTAGGTGGGAGTGAACATGTGATCGTGTTTCCTATGTAGGACATACAGTGTCATATCAGACTGGCCAATCAAACACAGTCTTGTCTCTTCAAGAGTGGAGAAAGTCTTGAGAGTCTTTTCATTCAACACAATCATTCCAACATGATGGCATCTCCAAACTTTGTCTTCTACCTGACATGTTTGTACTTGGGGAAAATAGGTAAGTTGTGTTTTTACGGCTCCAGTATTTATCTCTTAATGTTTGATCACTCCTGACACTAATATTTCTAATGTAATGGTTATGCTGAATTTTATCACATAACTACGTGTTTGCTTTGTGTCTCATTTCACTTCAGCTCGGACAACTGCTCTGAAATCATCCTTGTCTGTTCATCAAGACAGTAGTTTTGTATCAGCTAACACTGGAGACACATTGACTTTGTCATGTTTCTTTGAAGGTGAGCTTCATGCAAGACTTTACTGGTATAAGCAAACTCTGGGACAGAAACCGAAACTCGTCTCTACCTTATTCATGCTTGATAAAAATCTGACTTTTCATGGTGAATTCAAGAACAATCCACGCTTCACATTAAGCGCTCAAAATGGTCTTCACTTGACAATCACAGATTTACGAATTTCAGACTCAGCTACCTACAGCTGCATACGTGGCTATTTATTCACAGTAGAAATTTCTGAGAGCATTGCAGTCTATGTAAAGGGTTCAGGTTTGAACATCCCAGCTTCGGTCCATCAGTCAGCTTCTGAGAGCATCCAGCCAGGAGGCTCTGTGACTCTGAACTGTACAGTCCACACTGGGACCTGTGATGGAGAACACAGTGTTTATTGGTTCAAAAACTCTGAGGAAGCTCATCCAGGACTCATTTACACCCATGGAGGCAGGAAGGATCAGTGTGAGAGGAAAGCCAACACACAAACACACACCTGTGTCTACAACCTGCCGATGGAGAGCCTGGATGTTTCTCATGCTGGGACCTACTACTGTGCTGTGGCCTCATGTGGACACATACTGTTTGGAGACGGGACCAAGCTGCACTTTGAAGGTGAGTAACAGTCTGGCACAGGTTGTCTCTGCTGATAAATACATGATTAGTCCCTAATTAACCTAAACATGAATATAGAGATAAAGGCTGAAAGATCTGTTTCTGATGTTTGACTCTACAGGTGAGGCAGACTCTCTTGTCTTGGTGTATATCTTGAGTGGAGCTTTAGGATTCACCACCATCCTGGTAGTTTTACTGGCTTTCTCTGTGTTCAAGATGAACAAGAGAAACAGCTGCCGATGTACAGGTAGCTAGTAGTTGCTAAATCTGCTCGTGATCACTGAAGATGGCTTTTAAATAAAGAGCTTTTTCTATATTTTTCCCAACAGAGTCTCAAAGAGTCTCAGCTTCCACCACAACAAATGAAGAGGTGAATATTATCCATTTAACTGCTGATTGTAAAATAACTATTGATTTACCATTCAACATTACAACAACTAGCTGTTTTGTGGATTTTGATTCATTCGTATATTTCTTGTCACCAGGGTAATGAAGATGCAGTCAACCTCCATTATGCTGCTTTAAAGATGAACAGAGTCAACAGATCAACAAGACAGAGAGCGGACAGTGAATGGAGTGAATGTGTGTACTCAGCTGTCAGGCAGTAGAACGCAACATGTTTCATTTCAACTTGTCAACTTGTGTCTGTGTAAGATGTAGTTTTGTTAACAAAGTGATGTAGGTTTGATTAAACTGGCAATAGACAAGTGTTTTGTTGCTTTAACTTAGTATCGTGAAGTAAATAATTGCACAATTTAATGGCAATAAAATAATGAGACTGTCTTTTAGACGGGTTCCCTGTACGCCTCGCTTTCACTGTGCAGTTCTGTCTGCTGCCGAGTACGATCCTCCGAGAAAATGAAGGTTCCATTTACGGCACAAAGGAAGTGTGTCAACCATAGTTAGTAGATCCAGTCAGGCTGGCTGGATCGATCTACTTGTTCATGCGAAAATCAACAGACAGAAAATGTGTTATCACCATCTCTGTTGTCTCAGTTTCATTCATTGTGTAAAAGCATAAAATGGTCACTGTGTCAACACATACTGAAGAATTTCTATCTGCTTTCATGTCTCCATTATCGACTAAACCAATGACTTAACTCACACTTTTTGTCCTGTTGTTTTCTTCTTCTCCCCCCTCGACCCTGATGCCGACCACTGCTGTAGTTATTTGTGCAAACCAATATGCAAACTCTGTTATCACTCCATATAAAACTATGACAATTTCACTTTACCTCTTCAGTGAACATGCACCATGTTTCCTCATAATGTGGTGAGGATCGTTCCTTCACAGAGAGTTGGGAACAAATGCAGCGTTTTGTAGGATTTTTGTCAACATGATACAGACACATACTGTATAATGAATGTAAAGCCTTGTGTTGGAGTTGACCACATGAACAAGCTTGTGACGTTACAGCTGTGTGATGTGTTTTCTTATGTGCTGGCAAAGGTGCCATATTTCCACTATCAACATACTGGGCCTGTTGTAGTGGTCTCTGGCTGCGCTCTTTGCTGACTATCATTTGGCCAGCATGGAGAGGATTTCCAAAGACGTCTGAGAAAGTCTGCAATCATCACTTTGACTGAGAAAACGTGGGAGGTACAATTCCAGCATTTTGTCACAGTATTGTCAAAAGAGGCCAGTTGATCAGGTCTTACTGAGGTATGTTGCTGGATACAGTAATAATATCTAAGACCAGGGCAAAATAATCTGACTTTGCTCTCTTAGTCAAAGGAGGACAAAGCCCTTTTTATAAAATCATAAGGCAAACTTAGTCACCATGTTTAACTGTAGTTCTGGCTCTGCTTCTGCTGTGAACACAGAAATGAAGCAGTCAGTTCACTGAGACCTGTTGACCGTGAACACATTTTACTGCGTATCTCTTTCATTGCAGCGGTCCTTGTGGTTTGCAGCAGGATGTGGAGGTGGGTGCACCCTCAGCATGCACTGACACTGAAAACAGTCCTATGTTAATACCATGCAGGGGGCTATCTTCATGGGAGTGTGTCATTCAAAGTATACATGACACAATGAAATATCATCCAACAACTCCAACTGGATTAACAGATTAATGCTTTTAAAGAGGCTAAAACACTGCACAATGGTTAATGATATTCATTACACTCAGAGACCAGATTGATCAACTGACAATCATGAGCTAAACAGTATAATAACTTTGTAGCAGAGCTCGTCTTATCTGATGAATACTTATCAATGCTCACTTTCCAATGCAAGTTTGTATGAACACAGAGATGAAAGCTGAAAGCTCTGCTTCTGATGTCTGACTCTCTACACACGAGGCGGACTCTCTCGTCCTGGTGTGTTTCTTGAGTGGAGCTTCTGTATCCACCACCACCCTGGTTGTTTCACTAGTTTGCTCCATGTTGAAGATAATCAAGAGAAACAAGTGCCGATGTAGACCAGTATTCTTAGGAATGACACTATAGGTGGGAGTGAACATGTGATCGTGTTTCCTATGTAGGACATACAGTGTCATATCAGACTGGCCAATCAAACACAGTCTTGTCTCTTCAAGAGTGGAGAAAATCTTGAGAGTCTTTTCATTCAACACAATCATTCCAACATGATGGCATCTCCAAACTTTGTCTTCTATCTGACATGTTTGTACTTGGGGAAAATAGGTAAGTTGTGTTTTTACGGCTCCAGTATTTATCTCTTAATGTTTGATCACTCCTGACACTAATATTTCTAATGTAATGGTTATGCTGAATTTTATCACATAACTACGTGTTTGCTTTGTGTCTCATTTCACTTCAGCTCGGACAACTGCTCTGAAACCATCCTTGTCTGTTCATCAAGACAGTAGTTTTTTATCAGCTAACACTGGAGACACATTGACTTTGTCATGTTTCTTTGAAGGTGAGCTTCATGCAAGACTTTACTGGTATAAGCAAACTCTGGGACAGAAACCGAAACTCGTCTCTACCTTATTCATGCTTGATAAAAATCTGACTTTTCATGGTGAATTCAAGAACAATCCACGCTTCACATTAAGCGCTCAAAATGGTCTTCACTTGACAATCACAGATTTACAAATTTCAGACTCAGCTACCTACAGCTGCATACGTGGCTATTTATTCACAGTAGAAATTTCTGAGAGCATTGCAGTCTATGTAAAGGGTTCAGGTTTGAACATCCCAGCTTCGGTCCATCAGTCAGCTTCTGAGAGCATCCAGCCAGGAGGCTCTGTGACTCTGAACTGTACAGTCCACACTGGGACCTGTGATGGAGAACACAGTGTTTACTGGTTCAAAACCTCTGAGGAAGCTCATCCAGGACTCATTTACACCCATGGAGGCAGGAAGGATCAGTGTGAGAGGAAAGCCAACACACAAACACACACCTGTGTCTACAACCTGCCGATGGAGAGCCTGGATGTTTCTCATGCTGGGACCTACTACTGTGCTGTGGCCTCATGTGGACACATACTGTTTGGAGACGGGACCAAGCTGGACTTTGAAGGTGAGTAACAGTCTGGCACATGTTGCCTCTGCTGATAAATACATGATTAGTCCCTAATTAACCTAAACATGAATATAGAGATAAAGGCTGCAAGATCTGTTTCTGATGTTTGTGTCTCTGTAGATGAGGTGGACCGTCGTGTCTTGGTATATTTCTTGAGTGGAGCTTTAGGATTCACCATCATCCTGGTAGTTTTACTGGCTTTCTTAATGTGCAAGATGAACAAAAGAAACAGTTTCCAATCTCCAGGTAGAGTAACTGACACTGTTTGAACCTGCTTGTCTTCACTGAACACAGCTTTTGAATTAAAGAGGTTTTTTTCTGTGTTTCGCAATCAGAGTCGCAAGAAAGATTTTCAGCTTCCTCCACGGCAAACATCGACGTAAGATTTTTTTCTTCAAAGTGCCTGGCTAATTTTCATTCCAACACATTTTTATTGTGCAACATTTCCCATGTTTTTTTGGACACTGTTTTAATTTTTACCAGGTTATTGTGATGTGCTTTGACAGGGTTACCCAGATGCAGACAACCTCCATTATGCAGCTTTAAGCGTTAAACTGCCCAACAGATCAGGAAGGCAGAGGATCAGCGCCAGTGAATGCGTGTACTCTAGTGTAAATCACTAGAACATGTTTCATTTCCACTTTTTGAATAAGACTGGATTTTTTTTTCTTTTTTCTAAATATGTTAAATGTAGATCTTAAGACAAATATTTTTTTTTCTGTCTTCCTTTTGGTCTGCAGTTAAAAGACATGAGATTTCCAAGCTTTGGTTTTTAGTAACGCTCACATTAAGTGTCCGCTGCTCTCCTGTGTTGTGTCTTTCAAAGTTTCCTTATCTTTACTTTATTGTCTTACTAAGAAACTCTACAGTTCTTTTTGTTGCAGAATAAATTATCTTTCTGATCAAACGAGTGCATTTAGGATGTCAGATTCATCTTTGAGGACCATGTATGAACATTTTTCATTTTGCCCTCATTGGCTTTCAACACATTCCTGTAATTTTATATGTACATTTTTTGTCATTAAAAATTAAATTAGTATGACATAAGCAAATTACCCTTTGGAGTGTTGCAGTTGGCCTCCGCCTGTATCAATGACTTTGTCATTTAGGCTTTAGGAAAAATGCCTGTGTTCTCCTAGTCTTGTTTGTCCACTATATGTTGTTAGTCTACGTATACACACAAGTACAGAGATCAAAGTGAAACCGGAGTCAAATTCCTTGTATGTGTACACAAACCTGGCCAGTAAAACTGATTCTGATTCTGATTCTGATTTATTGGAACAACTAGAATAAAAACTAGGATAACATTTTCCATCACCTCCTCAAACCAGAATTCTCCTTTAGATGACACTGGCAGATATTAGTGTTGGCTTTTGTGTGGTCACAGTCAATATTGATCAGTTCTTTGTGTGGTGCATTGGAATGATCATGTTGGAGGGCAGGGGGATGTAATCAGGCATTGCTTCATAGACCGTACTAAGGAATAGTCAAAAACCTCACAATGAAAATGTTTTTTCAGGCTTTTGCAGTTGTCCATCTCACAAATGTTTGATGCAATAAATACACTTAAATTTAAAGGTACCCAATGGAGGTTTTTACCAGTGGGTTCCTGTTGTGTTTGGATCATGTATGCAACAAGAATACACATAACAATACTAATAAAGCTGTCTAGTTAAAAAAAAAAAGAGAGAGAGAGACAGAGATGAAAAGTCAATACGACGTCTTTCACATAACACTTGCATTGCCAATGAGTGTTCAATGTACAATGTACAAACCATGCCCATGTCCTATCTTCTCTCTTACTTCTGCTGCCTGTCCAATACAATGGAGATATAATAAAAAATAAGTGTTTATTCATATTCCAGTGTCTCATTTTCTCTTTACATTGAGTACGAAGATTTATTTTTACTGAGTTTAAATCTAACACAACATGGGGCACTCTTATAAACTCAGTATATCTCATAGCATGTGAACTTTTTCTAAGAAAAAAAAACGAAACTTGGCACTATGTGCTGCAGTGAACATGTGACGTGTCCTAAGTAGGACACACACATCAGTTGGCCAATGAAACACAGTCTCGTGTCTGAAGAGTGGGGAAACTGTCGATGTTCTTTTCATTTCACACAGCAGTGTGAACATGATGTCATCTCCAGTGTTTGCTTTCTATCTCACATGTCTATTCTTGGGGAATACAGGTGAGTTGTATCATTGTCAGACTTGAATCTTTTAGTGTGTGATTACACCTAATACAAATGTTTCTGTGTATGATTCTGTCAATTTTCCTTAAATCTACATTTGCTCTTCTCTTATTTCACTTCAGCTCAGATGACCGATCTGAAGGTCTCCTCGTCTGTTCGTCAAGAGAGAAGTTTTGTATCAGTTAAAGCTGGGGAAAATTTGACTCTACCGTGTTTCTTTAAAACAGATGTATTTCCGAGGCTTTACTGGTTCAAACAGACTCTCACACAGAAACCAAGGATGATCTCTAGTTACTCCAAATATAAAGCAAATGCCACTTTGAATGGTGAATTCAGGAACAATCCTCGTTTCACAATAAATACGAAAAATGGCATATATCACTTGACAATCACAGATTTACAAATTTCAGACTCAGCGACTTATTACTGTTTTATATATTTATACACATTAGAATCTCTAGAGAGCATTGTTGTCTCTGTAAAAGGTTCGGGTTTGAACATCCCAGTTTCGGTCCATCAATCAGCTTCTGAGAGCATCCAGCCAGGAGGCTCTGTGACTCTGAACTGTACAGTCCACACTGGGACCTGTGATGGAGAACACAGTGTTTACTGGTTCAAAACCTCTGAGGAAGCTCATCCAGGACTCATTTACACACATGAAGACAGGAAGGATCAGTGTGAGAGGAAAGCCAACACACAAACACGCACCTGTGTCTACCACCTGCCGATGGAGAGCCTGGATGTTTCTCATGCTGGGACCTACTACTGTGCTGTGGCCTCATGTGGACACATACTGTTTGGAGACGGGACCAAGCTGGACTTTCAAGGTGAGTAACTTTTGTCGCCAAGGTCGGTGGATTTGTAAGTAAGTAGGATTAAAACAGAAAACATGCTGAAAGCTGTGTTTCTGATCTGGCTCTACACAGATGAGGCTGACTTGGTGTATTTCTTGAGCGGAGCTTCGGCGTTCACCACCATCCTGGCTGTTTTACTGGCTTTCTCATTGTGCATGTTGAACAAGAGAAACAGCTGCCAATCTACAGGTACCTGATATTGTTGTTTTTTTATGAATTGTTTTTTTTTTAATGTGAAAGCTTGGATTCACTGAGCATGACTTTTGAATAAAAAGCTTTTTCTGTTTCACATCCAGAGTCTCAAGCAAGATGTTCAGCTCCCTCCAAAGCAAATGCAGAGGTGAACGGAAACAGCTGATTATAAATGAAATGAAATACCTTTTATACACATTTTTACTGCACAATACACTGTTTCCGAGACATTTTGTTTTGTTTTGTGAAGAACAAAATAATCATCTGCAACATATATTTTTGTTACCAGGTTTACCAAAATGCAGAAAACCTCTATTACGCTGCTTTAAGTGCCAACCTGCCCACCAGATCAAGAAGACTGAAGGATCGGACCTGGAGCGAGTGTGTGTACTACAGCGTAAAGCACTAGAATCGGACTCATGTTATTTGGACTTTCAAGTTTCTTAGTGCCTCTTTAGAGGTGGAATGTTGATTGTAAGTAGGATGAAGTATGCTTTAATAAGCATCTTGGTGGCCTGCAGTCAAAATTAAATTGCTCTATATTTTGTCAAGGTGCATATCTAGGATAGTTGGATTTTTTGTTCTTTTTTTTGTTTTGTTTTTTTGCACATAAACCATGTATTTGAAATCATTTCTAGTTATTTTTAGTGAATGAATGATTTTTGCAGCTTTACCAGTATATTCAGTTCAGATTCATTGTCGGCACTCGTGATTCTAGGATCGAGTTGGTCTCATACTTTTTTGATGTTTTACAACCAAATCATGCAAACGTTTTTGTATGTGAATTTTATGTCGTTCATGATTTTTAAAAAAAACATTAAAAGACCATTTCTTTGCCTTTCAAACAATATGTCTGCGCATGTTCAATCCAGTAAGTAACCCAGGCTTCTTCAAACGTGAGTGCTGGTGGCATCTGGTTCATCATGGTGACATCACCCACCACAATAAGTGAGTGAGTGGCAAAACTCAATTGTATTGAGGCCAAAGTGAAATGGCACAGGAAGCCAGGTAGATATTTTTAGTGTAAATGCTGCGTCTGATATTTTATAATTATCTGACACATTTTCATGATAAAAGCCTGACTTCAACTTCAACTCCATTATTATCCCTGAGGGAGATTGTTTTGAAGTGTGGGCACAAGATTGAACAATAAAAACATGTATAGTAACCACATTTTAAGTCACAGTACAACAATACACAATACTCAGTGTAACGCAGCACTAGCTGTGGCACTGCTGCAGTATCAGCATAAAGAGTTCAATGTGCAACACTATTACTGGCAAAAGTGTGTGTGTGTGTATGTGTGTGTTAACATCCGCAAACCAGTCCTGCCGCTCATGCATGCGTGTTGTAAGGTGTGATAGCCGATGACATAAAGGAAAATACGAAGAATACCACACCTAACATACTAAACCTCTTGCTCTAACAACTTCACCACAAGAAAAACAGGATGAAAAACCTCTGGTGGAAGTACACTTCTTTGTTTCACCAGGTCTCAGCGATGACGCTTTAAAATATCTGAATCAATATTTTGCTTAAAGTCAACTTTAGAGAATGTGAGAATGTGTCTGTACCACTATAGTTTGAAAGACGGACAGGAAGGACAAGCTGCCCTTCAGCCTGAACTCGACTAAAGTGATTAACACATTTTGAAAGAGTTTTAAGCGCACTGAGGCCCAGTCAAGTTTTGATAAAGACTGCTTTCACTATGTTGGATCCACTATATCTGTTCACTTCAGATTGTTACTGCACCACAAGAGGAAATTCTTTTTGCAGCAAGGCAGCAAACCATTTCATTCAAACCCATTCAAACTCAACTCCTGTGTGATCCTCAAAGAAAACACAGACTTTTCATGATCAAATCACTCATGATTAAAAAAAAAAAACTGTAAGGCTGATGTATGATTAAAAAAAAATTTCACCTTGACCATAAATCTGCTGTGGCATTTTTGCCTTAACTGCTGCACAACACTTAACATTACCATGTAATACATTAGATAACACTTCCTGGCCTCCGTGGTCTCAGTGGTTTAAGGCTCCAGATGTGGGTGTTTGAGTGGTCAGGTGACTGTCACTGATTTTCTGGCTTTTTTGTGACATTTCAAGTGCTTATACACAATATATTGGTGACCACTAAATCATTGGCCCATAAATTTGTTATGAATGACCTAAAAATGAACATTAATCAGAGAGTCCCACGATGGGGAAATTTACAATTGCAGGTGGTGGTTGAGCAAAAATAACTATGTATCTTAAAATACCTGAATTCTTGCTGACTTTGAGGCTGAGATGAACCAGCCCCTCCTCCTCTAGTACCCGTCCAGCACTGTGGTTCTTCAAAAGACTGTATTAAAAAAGTGGGCGTGGCCTCCAGGTCTTACTCTAATGCCAACAAAGAGCTCTAATGTTCTCCTATTTGTACCTTTTCTCAAAAGCCAAACTTGACAATAGGTGGCAGTGAACATGTGATTTCCTACACATACAGTGTCACTTCACGTTGGCCAATCAAATGCATTCTTGTCTCTGAAGAGTGGAAAAGCCATCAATATTCTTTCATTCAGCACAGCACAGCACGATGAAATCTCCAGTGCTTGCTTTCTGTCTCCTGTGCTTGTTCTTGGAGAAAACGGGTAAGTGGCATTTTTGTGACTCCAGCTTTTTCTCACAAATTTTTCAAAACATTCTTACTATACTAATTACGCTGAATTCTGTCACATTACTTTTAATCTACATTTGCTTTGTTTTGTCTCTTATTTCACTTCAGCTCAGATGAGAAATCTGAAGGTCTCCTCATCTGTTCGTCAAGGGAGACGTTTTGTATCAGTTAAAACTGGGGAAACGTTGACTCTGCAGTGTTTCTCTAAAGCAGATGTTGCTTCAAGGCTTTACTGGTTCAAACAAACTCTGACACAGGAACCAAGGCTCATCTCCAGTTTCTACAAATATGATGTAAATGTCACCTTTTACGGTGAATTCAGGAACAAGCCTCGTTTCACATTGGATGTTGAAAACGGTAAAAATCACTTGACAATCGCAGATTTGCGCATTTCAGACTCAGCAACTTATTACTGCATTAATTATTTGTACAAAGTGGAATTTTCGGAGAGCATTGTTGTCTATGTAAAGGGTTCAGGTTTGAGCATCCCAGCTTTGGTCCATCAATCAGCTTCTGAGAGCATCCAGCCAGGAGGCTCTGTGACTCTGAACTGTACAGTCCACACTGGGACCTGTGATGGAGAACACAGTGTTTACTGGTTCAAAACCTCTGAGGAAGCTCATCCAGGACTCATTTACACCCATGGAGGCAGGAAGGATCAGTGTGAGAGGAAAGCCAACACACAAACACACACCTGTGTCTACAACCTGCCGATGGAGAGCCTGGATGTTTCTCATGCTGGGACCTACTACTGTGCTGTGGCCTCATGTGGACACATACTGTTTGGAGACGGGACCAAGCTGGACTTTGAAGGTGAGTAACTTTCTGGCAGAAGTCAGTGTGAAGTTTCAATGGATGAGTACTGGAAAGATGATGTTTAAAGGGTTTTTCTTTGGGGACTTTTTGTTTATTCCAAGGGAGGGTTTAACATGAGAGGGTGATGTATGTTGTCCAGGCTGTAAATTTGTGACTTTGGACTATATTTATATAAAATGGATGTGACCAGACTGGCCCCTCACAGCTAGAAGGTCCCTGGTTCGCGTCCCGGTTAGGACGTTTGGGATCTTTCTGTGTGGAGTTTGCATGTTCTCCCTGTGCAGCGTGGGTTTTCACCGGGTACTCCGGCTTCCTCCCACAGTCCAAAAACATGCTGAGCTTAATTGAATATTCTAAATTGTCCGTAGGTGTGAATGTGAGTGTGTGTTTGTTTGTGTGTGGCCCTGCGATGGACTGGCGACCTGTCCAGGGTGTCCCCTGCCTTCGCCCTATAAGTGGGATAGGCTCCAGCCCCCCCGCGACCCTGCAGAGGATTAAGCGGTGTACAGATAATGGATGGATGGATGGATGTGACCAGTCGCTGTTACTTTCTTACAAAAACGAGGGAAAGCTCTGTTTCTGATGTTTGACTCTCTGTAGATTTTGTGGACTCTCTTGTCTTGGTGTATTTCTTGAGTGGAGCTTTGACAATCACCACCATCCTGGTTGTTTTACTGGCTGTGTCGATGTACAAGATAAGGAAGAGAAACAGCCACCAATCTACAGGTAACTTTTTTTATATTCAGCAGCTTACGTTCACTGAATTTGACCTTTGAGTAAAATGTCCTTCTCTGTGTTTCACAACCAGAGTCTCGAGCGAGATCTCCCTCCACAGCGAATGCAGAGGTGAACACAGTTTGATTAACTATTGAATTCAACCACATTTTACAGTACCAAAATCAACTGTGGTTGTGTTCATTTGTTTTCTTGGCAATCAAATTGTGATCTATTCTTTACATATTTTGTTACCAGGGTGATGAAGAGGCAGACAACCTCCATTATGCAGCTTTAAGCATTAACCTGCCCAACAGATCAGGAAGACAGAGGAACAGCACCAGTGATGAATGTGTGTATTCCAGTGTAAAGCGCTAGAACAGGGCATTATTCATTTGCATTGAGTGAGTAGGAAATAGGTCACATAGGTTGAGATCAACGTCTGCTTTCTTGTGGTATAATTTAGTAACGTGCATATTCTTCATTGTTTTAGCCCTGTTGGTTTCCATTTTTAGAGGGACGGACACAGAGGATGAATGTTTGTACTCCAGTGTAAAATGTTGTTTCATCTTTGTCTGTGTACAACAGGGCACGACATGTATGAAGTACAACGATTTCCACTATCTCTGAAATTAAATGTTATGATCTGTCCAAATTCAGTGTCTCACTGTCTAAGCACATCAGAGCATGCCTTGCACTACATTGGAGAGTGTTTGTAAAAGAGCAAGTTGTGTTGAATGGATATGATCCAAACCATCTGAGAGGCAAATGATAAACTCTACTCGACAGATTACAAAGGTGAAAGGTGGAAAGTCTGCCTTTGTAAAACAGAACTGCCTAAGAGGTAGAATGACCACAGCAACTCATCTGAATCTCCTGGTACCATCATTTAGTGCGGCAGCAGAGACACAGCAAATAAGCAGACCATAATTTACTCTACAACATAATTTAAAATGTGGATCAAAAAAAAAAAAGATTCTTGAAAAAGTGATAGCAAATACGTACAATATGAGACAGACAGAGGCATCTGTCAGCAGCTGCAGTAGTTGTGTTGATTGAACACAAACTCAAACTTCTTTTATAGTTTCCATGTGGTCGACATTGTCATAATAAAATCTCTGCTGGTTTTGTGAGGTTTTGTTCTCTGCGTATTCACAACCATCTAATCACTTTGAGTGTGTGGTTTCAGGCGGGGTGTTTCGAATGAAGAGCTGATTTTATAAATAGATCACATTAATAAAGTTAGGTCACATTCAATGACACTGCGTGACAAGTTCCTGTGACATGTTGAGCTCGAGAATGTGTGTGTGTGTGTGTGCACCCACAAACCATAAATGTTATCTACTAATGTGGTGAGGAACATGGAAACTGACAAACTAGGGCAATTCTTTTTTGAATAATTTTCTGTCTTTTTGTCTATGAAGCACTTTTTAACTTGATGTGAAAGTGCTATATAAATAAAGCTTATTGTTGTAATTATACTGTTTTTAATAGGAGTTCTCAACAAACACAGCGTCTTGTGAAAGCAGGAAAATTTCTACTTCATTTCAACTCCTTTGAGCTGCTTTGTTGTTTCCAGGTAAGGCGGCTTCTGCTCGTTCTAAGACAGGTCTGTTACCCCGCACTTTCTCTCTGACTCTGACTCTGTTTTTTGTCTCTCTCAATAAACTTATACACTGATAGACATACTGCAATAGTCCAGCACAAGCTCATTGGTTTTGCAGATCCTGAGCTTCAGGTGATTGTGGTTGCTCCATGTGATGAAGCTCTCTATCAGTCCTCTGTGCTTCTCTGTAAAGTAGTATTCAAGACAGCATGTTTCTCACTGGAAATTATACATGATACATTTTATTAATTCTTAATTCTTCTTAGTCTTCCCTACATCTATTATATGAGTCTGAAAAGAGATGGACTGCAACTTCACTGGTTTGTGGAGAACAACCACGAGGCAGTAGTTCTAGTTTTATGTGCAAATTCAAACTGAGCATATAAACAGGTGGGTGGAAACACTAGACAGAGCATCTTCAAAAGTCCCCTCCAATCTATTAATAACTACTTCTAACCAGACCTGTAAGTGGAGGGTGCGACCTTTAAACTGGACAGCTCTCTGTGTTCAATGTTTGTTTCGACTCCTGTGGTGAATAATGTGTGAATTATTGTGGCCAGGTTTCCGCTGGAAACTTAAGTCTGCGCTCGAACACAGGAAGACTGGCCATAGCGTGCCTCAACTCAGACCACAGCCAAGAGCAGAGAGAAGTCATTTTGAAAGGGCAGCAGTGTGAAATGAGGCTCATGCCTTCAATGCAGATAACTGCATGCACTCGAAGTGACGTCAGCCGTGAGACACACAACTTCTTGAATCTTGAATGTCTGACCCTGTGGTGTCTTTGTCTCTGTGGTTTCAGGCAGGATTTGTCTCCATCAGTGTTTCACAGTAAGTCTCTGAATCTGACCTACAGGTCTTAGCCACAACAGAAGTATGTAGATAATTCACTCAGGCAGAAACAGAGATGCCGCAATGATGAGCAGCACTAATCAGCTGTTGACCACACTGACAGTGAAAGCTCTGTTCCCAACTATGCTTTGGCCGCACTCATTGTAATGAATGCAATTAATAATGTTGGCCATTTTATCATACTGAACCACAGAAACCGGATGAGACAATCTTTGCAAAGGCATATGTTTTGTCTTCTTTGTATGTGGCTCTGGCTTGGAGTCAAATGAGGGAATCTCTCTAATGTTGGCTCAGGATTAGCCCTTTCAGCACCAGGGACAGGGGAGACAGGAATTCTTACCTTGACATAAAAATAGTGAATGGTTCTCTTCATTTGGAATTATGTTTTAAGGTTTTGATGTTGCTCATGATTTGTCTCGTTCATGCACAAGAAACTGTGGGAGGAGTAGAGGACATGTAACAGGAAGTGACCTTTCAGGTATACTGTACAAAAGATGATGGACAAGTGCTTTCTTACATAGTCAGTGTGAAAAGGATGCGGTTACTTAACAACCTCTTCCCTTTCCTGTCACGTTATAGTGGAAAGATGAAAAACAACTAAACTCGCTTTTGGCAACAGTCAGCAAACCTTCAATATGAACTGTTAGAAAGGTAGAAAGGGTTGGGGGCTGTGTACTGTGGTACTAAGACTAAGTTAACTTTTCAAATAAATATGTTTTCAGCCATAAAGAAATCCAGTGCTGCTGAGAATCATTTAATTATCTTGATTTGAACAATCAGGACTAAACCAGTAGCAACACCGGTGTAGAAAAACAGTTAAATGAAGACACCACCGCCCAAGGCAACACCTACACCCCTATCATAGAGAGTAGTGTCTGTTTCTGTACGGGTATCAAAGCCACCTGCCATGATTTTATGGGACTGCTCCACTTGATGTTCCTTTATATGAAGTTTGCTTATACTGAGAATCAATCTTTTTTTTGTCTAAACATTATTTTATTTTCTTGTCTTTCCTAATTTTGTCACTTACATTTTTCTTTTGATTGTATACTCCATGAAAACTCATGAAAACTGATGTAAAGAAATACAAAGATTGAAACAAAAATGTTGTATTTATGAGGTAAATCTAAAGTCTGGTGGAACTATGTGAACTGCAAAGACTGTAATGAAAGGGTTTTGTGTGCTCCTTTGATACTGAACTGATTTACAAAGCAGCCAATCAAATGCGGCTGGATGAACACAGTGAACCAATCAGACACCGGACAGAAATGATTTCACACCTGCATGTTGTCACTGTCACTCTGGCAAGTCTGTGCAGAAGATGGAAACACGAGCTGAGAAGATGATGGTGTACTTTCTGATTATTTATCTCTGGTCTGCATGTAAGTAACCAAAAAAATCCATTTGTGAGATCTTCGTAATGTGGGTTTACATCAGAGTGATTGTATTATTTAGTGTCCTTGTTTTTTCCTGTTTTTTTTCTTTTAGGTGGAGCAGAGTCAATTCAAATCTCCCAGCCTGCTTCTTTCCGAACAGTGGAGCTAGAACACACAGTCACTATTACATGTCGTTCTGACAGTGTGGTAAGAACGTGGGTATGGTGCAAACTAAACGCCGGGAGGAGACTGCAGCTGGTGTCTACAACAGATGTCTTATATCTGTTGACAACATTTAAAGAGCAATCACACCATTATTCAGTCAAATCTGACAACATCAGCAGTCATCTGACCATATCTGCAACAACGTGGGAAGATGTTGGCACATACTACTGTGGAGTCATAAACTTTAACGACATTCAGTTTGGACAAGGAACCTCTCTGATGATAAAAGGTATTTGTTCTCTATAGTTTTCTTACTGATCTCCTCGTCTCAGCTGAATGCGAACACAATGCTAATGGTCACATTTGGTTTCTTCGCCAAGGTGCAAACATGATCAGTGCCTCTGTGGTCCAGCAGCCGGAGGCTCAGTCAGTCCAGCCAGGAGACTCTGTGACCCTCAGCTGTTCTGTTCACACTGGCCACTGTGCAGCAGAACACACAAGCGTCATGTGGCTGAAAAACTCTCATCTCTCTGCTCCACAAATGATTCACTTCGATGAAAATAAGAACCACATGTGCCAGAGGAATGAGAGCGGAGAAACTAAATGCTTGTACAACCTTCTCCTGAGGAACTTGAGCTCTGATGATGCTGGGACCTATTACTGTGTGGTGGCTTCATGCGGACAGACGCTGTTTGGAAATGGGACCAGGATTAATATTCACAGTAAGAGACTAACAGTATAAGTGGAAGATTTCAGTTCAAGAAATCTTGATGTGTCAGTAAGATTTATACTCACATAAGTAAGATTTGAGTTAACACTTATAGTATGTGAGTATAAAAAGGTTGTCAGAATCAAAATCACAAAAAATGATATACTGTCTGTTCATCCATATATTCAAAGGAGAATCACTTGATCTGAGTCCAGCTGTTAATGCACTGATGCTGTCAAACATCGTTCTTGGGATAGTGACTCTTGTACTTGTTTGGGCACTTTGCAAGAACCACAAGAAAGATCCCACAGGTATGTAAAATTATGCATTATGTCAAATATCTTTATATCTCAAGCATAAGCACTGACAGTAAATATGTGCTTTCAGCATCAACCATATCCAATGATGGATCTATTGAAGGCAACCAGGTAATCCAGTTGTGTCTTTTACTTTTTTTGCTTTTTTGTCCATGTTTACTTAGTAAGGTCTATGTGTCATCTCCCTGAGTCCAATCAGAACAAGTTGAAAATATGTCTTTCAGGCTGGAGATGCAGTTATCTATGCAGCCGTGTGTTCAGCTCCCAGAGGCTCCTCCTGCAGATCAGCTTCAGTGAAATACAGTCAGGACACGGTGGTTTACTCTGATGTCAGGTACTGCTGACAGAGTCCTGTTGGCAGGACAGGCTTATGAGGAAACATTCTACAAAGCATTGCAACTGGACTTTGTGATCTTGTACAGTAAGAACCAGCAAGGAACGTCATTTTCAAGCTGGGTGTGCGAGTGCAAATGATTCTCCCTCACTAAGGCACGGTGGGTTCTGGCAATGTGGTCAAACTATGAACTGCATTTAACAATAATGGTATTATAATATCATAATGTTATTATAATAATGGTATTATGTGTAATTTGTATTTGCTCTTTATTTAAACTTCAACTTGTTCTCCTGAACAGCAATTGTTAATGTAACCAGTTGATCACCTACTCACTGTTGTACTTTTATTTTAACTTTTAAAAGTTACTCTTTTAGATTATTCAAAGTTGCAAAACTAAAAATAAACAAGACCAAGACGAGCCAAGCCTTGCATTACCAAAGAGTAAAAGATGCAACAGAAGGATGAACAACATGGAGTAAAGCATCATGACTGAGTTTAAACATAATCAGAACTGGGCTGGTTAAATGTAATAGAGGTGAGAAAATTGCAGTTCTTTGTAGGATTATTACATTATTGTATATTGTATTGTAACTCTGAGCTTATACATTCATGCAAATGCTTAAACAAACCATTAACTTAAAACAGGCAAAGTGAACTAATTGAATATGTTGTTTTTAGAAAATATATAGTATTTAGTCATATTTAGCATTTCAATGAAACTGAAGACATCCTGCAAAAAATGTGATGGATCCATCCTAAAACCACCAGAGGTTTAATATGATTTAATATCTACAAATACCCACACCAGCCTCTATGAGGCCTGTTTATGTCATATGTCTCAAAGTTGCTCTATAGATGTAAATATATGCTTATATGTACTGTATGTGTGAATATAAAAACAACAAATCTGAGGCATTTACAGCAGTTATCTCCTTGATTTCCCTTTACAATTCAGTGGCCTGCCATGAAACACACATGCACACACAAACACACTCTCATACAGCAGTACATGTATATACAGAGATGCACTCACACACACGTACACACGCACGCGCGCACACACACACACACACACAGACTTGCGTATTCTTCGCTAAGATGGGAGGAAAGTAGTAATGGGCATGACACCCAGGTCACCTCGCTTGTAAAAGACGGTAAAGGAGAAAAAGTTAAAACACACGCCCATAAAAAGGAAAATATATATATATATATATCTCATTCTTAAAAGGTTGACTCCCCTCCATCTCTTTTCTAATATTTAATATGACACCCCACATGTCCTAGACTATCTTTAATCCATATAGCAAGGTTCTCACTGTGAGCAGATGTGGCTAAAAGCCCTGGAAAAAGCAAGTAAGTGACCATGAGTTAAAGATTGATGCTTTGTTTCAGCACAATTCTTGTACTTCATTGTACATTATTATTATTATTATTATTATTATTATTATTGATGTTGTTGTTCCTGTTCTTCTTCTTCTTCTTCTTCTTGACAGATATATCAAAATGTTTTTATAATGCAAATAATGTAATTATCTAAAGCTTTTATAAATGTCTTTAGGCCTGAATTGGATAATTAAACAAATATAACAAATATATATCAAAACAGTTCATATTCCTGACATGTTGTTTATTTTTAAAATTAGTACCTAAAAAGTCAATGTTGAATGCTGTTGCTTAATTGGTTATTAGTAATTAATGATTATTTAATGATTATCTGTGATCTGCATTTTCATCATTTAATGAAGCACTGTGTCATAAATCATTCCTGATAACTCAGATTTAGATTCTTTGGACATCACCAACACTCTGTATTAGCTACTACTTGTCCCAACTGCTGTACCATATTGAGTTACTGTGCATCACTGCTCCATTAACGTCACAAGCCACAGAGAGCAGGTGATTGTCATTTGTTGTGTTTCATGATGCACATTCACTGAACAAAACATGAGCAGGAAAATTAGTCAGTGTTTTTTTCTCCACCCAGACAGCACAACTTGCAGCTGTGTGTGATGTGTTTCAGATGGATGCGCCTACGTTGCATCGACAGCTTCATCACAGAACTTCAGGCCACACCTCTCACTTTGTCTTTTTATAGCAATCTTGTGGTCTCCAGAAAAAGAAGAGAACTTTCTGTTACACTTGCAGAGTTTGCTCATGTCCCTATTGAAGATTCTCTTTGCGTTGGTGTTGAAGTTAATGATTTAAACAGCGGTGGTTTCAAGCAGGATGTCCTCATCTTGTTGCAAGGAAACCCGCGTGACCCCGCCCCTAAAACGTTCGGTGCATTACAGGGACCTATTTTTGTGATCAACTGCTTTTTCAAGCAGACATTCATTGATGTTCCACAACAGAGTGTGTTTCTCTGTGTTTAACCGCACAAAGGTTGTGAGCAAAAAAATCACAGATGTTATGTAGCGCTGCCGTGGTTAAGCAAAACCTGAGCAAAGTACATGGGTTGATTTGACAGTTGATTCATGATATTCACTGCTTTTTATTGATGCTTTTTATTTTTTATTTAATACAGCCAAACTATTTTACAATCATGTGTAATCTGTGATAACTTTTTTATGATGACAAACAATTTAACTGTAACAGAGATTCAGAGCAAAAGTTTGCATTAAGGACTTCATCTGCTCTTACCGATGTAAACCAAGACACCAATAATCACAAACAACAAGAGAATCCCAGTTCTAATAATGGAAAGCCAGACTAAGATTCTCATCTGTGCCGTTTGATCTGCCATTCGGTCTTCGACGTCACCTTTGACGAGCAGCTTGCTTCCATTACCAAACAGAATCTCCCCACAGGAGGCCACGGCGCAGTAGTAGGTTCCAGCATCAGAGGAGCTCAGGTTCATCTTCTGCAGATGGTAGACACAGTTCTGTGAAGGAGAGCCTGGTGTAGAGACTTGTTTCCACCGATCCCCTTGTGTGTGAAGGATCCCTTGGCGAGACTCGTGTCTGAACCAGTAAACACTGTGTTCTCCATCACAGGTCCCAGTGTGGACTGTACAGTTGAGGGTCACAGAGCCTCCTGGCTGGACACTCTCAGATGCTGGCCCCTGGACTATTTCCTTGAGTTTGGCTCCTATAGTCCACAATGAAAACAAAACAAATCTATCATATTTAAATGCTTTTCTGGTATTTGATCTTTGGAGAAATAAACATTTAGAGCCTTTTTCTTTGTATTCTCTTTTTTTATATGTATTTAATTTGAGTATTAGCCACTTGTTCCTGTGAAAATGTATGAAAACCACAAACGACAAAATAATAACAATAAACCTTATGAAGAGTATATATCAAATTGATGGGCATTGATTGGAGAGTTCATATGTCTACAATCATGAAGAGTTAAATAATCTCTGGTGTATATTTACTTGTTTTAACAGTAGAGTGTTGATCTTACATTCTAAGCAAATGAGTATTTTGCTCTCAGATGAAAAAACGTATTTGGAATTTAAATCTCCAGCAACCTCAGCATTTCATCTAAAATGAATGAAAAATGGAAAAAAAAATGAAAATGAAAAATAAAAGCACAATACCGTGAACATTTAGAAAGACCCCTTCTCCAAATTCCATCATGTTTGAGTGCGAGCTTCCACAGAAGTACGAAGCTGAATCTGAGAAGTGGATGTCAGATATGTGCAAATGATTCACCCCTTCCTTCCTTTGTACAGACAAACGAGGGTTCCTCTCCATCCAGTTGAAGACTTTGGACAACTTATCATACTTGTAAATAGTAGACAGAAGCTCGGGTCTACCTCCTAAGGTTTGGCGGTACCAGGAGAAGTGCATCGCCACTTGGCTGTCATAGAAGCACTGTAAAGTCACATTGTCCCCGACGCTGGCGGATATAACTCCAGTGTCCTGTCTGACTGCTGACTGGATCACTGCTGAGAGAAGAACTAGGCCAAAAAGACATAATGTTATAGAAACATAAGCTGGCATCGAATTATTAAAACAACACACTGAAAGTATATCATATCAGACTTACATACTCCGCAGACAATCGTACACAAGTGCATCGTCTCAGTGGTCGTGCGAACTGAAGGTTTTGGCTGAAAGAGCAGACCACATCCTAAACATGGGGTTACATTTGATTGGTTGCTAAGAGGGTCAAACCGTGTGGCCTTTTTCCGTCACGGCCATGGCAGGAGATGAACGCAAGAGACACAAAGAACATGTAAACTGCAGGTTATTCTACTTTTCCATTCCACAGATACTGTTAAAACATAGCAACGGAGATTTTAAAATGTATTTTATTTCATGTCATGTGGTATCAGAAAGCTCCATTATCAGCTTGTTTACCATCCTTAGGGAACAGTAATACCATAAACACTGGACATGAATCCGGCTTAAGAGCTCAATAAAGGTGAAAAGAGTATTTCTATTAGAGCTCAGGTTTGGCCTTTAACTACTTAGATATACTCAAAAATATTTATATGAAACATGAGAATGGATAAAAGACTAAATTTACGTCAATTACATTTATTATATCTTTATATTGTTTACGTCTTCTCAATATTGACATAAAATAGTGACATAAAAATGGTTTGGGTTTTTTTAATTCCTAGAAACTTAAAGATGCCCTCCAGTTATGTTTTACAACATATACTGTAATTGTTTTTGCATTGAATGAAAATATGGGCTTTTTCACACAAAAAAATCACCTATAGTTCAAAATGAATTAAAATTGTATGTAAACCTATCAAACTAGTTTAAAGCCCTGCTTGGACATGCACATCTGAAACTGATATTTAAGGCGAACAACAGTAAATGAATGTGAAAATAGTCTTCTTCTGTGTAACTCTGCAGATACATCACTGCACAGTGAAGCTCAAACATCTAACTAAGGCAACAATAAGCACAACACATTTTCAGAAGCAGTTTTTAGAGCAGGAAATTTTATTAGACAGAGATGTGTAGTGCCTCCTACAGGGGGAAATGAAATATGTGGTCAGGACTCAGATGTGAGTTTACCTGCCCTTTGGTCATTCAGTGCCTCTATAGTAGAGGGATTCAGCTGATGACAGAGGGAGATGATGATCTTGGAGGATCAACAGATTACACATGAAGAGGGAGAATCTTAGAATATTTACAATGGCTTCTCTGAGTCTGATGAAAGAAGCTGTGAGTACTTGAACTGCTGCCATGACAGTGTTTGCTCTACCCATGTGGTCAAGACCTCACTCACTGGGAGAACTGACACAGCACAGAGGGTATTTTGTTGCAATACATCTTGAACTCCATCACACTGACTGCTGGTGCTCCTCAGGGCTACATGCTTGGCCCAGCGCTGTTCAGACTGTTAACACCACCGAGAGAGGAACAGCATGTCTGCATCCTTGAATATAAATGCAGGTGAATTATAACTTCTAAGCTGCTATTTCTGCATAAAACTGTGACAAAAGAATTGTTTCTTATGCCATCAGAAATTCTTTCATATCTTATATCTCAAATAGCATCAGGAGTAGGCATTCGATGGTGAAAGAGCTGAGCTTCTCTGCAAATGAATACCACGCCCCTTTCCAATGAAAGCCCCCTTTATATAAACGTCCTTGATGTGGCCCAGTTACACGCACAATGAAGAGCTTCAACATAATAGCCGCTTTACTTCTCTGCAACCTCTGTGAGTACTGCTATTGTATTATTCTGAGTAGCAAAATAAATTGTAGGATCCAATAACTCACCTTTACTTTTTAACTTGCAAATCAGTTAGTATTGAAAATGTAGACAGATTAGATAATCAGCACAGGAGTAAATCTCTTGTTGTCTCTGCTGTTTGTTTCAGGCTGGATGTCAGTCTCAGGTTCTGAGTCTCAGACTGTGGAGGTTCAGCCTGGTAAAGACATCACACTGGTGTGCTCCAACATCTCCACAGGTCCAACTCAGACAGACTGGTTCAGAGTGGTCAACAGAACCAAGCCTCATTGTATCTCCTCTATGTATGGTTCTGATGGTGAAGCTACAGCCTGTGATGGATTTCAAAAAGGAAAATTTGAAATGAGCTCCAACACCCTCACTGTTTTTCTTAAAATCAAGCAAGTGGATTTATCGGACTCTGGATTATATTTCTGTGGATTTTACATTAACTTCCATGTGGTCATTTCCACTGCAACATATTTAAACGTTCAAGGTAAGATTGTAGTCAAGATCTCTTTTTCTCATCATATTTACATTAAAGATTTATTGTCACAGTTGTGTGAAAACAGTGGAACAACAAACAAGAAACCAACGTGTGTTATTTCACACCCATCTCTTTTTAAAGGTGATGGTGACTCTGATGTGGAAGTGCATGATATTAACCCTCAAAGTAAGGTTCTTCTTTCCACTCTTAAGACTTGTTATATTGTGCAGGGGTTGTTTCTTGATGTGTTGATGAAAAGAAGTGACCACTGATGACATGTCTTCACTTGTGCATAAAAAGACTTCATTACACAAAAGAGCAAAAACCCGCCGAATCTGAGAGTCTCTGGTGCCAATAGTGAGATCTCTCTCTTTCAGCCCAAACTACTGTCCTTATATGTGGTTTCTTATCTTTCCAAACCCTCACCTTTACACACACATAGTTGGTCAAACATCTGCTAAAGCTGTAAAAGTAACACTTAACCTATGAACTCAATTTATCTTTTAACCTCTAAACTGGCTACTTTAAGAAAGTACATGGGTTCAAATTCCACAAGACAACTGTAAATCACATAACAAGGGATGGAGAGGATAATACACGACACAGGCTTCCAAAGAGCCATTAATTTCAATCTTAACCAAGTCACTCGAATAAGAGACAGAGTCTAGTTCTACCATTTTTCTTGTAGAGGAATCTGATGAAATGGCAAACCTGATGAGTGTGATCCTGGGTGGCCTGACTGTTGTCCTCACTATTGTCATCATTGCTCTGGCTGTTAAAATCAGGAGGCTTCAGACAGGTACAGCAGATTCATATTTTATGTCAACACGATGGACAAATACAAACTACACTACAAGGTCAGAAATAATGAACTAATCAGACTTTTGTCTTTCGCCATTTAGCTGTGAATGAAGAAGCACAGCCACGAAGGGTGAACGAGGTGAAGCCACCATTTACTTATATAAAAAGTGTGTTTTGTTTTAACGCTGCATTTAAACACAGTGAGCTTGTTAATGATCTTTGTCCCGAGCTGCAAAAAGCAACAATGATCGCCATTAATTCACACTTTCACACTCTGCTGCCACTGCAATCTTCAAACTTTAAACTGACAGTTGAGTTGTATTAACTGAAAGAATAATGATAGATGAAGCCTACTTTTTCCTTAACAACAGTGATCTTTTCTTTTGTTCCTCTGAAACACATGAAAATCCTCCATCAGCTCAACTAGAACATATTTTGCCAAAAAGAACATTGAACCATGTTGTTGTGTATAGTTGTGTGTTAGTTACAGTCACAGTTACAAACAATTATGATGGTTCTTTCAAATTTTTAATTTAGTTTTGTTGATAAGCTTTTGTCATGTAATCTGGCCTACTTCCTATTGTTGTTTGAAAAACCTAAGTTTATATCATTAAACAGGTTCTTTTCTAGAGTTGTAATTTAAATTATGCAAAACATTTGGGATTCTGATAAAATCATGTTTCAACATTTCAATTAGACTCAGCTACATTATGGTTAACACTCATCTTTCCTTTGTGGTCCAACCCTCCAATCCACCAATTTCATATTTTTGATTGAGTATGTGACTCCAAATACTCTGATTTACAGAATCTGGACTCAGATGACCTGAACTACGCAGCTCTAACTTTCCACGGAAAAGCAAAAAGAAACCGCAGGCCTGCGTCAGACAGAGAGCTGGAGCCGAATGTTGTGTACGCTGCCACCAGATAAACTCAGGAAGCAACTGGAACTGCAGCTCAGAGTGGAACTCATGCTTTATTGTATTAATCTGCTGTTGTATTTTTGTATGTGTGTAATGAGTGGAGTCGCCGGCCAAAAAATACATTTTGATTGTTAAATTTTGTGTCTGTGTTGTTTTCTTGCTCATGTTTCTGTCAGTTCCTCTGTTGGTCAAAGTGTGTGTCGTTCTTGGTTTGTCTGAGATGAAAAAGAGCGCATATAATGTGTGAAGGAGGACAAATCAGGAAGGGTAATAACGACTGTGAAACGTACTTATAGGCAGACTCATATGGTCTGTGGAGGGAGAAGTGAGTGAGGTACACATCACTTGACTGACAGGAAGAGGCGGCACAGTGTGGTCTGAGCACAACTGAGGTGAAAATCACAAAGTCAAAGCTCTGTGGAAAGTATGAAAGGAAGCAGTGAAACTAGTGTCTCATAATAAAATTAAAGTAGCAGCTGTGTTTGAACTTCATAGAGAAAAAGTGGAGAAATAAAATAAGAGTAAAATAAAGCAGAACTCTGTGGTGAGCGACATCGTCTGCATGTCTGATAAATAAAGTCTCCACCACAGGAAGACATCAGCCATGACCACAAACAACAGATATTGCTATTCTCACAGATCGAGAAAACTGTTCCCTTAAAACACGTATCTCAACCACTTCTGACCTTGTTGAATCACCCCACTCCTCTTCTCTCTACACAAAGCCACTTAACCACTTCATCAGCATGAATAACATGCTCACAATAACAATGTTATGTGTCATATGATTTCATGGCCCAATAGTTGCTGAAACATCTCACTCAAAACCGCAAAAGTCAACCTGAAGGTTGTGCTGGATGAAGAGTCTTCGACATCATTAGGATCCATCCTCTGGTGACCATTAATGAGTGGACAAAATTTTCCATCCGTTCAATCGCTGATGAAATATTTCAGTTTGGACCAAAGTGGTGGGCTGACGTTGGATCTAATAAAACTATCGCACTATAGTCAAACAAATTCTACAGACTGCTTTTATGTGAATTAAAGGAGTTGGGGATTCACAACAAACTGTTGGTAGAACTAATTCTCCAGTCGGGCGCCATTGAAGCATTCAGATGACTTCATTAAAACAGTGCAAGTCAAATCTCTCTCTGATGAGGACAACACCACCACACCTCTGATGATGGAGCTATATCCTGTGATAGATTTCAAAGTGGAAAATTCAAAATGAGCTTTTGTTAGACAGAGATGTGTATTGCCTCCTACAGGGGGAAATGAAATATGTGGTCAGGAGTCAGATGTGAGTTTACCTGCCCTTTCGATCATTCAGTACGTTTATAATAGAGGGATTCAGCTGATGACCGAGGGAGATGATGATCTTGGAGGATCAACAGATTACACATGAAGAGGGAGAATCATAGAATTTTCACAATGGCTTCTCTCAGTCTGATGAAAGAAGCTGTGAGTACTTGAACTGCTGCCATGACAGTGTTTGTTTTGCCCATGTGGTCAAGACCTCACTCACTGGAAGAACTGACACAACACAAAGAGTTTTTTTAGCAATACATCTTGAACTCCATCACACTGACCGCTGGTGCTCCTCAGGGCTACATGCTTGGCCCAGCACTGTTCAGACTGTTAACACCACCGAGAGAGGAACAGCATGTCTGCATCTTTGAATATAAATGCAGGTGAATTATAACTTCTAAGCTGCTATTTCTTCATGAAACTGTGACAAATGAATTGTTTCTTATTCCATCAGAAATTCTTTCATATCTTATATCTCAAATAGCATCAGGTGTAGGCGTTCGATGGTGAAAGAGCTGAGCTTCTTTGCAAATGAATACCACGCCCCTTTCCAATGGAAGCCCCCTTTATATAAATGTCCTTGATGTGGCCCAGTTACACGCACAATGAAGAGCTTCAACATAATAGCCGCTTTACTTCTCTGCAACCTCTGTGAGTACTGGTATTGTATTATTCTGAGTAGCAAAATAAATTGTAGGATCCAATAACTCACCTTTAATTTTTAACTTGCAAATCAGTTAGTATTGAAAATGTAGGCAGATTAGATAATCAGCACAGGAGTAAATCTCTTGTTGTCTCTGCTGTTTGTTTCAGGCTGGATGTCAGTCTCAGGTTCTGAGTCTCAGACTGTGGAGGTTCAGTCTGGTAAAGACATCACACTGGTGTGCTCCAACATCTCCACAGGTCCAACTCAGACAGACTGGTTCAGAGTGGTCAACAGAACCAAGCCTCACTGTATCTCCTCTATGTACAGCTCTGATGGTGAAGTTACAGTCTGTGCTGGATTTCAAAAAGGAAAATTTGAAATGAGCTCCAACACCCTCACTGTTTTTCTTAAAATCAAGCAAGTGGATTTATCGGACTCTGGATTATATTTCTGTGGATTTTACATTAAGAGCAACACAGTCATTTCCACCGCGACACATTTAAACGTTCAAGGTAAGATTGTAGTCAAGATCTCTTTTTCTCATCATATTTACATTAAAGATTTATTGTCACTGTTGTGCAAAAACAGCAGAACAACAAACAAGAAACCAACGTGTGTTATTTCACACTCATCTCTTTTTAAAGGTGAAGGTGAATCTGATGTGGAAGTGCATGATATTAACCCTCAAAGTAAGGTTCTTCTCTCCACTCTTAAGATTAGTTTCATTGTGCAGGCTACTAAAGAGCCATTAATTTCAATCTTAACCAAGTCACTCGAATAAGAGACAGAGTCTAGTTCTACCATTTTTCTTGTAGAGGAGTCTGATGAAATGGCAAACCTGATGAGTGTGATCCTGGGTGGCCTGACTGTTGTCCTCACTATTGTCATCATTGCTCTGGCTGTTAAAATCAGGAGGCTTCAGACAGGTACAGCAGATTCATATTTTATGTCAACATGATGGACAAATACAAACTACACTACAAGGTCAGAAATAATGAACTAATCAGACTTTTGTCTTTCACCATTTAGCTGTGAATGAAGAAGCGCAACCACGCCGAAACGAGGTGAGGCCACCATTAACTTATATAAAAAGTGTGTTTTGTTTTAATGCTGCATTTAAACACAGTGAGCTTGTTAATGATCTTTGTCCCGAGCTGCAAAAAGCAACAATGATCGCCATTAATTCACACTTTCACACTCTGCTGCCACTGCAATCTTCAAACTTTAAACTGACAGTTGAGTTGTATTAACTCAAAGAATAATGATAGATGAAGCCTACTTTTTCCTTAACAACAGTGATCTTTTCTTTTGTTCCTCTGAAACACATGAAAATCCTCCATCAGCTCAACTAGAACATATTTTGCCAAAAAGAACATTGAACCATGTTGTTGTGTATAGTTGTGTGTTAGTTACAGTCACAGTTACAAACAATTATGATGGTTCTTTCAAATTTTAATTTAGCTTTGCTAATAAGCTTTTGTCATGTAATCTGGCCTACTTCCTATTGTTGTTTGAAAAACCTAAGTTTATATCATTAAACAGGTTCTTTTCTAGAGTTGTAATTTAAATTATGCAAAACATTTGGGATTCTGATAAAATCATGTTTTAACATTTCAATTAGACTCAGCTACATTATGGTTAACACTCATCTTTCCTTCGTGGTCCAACCCTCCAATCCACCAATTTCATATTTTTGATGGGGTATGTGACTCCAAATACTCTGATTTACAGAATCTGGACTCAGATGACCTGAACTACGCAGCTCTAACTTTCCACGGAAAAGCAAAAAGAAACCGCAGGCCTGCGTCAGACAGAGAGCTGGAGCCGAATGTTGTGTACGCTGCCACCAGATAAACTCAGGAAGCAACTGGAACTGCAGCTCAGAGTGGAACTCATGCTTTATTGTATTAATCTGCTGTTGTATTTTTGTATGTGTGTAATGAGTGGAGTCGCCGGCCAAAAAATACATTTTGATTGTTAAATTTTGTGTCTGTGTTGTTTTCTTGCTCATGTTTCTGTCAGTTCCTCTGTTGGTCAAAGTGTGTGTCGTTCTTGGTTTGTCTGAGATGAAAAAGAGCGCATATAATGTGTGAAGGAGGACAAGTCAGGAAGGGTAATAACGACTGTGAAACGTACTTATAGGCAGACTCATATGGTCTGTGGAGGGAGAAGTGAGTGAGGTACACATCACTTGACTGACAGGAAGAGGCGGCACAGTGTGGTCTGAGCACAACTGAGGTGAAAATCACAAAGTCAAAGCTCTGTGGAAAGTATGAAAGGAAGCAGTGAAACTAGTGTCTCATAATAAAATTAAAGTAGCAGCTGTGTTTGAACTTCATAGAGAAGAAGTGGAGAAATAAAATAAGAGTAAAATAAAGCAGAACTCTGTGGTGAGCGACATCATCTGCATGTCTGATAAATAAAGTCTCCACCACAGGAAGACATCAGCCATGACCACAAACAACAAAGGCATTGCTATTCTCACAGATCGAGAAAACTGTTCCCTTAAAACACGTATCTCAACCTCTTCTGACCTTGTTGAATCACCCCACTCCTCTTCTCTCTACACAAAGCCACTTAACCACTTCATCAGCATGAACAACATGCTCACAATAACAATGTTATGTGTCATATAATGTCATGGCCCAATAGTTGCTGAAACATCTCACTCAAAACCGCAAAAGTCAACCTGAAGGTTGTGCTGGATGAAGAGTCCTCGACATCATTAGGATCCATCCCCTGGTGACCATTAATGGTTGTACAAAATCTTCCATCAGTTCAATCGCTGATGAGATATTTCAGTTTGGACCAAAGTGGTGGGCTGACATTGGACCTAATAAATACATCACACTATAGTCAAACAAATTCCACAGACTGCTTTTATGTGAATTAACGGACTTGGGGATTCACGACAAACTGTTGGTAGAACTAATTCTACCGTGGGGCGCCATTAAAGCATTCAGATGACTTCATTTAAACAGCGCAAGTCAAATCTCTCTCTGTGGAAAACAATGTGGAAAACGTGATGGAAATATTGCATTTATGTTTGTTTCATGCTTCAATTGGAGCTACAAAAACAGGTACACGTAACCACAACTCATGTGTCCACAACTGATGTAAATGGAAAAACAACTAAAGGGCTTAAAGGGAAATTTCACACATTTGAGAAGGCATGTTGGTTGTTGTCAACAGGACAGGATATGAGCATCAACAGGAGTTGCTGTAGTATAAAGGCAGCATAAAACTGGAGGAGTCTGTGAGAAGTTGTTCTTAATGCATCTGAAATTCTTTGTGGCATCCTTTGTCTCAAATTGCATCAATGTAACAAGGCAGCATATTTTGAGTCTCCTAGTACCAAACATTCCTGTAAAGTCACAATTCAGTTTATGTTGTTGATAATTGGCTTGAGTTTAAATATATGCCATGGCATTGCATTGCTTTGGCTGGTCAGTGTAAGCAGAAAGATGAAAAATAAAAGACAAGAGATGTGTAGTGCCTCCGACAGGGGAAAATGAAATATGTGGTCAGGACTCAGATGTGAGTTTACCTGCCCTTTGGTCATTCAGTGCCTCTATAGTAGAGGGATTCAGCTGATGACCGAGGGAGATGATGATCTTGGAGAATCAACAGATTACACATGAAGAGGGAGAATCGTACAATTTTCACAACGGCTTCTCTGAGTCTGATGAAAGAAGCTGTGAGTACTTGAACTGCTGCCATGACAGTGTTTGCTCTACCCATGTGGTCAAGACCTCACTCACTGAGAGAACTGACACAACACAAAGAGTTTTTTTAGCAATACATCTTGAACTCCATCACACTGACTGCTGGTGCTCCTCAGGGCTACATGCTTGGCCCAGCGCTGTTCAGACTATTAACACCACCGAGAGAGGAACAGCATGTCTGCATCCTTGAATATAAATGCAGGTGAATTATAACTTCTAAGCTGCTATTTCTTCATGAAACTGTGACAAATGAATTGTTTCTTATTCCATCAGAAATTCTTTCATATCTTATATCTCAAATAGCATCAGGTGTAGGCATTCGATGGTGAAAGAGCTGAGCTTCTTTGCAAATGAATACCACGCCCCTTTCCAATGAAAGCCCCCTTTATATAAATGTCCTTGATGTGGCCCAGTTACACGCACAATGAAGAGCATAATAGCCGCTTTACTTCTCTGCAACCTCTGTAAGTACTGGTATTGTATTATTCTGAGTAGCAAAATAAATTGTAGGATCCAATAACTCACCTTTACTTTTTAACTTGCAAATCAGTTAGTATTGAAAATGTAGACAGATTAGATAATCAGCACAGGAGTAAATCTCTTGTTGTCTCTGCTGTTTGTTTCAGGCTGGATGTCAGTCTCAGGTTCTGAGCCTCAGATCATGAAGGTTCAGCCCGGTGAAGACGTCACACTGGTGTGCTCCAACATCTCCATAGATGCAACTCAGACAGACTGGTTCAGAGTGGTCAACAGAACCAAGCCTCACTGTATCTCCTCTATGTACAGCTCTGATGGTGAAGCTACAAACTGTGATGGATTTCAAAAAGGAAAATTTGAAATGAGCTCCAACACCCTCACTGTTTTTCTTAAAATCAAGCAAGTGGATTTATCGGACTCTGGATTATATTTCTGTGGATTTTACATTAAGAGCAACACAGTCATTTCCACCGCGACACATCTAAAAATTCAAGGTAAGATTGTAGTCAAGATCTCTTTTTCTCATCATATCTACAGTAAAGATTTATTGCCACAGTTGTGTGAAAACAGTGGAACAACAAACAAGAAACCAACGTGTGTTATTTCACACCCATCTCTTTTTAAAGGTGAAGGTGAATCTGATGTGGAAGTGCATGATATTAACCCTCAAAGTAAGGTTCTTCTCTCCACTCTTAAGATTAGTTTCATTGTGCAGGCTACTAAAGAGCCATTAATTTCAATCTTAATCAAGTCACTCGAATAAGAGACAGAGTCTAGTTCTACCATTTTTCTTGTAGAGGAGTCTGATGAAATGGCAAACCTGATGAGTGTGATCCTGGGTGGCCTGACTGTTGTCCTCACTATTGTCATCATTGCTCTGGCTGTTAAAATCAGGAGGCTTCAGACAGGTACAGCAGATTCATATTTTATGTCAACACGATGGACAAATACAAACTACACTACAAAGTCAGAAATAATGAACTAATCAGACTTTTGTCTTTCGCCATTTAGCTGTGAATGAAGAAGCGCAACCACGCCGAAACGAGGTGAGGCCACCATTAACTTATATAAACAGTGTGTTTTGTTTTAATGCTGTATTTAAATTTAAATTAATTTAAGTGAGCTTGTTAATGATCTTTGTCCCGAGCTGCAAAAAGCAACAATGATCGCCATTAATTCACACTTTTACACTCTGCTGCAATCTTCAAACTTTAAACTGACAGTTGAGTTGTATTAACTTAAAGAATAATGATAGATGAAGCCTACTTTTTCCTTCTTAACAACAGTGATCTTTTCTTTTGTTCCTCTGAAACACATGAAAATCCTCCATCAGCTCAACTAGAAGATATTTTGCCAAAGAAAGAGAACATTGAACCATGTTGTTGTGTATAGTTGTGTGTTAGTAACGGTCACAGTTACAAACAATTATTAGACTTATCTTTGGTCATGTACAGTAGCTGCTGATGAAGACCTGAAAGATAAAAGTGTTACTCTTGTTGATATTTAATGGTAGTATGAACTAATATTGAACTTCGGTTTTAGTCATTAATCAGTTTGGTTTTTTTAAATCCTGGATTCTGGACTGTGTGACAACTGCCTGGTTTCATCAGCCATAGCTAAACTAATAACTAATAAATCACCTAATATAAAGAGTACAGTCTAGACCTGCTCTGTGTGAAAAGTGCCTTGATATAACTTGTTTGAATTGAACTGAACTGAATTGAGCTACGATGAACCTTCAACATTCAGCCTTCTTGCTTAACAGTCCTGAAAAAACACCTTTGTTTTCTACCAGTTTCGCCTTTAAGAAGCACGAGTCAGTGCAGATTCAGTGCTACTTCCTGAAAAAGCTTTGTTACAGTGTGTGAGATACTACATGTGATATGATGTGATATGAGATAGTGTATGATCCTAAATACTCTGATTTGCAGAATCTGGGCTCTGACAACCTGAACTCTGCAGCGCTCGAGATCCTTCCAAAGACAGTAAGAAACAGGAGGCCCGCATCAGAGAGGCAAATGGAGACTTGTGTTATTTATGCTGCCAGCAGATAGACTCAGGAGGGAACTGAAACTGCAAGAGTGTAACTGATGCTTTATCATATTAATCAGCCACTACTCACATGCAAACATGTGGGAGGTCAATGGAATTTTTAAAAAAATAAAAGTTCCTGTTTTTATGATCCTGTCTTTGCTTGTGTTTCTTTCTGTCTCTCTGGCAAAGTCTTTGTCTCTCTTATTTTCTCTGCCTTCAATCTTTGAGAGGAACAAGGACATATTTGATGTTTGATGAGACGCAGAGGACACTGATGGCAGTCAAACTTACTCATACAGAGAGTCAAATGGTCTGTCAGAGGGAGGGAGGAGCGAGTGAGATACACTTCACAGGAAGAGACAGCACGGTGTGGTCTGAGCACGACGGACGTGAAAGTCCCGAGACTCTCAAGTCAAAGCTTTGCAGCAAAGTATAAAAAGAAACTGATAAAAACGGACACACATGCTTTTCACTGAATATCAGCCCTTGTGTTTGGACAGAATGGAAAAAAGTGAAGAAAACAGATAATGATGGATTAAATCAATCAGTCTGTATGAGGTAAAAAAATAAAGTCTCCTCCACAGGAAGACTTCAGCCTCGACCACAAACAACCAACAACAAGCTGTTTTCAAAAACGTAACGCAACTTACCACAAACCTTTTCAACTGCTTTACCTTCACAAGCTACATCATCATCTGCCTTCAAACTTCAAACCTCGCCTGTCAACTTTTTAATGCTGGTCATTGAATAAATTTCATATACCAGCTCGAACTGTTTCTCTCTCTCTCAGTAGTCTTTTTGTAATGTATAAGTTCACGATCAAAAACGCAAACTGCAGAGAAAAGGAGATAGCTGAAGCAAAAATAAAACATCCCTCTATGATTCAACATGTCATAACAGGAGAGGGCAACTGTGTTTGACCTCTGTGGAGCCATGTGGTAATGAATACGAGTGCAAGATGGCACAAAGTTCGGAGGAGTTTTCAGTCAGTGTGATGGAGAGTGACTTCATATTCCCACACCTCTGTTGCTATATGAGCAATAATGATCAACAGGGTCTACTGATAATAATAAATAATGGAGTCACATTTCCAAAATCGAAAATCGTCATCAGGCAAATAGTTGCAAACGTCATGTAGCCTTCATTAGACTTTACATGAAAGGATCACTACAGTTGATTACATTATCTTCAGTCTAAGATGGAAAAAATAAAAAATTTTAAATTAATATGTCTAAAATCGAATTTTATTTAATTTATTATTTATTGCTAGTATTTAGTTTTGATTCTCACGTGTCTTTCTCTCTTACGCTCAGTCTCTGTCTTTTTTACTTTGTCTTTGATCGCAACCTGTATGGAAAAAAAAAAATTTGAGGTTTTAATGGAGGAGGAGCTGACAAAGACACAGATGACTGTCCTTGCAGAGAGAGTCTGCAGGGAGGGAGGAGTCACTTTTTAGGCTTAGAACAAAACGTACACTAATGTAGAAAATGTTTCCAGATAATTTTCTGCATTTGAGCGAACATACTGACTTTTTGAAATGTTGTAATTGTCTCTGTTGTGCGCTGAGAGAGTGAATGTGTGTGTATGTGTTTGCATGCACATGTGGGCATTCAAAGAGTCTAGTGCCCCCTCAACCCTGTTATTTTCCACTGCGGTGCAAACGCTACATGTATCAGCCAGAACAAAAGCCACAGGAAGACTGGCCTGTGGCTCTCTGCATTCATAAAACCACAAAAAAACAAAAGATGCACTACTTTCACACAATAGCTGCACCACTTTCTGTTAAATGTGAAGATATCTTTAATGTACATGTAGAAATGCAACGAGTTGGAGTTCCGTCAGAATCCATCTCTTCTCAAGCTGCCACCGTCTTTACAGACCACAAACTTCTACATTCTTGTATCTTTATATATCAACAAGAAAAAAAGACCTTGTGCAGCTTCATACATGCACAGCCAGGTGACAGTGTGTACAGTACAGCTTAACAGATGCAGAATCTTCTTTCCGTCCATGCGGTGACTCACAACGAGCTGAGTCTTTCTGAACAGGAAGAGTCTTCAAGAAGGTGATACAGCAAGAGACTTGTCAAACCGAGCGGCCATGATAATTCAATTGTGAGAGGCTGAATGGAAGCACAGGACCAAAAAGACTTCAGCCAGTTGTTGCCAGAAAGTGTTGAGTTCAGTGACAGTACCTTAACATAATGAACAAAAAAAGGGCAGTGCACAACCAACTGTAATTAATTTGTGAGCTGTTAAAGATAAAACTCATAGAAATGGAGTTTGGCTTGAAAAATGTGATCAAACTGAAAATGGGAAAATGGGAGAAATAAAGGTATGTCTCTAAGAAGAATTTTGAATGTTTGGATACATGCTTGTTGGCTGTTAATAAGATCATTTGTCATGTGCTTTTTCACGTCACTCCTCCTATGTTTGCTGATCATGTCATATCGCTTTGTGCTGCAGGAGAAATAGAGCATTATGGTGAGTTAGGGTGATTGACAGGGTGACCACAGAAAAACCCACCTTCTTCTTTAAACATCCTTCCTGGAGTTTTTAAGCTCGATTGCAGTGAGACAATCATTCGTGCAATGATGAGCTTTACGATTATACTAGCTTTCGTCCTCTGCAACCTCGGTAAGTACTGGCATTGAATTCCTCTCAAAGTACATTCAATGGCTAACTTGTATTTAATAGCCACAAGCGAAACTGAAAGTAGTTGCTACTATAATTATTTAAAGTATTTTTATTTGTTGCATTATTAGCTGAGAACTAAATCTCTCTGCTGTTTGTTTCAGGCTGGATCTCCGTCTCAGGTTCTGAGTCTCAGACTGTAGAGGTTGAGCCTGGTGAAGACGTCACACTGCTCTGCTCCAACTTCTCCAGTTCTCCCTCGCAGATAACCTGGTTCAGGCTGGTCAACAGAACGCAGCCACGCTGTATTTCCTCCATGTACAGTCCCACTGAGCCAGTTTCATTCTGCAGTGGAGCAAAAAAAGGCAAATTTGAAATGAGATCCAACATCTCCACCGTCTTTCTCAAAGTCAAGCACATGGATTTGTCTGATGCTGGGTTGTATTTCTGTGGATTTTACATAAACAGACACTCAGTAATTGTCAGTGCGACATATTTAAAGGTTCAAGGTAAGAATGCTGTAAAGTGTTACTTCACTGCTAACACAAAGAAAACATACACTATGTACAATATCTTATCTAAACATGGTCAAAAATAGATCATAAATAGATTGATCGGTTAAAAATAAAATGAATAATATGAAGAATTTTGTCATGACCGTCTGGAAAGGCAACTTCCTGACAGCATGGAGGGCAGGCTAAAACGTTCTCCCTGCCTCTCATTGAGAGTTATTGTGCAGATTAAAATTTGTCACTTGATGGAAAAAGGTAGTTTATCTGGATTAGCATTAGCCAGATCTCAATCAATCAATGAATATGCTATTTGATCATAGTTCAACTACTTTAATCATCTTTCTTGTAGAAGAGCCTGGTGAAGTAACCAACCTGATGAGTGTCATTCTGAGCGGTGTGACTGTTGTTCTCACTAAGGTCATCATTGTCCTTATTGTCAAAATGAGGCAAAGAGGTATTGCCCACCGCCAGTGTCCTGCTGTCAATAACACAGAATTAATGCTTAGTAATCGAGATGTAATATGTAATGTAATAAGTACCAGATCAGACTGATTTACTTGTTCTATAGTGTATAAGCCAGTTGTAAATCACTTCAAGTCATGATTAGTTAATCACTGTATAGTTTATGGTAGGCTCATATAAATGAAAATCCTCTGACTCTTATTTACAGAATCTGGACTCTGAAAGACTCAGCGCTGATTTTCCATCACAAAAGAAGAAAGAAGTGGAAACTCAACCATTTATGCTGCACAGAGAAAGACTCAACCCAAAATGTAGCCCTGATCCAGGACCATCGTATCACATTCTGTGTCATGTTCCTGGATGGCCATCTCACAAAACTCACGTTTTACTCATTTGGGGGCTCAGATCATTTGTTAAAGGATGAAAGTTAGAAATACAAACTCACTGGATGGTAGGGTTAGTGTTAGGTAGATCATTTTAGAGAGTGGGGGAAAAATGAATGCAGGCAAAATGACTGCCCAGAATATATTTAAATGAGACCTCTGTTACTGCAATATAGAAGTGGCAGTATTGAGCACAGAGCTGCTGAAGAAATCCAGTGCTATCTTTTACATGGCTTGCATGGACTTTAATGGCAGAGGCCTTTCTGGGTCAGCTTAGATTGTGTTTTTTCTTTCCTTTTCCTCTGTTCCAACTTCAATATGGTGAAACTGATGTTTTGAGTGTTACCGTCTCCCTCATCAACAGAAGAAATGTGATTTTTGTAATAATATTCAGTATTTATACAAAATATAAAACTTTTTTGTTAATGAGATGACCTTTGTTGCTTCTTTTGTTTTCCCTTCTCTTGACCAAATCATCCTCTGACACTGCCCTTTGGACATAGATGTCCAATATACATCATAGATGACTGTCTAGACTGACATAGTGGAGGAGTGGGTGAGGTGCACATCATTTAATTGACAGGAAGAGACAGCAGTGGTGTCTGAACACAACTGAGGTGAAAATCATGATTCTTCTAAAGTCAGAAGTTTGAAAAAGAAGAAGGAAACACTTGCCTAGCCTCTGTCACGAAGAGAAACAAATGCTATATTTATACAGATGTCTTGGGAAAAAACAAGGTGTAGAAACTAACCAGTAACCACAGGAAGACTGGTTTCCAGCTTTAACCACACACATCAGACATAGAAGGTGCAGCAAGACTGATGCTGCTTGAAAAGCTACCAGTATATACTAGCCCCTTCTTTGTTTCACTTGCTACACATCACTTTACACAAACTCCCTAACTGATCCTCACGAGATGGTGGAGAGGTACAAACTCACACCTGCACAACCAGGCATGACAACATGTACTATGTGCATCTTAAAAGACCCCTAACAAATGCACACACAATCTCTTCTTTCACCCAAGTTCCACTTTTGTTTCATGACAACGTGACTGACAAAGCATCTAAGCAGGATCTAAGATAAATTCAGAGAGGTGCAGTTGTGGGTGTCAGGTGGGTGGATTCACCAAGAAGACTATAAACACAGTGAATGAACCCTGCGACAACATGTGTTTTATAGGAGCTGAGCCTTGAAGGATCATTGTAGGATGTGTAATGGATGGATGATAACACACAATCACCGGTTCACAGAAAATCAGTGAATACTTCAATGAAATTTGGGATGCCATCACAGATTTTGGGCCTGTTGAAACCCATGTCTGTACAGAGTATCTCCTGTGGCCACTTAAGGCATCGACATTATATCAACATCTCGAGTATAGAGTATTAAGAGTATTGAGTATATCTCATAGATATACATATATATCTCAACAACGTCATGATTGTTGTAACAGAGCAAGAATCATCAGTAAATGTTTTCAGGAACATATTAACACAGTGTTCATAGAGAGCAGCCAAGATTGCTCTATTATCACACTTTCTTTTGTTTCCCATTGATCAGTTGTCTTTTACTGCTTATATGGCAAAACAGATTTTTTTTTAAAAATTGTCTTATAGCAACATTCTATACCTAACAAAGTGGCTTTTAAAATGTTGATGTAAATCTGCCAAAATGTATCTTTTCTTCTTTAAAAGGCAGCAATGGCAGGCACTATTATTTTTTAATAATAACATGACTGTAAAACGTCCTGCTCAGAAAATATGTCACAATCCTTTGAAGGACAAATTTAAAGTGGTTTTGTCAAGAGCATTTGTTAATTGTGTGTATTTAGAAATGAAGACTTAGTCAACGTCACAGCACGTCCTCATACCTAAATGACAGAATAGGTTGATTGCCAAACTCCCTACGCCGTCTATGAGTGTTGGAGAGCAACAAGTGACAGTCGTACCGTTGAAGTGTTGTTTGAGCACAACTGAGGTGAAAGTCATGAGATCTGATAGATCAGTGATCAATTTACGCAAAACCTCGGTGCTGTCTGATGATTGGGGTCATATTTGTGGTCAGGACTAACAAAAGCTTTCTGCATCTTTTATTTGGATGAGGGGATTAGATTTGACCACTTACATATTGTCAAATAACATGGTCTGAACAATATCTAACATTCTCTTTCAACACTTCCATTTCCTCACAGCGTGTGTGTGATCAGTTTGAGCAGCATGATAAACAACTGCAGAACACCCCTCCTCTTTTTATTGAAAGCACTCTTACTGGAGCACTGTTCAGTTGTGGACATTGCAGAGCTACAGCCACATGCACCATGAACAACTTTACTTTGATAATAGCTTTCAGTCTCTGCAGCTTTTGTAAGTACTGGCATTGAATTACTCTCAACTATGTTTAGAACTTCAGCAGCTCGAATTCACCAGAACTGAAAATACTTACTTATTTCAAGGTTTATTTAAAGAAATTCTTCATGTTTGTTTTTAGATCTCTTCTCCATCTCAGGTTCTGAGTCTCAGATCGTGGAGGCTCTGCCCGGTGAAGACGTCACACTGCTGTGCACCAACATTTCTAAACATCGTTCTGTGACATTCTGGTTCCGACTGGTGGACAGAACCAAGGCCAGATGCATCTCTGTTATGATCAACACTGCTGACAATGTTGTGAACTGTGATGGATTTGACCTTCAAAAATTTGAAATGAGATCCAACATCTCCACTGTCTTTCTCAAAATCAAACAAGTGGATTCATCTGATTCTGGACTGTATTTCTGTGGATTTTACACAAGTGGACGTCCAATTTTCAATGTGATACATTTAAACGTTAAAGGTAAGGTCAATCTAAAGTCTTGTCTTTTGGCACCCGTCCTGTCATTCATGTTGACACTTTTAATATACTGTACAACACAGGCAGCAAAGTGGATATTTAAACACTGGCAACAAAATGTGATTCTGTCGCAAAACTGTCAAAACAAAATCAGGACTAATTTTACCTTCATTTCATTGAAAGGCAGCAGTGGGTCTTATGACAATGAGGACAGCAAGTCTGAAAGTAAGATTCTCACTCAGATTTCTTTCACTGTGCAAGTTGTCAGTCGTTTCCAGGAAAAGCAGTTTGGCTAGATTGAGTTTTTAATCTTGAGTTTCATTTAATGATCGTTCTTGTAGAAGAGTGTGATGGAACAACAAAGCTGACAAGTGTGATCCTGGGTGGACTGACTGTTTCTCTCATAATGGTCATCACTGGTCTGGTTGTTCAAAATAGGAAACTTCAGCAAGGTACTTTTTACAGCAACTGTTTCTATCTTGAGTTTGGTTTATTGTTTTTTATTTTAAAAACAGCAAAGTTTTAGAAAATTAATGATGTATTGTCTCTGTCATTCAGCTGCCAACGAAGAACAGAATCCACAACAGCATGAAGTGAGTCAAGTTTTATCATTTACTTTTATTAGTTTCATCATTTAAAATCATGTCTTGTCATTATTTGGTAAGATAAGCGACTGCAAATATTCTTGTTTGACAGAATCATGGCTCTGATGACGTGAACTATGCAACAGTGACCATCTGTCCAAAAGCCAGAAGAAGAGAAGTCGAGCCAAATGTTGTGTATTCTGCTACTAGATAAGCTCAGGAAGCGACGAGAAACGCTGTTCACAACGAGGCTTGATCATATTAATTTACAGTTGTGCTTCTGTATGGGTGATGGACAAGAGGACTTTCCATCACTTTGGCAAAAAAAAGACAAAAGAAATGTTCAACCTTCTTCCGAGTGCTGACTTTTAATTCTCCTCCCTCTTTTACCATATTCAGAGTGCGTCAATACAGAGAGTCGATATTTTGAATTACAACTGTGTGTCTATATTGTTCTGGGGAATAAAAACACATATATACAGCAGCCGTATAGTTTTACACACTGATTTTTTTTTTAAATCAACATGTTTGTGTGGTAAGACAACAGTCCTGTCTGTATCAGCCGAAAGAGAAGTCTCAACCACAGGAAGACCTCAGGTGCTTCTTTCACGATGTAGCAAATAAAAACAGCACTGTTCACATATTTGGTTTTGAACTCATGTCTGATGGACAGTGCTGCTGACAGATTTGTGCAGCGCTTGAATGCACCATGTTGTAGCACAGATCCTCACGAAGCTGTTAGGGCCCATTGAGCTGGGAAATATTACAACAGTTTTGGATTAGAAAGGACAGTTCAAGTCTTGGCATTCAGATGGAGTGAGGACGTCTGCAGCAGTGGAGGAGCCAGTGAGGTACACATCATTTGCTTGACAGGAAGAGACATGGCAGTGTTGTTTGAGCACAACTGACGTGAAAGTCATGAGGTCTGATAGATCAAAGCTTTCTAAACATAAGATCTCAGAGGAAGCAGTGAAACAAACCATGTAGAACATAGGAAATGAAGAATAACACTCACTACCGTTCTGTGGTACTCTCTCTCCCTCAACAAAGGCAGACAACCAGGCACAGAGGGGCACTTCTGCGATTTCAGTGATTGACAGACAGTATGTTTACAAGTGAAGGTAGCAAGTCCAGACAGAAGCAGCCACGAATCTGGAGGGTTAACAGGAATGGGGCAGGGAAAAGGTGCCGACAATCAGGAAGCTGGAAAGCAAAGGCACAAGGCAACATTGACAATATGGCAACTGACTGAGGAAAAGGGGCTGGTCTAGATACTGACAAGGTAATTGTGGAATGAGACACAGGTGAGCAGGTGGATGTGGGAGTCAGGTGACTGGGACAGGTGAGAAAGTCTGAGGGCAAAGGGTGAACGGATGAGAATGAAATGAAGAGTTTGTGGTGAGCAAACACAAAGTACCACCTCCTGTATTTGAGAGGAAACCACTAATGTGACAAAGACAAAAATATCCTTCTTTCCTGTGCGGAAAGGTCCATTTGGTTCACTGGGGATGATGTGGTCATTAATGCATGCAAGATTAGTACTTCTACACAACTGGTTGAAACTGAAGGCAACATAAGGACAACTTAAAATTCCTCATTTACAAAAAGACAGTGCTATTTTTCAGTACAGGCCAGTCCAGAAAACATTTTAAGCTTTAAATTTACCCAAAACCTCGGTGCTGTCTGATGATTGGGGTCATATTTGTGGTCAAGACTAACAAAAGCTTTCTGTATCTTTTATTTGGATGAGGGCATTAGATTTGACCACTTAAATATTGTCAAATAACATGGTCTGAACAACTTAACACAATATCTAACATTCTCTTTCAACACTTCCATTTCCTCACAGCGTGTGTGTGATCAGTTTGAGCAGCATGATAAACTGCAGAACACACCTCCTCTTTCCATTGAAAGCACTCTTACTGGAGCACTGTTCAGTTGTGGACATTGCAGAGCTACAGCCACATGCACTATGAACAACTTTACTTTGATAATAGCTTTCAGTCTCTGCAGCTTTTGTAAGTACTGACATTGAATTACTCTCAACTATGTTTAGAACTTCAGCAGCTCGAATTCACCAGAACTGAAAATACTTACTTATTTCAAGGTTTATTTAAAGAAATTCTTCATGTACATTCTTCAAGATCCCTTGTTGTCTCTGCTCTTTGCTTCAGGCTGGATCTCCATCTCAGGTTCTGAGTCTCAGATCGTGGAGGCTCTGCCCGGTGAAGACGTCACACTGCTGTGCACCAACATTTCTAAATATCTATCTGTGACATTCTGGTTCCAACTGGTGAACAGAACCAAGGCCAGATGCATCTCTTTTATGTCCGACACTGCAGACAATGTTGTGAACTGTGATGGATTTGACCGTCAAAAATTTGAAATGAGATCCAACATCTCCACTGTCTTTCTCAAAATCAAACAAGTGGATTCATCTGATTCTGGACTGTATTTCTGTGGATTTTACTCAAGTGGACGTCCAGTTTTCAATGTGATACATTTAAACGTTAAAGGTAAGGTCAATCTAAAGTCTTGTCTTTTGGCACCCGTCCTGTCATTCATGTTTACACTTTTAATATACTGTACAACACAGGCAGCAAAGTGATTTAAACACTGGCAACAAAATGTGATTCCGTCACAAAACTGTCAAAACAAAATCAGGACTAATTTTACCTTCATTTCATTGAAAGGCAGCAGTGGGTCTTATGACAATGAGGACAGCAAGTCTGAAAGTAAGATTCTCACTCAGATTTCTTTCACTGTGCAAGTTGTCAGTCGTTTCCAGGAAAAGCAGTTTGGCTAGATTGAGTTTTTAATCTTGAGTTTCATTTAATGATCGTTCTTGTAGAAGAGTGTGATGGAACAACAAAGCTGACAAGTGTGATCCTGGGTGGACTGACTGTTTCCCTCATAATGGTCATCACTGGTCTGGTTGTTCAAAATAGGAAACTTCAGAAAGGTACTTTTTACAGCAACTGTTTCTATCTTGAGTTTGGTTTATTGTTTTTTATTTTAAAAACAGCAAAGTTTTAGAAAATTAATGATGTATTGTCTCTGTCATTTAGCTGCCAATGAAGAACAGAATCCACAACAGCTTGAGGTGAATCAAGTTTTATCATTTGCTTTTATTTGTTTCACCATTTAAAATTATGTCTCGTCATTATTTAGTTGTTCAGCTTGGTAAAGTAAGTGACTGTAAACATTCTTGTTTGACAGAATCATGGCTCTGATGACCTGAACTATGCAACAGTGACCATCTGTCCAAAAGCCAGAAGAAGAGAAGTCGGAGCCAAATGTTGTGTATTCTGCTACTAGATAAGCTCAGGAAGCGAAGAGAAATGCTGTTCACAACCAAGCGGCAACCTCCAGCGCTGAAAAATGAAGCCAACGCGGAAGTGCCAGAAGCTGCAGTTCCTCAAATGAACACAAGGGGCAGGCTCCAAAAGGGAGTCAATTACATTTGACCCCCATGTTAAAATGTCCAACTTTATGGCAGAAGAAAACACATTTACAGCCTGGAACAAAAAATAGTTTTGGTCCTTGATTTTCTGCTTCATGACAACTGTACGGGGGGTGGATTCTTTTATAACACGCTCGTTCAAAATCTGACTGTCACTTTGATTGACAGCTGCCTGCTGGCTGTCGGCTCCAAACACGGAGCTCATTCAGGCACTGAACTTTGGCTGTGTTTGTGGTGTTTTTGCCTTTTGAATACCTTTTCATGTAAATACTGGATAAATAACATGGCTGGCTGAGCAGTTAACTGTTCTAACACACTGTCCAAAAGTCAGCTCTCCCATTTTTTTGTTTACTAGTAAGTAGCCAGCTAATGAATTAGCATCGGGCTCTGTAGTCTTAAACTGAACTGTGTGCAAATACAAGAAGGTTTTTGTAACTTCAAAATATTAACATCTCATTTCTGAATGTTTCCAGTTAAAGTACCATAACTGGTGCCAAAGCCAGCCGGTACCATCAGGTTAGCCAGCCAGCTTGGTGAGCATGTTTCATTAAACATTAAGTTCCACCCTCGCTCCACCTCTTTGTCCATATTTGGATTAACCGGAGTTAGGCGACATCACCACTGTCAAGATGGCGGAGCCCTGCAACTGGCTTCAAAATTGCTATTCAGAAATCTACAGGTGACGTCACGGAGGCTACGTCCATGTTTTATACAGTCTATGTTCACAACAAGGCTTGATCATATTAATTTACAGTTGTGCTTCTGTATGGGTGATGGACAAGAGGACTTTCCATCATTTTGTCAAAAAAAGACAAAAGAAATGTTCAATCTTCTTCCTAGTGCTGACTTTTAATTCTCCTCCCTCTTTTACCATATTCAGAGTGCGTCAATACAAATAGTCGATATTTTGAATTACAACTGTGTGTCTATATTGTTCTGGGGAATAAAAACACAAATATACAGCAGCCGTATAGTTTTACACACTGATTTTTTTTAAATCAACATGTTTGTGTGGTAAGACAACAGTCCTGTCTGTATCAGTCGAAAGAGAAGTCTCAACCACAGGAAGACTTGAGATGAGGTGAAGCAACGCTACAATGTGACTGATCTCAAAGTGAAAACAGAAAACAGGTGAAAATAGTTCACCACCTCCAAAACCACCATCTGTTCATCGCAAGATGTTTCAATGCCAAGGCTGAAGGAAACTTTGCCACCTGCAGGCAGTGAAGGTTATTTTCTTTTTGTGAGTGTTTTATCAGGCCTGGAGCCCTATTTCAAATGCCACTGATCAACTACAAATATGGAAAGTTTACAATAAAATATCATAAAAAAATCATTTACAATTTGTGTTCACAGTATGAAATACAAAGAGTATGTGCAACAGAAATAAAAATGCCTAAATGTAAAGCGTTGTGAGATGTGGAGACTGTCCATTAATGTAACAAGTAGTGTATATAGGGGGTCAGAGTTGGTGTCACTAACGGTCCTGGGCCTTGTTGATGAGGCCAGTTGCAGTCTGGAAGAAACTGATGGACCACAGTGCCTGGAGAAGTACAGGTCCTGGAGGGATTGCTGACAATCATCTTCTCAACAGATCCACTGACACGCTGTTGCTATTACTGCTACTAATAGATGAAAAAACATTGAAATAAAACTGACACCAAAATAAAGATACCTAAGATATTTATTTCAGGATGACATCTGTCAGTCAGACTCAAGGGGTGGGATCAACAGTTGTAATTGGTTCCTCTGTTGTTCGACAAAGATGCGGAAAAAAGCTGTTTACAATATAAAATCTGGCTTGTAGCTGAAAATATGAGATAACTGCTTGGATCACTGAAGTGAAGGAGGATGGGAGTGCTCATGATGACAGTGCTAACATCAGCCAGAGCTTCCACAGTGCCATAACTGAGGGGGGAAACTATGAGCTGTCCTCCTCAGCCATCGGCATCAGAGGTAAGCTGATGGAACCAAAATGACTGTAATGCAGCCGGTGGCATCTTGCTGGAGGCCTTTTTGCCCAATGCTAATTCATTAGCTGGCTATTTACCAGTAAAAAACAAAACAAAAACGGGAGCACCAACTTTTTGGACAGCTGGTTAGTACAATTATCAGCACAGCAGCCATGCTACTTATCCAGTATTTGCATGAGAAATTATCCAAAAGATGAAAACACCACAAACAGCTGGAATACAGTGACTGAATGAGCTCCGTGTTTGGAGCCAGCAGACAGCTGTCAATCAAAGTGCCCAACATTTTTTTTTCTGCTGTAAAGTTCAACATTTTAACATGGGGTCTAATGCAATTGACTTCTGTCTTTTCCACTTGCCATTATTCCACTTCTAATTGACAATACATCCACTAAAGTGCTAGTTTTTGCCACTGACAGGCTCAGATTGATATTCTAAGTGTCAAACAACATTATGACAAAGATCCCAACAGACTGCTAAACTTTTTTGTCGATCTTTTATTTAATTTTAATTAATTTGTAGTTTTAATTCCTTTATTAGTCCCACAATGGGGAAATTTCCATACAGGCTGCCCCTCGTGAGGTGCCGTCATGCTCACGCAAGAAAGCGTACCCTGGCCGGGAATTGAACCCGGGTCGTGGCAGTGAGAGCACTGAATCTGACTGGACCACCACCAGGGTGTGAGAAAGAGCTATTATTTTGGGGCAATGAGCTGCAACCTGTTTGAAAATCACAGACGTTTCCCTTTAACCTAACATTTTTTTGGACAGTGGGAGGAAACCGGAGCGCCCGGAGTAAACCCAAACAAGCAGGGTAGGAACGTACGAACTCTACACAGAGAACCCAGAACCTTCTCGATGTGTGGTGATGGTGTGAACCACTTCACCACCGTGCTGCAGATGGTATGTCTTTATTCAAGAACATTTACTGCAACATCTTACACGCTTGACCATCCTGGAGAAGACTTGGCGGATCCTCTTGAGCCACTTCTTCTGCATTTTGACTTCAACAAAGTCTGTGGTCCCTTCATCATTGCTGGTGTTGATCCCATCTGAATGATGATCAACAGGAGCAGGTGAAGCTACCACATGTGTGCCAGGTGGTATCTCACTGGTCTTATCAGTGGTGGCATCCTTGAAGCCGGTTTTGACTGGTGGTTCATTAGTAGAGTTCACAGTGATTTCTTCATCCAAGTTGATAATGTGTTCCATCTTCAAACTTGTCACTGATGTTGCAGAGTGCTTGATTGATGTGTCATGTGGTCCCCTATTGGTCCTAGCAGTGGTGGAGTCGTTTGAGCTAGTTTTGACTTCAAAAAAGCTCGTGGTCCCTTCATCATTGCTGGTGTTGATCCCATCTGAATGATGATCAACAGCAGCAGGTGAAGCTACCACATGTGTGCCAGGTGGTTTCTCACTGGTCCTATCAGCGGTGGCGTCCTGGTTGAAGTCAGTTTTGACTGGTGGTCCATTCGTTGTGTTCATGGTTGTTTCTTCTTCAGATGAAAGTGAGTGATAGGAGCTGGGAATGGATGCCCCAGTCATACTACTCTCTTCACTGGATGTTATAAAGTCCTCGAATGGAACTGAAGACTCCTCCAGCTGGCAGTTTTCAATGGCCAAATGGGCAGATGTGACATAATCGCTGTCGTTAGGGAAACAACTTAAGTGTTTCATTGTTAGAAATGGGTGCCCTAAAGCTTCACTGGGGGTGATTCTTTTTTCAGGATCCACACAGAGCATGCATTTGAGGAGGCTTAAAAAAGCCTGTATGTCCTCATCCTCAGCCGGATCCTTCGCTCTTGGGCGATGGGTCGGCAAGTCATCAAGACTGGCAACAAGGTCACAAATGCCTCTGTGTTCTGGTTGTGGTCGTCTAATCAGCCTCCATGGAGCACCAGGGGAGGACTTGTCCTTTGAGAAATATTTCTTGGTATACTTCCCCGAGTTCAGCATGTGATCGTCAGGCTGACCCTGCATGTGCACGATGGCTCTCATGACCTCATATTCAGACTCTGATGAATACAGGTCCTCACCCAGATACATGAGAGCCAAAACACAGCCAAGCGCCCACATATCAACCGCCTCATTCAAAGGAAGTCCTAAAATGACCTCTGGGGCTCTGTAAGGAACAATTGGCTTGATGGTGTGACAACTCGCCTTGTGCACTGAACAGGCCAAACCAAAATCAATCAGCTTGATTTTGAAGGGCTGCAGGGCATGATTAACTAGCATTATGTTGTTTGTCTTGATGTCTGCATGGACAATGTGAATGCTCTTGAGGGCCTCCAGAGCCACCAGCATCTGTTGTGTGATCACCCTGAGGTCAAACAGACACAGTGGCTTGAAACACCTCCGCACCATCAGGTCCTCAAGACTGTTGTCCAGCATTTCAAACACCAGACAAGTATGTCCCCGATGTATGAAATGCTCCTCTAACCTGACCAAGTTTTTCTTGTCATGGTCAAACACTTTGAGCATTTCATTCATCATCACCTCTCTTTTAACGGGCCAGACGAAGAATCTCCTCAGAATCTTCACGGCCACTATCTTCTCTGTGCCCAATATTTTGCACATGGCCACTTTTCCAAAAGTCCCTTCCCCGACAAACTTCTCTATCTGGTAAGTACATGATTTACCAGGCAGAGTGTCTGCTATCCGGAGACTGATGAACTTCATTCGAAATGCTAAATCTTCCATGTTCATCTGTCAGATGTACGTCACTATGGATGAAAGCGTCTGCTAAAATGAAACTGTAGAACTGTGAAACTGTAGAACTGTAAAACTGCACTGTAGAAGTGCAGCTCTGTAGCGTCCTCTGAGCAGCACACAACAGGTCCAATTTACAAGAAATTTGAGTCTTTGATCTTTGTTTTCCTTTGATCTCTTATGATGAATTTCCCTTTGATCTCTTATGATGAATTTTCCTTTGATCTTTTATGATCAATTTCCCTTTGATCTCTAATGCTCATTTTTCCTTTGATCTCTACTGATCAATTTGCCTTTGATCTCTAATAATCAATTTCCCTTTGATCTCTATTGATCAATTTCCCTTTGATCTCTAATGACTTAAAAAAAAAGTCATAATTTCAGGAAATAGCACCAGAAAATTAAATCATGACATGTTCAGTGTCACTGTATGGCTGATGATGATGATGATGACAGCGTCCTCGCTTCTAATGATGTAAGACGTGGATACATGAGCCCTGATTGGTTGGATTTGCTCAGCTGTGTGTACCTGTAAAGATCAAAGAACAGAGGAATCAAAGGGTGAAGAAAAACATGTTTTCTTTTGCAGTAAAGTCCGAGGAACTGCAGCTTTTGGCACTTCCGTGTTGGCTTCATTTTTCAGTCCCGGAGGTTGCCTCTTGATTTATTTGCCCTCTGCCCTCTGTATTTTCTTATATTACATTTCTGGGCATTGGGCCACATGTGTGTGTGCCTGTTACTATTACTACTGCAGATTTTGAAAAGATTTCAAAACAAAACCATGTCAAAGAATTTCAAAGTCTGCAAACCGTCTGGTAAAAAATCTCAAATCTTTTCAATGGATCTCATTTATTCTTTACGTACATATACTCAACTGTGCAAGTTTGAGGTACTTTTAGTCTGAATATTTCCAACTTGTACTTTTATATTTTTACTCCACTACATGTATTTCACAGCCGTAGTTACTAGTTACTTTTCAGATGCATGTTACAGTTTAAACCAGTGCTCCCAAACTTCATCTTGGATCTATATCTACATTCATGTTATATAAAATCAGTGTCTAGTTGCGGCTCTATCATGTTTCAGATGTCTGAGTTGTTAGCAGCTCCACCTTAGACACATTTCCCCTCTAAACTTCTCACATGGTTTCATTTCTATAACTTTCCAAGGCGAAAATATTGCCCAATATTTCATAAAAAAAAATCAAAGATTAGAGAAAAGTTCAAAACGTAAATACAGGTTTGTGCGTCAGAATTTTTTTCAACAACCCTTCAGTTTTATCTGGTGCCCCTTAGGAGGGGCCCGACCCCTCAGGTTGGAACCACTGAGTAAACTGGCTGACTGTATATAAAGCAGTTCAAACTAGCGCCACCTGGAGGAGCTCCAACAGTGAAATGCTGCTCTAACATTGATGCAGCTAATAATAGTCCTGTACTTCTCCAGAGAGCTGTAAATAGATTCTGGCAGTGAATGCGTGGACATTTGGGGATGTTCGGTGGGTGTGTTCATCAATTGATTGATTTCTCATCTTTCTAATCTCTCCTTCAACAGTGATCATCTGACATTTTCAGTGAACACAAAGTACATACAGATAAAGTGATTAATGAAGTTAAAGTATCGTATCAAAAAACACAAAATATAATAAAACAGAAAAAAGAAAGAATCTAAAAAATAAAATAGAAAATTAAGAAAAAGAGACATTTGTAAAGTTGTGTTGTACTGAAAATATCTTTCTGAATCTTCTTTTATCATTAGCTTTATTATCAATGCTTCTAATGGAAACCTTCTGTTTCTCTCTCAAATTATTTACTCATAATGATGAAATTCATCCTCAGTGAGACAGATCACACACAGACACATCACTGTTAAAAAAAAAAAAAAACATGAGGAAAAAAACAGAAATTTTCCAGCAGCAGGGGTGCCAAAATGTCCTAAAAAACAGAAAAATACTGTCAAATTTAAAACATTAAGAAACAGGAGTTTTCCAAAGTACAATTAACATCTATTACTGTAATTTTACAAGAAATCTCCCTATAATTAAATGAAATGGTTTACTTGACATAACATATATTAATTGCTAAAATAGAGCCATACACTGCTAAAAAAAACAGAATAATTACCTTTAAAAACAATGAGGAAAAGCTAAAGTACAGGTAATTACTATTATTTTAACAAAAAGTACTGTAAATGTAAGACAATTTACAATTGAAGGGCAAAAAAACTAGTAATTTTACCTTACAAAAGCCCATGTTTACATTGAATGTCAAAGTATTAGTTTTTTGTATTCAGACACATTTATAAACTGTTACAATGAATGCATTTTCTTTGTCTAAATTTAACTGTACTTTTACATTGTTTAACTCATCATTTAAAATATATAAACTGTAAAAAAGGAGAATTATCTTATTGAAGTAGTAAGTTTTGTCTGCATAATACTTTGAAATCCCTGTGAAATAAAGTGGAATTACATATATAGAATTACAAATTCATGCACATAGCAACTACACCACCATTCATTTTTTTATATATTAATATAATATTAATTGAACAATAACATATTTTCAACATATTAAAATAACAATCTAAAAGCAAAGCTTTTATACTTTACTGTATTTGCACACAGTTCTGTTGAAGATTACATAATGTTAGTTAACTAACATGGAGGACCTTCATTTTACAATCTCACACAGACGCCTTTTATTCAAAAGTATTAACACCATAAATTATAACACTTACTTTATTACGTTTTGACTTTGTTGCAATCGGTTTAATAACTGAGGCTACCAGACACTCCCACCATCAACCTCCACTGCCTCCCCTGGACAAACTCATCCTGGACACGAGTGACACAGTCAACAGGGCAGCACAGTCAAACTCCAGCCAACAAGCAGCTCCACAAACACCAGAACAAACACACTGAGAAAACAGTGCAAATGTCCTGGACAAAGACATCACACAGCCGGCGGCAGCTAGCCCCAATGTTAATTTATTAGCTCGCTATTTACTAGTAAACAAAAGCACCAACTTCTTGGTCAGTGTGTTGACAATTATCAGTACATCAGCCATGTTAATTCCAGTATTTGCATGAGAAATTATCCAAAAGATGAAAACACCACAAACAGCTGAAGTACAGTGACTGAATGAGCTCTGTGTTTGGAGGGGCAGATGTGGCTCAGGAAGTAGAGTGGTTGTCCGCCCACTGGAAGGTTGGTGGTTAATTCCCTTGCAGATTTTGTGTCAAAGTGTCCTTGGGCAAGATACTAAACACCAAATTGCCCCAATGGGTCTTCCATCGGCATGTGAATGTACGTCGCATTAGACATTTTAACATGGGGTCTAATGTAATTGGAGCCTTTGGAGCCTGCCTCAAGTGGCCCTTCGAGGAACTGCAGCTTTCGGCACTTCCTTGTTGGCTTCATTTGTCAGCCCCAAACAGTGATGCTGAACATGTGATGTCATGATTTAAAATTTTACTGGTGTCACTTCCTGAAATAATGATCTTTTTTTAAGTCACTTGTGTCATTTTCCTTTGAACATTAGAGATCAAAGAAAAAATGATCATTAGAGATCAAAGGAAAATTGATCAGTAGAGATCAGAGGAAAATTGACCACTAGAGATCAAAGGAAAATGACACCCGTAGATCAAGAAAACAAAGATCAAAGACTCAAATTTCTTGCAAATAGGACCTGGTGTGTGCTGCTCAATGGACGCTACAGAGCTGCGCTTCTACAGTTTTACAGTTCTATAGTTTCATTTAGCAGACGCTTTTATCCACAGTGACATACATCTGACAGATGAACATGATGGAAAACACATCAGGGCCATCAACAGATTTAATATCTCAACTGCAGTTCATCAATTTCCCGATAACAAGCACTCTGCCTGGTAAATCATGTACATACCAGATAATGAAGTTTGTCGGGGAAGGGGCTTTTGGAAAAGTGGCCATGTGCAAAATATTGGGCACAAAGAAGATGGTGGCCGTGAAGATTCTGAGGAGATTCTTGGGCCAGGCCGGTGAAAGAGAGGTGATGATGTATGAAATGCTCAAAGTGCTTGACCATGACGAGAAAAACTTGGTCAAGTTAAAGGAGCATTTCATACATCTGGAACATACTTGTCTGGTGTTTGAAATGCTGGACAAAAGTCTTGAGGACCTGATGGTGCAGAGGTGTTTCAAGCCACTGTGTCTGTCTGAGCTCAGGGTGATCACACAACAGATGCTGGTGGCTCTGGAGGCCCTCAAGAGCATTCACATTGTCCATGCAGACATCAAGCCAGACAACATAATGCTAGTTAATCATGCCCTGCAGCCCTTCAAAGTCAAGCTGATTGATTTTGGTTTGGCCTGTTCAGTTTCCTGGTTGAGTTTTCGCACCATCAAGCCAATTGTTCCTTACAGCGCCCCAGAGGTCATTTTAGGACTTCCTTTGAATGAGGCGGTTGATATGTGGGCGCTTGGCTGTGTTTTGGCTCTCATGTACCTGGGTGAGGACCTGTATTCATCAGAGTCTGAATATGAGGTCATGAGAGCCATCGTGCACATGCAGGGTCAGCCTGACGATCACATGCTGAACTCTGGGATACATACCAAGGAATATTTCTTGAAAGACAAGTCCTCCCCTGGTGCTCCATGGAGGCTGATTAGACGACCACAACCAGAACACAGAGGCATTTGTGACCTTGTTGCCAGTCTTGATGACTTGCCGACCCGTCGCCCAAGAGCGAAGGATCCGGCTGAGGATGAGGACATACAGGCTTTTTTAAGCCTCCTCAAATGCATGCTCTGTGTGGATCCTGAAAAAAGAATCACCCCCAGTGAAGCTTTAGGGCACCCATTTCTAACAATGAAACACTTAAGTTGTTTCCCTAACGACAGCAATTATGTCACATCTGCCCATTTGGCCATTAAAAACTGCCAGCTGGAGGAGTCTTCAGTTCCATTCGAGGACTTTATAACATCCAGCGAAGAGAGTAGTATGACTGGGGCATCCATTCCCAGCTCCTATCACTCACTTTCATCTGAAGAAGAAACAACCATGAACACAACGAATGGACCACCAGTCAAAACTGACTTCAACCAGGACGCCACCGCTGATAGGACCAGTGAGAAACCACCTGGCACACATGTGGTAGCTTCACCTGCTGCTGTTGATCATCATTCAGATGGGATCAACACCAGCAATGATGAAGGGACCACAAGCTTTTTTGAAGTCAAAACTAGCTCAAACGACTCCACCACTGCTAGGACCAATAGGGGACCACATGACACATCAATCAAGCACTCTGCAACATCAGTGACAAGTTTGAAGATGGAACACATTATCAACTTGGATGAAGAAATCACTGTGAACTCTACTAATGAACCACCAGTCAAAACCGGCTTCAAGGACGCCACCACTGGTAAGACCAGTGAGAAACCACGTGGCACACATGTGGTAGCTTCACCTGCTCCTGTTGATCATCATTCAGATGGGATCAACACCAGCAATGATGAAGGGACCACAAACTTTGTTGAAGTCAAAACGCGGAAGAAGTGGTTCAAGAGGATCCGCCAAGTCTTCTCCAGGATGGTCAAGTGTGTAAGATGTTGCAGTAAATGTTCTTGAATAAAGACATACCATCTGCAGCACGGTGGTGAAGTGGTTCACACCATCACCACACATCGAGAAGGTTCTGGGTTCTCTGTGTAGTTTGTACATTCTCACCCTGCTTGTTTGGGTTTACTCTGGGCACTCCAGTTTCCTCCCACTGTCCAAAAAAATGTTAGGTTAAAGGGAAACATCTGTGATTTTCAAACAGGTTGCAGCTCGTTTCCTATTATAACTGCTCTTTCTCACACCCTGGTGGTGGTCCAGTCATCAGGATTTAGTGCTCTCACTGCCGTGACCCGGGTTCAATTCCCGGCCAGGGTATGCTCCCTTGCGTGAGCATGTCGGCACCTCACGAGGGGCAGCCTGTATGGAAATTTCCCCATTGTGGGACTAATAAAGGAATTAAAACTACAAATTAATTAAAATTAAATAAAAGATCAACAAAGACACAGAAATTATACAAAAACACAGATTCTATATTTTGATCATTGTCGATATTCAGCTGACCTGTAAAAGAGATGTTGCTGCCAGTGACCTAATTCAAAGTTTACCAATTTAATAATTGAACTGCTTCTGTTTTCTGAACAATTACCAACACATTATTTTACAGAAAGATTTCTAACTGTTCATGTCATTATTATGGGACCAAGCCTTCCTGTCTGATTCATCCACCTTCAGTGTGTAAAGAAAGGTGACGCGTGTGTAAATATATGGTACCAGTTGTGTTGCGAGCAGAACTGGACTGAAGGATGATGATGACGAGGATGACGACCTTCAGATGACGACCTTCAGAAAGCGTGAAAATGATTGAAAGTTTTCAGTTTCTGTCAGTTTCTTTTAAGGGACATTTGCTGTTTTCATTCTGCGGATAATATATATTTTACATTGTTGCTGAGGTTTTAGTTCTTTTCCATCAGAAACACACAACAGTACCTGTAAGCTCAGACTTCTCCCACTAAAAGACATGTCTCTTCAAACAGATGCTTAACAAGAAGTGGTGAGAATGTCTGTTCTGTTTCTTCATGAGTAAAATAAACCAGATACATCATAAAAAATGGAGGAAACTCATCAAGCAGTTTCCCACTGTTTATTAGGTTACATATGTAGCATATACACTGAACAAATATATAAACGCAACACTTTTGTTTTTGGTCCCATTTTTCATGAGCCAAACTCAAAGATCTAAAACGTTTTCTATGTACACAAAAGGCCTATTTCTCTCAAATATTGTTCACAAATCTGTCTAAATCTGTGTTAGTGAGCTCTTCTCCTTTGCTGAGATAATCCATCCACCTCACAGGTGTGGCACATCAAGATGCTGATTAGACAGCATGATTAGTGCACAGGTGTGTCTTAGGCTGGCCACAATAAAAGGCCACTCTTTCAGGGTCATCCTGAAATAAATATGCCATGAAATAAATAAAAGCAGTGAAATCAATTTCAAAAAGCCAACACACAAATAGACAAACAGAATTGATTTAAATTGGAAATAAGAAAATACTTAATCATTTGGATTTATATTTCATTGCTTCCACATTAATTTAATTTAGGGGGAGATATTTAAATTGTTCATTTGATATTTATACATTTTTTATTGCTGTATTTTATGACTTATTTATTTTAATTGAATTCATTTATTTCATTAATTATTGTATTAATACAACTGCGATCCATCTAGTCTTTGAATACTATAACCCTGAATTTTGTGCCTGAAGCAACAAGAAACGATATTTACAATGTTTCTTTCGCAATGTAGCCACAAAACACAGTAAATAAGATACCACTGCTCGTGTTCATGTCTTTTTTAGATCTGCTCTTTGTTGCATCAAGGCTTCAGTCTCCTGTTTATAGCTCATGTTCATGGTTTCTGTCTGCCTGTCCCTGTGGCTTTTTGGCAATCGTGGACACGACCACTTCCGTGAGTTTTGTGTTTCAGATTTCTTTTGCCTTTAATAAAGGACATTACCAATCATCTGTTCTAAGTGTGATGCATTTGAGTCCAACCCCATTCCTCATCACAGTTGGTGTAATTTTTTAGCTTCACCACCAACCATTGATTAGTGTAACACTGTGATGCCAAAGGATATAACTTGCATCATGCACTGCTTGCATTATTGCCTCTGCAGTCAGCAGCAAGGCATATAAATCACATGTGCATCCACCATGAATGTAGAGTGAGAGATGCAAACAGAACAGAAACCATCTCATCAACACGTTGTGCCGTGACAGCGCGACTGTTCTGAAACCCCACAGATGTGTTGTCTGCTTTTTTATCTTAGTCTGAGATTACTGATGAGGTAAAAAATCAGTGAACTCTGAGAAAAGTGTGAAGCAGCGATTTTCTTTTTTTTTCCCCTTTGGAAAGTGGATACAAGCATGATAGTACACATCAAGGTGAAACGCTATAACATTATGACTGAGCAGAGAGGGAACACCTCATCATGTATTATCACTCATGCCAATGGTCCAACCTCTTGCTGACAGAAGTATGTAGTGATGATGTAGTCGACAGGAGTCTGATGAATAAACCAGCTTTCAGTTTTTCAGTTGAAACAGTTTATAATTGTGTCTATATGAGTAATATTGCATGGATGTATCCTGACATAGGACGTAAATCACGATAAAGGCTAGGAACATCACAGAAGATCAGACTTTGTAAATTTTGGTATTATTCCTTGTATATTTTGGCTATTGTATTTTCAATCCTTATTTTTCTTTTCCTCTATTTTTCTATTTTCTGTATTTATCTGTATTTTTTTCTGTCCTTGTGCTGCTGAATCACCTCAATTCCTCCTCTAGAGGTGTTGTTAGTCTGAACAGTCGGAGAGGCAAAAGACACACCCACCTTTTTCCGCTGAGACCACTCTAAGCGGAGTTCAGTTCAGAGCTACAGTCTTACTCGACGCATCATGATGAACCTGACCTTGATTACAGCTTTATTCTGTGAGTACGTCTGCCAACCTTTTTTAATATGGCAATCGTTAACGTCGCTTCAATAAAGCAAACCAACAGCACTGGAACTTACACATTCCTTGTTAACAGCATAATTCCTTTTGAATAACAAGTTTATGGATGAATATGATGTTGTTTGTTTCAGGCTGGATCTCTGTCTCAGTTTCTGAGTTTCACACCGTGGAGGTTCAGTCCGGTGAAGATGTCACACTGCTGTGCTCCAACTTTTCCAGTTCACCCTCTCAGATAGTCTGGTTCAAACTGGCCAACAGACCCAACATCAGCTGCATCTCCTATATGTTAAGCACTGATATCAATGCTTGGTTCTGTGATGGATTTCAAAATGGCAAATTTAATATGACATCCAACACTACTACCCTCTTTCTCAACATCAAACAAGTGGACTTGTCTGACTCTGGACTCTATTTCTGTGGATTTAAGTTAGATGATAAGCCAGTAATTGTCAGTGCGACATATTTAAATGTTCAAGGTAAGATTGTTGTTGTTTGCCAATTTAAATATGAATCAGATGTTAAGATGTTAAGAATTTCCTGCGGGATTGATAAAGTTCTTATCTTAATCCACCACAGATAAAGTTCTATACATATAGTCAAATGTCATAATGTCTCCTGTAGAAAATCCTCATGGAAAAGCAAATGAGATCCTGGCCACTGTGACTGTTTTTCTCATCATAGCTGTCATTGGTATGGCTGTCAAAGCCAGCAAACCTCAGACAGGTACTTGTTAAAAGCTGTTGAGTACTTAATTTGATTATGTTGTGTCAATATGATAAAACTTCCTGTTTGGAAAATTGCATTTATTGTTTATTGTTTCTCTCTTTTAGCTGATAATGAAGATCAGAATCCACAGCGGAGTGAGGTGAATCAGATTTTAAAATGGAATTAAGACCAAAGTTAAATTAAGGTTGAATCATATTCTTTTATGCTTTCTTGGTTTAAAGGGTGCTGGAATCACTTCAAGTGAATCAGTGAATGATTTTATTTCTTCAGCTGCACATGTGTGACTGTAAATACTTTCATTCCCAGAATCTGGACTGTGATGACCTGAAGGACGCAGCCCTGCGTTTGCATTCAACAGCAATAAGAAGAAGGAGGCCTGATTTGGACAGAGTGGAGACTCATGTTGTTTATTCTGCCAGCAGATTGTGATTCTATATAAGAAAAAAACATGTGCAATCATTTTGCTAGTGCTGCAGCTGAATGCTGTTTGTTCCCCTGTATCCCGCTATCCTTCTCAGCCAAAGTCTGTCTCTTTCATATAGTTTAAAAAAATTTGGTTAGTGTTTGATGGGAGCCAGAACGAACGTGGTCTGCGGTAGTGGAGGTGCAAGTGAGGTTCACATTGCTTGTGCAACAGGATGAGAGAGCGCAGTTTGAGTGTGTGATCTGAGCATGACTGAGGTGTGAATAAAGTCTGAAATGAAGCAATGAACACTGACTGGCTTTCTTCTGTGAGGAAGACAAAATGATCAGCTTGTCACGATTTCAGTTCTTAATTGGACCCAGGAGCGAGACACAGACGAGGGTGAGTTGCTTCAGTGGATGGAGGCTGGTAGGTGGGAGATATGTAGGTGAAGATGAGGAAGAAAACAGGGGACACAGGAAACGCTGGAAAAAGGAACACACTGGAAACACTAGAAGAACAAGAAACACTGGAGAAATAGAGGCAAAGACAGGGAGCATGGCAAGGGGACATACAAAGGGACGATCAGGCAACTTGCAGGTGAAGGAGAGGGGGATTTAAGCTGCCAGTTGTTAGGTGAAATTGGAGACAGCTGAGAGAATAGAGAGCTCCAGCACCTGAAGACCACACCTCCAGCCACTGAAGCAAAGCCTGAACAAAAGACTAAACACTAAACCAAAAACACTGGAGTATAAGACTCAAAATACACTGAAAAGAAACTAGAAAATTGTATAATGATATGGCAAAAATATATTTTTTTACAACAGAATGTGACCACCATCTGTATATTGTTGCCTATCACTTCACTGTGGTGACAAACAGCACTGTCTATCACTCAGACAGTGTGTATGATAAGTGAGGTCTTTACCAGAGGAAGCTCAGCCTTCAGCTCTCTGCATGACAACCACACACATCAAAGGCCTTCATGCTTCCAGAGAATAACACGACTGTATAAGGCGAAGATATGTTTGCATTTGTAAAGGTGTGATCTTTGAGTGTTTTGTTTGTGGTAAATCCATCTCAAGCTGTGCTACTGCACAACAACAGACTCAACACTCACACTGCTTTCTTGTGAAAAGATGCCTGTTGCGAGGCGACTTGCACAGTTTCATATCAAAGCATTTCCTCTGCCAAAGGCTGCATGTTTATAATACATGATAGATGACAGCAGGGCCAGGTAAGAATTCCATTTCTATTACTGATATAATCATTTCATCCACTTCTATTGAGTATTCATTATAGACAAGCAAACTTGCTGTAGCAGGGTTTCAGTAACTTTATCATCACTGCACAAGTTTATCCTTATTTAGATCATTTATAGCAATTTCTAAAAAAAAATGCAGATTTACGGTGGCATACTGAAAACTGTGGGAACTTCAATTCTAATATATTCAAACATTTGTTACAATACTACAAATGAATGAATGAAGTAACTATATTGCAATGAGAGATCGTTTTAAAGTTATGAATATGATGAGAGTAAGATTTTAATTTTAGATTTGCTGGCTTTGTTACATTTTTAGAGTTTTGTTTGAGCATGAGATCAAATCAAAAACCTTCTCACCACATGCTCATTTCTGAAGGGTGAGCCAGAGTCTCTTAAAACTGTGTAACTGCATAATTGCATCCCTTCTGGTCAACTCGCAACTCTTGATCAAGGTATATAAAGCTTTAGGTCACAACAGTCTGTGTCATGCTACGTGACACAGACTGCTACAAACATTACCAAATCAGTTTTTATACCTTCCTAATCTCACACACTGATATAAAGAAAGAGGGGGGGGGGGTCATCCTGGACTGAGATGAGCATCATCACAAGTCACGACCATAGACTGTATAAAAGTTAAAACTAGCCAGCGAGGCAGAAGGCGAAACAGCCAGACTGATTGATGGCTACTAACTTAAGTTTGTACAGGCCAACTATCCTGCAAAGCAAACTATATTTTCATCCTGCAGCTTTGTCCTGTTCTCCGTGGCTATTTGAGGTATGATCTATGACATAACTGGAATACATTTGATTCATAATATAAAATGCTTAAATATGCATACTATAACTTTGTCCTGTTCTCCTTGCAGCTTTTGACTTGAGACTCCGCCTCTCACTGGAGCGCAGTTCAGTTAAAACCATTACAGCGGTGCAGTTATACTGAGTGCACAATGATGAACTTTACCTTGATTACAGCTTTACTCTGTGCCTTCAGTAAGTACACCTAACATTTTTTTTCTCAATACAACAATTGCTAGTTTTCCTTCAGTAATCTGCCAGAGCTGAAACTTACAGACTATTCATTATGAAATGATATGCGAGCGTTGTTTAGCTCCTGTTAAATAATGGATGAATATGATGTTGTTTGTTTCAGGCTGGATCTCTGTCTCAGTTTCTGAGTTTCACACTGTGGAGGTTCAGTCTGGTGAAGATGTCACACTGCTGTGCTCCAACTTTTCCCGTTTACCCTCTCACATAGTCTGGTTCAAACTGGCCAACAGACCCAACATCAGCTGCATCTCCTCAATGTTAAACCCTAATGGGAATGTTTCATTCTGTGATGGATTTCAAAATGGCAAATTTAATATGACATCCAACACCACTACCCTCTTTCTCAACATCAAACAAGTGGATTTATCTGACTCTGGACTCTATTTCTGTGGATTTAAGTTAGATGATAAGCCAGTAATTGTCAGTGCAACATATTTAAATGTTCAAGGTAAGATTGTTGTCTTGTTATTTCTTGTTTGTCTTTTGGAAACAAGCAGATGCAGTGCCTCTTTCAGTCACTGGCAAAATAAGGACTGATCTCAACCCACAAAAGGTAGAATATTACACAAAAAGTTTCATTTAATCATCTCTCTTGTCAAAGTGTTTGATGGAATAGAAAAGCTGACAAGCGTGATCCTGGGTGCTCTGGCTATTGTCCTCCTTATAGTCATCATTGGTCTGGTTGTCAAAATCAGGAAACTTCAAACAGGTACTTTTGAGAGCTGCTGAATCCGTCTTTGGTTTTATTTAGTTTAGTCGTAGCTAAAAATTCGTCTTCCAATTTTTCTAAAGTATTAACAGCAGTATTTTTAACAGTTAACTGAACACATGTTCTGTTTCTGTCATTCAGCTCATAAAGGGGGACAGAATGCACAAGACAAAGAGGTAATCATATTTTAACTTTAGATTAAGAGTGATCAAAGTCTGTTTTCATATGTTGTCTGGATCAACTTGTCATTCAATGATTTATTTTTTCTGAAAAACTCAGCCATGTCAGATGAGTGACTGTAACTATTGCTATTTACAGAACCTGGGCTCTGATGTCCTGAACTATGCAGCACTGAGTTTCCGTCCAAAAACAACAAGCAACAGGAGGCCTCCGTCAGAGAACGAGCTGGAGTCAAATGTTGTGTATGCTGCCACCAGATAGACTCAGACAACATCTGGAACAGCTGCTCACAGTGGAACTGATGCTTTATCATATTTAACAGTTAAAAAGGTTGGGATTTTGTCTTTTGTAATAAAGATTCTGCTACTTTTAATTCTACATTCCAGCCAAAGTCTCTTTCATACTTGTTTTGTTTGTCTTAGATCTTAATGTGACAGCAATAGAATATGAATGAATGAATGAGTGATGCCTTTGCGATAGGAAGAGACAGCACAGTGGGGTCAGAGAAACTCATGAGGCCCCGCAGGGAAGCAGTGCACTGACTGTGGTGCGTACCGTTTACGAATTCATATGAAGGCACTGTTCCTTTTACTTTATCAGCCCAGTGATTAATGCTTGCTAGATACAGCTCATCCACAAAGTAACTTCTGTGGATGTTGCATTTGAGATCTGTTTAAAAAACCAAATGGAATAACACGCCCGACGAGCATTATCGGGCATCTGACTTTTTTCGTTTTCATGGTCATCACTGGTGAATTTGGACAGGTATTTGTTGAGAGCTTTTTTTTTTAATGACTCCCAGAGTTTTTATTAATGAAGGCGTGAATAATGAACAATGAAGGTAAATCCAATTTTTTAGTTAATTTATTAACTTGTGTTACAGTTGCCTCTTTTTTGCAGGGCTCTGGTGGTTAGGAGGAATTAAGATCACGTATGTAATGTTAGCTGCGAGATGGAGGTCTGCAGCAGTGGAGGAGTGAGTGGGGCTCACAGTGTGGTCTGGGCACGACTGCTTTGAAATCCACAAGGCCTCTTAACTCAAAGCTTTGTGGGAGTAAAATCTGAAATCAAACAGTGGACAACTGTTCTGTCAAGTGGACAAGATAAGAAACATTTGAATAGAATGTTTTGAAAATATAATGCATAAATGTGGAACACTTTAACTGTACTATCATATCATGCATGTATGTAAAACTATGCTAAATGTCTGGCGCTCCAGCTACCCATTGCTGCACTGTGGTAACTAAAAGTGTCTGTATCAATGAGGTCTCTGTATCATGACTGAGGTCTCAACTACAGGAAGTTGGCCCTTCAGCTCTCTGCACCAGAACCACAAACAACAAAGGCCTTCAGGTTCCCAGAGAATAAAAATGCTTCATGCAGGCCTTCTTAATGTGAAGATATAATATATGTTGTGTTTGTAGAGATCAGTCTAATTGAATAACCTTTCATAGAGTCTGATGGAATGACAAAGCTGATGAGATCCTGGGAGGTGAAACAAAAAAGAAAAACAAGGGCGTATCAGAGAGAAAACTGCTGCTGAATGTTGAGTATGCTGCCACCAGAGAGACTCAGGACACGGCTGAACTGCAACTCTGACACTCAATCTGCATCCAGCACAATGTGCTGTGTTGGATCAGTCCACAACTTTCACAGTCTTTTCTCGCTCCTGTTCCAACTGTTTCAAACGTGTTGCTGCCATCAGAGTCAGAATAAGCAGATATTTACAAAAATTAATGAAGTTGATGAAGTGAAGCATTAAATGCATTGGCTTTGTGCTGCTTTCAATTGAGCATACAGTTTGTCATAAAAGGACTAGCAAATTCATACATTCTGTCTACTATTACGTTCAGATATTGTCTATAAAAATATGTTTCATATCAAAAACTAGTTACTGGTTTTCAGTGCCGTCTGTCAGCTTGTAAGGGAAGTCTCAACCACAGCTTTCACAAAATAAGCAACAGCCACCAAAACATTGGTAGCCTAATACTTTTTTCATCTATAACTCACTCTTGTTGATGCTGACAGACATTTTGCAGCACTTGAAGGCACCACGTTGCAGCACAGATGAGGACCAGACATATAAAGTCTCTGTACCTTTCCTGAATTAAAAACACAAATGTGTCACACGAATGTATGACACGTACAGGCCCATTGTTGCACTGTGGTGACAAAGAGCACTGTCAGTGAGGTGTCTCTATTATGAGTGAGGTCTTCAGGTCTTTGCATCAGTGCCACGCACAACAAAGGCCCTCACATTCCTCAAGAGCAATAATGCTTCATGGTGACTTCTGAGTGTTCAGTCAGCGTCCTCTTTTTTAAAGGAGCAAGCAGACTCCAAAGTACTTGAACAGCACAGATCTTGATCAGGCTTTTGAGAGTACATGAAATAACATTTAGTTAAAGAATCTGACTGGAATTCACACCTGTCTTGGCTGGTGCTATCAGGGTAACAGGAACAGAAGGTATAGGACCCAAATGCATAGGTCTGAGGCGGACAGCCTGGGGTCAAGGTGGATGGACAGACCAGGAGGCGGGGCTCTGGACAAGGGCAACAAGGCTGGAGGTCAGGAAAGGCAGCTGGCACCAGAACTTACTGCCATGACTGGTGCTAGCAGGGGATCAGGAACATAGGGGATAGGACCCAAATGCAGAAACTTGAGGCAGAGCTAATGAAGTTCAGTGATTTATTCACATTATGCTGTCCTTAATACACGCGTTGTGCATGTCTGACAGTTAGTCAACTCCTTCCCCACATCACGACTCTGGAGACCGACGTGCCATTGTCCACAGGTTTATTGACAGAAGGGAAAGTGTAAAACTAAAGAAAATTAAAGTAATACTGTCAATAAGAAGTGTATTACATTTCCAATAATACCTAGACATTATATTGAAAACACAAACAGAGCCGCCAAGCAAGGCAGTTAGCAACGCAAACGACCGGCTAGCATGAAACTGTGTAGCTAATAGCCTAGCATAAAACATCGGAGAAACAAGCTGACAAATAGTACATTTCAACTGTGCTTCTAAACATAAATTTCCAACAATAACATGCAATATTAATATTTCAGCTGTACATATCGACGATGTAGCCAGAAAGCACAAGATGTTATGCAGGTGCTGCTGAGGCGTATAGACAACATAAACCACTAACTCCGTGTTTGACTGTTTTCCACTTCCTGAGTAAAGTTTCATACAAATTAACAGTGTTGTTTGTAGCTGTTCCCAAGAAGCCAGTAGGTGGCACTATTATTCCACAAATCTCTTAACTTACACAAACACATACATTAATGAACTTGAGATGTTTTTAAGCTAAATAAAAACATATTTAACCAATCTATGAACTTTATGAACTTGTGATTTTCAACTTAGACCTTTAACCCTGACAGAACACACATGATGAGGCACAAAGACTTATGGGATGGTGAGGCAGGCAAGGCATAAACCCAGAGAAGGAAATCCAAACAGGCAAAGAAACCCAGCTTTGTTTTGTTTTTTTAAGCGCTGCTGTTATCAGTATACATAGTTCATGATGGAGCTTGTAAAATTTTCTTGGTAAAATTCCAACATATCCAGGATCCACGTTGAAGAACAGTGTGGAACTGCAGTGTTTCACATTCACTGAAGAATTTAGAGGAACTGGAGCTTGAGAATCACTTTGTAGTGTCGCACATTTTTGAGTGTAAACAATGTGATAACCATCGAACACAGCCCGCCTCTCTAACTTTTACAAGTGCAGGTGTGATCAGTATAAATAACAAGATGCAGTGTGTATATTCCAACCCCCTCACAGGAGCTCAGCCTTATAAAGCATCATTGCAGTGTCACAGATCGTTCACACAATGAGGAACTTCACCGTGATAACAATCATCCTTCTCTGCAGCCTCAGCACTGGTAATGAATTACTGCACTACTTACTTAAAATCACATAAAGGCATTGATTGCATCACTGTTGCTCTGTCAGAAAAATGGTGAATGTTTCTGCTGTTTGTTTCAGGCTGGATCTCTGTCTCAGCTTCTCAGACTGTGGAGGTTCAGTCTGGGGAGGAGGTCACACTGTTATGCTCCAATTTTAGCAGTTCTCCCTCTCAAATAATCTGGTTCAAAATGGTCAATAGAACCCAACCTCAGTGTGTCGCCATGGTCAAGTCTCTTCAGCCTACTTCATTCTGTGATGGATTTCAAAATGGAAAATTCGAAATGAGGTCCAACATGTCCACCCTCTTTCTCAAAATCAAACAAGTGGATTTATCTGACTCTGGACTGTATTTCTGTGGATATCAGATAATGAAAAATCCAGTTATTGTGGATGCAACATATTTAGAAGTTCAAGGTAAGATTGTAAACTTTGATCTATTTGGTGCTTTTCAACTTAACATCTAGAGTCTAATTTATAGATCTTTCTTGTAGAAGTGTTTGATGGAATGGCGAAGCTGACGAGCGTGGTCCTGGGCTGTCTGACTGTTTTCCTCATTATGGTTGTCTTTTCTCTGACTGTTAAAATCGTAAAGCTTCAGAAAGGTAATTTAATTTAGTTTTATTGTATTTTCATTTTAAGTTATGTCTCTATGATAGAAAAATCCACATTTCAACAAAATGCATCAACAGCAATATTTTTGAACAGTGTTAATTGACCAGACATGTTGTTTGTGTCATTTAGCTCATGTTGAAGTGCAGAATCTACAGCGGACACAGGTGAAGTTTATTAAGGTTCATTTTTAAATGTTTCGGTTTCAGCACAGTCGCTTCAAGTCATTTGTCAGTGAATGATTTTGTCTATTTCACACTCAGCTATTTGAGATGAGTGACTGAAAATACTTTTGTTCACAGACTGTGGGCTCAGATCACCTGGAATATGCAGCAGTGACTTTTCATCCAAAAACAAAAAGAAACCACAGGCCTGCTTCAGAAAGACAGGTGGAACCAAATGCTATTTATTCAGCCACCAGATAGACTCAGGAAGCACCTGGAACTACAGCTGAAAGTGGAAATTCTCTTTTATTATTAATAATCTGGTGTGTTTTAGTGTGGTTGGTTTGTGTACCATCACTTTAAAGCACCATAATATCAAAGCTACTGGTCAAAATGTCCAACTTTGTGACAGAGATTCATGCAAAACTTATAATATTCTCGCTCATGCTTTTGATTCTTGTCAGCTTTATTTTCTTGTGTGTAATACTTTTGCCTGTCTACCATTAAATCTGAGAGCAGAGGAATGCGATTGTTGTTTTTAATAAAGAGGATCCAGTAACAGTGACCAACAGTGTCAAACTGACTAATCACCAGCAGCATCACTTGTCTGACAGGAAGCACAGTGTGGGTTGAGCACAACTCAGTTGAAAATCACGGGGCCTGTTAGATCAAAGCTCAATAAACATTCGAAAAGAAGCAGTTAACAGTAGTTTACTGGTGTCTGTATCACTAGAGCGGTGTCAACCTCTAAAACTTGTGAAAAGCTGTTGCAAAACATCATATGAAACCATGCACTCGACAGGCTGCACATGTTTAGGACAGATCACGGCAGAACTACAGCTCACATCCATCTCCACTTGACATGAACCAAATGCAAATGTGTTTGCAGCCACTTGGAGGAGCCCAGTCAAACAGCTCTCACACACATGAAGAGTATTTAACATGGCTTTATATTTGCCAGACTGCCCAACAACATATCTATCTTTTAAACCTACTAAACCTACTGCTTCTGTAGTCCGCTTTCTTCTTCCGGTTGCACTGATGGTGCAGGTTCAATGTAGAGTTTTTAAAATTCCAACATGTCCAGGATCCAGTCTGAAGAACAAATGCTGGTTATGCTGCCCCCGGCCAGACTCAGGAAGCAGCTGGTACTGCAGCTCAGAGTCAAACTGTAGTGTAAAACTCCCCGTCCCTTTCCAACAAAACCTCCTGTGTAAGAGCTCAGTGATATGAAGCTTTATCGCAGTGTGACAATGATGAACTTTATTTTGACATCAGTTTTACTTCTCTGCAGCCTGAGTAAGTACTGATATTGAATCATTAAAGACCTACTGCAGTGTGCTTATCATATCAGTAATTTTACTGTATTGATGTTTTAGTCTAATAATTAAGTTTAAAAAAAATCACCATGAAATTAATCTCATAATTAAAAGGAATGACATCATTTCATGAGGGCAAATTTAAATGTAAGATTAAGATGGATTCTGTTTGAGCATTTTAATGTTTAATTTAATCATCTTTCTTCTAGAAAAGCCTCAAGGATTAACAAATCTGACGAGTGTGATCCTGGGTGGTCTGACTGTTTTCCTCATAATGGTCATCATTGGTCTGGTTTTTAAAATCAGGAAGCTTCACACAGGTACTTTTGAGAGCTGCTGAATCCATCTTTGTTTTTTTCGTTCATCCTCTTTAAAGTTGTGCCAAAACGAGGGACTAATTCCAAACTTCCTTTTTGCCAAAATGTATTTAATGATATTGTTCAACTGACATTTGACATCTGTCTCAGTTGTGTATGAGGTTCCAAATGAAGAAAGCAATCCACAAAAGCAGACTCTGGGCTCAGATGACCTCTCATCTGCTTCTTTATTTTCTTCTGTCTGTCAGATGAAATCTTATATCGTCTGCCTCATGTGTCTGAGAATAAAAGATGATTGGTGTTTGATGGAGGAGGAGCCAATAAGAACATGATGTCTAGATTCTCTTGCAGTGAGTTTTAGACAGAGGTCTGCATCAGTGGAGGAGTGAGGGGGGTACAGTTTATTCTCTGACAGGAAGTACAGTGTGGTCTGAGCATAACTGATCTATGGGCATGTATAAGTATTGATGGCCTGCTTTTTACTTTCCATTGTGGTGATCAACAGTGGCGTCAGTGAGAGCTAAATTTGACGTTTCAACCACAGGAAGACTTTCAGTTCTCTGCATCACAACCACAAACAATAATTCAATAATTCATATTCATTTTCTGAATAATGTGCCCTGAAAAGATTCTTTAAACAAATAATATTTTGGGGTTGTTTTTTTTAAAGATCGAATCTATTGTTTTAACCTTTATGTAGTTTGTCAAAGTGTGTTAACAAGCATAAAAAATGTCGATGATGCAACCGTGAACTAGCACCTGCAAACGTGCAAAATCACACGTGTGCAATCTCGACGTCCCATTACTCAACAGATGAATGTGAGAATACTCATGAAGAAAAATGATGCAGTGTTGACTGAAATGAAAGTATTTAGAATACATTCAGAAATCTGAGCTTTTGATAAAGAATTTTATATTTTTCCTTTGTTCCGTGATGTATAGTTTTAAACTCGACAGATTAGTTTTACCTAACCAAGTGAAGCCAGGAAGTTTTGTGATGATTGTGTTTCCCCTGCCTACCTTGGGTGGTATCTGTAGATTATGAATGAAACTAAAACCTTTAAAAAGGAGACAAAACTATACCCAAGAGAGGCCAATGAATTCTGAATGAAGGCATTAATATTTTAAAAGCATTTCATATTTTAGTGTATTGCACCCTACAAGTAGAAATCTAATTTCTTCACCTTCAGACATAACAAATCAATCATTCATCCATTCATCATCTATATTAGCATATCTTTCTCCATTGTCATCACAGGGCTGAAACATAGAGACCAACCAGTCACACTCACATTCAAACCTATGGGCAATTTAGAGTCACCAAATAACGTGCATGTCTGTGGGAGGAAGCCGGAGTACCCTGGGGACACTCACACAGACACCGGGAGAACATGCAAACTCCCTCTTGCTGTGATAACCATTGTACCACAGAGCCACCTAATACAAACACACACATTAATGCAAATTAATTCATGATTTTTCTTATACACGTGTAGGGTTATGAGTAAATATTTCCATAATGTCCAACCTTTAAAACAAGAGCAGCAGATTCATTATAAAAATTGCTTGTACAGATACTGATGTTAGAGGTTAATTATTCTGTGTGAAAACAAATGCTTTGTAGTTAACATGTTTGTAGAATTCAAATTAAAGTGGCAAAAAAGTTTTAGGTTTCAGTAGATAATTCAGTGACTGATGTAGCCTGGGCTAGAAATGGAAAAAAAAAATTATTTTGTAAGCTGCAGTATTTTAAATGAAATCATATACTGCTTTCAAGTTAATACATTTATGTTGAATTAACATGGCAGCTTCCATGTCTACAAGGCCTGCATTTTGTGAATAGGCTGGAAATACACATACAATATTCAGAACTGTCAAGAGAACGCTGTCATGAGGAATATTTACATACATATTTCTCATCCAAATATTAACTTGGACTTCTGTGTCTAAGACTAAATCTACTAATTGCAGATGATGAAGTGCATTAAAGCAGCAACAATGCTATTTGTGAAACAACTGTTAATGGAGTCCAGGTTAATGGTTTAAGTATTTTATTCATGCAGGTCAGATTCACAAAATGGCAATACAATTCAAAGTACTGTAAATATCTCATGTCCATCAAAATTCTGTGTAAAATCAGTTACTATAGCAATTTAATTTGTATTGCTAATTGGCTTAATGTTTAACAAGAGTTTAAAAAAATGACATCTGCAAGACTGAGTGTAGAATTTGCTGATGCTTTCTTCAAGTCCATTCAGTCAAAATCTTAACTCTTGTCCAGCTTATCCAAACCAAGCTATCCTGAATTTCCAATTTCACTCTCCCAGAAGCCTACCATGGTCTTCACACTGGACTGGAACACAATATATCCATATTCAATTTGCTGAGTGCCTGAAAAAGGTCTGTCAACTATACATGTAGCTTAGAATTATTTCCCAGCAAACACTGGTGATAGAAGACTAGATTTACAGCTGACTGGATAATTTTGTGTACAGGAAATGAATGAGGAAAAACACATAACTTGCTCATACTGCAGGAGCTGTAAATGATAAAAGTTATTACAAACCTCTGTAGTAAATAACCAGTAATATTTACCTATAAAAGTTCAATGCAAGCATGTGCTGTCTGCATTACTTTCTACTTCAGTAGTCCTTAAAGCCCTTGACTTACCTGTTGACTCTGAAGGTCTCCAGCAGCCTTTGATGTCATCTGCCCCCAGATTCAAGGTAAACTAGTCTCAGCTATGAAATCTCACCTGGTGGAGTATGACTGGAGTGTGTTTCGCCCTTCCTCACTTAAGCTCTAATGCGAACACACTTCAGTTGGCACTGAAGGGGACAAGCTAAAAAGTTCGCTGATGAATGATAAAAGCTGTGGCACTGCAGACCAGAGAGGAGATATTTCTTTAATTAGCGTGACGATTTTAACAAGTTTGTAATTATACGTGATTTCATCATTAATAAACGGATGATCCTTAAATGTAGGAGCTGATTATTTTTTTCGAAGGATCCTAGCAGAGTATTCGAATCAATTCAAGCGGTTACACTGATGAGGTCCTTAGCGCTGGGGATGGTTTTGAGCACATCTGTGAACAACATTACTGCACAAATCCGTTTATTAAAAACAAATTCGACAATGGAAGGTACATGTGAGCGCTTTGCGGTAACTGTCCTATTAACAGTTACTTTCTACATTTGTCAAACCCCTACGTCTTAGCAGTTTAAATTTTCACAGAAACGCCACATGGAGGTTTGGTTTTCGATGGAAAAGCTTAATATGATGGAACCAACGTGCAGATTAGATTTAATACCAAACATAACTCAGTTCAGTTAAATCTACAGTCACAATTATCGCCTACAAACTGCTGCTGTAATTATTCAGCTTTCTAAGGTCACATACAACATCAGAACACTAATTATTCAAACGTAAAAGTACAAATTAAAAAAAGAAAACGCCTAACTCAGACGTCAAGCATTAAAAATACTACAGCACAATAACAAACTAAAACAATCAGGGGAAAAAAATACGAGTGTAAAAACTGTCCCAAAATAATAAAAACAAAAACAGACGTGGACGTCGACAAATCACGTCCTCCTGTGAGCATCGCAGGGGAACGTAACGCGCTCAGCCACCGACAGGAAGAGGATAGTGTCACGTGCATCAGGAGGCAGCGAGCGGCGACGCAGTGGGACGACGATCCTGAAAAAAGAGCAAATGACACAAATGAACTGTCTGCAACTGTTGACACAAAGCACGTTGTTCCACCTCAAACTATGTTGACTGTTTTCGAGTTCTGCATCTCGAGTTCCGTTCTTCAGTCACAGAGATCCCAGACTGAACAGTCTGTTTTTGACGGATTATGCCACACACTTAAAACTGATAGCAGCTGAAATCCAAATTAGCGCACAGAGGTGCACTACCAACGAATTTACAACTTGTTGAATAGCACTTTTTCCGCATGCTTTTTCAAACCTGCTTTCCCACACAAGATCTCGAGCGTGCAGGACATATCACAAGCTGCCTCTGCCTTTACAGGGACGAATGGTAATTTCAGAAAAGACATGAACACCAGTCTACCTCAGACCTATTCTCACCTTCACATGCCAGGGCCTTGCTTAATAAGCGTAGCGTGCAGGCGGTGGCGGAGGCAGTCGTTCTGCGTAGAGATCCCTGGCACGTGGAACTCCGTATGCCGGGACTCGGGAAACCGGAGAGAGTCGGGAGCGCTCGTAGGAGTAGCCATTACTGGCAGGGGGCATTGGCGTGCTAGGCGCTCTTCTGAGGGGGCTGCGGTCTCGGGCATAGTACGAGGAGGGAGGCGGTGGGAGGGGTCGACGCTCATACGGGTCAAGCGACGAGGTCATAAGACGGTCTCGGACGACGGCTGAGGGGGGAGGGGGAGGAGGAGGGGCGCCAGCACGTTGGTCCTCGTAGGAGGCGATGCCATACGGACGGGCTCTGTATTTCTCATAGTAATCTACCACGCCATACCTGTCCCTCTCACCCTCATAGGGACGGTCAGGATAAACAGCTCGTCTAGGGGGAGGAGGGGGCAGAGGAGGAGCAGGATAACCTGGGGGTATATGGCTGAGGCGACCTCTCAGGTAGCTGGGTGGGGGAGGCTCATGCCTCTCTCCTGGATAGCGAGGGGGCCAATAACCACCCCTGTCTGGGGGAGGAGGGGGGTAGTCATCCCGTTCATCATGTCTGGGACGACTCTTAGAAATCTGGACATGGATGCGTTTGCCTAAATACAGAAGTTAAAAAAATAGAGATAAAGAAATTACAAATTAAATAATTAGATTCAAAATAAGACAACATGTCACAACCTTATCTTTACTTGTTTCACATAATGGCCCTTTCTCACCTTGAAATTCAGTGTTGTCCAGCCCTTTGATGGCATCCATAGCCTCATCAGAGTTGGACATGTGTACAAAAGCAAAATTCTTGACAACTGCACACTCTGTGACTGTGCCGTACTCTTCAAAGAGAGCACGGAGCTCATCATCAGACCCCTTCTCTACATTTGCTACATGCAGTTTGACTGAGCCCTGGTTCTTCCCATGGCTGGCCTCCACATTAATTGGAGTGCCATGAAGCTTGTAGAGGTGCAGACTCTTAATGGCTTTGGTGGCGGCCTTGCGGTCATCCATGTGAACAAAGGCATAGTTCTTGATGATGGCACATTCCGTGACTGTGCCGTACTGTGTAAAAAGCGCCTTGATTTCATCCTGGTCTGCCTCTCGAGGCAGGTTGCCCACAAAAATCTTCACCATTGTTATAGACCTGTTTCAGACAAATATGGAGGGGGAGAAGAGAAGTTAATTAAAATTGATGTCGTTTAAACTTGTGTGCATGGTCTTATACCAAAGTTAAGGATGCCTGATCTTTCGCTCTGTATTCTGTAACATTAGTCCCTGCAGCAAATTAAATGGGCCGTTCAATGCAAAATGGCTGACGTCAGTTTAACCAAAGCAGCAAATCTACTAGCCTTAATTTAACATTTTTTATAAACGTTAACAAACTTATTTTAACACTAAAACGTTTCTATCTGTTATAGGACTGCAGTGTGGGTTATTACCTAAGCCTAAGCAATGATCACTTTTCCTGGATTGGTTTAGCAAAGTTGCTAATGCTAGCTACGGTTAGCTAGCGACGCTATTACACAAAGCACCGCTGTCCATATTAGCACACAAGCTAAGAACGGCAAGCTGGTGGACACATGCGCAAAGATTAACATACATTTTGGACTTTAAAATGCTGTAAAGTTTAAATAGCAAGACAAAGACCTGTATAGTTTGGGTTACCGTTTTGCCGGGTGGCCTCAGCAAGGAATTCAAACCCTTTTCGAGAGCTTTCCTTTTGCCGACTTCCGTTTAGGTTTTGCCTGCCAGTATCTCTTCTTCTTCGTCTGCGTGGCCGGATCACAGGCACACCGCCGCCCACAGGCCAGGAGGATGTACTGTCATATATTTATGGATTATAAACACAAATACTTAGCTACCATATCCACTTTGTTTTGTCTACATAAACGATTTTTTTTTTTTACATTTTTATAGCCTTGCTATTTTTATTACTGTTTATCATATATTGTTTTCCCCAGTTCTGTATGCATGTATGAAAGTTTAAAAGTTTAATAACTCACCCCGTCTACTATCTCTTAACCAACTGCTTGATTCTTGTAGTTATCTAACGCGATAAGGGTGTAATTTAGTAATGACTTATTGTAATCAACAGTCCTGGGTTAATGTGTAAGAGTTCATTTTTTACAACAGGAGACCTTTCTGGGTTGAAAACAAATGTGAAACTACCTTAAAAACACAAGGCGACTTCCCTTCTATTTCACGTTGCATCATCAAGGAATTTTCAGTGACACAATGCCGCGTTCAGGGACACATCGTAAAATTGTAAGTTAGAGAACAGCTATCGATTCATGACATATTTCATCAGAAAAGTCAAAGCTAGCAGTGAGTAAAGACGTTTTTTTGTTTTGTGAGGCTAGTGCCACAAGTAGCACAATTATCTTGAGTAGTCATGCAATATTTTTTTATTATTTGAATAATCTGTTGGTTGTTTTTCCAATAAACAATGAAGCAGTTAAACATCAGATAATGGTGAAATATGTCTATTACAATTTCCCAGAACAAAGGTGGCATCTTCATATTGCTTTTATTGTCCGAATAACAAGCTAAAACACAAATATATTCAGTTTATTAGGATATAAAACACAAAAGAAGCAACAAATACTCGTATTTGCAAAGCATGAACCAGTGGATGTTTGGCATTAAGCTTGATGGATGACATTTCATTTGTAATTTTGTTTATTAATTATTTGCTAATCAACTAACCCATTAATTATTTCAGCACTAAAGTTGAGCCAGTAACCTGCTATGGATTAAATAGTTTCAAATTATTTCTTGGTCTTCCTAGACTGACAGATTGGCTAACATTATTTTTAACGTTTATCTTATTTTTTTCCTTCCAGCTGTTAGACAGAAATCCCATGCTTACTTTCTCTTTCACCACTGCATTATCTCGATGCACGTGAAGGCAGCATTGTTACCACTGGGTTTTGTGAAAGTGACGACGCTGAAGAGAGAACATAACAGTCTGCAGGGAGGAGTGAGGAGGAGTCTTCTATTTTTCACTCTCAGCGCCAGCACCACTAGTTAGTTCCCTCTGTGTTCTTAGAACAAGTTACATCTGATCCAGCTTCTTTGCTTTTGGAGTAAAAGTATCTGTATCTCCAAGTTAAAAACTTCAACATACAGGTAAGACACAGACATTTAACTGCAGGGATTCATGAATTACTTTACTTTTGTTGAGACTTTTTGTTTTGTTTTGTTGGTAAACCACATCTTCATTCATTCAAATTCATAACAGTTGTCTTCTGTTCCAGCAACCTTTCATCATTGAGGGTCAACAGGTCAATTCACCCTCCACTACGTTCACCAGCAGCTTTACTTTGGAGCAGGCCTTGGTTTCATGATGAATGTGTCCCAGAAGATGGAGACAGAGGAGGTTCTGACTTGTCTCCACATCAAGTTTTACCACCCTCAGCAGAGTTGTAAGGGCCTTTACGCATTGCTTCCTCTGGAGAAGAGGAGCGAACACTTAGCAGATGACCCTCTCAGGCTGGGGCGTGACGGCCAGGCCTGCACCTTCGCCCTGGTCGACCCTCGGGTGTCCCGCAAACAGCTGTCCCTCCAAGCCTACCGAGTACCCCACAGCCCAGACATGCTGTTCACCATCCAGAACCTGAGCCAGAGGGGACAACTGTCTGTGAACAGCTCGGCACTGGGCTACCTGGAAAAGATGGACCTCCCGGACAAAGCCCTGATCCGATTCGGAGAGTATGAGATGCTGATCATCTGTGAGTCTGGCGAGTCCAAGGAGAAATTGGAGGTGGAGTTTGAGGTGCTGGCGGTGCCTCCGTCCAGAGAGACATGCACGTGTGTGCCTAGTATGACACCCATCATGGACACAGGCTCATGTGCGATGAGCAGTTTCCCAGCTGAACTCAGAGCACACGACTCCCTGGACATTGATGAGAGTCTGTTTCATTCATGATGAACCACCACTTTTTAATTTGCATTTGAAGGCAGTAAAAACACTGTCTAGTTGTTACATTAGACTGCAAGCAAGCTTAGATAAGATCCCTCGTTGTAATGTGAAATCATAGCATTATTTTGCACCCTATTACTCTTTTTCGTTTCTAGATTTTTAACCTGAACATATTAAAGTGCCTTTTGTTAACATCTTTTTATCTATGTTGTTGTTGTTAAATACAGTATATCAGCCAGAGATTGATAAGCAGTTCAAGAAAACTTTCTCATTTATGGCCGTCATTTACAGCACTTCTGCCTGAACACAAAGCAGAGTTGCTTCGAATCAGTTTGGAAACAGGTTTTTTCAGATGTACTTGAAAAGACAAAAAGACAGAGATAGACAAAAAAAAATGTAAACAAAATGCTCCCTGGATTCCTAATAAGAATCTCTTCTTGCTATCAAATTCTTGGAAACTGGAGGAATTTTACCGCACCTTCGGATTCAAGTATATTGTATTCAAGTATTCCTTCACATAAAGCAAATAAATGTATCATAACAATATGAAAACACTCTTACAAGTAAGGTATCCTGTTTGGGTAGAGTTCAGAAACTTCTATAAGTTCTTAATAGCCCAGTCCAGTTAGAGAATCATAATCTTATTATATTGAACTTACTATCAGGAAATACAAGACAAGCTCCTTATCTACTCATGGAAGCAGCAGAGCGGCCACTGTTATCGTAGTTGTTAACAACAGAAGACTTCAGAAATGATGAGGGCAAGAGTCATAAAAGTTTGACACGTAATCTTCGTCATGCAGGCGGCGGTCGGACCAGTCCAGGAAACCCTGTAAAAACAAACCTAACTCTAACGCCCACCCATGATTTCGAAACTGGAGTCCAGCAAGGAGGGAGGGTGCTTAAAATGAAACCTAATTTGAACTACCAGCAAACAAAACTTGCAAAAAGGGGAAAAGAGAAAATGACACTTCTCACTCTTTGGCAGACTTGAGGCATTTTCTTCAAACTATACCTTGAGTAATTGGCAGATTGCTTTGTCTTCTTCTCCAAGTAGCACAACTATAGTATCTATCCATCTATGGCTGGTTACCTGTCCATGTCCAGGATGTATCCTGCCTCTGACCAAATGCATACTGGGACAAGATCCAACTCCCTACTTAAATACAGAGAGCAAATCTTCAAAAGTAAATATGGGAGGAGGGGTTGATTCTAGTGATCTACTTTAAGTCTGTTAGTCAGATTATCTCACTTATTGACAAAGACAGCATCATGTTAGTCATTGCTGAACATGCACATCTACAAGTTTCATCAGGAAAAAAACATCATTGCTAAATCTTATGATAAATCAAGTGACACTGACTGATAGTCATGAAAATAGTCTGTTACCACCAAGTTCAGACTCTTTTTGTAGGGTATGGCATTACAGCTGATTTTTGAATAGCAGTTTCTCTTAAATCCCACACCTGTACATTCAGGGGAGTCTTTTGTCGCCCATATATTTCAATAATCAACTCAACCTTTACACAGAAAGTGTTAACTAGGACAGAGGTTGTATCAAACTGGGAACACTTTTTTAAGCATCTTAACCAGAGGGAGACTGGAGGGAAAGCAGCCCTGGTAACCCATGGCTGCTTGGAGCTGCAGGATGAATCAAAACAACAGCAACACATCTTTCTAGTCACAATCAGCCACCTGGGGTTAACAGCAGACTCCAACTACTGAAAATGTATTCAGGAACCCTTTATATCAAACGCATCTAACAGATTGTAAGAGTAACCTTGTTATTCAGCATTCCTTTGATAAGGCACAGCAAGACTGAATAAAACAGGACCTCTGTGACATCAATTGAAACTTTGAGAAAAACATCTTTATTTACAAGGGTTTATCGTGTTTAAATGGTGGAAAGAAAACGAAAAAAAACATATTTAAATACATTTTATTAACAAGTGCTACACATATTTGTATGCAACTGTCGATATACAGTAACCTAAAACAAAAAATAAAACAAAAGATTTAAAAGCTGTGTGTAAAAGGTCACGCAATGGTTACAAGTACACTGTTATTGTCATATGAACTTTCCCAAATCCTTTCCCATCCAGTCACAACTGGAACACTATATGGTTTAAACCAAAACTCCATTTCATCAATTAGGTAGAGAGGGCTGTTCAGAGGACCCTTGTAGGTGGGATATGTCTTGAGTAATTAAGAATAAATTCAAAATGGGACCTGTAGGATTGATGTGAATTTTTCTATAAAACATCATCTATTATTACATTATTATATCCATTACAAAGATGTAACCATGCAGGTTTTCTGAGGACTGGACATTCACTCCAGCACACCAACCAATGGACCACACTTTCACTGAAGGATCACATCCACTTCCTGTAAAAACAACAGACACTTCACAATGAAGTTCACAAAACACTTGTTTATTTTGTGAGCTGTGAATGAACTCATAGTGCATTACCTTTAACTACAAGACTGTCTGATCCCATCTTTTTTCAGCTTGAAATGTTCAGAGACCCCAAACTCTTGTGAATTCACTTCAAGATGGATTACATCTGCCAGAGCAGAGACAGGCCTGCAGACAAAGAGACGGGGTCAGTGATCCCACTTTTCATCACACTTGAGATCAAACCCTTTGAACATTTGTCCTTTACCGTATACTAGGAGGCATTGCCAAATTTTAATATGAAAATAAGAACAAACTACACTACTGAACAAAATAACACCTTTTTCAAATGCTCAAGGAAAAAGTTAATGAAAAAAAAGCAGTGAACAAAAATACTTTTACATACTTTTGACTAAATGAGGTCTTTGTGTGAATATACATTAAAACATTTGGGCAAAATGCTAATTGAAAGCCTTCCTTAAAAATTTCAACACTTCAACATTCTTTTTTTTTTAAATTGTAGTATGAATGCAACAACACAAGAGGGAGCTAAAGCTATTGCATGAGAAAGAGTTGCTCTCCAGTAAAGTGTAAACAGTACCTACCTCTTTCCTCTTTCCTACAGGATGCTGCTCATCTTCCGAGGACGACTTACCATGACCTGGCATCGCCTGCATAGAGTCTAACAACCTACAAAGAGCACAAATACTAAGAATACCAAGACTGCATGCAATTTGTGGTCCAAATGATAATATCAATGTTGAGAGTTAAGACAATAATGGGAAGTATGACTAATGTCATGTGAACTCAATGACACAAAAATGAAGAATGCAAATCAAGACTATAGAACAATTGTCGCAAGACAACAGAATCATGGGCCATTGCAAAGCTAATTTTTGTTCTACCTTTAGAAAAACCACTAACTGGCTCGACACAAGGTAGGCAATGGACAAAGTTGTTTTTTTTAAGGAAAGATGCAGCTCACTGTGTGCCCAGGACAACTCGTAGGAGCGGAAGGACGTAGTGTAACATCGCATTTAGGCACAGAAGAGGAACAGAGGAAACATAAGTTAGAGTAAATTTGTTTGGCTGTTGTTTTAATCACTCTTGGACTTGTAGACAGCTATTAAGCTATTAAGTCACACTCAAAATCCACTTTTTGTTCATGTGTAAGTTTGCATAAATCTATTTTACACTGACAACGACGAAAGCGAATACGAGGGAACAGCCACTCAAAAATTCTCATCTCTTTCTCCCTTCATTTTGCGTCGCAAGCCTGGTTCCTCAGGTGAACATCAACACAAGATTCTAATGGAAAGCAGATTGGGTGATGCTTCACAGACAACGAACGAGTCTGGCGTGTTTTTCTAATTTTCACTGGAGATGAACGGGGCTCAGAAAACATCACCTACCATGTGTCAAGCTGATGACTCTGAAGGGTTTAAAGAATGAAACTGAAAGCGTGTAAAAGGTTAAACGCCTGGGTATGACTACATCTATCTGGTCTGGTGAGTAATGTCTGTCTGCAAAGCCATTAGACTAATAGGCCTATCCAACGAGGAATAATTTCACAGTTAAAATGTCGGTTTTGGTTTGATTTGTTTATTAAAAGCCTTCAAATGAAAAGCAACTTGTGAAGTAAATAAATCATACATAACGATCCTATAGATTCTGTTTTCGCAAGAAAAGATAACAAAGGGTAAAAAGAACAAAACCACACTGGAACTTTTGATTTGTCATGCCAACATGTGTCGCAAATCTTAAGAGATTACTGTACAATCTGCCACACCAATTATCATATTAAAGCACCTCTACACTGAATTCTTGTAACTTATATGTGAGAATTTTGTCATCAACCAACAATGTAAACACAAGAACTTTGTTTACAAAGACGACATAATTTCATTTAAATGACTTCCCTTGCTATGAAATTATGTTTCCCAGAGGCCTTATCCATTTAGAGATTGAAGAGCAGAGTGTATTTGGCCATTGACAGTTCTGCGTCACACTGAAATAGACTAATCACCTAAGCCAGCATCCTATTCTGCAAAACATTTTAAGGATTTGAACAGTAAAACAAGCAGAGGAACAGAAAAGGCATAAACAGCTCAGAAGAATACGTGAACTGTAGACATGGTATCGTATTTTTTTTACGGGTACGGGGCTGTCCGCAATACAGAATCTTCCAGAAAGTCACAGGCGAACGCAACGCAATCCGCCATAGACGAGGGGGATGCATAGCGCCACGTGCATCAGCAGACAACGACGATCTTGTATATTCTAAACCTGGAAAGAGAGCACACCACACATGTCAAGGAGTACTCAGGATTCGCGCAAGACTGATCTTTGATGCCAAAGCAGCAAGATTTTAGGATTCTATCAGCAATGGTTAATTGTTGTATATATTGATCTCTTGGTTGGATAAGATCTGCAGGAATTAAGAGCTCTGGCTGATGGTGATGGTTTAATGTGTGATTGTACCTCAAGTGATAGATACAGCTCTCAAAACTAATTTCGGTATATATTTTATTATATTTTATCAAATTTTCCCAATCATGCCTACTTCTTATCAATGTGATTTATGATGACATGAAACACGCACTCTCTGTTCTCACCTTGTATTACACTCTCATGGGCCTAATAGCCTGCATATCGAGGTGGTGGTGGTGGCAGCGCCACTCCCTCTGAGAAGGCATCCCTGGGGCGGGGAGCTGCATACATCGGAGGCTTGGACAGTGGGGAGAGCCGGGACCTCTCGTAGGGGTACCCGTTACCAGCTGATGGAGCAGGTTGAGGGGGGGCTCGTCTGATGGGGCTTCGGTCCCTGATCATGGAGGACGGAGGAGGAGGGGGGAGCAGACGGCGCTCATATGGGTCAAGGTGCCCCATTCCGAGACGTTCTCTAACCAGTGCCGAGGGGGGCGGCGGAGGAGGGGGAATGGCACTGGAACGCCTGTCGTCGTAGCCTGCTGTGTTGTAAGGACGAACTCTGAATTTTTCATAATAATCGACCACGCCATAGCCATCTCGCTCGCCATAACCACGCTCGGGGTAAGCTGCTCGTCTCGGGGGAGGAGGCGACGGAGGTGGAGGAGGATAAGCAGGCATGCGGCCTCTGTAGGGAGGCTCGGGCCTCTCCATCGGGTAGCGAGGAGGATAATAGCCTCCTCTGCCTGGAGGAGGTGGATAGTCCTCTTCCTCTGGTGCCCCTCTAGGTCTGCTTTTTGATATCTGTACATGTATGCGCTTTCCTGAGAGAGAGAAAAACATGGTCCCTCAAATCGAAAAGGCTGAGGAGGAACAGTATGGAAACCCCAATAACTTCCTTTCATTCATAGAGCTGAGTGTCAAATTTAGTTACCTTGAAACTCTGCATTATCCAGGCCCTGTATGGCATCCATGGCTTCTTCAGAATTGGGCATGTGCACAAAGGCAAAGTTCTTGACAATGGAACACTCTGTGACTGTGCCGTACTCTTCAAACAGCTCACGAAGCTCTTTATCGAAGCCCCTTTCTACATTGGCTATGTGGAGCTTCACAGGACCCTGGTTCTTCCCTCTGCTGAGCTCCACATTGATGGGCCTGCCATTCAGCTTGTAGAGATGGAGCTCACGGATGGCTTTGGTTGCCGACTTGCGGTCTTCCATATGGACAAAAGCATAGTTTTTGTACTTGGCACATTCTGTCACAGTGCCATACTGAGTAAACAGAGCTTCCACTTCTTCTTTCCCAGCGTGCTGAGACAGGTTTCCGATGAAGATCTTCACCATTGTTGCTCCAGTGTGCTTCTCTGGAAGGGGTAAAGAGCCACCATGTAGTGACAGAAAGTAACCAGCGAGAGAGCAAATGTTGAATGTATAACGTCATTAGCAGGAAATAGAAAGCTTGTAATCGAGGCGGGGGTAGGCTTGAAGAGCAGAGCTGTAATCAAATCTGTCACCAAGTGGCACGGTTACCTTTACTCTTATTAACCTTTAAGCTGTTTGTACTTTGAAAACTATACGACTTCAAAATACATCCGACTTTTAAAAAAGTCCAAGAAGTTTCCGTGTTTTCACTTCCTGGTCAGAGAGCTGCTAAACAGGACAGGCTCGTTTCATTTGAACAGTTGCTATTAGCAAGCTAACATCAGCTACCTGGTGTTAGCCATTTTGTCTTATCAAATAAAAGTCAGTTCGGCCACTGACGTTGTATGCATTTACGCTTAAAGGCGTGTGCAAACTACGGCGATAATGAAAGGAACAGAATTGAGTAGAGGAAAACAAAAAAACGACTAAACTCACAGCTTGTTATCAGCGCAACAGCGAACTCTTCTTCTTCTTCTGCTTCTTCTTCTGCTTCTTCTTCTGCTTCTTCTACACGGTACAACTGCGTACTGCTGCCCCACTAGATACCAAGCAGGTCCTACAGGACACGCCTACTACGTGACACACCCTCCAAAAGGTCGCAGTTTGGATACATTTGGTCACCAAAACTACTTTAGGTTTACGAACAAAAAGTAGTTGGTTAGGTTTATGTAAAGGTCATGGTTTGGGTTAAAAAATAATATATATATTTTATAATTATATGGGTTTTTTAAAAAACCTCTTCAGTATTAAGCTGCACATGGAAATCATTTTAAAGCTGAAGTAAACTCTTGCAATGGGTTCTCAGACAGACTAATTACCAGAGGCTGCAGACCATAATCAAATCTAATTTTCTGAACGTTGGCCGAGGATCACAGTGTAAGGGAGCAGGCTGTTTGTAAGGGTGAAGCTGTGCTTTGTCCAAGAGTGGCAACAATGAAAGCTGTACCAAAACATAATGAGGGTGAAAATGATCTATATTTTATCTTTCAAGTCAGGTTTCTGCAGCTTTATGCAGTTTTATGCCCAAAATACAGTAGAACTACAGTATATTTCTGCTCAACTGGGATTCCATTGAAATACAACTATTCAACATTCAAGGAATATAATATGCATGATGAACTGACACTGATAAGTTCATCAAGTGCAGTAAGATGTTAAATGACAGACACAAAAAGTCCTATATTATTGATACTGTCAGTCAAAATAAATGTGAATAAATTACCTGTACATGAAGAGGGGGTAAAAATCACAGCAAACAACATACCTGCTTGTTCCTGGAGTAGTCAGTCAATTTCTGGATTCCTTTCTGGTTTGGACATGAGACAATATTCAGCAAACCAGACTCACATAGACATGAATTATGCATGAACAGTTAGGTAATGCTACTAATTAGATATGTGCTCAAACACTGTTTGCTGTCTGGAGACCTGGGAGGCAGGATTCTGGGAGGAACAGGACGCCTGGGATCCAATGAGTCCCAAAAACAAAAACTGTTTTTAAAAGGACATATTTTCCAGCAGTTCATCCACCAAGTCTAGTGGATCTAACTACAGCATCAAATGTCCAGCAGAGGGAGACACACGCTTACAGAAGCTAAGTCACAGAGAGGGGGATAATGGAGTTTCTCTCCTGCAGCATCCTACTAAATTATTTACAAATCAGCACATTAACATTTTCAAGTTTCAACTTCATCTCCAGCCCCCCAGTAACTTTTCAGAAAATAATACTACCATTTGCCATCTAGACCCCGAGTGAGTGGCCATGTGTCTCATGAATCAACAACCCATCACAAAATGAGTCTCAATGTTTCACCAAGCTATAAAACATTTGTAGGTAAACCAAAGTCACCTATATGTTTTGGTTCACAAGATTCAATTTGAATGACTTTGTCATAGTTTCTTGTATTGGAACCAATCTAAATGAATAGAAACACAAATGATCTAATAGCTTTTATCTCCTTTAAATATTTGGTAACCTTGGGCATCAGATACGGCCTTGAATCTGTGTGGATAGATCTTCATCAGTTTTAAACATTGGGAGACTGCACTCTTCCTCCTATTCTTCTGTGCAAAACCTCTGAAAGTGTTTCATGGGCACCAGGTTCCTGCCACAAATCCCAGATTAGATTCATTTGGAGATTCCATCATCATTTTGAAGCCATTGTGGTCTATCTCTGGCTTTCTATTTGAGTCTTGCTAGAAAATAAACATTTAACCCTTTAACTGTCTGGTGGTTCTTGAAGACTGCATCAGGTTTTCCTCCAAGGTTTCCCGGTGTTTTGCTGCATTCATGCCCCCTCTGTTTTCACAGGCTGCAGGATGCGTCCTCACAGCATGACGCTGCACCCACCATGCTTCATGGTGAGGGTAGTGTGTTTCTGATGATGTGCTGCCTTTAGTTTAGTAACACAGTACTTGATATGATGGCCAAAAAGCACAAGTTTGTTCTCATCAAGCCACAGGACACTAATCTACTTTGGCTCATTACAAATGCTTTCTGACTAACCCCAGATGTTATATGACTTTTTCACAGTAGCAAGTAGCTTGACACGCTGCCATAGAGCTGATAAAGATGACTGCAGCACCCAGCCAACACTTGCTGTATGCAGTGTCTCAGCCATGCAGCTGTGGAGCATCAGGCCTCTTGTTGGTCTCCCTTCCTACTGCCCTTCTCCTAGTATATTCTAGTATAATACTCCTGATTGGAACATTTTTACAGATTTATTTATAACAGAGGTTTTCAAAGTGGGAGGCAAACGGTTTCAGGGGAGACTTTATGAATGGTTATTATATTAGTTATCAAAAGGAGATCACATAGAATAGACTAAATGTGTGTGTTTTGGTTAAAGAGATAGTTCGGAGATACAGTAGTTTGGGGAGATTTTACTGTTTTTCCCACTTTCTCTGAGTCAGAAATGTATTTGTGTAGTCTAGTTATGTCAAACAGCAATATAGGTTATATTGGCTCAATTGTTGTGTGTCTGTGGGATCAAATAACAATCGTGATCCCAAAGGCATCCAGGAAGTGAGTGAAACTAAGCAAATAAAGCTTTGTGTGAGGGGTGGCCGACGGTCTCAGACTTTAAAAACCCCTGGTTTAGAATGTTCCTTTATTACTTTTTGCCTGGTAATATTTTTCCTCTGGCATTTACTTCTGTCAAAAATGTAACTACATTTTGTAAAAATGAATAAAACATAAAAGTCCAAGGGGAAGCAAATACTCATGAGGGGCGGGCCATGTGCCTCATCATTCATAGGGTGATACAATCACTAAAGCGGAAAACATCCAGTCCAGTGTCTTTGTGTCTGTCGAGACAGCATCACCAACCTGCTGAGTCACCCTACTTTGCAAAGTACCCGATTCATATCAAAGGTAGAATTACATCACAAACGTAACAGTAAGTTTTATTAGAGCAGCTGAAGTGTAAGACTGAAAGCGTAAAAGGAAACCTGTCTGTTCAACCACAGAAGATGAAAAACCAGATTTTAGCAAAGGCCTATTCACGGCTAGAATTGAGGCAAAGCACCACCAAATGCTAAAAATGATAATAATAGCTGGACTTCACTGATGTGTGTATAAACTCAAAATTAGGATTGCTTAAAATAACTTGAGACAAATTTAACACCAGTGATGCAGTTTTATCTTCCATTTGTTTTTCCATTTTGAATTGCTTAGATGAGGGCAGTATAATATATAGCCAAGTGCCTCAATTATATTAACCCTGCAGAAGCATCACTTGACATTTTGGCTGCTGTGTGAATTTGGGCAAATGTTAAAAAGAATGAACTGTTCAGAAAAAATGTATACCAAACAATGAAAAGTCCTTTATTGCCATCAGAACATGAGTGAGAAAACCAGAGACAAAATCTGACAGAGTGGAGTCGACTGTACAACCAGCATCCACACAGACACACGCACACTCTCTCTCTCTCTCACACACACACACACAGCAGCCAGCAGTCTTTCAACAGGACGTGAGGGGTACAGATACGTAAGGAAATACAGTACTCACACAATGAGGTATAAAGGTAAACACAAACATACCAGATAGGGCTTCGTCCTCCACTCACACACATGCAACTGAACCAAGGTACAAATACTCAAGTGCTCGGTCATTCTTTAAAAACACAACATACAGGTGAGCAGAAATGTATAAGAGCAGCATCTGGGTCATCTCGATTCAACCACACTCCCATTCATCTGTCTCTCAAAACCTTTGGTCATGTGGACGCTTGCTTGTCATGCACAATGTTGCCCTTGTAATTTAATACTTTGTGAGACTCGGAAACTTGTGAGGGAAGGAATGGGTCCCTTCCTGACTCGCATCCACCGACAGAAACTGGGACCTTCTGGGCAGATGAGCGGGGTGGGAAATGTTTCTTTTAAAGTCACAAATAGTTTCTCTCTCTTCAAGGTAGAGTTTCTACGTTAGTTGGACATTCAATGTGTACATTAGCAGCAATTCTAGTGAATGAAACAATGGCTTTGTAAGTCAGATTAATAACACCCTTTCCTCATGCACAGGACAGGCACCACCTACTACTCATTAACTAAATGCCATGCAAGTTAGAAAAATAGACTGCAAACTCACAAGACAGAGAAATCAAAGTTCATCTCCAGAGAAGAGGTTGATTTCACTTCAATTTTTTATTTCATATTTTCTAAGATGTGGAAATAGCAACAAAAAAAACTTGAGAGCGGTAACCAAGACATCAGTAACAACATGAGCAGAGAGCCACTGAGGTTTTGAGTCCCTCTCTTACTCCATTTGCTAACCCAAACTGCCAGGTACAAGACAGACACTTTGTTTACAGTTTTCTGCTGCGGTCCTCTACTTTGGCGACCACGCCGACTTACACGCGCCTGCTGTGTATGCCTATTGTGTGTGTACCTGTAAGCGTGGGCCTGTGTGTCATGTGGCTCTCATGTCATTTGAAGCTGTCCCAATCCCACAGTCTCCAGGCCCTCCCCCACTAGCAGCACTTGTCCCAGAAAGGTGGTCGCCCTCGTGTGCATCCGGAGCTGTGCGCTGCAGTGGTTTATCAAGACACTAGTGTGGCTGGAAGCTAGCACCGCCGCCCCCTCCGACACAAGAGAAAGAGGCACGGTATAGTTCTCTTATAGTCTAAATCTATAGTTCAAGTCTGCCGTCTGTCTGGTCTCAGCCTGTCCTGTTTACAAGGCTGTATGGGTGCCACCCTGGACCCTCAAAGGACCTAAAACAGGTGAGAGGAGGAAGTGACACATCACCTGACCCCACCCCTGCCTCCCCCCACTCAGGCCTGTTGATAAATAGAGATGCCTCACCGTGCGACCCACCCAGGGCTGCATTGCGTTTTGTTACCTCACCCCTCCCAGTTTAGTTTTGTGGTTGCCAAATATCTCAACTGTGCACACACAAACACACACATACGCGCGTACACGCACGCACTGACCCCGACGCTGTCCATTCTACTCGGAATGAGGACAAGCGCCTTGAATTTCGTGTTTGGCACCAGACTTTTTTCCTCACGTTGGCCAGCCACTCCCTCCTTTTCTGGATACTCTTTTCACTCATTTTACTCATCACTCCCTCACAGGTCTGTTCTCTTCTTGGAACCAAAAAAAAAAAAAAGAAAAGAAAAAAAAAAAACTGGAAGAAAAACCTCTCCCTCTTTTCTTCCTCTTGGGAAACAAAAACAAACTTAATGGAAAAACTCAAGTTTTTTTTATTATTTTTTTTTCAAATTCAAGGCACAATGTCTATCAATATTCCAATCTTTCTGTCTGTCTCCACTCCCAGGTACAGTGTGCGAACGTCGCGTCACATAAGCTATTGGACTGTCTGCTTGTACGCCACTCCCTACAGCTTACATCTCTCTTGTCTGTACTTTTAACACTGTTAAGAGAAGCGTCTGTTTTGGTTGAGAGAGCGACCGCCAAGTCCAAACCAGTGATAAACAATGAACAAAATTAACATAACAAAAAAGACACAAATAAAGACAACCGTTTCAAAAACAACAAAAAAAAGTCTCGTCCTGTTTCTCGTATTTCAGTATTTTAAAAATCAAGTCATATCCACCAGCTCTTTTTTGGCAAGCTAGTTGTTTTTTTTAAATAAGCACTAAGTACTGATAGATAGGATAGCATACACCGTTAACGTGTGTTTTTAAGTAGATGCGTTTGTCGTTTTTTTGTACTTTTTCACTCTCATAGTATGAATTCAGGTATTTTGTCAGGTACTTTTCACTCATCTGTTTAAGGTTTAAGTTAATGCAAGCAGGGACAGAGTTTGCCATGGAGTCTTGCTCTAGACTTGGGTTCGCGAGGGGCAGGGCCGTCTCTTTACGAGACCCCATTGACCAAGGTCAGGGTCTCGCTGGGCGAGGTCATGCCTTTGCTGGGGGAACGCTTGGAGGGCGTTCGCTCAGGCTTCTGGGCGCTGGTCCCGTTCTCCTGCGGGTACAAAAAGACGGAAAAGGTGAGAACGGTCCAACAATCTTTATGTCAATAAAACTAAGGCAGAAGTCAGTGTGTGCATTTTTGCCTGTACCTTGGGCTCCGGGCCAGTGTGGTTTTCCTTCTGGGGCAGGTTCTGTCTGCTCTGGGACTCAGCACGGGAAATGTAGTCAGCAACAGTCACTGGAAACAATGAAATCTGTGAGCTAGAACAATTGCTGGGGGCTACACAGAGTGTAGATACAGATTCAAAATGCCCTGGTGCTCCTTTAAGGAAGCAATAAAAAACAAGCAATAAATACCAAAGGCAATCAAGCTGTCCAGAGGAAAGCAGTATAAAAGCAAATGATCAAAGCTTTTATTGATACAGCATATTCTGTTTGTTCTGAAAAGGACAATGTTAACTAGTAAAACAGGATGACTCACCGTTCTCACCTGGCTGTCTGTCACGGCTGGTTGAACCTCCCTCTGGGCGGTTGCCACGGTTACGACGGCGGCGACTTCGGTTGCGGCGTTGAGGTCGGGCTTCCTCATCTTAGAGTCAAATGAGAAAATATCGTTTACAGTCTCTGGTATTGACACAGCTGGTTTTGAAATTTACAATGTGCTGGTGCATTCCTCCTTCGAGCCATGGCAACAATTTACTTTTTCACAAATGATAATGCAACGGTTATGAAAATACAACACTGAAGTTCTCACCCAGTCCATTCTCGCTGGGGCCAGCCTGGTTGTCCGACTCTGCAGCAGCGTCCATTACGCTGGGCTCCTGGTCGTTGCGGCGGCGGCGGGAGCGTCTGCGGCGGTCTCCTCCCATGCCTTCATTGAGGTCTGCATCAGCCAGCTCTCCCTCACCCTCCAGCAGGGAGTATGGGTTACTGTCTGGGTCCCTCAGCACTGGATATGCCACAGAAAATTAGCATTGCAACTACACTTGCCTAATTCTCTCCCATTTTTATTGGTTCTAGTTTCAACACAAAGACTTAAAAACTTAAGGTAATACTAGTACAAAATTAATGAAACAGGCTGTGAGAAATCTTTGACATGCTATCACTGTAATGACTATTTGGAAAAGCGCCCCAAAGGCCAAGGCTAAAATGTTCACTCAAAATATGGCCAAAAAGTGGGTATTGTCTGTTGGTATCCTGAACATGGGCTTTAATTACCTGAGCTGATGGAATTGGAAGGCTTGGACCCTGGTCCTCCACGGCCTCGTCCTGAGTTAGAGCCTCGGCCCCTGCCGCCCCTTCGGGAGCCTCTCTCATCTCCACCTATGCCACGGGGCCGCTGGTCTCGTTCGTTAACATCCTCCGACTCAGAAGCATTGGACAGTTCAGAGTTTGTGCCTGGATCAAGCAGAGACAAATCATGTAAAAACAAACATAAGCATATGAATTTCTAAATGACAAAACCTTCCATTTTCTATATTGCTCTGAAATGTGTCAAAATGAAATTATGCTTCAGCTCCTTCATTCTCACCATATCCAGAGTACTGGCTGTTGGAGGCCCTGCGCCCTCTGCCGCGGCCCCCATAGGTGCGAGAGGTGTGGAGTGAGTTGCTGCTGTCATCTGTCAAGTAGCCTTTCTCCCGGTCAACACCAGGGCCCCCTGTTCGACTAGGAGGTGCGCGGTACCCAACCCCGATCTGACGGAGCTGCTCGTCAATCTGGAGACGCTCTAGGCGCAGCTGTTCCACTTCCTACAGGACAGGGAAAGGGAGATATAAATATCACTGCCTGTGAAAATAAATAATAAATAAATAAATGGGAAAAACTACCTGCATAAATAGCCTAAAAAAATAACGTATCAAAATAAAGCTAGGTATCACTGCATCTTATCCAAATTAAATGAAATATAAGATCCCTGAGCCATCCAGCATGACAAAGTGACCAGGGCTCCTTCCAGTTTGACTAAATAATGCAATGTCCCAAAAGTGTTTGGGTGCTGCCATTGTATGCAGATCCTCTGACCTTGTTTAACTACAAACAAAGCATGCATGCTCATCAGATGATCCACATGTGTAGGGACAAATACGGATTGCGATGGCTTCACGCAATGAAATAGGGTTGATAAAAAAATGATTATAAGTCATCGACTTCAATTGTTATACTACAGACACGTTTGTTCCTCCTTTTAAATACCACACACAGACTCTGCTGCAGTAAGCTGGGATCAAGCCATGGCCTTAAAACCTCAGCTGTGGGCCTGGGCGGGTTTTGTTCTTGTTATTAAGTCCATCACTCTACCACTAAGTGGCAGTAATGTGTAAAGTTCAGCATTTTAAACAGATAGGCTGTTGGTGAATTCAACCCCACAAAAAATCCTGAACATGGCCATTTTGACAGAACACCCACCAATTTTCAGCACTGGGTAATGGCTGTATTAGTTTGTAGGGATCAAGGTTAGGATAAGTAGCTAAATCTGTCAACACAACCATTACCCCACTGCTATCTTTGAAGACTCCTGTCTTTTTCAAACCCTAACAAAATTTAAAATGAGGAAAAGGCATGATCAGAAACAGCTGAATTTTTGGCTTCAGTTAAGTGAATTTGAAAGCACACTGGAGATGGAAACTATCCCCTTGATCTTTATCTTCTCTTTGGTTCTCTTTGGACAGAGACAAAGTGTGTGGTAAAAGGATAGCCGAAAGAGCTCCACAGTGTGTTTGCTTGCTCAGATGTTCTCAGGCCCTTTGATTCACAGATGCCAAACTGCATTAGCCCATTTGGTTGTTAACATTTGTCACAGACACCCTAATAATGGGAAAAGCAGTTGTTGACAGGAGAAACTAATAATGACCACAATTCTCCGACCACGTAATATTATTTTGCTAGCAATCCCCTGGACAACCATATCACCCCTGTGACAACAATGCTCTCACTCACAGCACTCCACAAACATAAAGTTATAACCAGGAAAAAGTTAAATGTTATCAGTTTATTGTGTTTGCTGACACTTTAATGACACCTTTTAAAAAACTACTGTCTTTTGGAAGTATCACGACTTTTTCAGCTGAGCCACATATGCCATCTTCATAGACGAGGGGGTTGGGCGTTGACGTCTAATAGCAGCAGTGCAATGACAGCAGTTTCTATGGTGGTTTAGTGGCGGGTGCTTTGGAGGAGGGGGTCTCACTTCATAGTGTGACAGCTGCCTCCACCAACGACAGCTGAACCTCAAGGGAGGTGTGAAGGAAGTGAGGCAGGGAGGGGGTTCTTTATTTTTGGAAGCTGAGGGTCCAGATAGCTGGTAATCTAAACTCCAGTGTACCCTTCACCCCATCCCAGAGAGATGAGCTATTTATAAAAGCACATGAGGTAAGGGCAAAATGAGGTGCTCTCAGCAGCTTCCTCATGTGGTTCTGGGCAGGAAGGAGACAGGTGACCAATATGAAATGACCCTGCACATACGCCCACACTTCCTAACAGGACCTCGTGCCCTACCCCACATGTCACATAAAGGACCTACGCTTCTAAGAAACATATTTCCTCTAAGTGTCAAGATACACATAATAGATTCAAATTCGAAGAAAAACAGAAGACAGAAATGCTGTAAGCACGCAGGGCAGATTTTATCTGAAGTTTTTTGAGTGACAGGAACAGAGAAAAGGTTAGTGTCGCCATCTACTGGTGAACATAGAGGATTGACTAACCTGGAGATAGGACACATGGTACTCCAACAGAGCCTGAGCATTGCTGATGTTCTCTTTGGTTCCCACAAACACGAAGGGAACCATGCCCTGATAAAACACATAAAGGGGAGATGAAGAGTTGAGTCTTTTTATAAGGAAACAGAATATCATCACGTTAAATACTGAGCCCCATTGTTGAGGAGATATCACTAACTTGAAAACAGCTCAGACCTTAATCAAAAATCACATTTTAAGTGGTGAATTACATACCATTTTTGGAATGACTGGTATGCTTAAAAAATATATATATATCATACGAAGCACACTCAACAGAAACCCATCAGAGACAACAGACTGGTAAGTACCCACACATGCCCAACATAACTGACATATGCTGTGCAGTGGGCTGTGTGTATTGAAAGCCATGAAAACATAAATGCTAGTGACGAAACAAAAGAGACAAAGCAGCAGAATGGAACAGTGTCAAAGCAGACAGCACATGGGACGTCTACACTGCTGCAACTAATTTTTTTGCTTTTCGGAAAGGGGGGTGGGGGGTATAGGGGACTGGGAGACAAGTCGAACGGTCCATTCACCTCTTTGCTGCTGGCAGTGTCGTCCCTGCCTGCCCCCTGCCTGCCTACCTCCTCCCGGGGAAGCTTTTTGTCGTTGTCTCCTTCAATCCTGACACGGACCACTCCTGACTTGTCCACAATCTCCTGGATGACTTTCCCACTCTTGCCAATGACTTTGCCTGCGCAAGAGAGAGAAAGAGAAAGAAGGGGGGAAAAAAGAAGGTTAAAAGAATGCCATGATAATAAAGGTGTATATACTGAATGTGTAGTAGTGTGTAGTTGGATGTTGTCAGCAACAAAATGAGCTCCCTCAGGAATGTTATGCAGCTCACTCACCTACAAGGTTCCTGGGTACCTGAAAGTAGTCTTCTTTGAACTCAAGATACTCTCTAGCCTGTTTTACTGCCTCTGGGGTCTGTAATGCAACACAAACATTAGAGCAAATTATGCTACAGTGTATCTATCCATATATAGTGGGACAAGAACCAACATAGCCAGGACATATAACGGCACATAAGCTCATTAGCAGCATACCTCTCCATAGATCCTGAATGTGCAGCTTTCTTCCTCCAGCTCGATAGCTGTGACACCGGGCACCTTCCTTGCCTGTTGGATGTTGGCACCATGGGAGCCGATGGCGAGACCCATCAGGTCCTCCCTGACCTTCACCTCCTCCTGGTATGCTGATGCTAACTGCTTACTTGTCTAGGAGGGGAAACACATAGGTGGTTTGTGTGCAAATGTGTAAACTAAAATGGTTGACTTTAATTTCTCAGTGACAAAATATCCACGTGAAAAGGTAAAATTAAGTGTATTTCACAGGGTGTGTACATGTGTAATGTCAAAAGAGTATGTTTACCTCCAAATGTTTAGTCGCTTCTTCGTTGCGGGACATTAGCATAAGTTTGGTACGGATACTGCGGAAATGCATGTCACTCAGAAGAGTTGCACGCTTTACTGTGGTTTCGTTTGTAGACTGTGAAGATAACAGGAGGGCTCAAGTTAAAAATTTATCAACTGTTTAGTCAGTACTTGTGGAAATATAGTATTAGAGGAGTCTATAATGACCACTGACAACATTTTTAAAAATGTGGATTCAGAATATTGTCATTGTTTTTGATTTGTCAACAAAATATCACCTAAGAAAGACAGGAAGAGGAAGTGAGATATGTGGCATGAGCTAGATTCCAATCTACACTGAACAATATCTTAGGAATGAATCTAAGGAATAACCAGAAAATCCCTGGCATGCAGTTCACTGAAACCTTTCAGATTTTTATGTGAGTTACTACAGCTGTCTTGCATTATTTCCCCATTTGTAGAGACAGTATTTAACACAGCCATTCACTTGTTCATGAGGTGAGACCCAGCCCAAGTGTGAGTACTAACCAGCACAATGAGTTCATGTGTTTGGGCACTGTAGAAGATGCAGTTGGCTCCAATAGCTTTCCTGAAGTCTTTGTGAATGTTGTCATTTGCACAGCTGTCGATAAAAAAACAATCCACAGGAGAGTCAGCATCGTTATTCATTTGGCAGCAGTGAGCAGCTATAATATCAGCAATCTCTGAGACAACTTGTGATGGAAGAACATTCAAAGAAAGGTGTTCAGACATGTAAAAGCATCCATTCATATAACCAAGTAAATCTCAATTCGTCATTTACTGTTTTTTACTACAATTTCTCTGGCACTGCCCAACGCCCAGATCTTAAGCTTGATGCAATGCTTATGTTAATTTACATAAATCTATTGACAGGATGTAAATTTGACGATGTAAAGACACTCACATGTCCCTCAGGTCCTCTGGGACAAGGATGGGGACCTTGTGGAAGGAGTTTCGAGAGGAAGGGCTGTTGGGGTTGAGGGGCCTGATGCGCTCTGATGTGACAATCTCGTTGTATGTTGCGTCACATGCTGCGTATTCAATCACATAGAACTGAAAAAGCCCAAGACATACAGATTTTTAATAATGTAGCCAGACACATGAGGTTGACTAATGTCAACAAAAAAAACACCATCATGCAATAATATATAAAAACATATATACAGAGCAGAACCACATTATTCAACCAATATGAAATTCTGAATGACCTGTCAAATTAAAAATTCTTTTATTTTCACTCTCAAATTAAGACGTTATACTTTGTGTAAAAATGATCCTTTACTTCATGATGCTACATTACACCCCTTTCTCGGTTTCTGAAACAAAGAAGGTGTACCAGAGTGAGAAGAACAGAACAATGAAAAAATGTAGAGGAAGAAAAGGGGGAACAATGAGAGAGTGAGCCAGTGAGATGAACACTGCACACTCCATGCTCAAAGGACCGAATTAAAGCCATCAGTCAATGCTAGACATTACTGCAGGCTCTTATCAGACTGCTCCAAATAACAGCACTACACCAGCAGCAACTCCCCTGGCACAGGAGCACTACAAAGCTGTCCTTTCCATATCCCACTGACCCACTATTCAACCTGCAGTTTGTACTGGTGACTAAGAGCCAGCTCTGGTTGAAATTATCAGAAAAAAAAAAAAAAAAAATACATCAAAAAAGCCAACCATGCCTGTTAGACTGAGCTTGGTGTTAATACATTTTGACACAACAAGTCAGCGTGAAGAAAAAGCACAGGGTGTATGAGAAATATAATTTCAAGATACATCAGACCGCATACTGACTCTTTGAACTCATTACACAGCAGTAATTATTTTACTACAGGCCTCTATTCATTCTACTTACAATGCATAGCAGTACAGAGAGTAGGGCTGGGCAATCACAATAATTTTTTCCATATTGACCGATATATATATATATCATGATATATAATTTGATAATGCTGCCACTTTGAAGGGTATCCTGACAATGACTGAAGCCTGAAGAAACCAGAGGGTTCATTAGTTAAACTTTAAAATATAGCTTAATAACAAAAAAAACTGCGGAAACATGGTGAAACATGCTTGGTTTAGAATATATTTCTGACAAAAGAGCAGACTGAATAACATCCAAATGTAAACATTTAACTTTGCAAACATGCTTTATTTGCAAAATAAAATGCAAGCTACTTTGCTTTGTAACTTATTAAAATAACGTTGTGATCCCTGTGATGGTACCTTTTCCAGTGATGCATAAGATTTCTTGTGTTTCCCCTCTTGGTTGGCACTGACTGACAGCATATTTTGCAGACCTTCTAAATCTGTGCTTCATCATCTTTGGAGACATCCAAACCATTTCCATATTATTCCATTAACATGCCGTGTTACCATTTTGTCAACAATTTCCTCAGCTTTGGAGTCCACTTTCAGCACTTTAGCAACAAGTATGGCTGAGTAAAACAAACTGGGTGTGGATTAAGAGGTGGCAGCAAGTTACTGCAGGCAGAGCAGCGAAGACTTCACACTGCTGCAAGTTTATGTTCTACTTGTTCAACAGGTGTTTGATAAATTGATTGTACTGTCTTCCTTTTGTTGCACTTGAGTATTGTTGGCTCCAGTAAAATATATCCTAAAGTTTTTTTTTATTCCCTCCGCTCAGGGCTCTTCTCTGAAGTTCGCTGTGCGATCGGCTGTTAGATCTATCCATTTTGAGTAAAACATGTCCTAAACAAGTTTATCATCATTGTCAACTTAAATTTTACCTCTGTTGAGATTGTTTTATTGTTCAGCCCTAACCCAGAGCTCAATAAACAGTTACTGGCAACACAACTGAACATTGAAGCAAAGTAAAAGATAATTGCTTTGCCTCTATTACTGATCATTAAATACTGAGATACAGAGGAAGCTAGCCCAGCTGGAGGTATCATCTTCTCAATAATGTTAATGCTTTTTGACTAAATAGCTGCAGGAAATTTAAGTCCCAGGAACTAAAACTCAGGAACTAACAATTCCTTCAGTGCATTGGTGTTTACACTGCATCCAAGGCACTGTGAAGATTAGTCAAATTAGACTGGATTAAAATACAAACAACTGCGTGGTTTAAAATGTATTTTTGCACATGGCAAGAGAACAAAACAACATCATGCTGTTTTTTGTATTTTACTCTTGTGCGGCTTTGATGTTTCAATTAATGGCGACACGCAGAGGTGGACAGGGGATTAGGGACCATTAAGGCAAAACACATGTCTCCAAAATAGAGATGATATGCTCAGTGGTTTTTTCTGGTCACTCTTCTGCTTTAGTATGTATCAGCTATGAAACAACCTATAAATAAAGTTTCTGTTTTTTTATTATTCTCTCTCTTACCCGTTTGTGTCTAGTTTTTAAAGCCAATGTTCATTGGTTCCTAGCAACAACTTACCTCTCCCTTTATCATTCTGACCCGGGCAAGCCACCAGCCACATGGCTCCTGTTCGTTGGCCCTGGAATATACCTGTAAGAGGACACATAGCGAATGACAGCAGAGTCAGAGACAAAAAGTACGACTATAAGACAATTGACTGTTTGTGGTAGAAAGCAAGAAGTGAAGACAGTGAACATAGCTGCAGGTTCAACAAGCAAACAACAAACCTACGCTGTGTCATGAATGGAATCCTACCAATCCTCTAGTCTAGTTTTTAGTCAAACAGACAGGATATATACAGTGCAACTAACTAGTGTTGTGTGATATGGAGAAAATGTTAAATATGCGAAGTACAATTATTGCATATTTCAAGGACAATGCAAGATGTTGTAAAACAAAGACTAGTTACAATTTATGGCTGAAGCTGTTTTACAGTAATACAAATATCTTAAATGTAGATAGGTTTATTTTAGGCACTTTCATAATTTATAATATGGATGTCCTGAAAATGTTAGTCAAAAGTCAATACTAGCCCATAATGATCCATCTGATGAATTGCAGAGACACAAAGGCCTTAAGACATGAGGTCAGTAAAACAACTCAGGGGGATGTGCAGAGTCAGAGACACAAACCAGCAGGCCTTACCTCCACCTCCTCTCCTTCACCAATATCCTTGTGGTAGTCAGTTGGAGGAGGCAACCGCACGTCGCTGAAGGGCAACTGTCTCTCTGGCTGCCAGCTACGACAAGATGACACAGAGTCACAACACAAATACATGTCAGCTTATCAACAATCATATGAAACAAAATGGAACACTCAAGCACCCTAGCTCAAGCTCTTTTTCACTCATGTCATATAGGGAATGCAATGACATGGGTGTATTACCCACTTACTGCTGCACAGCACATTAACAGACATAATGAAAATTAAAATGGCTCATTAGTTTTAATGAGGAAGTTCGAGAAACTGTGTCTGGACAGTGAATGACTATGTTTTTTGTATGATGTCCTTCTACATTAAATAAGAACTTGGAAATAGCTGAACAGAGTGCCATAAAGTTTCATTAAATGAGTTTCAAAGGTGAAACTTGAGATTATTACACCGGACACATAAAATGGAAAGCAGCTCATTTCTATGTTCATTCAGTATTAATGTCTAAAAAACCCCTTTCAAGCTCATTTTGAATGCTAGATTTAAAAGGAATTTTCATTTAAGAACATTATGACTATCGTCATAGACAAAAAAGGTGTTTTATTCATTCTCTATCTTACACAACCAACTACTCTAACACCTCCATGTGCTCAGGGAAAGTAAAAGGAGAAGGCATGGGGGGTGGACACGGGCCACCATAGTGCCACCCCTCCCACCGTGCATACCTTGGCTCACTATTTTTAGGGGCACCCTGCTCCACACTCTGAGCCAAGTAGATAAAGAGGGACCCAAGGGGATGGTGGGGGTGGAAAGGGACAGTAGGTGGGGCTAGGAGCATTGGAAAGCATGCTGTCAGGATAGCAAGGGCAGGAGGGGGTCAGAGCAGGAGGTAAAAAACTGTTAAGAGACATGAATTGACAGCTGCATGCCAAGCACAGGTGCTGAAGAGGACAATTTTGAATGTCTGGGTAAAGTACTAGCTGGAACAGTTGTTGTAACTCACAGTTACGACTGTTCAAGCTTAATTTCCCTATGTATAGTCTATTTATAATAAAGCAGACATACAGAATAGGTTAAGAAAGAGCAAACTTACTTGTTTTCAAAAACAATTGTGAGTGAGTCTTCGTGGACATCTTTGATGTAACCCTAAAAGATAAGACAAGAGAGAGAATTTTATTCACACAAATGTACAAGACAGAGACAGTGATAACGGGTGGGGCCGGGAGTGTTGGATTTTGCATGTAAACAACGTAGACAGCTGGCTTGTAAGCCATGCTAGACCAATACTGTAACTGTTGCCGAAAAAGAGCATCTAGGGCTTCTTGGAAGCCAAGACATCACATCGCTGACACAATTCTCTGGCTGTGAATTCTGTGCTGAATACACTGAAGAGGAACACTGACTCCTCCTGACAGCACAGACAGCCTGGAAATCTCTCACACACAGAAACACACACGCACAAACAGAATGAAAATGCATGAGTTCTCTATTTGTGTGTGACGTGGTAAACTACAGTTTTACAAGAAACATGTTCTTGAGGGCACATGTATGGAGAAGGCAGGCACTCACTCAGCCTAGCCCACATGGACAGATAGTGTGAAAGGCCAGAGACAACTATTATGAGAGACGTGAGACTTCAACGTGTTACTTGTCCATCATGGCCATCCACAAATCTGTCACAGCAGCCCTAAACTTTGACCAACACCCCCCAACGTTGAGCAATGACGAGACAGTAGGAAAGAGGTAGGTGTGGCTTGTCTCTCAGTGTGACACTACCGTATATGGGACAGAGAAGTCAGGCAGTATCTTCACTTGCAAGCATGCGTGGGGGTCGGGAATGTCAGTGTGGATTCACCTGCTGGGAAGGTGCTGCCTTAGTATTAGTATTTTTTTGCATCTTTTTACACCATGTAAGCAGTCCACTTTGACTACAGCTCTGATTATTGATCATCACCTACTGCTAATGGTCAAAACATGCCTCTGTATAGACAAACAGTTAGCATCTGCCTCTCACACTTTAGGGTCCCAGTGGCACTTCAGTTGGCCCGCTTCTGGACAAGAAGCCAGCAATGACAACAGGTTTGGTGAAAAAGTGCTCATCCTTCAAATTCCAAATGTCACATTAGGAGACAGCTGCATGTGCATGTTATGTCAGATTACGCATCGCTTTCACCAAGTACTACCAGGTCAGAGGTCAGGCATGTCCTCTTTCTAGCAAGACTGGTGGAAAGGTGGGGGCTCAGAGGGGTCACAGGCAGCTCTGTAATGACGCTGCTTCATCCTCTGGTCAGCAGCCACATGCAGGTCCATGTGGTGACCAAGACCCTTCAGACCAGAAGAGCTAGGTTTCATGACAGATTAGATGGCATAGTTGCATCTTTTGCACAGAAGTAGCCATTGTGTTCAGATGTGATAATTTGTTTGTACTGCTCATGATAAAATAGAAATAAATGTGCGAAATTCTGATCTTTGCAAGATATCTAGTTAAAAAAAGAAGCTAATGTGGAAAATCCCAATTAACAGAATACAAAAACTGCCAGCTTTCCTGGTATGTGTTTATTGCTGCGAAAGAAACTATATAAACAGTGCCTATTTCCTGACAGGTGTTAGATTGCCCTGACAGGTTAATAAAATTCTGATTCTCATTCATAGTTAAAAAGAAAAAACTGACTCACACTAACACCAAGGTGAATGAGGTGCATTCAAAAGCTAAATCCTTTTACCCAGTGTGTCAATCAAAGGAACAGGGGAAAAAAAGCAATAACGCTTTTTGCCCCACTCTCTCCCATCAAGGACAACATATCTACCGGTATATGACATTTAGAATGTCACTAACACAGTTGAGTGTCCATCCACAAAATGAGAGCTGTGAGATGATGGACGTAATAGAGATGAGTGGAAAGCGTTCATTCATACCAGAGCCAAACTGTCACCCTGTAAAACAGAACGACAGGTGAAGCTGCATGAGGAGAGTAAATATAGGCTCATGGCTAAACCACCATGTGGTCGGTTGACCAGCTGATCACCCGAGGACAGAAAAGCAGAGCACATGGAGAAATTAATGCGTTTGAACTGAGAGCAATAATAATAAGGGCTATCACAAAAGGTTAAGACTAGAAAGCAGAGAGAAGATGAGTGGGATTGTTCACCTGTCCCCAACCATCATGGTGTCTCCTCAGGTTGGGATTAGCTTTATGAAATTCCCAGACCCAGACCTGAGTGACTGACTAATAACACATTATTATTTAAGTTGTCTTTTAATAAAATCAACGTGAAGAATTCAATCTGAAGTCACCCAGTTGCCATCTTAATGTGATGTTTGAGCTGTGACACAGCAGCAACAAAGACTTGAAGTCATGTGCCTGAACATGAAAGTACACTTTCTATTGAAAATGAGACAGAAATGAAACAGAAACCGACACTCTGGTTCTTCCTTGTCAGAGCAACAAACATAAGATTCGAGGTTCAGCTAAAACGTGGGTTGGGCAACAAAACAAATATGAAGTATGGGAGCTTTGATGTAGCATCTCATCAGACTCAAACTGCACAACAGCTGTCTGATTAGCAGCTCGCTCCACTTCTAAATGCTCGCATCCCACATTTCGAGACAAAGTAAGATGATGCGAGAAAAACTACATCTCATGTCAAGACTATGAGAATCTCTTTCCTATGGTAAAGCATGTATTCCTATTGACATTTGCTAAAAACGACCAAATATAGGCCATACATGGTGATGACAAGTGTACCTAGCTTAATAGCTAGCTGGAGCTAGCTAGTTACCCACCCCACAATGGCCAACCGTAATGGAACGAAAAACCATCCCTGTTTGTCAGAACTGGACCTAAGCTAACATTAGCCAAGTAGCTGCTAGCTAAGGCTGGGCTCACAACAACGAAACATAACAGTTTTCCTGAAACAAAACTTTTAACTGGGACAACCAGAAACTACGACTGTAATCAGGTTAAGTTACCTTGTAGAAGGCCCCATTTGAGCCGCGAACTTCCACGGCCAGCCCGTCCATACTTGTCGATAGATCCCCACGGCTGAGCTTGTCTGTAGCCGTTACGACTCCCTGCGAGTCCGGTAACGTTACCACCCCCAGCTTCGCCGGCCCTTCGCCGCTATCCGGCCGCTTGTGGATTTCCAGTGTTTCGGGTGGAGGGAGAGGGGCAGAGGAGAAGGGGTTGGGGAGATGGGTGTGATGGTGTCAACTAATGTAACGCAAACGCTGTCTCCAGCAGCAGCTAGTTTGGAAGCTCCGTTGTCTGTTTTCGTCTGGATGTGGGATTTGGTGCTCGGGAGCTGAAAGGCACCGCCACGAGCGATGGCTGAGTCTCGACGTGCGGGATGAGGCAAAGCAAGCTAATGATGCTACGACCGGGGGATGCTAGCTGATGGGTAATTAGCTGGGAGGCTAGCTATAAACACCTTGATCCCGTCAGTTTTCAGGGATGCTAGCTGGCTAGCATTTGATAGCCTGCTTGCGTTTGTTGGTTGTGCGTGTGGCGCAGTCGGCGCGTTGAGTAATTTCCCAGAAGTCGTCACCGGGGGTCGTTTCTTCAGCCAGTGGTACAATTTTCAGCGGCGTTTCTTTCCCAAAAAGCGTTTAAGGATGCACTACCGCCCGGCGACTCCTTACTCCAACTACCCGTCCCCACAAACACACGCCGACAGAGTGAATCAGAGAGGGACTGAATGACCTCGAACATCCCACCCCTCCACCGCGAAGACCCACCCATTAGGAAACCCAGGCTTCCTATTGGTCAAAGATTTAGGCAATCAACTCTAGCTTTCATTCATTGGTGTAGCAAATAAGGGTTGGCCCATAAGCATGGCCAATCAAATCCAGAGAGTCGCATCCTAACACAATCCATTGGTTTTATTCCGTGTCCATTATAATTTTACTCGACTTGACTGGCTCCCATATCTAATTTTGCCCACTCATTGATGAGTGAGGACCACCAGCCATTGTGTAAACAGCTACAACTACAGTGAAGTTACTACAGCCTACATATTATGTACCAAGCAAAAGTTACATCACATGCTACAAATACCCTTATTCAGACTGGAGAAAGGAAAAGCCCACTCTGGTTTGGGATTTCTTTTATGCTAATTGGGACATCTTGTCATCTTGTCTAGACCCACAGAACTGTGGCTTGGTTGAATTTTATTGCAGTAGAATACTAAAGTATAAAACTGTGCCAGCAAAATTCAGCAAGGGTATGGTTCCAAAGAACAAGGAATGCAGCACCAAGAAGACCAGATATGGGCAAGGACTGTTGCGAGGAAACAGCTGTGAGAAGCACACATGAGAGGCCAGAGGTCATGGGGGAAAGCTCCACAGTACAAGAATACTCACAAATGTGGAACCCCAGACTCAATATGAATAGGAGAGAATGTGCAAGGCCTGCTCATTTGACTGTTTTATATTTGCCTGATCTTATAGACAGTCTTGACACAGCTGGCGAAATTGTGCATAACAAAGAATTTGGAATAATTGATCAGAATAGTTTTACTGACAAAAGCAGATGAGATGAATGCCTGGGCATGCAACAGCCTAAGAGCCGAACAAATGACAAGGAAAATCATGTCTAATCAACTTTCAAGTACTGATAATACGAAGTCATTATAATCATTATTTAATCATGAAGCCTAGGGTTAGGTTATCATCCTCATACGTTACTAACCCCCTGTTAGCTCTACTTGGCTTGTAGAATTATACTGACACTTGACTGTGTATTAATTGCTTTTGCCACTGCAGCAAGGGCAGAAAAAGTGAAACAAATCTGGGACAAGAAAACCAAAAAAAGATGATCATAAACTTTATTGAACTCTATGAAAGCTAAACAAGTCGTCTGCTGGCAATATTACTTTTGCCTGGATGTTCAGCAAGCTCTAGTAAAGCAAGTTAGCTTTACTGACAACACCAACAACCGGCCATGGTGGTGCCAGCTTATGGTCAGAGGCAAGGGCAGGAAAATATCACATCTAAAATGATGTTGAAGACAAGGAGAATAGTGACAAGTGCTTATGATTCTGTGTAGTGGAGCATTTACACATTTTTAATTCCTTGATAATAACATGAGACAGCGGCTTTGTTGGATAAAAAGATAAAATGTCGGCAGCTCTGTCAGATGAAAAATCTACTAACATCGTCATTAGTGTCAAACTCAAGTGAGAAGGGTGTATTTGGCCAAAATTAAGACCAACACTCATTAACATACAATTTGCACTTTATTTCTGTAGTTTATGTGTATAGTGTTACTACAAGCAATTTTGTGAATTGTATGTTTTAAATTGTTGGTGTACAATTCTAATGCATTTCACTTGTTTTCAAATTGACTCAAAGGCATGCTGAGTGGGTTCCTGGCAGTTATTAAATATTGGACTATTAAGATAAGATAAACCTTTATTCGTCCCACAGTGGGGAAATTCACAATTATTTAACATTAATAACATTAGACAAATGCAGAGAAAATTACTATGATTTAAAATGAAAATAAATTATTTAATGATATTAAGAATGCTATTATTTACTGATTCAGTTCTCATGACAGCTACCATGTCATAATCTCTCATATATGAATGAAAAAGGCACACGCTCTCTCCTCCTCCTTCTTTTCATTGCCCTCAAGTCCCTCTTCCAGCCCGTGTGAGGTACAGAAGAAGATAAATACAGCAGTCAGCACTTTGTAGCCCATACGCTGGATGACGAGAGGTGATGCCTTCTCTGGCAGAGAAAAAGCTTTCATTGTAGTCCATCTAGTGAAAGTTTGAGCACCTATCAAACCTCTAGTAGATGGCTTTGAACATGAATCTGGCCGCTATTGTGTAGACCTTAAGTGGAAGAGTTTTAGATACAGATCCAAACAGAGAGAGGCAGGAAACTGCTGGACTTTCATGTATTTTTTGTACTTTCTTTAAGGTACTTTTCTTTGTCCATTACTTAGTTACAGCTCTTACTCCATCTGTCTAGAAGTAAATGAATAAGTAACTTGTTGTGATACAGGCCTGCATGTGAACCTCACTCAGTTAGTCTTAAAAGTAAAATAATGCTGCTTACAGTTGACTGATTTTTACATGAAACTGTTCAGTGAACGTGCAGTGTGATGGTGATCTGTATATTTTGTACTATCTTCTGTCGTCATCTACTGTGATGTGCAGTTGTTATATTTGCCGGTTCAGTCATGGGGAGCTCCCTTGCCTGTTATATCACATAAACTGCATATTAAAAACACACAAAACAACAACAAAAAACTAAAACTTTTTTGTAAATTTTGGGGGAGCTACAAATCTAGACAACGTGCCATTTATAATAAATTATGTCAATAATGGCTGTACTATTGTTGTGTGTTATGTTGATGATTATGTTGTTGATGATTTTCCTTACGAATCATTAAAATGTCCTATAATTTTCGTTTTCACAGTGCGCGTTCCCGCGAGTGGCCTGCAGTTCTCGCGAGCAGTCCGAACTCGCCACATGGGTCACTGAGCCAATAGGAACGCTTCTTGCAGACGCGCGCAACTTGATTCAGGAAGTACACATTTTATTTTCATGTCGTGTTCGCGTATGGATGTCAAAGATACGAGAAAGTCGTCAGAAATTTAAAAAACGGATAAGTTGCTTTGTTAGTAAGAAACACAGTTTAGCTGAAAATGTCCGCCGGCCCCGAGTCTTCACATATATCATCACTTGGGAAGGGCGACAGCTTGCATCAACAGGGTAAGAAAACAAGTTTGCTAG